>OZ010798.1:374012324-375342948 GCA_963932465.1 Maratus speciosus | reverse complement strand
ATTGGCAGTTTGGACATACATAATGACAAAGGCGGCGTACTCTATGTACCATCCACTTTTAAAGCCCAGGTAACAACTTTTAATGATATATTTGTGTAACACAATGCCTAGTAGCAGTATAAAGGCAATAGACGTCAAATTGTTAAAAACAGAGTAATTTAATTAGAATTAATCACATAAATACTATGGGACTCGAGACTAGTTTGCATTGAGTAGGTCTCTCAACAGGCCTACCGTGTCTTTAAAAGTTAATTAAAAACCTATCTTAAAAAACGTGGCACTGACCAAGCCGGCGTTGTAACTTTGTGACCTCCTTTCGAAATGCGCTTAGCGTAATGCCAAATTTAAACTCTGAACAACGGTTTTGTTTTAGCTATGCTGAAAAAAGGAAAGATTATTACTACGCTGAATTTAGTTTTATGAAAAGCCAAATGAATTTTAACTTCTTGTGCTCTATGACGAACGTAGTTTAGGACAGTCGTGGAAAAAAAAAGGTACCTACTAACTTCTCAACAAATTATCGTAGAAGAAAGTTACTGGTACTGAACGATTGGAAATAAAGTCTAATTTTAAATGATTTATATAAAACTTACTTAGGGGCCATCTACATATTAAAACGAACCCAAACTTCATTTTTTTCAGAGGCAATACCCAATTTTAACAAGCTATTTCAAATCTTCGGTTCAAACTTTTGTCTAGACACCAAATTTCAAGTCATTTGAATGACAAGTTTTCGAATTATAAACATTCGAAATTTAGTGCTTCTAATGTTAAATTACATTTTTATATTTTTATTAATATCTCCTGAAATTATGCTCCTAATGTGCTAATTTTTTGTGTAGCAATAATACTAAAATACCCAAAGAAAAATACGTTGAATTTGCAACTTTTATAATTTTATTATATGAATTATGAATTATGAAATTAAAAGTTGAAAAAAATTATGAATTGTAACCTACAATTTTTTGATGGATTTAGATTTATTATGTCCTGCTTTATGGAAATCCGAAATTTCACATTTCTCTTCCAAGTAGTTATCAAATTATGCTTAAAAAACGGCAAAATGATGGTTTAAGGGTCCGTCTATCATAGAAGTGACTAGATATTTTGAAATTTCTTATGCTATCCTGTAATCTAGCAGTCTTCAATGACTGCTTGAGTGGCGCTTAAGATCCCTTGACCAAGAAGGGAGCATTCTCGCTCAGCAATAGAGTACCGAACTTCAATTTGGATACAGCCCCTAAAATATGCTCGTTTTAAAATAATTAGTTTCTTGGAGACTTATCGTACGAATTGCATAAAAATTTGTTTTTAGGCTAATTGAAAGGTGTAGAGTTTATTTTTGCTGTCAGAATTGTGTACTGCTATTGAAAAAAAAAAAAACAAACAAACTTATGGTTCGTTTTAATACGTAGATGTCTCCCCTAAGCAAATTTTATATACATCATTTAAAAGTTGACTTTATTACCAATCATGTGGTACCAGTGACTTTCTCCTACGATAATTTTTTGCAGAGTTAGTAGGGGGTGTTTACTTTTTTTCCACCGCTGTACGTCATACTATTATGGTTATCTCCGACCATGACGTACATACGTTATACTATTTGTCTGATTTTTTAATTAGACATTCCGATTTCTCATCAGAAAGTTTTAACTCCTATTTTTGCTTTTCAAGATGATTCATTTTCCATAAATAAAGTAAAAGAAAACTTCCAATTAAATTTTTGTTGTGTGCGTTAAAAATTTCTAAAAAAAAAAAAAAATTAAAAAATGCAATTTAACAAATTACAACGACCATTTGGAAAATGATTTTTTCAAAGACTAAAATTACATAAAAACTCGCACGGAGTTGATCATACATTACGTATGCCATGGATTACATTTTTCGGTACTACAAATTTTTAAACTTCTGCGGAGCTGGTCATACATTACGTAAGCCATGAATTAAACATTAATATTCCTGTATCAATTTTAAATGAAATTTCATTCTTAAACTTCTAAACATCCCACAATATTACTTTTTACACCGTCGTATACAGAAAAAATGTACTTTTAAATGCAATTTGTTTGAAAGCTGTATCTCAATTTGTATTTGAGTTATTAATTTTTTTGTAATTTGTATTACTTTTTTGTCACTGTGGCAACAGAAGTATCCATCTCTGTTGAAAGTAAAGGGAAAATACATATTACTGTATAGACCAATCAGAAAACGAATAAAATGTGGATTCAACCAATAAAACGCTTCAGATATGTTTTTGATTCCCTACCCTGACGGAGGACAATAACCATTTTTCCAAATGGTTAAAAAAAAAAAAAAAAAAAAAAAAAAAAAAAAAAAAAAAATCTGCTAGATGGGGGAACACTGGTGGCTAGTGACATATATCCGCTAACAGCGCCAGAGCGCAAGGGTTTAAATATGAACTAATTTTATTGTCAGTACCGAATTAAGTTCATCATAAACATATTAGGATAAGATAATAAAAAACAAGTTGGAAATTGCTCGTCAAACGTGGCAAATGAGGTGCGTTCGTACTATAACTAGTTTTATAATTATTTTTTGCACCCCATATTGTACTGAATGTATAATTTTTTGCACTTCATAAAGCGCATAGTCTGATACATCATTAAAATGCACTTCCAATAATTTTTTCTCATTCCCCGTAATGTAACGGAACACTTTTGACTGTCCCTGTAATTAAACTATACATCCGATTTTCCTAAAATTTGAAATAGCTCAACAAAATTTTGCAACAATTATAGCTTTAAAATTTCAGACCATTCGGAAGGCTGTAATATCATTAAAATGCACTTGCAATAATTTTTCCCATTGGCCGTAATGTAAAGAAAAACTTTTGACTGTCCCTGTAATTAAACTATATATCCGATTTTCCTAAAATTTGAAAGGGCTCGACAAAATTTTGCAACAGTTATATCTTTAAAATTTCAGATCATTCGGAAGGCTCTAATATCATTAAAATCCACTTGCAATAATTTTTCCCATTGGCCGTAATGTAAAGAAAAACTTTTGACTGTCCCTGTAATTAAACTATACATCCGATTTTCATAAAATTTGAAATGGCTCGACAAAATTTTGCAACAATCATATATTTGAAATTTCAGACCATTCGGTTGGGTAGTTTTCGCTCTGTTACATGCGGACAGACAGACGGACGGACAGACGGACGGACTGAACGACGACTATAGGTGCTACGTATTTATATAATTACGAACGCACCTAAAAAGAGTTATGCAAAATAGCAATATTTGATATTATTAGGCTTCATATGTCTTTGAAATTTTATGGTATACCCCTTCATACTTTTCATACAAATTATTATTCTTTTAGCAACGATTTTTATTAATATTACATTTAATAATGCATATATTTATTGCACGGAACTCTTTGAGCTCGAATAATACTCGCCCTTGACCGTTTATTTTTATATTCGCGTGCCTATAACATAACTACATTATCACGTAGAGCTTAGATTCTAGTTCAGAACATAATGATATGGAAAGCATTTTGACAAATTTTCACTGATATGTGTTTAAAACATTTTATGTAATGAAGTTTATAGTAAATGAAATAACAGAAAAATTGTATTAAAATATGGATTAATCTTCTTCCATTTCGCAATCAGGTTGGTTTTGGGTTGAGGAAATTTTATTTTTCGGTTCAATTTCGGTTTCGGGTTTAGTGTAAGCAGAATTTTTGTGCAGGACTCTAGTTGGAACGTTGCTGTAACGTTTTTGCCATAGGCGGGTACTAAACTTTGAATCTCGTCTCTGGAGAAAACCACTCTTTTCTATGCAGATCTCGTGAAGAAGCAATCCATGACGTTAGTTTCCTTCTGTATACTACGATGATCGTAATAATACACCAACGTATTTTCATAGTACAGTAAAGCAGTTCACTGAAATTGTTCAGAAATATTTGTCCTTAATATCTGCTGAATAGCTGCATTTCATTGCGCAAGCCGAAATCATTTTAAAGGTATCTTTGCCTACGTTTGGAGCGCTTATTGAATAAATACACATATTTTAGTTTAATTGTAATACAGAATGATGGGAAAACGGAAAATCCTAAAAATATCTTAAAAACATTTGAAAAAATTGTTTATTTTTTCCATTTTTTTAAGCAAAATTCCATGCTTACGCCAGACAGTGTACACTCAATTCAACTAATTTTTTTTGTACTACATACTACTATTACACTTACCTGTACACTGAAGTAAGAGTGTTACAACATCTTCAAAATTATATCATAATATTAAAATATTTATTTGCTTAAAAGACGTTATAAAAACACATTAAAAGTTAATTAAAAACTCTTTATTTACATGTTTCAACTCATTTTCTGAGACGTCGTCAGAATCATCGAAAATAAACAAATAATCAAAATAAATAAATAAACAAAGTTACTTGTTTATTTTCGATGATTTTTTTCCATTTTTGATTATGCATTTGTAATTTTCAATTATACATTCAGACGACGACTCAGAAAATGAGTTGAAACATGTAAATAAAGAGTTTTTAATTTACTTTTAATGTGTTTTTATAACGTCTTTTAAGCAAATAAATATTTTAATGTTATGATATGATTCGAAATGGACGAAATTTTGACTTACTACTCGCATTTATTTACATTTGTATTTTCAAAATTAATTGAAATACTTCAAAATAGGTAAAATAATACATAATTTTTATCAAAAATTACTATTTTTTTATATTCGAGTACCTATAAAATAATTACATTATCACATAGACCTTAGATTCCAGTTCAGAACATAGTGAGTAATATGAAAAGAATTCTGACAAAATTTCACTGAAGTATGTTTAAAACATTTTATGTAAGGAAGTTTATCGAACAGGGAAATAATGGAAAAATTGATTTTCCAGAAATCGCATTTAGAGATTTCGTATATATATTATTTCTTAGTTATAAAATTAATTTAGAAGTGTCACTTAAGGTTTATAAGTGTTTTTATTTAAAAAAGGTAAGAAAATCATGCTTAGAAACATCGTTTACATTTCTCCTGGCCTTCATATGCCCACTTTGAGCATTTGACACATTATTTCCTGTACATGAAATTGGCCATAACTCCTCTTCGAGTAATTATAGAAATAACATTAAAACAGATTTGGAATCATAAACAATCGCTCTTTCAAATAAAATAATGCAATACAATACAAAAATAAATAAATAAATAAATACAAAAAGCAAGCAGCCAGACTCACTCTGCCATTGTGTTTCTCTGTTCCATGAAAATATCATACATACACCAGACCTTAATTTCTCTACTCCTGTCGATCAATAGCTGATCCATATCGCTTATTTCCTCCAAAATTTTGCTCCTTACTCAACAATTTCAAAATAACGTCAACTTAAACTGATGCTAGTTTACTAAATATGAATAGAAAAGGGTCATTTCACGTTAGATCTCTAAAATTAAAAAACTAGAAAACAGGAATTCTGCTTTTTCAGAATGTAGTGTCGCCCATGATGAAAAAAAAATATATATATGTATATGTAAATAGTACAAAAACCTTTTTCAATTTTAAGACTTAAAGCAAACACTTTTATTTTATGTAAAATGACGTCATTCGCATCTGCTTAAGAATTCCACATTTATGATCCACTCTTCAACATCTACAGTAAAGCATGTATAAGGATGTCACTATCGCAAAATAATACACAAATGCAGCAAAAAGATGCCATCATTCAAGAAACTCGACAAAAAAAGGCTATCTAATGATTCATAGGCATTCATTTGTTTGTAACATTAAAATAGACGATTAAATCGTGACGTCAGTCATAACGTTTTGGTTGGAAACTGATTCTAAACAAACGGTTGCTATGCTGTATTTTCCATTTTGTTTGAGTGTTGCAGCTATATCTTATATCTATATATCATATCTAAGTGTTATAATACTTGATATGTACTGGTAACATTTTCCACGATTTATATTTAAAAAGAAATGACGCATAGCAACCATTTGTTTGGAGGCAGTTTCCAACCAAAACGTCATGACTGACGTCACACTGAAAGCGTCTACAGATACTTAAAATTAAATATAGTTTAACATAATTAGTTATACATAGTTTAATATAGTTATATAGTAATGTTTTAACAGTAATTATTCGTTTCTATTTTTTCAAAATAGCACGTATTTTAATTACATTTTCTTTCGGTTGTTATGAGAGAATGGCAACAAAAAGATATAATTGCTATTTTTCAACTATTTTCCCTTAACTCGATATAAATGGAGTACTTGAGTTGCCAAAATTAAACAAATGGTGCTAAAAACTACAAAAAAATTAATGTTTCAAAAATAAATGGAGATACAGTTTTCAAATAAATTGCATTTAAAAGTACTTTTTTTCCCCAATACGACGGTATAAGTATTGAAAATGTGCAATACTTAGAAATTAAAAATTTTTTTATAGACCTTTTAATCGCACAGTGATACATCTGCTTTGTTTATTGCTAGCGTCTGTAAGGTAACGTTATTTTTTGGAGACAAAATAAGCTGGGAGAAAGAAATATCATACCGGCCCGGGGGCAAAAAAAAAAAAATCGAAAATTTTCACGAAAGCGGCCATTTTAATGTAAGCAGATAGCTTTAGGTGAATCACTGAGAAAATTTTTGAAAGCTAAAAAGATATTTTTTCAAGGCTGGGAGTGTGGGAGAGGAGGGAGGTTTAGTTATAGGCTACAACATGGTATATTTTAACTTTGAATAAAAATATTATGACAGTGGGCTTTATCACACAATAGCATTTACGCATAACAAAATTCATATCTTTAATTAACATCGAGATTGTCTAAATCATTTATTATGGACTAAAAGATTTCTCGTGGAGAGAAAATAGTATCGAAAACGACTTTATGTAATATTGAAAATGAAAAAGTAAAAAAAATATATAGATAAAAGAGCTTTTCTTTTCTTTTGTTAAGCGTTTCATTTTTTGCCGAATAGAAGAAAAGAGAGATAGAGAGAGAAAGAAATGAAAAGAAGTTTTGTAATTTTTTTCGTTCGTCATTTTATGAAAGTAATTTTTTGGAAAGACAATCATAATTTAAAGCATCAGAACTATTTAATTTAAGTAACATTCAGCGTCAGTCGTACTATAAAATGAGAAAACATTTAAGAAATTGGCTTTTATTCAGAATTAATAATGAAAATTGTACCTTAGCTTTCAAATCTTCGATGCTTTGATTATCTGGTTAAAGAATACTCTGCATAATAATACTAATTAAAATAAAAAAAACTACGATAATGAATGCACATATATTTTTATCTTTAATGGTTAAAATTCTTTATATGTTATAAATTTAGAAAAAAATTAAAAAAAGAAAGCCAGCAATTACTGTTGTTTCATTTTGAAATAACTGATGCAGCTTGGAAGAAATCTCATTATTTTTTCTAATAATTTTACCTTTTTTACTTTCTTCTATCTTCAATAGAAGAAAGTATTGTAATCGAAATTTTTTTCGACTTCCGGTTTTCGACGGATTTGCATGTTTTAGGGGTCAGAGATTCCAAAAAACATGTTTATAGAAAATGTCTGTCTGTCTGTGTGTCCGTCTGTCCGTCTGTCTGTCGCCATTGTACCATCAAAAAGTGTATGAAGTTATGTATAGAATTAAATCAAAATTTTATTAGAAGTTTTAGGCTATGGCAAGCAGGTCCTGCCGGAATTTGGAAAAAATTCGCCGGTAGGGGACGCTGATATAACAATTTTTGTGCGATTTTGAATATTGTACCATCCAAAAGTGTATGGAGTTATGCATAGAATTGAACCAAATTTTTATTTTAAGTCTTTGGCTATGACAAGCAGTTCCTCCCTGAATTTGGAAAAAATTCGCCGGTAGGGGGCGCTGTAAATGCGATTTTTGTGCGATTTTGAATATTGTACCATCGAAAAGTGTATGAAGTTATGCATAGAATTGAACCAAATTTTTATTTTAAGTTTTTGGCTATGGCAAGCAGGTCCTCTCTGAATTTGGAAAAAAATCGCCCGTAGGGGGCGCTGTAATAGCGATTTTTGTGCGATTTTGAATATTTTACCGTCCAAAAGTGTATGAAGTTATGCATAGAATTAAACCAAATTTTTATTTTAAGTTTTTGGATATGGCAAGCAGGTCCTCCCTGAATTTGCAAAAAATTCGCCGTTAGTGGGCGCTGTAATAGCGATTTTTGTGCGATTTTGAATATTGTACCATCGAAAAGTGTATGAAGTTACGCATAGAATTGAAACAAAAAAAAAATTTAAGTTTTTGGCTATGACAAGGAGGTCCTCCCTTCATTTGTAAAAAAATCGCTCGTAGAGGGCGCTGTAATAGCGATTTTTGTACAATTTTTGTGCCATTTTGAATATTGTACCGTCGAAAAGTGTATGAAGTTATGCATAGAATTGAACCAAATTTTATGTGTTTATTTTTGGTCATGTCACGAAGGTCCTCCCTGAATTTGGAAAAATTCTGCCGGTAGGGGGCACTATAATTGCGATGTCTGAACCATTTTCATTATTGTACCATCGAAAAGTGTATGAAGTTATTCATATAATTGAACCAAATTTTTTGTGCATGTTTCTGGCTATGGCAAACAAGTCCTCCCTGAACTTGAAAAAATTCCGAAAGAAAGGGGCGCTATAATTCCGATCTCTGTGCCATTTTCATTATTGTACCATCGAACAGCGTATAAAATTATGCATACAATTGAACCAAAATGTTTGTGCTTGTTTTTGGCTTTGGCCAACAGGTCCTCCTTGAATTTGAAAATATTGCGCGGTAAAGGGGCTCCGTGCTAGCGATTTTTGTATACTTTTCTTGATTTTTCGTAATTCTATTGTGCATTGGCGGCTCATGCAGCGGCGGGAACTCGCTTCCTGCTAAACCGGCTATTCGCAAACAGCTGATAACAACAGAATAAGGAAAAATTAATAATTTTAACAAATATCATGATATAGATTAACTCGTTTTTAGTCCGTTTAATGGACTTGAGCAGAAATTTAAGATGAAAATCAAAGTTGGTATAGTATTGAACTAATAATATTGAAGTATTAACATGTGTAACTATGTTTTGAAATATTAAGATATATAAGATAGAAGAAAGTTTTGGGATTGGCACATCCAACTAGTTTTGTTTATGGTATCCGATATTCTGTCACATAATATGCCATTATAACATCACATCCTTTGTTTTGACTACTCTTTTTTTTTCATATTCGCCGTATTCCATGCATTCCCTTCTTTGCAAAGAAACCTTTATGATATCTACTATCCATATTATAAAGGAAAAACGTCATTTTGGCAGTGGAGCAGTCGATTCAATATTACTTTTGCTGCATTTTTAAAATTTCTAAATATCGCACATTTTTAATTTTTGTATTGTCGGATAGGAAAAAATGTACTATAAAATGCAATTTGTTTGAAAACTGTATCGCTATTTACTCAATCTTTATTGTTTTAAAAATAATTTTCAAACATTATTATTTTTAAAATCTATCTCTAATACGCACAGACGATTTCGAAAGGTGAATACATGTTTGCACTTAAAATACAGTCGGACCTCGTTTTCACGACACCCGGTTTTCACGTCACTCAGCTTATCACATCAGTTTTTCAAAGCGCCGATTTTCTGTATATGATTTTAATATAAATAAACTCCTAATTTTACATCGTTGAATAATTTTCAACTCCGGATATCCCGATGGTTTAGGAAAATTGTTCATTTTTCATAATCCATCTTATAAGCATAGCAATTAAGCGGTAAGAAAAGTCTTAGCCAAACTTTTCACAAAAGTGTCTAAATTACACATTGAGAAAAATGAGAAATTTTACTTCAATCCTTTATCTCAATAAATAAACTCACACACTATGAATGACCCACTTAAGCTCCAGACAGACATATCAATCTACTCGCGGTCTTTTTGTTCTGGTCAGGCGGCGCTTTCTTCTGGTTACACGGCGTTTTTCCTCCAACTAAAGCCGCGAGCATTGAACTGCATTGAAACGATCAGAAATATCTAACATCCATTTCTTAAACAACGAATATCGATTACAATTTATTGCATAATATTGAAGAAATAATTATAGGAAGCACATCTAGAGATAAGCAAACCTTAATTAATCAATATTTCATGCAACAATAAATAAACAAGTCATCATAAATCTGATTTTTATTCTTTGCACTTCGATTTTGTGTTTATTTTGTTTAATAATAACGTTTTATTGCTTAAAACTGCAAGAACGGTTAAGAATTTAAAAATGGCTTAAATTAATTAAATTACAGCTGTGCGTAAACATATTTTTCCCCAACTCCGGTTACTGCGACACTCCGCTTATGACGACGCTTTTTTCTGGACATTAGAGTGTCGGGATCACGAGTTTCGATTGTAATATAAAAAGCGCAACATTTGTTCCCAGCATAGATTATATAACGAAATTAAAACATTCATCAAACAAAACAATAAAATATAAATAAAACACAAATTTAACACATGTAATCTAAGTTAAAAAAAAAAAAAAAAGTCTGAGGCAAAGCAATAAAAAAAAAGGCTGATTGTAAATAATGATTTTTGGTAAATAATGATTGTAAATAATGATTTCTTTGGTTGTTAAGTCTTGTCACTTGTCCAATATAAAATTATCGCCTTTAATAAATTTCAAAATTTTATTTGAATGCTTTATTGCTATTTCTCATATAAATCTGATTTTTGGTATTGTTAGTGGGCATTCTACTAAAATATATTAAATGTAAAAAATCTATTAATTATCAATTTAAAAAAAAATGGTTTTCACTTATATTCTATAACATGGAAAGGCCGGGTTTATCCCCTTGTAAATATAAAATACAAATGCGAATTTAGTTTCGGTTGCTTATAACTTGAGTTCTGCTGAATGTATTTCGATGGAACTTGCACTCTTAGTTAGATAATGCTTCAAGGAATATTTTAGTATATTGCATATGGTTCTACGTTGCTTAGTTATCGAAGAAATGGGAGAAACTCTATAATCAGGAAAGTTCGATTATGAGGGATTAACCTTTTCTAAAGGTTCTACTGGGCGGATTTTAATGAGACTTGCATTATTTCAAATGAAAATCAAATTTCAAATTAGTTTTTTGCTTAAAAGGCGCAATTTGAAATATTGTATTCAAGGCGAATGTTTCTCTCTGGAAAAATTTCCAAATATTAATATAGATTCATCGATGCTGGATTTAATTAAGTGTCTGTGTTTGCCCCGTGTTGGTGGCTCACGGAAAATATTCCATCTTGTGCTGCGTTTGTAGCCTTGCCAACTTGTAATAGTGAGAAGTTCCAGGCTGGGTATCGTTCCATGTGGTTTAGCGGTAGAACGTCAGTGCGCTATACTGATGACCCGGGTTCGATTCCCGGCATGGAATATTTTTCACTAAGTTGGTCTTTGCGCCTTTTAAGCAAAAAACTAATTTGAAATTTGATTTTCATTTGAAATATTGTATTCAAGGCGAATGTTTCTCTCTGGAAAAAAATTTCCAAATATTAATATAGATTCATCGATGGTGGATTTAATTAAGTGTCTGTGTTTGCCCCGTGTTGGTGGCTCACGGAAAATATTCCATCTTGTGCTGCGTTTGTAGCCTTGCCAACTTGTAATAGTGAGAAGTTCCAGGCTGGGTATCGTTCCATGTGGTTTAGCGGTAGAACGTCAGTGCGCTATACTGATGACCCGGGTTCGATTCCCGGCATGGAATATTTTTCACTAAGTTGGTCTTTGCGCCTTTTAAGCAAAAAACTAATTTGAAATTTGATTTTCATTTGAAATATTGTATTCAAGGCGAATGTTTCTCTCTGGAAAAATTTCCAAATATTAATAGAGACTTGCATTGTTAGTCAGATAACATTCCAGGAAAGGTTTTAGTATATAACATATAGTTCTATGCTTAGTTACAGAATTATGGGGAAAGTTCTATAATCAGTTGAACCCGTTCACGAAAGATTAGCCTTTTAAAAAGGTCTGCTGAATGGATTGTCATAGATCTTGCTCTGTTACTGTATTACTGTATTACTGGGGGTGTGGCCTGAGCCAAAGCACCGCGACCAGGGGTCTATTGTGCTATCCCCCAAAAATGAAAGAGGAAAACATCCTCACTTAGTCCTTTAATAGACCAGTAGCTGACATAAAATTCAGCAGACATTTGATAGGAATATCCTGAATTTCCCATGGCTCAATCAGATGTCGACCCATGTGTTCGAAACGGTAAGCAGCATATCCCTCACAGTTACAGAGCACATATAAGGCAGTCTCCTCTTCATACTTAAAACCCCTACAAAGAGGGTCATTAACCACCTTCATAGTACTAAGGCGTCCATTAAGTCTACAGTGTCCTGTTAACAGTTCCACCATATTTCTTAGACTATTCCTTCTGAGCCCAATGAGTTCTTTTGCCTTTTTGCTAGGGCATCCGCTATTGAGCTTTTTCGCTTGTCTCTGTACACTTGAGTCAAGAAATTCTTGATACTGCTGCTCTCTTAAAATTCTAAAAACAGTAGTTCTGATGCAGTCCTTGGAAATGCCAATAGCTGGTTCAGGTCCAATAAATGGAGTAACCGACCCTTTCCTTGCTAGACTATCAGCAAGCTCATTACCCAGGATGCCAGTATGACCAGGTACCCAATGTATAGCAACATCATTACCATTACTGGAAGCCTGTTTTGAACAGCAGTAACACTCCCAAACAATCCTAGAAGTAATTGTATGTTTCTGTAAGGCAAGTAATGTTGCCTGACTGTCAGAGTAGATATTGACAGACAGGCCACTATACCCCCTCTCAATGCAAATGTAACAACACATAAGTATTGCATAGACCTCTGCCTGAAAGACAGTGGCGTACCTACCCAGTGGGTAAAAGAAGGAATCTTGCTCTGTTAGTCAGATGACATTTCAGCGATGCTTTCGGTATATTGCATATCTTTCGACGTTGCTCAGCTGTAGAATTATGGGGAAAAGTCCAATAATCATTAAAGATTAGTTCTTTTAAATAGTTCTATAGAATAGAATTTGATGAGTCTTGCACTGTTAGTTAGATGATTTTTCAGGAAAGGTTTTAATATATAACATATCCTCTACGTTGCTTAGTTATAGTATTATAGGGAAAGTTCTATAATCAGATGAACCCGTTCATGAAAGGTTAGCTTTTTTTAAAGGTCAGGTGACATTTCAGGTATGCTTTTGGTATATTGTATATCTTTCTACGTTGCTTAGTTATAGTATTATAAGGAAAGTTCTATAATCAGATGAACCCGTTCATGAAAGGTTAGCTTTTTTTAAAGGTCAGGTGACATTTCAGGTATGCTTTTGGTATATTGTATATCTTTCTACGTTGCTTAGTTATAGTATTATAGGGAATGTTCTATAATCAGATGAACCCGTTCATGAAAGGTTAGCTTTTTTTAAAGGTCAGGTGACATTTCAGGTATGCTTTTGGTATATTGTATATCTTTCTACGTTGCTTAGTTATAGTATTATAGGGAAAGTTCTATAATCAGATGAACCCGTTCATGAAAGGTTAGCTTTTTTTAAAGGTCAGGTGACATTTCAGGTATGCTTTTGGTATATTGTATATCTTTCTACGTTGCTTAGTTATAGTATTATAGGGAAAATTCTATAATCAGATGAACCCGTTCATGAAAGGTTAGCTTTTTTTAAAGGTCAGGTGACATTTCAGGTATGCTTTTGGTATATTGTATATCTTTCTACGTTGCTTAGTTATAGTATTATAGGGAAAGTTCTATAATCAGATGAACCCGTTCATGAAAGGTTAGCTTTTTTTTAAAGGTCAGGTGACATTTCAGGTATGCTTTTGGTATATTGTATATCTTTCTACGTTGCTTAGTTATAGAATTATGGGGAAAAGTTCAATAATAATTGAAGAGTAGCTTTTTTAAATAATTATACCGAACGGATTTTGATGAGACTTGCATTAGTAGTTAGGTAATTTTTCACAGATATTTTTTGTATGTGGGATATCATTCTATCGTTCTTTACCAAATCCTTCTGTAAATGATGAACAAAAAGAGTTGGTTCTTAACCGCCAAGATTTTGTCTGACACTTATTAAGAAATATAATAGCGCAATGGCGTTCGAATTAATTAACGAAACAACTAATAAACTTGCTAAGGATCTTTCAGCATTTCCTTTAAATTACTTTTGTAATTATTCCCCTCTTCTCTGGTCTCTTTTCATTTTATTATGAAAAAAAGATCTTTTCTTACATTTGTTTTCCTTGTTTTATTTTAATTTTTAATTTTCTTCTTTAATTTTATTTTTATTCGTTTATTTCTTTTATTTCCTTTTTGATATTTTTCTATAATTTTTGCAAAATTTTCCTCTTCTGCATGTGTCTCTCTGTGATTTGTGTTTACCTTTCAGCTACCGCCACCTATCACATTCTTTCTAAGCTCTACTCTCTAATTTTCAGTTAATTTTTGACCTTGTCTCCTTACGGACATGTGTTTACTTCGGCCAATGACAGTCTGTTAAAATTTCCACCCCGAAACGCCTCCTGTGAGTTTTTATATTTTTATGGTGATTTTTATGAAGTTTTATTATTTAACTGTGGTTTATCATCAGTTTTTCGGCGTCGTTTTTTCTAACAAATCTGTTAAACATCATTAGAAATACAGAAAAACGTCGTATTAACAATCACTTGATGAGATAAGAAACACGAGTAATACATTTGACATCAAGCGAATGTGATGCCACGATTATGTATTTTTGGCATATAATCCTATAGTTTGTCGATATTTTTTTTTTACCTGAAAAGTGGTCGACCGGATAATGGAAAAATGCCTTTTTACCCGACTGAAAAGAAGGATTATGTATTTCACGCGTATCTGTGTATGTGGATTTCTTTATACCCTTGAAACATCCCAACGGCTGGGTGGATTTTAATCAATGAAGTCTCTATCAATTCTTCTTAATGGTTACGGCTCAATGGTTATAGGCTAGGTTTTGTTTTTATAAATTCAAAATGGCGGCTGTAAAATACAAAATGGTGGTAGAGACGAAAAAAAAAATTTACACACCCGATTGAGTGGCATATCATTGGATAGGTCATTCAAAATGAAGACGATGTTTCATTGACTATTTTACAGTCAGAAGCTCCGTTAAAATATTATACAACCTGGAGCTTGTGTAAGTAAGATCTCTAGCTTTACTGCAACTCTAACCATCATAGACATCTATAGACCTCGTCAAAACAGTGTTTATAGATAGGAACTAACAATTAAACACAACTTAAAAGTCAATAATGCAAGTAAATAAAAAAATAGGTAAATAATACAAACAAGTAATATAAAAAAAATATTTTAAGTCAATTCCTATTTAGGTCAATAAGATAATTTTTTTTCTCCCATTCTTCATTACTCTTGAGTGGCGCTTAAAATGCCTTGATCAAGAAGAGGGCTCTCTCGATTATTGAAAATTAATTAATTTAATTTAATTAATGAATTAATATTTAAAAAAACTGTATTAACATCTAGTGCCATCCATTACAAGTTTTAAAAATTTATTTGAGCTTGATTGGATGAATAATAAGTATTTTATTAACAATTGAAAATTTGAACAAGATATATATAGCGAGAGTGTGAGCTAATAGTAGGAATTGAAAGAAGTAGTTTCACATTGATGAGAAATAATTAACTGGTTCGCTTTTTACGCAATCGGGTTTTTTGATTTTTTAAATTTAATTTTTTATTTCTAATCATTTTATGTTGTCTTTTATTGATTCATTCATATTTAAATTATCTTTTTTATGTTCATTAAGAAACTTAATAAAAAATGTCAAAATTCTATACTTTTCTAGGTAAAATTATAAAAAATTTCTATTATAGTTTCTATAAAAATAATATAAATTTTCTCTTTATTTTCTGTTGATAATTATTTTAGCTTTTTTCCTATAGTAGAAAAGAATAAAAGAAATTTCTCTATTGTTCTTCGTTCATTTTAATAAAGCTTTATTTTTTTAAAGGACAATCACAATTTAAAGTGGAGGAACTATTTATCTTATGTAGAATTCAGCATTAACTATGCAAAAAGAAGGGCAGGCGCTTGACAATTCAGTTTTTATTCTGAGTTATTAAAAATAATTGAATGTTATCTTTTTAAGAATCCGGTGCATTGATTATCTTTATAAAGGAACTTCTGCATAATGTAAAAACGTACCATAATGAATATACATATATGGTTATCTTTTAATATTCTATCTATATTATGGTTTAGAAAAATCACAAGAAAAAGTAATTTTGGTAACTGAAGACCTGAATAGTAGAAGATGTTATGTAATAAAAATTAGAATTCTAGAAAATTGAAGTACACTATAAAAAAAAAACCTGTAAAGTTACTTAAGTTTTTCTAGGAAACTGGGATTCCTAGTACTTTTTATGTAACGGTAACAAGAAAAATTCCTGTAACAGACGCTGTTAAAAGAATTTTTCTTGTTGCCGTTACATAAAAAGTTCTAGGAATCCCAGTTTCCTAGAAAAACTTTAGTAACTTTACAGTTTTTTTTTTTTTTTTCAGTGTAAAGGTTTTTTTTTATTTATTTAATTCCTTTTTAGTAGCATATGATTGAATGTCAATAGATGATACTAAACTCTTCTAAAAAAGAATATTACCATTTAATTATTAAATATTAGAAATTATTTTCACCATTTAAATTATTAAATATAAAAATATTAATTATTAAAAGATACTGTCTCATCTCTTTAATAATAAGTAGAATTTTAGTACTTTGGTTTTACCATATGGCATAATACCTCATAAAGCTTTTATTCATAAAATAAAACAATTTTTGAGCAAATGTATTATAACATGTTCTTCCACTAAGTTCTTCAATTATGATTATGACTTTCATTTTGAAACGTATTGGCAGCCTTAAACAACATCTGAAAACAATCTTAATTCGTTTTCTAATCTTTTTACATTTTTTTCTCATTAACCCATATTGGACCGCTGTCCTAAAAATAGGACAGCTAATAAAACATTTTTAAAAATAAAATTGGTAAGAATTTTTTTGATGCATTTTGTTATGACGTCTTTAAAATATATAAAAGTATAACATGTAAACAAAAAAACAAGTAACCAATTAAAATTTAATTGAAAAAAATCTATTTAAAAAATTCTTTAAGAATTGTGATTTTATAATCCAGAATTTTACCATTATTATTATCTTTTTATTGGAGAAATCATAGAGTATTTTTGTACAACATAAAGAGTATTTTTAAAGTAAAATAAAATATTTGCTCATAAAATTAGTTTACGTATGCATTTTATATGTCCTTACTATGTGCCCTACTAATATGTCCTGTTTATAGGAAAACTAGTTACCTAAAAAATTAAAAACTATTTTTCAAAATTTTGCTAGTATCTACTTATTTACACCATATTAATGATA
Organism: Maratus speciosus; assembly: GCA_963932465.1. Taxonomy (NCBI): domain Eukaryota; kingdom Metazoa; phylum Arthropoda; class Arachnida; order Araneae; family Salticidae; genus Maratus; species Maratus speciosus. The sequence goes on along the minus strand of OZ010798.1, from coordinate 375,325,504 downwards.
TAATTGAAGTTTTAAAATTTTTCAAAAATATTGAATCGGTGTGGTCCAATATGGGTTAAGATAACAAAATGATATTTTACAATTGCTCATCTGGCATTACTGTTTATTGAACAGACATCACGTTCATGAAAAGCAGTGATCATGTGATGATGATTAGAATGATTATGTAAAGCAGTCACATTATTTTCTTCAAATAGTCCTCATCATTAAATATGTGCAAGCTATTTTATTAAATAGAAAAACGGAGTTTCCTTAATTCATTGGAACTTAAAATTAATTTTTTTTTTAAGAGCTTCATTATTTAAAGCCCTGAAACTATTTAAGTATTATTTGGCATAAACCGTTCTTAAAAATAAGGATGCGTTTATGAATTTGGCTTTTGTTATCAATTGTTAATGATAATGATTTTATTTTTAATCTGAAGTTGATCATCATCATAAAGACCATTCTGGATAACATAAAGAATAAAGTAATATATGGTTTTGTTTTAATTGGGAGACTCTTTATATTATTATTATTGTTATTATATTTCTATTCTGACATTATTACTTATATGATTATTATTTGCAGTATCATTTATTGGACAGTTGATTATCTGATAATGATTACAAAAATCAGGTTATAATGTTTAGAATAATCATGTGATAATTATTCTGATAATATGATCATGTAAAGCAGTAATACTATTTTCTTCAAAGGGTACTCATCATTAAATCTGTGCGTACTTCTTTATTGCTCTCTGTCTCCCCCCCCCCTTTTTTTACCCAGAGCCTTAATTTTACCTTTGATTTTTAAGCACTGATGATGAAACCTTAGAGGTTTCGAAACAGCTGAATGCTTTTTATACATATTTATATTTGTGTCTTTATACATTGTTTCTCTTTCTTAATATATTGGCACAAAGTACAATCCTTCCCCACTTTTATGACTTTATAATCACTTAAAGGTTTTAATAATAACTTTGTATTTTCATATAATAGACTAAAAAAACTAGAAAATAACAGACTATATTCATGTAAAAACTATATTATCAAAAAAGGAAGATTTTTATCAAAAATGAAAATGGTATCAAAACACAAATTTCACCTTCCCCTAGAGATATCCTACAATATCAGGTGCCAGACCCCCTCTCGCCTCCTTAAGAAATAAAGTTATAGTATATGTATAGCCTTACAAATAAAATCAACAAAGATGGTTTACGCTCATCCCACTTTAAAAATCATAATATTAAAAAAGGGTCTGCTCTAAATATTTTTCTACACTGTTAAAAATCTTCAGCACACTGTTCAGCCATTCAATCGTTTTTTCAACAGTTACACAACTGTAATTTATCTGTATTCTGATCAATAAGTAAGATTTAAATTATGGTCACGTAACCGTTATCTGTAAAAACTGCGAAATGACTGGTCAATTTGCTTAAAATTTTTAACAGTATAGTTGAAACCTTGAAACGTAATCTGCAAATAAAACTATTTTCTGTACTGAAGGAATTAGTATTAAACATGCCTTAAGTACAGTAAAAGACATAGATAGCATTTACTCAAAGGAAATAGCAAAAAGAAGGATATAGATTTTCCTTTTATTTTTCTTTGTATGACATTTTTTACTCTTAAAGGAAAATCTAAAGACATTTTCTTATTCTTCTTCCACCATTTCATTGGAATATCTTTCTTTAAAATAGACAATGGTTATTTCATTACAGTCTTAAGACTGTATCATTTTCCGTAGCAAACTGTAAGGATACGATAAAAAAAGAAAAGAAACGCACAATTAAGATATTATTCTTTGTTCTCAATAGTTAAAGATAAAAATGTTTTCTTTTTTAAGAGTTCAGTGCATTGATTATCTTTATAAAGAGAATTCTGAAGAGCATTAAGAAAAAACGATAATGAATAAAAATGTATGGGCGGCAGTTTATATTTTAATTCTTGTTATTTTCTGGCTCTCGACTGATTCTAAGCTACATTAGTTGCAGCATTTGTTTTTATGTGTTTCATTTTGAAATGTACATAAAAATAAATAGATAAATAAATACAGAGAAAGAAAACAACATCATATCTACTCGTATTTTAACTACCAATTTGTCCCAGAAAAGCACGGAAATAGCCATTCTAGCGGAAATTATGTATTCTTTCAATATGCGTTTAAATAAGTCCTAAATTCTATGGTAAATGTGGCAAATGAGGTGCTTTCGTACTGCAACTAATTTTATAAATATTCAGATCTTGGTGCAATAGTTGCTCCATTCTATTGCAAAAAGGCACGAATACAAAATTTATTACGATTATATATATTAAATTCAGTAATATGTATATAATATGATTTTATCTTCAATAGGACGTAATCACCATGGTACACTGTAAAAAAAAAAAATGTAAAGTTACTAAAATTTTTCTGTTACAGAATTTCTGTTACTAAAATGCTGTTACAGAAATTTTTGCTGTTGCCGTTACATAAAAAGTTCCTGGAATCCCAGTTTCCGAGAAATATGTTAGTAACTTTACAGATTTTTTTTTTACAGTGTATAACCTTGAATAATTACCTATCAGGGGATATCATTGAATTAATTACGTATGATAGGATTTAATAAAATTCAGAAAACTTTTATTAATATCGTTTTAAGTTTTGGTCCAATTTTCATAAAATTTGAAATGTCGGGATAAAATTCTGCAACGATTATATATATTAAAACTAACCAGGCACTATCCAAGATGACCAGGCCCCTACCTGCCGGGTAGCCCCAGCTGAACGGGTTTGATACCTGGTATCGGGACAGGTGACCGCCTAATCGCCGCGTAGCGGCAATAAACCTAACGAGTACCTAGATCGTATCGGCATTGCCTATTTCTTAGTTGTGTGCGGTGTTATGTCAGTTGCTTAACATTTATATCCTGTTGTTTGGAACCTTCACATTGCTACTCATGTTGATCTCGTAATTTGGAACCTTGAGAGAACCTTCGAGACCTTCACCTGGCAAGGCACCTCCAGAGGTATAATTCATAGGTAAATCGGAGGACTTTTCACCCACGACGGATTTTACATGCACCAGGTGCCATTAGCGTACATGGCGAATTTTAGCCAGCAGTAAGCCTTGATCCCGCGGCCTTCAGCTGAGGGTTAGATGCTCTGACAACTGGGCCACCGCTGCCCGATCTACTTCTGATTTACTTGGAGTTTTGAAGCCGAATTGTTGGTGCAGACTTGTCATATTTTCTGACGGAGTAACACACACTCAAATAATTTTAATGAAAGATTAACATAAAAGTTAATTGTATATATTGATAAAAGGGTATTAAATGTAATTAATATCAATTTTGTGAAATAATTCATGTCTTAATGTGTAAAATAAATTGTTTTCTAATGTGTAGCATATTTTCTCTAAAATATTTTTTTTCCAGAAACTGCTACAAAATCTATAAATAAATTTAAAAAGCATGATTTTTCCCCTGAAAAGAAGTAGAACTGATGTATTGTACAATATACAGCAGTAGATTTGTTTTTAAAATGTATTTTGCCAAAACTATAATGGGATACAAAATGGGGTGAGATTTATTCTATGCTTGTGCTAAAGTAACGAACTTCGCCATCATAACCTGAATAAATATATGTTTAGAATAATTCAAAACTTTAAATTCTTTAAACATTTTCGGTTACAAGTACTTTCTCTTACAGAGTAATTAGTATTCAAAATATTTCATGGTTCTTATACATATTTATACATACATATTTATAGGGAGACAATTATTGAACTATATGAAATTAAACCGTCATAACATCTGAGCGGGTTGCGTGATGAATTTCAAACTTCGTGGTTAGCCGCAGGGCATGATGGGAATTAGTATGCGCATGCGCACGCAACTTCTTGTTGTCGGCTATTTGCAAGTGAAAATGTCACGGTACAGTGTGCCTGAGCTTATATCGCTTGTGAAGGCCTAATATGCGAGCAATAACAGCCCGATTGTGGCTCAAAGGAAGTTTGCGACCGAGTACAAGGTGAAGACAACCAGTTCAAGTGTGCTAACAATCAATAATTTCATTCGCAAGTTTGAGAGAACTGGTAGTGTTTGTGATGACAGTGTTGGCCATGTCGGCCGACAAACAAGTGTGAGAACGCCTGAAAACATCCGGAAGACACGCGCTTTGTTTCAAACCAGCCCAAGGAAATCGATCAGACGAGCTGCACAACAAGTGGGAATCAACCGGGAGACACTGCGACAAATTGCTTTTGAAGACCTGTATCTCTTCCAACACAACATTCAAACCCATAAGCCATTAAGCCCCATGGCCATGGGAAGAGCGGTTGTGTTTCGACAACACTATTGTCGAGAGAAATGACGAACAGAAATTTGATGCGAATATGGTTTGGTTTAGCGATGAAGCCCTCTTTCATTTGGATGAGTTCGTCAGTAAGCAAAATTGGCGCATTTGGGGGACTGTGAATCCGCATTTCGCGATCGAGATATCTCTCCACCCTCAACAGGTGACTGTGTTGTGTACAGTGTCCAGTCACGGAATAATCGGTCCAATATTCGTTGACGTCACGGTGACTACTGAACGATACGTGAAGGTTTTGGAAAATGGTTTCATCCCCATGATCCAAAGTGATCCTAATTTTGACAAGATGTGGTTCATGCAAGATGGAGCTCGACCCCATCGGACCAAGAAAGTGTTTGATGTCCTGGAGGAGCATTCGGGGGACCGCATTTTGGATCCGGGGTACCCAGGGGCCACTGGAATGGGACTCGCTTGGCCACCATATTCTCCGGATCTGAACCCATGTGACTCATTTTTATGGGGCTACATTAAAGACAATGTGTACAGAAATAACCGCAAAACCTTTGCTGAGCTGAAAACTGCCATTCAGGAGGTCATCGATAGCATCGATGTTTCGACATTTCAACGGGTCATGCAGAATTTTGCTAATCGTCTGCACCACATCATAGCCAATGATGGCAGCCATATCGAACATGTCATAATTTAAATCCAAATATCTGTAGTGACGTTTGCATGTTGAATAAAGTTTGTGCACTTAGCAGTTTTTAAATAATTTACGTTTTATTTCATATAGTTCAATAATTGTCCCCCTGTATATGTAAGCTTCGTAACCGTTATATATTGTTATCTATATAAAGCTAAATTAAAATCATATTTGCATAATTAAAATTACAGAAATAGTGATAACATGTTTCCTTTTACTTTTCTTAATATTCATCATTTTTTAAAAATCATTAAGGAAAATATAAAAAAAAATTCATTATGCCTCTGCTATTTTATCTCGGATTCCTTCTTCAAAAAACTATGACTGTTTCATTCCCTATGACTATATCATTTTCAGTATCATACTGCATTACAAATACGATAAGAATGGTAAAAGAAGAATTAAGACAATGTCGTTTATTCTGAATAGTTAAGGGGAATTTTTTTTCATCTTAAGACTCCAGTGCATTGATTAACTTTATAAAGAGATTTCTGAATAATATAAAGGAAAAAAAATAATGAATGAAAATGTATGGATACTGATCATTAAATTCTTTATATTTTCTGACTTTCGCAAATCATGGACTACAATAAATAAGATATTTGTTTATTAGCTTCATTTTGAAATGTACTTCAAATAATCTACATTTTAGTAAACTAAATGAGCTTTAATAAGATAAATTTAAATGCACATAATATTTAAGCTCATTTATTCTTTTTAGAGATTAATGTGAATTAGCCGCTTATTTAGATGGGTGTTTCTTGATTAAAGTCAGTCCAAAACAGATTCACTTAATTGTTTTAACGTTCTAGAATTAATTTCAAAATAAATAAATAAATAACATGTCATTTGCTCCATGGCTTGCCTGCATACTAATGTTGCAAGTTGTGCGTTGTAGGTTGAATTAAAAAATTCAGATAATTTTATTGCTACCATATTTTGAAATAGCAGTATTCGTCTTATCTAATATATTATTAAATCTGGCGAATGTTACTACTTTAAAAAACTGGTAGCAATCTAGCAATCTGAATTTTAAAAAATACATCAACTGGCAATGCTGCTGCCACCCTTCCAGAAGTTGTCTTTTTGAAATTCAAATAAACATAATTTGAAAATATATATATATATGAATGAAATATTTCTTCTTTCAATGTAGTTATTTATCTACTTTTATTTGATAAAATGTTTGGTTTCATTCGGTTTGGAAAAAAAACTGAAGATTTGTAGATATGCCATGGTAAAACTCGACTTAGCATTTTGCAAATAATAAAGTTTTAAGAAATTTAATCTGCATACTTAGTATGAATCCAAATTGATCATTTTAGTGATTCACAATTACATTTATTTGAAACATTTTCCATAAATAACCTATATAAATTAAATGGTTGATTTGAATTGGAAATATTTCCAACGAGATGACACTATAAAAGAAATAATGGGTTTATGTTAAATTCAGACACTAATATAGCAAAAATAATGGCAATGGATTGATGCAATATACTGTAAAAGCACTTATTTTCCCGAGGCTTTAATTTTCGCGATTTTCGCGAGCCCGTAGTAATCGCGAAAATTTAAGCCTCGCGAAATATATATATTTTTTTCGCCTCAAATGATAATAAAGAATCAGAAATTAGTCATTTATCCAAAATTTAATGATTGCAGTTACTTAAATAAGAAATAAGTACAAAAATTTCTTGAATACTTACAACTATTCCTTGAATACTATACAACTACTATATTAATATTAACACAATTATTCTAATTGATAAACAAATCATATTAGATGTAAATTTCCAACTGGGCGAAAAATGACCGGACCAGGATTCGAACCCGGGACCTCCTGGCTGAAGCCGCCAGTGCTCTGCCATCTGAGCTATCCCGGACGATTCTGGTCGAACTTTTTCACCCAGAGGTTTTTCAAGGTTAGCTGGGTGAAAAAGTTCGACCAGAATCGTCCGGGATAGCTCAGATGGCAGAGCACTGGCGGCCTCAGCCAGGAGGTCCCGGGTTCGAATCCTGGTCCGGACATTTTTCGTCCAGTTGGAAATTTACATCTAATACTATACAACTACTTCTTGAATAAAAACAATAATACAACTAATAGAATGCAGCTCATTCACTTACAATATTTATATCAGCTTCTTTGAAGCCATTCATTTTTAGAGCGATGGTTAGAGGAGGGGGTGGGAGGGGGAAAAACTTTTTGGACAAAAGGAAGTTTCTTAAATTGCCTTATGCAAAAGGGGTTCTATTTAGGTAGTTTCGGAATTTTTCAACTTTCGGTTCAGTTCATATAAAATTCGCGAAATTTTCAGCTCGCGAAATCACCGATATCTTCATTTTCGCGAAAATTACGACTCGCGAAAATAAGTGCTTTTACAGTAGTCGACCTATGTTGGTTTGTGCACAATAATTATTAATAAACAGTCCAATGCTGAGACAATATTTTATTCATATTTTGCATACATTGGTCAAAATATAGCTTAATACAATCTACATTAGCTTAATACACTTTCGTTACTAAATATGCTTGAATAAAAATAAGTTCAGAATGCCTTTCACAATTTAAATTATTTAAACATAATCTGCGACTAAATTTATTTTCTCTTACATAGCAATTAGTATTGAAAATATCTTAAGTTAAATTTAAGACAATATATGCCAAATGTAAATAGCAAAAAGAATGAAATATCTTTTACTTTAACTTCTCTTAATATTTCTCATTTTTTTCCTCATTAAGGAAAGCTAAAGAAATTTTATCATTGTTCCTCCGTCATTTCATTGCAGTTTCATTCTTTGACAAAGACAATGAGCGTTCTATGCCCTAGATCTGTATTATTTTCAGTAAAAAACTGAGTATAGAATACAGTAAGAAAAAAAAAAGATAAAGAAAAATTTTATCCTTTATTCTGAATAGCTAAGGATGAAAATATTTTCTTCCTTAAGTGTCCAATGCATTGATTACTTTTATAAAGATATTTATGAATAGTAAAAAAGAGAAAACGATAATGAAAGAAAATGCTTTGATCTAAGTATATCCATATTTTTTTTTTCTGGCTTCTAAAGAGCATAAGCAACAATAATTGCAGAATTTTATATTTATGGGATTATTCTGAAATGTTATGCAAATAGTTTCATTTATTAAACATAATGACTCTCTCAGCAATTTATTTAAGAGTACGTATCATTTATACATGTTGTTTTAGGTGCATATTGTTTAAAATCCACCCAAAACAGCTTAAATGATTATTTTTCTGCTATAAAATAAATGTTAAAATAAATAAATACATAATGTTAATTTCCAGTGTGGTATAGTTTGTCTCAGTTTTTTGAGATTAAAGAAATTTCAAAAATTAAAGAAAAATTCCTAGTATTGAATCAACGTTGAATATACACTGGTATCAAAAAATTAAGGTACAAAGACTGGATGCTTTCGATTGTATACGGTTTGTCGAATATCTACCAACATTATTGGCGAATTGTTCTTGAACTTCTGGGATGCAAAGAACATGTTTGATTTCATATTTCTCGGTGAAGATTTAGTCGGGGGCACAATTAGGGGGCTAATAATAAATTTAATAATAAAATAATATTTGCGATCGCCTATGTAACAGAAAATGCTGGAAATGGTTTGTCACTGTGTTAAATGACTATTTGGGTCCTGTTCAACGTTTGTATGCATTTGTGTAAGCATAGCACTCATATTTGTGAAGATGTTATTGTGTCTGTGAAAAATTCAAAAGATTTTTGCTTGTAGCATACAGAGTTTTCAACCAAATTTGACACATCTTTCCGAAAACCTGACAAAGACCAGTAGCAACATACTATAATTAAAACATGAATATATTGAATATTGGATGAGATATGGACACTTGTACGAAATAATTTTTAATTGCGCATGCGTGGAAGATTTCAAAATTTTTATTTCATAATTTGCAGTCAGCTATTTTGGGCAAATTCTATAAAAAGTCCAGTCAAATATTGTGAAAACTCAGAAAGATATAGTGAGCTGATTAAAAAATTGTAGAAAATCCCTTATAATAAAACTATTTTTAGAAAGCAACTCACTATATCGCTTCTATCTTTGTGAATTATGTGCGATATTTGACTGGGATTTTTAGATAAGTTGCCCTAAATAGTCAAACCGTGTGCAATCGAAAGTATCCAGTCCCTGTACCTTAACTTTTGGAGGCCAGTGTAATTTTCCCAATATTATACAAAAATAGCACTTATCAGTAATGTTTCCAAAGGAATACCAATTTGTCAAATATTGGTTTCACATTGTAAATTGCAATAAAATGTGTCTATTAAATAAGTATACACTTATATGGAAGTATTTGATATTTACCACCAGTACTGCAAATACATTGGTTTTTTACTGGTGGAAATAAATAAATAAATAAATAATATTAATTTCCACCATGGTATAATTTACCTCAGCTTTTTGAGATTAAAGAGATTTTTAAAAATAAAAAAAAATCTCTAATATTGAACCAATATTGATTACACTTTGAACAATATTCTGCAAATACTGCATTTATCAGTAATATTTCCAAAGGACTATCAATTCATTAAATACTTTACATTGTAAATATTTGTAATAAAACTCCACTATTAAAGGTATATAAGCATTCTATTGAAAGTATCTGCTATTTATCACAAATATTGCCAAAATATTGCTTTTATATTGGAAATAATAACACTGAAATGTCGGAATACTTCTTGACATATTATAAATATACCGTTTTCCGGACAGTATTTCAAACTAACATAGCCAATATTGCCTGAGACAGCCAATATGCGGACAGCATTTGCTCAAAATGTTTTTTGACTAGGGCAATTGTATCTAAAAAATAACTACAATAATAAACTTCAATAAAACAAAATAGTCAAAAGGCCTCGCGACGTGTAGATCACACTTTCCCAACGAGCGTCAAATGCACTTAATTTATTTTATTTTATTTTTATTTTTTTGGCACCACTTTTTCTAACAAACTTCTTTGCGTTATTTAATTACAAAATTTTCTTAATTAGATAAGAAAGAAGAAGTTTTCTATGCGAAAATTCCGGTGCTCTAATTCAGTGATTTTGCACACTGTATACGACACTTCTACAAGTCGCTCGACGCGTAAAGTTTAAAACCCAGAAGGACCCCATCCGAACCCGTTTCAAGTGATTATTGTTCAATAAACAATCAGTCTTCAATAATTTGTCTAAGCTTTTTGAAAATCAAGATATTTTAAGAAATCCAAACAAAATCCCTAGTAATAAACCAATATTGATTATATTTTGCCCAATATTGCGTTAATCAAAGCTACATTAAACGGAATACAATATTCATTAAATACTGATTTTACATTGTAAATATTTGCAATAACACGCAATGCGACCATTTTTATCTCCCTTAAAATTTATGTTTGGGAAAGCATGCTAAGTATTGTATCATGTTACTTTTATTCATAATTTAATTTACTTGGATTCCCTTAAATATAATTAGTATAATCCCTTAAGCTAATATTAGTTTTTGTTGCATTAAAATACCTCAATTTCTGTAAGCAAGAAAACCCTATTGATTTACAAGGGAAATCTATGGGAATTTCGCGAAATATTAGAGATAGCACCAAGTTGGCGTCACTTTTGGCGACTCATTTTGGTCGCCAAATTTCACTATATAACGCCAAGTTGGCGACAAACTTGGCGGCATTTGGTGACAGAACAGGATCCCCCCTATGGTAACCCCCTTTATAGTTATGAAGATGCATTAATGCTGTTCAATAACCAATGGCCGCCATTTTCAAACAAGATGGCGGATGAAGCCAAAATGTCAGCCACTCTAGAAATTCAAACTGTTATATCTCAGCCACATTTTAAGATAAAGACAAAACAAAATATGCTCCGGAATCCTTGTATTAAGGTCAAACTCTTAAGAAAATAATATTTTTCAGTTTTTAATTTATTTGCACCACTTTTTAAATTTTTAAATTTTTTAAAATGACCGCCATTTTGAAACAAGATGGCGGATGAAGCTGGCCAACGAACTCGGTCGAGACATTGGTATGTACTATGCATACAATTAATTTCATACAAATCGGTTTATAAATACGAGAGTTATCACATGACAAAAATGATATATATATATATATATATATATGTAGGAAGATTATAGGTAAAATGTTAATATATAGATGACTTAAATAACTAGGCGTTGCAATAACAACACATACACTTTAATACAATTCTATAAAGATAATTTTACACCACTTCGTTGATAACTTTTTTAAATACAGTTCATTTCTCACTTAAAACTTAAAATATACTTCTTTTGAATAATTTAATTAGGCCTAATAGTGCCTTCCTTGGCATCTCGTAAGCCGATAATTCATGAGCAATATTATTTTATAGACTGGCTCTTTCCTAATTTTGAATATGTCCAAATCTTGATCTCGTGATCGTGAATTTTCATTACTCGTGCTTTCAAATCATGGATGATAAAAAAAAATACCAGAGCGTCAGTTAATTTGCTGATCATGCACGTCATGAAAAAATAAAATATGTTTAAATTCAAATCCTACATATATATATATATATGTCACACACACACACATATATATATATATATATATATATATATATAACCATTAATTAATATATATATATATATATATATATATATGTCACATTTGAACGAATGGTGGTTTTGGGGTCTGGAGCTCATGATCGATGAAAATATACCTAAATTTTCTGGATGTGCTTTCCACCGGGCGGGTGCAATAGGTTGCTTTTTACTTTTTGTAATGAAAGCTACCTAATATAATATTTATATTTATTTTTAATGGAAATAATAGCATTGAAATGTCGGATTACTTACAGCTATTATTTCACTAGTATTGACAAAATATGAACTCCGAATTCTTGGCGTAATATTTCGAAGCAAGATAGCCAACAAGATTGTCCAATAAGATATAGCCAATGTAAACAGTAGTATGACTAAACAATTAATTATATTTAAAAAAAAACTACAATAGTAATTGATAAAAAAAAAAAAAACTTTTAAAATAAGTTTACAAATAAGATTAACAGCGACCTCTGATGCCTCTGATGCCAAATTTAAAATCATAATATACCTAAATGTATCTTTTCAGAATATTTTCACCAGTTAAATCCTTTCAACATAAATTCTAATAAAAAAATATTTCTTCTTATAGAATAATTATTACTGCAAACTTCTTGATTTAAATTAAAGTTGCTGAAAGCTAAAATAATTATATAGTTTTGACTTTGTCTTTTTGTTATTTTGTTCATATTTTTCCTCATTAAGAAAAACCTAAAGTAATTTTCCCATTGTTCCTCTGTCATTTTATAATAATTTTCTTCTTTAAAAAAGACAATCGCTATTTCAAATCCAGGACTGTATAATTTTCATTAGCAATCTGTATAAAGAATATGGATAAAAAAAAATGAAGAATTAAGATATTGTCCTTTATTTTGAGTAGTTAAGGCTGAAAGTATTTTCTTCTCTGTGCATTGATTATTATCTATACAAAGAGAACACAATAATGAAAGAATTTGTATAGATCCATGATTTATCATTAAGCGCTTTTTATTTTCTGTCTTTCTAAAACCGAAGAAGTACAATAATTTTTTCATTTATTTTTATAAGCATCATTTTGAAATATGCTTCAAAGATGTCGAAATTTCATTAAAAAATTTGTATGCTTTTTTCTGTATGCTTTACATCAATTTTGATCAAAATTTCATTTCAAAAACTTGCTGTTAACCTTTTACATACTGGATTACGAATTCATGAAAATTTTATCTTCTAAAACATTTTTCTAAAGCAGCACGCATACTATATGGTGCCGTAGGCAGCGGGAACTTGATTCAAGAATGGTTTTTTTGAAAGAACCCGATGAAATTATAGGCCCCGATATAATTAGAGGTCCCGATGAAAGGAAAGCCCCACTAGCGAGCGAAGCCAGCTAGTATCAATTAAGTGTTAGCAGTATTTTAACTTTTCTAACAATATCTTGCGCGAAATTCGTTTTCCTCACAATTCATTATTTATTTATTTCTCAATTATAAAAGCAAAGCACAGGTAAGAGAAAACTGGCTTACCTTGTATTTTTGTTTTTGTATCCGTGCACTATCTGTCTGGTATCCAACATCATCAGGGTAACGCAATCTATAGCTTCTAGTTGTTTGTCTATTTTAATCCATTGATAACGATATGATATTCGGTGTCATCTTAAAACACACGTAATTGTTTTGTGACTTGTAAAAAATATGTAGGTGAACTTTTAAGAAAGAAAAAAAAGAATTTAATTCAGCATAAAAATCACATCTCTTCTTTCGAGAGTCTAGAATACAAGAAAGTATAGAAAAAAATATATAATACATTATTGATATGAAAAACAGGAAATTAGTGCCATTAATCTTAATATTACATTATTTATATTAATATTTATATTTATAGTAATTTAAAACAGTTTATTAATTTTTAAATGTCTTTAATATATTGGCTATATGATGAAATGTTTATATAAAGTGTTCATTTAGAATTGTACACTCACTTCCTTGTTTCGGATAACAACCACTTTTCATAATTGCTTTTATAAATCACATTTGACAGATGAAAAGTAATTTATTGACTTTGATTAATTTAATGGCCTTGATTTGGAGATTACATTTCGTAATAACTGTCAACATTAAGGTTCAAGAAATGAAGTGAATAATATTCATTTAAGCCATAGTGCATTTTGTCTAAGCATTTTGAGAATAAAGGGGAATTTTAAGCATTTCAAACAATATGCCTCTTTGGTGACAATATACCTTTAGTCATCGAGTGTTTTCTCCTCTGTAGTTGAGTTTTTTGTTTTATTGCATCTATTATTATTTTTATTATTAGTCATATTTTTACGAGTGCTTAATTAATCCTTTTTTTTTCTTTTTACAGGTAAGATATTGAAGATAATTTCTTTTACCTATTGTTTTTTGTACATAAAATGTAAGTTAATATTGTTTTGTTTTCTATTATGAAAAAGGATGATAATAAAAATAATCAATTTGTTGATGTGTGTAATAGTCTATATGACGATCTATATAGTATCCATTTTATGATGGTTATTCAATTTTGTTGCTTTACTTCTAATTAATATATAATTTTCTAAAACATTGTGATTTGCTAAATCAAAAGTTCTTTTTTCCTTAGTTCTTTCTTGTAGTCCTAACTGATTTATCGCGGTGTATATATTTTTTAAATATTCAATACTAATAAAATATAATTTAAAATTAATGAAATTTGCATTATATACTTTTACATCTAAAAAGAAAGAAAACTTTTTCATTGACCAAAATTTGATTTGTTACAGAAAATCGTTAAAAAAGAAAAAAAAAAACTAGGAAATTTTACACTGTTTTTTTATTGTGTTTTACACTTATTATATAGCTAACACTAATTTTATTAATGTTGTTATTACTTTCTTCTATCTCTACAGGAAGAAAGTACTGGATTCGTGAAAATTTTCGACTTCCGGTTTTCGGTGAATTAATACGTTTTAGAAGATCCTGAACATGATTTGACGGTTTTAGAAAATGTCTGTGAATCCGTCTGTATGTGACAAAAATTTTCTGGGCGCTCTATCTCAAGAAGTAGTGAGCAGAAATTAATAAAATTTTAAATTCAGTTAGACATTGAAGCGAATCGGTGGTAATTAGTTTATGGTGTAAATCGCCCAACAGCTGGCGTTGTAATTACTCAGGTTTATCGATTTCCGTAATAAAACCTCAAGAAATGAGGCACGGATTTTCATTCCACTTCAGACTCGGTTAAACGTTGATATAAGAGGTATTCTCACAATCTTTTAACTTTCATGTTCCTGAATAATAACTTTTTATTTAATGCACTATACTTGGGGACATCCCATTGCATGATTTTACAACAATATTAACGAGATAAATAAGTAGTTTTGGACGATGTTGGGGGTCCAAACACATGGAAAACTCATCTACCGTCCCGTGTCCCTGATACTGATTTTGAAGTTTGGAACTGTCTGGATAAAATTGTTTCAATAAAAATAATTCGATGTAATTTTTTTCTGAAACTGGAACTATTGTTTTATATAAATATGTAGCTAAAAATTAACCTGCATACATTTTTAGGGTTGATATTATTTTTTGAACTCTGTCCTGGGTTTTAGATTTTTTACCATCCCTCTTCTAAAATGATACAGAAAATCACTTCAGATGCAGCGACTAAATTTTTTTCAAGTTTTTGCTCATGTAGAAATATGCTAGAGAAATAATGTCTAAAATTCTTTGACAGGAAATTTACTGCAGAATATAAATAAGCATTTAAATATCAATTATAAGCACCGTGGCTTTATTGGTAGTCTTACCGTCCGCAAGGTTTAATCCTGCAATTTTCGAGGTAAATTAATTATTTTTTTAAATTTAATCCAATGTAAATAACTGTTTCTAAAAATCAATGAACATTTTCGCTACCACTTAGTCTTAACATGATCTGCCTAAAATAGGTGGTAAGTTTCCTTGCTGTTTCATCCTTACCGTCCCTTTTTACCCCATTTTGTCCTTTTTTCCCCCTTTTTGTTCCTTTTTCCCCCATTTTTTCACCATTTTGTTCCTTTTTTCCCCATTTTGTCCCTTTTTTCCTATACCATCTCCCTTTTTTTACATTATCCTCCCTTCTTTAACACCCCTTTAAGACAATGTTATACCAAAATTTTGCACTAAAAATACTATATTGTCATTATTTCTTATTTGAATGTCCTGTGTGGGTACAATACAAATTCATTATAAGTAAAAAATTAGAAGAAAATAAAAAGTTATAGTGGTAAAATGGTAAGGAAAATTAAACTCGCAAGTTTAACGTAAACCTCAGTTAAATAAATTTTTTTTCGCTGCTGACCATTTTTTCTTTATTTTGAATCATTAAGGCATTCGTCTATCAGATTAAAATGTTATTTTAGCAAGTTTAATTTTGCCAGATTTTTTCCCCAAAAGTCAAAAAATTGTGAGAATGCCCCGTAAGTTGTTGTTGATTAGGTTTTGGTGTATATCGCTCAACAGATGGCGCTGCTATGCTGCGTTTTTACGATTTCCGCAATAGCTCTATCTCAAGAACTAATACACGGATTTTCATCAAACTTCAGACTCAGTTAAACGTTGACATAAGTTGTTTCTGATTAGATTTTGGTGTATATCACTCAACAGTGGCGCTGCTATGCTGCATTTTTCACTATTGTTTCGGTAGCTCTATCTCAAAAACTACTGTATGCAATTTAATCAAACTTCATTTTCAGTTACACTTTCACGTAAATAGATACCTGTAGAATCCTCATGATGGGGATAAATTTTCGTTTAATTTTGGCATTGTTACGGCAAATTTTGAAGTATTAACATGTATGAGATAGATGAAAGTTTTGGGATTGGCACATCGACTAAACAAATATGTTTTGTGTTGTCGCAAACATATGTTTACGACCCGCAAGAATTTTGAGTATGGCTTGTCTAAAGCATAATGGGATTCGATAACCTTACAAAAGTTAGGTCATTGAGAAATTGTTTATAAATGTATTTATCTATTACCGAGAGATGACAGCATACCATTTATATTTATTTGCTTATATAAAGGTCATTTTTTGGGTGTTTATAGATTTTTCATTTTTCAAGATAGCGAAATGTAAAAAGTAAGTTTATTTGTATTTTTTATATCCAGGATCCAAATAAATAAGTTATACTCTTAGCTTGTAGACTTTTTTGAAACGCGTATTTTTAAAAATTGCGAAATTATATGTTCAATCCTTTTTTCTTATGCATGATTGTAACGTACAAAATATGGGGCGCTAGGAGCAAATGGGAGTCGCAGTAAAGAAATAAATATATATTTTTTAATAGTCCATAAAAATACTAATTATAGTACATAATATACAATTTAAAAGCTTAATTTATATAAATTTAGACAAAGCTTATACCTATTTATGCAATTTTTCATATATGGATATCCCATATTTAGTACGTTTACATTTTATCAAATAAATACAAAAAAAAGTTTAGCGTATTTTTTTTAGTATTTTTCCAGTTCATTTTGCAACATTTTAAAGTGATTTTACAACAAATTTGAAAAGACAAAAATTCAGGCATAAATGGGTTAAAATAAATGAATAAGTTATGTTATTTTACGCCATGGTTTAATTTATGGAAAATAATTTGGGATTAAGGAGAGATTTTAAGCAATCTAATTAACCATGTGTCTATAGTATGGTAAACAACTAACCATTTCTATTGAAATGTAACTAGACGTACACATATTTATAAATCGTGTGTGTGTTAAGCTTTTATAAGGTCAATAAGCATTCGTTTATAGCACAAAGTTATTATAATAACAATTGTTGGCCGCATTATCTAGTAAGGCACATACACATAATTTAATATTGATTTTTGCCCATAGCTTATGCTTAAAAAATAAAACAATTAATTACAGTTTACTTCAAAAATATTTAAATAAAAAATAAAAATTGAACGTTTTGGGCTGTTACAACCCGTCTCAGTACATAAATCGTAATAACCGTAAAACTTGCTAACAACAAAGACTTCAGTAAAAAAAAATAGTATTAATTAAAAAAAATATTAGAATGATATGCTTATTCAAGTGGCATAGGATTTGTTTCATTCATCATCTCTATTAATCATTCTCTCAATCATTGATCTCAGTCATTCTCTTGCCTCATCATATATAGCTTATGCTTCAGGTGATAAAGCATTTATCATCTTTTCTAAATTATCCAACTGTTTAGTACCCTTTAATGTATGTTGCGAAGTTTAATTAAATTAAGGAATTGAGTAGATACCTCTTAAAATTATTCTTCACTGATAATAACTTGGGGATAGGTTCAACCGATCTGGTACTGGAGTAGCTGCAACCACAAGATGGTAAAATGTCTTTCCAACATTTGGAGCTCTGGTTTAATCAAATCTCTAATTGTTGTAAAGAGATTTCATCATTTTGTGGTTGTAGCCACCACAACACCAAAAGTTGGATCAATACAGCACAAAATTTGTAACGGTGTTTTATCTTTTAAAGCTACCAGTAATAGTTCTTTTTTTCATCCCGTACATATAGTAACTACATTGATAATTACTATGCTTATACTTATGAAACATACGGATATAATAAACTGTGCATTTGGCGAGGAGAACAGTAATGGAGTCAATAATAAGAAACCTTTTTTAAGGATTTTTTTTTTTTTTTTTTTACAAACTTTTATATATATATGAAACGATATAGCTAAGATGCTTTTTAAAATTAAAAATTTTAAATCTCCTTTTCCCCTTTTAAAAGTTGAAATCCTCTTTTTAAAAAGTAGAAATTTAAATTTAGAAATTATAATTGAAACTTTTAAAATTCTCCAGTAACTGTGTCTTCAATGATTAAAACTTCCTTTGTCCCTGATAAGTTATTTTTCCCGCATAACACTTTATAACTTTAAAAGATCTTCTTTGAGATCCTCAATAACAATATTTTTGATGACGTTAGTGCAACGTTAAATTCTATCGGCATCCCGTGGGTAGAGGTCTGCACGGGCCCGGGCTTGGCCCGAGGCCCGTACCCGGCCCGGCCCGGCGGAATGAAGGCAAATTTTCAAACGGGCCGGGCCGGCAGAATTACGACAATTTTTTCAACGGTCCGGGCCGGGCCTACAGACAAAATAAACGGGCCGGGCCAGGCCGGCAAAAAAATTAATCGGGCCTATCGGCCCGATATAAGAATTTAAGCAAAGCAGATAAAATACAAGCCATTTTCAATTAATATGATTTTCTCGAGAAGTATAAATGTGCGTCACGAGCCGATGCAAGTTTAACAACATCAATACAGAAATGTAACATGTCCATCGTAGAGATCGGCATCGTACATTTGCAAGATGTCTGATTCCGAGTTTAATTCTTTTTCAGCAGACTCGTGCTGGGACGGAACTGGTCTTAATCGATCTCAGGATTTGTAGAACAGTCATCGTGTTTTGTAGTATTAATAGTGATAATGAACTTCTCTTAACAGTATCTTTGGAAATATATCTTAAGGTGGTTCTCATATTCACTGCTCAACAATGCGAAGCTTTCACACATTTTCTGACAAAATTTTTAACTATAAAGGCATAAAATTGACAGGCCTGCCTATTGAAGGCATTTGAAACGAATAGCTTTTTCCATATTTGATAAATTACATATATTGATAACAGAGAGATTCCTGCCACGTGACTGTACGCTTTTCTCCTTTCCTGTGCTATCGCTTCCGGAAATTCGATTCAAAACGTTAACTTTGGCAGTATTTTCTGAAAGATATATTGCTTTTCTCTATGAAAAAAAAAACATTTACATAGCTTCTGAATAAGAATACCTGCCAATCTTATGCGTTACCGAAAAGAAAAGAATTCATAAATGTGTCGAAATGTAGCTCCTTTGGATTTGAGAAAAGCCTTAAAAATGAGAGAAATATTTTCACAAATATACTATTTATTATACCAGATTCAAAAGTTATCATGTTTTTAATCCTTTATTCTGAAATACATTAATCTTTTAATGAATCCTTATTTCCATTTTGAAATGTCTGCAGACACGATGACTAAAACACTGTAAGTAATCGTTAATGTTTACTATTGTGTGTTTTCTGTTTTGCGAACATCATAGTAATGTAAAATTTACTGTATAATGTTCCCATAAATATGTATGTAGTATTCATTAAAAGAATCTTTATTGTACGTTGAGAAAAAACTTTTTTTTTTTTTGTAGAAATATTGTCGGGCCGGGCCGGGCCTGTTTTCATTGATTTTTGTACGGGCCGGGCCGAGAACTGTAAAAATGCAAACGGGCCGGGCGTGGCTCAGACCAAACTTCCAATTTTTACACCGGGCCGGGCCAAGATAGCTTTCGTTCGGGCCGGGCCGGGCACGGGCCTGGAAATTCCAGCCCGTGCAGACCTCTACCCGTGGGTCGAATTTGAGCCAACGCCGTGCCTCAGGCAATCAGTCATTGAGCTCTCTGCCAATTAAATTAAAAATACTCCTAATTTTGTAGCAAGGGCTTCTGGAAGAAATAATGTAACTACTCCCTTTATATGCCACTGAACACCTCCAGGAGCGGAGATTTTAATATCTAAATTATGCACTAATATCCACGCCACTCTGCTCCCCACTGGTCGTTTTTTGCGATAGACTAACGCCCGATGTCCGTAAAGACTTAACGGATCTCATTTCTCTTGCCAACGGGGCCTGATTTCTTAAAGAAATATAACTAAGACAAATAAATCAGGTCCCCAGAAAAGACTATGTATTTATTTTGGCACGCACGACCCAAGGACCATGACTACATGAATATGCTTAAAAAGCCCAGGCGGAAGAACGGATCCAGCGCGACAGAGCAACCCGTTGTCTCTGCGATCCTTAAAGATATATATAGATATATATGTATATGTACATAAATATTACAATACTTCAAGGTTTGAAAATACAGTTTCATACAATGTTTTGGCATTCCAGGTTACAGTTCTTTCTAAGAAATGTACATATTCTCTCTTACAAGGAAAACATAAAAAAATTAACATCTATATTAATTGAAACTTATAACATGGCGTAGAGGACACAATTGCATTGAAATTGAAACGAGTTGAAAAAATTGAAACACATTTAGCGCGATAAATTCTAAATTTTTGGAGCTACGAATACAGTGTACAGTCGTGGAAAAAAAAAAGTAAACACCCCATACTAACTCCTCAACAAATTATCGTAGAAGAAAGTTACTTGTACCGAACGATTGGAAATAAAGTTTACTTTAGAATGATGCATATAAAATTTGCTTAGGGGGCCATCTGCATATTAAAACTAATCCAAACTTCATTTTTTACAATAGCAATTCCCAATTTTAACGAAATATTTCAAATCTTTGGTTCAAAGTGTGCCTAGACACCAAATTTCAAGTCATTTGAATGATAAGTTTTTGAATTATAAACATTCAAAATTTAGTGCTTCTAATGTAAAATTACATTTTTATATTTTTATTTCTGTAATTATTATCCTAATGTTTTAATTTTATGTGTAGCAATAATACTAATATACTCAAACATAAATACGCTGAATTTGCAATTTTTATAATTTTCTGATATGAATTATGAAATTAATATTTACAAAAATTATGAATTGCAACCTACAATTTTTTTTTATGTATTCCGATTTATTAAGTCCTGTTTTATGGAAATGCAATATTTCACATTTTTCTTCCAAGTAGTTTTCAAATTATGCTTAAAAAACGCAAAATGATGGTTTAAGGGGCCGTCTATGATAGAAGTGACTAAATACACTGGTTATCAAAAATTAAGGAAAAGTCACAAAATGCCAATTTTTAAATACGGGAATACTCAAAAGGAAGTAAAATAATTCGAATAATTACTATTCCTGCAGAACAGCTAGTCCATATAACATCTCATTCAGGTCACATGGTCACAAGAGTCACAGTCACTACGGCGAAGCAAAAAATAGGAAATTCCATACGTCTCTTTTATGAATCTCAAGTGACTACTATACTACTATATGTGACTCCACTGACAGGTCACTGTGACTGCTGCTTTATGGCGAGTCACCAGGTGACTTTACGATGTCATTTCATTGAGACTCTCGTGTGACTCTAATCTGGAGACTCAATTTCAAAGTCGTGAACGTTGCATTATGATAAATCACCAAATAATGTCAAATTAAAGTCACATGGTGACTTTTCACCACTTTTCACAGTGGTGACTTCACAGTAGGGTCTCTGTCACCATTTGACAAAGTCATGTGACAGAAAGTCACCATGTGACTTTAATGTGACATTATTTGGTGATTTATCATAATGCAACGTGCACAATGACTTTGAAATTGAATCTCCAGATGAGAGTCATACGAGAGTCTCAATGAAACGACATTGCAAAGTCACCTGGTGACTCGTCACAAAGCAGCAGTCACAGTGACCTGTCAGTGGAGTCACATATAGTAGTCATTTGAGACTCATAAAAGAGACGTATGGAATTTCCTATTTTTTGTTTCGCCGTAGTGACTGTGACTCTTGTGACCATGTGTGACCTGAATGAGATGTTATATGGACTAGCTGTTCTGCTGAGATAGTAATTATTCAAATTATATTATTTCCTTTTGAGTATTCGCGTATTTAAAAATTAGCATTTTGTGACTTTTCCTTAATTTTTGATAACCAGTGTATTTTGAAATTTCTTATGCTATCCTGTAATCTAACAGGCTTAATTGACTGCTGAAGGTGCCTTGATCAAGAAGGGAGCTCTCTCGGTTAACAATCGAGTACGGAACTTCAATCTGGATGCAGCCCTTAAAATACGCTCGTTTTAAAATAATTAATTTCTCGGAAACTTATGATAAGAATTGCATAAAAATTGGTTTTTAGACTAATTGAAGGGTGTAAAGTTCATTTATGCTGTCAGATAGCCCCCTAAGGAAATTTTATATGCATCACATAAAAGTGGACTTTATTTCCAATCGTTCGGTACCAGTAACTTTCTTCTACGATAATTTGTTGAGGAGTTAGTAGGGGGTGTTTACTTTTTTTCCCACGACTGTACATATAAAGTCACGTTCATTTAAACGTTAAACATATTGTTTAGCACAATGTACTCGAAATTTGTGGCATTCCGAAAATAGTGTATACTTTATGTAATCAAACTTCGAGCATAGAAGATATAAAATAATACTTTATTGTCACCAAGCAAAAATACAATATGTATATATCATTACTTTGAAACGTATATTTTATCTCAATAACTTTTTATGATTTTGTCCAGAGTTGAATATTTTACGAGAATTTGAGCACGAATTCGCAAATACTCCTTCGTGAAATAAATTTTGTCGCCGCTACACTTTTAAAAATATTTTTTTAATTTCTTGCAGAATAGAAAGCTTAAAAAAAAGAACGCATTTATTGAGCATCAGCTAATTCGTGGTGACTGAAAATTTAGGAGGTTTATGACGATTTATTTTTTAACTTGAATTATTGTAGGTGGCTACAATACGCTGTTGTCTAAATTTTAAGTGCAACGAACACAAAATGCCAATTTTCGAACGCAAAAGTTAATTATGCGTACTCGAAAGAAAAATACATAAATTGAAGATGCAGCAAATACATTCTATGCTAATAGCACAGCCAGTCGGTGTGACGTCTCCTTCACATCACAAATGGTCACATCTGTGACGGCCACTACAGTGAACAGAAGTTTAATATATTTCGTTCGTATTTCATTGTTATTCTTCTCAAGTGATTGAAGAGATTGTCATTTGGTCACGTCCATTAGAAAGCACCGTGGCTGCTGCATTGTAACTAGTCAGAAGGTGATTTTAGAATTAACTCTCATGAGACTGTCATTTCAACGCTCCATTATAAAGACAGAATGGTAGGTGTTTTGTGACGATTCCCTAAGTGACAGCAAAATTAAATCTTCTGGTGACATGTCACAAACTAGAGCTTATGGTGACTTGACAGCAGAGTTTTAAAGAATCGCATGAGAATCTCCAAATGACTTCATTACGATGTAAGTTGGTGTCTCATCAAAATGCAATGCTCGCGAGCACTTCACGGTAGAGTCTTCAAATGGCAGTCATGTGAAAATCGAAAAGGGACTTTTTTGTAACATCACCTCGTAACACGTCACTAGCAACTTTTCACTGGGGTCATGATCTCTTGAGAGTAATAATGAGACGAATGAAAGATATTACACTTTTGTTCAAGATAGTTATTTTGACATTTGTGACCATTTGTGATTTCAAAGTAATGTTACATCGGCTATGCTAAAGGGTTAGTATTTTGCGGCACCTGATTTTTATATCGGTTTTTTCGGTACTCACAAACAACTTTATTGTTCGAAAATTACCATTTTGCATTTGTTGCTTAACTTTTGGACACCCGTTTATAATTACCAAACAAACATGGACAAAGGATATTTTTAATATAATTTAGTATATAAATATTTTAAAAAATAGCGAGATTAGAGATATAATTCAAAGTTTACATATTTTTAAATCATACTTAATACTGAATACATAAACTTAAAATAAAAGAGTAGTTGCAACCAACATCTGCAGAAATTTATCTTACATAACTAGCACGAAAGAAAAATGTTCTGAACTTTATTTCACAAAACCTTTATTATGACAATCAATATCTCTTTTTCTATCATTATTAGCAAAATTTAAAATAAAGAATAATATTTAAAAATAAACTGATGCAAAGAAAATTTATATAAAGCAACGTAAGTCATAATGAATTTTTTCCCTTATTTATAAAACTATTAGTATTTTTGTAAGTAATTTATCATCATACGAGTTTGCTTAACAACAACAAAAATATATATAATAAATAACGAGTACGATCGAATTTATTAAATTAAAATAAATGTACACAGATAAAAATAAATATCTTTGAATTTCCTATATTTAGAATGTAAATGAGTGTTTTGATAGAAATTTAGCATCATTATTGAGAAAGAAAAAGTAGAATATTTTTGGAAGTAAATATATAAATTAAATTTTAGTGGTTATGAAAAAAAAAAAGTTTTCCTATAATATTTATGTTTTTCTTAAATAGCTGCACTTAAAAATTTGTCATAACTGATAAATTGTAAAAAAAATTCAAAGATGAACTTGATTAAGTGGAATGGAAATAAAAACTGTTTTTTTTTTTTTTTTTTTTTTTTTAATTCCAGTGAAATTTTTGCAGTGAAATGAAAAAATACAGATATATAACACTTATTTATATAAATTAAATGAAGAATATTGAAAATATTTTTTCTCATAATTTACATACTGTCATAAAACTGGCTGTAATCCGCTGCGCATCAAAATTTTTCATTAATATTTTTTAAAAAGAAGATAAATATTTAAGGACAAATTAAATAATGTAAAAGTTGCATATGATCATTTAAAGTAGTTTTTCTTTACTCTTTGCTTCCGGAGAATGATAAAAGCATTTTTGTTCATAATTAATTCTCATAAACGGTTACTGGGGGATCATTTAAATGAAAAATGATGAAAAACTGTCTTTTATCATATTTTTTGTAATGAAAATGCTGGTTTAACATAACTGTATAGAAAAAAATATCGCAATTAACGTAATTCTTATAAAAAAAGACATATAAGGTAAAATGAATATATAGCTATCAAAAAATATTTTCTTCAATATTTGTTTTCTATACCCGGAGAAATATATTCCAAGCACCTTTATCGAAAATTTGTTCTCAGTAGTATAATTTAGAATAATGAGTAACATTTAAAGCTGAATGAAAATAAAATCGGATACTATGAGGGAAATTTCTTTTATTTTAAATCTTTTTGTTTTTAGAAAATAAATAACAGCGTTTCTCTGAAAACGTATAATTATTATTCTGATTTGAAATAAAGAACATTATTTTTGGAAGAAAACTGACTATGTATATTACTGATAAAAGTTTCTTTTTTCTCAAAATTTTTCTGGATCATCTGCTTGAGAAAAATCCATTGTTAATATGACATATGATTTAAAAAATAAAAAATGAAGATGAACTCATATCCAATAGAGTGATATTTACAATTTTTTTCTTTTATCTGTATTTAAACAAAAAAATGTATGTGATCATGAATTTACACAAACGAACGATTTCAAATATTTCTCAGAAAAAACTGCTCAGATAAATAAGAAAAAAATTATTGAAAAATATTTTTTCAGAAATTTTATATTACCGAGAATTGACTGCAATTAAATGTTCGTAAAATTTTCTCACCATTAGCAAAATTAAAAAAATTAGGAATATGTATATAACAAAAAAACTAAATAAACTCACTTAAAATAAATGAGGATATCGCGATAACAAAATAGCCTCTCCCCCCCCCCTTTTTTTTTCTCCCTCGCTTGCACTTTGGGAAAAAAGTTAGCATCGTTAGCTAAAGTTCATCATCATTAGAATTATGAATAATTATGTTGGATGAAGCAACTTAAGGTGGTTATTCAAAGCTGTAAAGAAAATAAATTGATTTTTCTTAATTTTTAGAAAAAGGGATAAAATGATTTCCTAATTTAATCATATTTTGCAGCTGTATGTATGACTACGTTGTGGTTAAGCAGTGTCCAATCTTTTTTTAAATTTGTCAAGTTTTCTTTAAAAACTTTTATTCAAAATTTAATTTTATGAACAAAGATTTAATTCATTGCTTGACATAGCTGGTCTTATTTACTGTTGCCAGATTAAAAAAAAAAAAAAAAAAAAAAAAAAAAACATTATAATAATGTCCAAACAAATTGCACTTGAAAAAATAATTTTTTTAAAGCAAACTTTAAAATAAATTATTACAGACGAAAAGCATTTCACGATGAAAATTACGTCATATGTCAAACGATATATTTGGAAAAGTCATATTTAAAACTATTTTCTTCTGGCATGTAAAAGAAAACTCTTTTTCTTTTTAAAGTCCAAAGAGGAACCGACATTTTCTACTTAACCATTTTATAGAACAGTATTTTCAAATGTGTAATTGATCTTACATTAACAATCATTAAAACACCGTTAGTTGTCTCGGCAGCGGTGAATGCGGCCTTGGGAACTGAAAAGTACGTTCACCAATTTTTAAAAGAAGGGCAACTCCATTACAGAAGATCGCCACTGGTCGTATTAATAACATTCAATATTCCACTATCGGGTGACCTTTTTAAAACAGAGTGAATTAGCCTGTTTTTCGAGCCTCCGGAGTCTGAAGGGGGTTGGCGAACGTTGCTCGTAAGGGGAAGAGCTCCCTAGTACACTAAAACTTCCTAGAACGGCCACCTCTAAACAACGAAAACCTCCGAACACCGGCCACATGTTGATGGCACTAAACACGTTCCATAACATTAACATTAGTACGAACCTCTAAATAAGGAATTCTGAACAACGGCCACTCAAAAGTCACGAGAAAATTTTTTTACAGTTCCTGGTACAATTTCATAGTTATTTGCAAACCGAAATGTGAAGCAAATCAAACAAAATTCATACTTGATATGTGAACAAACAGAAAATGAAGTCATTAATAATAATAGGGAAATTTTATATAATATTCTTAGAACGGCAGGCATAACTAATATAAAGGCCAGCTTGTTTGTATCTCTGGTAAAAAAAAAAAAAAAAAAAAAAAAAAAAATGGCAGTTACTGCCACATTTGATTCCATACAGCAAATGGTGGAAGACAGGAGAGAGTAAGAGGAAATAGATAATAGAATCACCCAAACTTTCCAGTATTAACACATATACCGAAGATTTGAAGAACCTTCATGAAATCCAAAATTCCTCATTAAATCATAATGATGATGAGTTGTATAGCAAATCAAGTTACATTTTTTTTTTCTTTGGAGAAAGACATTTGCAGCAAAAAAAACAAAGCAACTGCAAATCACTAATTTTCTTATATTAAAACCATGATGATTGATTAAAATGACTGTGTGTGTCCTGTGTGTGTCCTGTGTGTGACTGTTTAAATGTATGTAATTATTTTTTTAATGAAACTTTTGAATAACACCCACCTCTGAAAAGCGGTCACTTTTCACCGGTCCCACGGGTAATAGTTATTCAGAGGTTACACTGTACTCTGGAAAAATATTTTCTTTTTTATTTTTTGAATAACCGAACGTTCAACCTTAATAAACTTGTTCTTAAAAGAAAATTAATTAATTAGAGTAGCTAAGCATAGTTTATACGGGAAAATATCCAGGACACTGGATAACATTGCTTATAACAATCTTTCATCGGGAAATATTCTATGAAATTACCCATTAACTATTTTTTTTCTCTTTTGATGTTCTGCGTAACTAAAAGGAATTATTTTGTATAGGTTAGTATTTCCGAAAACAAGTTGGAAGAGAATTTTCACTTAAATTTGATTTGAAAGAATTTGCTTTGCAAAAGCTGTTAAATCAATCATCAGAGTCATTTCTGATCAGTGGAAAAAACTCATGCCACAGAGAAATGTTTTGAATCGTATTTCTATTTTCCTTACGCATCTTGCTTATAAAAAAAATTAAATTGGAAAAAATATGTATGTCATGGACTTTACACATGTGGCGTCAGATGGATGTAAATAGAAGAAATCTCTATTAAGGGGAGAAACCTCATGCCATAGAGGGATTTTTGAATCAAATTTCTATTTTTATTGTGCATCTTGCTTATAAAAGAAAAAAAAAATTGGAAAAAATTATGGCATGGACTTTACTCATGTGACGCCAGATGCGTGTAAATAGAAGTAATAGAAGTATTCTCTATCCAGGGAAAAAAGTTCATTTCGTAGAGGAATGTTTTAAATCGGATTTCTAATTTTATTGTGTAACTTGCTTATATATATAAAAAAAAATCAATTCGAAAATAAATACGACATGAACTTTACTCATGTGACTTCAGATGCGTGTAAATAAAAGTAAACACCGATTGCCATAAAAAGTTTTGGAACAGTGTTGTTTCATCATCCAATAAATAGCCTTTTTTTTTATTCTATATACCCTCAGAGACCTGATTGTTATCATTCGAGGATAAAGTTCCTTATTTCTTCGAAAATCTAAAGGTCCTTTCAATATTCTCTATTGCTTAGTAAAATTGTTTACATACTCTACTTGCTCTTTAAACGTATTCATTTTAACTCGGCGAATGAAATCTGGAAAATACTACCAGATACTTTTTGTAAACTTTGGATAATCAATTTTTCGATCACATGAAATTTGTTTTCAGAAGAGAGTTAATAATTCATCGAAAAAGATGAGGCATTACTGATGATAATTATAAAATCATTGAAATGTTTCGAATTAGATTGCTGTTTTAATTTAAACTCTTGTTTATACAAATTTTCAAGCAGAAAAATTTCAAAAATGCTAATTTACCAACTTGACAGATTTCCTTTTTCAATATTCAGTATTATACGAATAAATTCCTTTTCATGTGTTATTGTTTTTCAAATACATTGAAAGATAATTTTCAAGCATTAAATTTAAGTAGTCGATCGTTTTTTCCGGAGAAATTTGTTTTTCAAAAGTGAGTTTATAAATCATCGGAGGAAATAAGTCACAGCTGATCGAGCGATATTGAGCAATGTTTGGAATTGGATTTCAATTTTATTCTACGTCTTGTTTATAAGAATTTTTCGACAAGAAAGGTTTTACGAAACTGCGCCTTAATTATCTTCTTTCTCTTGCTTTTGTAATATTCTCTATTATTTAATAAAATTATTTTCGTACGCCAGTTGTTCTTTAAACGTATACACATTAACTCTGCCCAAAGAAACCTAGAGAATACCCTGATTCTTCTTTTAAACTTTGAAAAATCAAATGTTCAATCTGATAAAATTTGCTTTGGGAAGAGATAAAGCACGGCTGATGATGGAAAGAAAATCAGGATATTTTTAACCTGTTGAATTGGCTTTCTGTTATTATTCGAACTCTTGTTTATAAGAATATCCAAACAGAAATATTTTCAAAAATTGCTTATTAATCAACTTGCCAGACTTGCTTTTTCAATATTGAGTATTAGATGGAAGAATTATTTTTCTTGCGTTAGTTGTTTTTCAAATACATTGAAAGAAAATTTTCAACTATGAAATTTCAGTAGTCGATCATGTTATCCGGAGAAATTTGTTTTTCAAAGGGAGTTCATAAATCATCAGAGCAGATAAATCACAGCTGACCGAGCGATATTGTGCAATATTTGGAATTGGATTTAAATTTTATTCTATGCCTTGCCTATAAGAATTTTTCGGCAAGAAAGTTTTTACAAAACTGCGACTTAATTATCTTCTTTCTCTTGCTTTTGTAATATTTTCTACTATTTAATAAAATTATTTTCATACGCCAGTTGTTCTTTAAAAGTATACATATTAACTTCGCGCAAAGAAATCTGAATAATACAACCATATTATTTTTTTAAACTTTCAGCAATCACTTGTTCGATGACATGGAATTTGTTTTGATAAGGGATTTAATAAATCATCGAAAAAGATAAAGCATGGGCTGATGATGGGAAGACTATCAGGATATGATATTTGCAACCTTTTAGATTGCTTTTCTGATATTGGATTGGCTGATCCTTCATCCTCTAATAAATACTAGTCTCTTTTTCGACTTTATGCACCAGCGGATACAGATTGTTGCCATTCACTGATAAATAAATTTCTTTCTTCTAAATGCTTTTTAATATTCTCTATTGTTTAATAAAATTATTTTCATACGGCGGTTATTCTTTAAAAGTACTCATATTAATCCCACGCAAAGAAATCTGGAAAATACAATGAGATTCTATTTTCAAACTTTGAATAATACTCATGAAATTTGTTTTGAGAAGAGAGTTAATAAACCATCGACAAAGATAAAGCATGGCTGAGGAGGAGAAGAAAATCCAGGATATTGCAACCATTTGGATTGACTTTCTATTTTTATTAGAAGTCCTGTTTATAAGAAGATTCAAACAAAAATATTTTCAAAAATTGATTATTAATCAACTTGCCAGACTTGCTTTTCAACATTCAGTATTATATGGAAAAATTATATTTCATGCGTTAGTTGTTTTTAAAAGCTACTTTTTAGCCATTAAATTTCAGTAGTCGATCGTTTAATCTGGGAATTTTTTTTTCCAAAAGAATATAAATCATCGGAGCAGATAAGTCACAGCTTATAGAGTGACACTGTGGAATGTTTTAAATTGGATTTCAATTTTATGCGACGCCTTGCTTATAAGAAATTTTCAACAAGAAAGGTTTTTAAAAATTGATCCTTAATTATCTTCCTTCTCTTGCTCTTGTAATATTCGGTATTGTTTAATAAAATTATTTTCAAACGCCAGTGTTCTTTAAAAGTATAAATATTAACTCTGCTCAAAGAAATCGGTAGAATAAAACCTGAGCCATTTTTTTTTTTTACTTTGAATAATCAATTACTCGATCTCATGAAATCTGTTTTGAGAAGAGCGTTAATAAATCATCAGAGATGATAATGCATGGATGATGATTGAAAGAAAATCTGGATATATGCAACCATTTGAATTGGCTTTCTGTTTTTATTTATAAGAATTTTCAAACAGAAATATTTTCAAAAAGTATTTATTAATCAACTTGACAGACTTGCTTTTCAACATTCAGTATTATCGGGAAAAGTTATTTTTCATGCGTTAGTTGTTTTTTAAATGCATCGAAAGATACTTTTTAGCCATTAAATTTCAGTAGTCGATTGTTTAATCCGGGAAATTTGTTTTTCAAAAGTATATAAATCGTCAGGGCAGATAAGTCACAGCTGATAGAGAGACACTGAGGACTGTTTTGAATTGGATTTAAACTGTATCCGACGACTAACTTATAAGATTTTTTCAAGAAGAAAGGTTTTAAAAAATTGATCCTTAATTATCTTCCTTCTCTTGATTTTGTAATATTCGGTACTGTTTGATAAAATTATTTTCATGCGCCTGTTGTTCTTTAAAAGTATACTTACATATTAACTCTGCACAAAGAAACCTGAATGGTTGGGTTGATTTTTGACGGCCAATTATCTACTCGAAGGATATAGGCCCAGGGGGGTACACTTCGTGGGGGTCTTTCTAGGGGAACCTAACCCGAATTTACGCATGGAAATCCATGGTTCGAAGAAAACCACGAAAACTCCGAACGATTAGGCCGACGGGCACGATTGGGCTCGAACCCAGCCCCTCCCGTCTACCAGCTTCGAGAGCAGAACCTCTCGGCCACTGGTGGGGCAAGAAACATGGAGAATACAACCTGAGCGATTTTTTAAACTTTGAATAATAAATTGTTCGATCTCATGAAATCTGTTTTGAGAAGAGAGTTAATAAATCATCGGAGAAGATAAGGCATATGATTGGAAGAAAATCAGGATATTTGCAACCTTTTGAATTGGCTTTCTGTTTTTATTTATAAGAATTTTCAAACAGAAATATTTTTCAAAAATTGCTTATTAATCAACTTGCCAGACTTGCTTTTTCAATATTGAGTATTATATGGAAGAATTCTTTTTCATGCATTAGTTGTTTTTCAAGTACATTGAAAGAGAATTTTCATTACATAAATTTAGTAGTCGATTGTTTTATGTGAAGGAATTTGTTTTTGAAAGGAAATTTACAAACCATCGGAGCAGATAAGTCATTTCTGATCGAGGAAAGGGGCAGGGGGAGATCTGGATTTTGGCCAGTGTTTTGAATTGGATTGAAAATTTTATTCTGCGCTTCGCTTATAAGAATTTTTCAATAGGAAAAGTTATACAAAATTGAGCATTAAAATAATCTTCCTTTTGCAATATTCTGTATTGTTTATGAAATTATTGCGATGTATTAGTTGTCTCTTTCAATGCCCTCACCTTTAACTCTGCGCGAACAAATTAGAAAATTTGTTTTTATTTTTTTTATTTTTAATAATCATTTATTCTATCTCTTGAAATTTGTTTCACGAAAAGTGTTAATGAATCTTCGAAGCAAATAAGGAATAGTTAAAGAGAGTCAGGGCATTGTATAACATTTTGGATTGGATTTCTATTTTAATTTCCAATCTTGCTTATAAGATTTGTCAAGAGAAAACATTGTGTAAAATTGCGCAGTAGTAAACTTGCTTCTCTCACTATTTTAATATCCCGCATTATTTAATAGGATTTTTTTACTTCTATTAGTTATTTTTCAAACACATTGAAAGAGAACGTTCACTTATTAAATTTTAGTAATCTATAATTTGATTTGCAAGAATTTATTTTAAATGGAGTTAATAAATCATTAAAAAAAATAAAAAATCAGATAAAATTTGCGCATTGAGCTATGTTTTGAATTGGATTTATATATTTATTGTCCTGCTTTTAAGCATTTTTCGACAGAAAACTTTTCAAGAAATTGCTCCTTAATAAACTCTTGCTCTTTCAATATTCTAAATTGTTTAGTAAAACTATTTTCATGTGAGTTGTTCTTTAATCTTATTCACCTTTAACTCTGCTTGCAGGAATTAGGAAATTTGTTTCTAAATTTTTAATTTTGAATAATCGTTTGTTAAATCGCATGAAATTTGTTTTACGAAACATGTTAATGAATTTTAGAAGAAGATAAGATATTGTTTAAGAGAGAGAGGAAACTAGGACATTAGACAAGATTTTGGATTCAATTTCTATTTTAACTTCAAATCTTGCTTATAAGATTCTTAATAGGAAAGATTGTGTGAAATTGCTCAGTAATAATCTTTCTTCTCTTGCTTTTTGAATATTATGTATTATTTCATAGAATTCTTTTTCTTACATTAGTTATTCTTCAAACTCATTGGAAGAAAATTTTCACTTATTAAATTTAGTAATCGATTATTTGAACTGCAGGATTTTGTTTTTAAAACGCGTTAATAAATCATTGGAATAAATAAAGAACAGTTGATCAGATAAAATCCGAACATTGGACGATGTTTTGATTCGGATTTTTATTTTTAATCTGTATCTTGCTTACAAACATTTTTCAACATGAAATATTTTGCGAAATTCCTTATTAATAAACTCTTGATCTTTCATCTGCACCATTTTTTTAACTACAATTTTAGTAGTTTTCGTAACTACAGCTGTACTCTATCTTCAATCATTATATATTTTTAAGTACTACATTTTTCTCTTCCCTTGCCTTAATTATTTTAACATTTACTTATCAATCTTATTCTATTTAATTTATTTAAATTTTTAAATTTTTTTAATCTTTCATTTCTATTTTCATTTTCTTTTTAAGTAGTTTAAAACTACATTTACTCTATTCCCAATGGCTCACAATATAACAAAATGATCCCTATATAGACTGGGCGTTAAGTTGTAAACACCTAGGAAGCCCCCCCCCCCTCCCCCAATGCTGTTCTAATATTCAACACTGTTCAATTATAGGCATTGTTTTCATGTTAGTTGTTCTTTAAACGCATTCATCTTTAACCCATTTATGCCTAGCGTCCCATTTTTGGGACGTTTCGAATTTTAATAAGTTATTATAATTTTCTTCTTCTTTATAACATGAAAATTGCATGAAATGATTATCTATAAAGGTGTTTATCTCTTACCGAAAGATGACAGCATAAGATGGATATTTATTTGCTTAAATGAAGATTTTTTAGAGTTTATAGATTTTTAATTTTTTGAAGATGGCGAAATATAAAAGTAAGTTTATTTGTGTTTTTTCTACCAAGGATCCAAATAAATAAGTCACTATCTTATCTTGTAGACTTATTTGAAATACGTATTTTTTAAAATTGTGAAATTATATGTTTAAGCCTATTTTTTATGCATTTTTGTAACGTACAAAATATAGGGCACTAGGCACGAATGGGCATATGTTTTTATTATCAACTTAGGTGGCAATTATTTATGTAAAGTTCTTTTCAAGATGATTCTGAAACAATTTGTTTTTAAGCCTCAAACAAGATTATTCTTAGTTTATTATTAATAATAATCATAATGTTATTTGTCTCTGTAAAGAAATAAAGAAATATTTTTAGTAGTTCATAAAAATAATAATTATAGTATATAATACACATTTTAAAAGCTTATTTTATATAAATTTAGTCAAAAAGTATAATTATGCATATTATACTATTACAAATATTATGCATATTCTCATATTTAGTACTTTTTAGGGTTCCGTACTTAAAAAGTAAAAACGGAACCATTATAAGATCACTCTTGTGTCTGTCTGTCTGTCACAGCCACTCGTAAACTAAGGAACGTGGAAAATTCAAATTCGAAGAAGTAATAAAGACTTTTGACCCACATATTTTCCGATTATTAAACATTTATAAATATATTTAGTAAAAATATATAGCGGTAAATTCAGTTGCTTGAAAAAAAAAATTTTCTTTGCATATCGTGTGAGGTATCGTGTGAAAGCATTCGTAACGCTGAATTCAAAAATACATTTCTTTTAATTTTAGGTACTACATTTTCAAAGATATATTCGAAAATGTAGCGCAAAAATATGTTCCCCCCATCTAATTCCGAATCTACTGAAATTAAAATTATGAAAGAAATAGAGAGAGTAGACATTAATATAAACCTTGCAGGAAAATTATAGCGATTACCCTAGGTCACATAGTTTTTGAGAAAAGCGCATTTTTCCGTTACAAACAAATTTCGATTTACGGGCATTCAGCAAAACTGTTGAACAGTGCTGGAGATACCTATCGTAGTAGAAGCATAAAAGCATTGTTGATCACGATTTTAGAAAAAAATCGTCAGTAATTAGCCGAGATATGAACCCTTAAAGATATGGATGGTTTGGACATACATAATGACAGTGGCGGCGTACACTATGTACACATGTTTTTCATTACTTCTGTACCCTAAAACGTTTAAAACCGTCGAAAACCGAAATTCGAAAATTTTCACGAATCCAATACTTTCTTCTTGTAATGATAAAAGAAAGTATAAATGAGTTATACAGAATGGCTGTATTTGATATTTTTTAGGTTCCATATCTCTTTGAACTTTCATGGTATATCCATTTACATTTTTCTAGTATATACTGTTATACCCAACCCTACTTTTCATAGTTTTTTACAAAGTGTTAGTACTCTTTTAGCAACTGTTTTTTTTTTAAATAATATAATTACTAATTCAAATATTTATTGTACGGGACGCTCTGCGCAGGAGTAATACTCGCACTTGACCGTTTATTCATTTTATCAAATAAATACAAAAAAAAAATTAGCGTACACTTTTTTTAGTATATTTCCAGTTCATTTTGCAACATTTTAAAGTGATTTTACCAACAAATTTGTGAAAACAAAAATTCAGGCACAAAAGGTTTAACTCTGCGCGAAGACATTAGAAAATTTGTTTATATATTTTGTTAATTTTGAATAATCGTTTGTTCTTTCTCATGAAATTTGTTTTACGGAAAAGAGTTGATGAATATTCGGAGAAAATAATGGATAGAAGAAGAGAGAAAGAAAATCAGTACATTGGACAAGATTTTGTGATGGATTTGTATTTTAATTCCGAATCTTGCTAATAAGATCTTCAACAGGAAACATTGTGAGAAATTTCTCATTAGTAAACTTGCAGCTCTTCCTTTTTTAATATTTCGTAATATTTAATAGAATTATTTTTCTTACGTTTATTCTTCAAACACATTAGAAGAAAATTTTCACTTTTTAAATTTTAGTTATCGATTTTTTTTTTTTAATCTCGAGAATTTTTTTTTCAAAGGGAGTTAACAAACAACTAAAATAAATAAGGCATAGATGATGAGATAAAATCTGAGCCTTTGGGCGATGTTTTGAATTGGATTTATATTTTTATTCTGTGTCTTGCTTTTTCAAAAGAAAATATTTCACAAAATTCCATATTAACATAGTCTTGCTCTTTCAATAATTTTCATTTTTCAATATAATTATTTTCATGCCAATTATTCTTTAAGCGCGTTCGCTATTAACTCTGCGTGAAGACATTAAAAAATTTGTTTATAATTTTTATTTTTGAATAATAGTTTTTTCTATCTCATGAAATTTCTTCTACGAAAAGAGTTAATGAATCTTTGGGGAAAATAAAGGATAGTTGAAGAGATAGAAAAAAATCAGGAAATTGAATAACATTTTGGATTAGATTTCTATTTTATCTTCAAATCTTGCTTATAAGATCTTCAAGAGGAAACATTCTGTACAATTGTTCAGTAGTAAACTTGCTTCTCTCGATTTTTTAATATTGCATTTTATTTAATAGGATCATTTTTTTTACATTACTTATTATTCAAGCACATTAGAAGAGAATTTTCACTTATTAAATTTTAGTCAGCGATAATTTCATCTGCAAGAATTTGCTTTTAAAGAGTAATTTTTAATAAATCATTGCAATAACTAAAGAATTAGATAAAATCTGAATATTGGGCGATGTTTTGAATTGCATTTCTATCTTTATTCTATGGCTTGCTCTTAAGCATTTATCGACAGGAAACATTTCTCAAAATTGTTCATTAATAAACTCTTGCTCTTTCAATATTCTGAATTGTTTAGTTGCGTCTGAGTTGTTCCTTAATCTGATTCGCCTTTAATTAGGCTGGAAGAAATTACGAAATTTGTTTTTAATTTTCTTTAAATTTTGAGTAATCGTTTGTAAAATCGCATGAAATTTCTTTTGCGAAAAGAGCTCATGAATCTTCGGAAAAAATAAGGGATAGTAGATGAGATAAAAAAAAAAAAAAAACCAGAACATTGGATAACATTTTCGATTGGATTTCTCTTTTAATTCCAAATCTTGTTTATGAAACTTTCAACGGAAAACATTGCGCGAAATTGCTCAGTAATAAGCTTGCTGCTCTCGCTTTTTTAATATTGTAACGCGCGCCACCCGTTTTAAAACAAATAGACTCTACCGGCAGTCACGTGACCGTTTTCCGTGAGCTTTGCCGAATGAGAAATGCTGCGAGTTGGAGAGTGTTCTGTTACAGCGTTGACTGTAGTTGTGTTCTGTTTGAGATGTGCTAAAATGTAAAAAGTTATATCCGTGTTATTATATATGTGTTATGTGCCGTGCTATTTGTGATGTGCCGTCTTACCAAGATTAAATAAAAAATATTTAAAGTTATACCCCGAGAAAGTGTTATCTTGAAATTATGTGAAATTTCTGTGTGATTTTAATCTGAGCTAGCCTGACAATATTCCGTATTACTTAACAGAATTGTTTTTCTAACGTTAGTTATTTTTCAACACATTGGAAGAGAATTTTCACTTTTTAAAATTTCATAATCTATTTTTTCATCTGAGGAATTTGTATTCAAACGAGTTAATAAATCATTGGAAGAAATAAAGATAAGATAAAACCCGAAAATTGGGCGATGTTTTGAATTAGATTT
Organism: Maratus speciosus; assembly: GCA_963932465.1. Classification (NCBI taxonomy): domain Eukaryota; kingdom Metazoa; phylum Arthropoda; class Arachnida; order Araneae; family Salticidae; genus Maratus; species Maratus speciosus. Next base: position 375,287,636 of record OZ010798.1, on the reverse strand, counting down.
CTATTTTTATTCCATGTCTTGCATTTTTAGAAGAGAGAGTATTTATGAGAGAACCTTCCAACTCTTCCAACAGGAAATATATTACGAAATTGCTCATCAATAAACTCTTACTTTTTCACTGTCCTGTTTAATAAAATTATTTTCATGTCAGTTTTTCTTTAAACGCACTCAACTGTAATTCTGCACCAAGAAATCGAACTAAAATTACCGATTCTTTGTTTTTTTAATTTTGAATAATCGATTGTTCGATTCCATGGATTGATGAGGTTCCATAAAGCAAGTTTTTGGCCTAAACAAACCTAATGTCCTTAATCTGCGTATATGTCAGATAACGTCATAAGAAATGAGGAAACAAATAAATTTGTCCAAAATGTTTTAAAATTATGTTTGAAAATTAGAATGCAGAAAAATTTTTTGAAATTAAAACAGGGAAAATTTAAAAGAGAATTTCATTAAATTACAGACGCCTAAAAGCTGCAGGGTTTGGGCTCGGAACCCTGAAGTCACTGGCCGACCATTGCGGATTCGAGCTTAATGTTTATCTCTAGGTGGTCTTTGGGGGCCGCCGCAGAATTCGTGCAAAATGTTTTATTTGAAATCTCTATTAAGAAGTGAAATACCAAAAAAGATGCAGGTCTTAAAAAGACATTTTTAGACATTTAGTTCATTTTAATTATATGTTTCTAAAGAAATGTACCGTCAACGTAAAATCTAACCTTATCAGATTCTTCTTTGTGTTTTTTTCCTCGCTTTCCGACCAGTTTGAAGTGACAGCATGTGTGATACAATCACCGAAAATAGTGTGATGAGATTTCTCTTCATTGATGTATTTCTGTGTTTCCACTTTGTATCGATAATACCAAGAAAACATCAATGGAGACCAACTGTTGTTATATTTTACGCAAGTATTATATATGTTTGAGACTGCATGTGAAGACTGTAATTGAAAACCCTTCAACGACTTTATGAAAACTGGGAGTCGATTACATTGGTCAACAAACATAAACTTTTGCTCTTTCAGAAATCCGAAATTAGTTGTTTTCTTATCTGTTTTTTTATGCTGATTCTGAATCTAGTTTTAGATTTTTTTCTAGTAGGTCTTGTTTTTGAGATATTTGCATATTTCGATTTAAGCAAATTTTGTATAATTATATGCAAATTTAAGGTATAAAGCATTATCAGACTGGCCTTTTTTATGTTGTCATTACTGTCTAGTTTACTTTACAAAAACGTTGTTTCTGAGATTATACTGACATGTGACCGTGAAATATTGTGTCTAATTTGAATATTTGTCATGTTTTTCTAATAATGTTTCTTGACATTCAAATATTTCTGCCACACGAGTACGCTAATATGTTTCTAAACCAGTTTTCTACGCTGATTTCAAAACTGGTATCTGTTTTGTTCTATCGCGTCTAGTTTGTGAAAAAAAGTGAAATTTAATTTTTTTTTGTCAAAAAAGCCAGAAATTGTTTTTTAGGCTACTTCGTGGTGTACTTTAACTAGTTAGGATAGATTCTACTACTTTTTCAAAAAATTCTCATTTATATAAATTGTTGTTGACGTTCCTGATAGGAATCTGACGCTGTTTTCCCTTTTGAGAATGCGATACACACCCCTAAAAAGAATCTTATATCAAACTTTTGTCAAATCCGTACAAAATTAGAAAGACATTTTACTCTAAAACTAGACGTGGTATAAGGAAACATATTTCAGATATGAAATCAGCATAAAAATCTAGTCTAGAAAAACATTAAGTCAATTTTGTGGCAACTACTTTAAAGTTGATATAGTAATGTAAACATTACACCTTTGAAAAACATGCAGATTAGGTTTAATAACTGACAGATAAATGGTAAGAATATGCAGACCGGGAAATTTATATGAAGCAAATAGTCCAGTAGTCATTATTTAGAAGCGGTTTGACAATTCAATCCGACATTTATTGTATTTAAAATTTACATAAAAAAGCACAAAAAAGCTTAAATTTGCGTAAACTGAAATGTACAAATTTCTCAAAACTGGACTACCTAGAGAAAAACAGATAGCATATTAGTTAGTAGCGCAAAAAACTCATCTAGAATCAATTAATTTTAGTTCGGTGACGCAAGATCATTGTTATCCAGTCTTATTAATTTAGCTATTAATAGGATTTTGGAACTCGTAAGGATTTGTCGCACGTCTAATATTTACAGATTTGATCTCCTTCTAAACTGTCACAAAAAAGTTATTTATTTTTTTAATAGTTCTCTTTTTATATGAATTGCGAATGTAACTAGCGTAAGTATTATGCAAATTCACTTACATTATGTACTTATAACTTTTCTAAACACTTTAATAGCATTCTTTACTAAGAATTATTAAGGACAAACACGCTTTAACTTCCACCAAAACTAGAATAAAACAAACATCGATGTGCAAACTGATGTTTTGAATGAACAAATTACGACTTGACATTTAATTTTAAGAGGCTACTTTATCGAACCGAAAAGACCCGTTCGCTAATGCTAATCCTGTGGAAGAAATTTATAAAGATTTCTCGGTCGCATTTCAATATTTTTAAATGATTTCTTTTGCATTGAATAGTTGAGATTGATCTGTACGAAGGCCGTTGTTTACTTTTTCGATTTTGTTTACAGGTATTTCTTGTGAGGACACTTTTATTTTCGGAACCGGTTTCGAAAGTAAAAGCCTCCTCATAAAAAATATCTGCAACCAAAATCGAAAAAGTAAAAAATGGCCTGCATACAGATCGGTCTCAACTATTCAATGCAAAAGAAATCACTTAAAAATATTGAAATGCGACCGAGATATCTTTATAAATTTCTTCCATAGGATTAGCATTAGCGAATGCGTCGTTTCATTTGACTGAAGTAGCCTCTTAACACAATTATTCTAATCGGTAAATAAATCATTTGAGTTGTAATTTTCTTATTTTTTGAATTGCTCTCTTTTTATATGAATTACGAATGTAATTAGCGTAAATGTTATGCAAGCTCACTTACATTACATACTTGTAACTTTTCTAAACACTTTAATACCATTCTTTACTAAGAATTATTAAGGGCAAACACGCTTTAACTCCACTTAAACTAGAATAAAACAAACATCGATGTGCAAATTGATGTTTCGAATGAACAAATTACAACTTGATTAATTTTAACATAATTATTTTAATCGTTAAATAAATCATTTGAGTTATAATTTTCTTATTTTTTGAATAATTCTCTTTTTATATGAATTAGGAATGTAACTAGTGTAAATAGTATGCAAGTTCACTTACATTATATACAGGGTGATTATAATTAAAATTTAAGTTTCAAAACGCTCTAAAAAACGAACCACTGATTAGAATGACGTCAAAATTGAACGGCGTATTATTGAAGAAGGGAGAAAGAACATGAACAAAAAATAGTTCCAAATTTTATTGACAGGTGGCGCTGTAAGCGTCAGAAGATGCAAATTAAAATACCTGGCATGCGCACGGCCATTTCAGGTGTTATAAAAGCGTTGGGTAAACGTCGTTTCCTCATTTAGCGTCTCAGACATTCGCCAGGAGTGTTTCAATGAAGGACCCCGCTCTGCTTGTAAAGCTTTATTACAAGAACGGTGATTCTGCACCAGTAGCTCTGCAGAAGTTCAGGACCCTCAAGGGTATGAGAAAAGGCGTTGGACCGATGACTGCCATGGATCTGGTGAAAATGATGAAAAAATTCGAAAATACAGGTTCGTTTGATGTGCAGTCTGGTAGAGGAAGGAAAAGATGTGATTCGGCGGTAGTTGAAGATGTGGCCACAGCAGTTCAGGAGGAGTCGAGTGGTAGTGTGCAACCAAGCAGTTCACTGTGAATTGCCCGAATATTGGACAGGCCTGTGAGCACGGTGCATAACATTCTACGAAACATCCTGCAATGTTATCAATACAAAATTTGCCATGTGCAGGAACTGTTTCCTTCTGACCTGCCAGCAAGAGAGGGTTTTGCTTTGGAATTTCTTGCTCGCATGGAAGTGGACAATGATTGGCCGTGGTAAATTCTGTGGACAGACGAAGCATTGAAGCAGACGACATTTTTAGTCGAAATTCTGACGCTTACAACGCCAACTGTCGCTAAAATTTGGAACTTTCTTTTTTCTTTTTGGTTCGTGTTCTTTCCCCCTTCTTCAATAATACTCCGTTCAATTTTGACGTCATTCTAATATGTGGTTCGTTTTTTAGAGCGTTTTGAAACTTAAACTTTAATTATAATCACCCTGTATTTATAACTTTTCTAAACACTTTAATACCATTCTTTACTAAGAATTATTAAGGACAAACACGCTTTAACTCCACTTAAACTAGAATAAAACAAACATCGATGTGCAAATTAATATTTCGAATGAACAAATTACGACTTGATTAATTTTAACACAATTATTCTAATTGGTAAATAAATCATATGAGTTGCAATTTTCTAACTGGGCGAAAGATGTCCAAACCAGGATTCTAACCGTGGATCTCTTGGCTGAATCTGCCAATACTCTGCCAACTGAGCTATTCCGGACGAATCTGGAGGATATATATCACCCAGCTAACCCTATTGATCATGACATTTGGTCTGATATATATCAGTCAGCTTAACAGAATAAAGATCAGCCAAGAAATCACTGATTCGAATCCTGGTCTCTTTCATCCCGGTCTTTTCCCCTGGTCTGGGACATTTTTCATTCAGTTAGAAAATTACAAGTCATAAAATTAGTACTTGTTTTTTGTTTACGTTTCGTTTTCCATAACAGCGTGCGTAATATTGAAACACTTTTATTTTTCTATGTATTATACTCTATGATACTATTAGGAAAATATTAAGGGGAAAGTTGTTGCAGCATTACCCTCATACTAAATAATGCGGACAAATATGTAAAAATAAAAAATTCATTTCTTTTAAACATTTGCAAAAAATACTAAGATTGCAGTTAAGATATAGAAATCCAGGTAATTAGGTAAAATTTTTGCTTGAACTTGACAGTACTAATATTCAATTTAAAATTACTCTCTTATGGGCAGTCAAATAAAAACCGAATACAAAGTAAAAAGTGAGTATGGAAAATTTGTATTTAAAAATAATTTGCAGAACTGTTAAGACATCTATCCCACTGGGAGACGAGATGATCAATTCCAGTCTTGCAGAAAAAGTTAGATAGAAGACAGATCTACAACTTCACTCACTTTTGCAGTTCCGCGTCCGAATGAAACCGCGGTCCACGAATGTCCATTTTTCCATAGAAAAATAATTGTAATAGAAACTTGACAGTCTATTAACACCATTGGCAGTCCTAATGACGAATATTTTTTAATTCTATCTCACACCACTCTCTCAAAATGAAAATATTTCCCATACACCTTGACAACATGTGCAAAAGAAATATACTTCAAAATTTAGTTTTAAAAAATAGTGATGCGAATGGAATATAAAAATAGTTGTCAGGGGTAAACCTGTTTTTCCGACATAGACTTTTATTTAAACGCATTAACATTAAAATCAAAGAGGGTGTTTAGAGAATGTCAGAAAAGGGATGTCAAAGAGAAAGATTATTACTACAGGAGATTTTTTTTTTTTTTTTGAATAATCGATTGTTAGTTTTTCAATGTTTTCAAAATTTATAAATCATCGGGCATATGAGGCATAGTTTATGAGGGGGTAGGGGGGGAGAACGGTACATTGAGAAATTTTTTTAATTAGATTTGTATTTTCATTGGAAATCTTGAAGAATTTTTCATCAAGAAATATTGAGTCGAGTTTCTCAGTAACCAACTCTTCTCTCTTTCAATATTATGTATTATTTAATGCAAATATTTTCCAGTCATTAATTGTTATTTAAATGCATTTGTCGTTTTATTTTGCTCCGAAAAAAATCTAAGTAATACAACTAAAACACATTTTATTTTAATTTTAATGTACGATTATTTGTTCTCACAAAATTTCTTTGGCAAAGATAAATATTTAATCTTCTTACCTGAAAATTCATAGCCGACAAACTGGAAGGAATCAGCGTCATTGAACAATATTTGTATCGATTTTTATTCGAAATCTTTCTTATAAGATATTTTTAAAACAGAAATTTTTTTCAGAAAAGTTCATTAACTTTATCCTGTCTTTCTAGCTCTTGCAATGTTCTGCATTATAACGAAAATTATTTGCCGACGCCGGCAGTATTTGCAATGCGCTTAAGGGTTTCACTTCACTCTGAAGAAAGCTAAAAAAAAATTATTGAAACCCAGTTTTACCTTTTTATTTTGAATGAACGATTATTTGTTCCCACAAAATTTGTCTTGGGAAAGTAAATACTTAATCATCTGAGTTGAAAATATACCATAATTGATGAGAAAGGAAGAATTAGGGTCATTGAGCATTTTGGAGCGTTTATCCATCTTTACTCGAAATCTCGCTTATAAGATATTTTTCTGCAAGAAATTTTTCCTAAATTGCTCATTAACTATAGCTTCTCTATCTGTCTCTCTTAAGCTTCAAGAAAAATATTTTTCCTTCGTCAGTTGTTTTCCAACGCATTTGCATTTCATTTCACTCTGATGAACGATACTATATGAATATAACTAGAATGAAATTTTACTTTTTAATTTTGAATTAACGCTTATTTAGTAAGTACAAAATTTGTGTGGAAATATAAATTATTTAAAAACAACGTTTAAACACACAATAAAATAAGTTAATTTGAACAGACGTATACATTTAGTGAGTCCCAGGACTCACATCCTCAGTGTATAGAAACTATAAAAAAATATCCCCCAACTACATGTACGGTGAAAACCCAAATGTCAAAACACAATACCTAAAGACTATCAAGTTCCAACAGCCAATGAAATTAAAGCGGAAGTGAAGTGCCGTGACACAACAAATCCACCCAGAAGGTTGAGATGTATGGTACACTAGACAAATCATTAACCAAGGAGTTTTTAAATCAATGGATATGAACAGCTTGCTTCAAAGAAGTCTAAATCCAGAGGAGTAATGCATTTCTTGATAATGGTAGCTGAGTCAAAATTGAAATATGTCCCTCCCCCCAGCAATGAGAGGCAATAGAGGATTACAGCAATGCTTTTTTCTTTACATTGTTTATAAACTACTAGTCTAACTACTATTATAAACTACTATTTCTAACTTTTACCGACCCCCACATGTGACACATTGTTGGAAAGTCCTGTGGCCACTTATTCATGCTATGCACCTCCCCCTAAATTTGCCCTCCGGGAGGCACTTTTCTTAATTTTGCGGACATCATTCATGCCTCCCGGGGGGCAAATTTCGAGGGAGAGGCTTCGGAGGTGCATAGCATGAATAAGTGTCCTTTCCAACAATAGTTAGAAAAATGCACCCCTTTGGGTTTAATATCACGCCTCCTGTAATACCATCTCCCCCCTCTCTTTGAAATACCGATTGCAGAAACGTGTTACTGTGCACAGTGACTCTATAGAAAATGACTAATACAATGTAGCAATTTCATAAATTTCACTCAATTATTTCTATGTGAGGGAAAAAACTTATTGATACACCCTCGTATATACCTTTAAAATTCTCATAATGGGCGTAGATTGTCATTTAATTTTGGCACTGTGATGCGAACTTTGAAGCATCAACATGTATGAGACAGAAGAAAGTTTTGAGATCGGCACATACGACTGGTTACATGTGACGTTTTATCTATTACTTCTGAAACTAACATTTTGGAAATCTGATGCTCGCAGCTATAGGCCATAAAAAAAAGAATTATCAATATATATATATATATATACTAGGGGGCTCTGCCCCCTGCAAGCTACGCTCGCCATCCCCCGTTCAGACAATGTAGAATCTAAAAGCACGCTAATCTGATCGTTTTTAAAAAGATTAGAGAAGATTGAATTATACTGAAAAAACCTGTAGCGATCTCCCTGTAAACGGGTTTCCATTCAATTCCCTTTGATTGCAAAAATTTAAGGTAGAATCAGTTGCTGTTAAGACATCCAATGGTTGTTTTCGTGTTTGGTTAAAGAAGATCAGTTAAACATTTGAAAAGAAGCTAAAATAAAATGAATTAATTAAACAGAGTCTTTGTCTCTCTGTATCTTTTAACAGCGTTTCAAAACGATTGACATAATACAATTACTAAAATTTGCTGCTTTAATCCCTTCAAGGGCGGTGGTTCATTTTTGGACCACTTAATTTTAATTCTTAAATGCCACATCAGCATCAGAATATTGGATGAAAATTTCTCTTTTATTAAGTAAGTGAACAAATTACATACATTTGATTATCCTTATTTTGTGTCAACTCATCATATACAGTTTGTAAAGTCAGTCACTTGTGTAGTGCCTATTTTTAACCACCGTGTAATTTACACAGACGGTTCCAAGATGAGCAACACAGTTGGTTCCGCTTTTGTTGTTTATAATGATGGAGAGATCCTTTTAGAAAAACGTTTTAAACTTTACGCTTATAACACTGTTTATCAGGCTGAATTATCAGCCATTGACAAGGCAATCGACTGGTGTTGCAGGGCTGATTTCAGAGAATTTCACATCTACACTGATAGTTTTTCTTCAATACAAGCCTTGCAGAACTTATTTCCAACTGATAAAATTTTGTATAACATATATTCTAACTTGAGACTGTTGAGTGGTAAAGTTATTTTTATGGGTTGGATTAAATCTCATATTGGCCTTGCTGGTAACGAAAGGGCTGACTATCTGGCAAAGTCTGTTATTCTGGATGATGAGTTTGATGAGAGGTTGGATATTCCAATCCCTGTTTCCTTCGTCAAGCGTTTTTATAAGAGTAACATTATCACGAGGTGGACTAATGATTGGAAAATTAGTGAAAAGGGTAGGGATACCTTCCTCATCTTGCGTTCACCGGACGTTTCTTATTTGTGTTATTGAAGGGTAGTAGCCTATTTCATTTCCTCGCATGGTGTTTTTCCAGTGTATTTATTATGATTGGCAAGCGACCAACAGATAAGTGTGATTGCGGTGACGTCAGCGACGTTAAGCATTTTATTTTCGGCAAGTGTCCTCTGATGCCTCTGTTCTTTAACTTTGTGCGAAATAGAACTCTGTCTTGGAATTTGCAAAATGTTCTCTTGCTGAGATTGAATTATTATAAACTGACAGTTATTTATAATGAACTGAATAAATTGTATTCATTCATAAAGTACAGATTTTGAATATTTTGATGTAATTAAAGAATTTTTGGTGGACTTTTGCCGGACTGTTATCTACATAATGCTTTGCTAGTCTTTCTGCCTTCACGCATTTTTGAGTTGTTTCTGGACTTTCAGGGTCTGATGGTCTTTTGTAACTTGTATTGACCTAAAATGTGTTATTGGCTTAATATTTTATCTTGTCTTTATTATTAGTGTAAATCGTACTTAGTTTTAAGATATATTTATACAGTCATTTATAACTAAAAATAACTTAAAATTTTGTTTTTCAGTTTCATTCAATCTTAGTTTTAGTTTTAGCTTTATTTAATTATTTTATAGTAACTAGGGTTACAGTCATATGTTAAAACTTGTACATGACTTTAATTTTTGTATTTTATTTGCTAGGCAGAGTGTGCCATATTTTTGTGACTTTTTAGTTTTATTATTTGTCGCTGTTTCCGGGTCTGTTTCCGCGGCTGGGGTTGAGTTAGATGGTGGAGGACGTTTTTCTGCCAGGGATTCAGGGCCTTTGCCATTATTTGGTTGGCTCCCTGGTAGAGTGATCAAGTAAGTTAACAAAAGCATTTTTGTATTTCGAAATTTGTTTGTAAATTCTGGTGTCATTCACTGATTTCAAGATTTTACGAATAGAAGTGCCTTGTCCGTGAAAGGGTTAAACGCATATTAATGTACTTATTATTTTAAAGTTTCCTTTCCCTTTTAATATTGACGTATAAATACAATTTTCAGGACATCACAGCACATCATTTCACATCAGGACAGGAGAAGTAATAACATTAAAACGTTGCTTTGAAGTGGAAATTAAATCTCATGATTTGTTGCATTGTCACATACTTAGTTGACTGGGTTTGGCGTGATTTTTTTTTTTTTCTTTTTTTTTTACCACAATTTGGCGAAAACCTCGTTTTCAAATACCTGTTACGTATGTATTTTTAAATTATTTTCTGTTATTTTTAAAATGAAATAACAATAAATAAAAAAAATTAATTAATAACTATAGAACAAAACAATTTATAACATTTTTTGTAAATAAAAAGAAAATAAACTCAAATAAACATTTATTAATAAATAAGCAATAATAGCTTGGTTACCATGTCAGGCAAAACAACACCATTTTGACGCCAATTAGGTACCCCGTTGCGTATATGACATCTGTGTCTAATATTTTTCTTTTCGTTTCGTTTAAAAAAAAGAATGAAGTAAAAGCCATTTATTTTAAAAGTTTCAATTTTAAATGAAAGTTTTGTAATAAATATAATGATAATGAAATACAAATTGAATCTTGAATAAAAGTAACATGATGCATTTCTTAGCATACATTTAAGGGAGGCCAAACTCGTCGCCAAATTAATTTAAAATAACCTTTTCTAAAATATGAAAAAAAATATCTGTTATGATTAAAATTTGAGTTGCCATCATTAGAAAAAAAAGTATTTAAAATTAGGAAAAAATTAATATTTCGAAAACTAATTCTAATTTTAAAATTCTTATACCAGTTTTGAGATCTGTGGATCAATACGGATTTTTGGTGTTAATTTCATCGCAAAGTATTCCATATTTTAGGAGAAATCGCCGTGAAACGTAATCAGTTGTTTAATCAGTCGATTCATAGAATCGTTACATAAATTCGTTTAATTCGATTCGTTAGGATTTTACCTATATAGGGTAGATATTGCAAAAATTTCAAACTTGTAAAAGAAGTTTGTTTTTAAACATTTCCTCAAATTTAAAAATTATATATTTTTCGATGGCACAAGAATTACATTTTTTTTTTTCTTGATGAAATCATTCTTCTTCATAAAACCTTTTAATAATATTTCTAAAAAAAATCATAAAATATTTAAAGAAAAGAAAAATAGTTCAAAGGACGCCAAATGCTCTCAATAAACTTTCCATCCCTCCTCTTTCATTATTCTGCATGATTTAATAAAATTATTTGTCACATGCTAGCAGTTCTTAAAACGCATTCAATCTTTAACTTCGCACGGACGAAACATAAAGTATATTACTGGAGAAGAGTTTTTTCTTTTTAATTTTGAATAATCGATCGCTCGAGCTCACGAAATTTGTTTTTCGAAGGAAATTAATAAATCATCAGAATAGATAAAGTTGTGTTCTAGATGAAAAATGCTCAAACGTATGGCGCAACATTTCAAGATCGATTTGTATTTCTTTTTGAAGCCACCTTGTTACTAATTTTGTTTATAACTATGAAAAAAAATGTTAAGATAATTGTTATTAAAATAATAAAAAGATAATTGTTTTAATCGCAATAGCTTTCTTGTAGCATGCAGTTTTGTAAAAAATAGCAATTTACCCATGATGTAAAATTTTATATAAGAAAACAACTCATTTGTGAATAAATTGTACTACCTAAACAACAAAAAAAAAAAAATCAAAAGCAGGAAAAAAATCAGTGCAAGTTACCACTATAAACCATCATACGCGTAAATTGAACCTCGAACCACATCCAAAAGATTCTCAATTTCAACGATATTGAGTGTTTTTTTAATTATTTTAATTATTGGATTTCTATTTTCTCGCTTAGGGTAAACTGGCTAACATGAATTTTCCATTAAGAAAAAAATTATAAACTTGCTTAGGAAATTACGGAAAAAGAATTTTAAATTTTAAATTTGAGTAATCGATTTTTCGATCCCTTGGAAGTTATTTTGAAAAGAAAGTTAATGAGTCATCGGAATAAATAAATCATAGAAAAATGCTGAAATATTTTGTTATTAAACAAATTTTTTAAAATTGTTTACTATTTTTCTTTCAAGTCACGTTATTAGTTATATTTCTCTTAGTAATAAAAAAAACGGGTTAAATGAGTTATATTAAAATATTATTTAGGAAGAAAAATATGAAAAAATTATACTACTCTACTAGGAAAATGCAAACAAACATGCATTTCAAAACTGATGATTCTTCTAAAAACGATTTCCTTTTATTTTGTTATATAGTATTATTAGTGTTCCATATTATTAGTGTTTCATATTGGGATTATATATGTAAGATATACGAATACAGTTTGACTTACGAATTTGGTATGAGTCATAATTTAAGAACAACATGCTTTTTATGTTGTAAAGTATCTTCATGATAAGCGTCAAAACTGCTTTTTTTTTTTTTCCAGAAAATCTGTGTTTTTTCTTTTTTACCCGACTGCCAAGAAGGGTTATGTGTTTCACGCGTATCTGGGTATGTGGATTTCTTTATACCCTCGAAGCATCGCAACGGCTGTATGGATTTTAATGAATGAGGTCTCTATCGATTCGCCTTAACCGTCGGATGGTTATAGACTAGGTTTTGTTTTTATAAATTCAAAATGGCGGCCGTAAAATACAAAATGGCGGTAGAGACGAAAAAAATTAATTTACGCACCCTATTGAGTGGCATATCATTGGATAGGTCTTTCAAAATGAAGACGATGTTCCATTGACTATTTTACAGTGAGAAGTTCCGTTTAAATACTACACAACCTGAAAGTTGTGTAGGGAGGATCTCTAGCTTTACTTTAACTCTAAACTTCATATACATCTATACGCCTCATCAAAACAGTGATTATAGATAGGAACTAATGACTAAACACAACTTAAAAATCATCAATACAAGTAAATAAAAAAATAGTTAAGCAATATAAAAAATAGTTTCACATTGATGAGAAATAATTAATTAGGTCGCGTTTTAAACAGTGGGGTTTTTTGATTTTTTAAATTTAATTTTAACTTGTTTGTTTTAATTTTCTGAGAAAGTACATACTTTTTTTTCCCAAATATTATTTTAATTTAACTCATTTAGCCAGGATTTTCATTACTATGAGAAATATTACGAACAATGTGACGTGAAAGAAAAATAGGAAACAACTTTTAAAAAGCTGTTTAGTAACAAAATATTTCAGCATTTTTGTATCATTTATTTATTCCGATCTTCCTTTCTTTTGAACAGATACATATAACTTGATCATACGTATAATCCCCATCTAGTGTTTTGTTAATTAAATGACGTAAATCTTATTTTTTATGCTTAGTTTTTTTTAAGGTGTGCCAAGTTATATAAACATATATAGACAGAAACTTTCTAATCGCAATATTTTCATGCGGTTTGCTTTTGTTTCATTGAGAAATGTATAAGTTTTGATTAATCGATTTTTTGATTTCATGAAATTTGTTTTTTCAAGAAAGTTAGTGCGTCATCGGAAAGGAAAAAATAAATCAGAGTACCAGCATCCAATGTCTTTCGGACGAGAATATTTTAATAAGAAAAATTTTAGGAAAATTGTTTATAGACCGTGCTGCCTTTCCTACACTTTCTGTGTTCTATATTTTATTCAACATAAGTATTTTTTCTTATGGCATTATGTTTTTAAAAAGTATTGAGCAAATGAGAATCTAAAGAACATCTGGAAATGAACCTTCGCAATTGATTTTTCGATTTCATTCATTTCGTTTTAAAATAAAGTTAATAAGACATCGAAAAAAAGATCTTGGTACCGGCATTCGAAGTCTTACTTTATGAGAATATATATATTTTTTTAAATTACGAAATTACCTATAGTCTAAATTGCCTTTCCTATGTTTTCTCTATTCTATATTATTCAACAGAATTACTTTCATTATGGCATTATATTCTTTAAACGTATTGAGTATTTAACTTGGAGAGGAGAAAAATCTAATGAATATTACTAAAAAAGAGTTTCCCCTTAATTTGAGTAATTGATTTATCGATTTCATTAATATTATTATTATTATCTTTATGTTATAGAAAAAAATATTATAATACCGTCATTTTAAGCCTCGCTTATGAGAATATTTCAGTAAGAAAAAAAATTACGAAATTGTTTATAGACCAGGTTTTCTTCTTATAATTTTATATTTCTATTATTCAACATAATTACTTTTCTTATGACATTATTTTCTTTAAAGTGCTGAGCGGTTAATGTTGAGAAGTAGAGAATCTAAAGAATATTACTGGAAGATAACTTATGATTTTAAATTTGATTAATCGTTTTTTCGGTCTCATGAAATTTGTTTTGACAAGAAAGTTAATAAGCCATCTGAAAAGAAAAAAATAAATTAGAGTATCGGCATTCGAAAACTTGCTAATGAAAATATTTAAATAAGAAAAATTTTAAGAAACTTTTTACAGACCAGGTTGCCTTTCCTACGCTTTCTTTATTTTATATTGTTCAACAGAATTATTTATCTTATGGCATTATGTACTTTAACTGTGTTGAGCAGAGGAGAATATAAAAACATCTGGAAATGAACCTTCGTCATTGGTTTTCGATTTGATTTATTTTGTTTTTAAAATAATATTCATAAGAAATCGAAAAGAAGAATCAGGGTACAGGCATTCGAAGTCTTGCTTATGAGAATGATTCAATAAGAAAAATTTACGAAATTATTTATTGACCAGGTTGCCTTTCCTACTTTTTCTATTCTTTATGAAATAAAATTTGAGTAATCGATTTTTTGATCAGATGAAATTTGTTTTAAAAAGGAAGTTAATAAGCCAGGAAAAAATAAACCAGATTACTGGCATTAAGTCTTGCTTATGAGAAAATTGTAATAAGCAAAGAATGACGAAATTTTTTATATACCAGATTGTCTTTTCTATGCATTTTCTATTTTAAATTATTCAACAGAATTACATTTCTTATGGCATTATTTTCATTAAAGGTATTGAGCGTTTAACATTGAGAAGAGGAGAATCTACAGAACAATTTTGGAAGCTAATTTATGATTTTAAATTTCAGTAACCGATTTTTTGATCTCATGAAATTTGTTTTTATAAGAAAGTTAACAAGTTGACTAAAAAGGGAAAGAAAGAAATTAGAGTAGTGGCGTTCGAAGTCGTGCAGAAGAAAATAATTTTTTAAGAACATTTTTAAGAAAATTATTTTCAAACCAGGTTGCTTTTCCTACACTTCTCTATTCTGCATTATTCAACGAAAATACTTTTCTTGTGGCGTATTGCTCTTTAAACATATTGAGATTTTAATTTAGAGCGGTAGAAATTCTAAAGGATATTACTGGAAGAGAATTTATGAAATAAAATTTGAGTAATCGATTTTTCAATCTGATGAAATTTGTTTTGAAATGGAAATTAATAAGTCATCGGAAAAAAAATAATCAGAGTACTGGCATTTGAAGTCTTGTTTATGAGAATATTTCAATGGGAAAAATTTTAGGAAATTCTTTATAGAGCAGAAGGCCTTTCCTAGACCTTTTCTGCTTTATATTATTTAACAGAATTACTTTTGTTTTTACATTATGTTCGTTAAACATATTGAGCGTTTAACTTGGAGAAGAGCTGAATCTGAACAACATTAATGGAAAAGAATTTCTGAATTTAAATTCGAGTAATCGATTTTTTCGATTTCATCATTATTATCATTATTAATATTAATGTTACCGAAGAAAATAAATCATAGTACAAGCATTCGAATTCTTGCTTATGAGAACATTTCAATAAAAAAACAATTATGAAATTGTTTATAAACTAAGTTATCTTTCCTATACATTTTCCTATTTCTATTATTCAAGAGAATTACTTTACTTATGACATTATTTTCTTTAAAGATATTGAGAGTTTAATATTGAGCGGAGGTGAATCTAAACAACATTGCTGGAACATAATTTATGATTTAAATTTAATTAACCGATTTTTTGATCTCATGAAATTTGTTTTGATAAGGAAGTTACTAAGTCATCTGAAAAGAAAAAAAGAAATTAGAGTATCGACGTTCAAAGTTTTGCTGACGAAAATAATTTATTAAGAACATTTTTAAGAAATTTGTTTACAGATCAGGTTACTTTTCTTACGCTTCTTCTATTATATATTATCCAAGGAAATTACTTTTCTTATGATATAATGCTTTTTAGATGTATCGAAATTTTAATTTAGAGCGGAAGAGAATCTAAAGAACGTTACCGGAAGAGAATTTATGAAATAAAATTTGAGTAATCGATTTTCTGATGTGAGAAAATTTCTTTTGACAAGGAAGTTAAGAAGTCACCGGGGAAAAAAAATAATCAGAATACTGGCATTTCAAGTCTTGTTTATGAGAATATTTCAATAAGAAAAATATTAAATTAGTTATAGATCAGTATTCACTGCTAAAAATTTCTGTAAAAACACAGAAAATAAACAGAGACCCCCTGCAGATTTACATTAATTCTCGGTTAAATGCATTTGATTGAGTTTCTCGGTCGCCATTTTACAGACATCTCCCGTTTCTTATAACAAATTCTCTGTGGGGATTTCCATGTCTTTATTTAAAGACCAGAATATAGCCCGTCAGAATGACGTGTTTGCATTTTCAAAAAAATTATATAGCATTGCATTATAAAAAGAATTGTGAAGTAATAAATTTTGTCTTGTCTGATTAATAGGGTCAGGTGGGGTAAAGTAAAAACATCCCAATTTTCATTGAAATTTAATTGGCAAGAAAATTATTAATTGAATTGGTAAAATACTGATATAAAGTATGCAAATGAACTTCACTCACAAAATTTGAAGAAATATTTCACAAAAACATTCAAATTAGTACTAATAATGTTATTTTAAAACATATTGTCAATTAACTATTTTATCTGATGGTATGTGGTAAAATAAAAGACAATTCCAACATAAAGTTTATTTGTTTTTATTAATTGCCAAAATAATAATTATATAACTTAAATTTTAAAAAGTTGAACAGAGAAAATCCCGATTTTTTTTAAACATGCATAAAAGAAACCTGTAATAAATTTTGATAATTAAAAATCATCTTTTATCACGTAAGTAAATTGCAACTGTTAATTACATTAACAATTTATTTTCCCAAATTCTGTTATTAAATTACAAATTTATTTTCCCTACAAAATACAAAATTTTATTTATTATAATAATGCATTGATATATATATATATATATATATATATGTAATACACGGCATTACATATTTCTGATATTCTAATTTCATTTTATAAGAAATATTCATTTTCCCCCCCCAATGTCTTCAGAATTCAAAAAACATTTTAAAAAGAAAATTTCTTTTTTTTAACTACCGACAGATGGCGCAACAGAGCATATAAACGTTTGTTTTAATATTTTAAAAGTTCAAGACGGAATGAATCAATTGTTTGTTTACTTTCATATAGGGATAGATAAAGCTACCAATCTAATTTTAACTCAAGTTATCGCAGCTGAATATTAGGTAATTGAATGTAATCTCTTATAAATATTAATTTATTTTGAATAATCTGTCTAAAAATGTAACTTTTGCGAATAGTGGAAAAGAAAGCACGTTTTACTCAACGTTTTAAGATTGAAAATCAAATCAACATTCACTCGTGTATCGTGATGCCACATGTGCAACACAAATTCCAAATCCAGAAGCAGTTGAATGACTCTTTGAACGAATCATTAAAAAATACGGTCGACATCCGATTTTGCTCTTAAAATATTTGTAAAACCATAATAAAGCTTTTAAATAATTTGAAATACGTTTGTTTTTAGAAAGGAAACGTTAATCCGGTACAAAATAATTCACGGGAATGAATCACCGAATATAGCTATATTCACTGAACACCATAAAGTGTTCTCATTGGTCAGAAAATAGATAGCCTTGAAAAACAGAGGTAATTTTTCGCGATATTTTTAACCGTGTATACTGAATTCAAACTGTAAATAAATGTAAACAAAAGTGAAAAACGTATTTCAAAATATTAATATGCTTTTGCAAAATATTTTAAGAGCATTTAATGAATAGCTGAAAGAGTCATTCATTTGTTTTTGGATTTGTAATTTGTGCTTATGAATGGCAACGGTAATCGCTTGTATACATCGGAACCCTGTTGTTGGTATCTGGTTATTTTTAAATTAGATCTTAAAGCGTTATAATTGTATACTTTTTGAAGGTTTGAGAAAAATTGAAGAAGAATATGTTACACAACAAATAGATAGACAGATTAAAGAAGGCAGTCGGCAAATACGGCATCGGAATACTTAAGCCTAACGTGGCCGCGTTTGGATTATCAGGAAACGGATGAGTTCAACCCCGGTAGCGTTATACATTTTGTGTCATTCCATGTATAATATTTTTACCGTTGTTATCAGCTTTAATTTAAAAATACGCGCTTTTAAAATTCTTTTACATTTTTATTAGAAATATTACAGAAGAAAATTTCGTTTAAAAATTGTTTTATTAAAAATGACAATATTTTAGAAAGGGGAAATTCCTCTCTGTGGAGTTAGCAGGTTTTTTTTTTTTTTTTTTTTTTTTAAATCGACAATCACTTTGTAGTTGGTTCCATTCATCACGTGCATGGAAATTGGTAATATTAAAACTAAAATTATTTCCCCGCGGAATCATAAAACACATTCTTTACATACGGGAGTAACGGCTCCTATAGCGCTGTCAGTAAAGAGTGATTCCATACAAAATGATCAAATCAGCTGTGGCTGACACGTCACGGATTTTATGAAAATCAGCGTTCAAGTAGATCATATTTATGAGTAAATGCACTATAATAGATTTCAGGATTGTTTATTTAAGTGTCAAAACTTGCATTAAATATTGACACAAAACCGAGGTTTTGTCTAATGCTTGAAATTTCAATTTTGATCATTAGCCGTAGAAAGGCAAAGGCTATATCAAAAATAATTTATAATTAACAATGAATAATAAGTAACCGTTTGGCGTAATTTAGTAATCGTCTTTATTTTCCTTAATGAGAAAAAAATAAATAATTAAAAATTTTGAGACGAAAACAGAAAATTTCTATTATTTTTTTGAACATGAAGGAAAGCTCTTAAAATTAAAAAATTTTTTGACCCTACAAATTAAAGTATATATTTTAAATACAGAAAGTTTCATTCTTACCTTTTTATTCCTTAATTAGAAAAATAAATAAATAATGAAAACTTTTGAGGCGAAAATACCATATTTCTATCACTTGTTTGAACATAAACGAATGCTTTAAAATTTTAAAAATTATTTTACATTATAGATAAAAGTGTATATTTTAAAAACAGAAACATTAATTCTTGCCTTTTTGCCTACTGTACATTAAAGTATTCTTGAACAAGAACATTTTTAAATAGAGTAGAATTGAAAAAATAACTATATGGTAATCCTAAAACGATATAGATGGCAGCACTAATTTTTCTGAAACCAAAAGAAAGATTGTGAAAAACGCACAAATTTTGAAATCCAATTGCACATAGAATGTAGCAAATACTACCTTTTTGAATTCAATTTCGTTAGATTTTTTTTTAGCATATCATGGGCTTATTGATCGTTATACCTGTGCAATATTGCATATGTCTGATGTTTCCTTCAGTTGATTTTTGTGCCTATAAGAACAAAGATTGCGATTTTAATCTTTTTTTTTAAGTTTCTAAGTAAGACAAAGGAAAGTTTTGAAGACAAAGGAAATAAGTGACAACTTCCAAACTTTAGAAATGTGATTTTCATGTGTAACACTACACCAGGCATTAATTTTAAGGATATTTTTAAACTGCTTTGATTTTTATAACGTTTTTAATTTTCTCAAAATTGAGATTTTTTTTTTACAACCAATTTAAGATCAAATATTATATTAAAAAATTCTTATTATTAAATAAATTTGAAGATAATTTTCCAGAGGTTAGAATATTATAAAAAAATTTAATTTATGTTAAATAGTTTTGAAGATACAGAACTTCAAACATGCAACTTTGAACGATTGCACACATACGATTACTGTACGCTACGTAAGTGAAATTTACGTAAAAAAAAATAATAATAATAAATCGGTCATTCTTGGTATATTGTTTGGCGATAGCAATGACAAAAACCGAATTTCTGTGCGAGAACCAAGTTGTTCACAAGTGAGGCGTCAGAGAAACAAGTTTCTACTACATGTTTATCAATATATATGTAATAATAAAAAAAAATTTCGCCCTTTTACCTTAGTTACTTTATTCCAAATTCTTATAATCTCTACCTTTTTTACCAGCATTTTAATAATATCTTAAATATCCTTTATATTTCAATTTCGCGCCTTTAATTCAGCGCATTCTTTTATTTCTTATTCTAACAACCTTAAGCTGTTAATAGCTACACTTCTTTTTAAAAATTCAGTAATTTATTTTATTCTTTCATATTTTGAGACATTAAATTCTTTTTTCTTTCGAAGGTTTATTAATACCATTTTACTTTTATTAAATTCCACCGATTTCCCATGAGTCTTTTCGAGAGCTTTCGCTAGTCTGTTTCCTTTTTAAAACTTCCGCTGTTAGGTAAAGAATCCAGTCTCCACGTGACTAATCCCCGCTTCCTCCCTGGTTTTTAGTCCTATCGCTTGCGCGGCCTCTCCATCTCGTCCTTCCTCTCTTCGCTGAATTGGCTCGTTGCCGTGTAACCGCACGCATTCTTTCTAATGCTTATACACTTACATTGACTTGAGAGAGAGTTTTTGTACGTTTTTTGTCTTACTTGAAAACCTCCTATTACCTGGAGAGCCGCTTTTCTGCCATTTCGTCATTTTGTTTCTAAAGTTTAACATCTATAAGTTTATTTTTAAGACGTGAGATCGACCCGGAGATGAGTAACTAAATCACTGGTGGAATTAATACATTCTAGAGGTCATCTAATAAATTATTTGATGAATAAGGCGGCTTCTGTTATTATCTCCGGGAAAACACCTAAGAGATTACGACCTGATCTTCGACTATGATGTACGACAGCAAAACATTGAATTCTCGTTTGGTGATAAATAACCAGTGTATTGTCGCGCTGCTTATTCTCGACATGTTTTATCCTACAATTGAAAGCATATCATATATACATATGTATGTGTGTATAATATACAGGCTAAGTCAAAATGAATATAGCTATTACAAACGGCTATAACTATTTAATGGAAAAGAATTTATCAATAAGATTAGCACAGAATGTAGAAGGAGCTTCAAAATTTCTTTACGTAAGGCACAGGTGGAGTGAAGCGGAAGCCTACGCATGCGCGATTTGAAACTTTGCAATGACAAGAAAACTGTTCATTGCGGCCGTCTCATTAGTAAAAATGGCCAATTATGACGGTAAAAACGGCCGATTTTTTTCTAAGGGGTTATGTGAAAGACAGGGTGCCTCCTATGCCCAAAACATTTGAAGAACTCAAAGTACGCATTTGTAATGCGATTGCGTCGGTGACTGAACAAATGCTTCAGAATGTATGGAGTGAAATGGACTACCGCCTAGATGTTGTCCGTGTGACGAAGGGAAGTCACATAGAACATCTATGATGTATGTATACAAAATTTTGAAGTTCCGTCTACATTCTGTGTTAATCTTATCGATAAATTCTTTTCCGTTAAATAGTTATAGCTGTTTGTAATCGCTATATTCATTTTGACTTACCCTGTATTATCTCTCGTATGTTTGTTCACTATTTCTATCCACTTTATATTAAATGGGAAACTCTATGAATGAGCGTAAAAATTAAACGAAAAGACGCATAAACCCAACTCTCCGCTATTTATTTTTTATTATTATATTTTATTTAACAGAATTATTTTTGATGCATCATTTCGTCTCCATCAGCAGTCGTCATTTAACTGCGGGAGGGGGGATATGGAGAATATTTCGGGAAAAGAGTTTTCTCTTTTTAATTTTTGGCAATCGATTCTTCGACCTGACGAAATTTGTTATACAAGGAAAGTTAATAAATCGTCGCAGAAGATAAAACACTAGCAAAGACACTTGTACAGAAAAATAGGAAAAGATTTGGATTTTAAGCAATACTTTGAGCTAGATATCTATTTTCATTTAAAGTCGCGATATTTGTGATACTTTTGATAATATCTAGAAAGCTATGTCGGGTTTAATGAATAACATTGAATTAATACATAGAAAACGATTTTTTATAAACAAAAATGCTTTTAACTGATGTTCCTTTCAAATGTCATGATTGCTTGTATATACACTGTAAAAAAAGGGGGCTAAAATACGGGAATCGTACGGGCAATCGAGACGCCAGTACTATTTCCGTATTTTAATGGAATTTTTTCCCCGTAAATTACAGAAACATTTCCGAGTTTCTGGAATTTACGGGATAAATTTTCCCTTTAAATTTGGAAATATTACTGGCGTCTCGATTGCCAGTACAATTTCCGTATTTTAGTCTTTTTTTTTTTCTTTTCTTTCTTTTTTTTTCTTTCTACAGTGTATGAATTTATGCAAGCGTTCAAAGAAAAAGTTTATTGAAATGTAGAAATCAGTTGTTAATATAGATGAAATTTGTTACGCAAGGACAGTTTATAAATTTCTGAAGCAGGTAAAATACTGTTTGGATAGAAAAATAGTTTTAGCACTGTGAGTTGACTTCTCTTTGTATTCAAAGTTGCATTGTTAACACTGTTTGGATAGAAAAATAGAAAAATAGTTTTAGTACTTTGAGTTGACTTCTCTTTGTATTCAAAGT
The DNA here is from genome assembly GCA_963932465.1 of Maratus speciosus. Taxonomy (NCBI): domain Eukaryota; kingdom Metazoa; phylum Arthropoda; class Arachnida; order Araneae; family Salticidae; genus Maratus; species Maratus speciosus. The sequence goes on along the minus strand of OZ010798.1, from coordinate 375,264,991 downwards.
TGCATTGTTAGTAACGATGTTAATAGTTACAGCCTGTCTCAAAAGTTTACGCACAAGTAGTAAATGTCGTTTATTCAGTAAAAGTAAAAAGTTACACAAAACTTATTGTTTACTAATCAGAGTCTGTAAAATTATTCAAATAATTATTTGAATAATTTTACAGACTCTGATTAGTCACAGCAAAAAGAATAACTGGGTACATTATCATAATATTGTTAAAAAATCATAAAAGTCGGTAACTATATAATGTTTCAAAAGTTTAGGCACAAATAAAGAAAAATGTAAAATTTTATACGTTAAAATACATAGATGCTACTTATTAAAAGTATTTCACTGGTTTTTGATAATTTGAAATAATTGGTGTTTTCAGTGAATCAACTAGTTTTTGAAATATTACTGATGTCAGAGAACACCCTGTTTTTTCAACGGCTGCTTTTAGTTTTTTAATAGTATCATGTTGCTGTCTATTCATGTATACTTTCATGGGTAACGATCCTCCAAATGATTTCAATTGGGTTTAAAGTCGGGATTAAATCAGACTAGTGTAAAACTTTAACATATAGGTCGAAATGCCTTTGTTTCGTTGTATGTGACTTGTGGATTGAAACACTCTCGTTCAGAAATCTCCATTCAGGACCCACCAAACGGGATTAGATATTGCTCTAGCGTATCTTGATACTTTGCTTAATTTTGTCTTCCAAGGTGAAATAACAGCAGGTTTGACCAGTAAAGTCAATTCCATACACATACAAATTTGTATCAATAAGTTTTTGCCCTCACATAGAAATAAATGAGTGAAATTTATGAAATTGCTACATTGTATTAGTCCTTTTCTATAGAGTCACCGTGCACAGTAACACATTTCTGTAAACGATATTTCAAAGAGAAGGGTGTGAATGTATTCCAGGAGGCGCGATAGTAGACCCGAAGGGTCGGTATTTTTCTAACTTTTGCCGACCCCCACATGTGGCATATTGTTGGAAAGATCTGTTGACCACTTATTCATGCTATGAACCTAACGAGACCTCCCCCCCCCCCCCAAATTTGCAACCCGGTTGGCATGAATGATGTCGGCAAAATTTATAAAAGTCCCCTGGAGAGCAAATTTGGAGGGAGGGGCTCCTGAGATGAATAGCATGAATAAGTAGTCACAGGCCTTTCCAACAATATGTCACATGTAGGGGACGGTAAAAGTTAGAAAAATGTCCCCCTTTGGTCTACTATTCGCGCCTCCTAGAATACATTCTCCCCCCTCTCTATGAAATACTGTTTGCACAAATGTGTTTCTGAGTACACTGGCTATATAGAAAAGGACTCATAAAATGTAGCAATTTCATAAATTTCACTCAATTATTTCTATGTGAGGGCAAAAACTTATTGATATACCCTCGTATGTATGTGTGTATAATTTTTTATCTGTCTTATTTTGTTTATTCACATTTTATATCCACTTTATTTTGAATGGAAAACTAAGATGAATGACCGTTAAAATTAAACAAAAAGTCTAGTAAACCTTGTATCTATATTATTTTTATTCTGTTATATTTAACAGAATTACTTTTGATGCATCATTATGTCTTCAACAGCACTCGGTATTTAATCTCCTTCTATCTAGCATTCTCTTTTTAATTTTTAGCAATCGATTATTCGACCACCTGACAAAATATGTTATGCAAGGAAATTTAATAAATCATCAAAGCAGATAAACAATTAAATTTAAAAAATAAAAAAACCCGAATGCGTAAAAAGCGAACTAATTAATTATTTCTCATCAATGTGAAACTATTTTTTTTCAATTCCTACTATTAGCTCACACTCTCGCTATATATATCCTGTTCATATTTTCAATCGTTAATAGAATACTTATTATTCATGTAATCAAGCTCAAATAATTTTTTTTAAACTTGTAGTGGATGACACATGATGTTAATCCAGTTTTGTTTTCAAATATTAATTCATTAATTAAATTAATTAAATTAATTTTCAATAATCGAGAGAGCCGTCTTCTTGATCAAGGTATTTTAAGACCGAGAGAGCCCTCTTCTTGATCCAGGCATTTTGAGTGCCTCTCAGGAGGAAAGAAGAATGGGAGAAAAGAAATCTCTTATTGACCTAAGTAGGAATTGACTTAAAATATTTTTTTTTACATTACTTGTTTATATTACTTACCTATTTTTCTTTATATACTTGTATTGATGACTTTTAAGTTGCGTTTAATTGTTAGTTCCTATCTATAAACACTGTTTTGATGACGTCTATAGATGTCTATGATGGTTAGAGTTGCAGAAAAGCTAGAGATCCTACCTACACAACTTCCTAGTTGTATAATATTTTAACGGAGTTTCTGACTGTAAAATAGTCAATGAAACATCGTCTTCATTTTGAAAGATCTATCGAATGATATGCCACTCAATAGGGTGCGTAAAAAAAAACTTTCGTCTCTACCGCCATTTTGTGTTTTACGGCCGCCAATTTGAATTTATAAAAACAAAACCTAGCCTATAACCATCGGGTCGTTAAGACGAATCGATAGAGACCTCATTCATTAAAATCCATCTAGCCGTTGGGATGTTTCGAGGGTATAAAGAAATCCACATACACAGATACGCGTTAAATACATAACCCTTCTTGGCTGTCGGGTAATAAAACACTGGTAAAGACACTTGCATAGAAGAATAATTAAATATTTTGATCTCAAGTACTGATTTCAATACTTTGAGTTAGATTTCTACTTTCATTTAAAGTCACGATGCTTGCAATGTTGTTGGTAGTAAATTGAAAACAATTTTCGGGTTTAATGAATAACATTGAATCAATATCGATAAAACTATTTTTTTTTCAAGCGAAAATATGTTTCCAAATATCTGGAATATTTGTGTATATGAAGTTGTGTAAGCTTTCAAAAAAGAATTTTGTTGAAATGTAGAAATCTGTTGTTCGATCTGCATGAAATTTGTTATTCAAGAAAATTTAATAAATTACCGAATCAGATAAGGCACTGCTTGGATAGAGAAATAGAAAAATATATTATTTTAAGTAATACTTTGAGTTGATTTCTGATTTAAATCAAAGTGACGTTGTTAGTCACAATGTTAATAATAGTTACAGTCTCTCTCAAAAGTTTAGGCAAAACAAGAAAATATCTTTTTTTCAATAACAATAAAATATTAAACAAAAACGCATTGTTTACTTAAAAGGGATTGTAAAATTTCTCAAATAAATCACAGAAGATGAATAAATGGGAATATTATCTTCACTTTAATTAAATCATAAATGTCTGTAACCATATAGTCTCTTAACAGTTTAGGCACATTTAAAAAAATTGACTCGTTTACATGAAGCTATTTATGCTGAATACTTCTATGCACTCAACCATTCGACTCAACATCATCTAAACGAAATTAACGCAGGCATTGCGAACTGCGTAGGTATTCAATTATTCTACATTGGTCATTGGCCAGGACCCACAAAACGGAATTACGTGTTGTTCTAGTGTATTTTGGTACTTCGTTGAATTTTGTTTCCCATGGAGAATTGTCAGGAAGGTTTGGCCAAAAGTCAATTCCATACACATATGTTATGTGTGTATAATTTTTTAACTGTCTTATTTTGTTTATTCACAATTTCTATCCACTTTATTTTAAATGGAAAACTAAGAGGAATGACTTTAAAAAATAAACAAAAAGACGCATAAACCCACCTTGCCGATATTTATCTTTCTCATATTCTATTCTATTTAACAGATTTACATTTGATGTATCATTTCTTCTTCAACAGCACTCGCCATTTAACTCCGGGAAGGATAGTAAGGTAACGTCGTATATTTAATTTACTTTCTTTTTAACCCATATTGGACCACACCAATTAAATATTTTTGAAAATTTTTAAAACTTCGATTATATCATTAATATGGTGTAATTAAGTATATACTAGCAAAATTTTGAAAAAAGTTTTTAATTTTTTAAGTAACCAACTGTTTTATAAACAGGGCATATTAGTAGGACACATAGTAAGGATATATAAAATTCATACATAAACTAATTTTATGAGCAAATATTTTATTTTACTTTAAAAATACTGTTTATATTGTACAAAAATACTCTATGACTTCTCCAATAAAAAGATAATAATAACTGTAAAATTCCAGATTATATTATCACAATTTTAAAAATATTTTTTAAATAGAATTTTTTCAATTAAATTTTAATTGGTTACTTGTTTTTTTGTTTGTATGTTATACTTTTATGTATTTTAAAGACGTCATAACAAAATGCATCTAGAAAATCCTTACCAATTTTATTTTTAAAAAATTTATTAGCTGTCCTATTTATAAGACAGCGGTCCAATATGGGTTAATTCAGTCGATGGCAGTACACGTTCGACCCACAGGACGATTGAAAGTGGGAAAAAAACAATAAAGGCGAAGTCATATCACGTGGGCGACGCTACTGCCAGAGGATGTAAAATTTTTAAGCAAAAAAAATCGTGTTATTACTTCTTAAAGGTAAGGAATATTTCGTATTATTAATATTTGTTAGAATTTAATGCAAAGTAAAAATGGATATAATAACACCGTTAATCTACTTTAAGATATTATCAATAGTTTTATCATTACTTATTAGTATATCCGTTTTTGGGGGGCAAACTAAAAAAATGGCGGATGTTCCCATTATGTCCAGGGTGGGCCATATGTTTGTAGTGACTTCAAGCATATATATACATTAAGAACATAATTTTGTTCCACTTCTGTTCTTCATTCAATACATTTCTTAGTAAAAATAAATATATATTTTTAAATTTGTTTGTGATTTTCCTGGTTTTCAAAAAATTGCAATTAATATATATATAATATGTATATATAAATATATATATATATACATGTAATAATAAAAATTTTCGCCCTTTTATCTTAATAAAACTATTCCAAATTCTTAATATTTATCCTTTTTTACCTATCTTTAATAACATCTTAATATATTTTGTCTTTTATTTGATGCATTTAAACCTGCGTATTCTTTATTTATTATTCTAAAAACCTTAATCCATTCGTAACTTACTTCTTAAAACCACTGAAATACTTTCTTTTATTTTCTTCTAAGACAATTCTTTTTCTTTCAATGTTTTTAATATTTTTGTTCGATGATGTTCCACATCCCATAGTTCCTTGCAAGCTCTCCACCAGCATTTGATTACGTTATGCAACTAACGCTGAAGTAAATAGTTAGGTCATCTACGTCATGCGTAACACGCCCCCAGCCCGGAGCTGATTCTATCGTTTGTCATTCTACTGTCCCGTTCCCCCCTCTCTCTGCTGGAGTTGGTTCTCCACTAGTAATGTATCCGTCCGCGTTCTGTTTCTTTGAGTATTTATACTGTTGCATCGACTAGGAGCCAGAGATTGTTACGTTTTTCGTTTGTTTAATAACAATAGGTCACTTGGGGTGAATGACTTTTAATGTGTAGATTCTAATACCTTTTAACATCATAAGTTTATTATGAAGTGGAGCAGCGATTATTCGAGAGCTGATGGATCTTCTACTGGAAATGTTTACGATATGTGTCAGCCAAATAAACCACGTTTAAATTTACGATGCCTCTATTAATTATTCCATGGGAAATTTTTCCAATGTTTTCTTGAAGCTGCCTACTATTCGCCACCACGACTGCGCTCTAGTTATCTCATGATAACAGAGGGTTGGCAAAATATTTAGCATTGATTACTGTACTATATTTACTTCGATACATACGAGTGTCGCCGAAATGTCACACACACACACACACACATATATATATATTATAACATATACTAATTTGCACTTTTTTTGCAATTTTCTAAAAATTTACAAAGTGGGTCATATTGAGAACGGGGTGTTTCTAATATGGCTCATATGAGACTTTTTACATTTCAGTTTATATAATTTCTAATAGTATAATTACAAGTATAAAGTCTTTTCTTTTATTTACCATATTAATCCCTCTAAGCTACAGCATAAATAGTTTCGGGGGAAAATAATATTAGCATGGTGAAAAAAGCAATCAAATCTTAGGTGGGCGAAAATGGAGCCAGGTACCTTATTTCTGGAAAAGAGTCTTCTCTGTTTAATTTTTAGCAATCGATTATTCGACCGGAGAAATTTGTTATGCAAGGAAAGTTAATAAATCTTCGAAGCAGATAAAATACTGGAAAAGACACTTGTATAGAAAGATAGCAAAATATTTTGATTTTTAACAAGGAAAATTCTTCATTACTGGATTTGCGTCCCCTTCTGATATGGGGGCATATATCATGGGGATGTTAATCAGGATTTCGGCAGAAGTGAAATGCTCGAGCACTGGATTTGTGCCCCCATTTTTTGTGACGTCAAAATAATGACGTATGGGGGCTTAAATCATGGGGACGTTAATCAGGCTCTCAACGTAAGGAAATTTCTCTAGCATTGGATTTGTGTCCCTTTCAGATATGGGGCCATATATCATGGGGACATTAATCAGGATTTCGTGAAAAGTGAAATGATCCAGCACTGTATTTATATCCCCATTTCTTGTGACGTCAAAATGACGTATGGGGGCACAAATCATGGGGACATTAATCAGGCGCCTCACTTTGAGTTGGATTTTTGTTTTCATTTAAACTCACGATACTTGTAATACCGTTGATAATAACTAGAAAGCAATGTCGGATTTAATGAATAACATTGAATTAATATATAGAAAACTTTTTTTTTATAACAAAAAGACTTTTAACCGATGTTCCTTTCAAATATCTTAAGTATTTGTATGTATGAGGTTGTGCAAGCTTCAAAATCAAAATTTTGTTGCAATGTAGAAATCTGTTGTTGATCTAGATGAAGTTTGTTGCGCAAAGAAAGTTGATAAATTACCGAAGCAGATAAAACACTGTTTGGATAGAAATATATTTTAAGTAATACTTTGAGATTATTTCTGTTTATATTCAAAGGCACATTGTTAATAACAATGTTAATAGATACAGTTTGTCTCAGAAGTTCATCACAAGAAGAAAATGCACTTTTATTCACTATCAACAAATCACTAAACAAAATTTTATTTCTTACTTAGAAAAGTAAGGTTATTTGGGGTAACTGGACCCACGAGGTAACTGAGCCATAGGCTATTTTATAAAAAACTGTTAATGTTTTTTAAGTTTTAGCTTTTGTGAACAATGCCCCTTAATCTCTACTTTCGAAAACAACGTGTATCAACTCAATCATAACTCTCACTTTCCTGTGATAGGTTGTCAAAAATTTACATTTCTTTTTTAAAAACAACGTCAATATGGTTGAACTTCCTCGGCTTTTTAATAAAATACTGTAAGTACTTTTATTAAACAATTTTTTTTTAAAGATTAGACATATAACTACATTAATATTATTAGGTATCTATTCATATTTACTTCATGTTTCAAATGTAAGCCCGGTGTCCCAGTTACCCCATAATTTTTTCAAGAATGGGGTAACTGCACTATTCTGGATCCAGTTACCCCAATAGTTATAAATAATTTTTTTGAGTTGCTCTTACTACGAGAAGTAAATTTCTCCATTGTTTTTTGCTCACAATAAAGAAAATGATAGAATACTTTATTAAAATTACGTAATGAAATTTAAAAAAAGCATATTGAGTGGTATCAAACCAAATTTATTGACCCCTTGAGAGGCGGTGATGCCGTTATGGCATCACTTAATTTTAATTCGTAATTGCCACATTGGCGCCTGAATTTTATAATGAAAATTTCACCTTTATTAAGTACGCAAAAATATACTTTTACTTGTTTTCAGATAGATTCTCTTGTAAATATTGGTGTCATTAAATTATTTCAATATTTTACGAATGCAAGTACCTTGCCCCTGAAAGCGAGATAGCCAGACTTTGAAATTGTACTATACACAGGGGTCGCATTCTTTAGGGAAACTTTTATCGTTCCTACCTCATTTGAAAATAATACCTTCATCGCACCTTTCTTTAGAATATGTAAAATAAAATGATCATGAAGGTAACGCATTAAGGGTTCTGGTAGGAACAATAAAATTTTCTCTATATAATGCGACTCCTGGATAAAGATAAAGTACTTAAGTACTTCATAGATTTATCTTGCTATTTTTTTCCTTAAAATACCCATGTGACTTTTATACTTATTATCTATACTAAAGTACATAAGTACTTACTTAAGTTTTATGTTTTTGGTATAAATAAATCTAATTTTTTTTTACTTTTAGTGCTTTTTTAGACACATTGACAGCAAAGGTTTCCCTTACAACGCTGTTTATTGACATATAATTTACATGATCTGCCTGGTTTAAATTTGTTTAAGTTGTTTATACTTTTTCAAACAGGACCTGATATCCGATATGAAAAAAAATAAACGCGTGTGGAACATAGACCCCCTGGTCCAGTTACCCCATTTTGGGGAGCAACTGGACCCATGAGGAAAGAAAGATGAAATATACATATTTTTATATTTTTAAATATTAAAATGTAATTTTGAGCATTTCTGTCTGATAGAGGGAACCTAACTGAACACATTTACAGAAGTTCAGACTTTAATTCAAATGAACACAAGCTTTTTGAAGCTGAATTGTCAGAAGCTCCAGAGTCACATTGTAAAATCATGGCCCAGTTGCCCCAACTAACCTTATGTAAAATTGTTCAAATAAAACATTTATTTTAAATGATAAATCGTACATCAAAATGAATAAATGGGTATATTATCATAACTTTGATAAAAAAAATTATAAAAGTCCGTAACTGTACAGTGTCTGAAAAGTTTAGGCACAATGGAAAGAATTCATCAATTGGCATGTTTACATGGTGCTAATATATTAATAGTATTTCACTGATTTGGATAACTTCAAATAATCCTGTTTTCATTAAATCAATTATTTTTTAAATATTATTAATGTTGCTTTTACTCTAATTTTTCAATTGCCACTTTTAGTTTTTTGTTATCATTTTGATTTTCCTTCTTCTATACATCATGGGTAAAAATACCCCAAATATTTTCAATTGGGTTTAAGCCCAGGCTTAAAGTAGGCCAATCTAAAACGTTAACATTTGGGGCAAAAAGTCACTGTTTTGTACTATGTGAGTTTGGGATTGAAACATTGTCGTTCTGAAATCTCTACTCATGACCACTAAACGGAATTAGATGTTGCTCTAGTGCATCTTGATTCTTTGTTGAAACTTGTTTCTCATGCAGAAATGCTGGCAGGTGTTGCCCTTAAAGCCAATTCTATATACATATGATGTGTGTATAATTTTTTTCTTATCTTATTTTCTATATTCAGTATTTCTATTCACTTTATTTTAATGCAAAACTAAGAGGAATGACCCTAAAAATTAAACAAAAAGACGCATAAACCAAATTTGCCGCTATTTATCTTTTCCCATGGAACTATCAATAAAAAGGAACTGACATATACTTAAAATAGTGAAGCTTCAACTGTAACCGCTGTCGCAAGGGCTAATTACCTCCTGTGGAAACTTCCACCAGTAAATTTATGTAGAAATTAATCTCCGTATTTAAAGGCTTACTAATGCAAAATTTCCGTCATAAATAACGGCCGAAACAGATTTTCATTTTTAGTGGTGGGAGTTTACTTTTGCGGTAGTCAGGTCCTGCGTTTCCGCTATATTGTGACAACGTGTGAAACAAACCGACTTTTTTACCAGGCAAATGACACCAGTAAAAACAAATAGAAGATTTTATCATATTTATGCTAAAATGTTTCCATGAATAAGACGATTAAAAAAGACAAAATTTACTATAAAATTTTACTGGTGGGAAATTTGTCTCGACGGCATTCTGAAACTGTAGATCCGATTTTTAAAAAGCAGCCGCCATCTTGTGACAACCTCCTCAGTTACTTCACCCGCGACTGGTAGAAAGTACAATATATGTCTCTGCTCTTTATTCATAGCTCCTTTTCTTTTTACCCAACTGAAAAGAAGGATAATGTGTTTCACGCGTATCTGTGTATGTGGATTTCTTTATACCCTCCAAACATCCCAACGGCTGGATGGATTTTAATGAGTGGGGTCTCTATCGATTCGTCTTAACGGCCCGATGGTTATAGGCTACGTTTTGTTCTTATAAATTCAAAATGGCGGCCGTAAAATACAAAATGGTGGTAGAGACGAAAAACAATTTACGCACCCTATTGAGTGGCATATCATTCGACAGGTCTTTCAAAATGAAGACGATGTTTCATTGACTATTTTACAGTCAGAAGCTCCGTTAAAATATTACACAACCTGGAATTTGTGTAGGTAGGATCTCTAGCTTTACTGCAACTCTAACCATCATAGACATCTATAGACCTCGTCAAAACAGTGTTTATAGATAGGAACTAACAATTAAACACAAAAGTCATCAATACAAGTAAATAAAAAAATAGGTAAGTAATATAAACAAGTAATATAAAAAAATATTTTAAGTCAATTCCTACTTAGGTCAATAAGGGAATTTTTTTTCTCCCATTCTTCTTTCCTCTTGAGTGGCGCTTAAAATGCCTTGATGAAGAAGAGGGCTCTCTCGGTCTTAAGGGTGTTGGTCACTTGCAGAAAATATCACGTTCGGCTGAGAGAGTAGTTTGTTCCTACCCCCCTTACAAGCTGTCAAGAAGCATTTATCCTTAATTGCCGTGAAGTCCAACTGTCCAACATCTTATCAGCTGTCTGTTGACAAAAATTTATGACCCAGTGGGGGTAGGGACTTTTCTAGCAGCCCATATTCTAGCAGTCATTTTCGTTAGATAGAAGGGGCACATTACTTCAATTTACAGAATGCTTTGGCAGTTTTTAAAATAGTCGAGATCACTTTGAACAATTTTACTCTTATTATTATTATTATTATTATTACAGCGACGCAACCGTCGCTGTTTCATGTAAGTTAAAGTAGAATAATTACGACTTTTATAAATGCATAAATTTTAGCAAATGTTTCATGAAAATGAAATATGACAATAAAAAGTGATTCAGTATAGTTTTTCTGGCTAAAATGATTTACATGTTTCACCTTTACTTATTTATATCGTGTTTATTATATTATCATCTTTGCCTTCAAATTTAACCATTGTAAATTTTAAACAATTAAATAATAAACATATTGTTTATGACTCGTTTTGCAAATTTAATTACGTAATATTCAAAGTTTCTGAATTTCTTCTTTTGTTTATGTAAAGCAACATTAATTTACTACTGAAAAGTCAAAACACGATCTATTATAATTAATTACTACAATATGTATTTAAATAAAAGACTGTTTATAGATAAAAATATTATTATAGGTCATTATGTAAAGAAAATATGGACAGAGAGTGGCGATTTTATTCTATTAGTTACACACAGTGATATGGGATAGGTAAATACGCAGGTATTACCTGGAGTATGCACCTGGGTATTTATCCGAGCCTTGGGTAAATACCCAAAAATTGGGTATTTTCATAGTTCACTGTAAAAAAATATAATCCTGTAAAATATTTTTAATGACAGGGGAATATGTCGCACATTGGAACATCCCATCAAAATATATTTATTTTACCTGTTTTAATTTCATATTTGTACTCATCAATAGCAGTATTGTAAAGAATACTTTCAACCATAAATCCTGTGCTCAAATCAAAACTTATTCATTATGTTGTGTTTAACAATCAAAAGTATTTTTTTTTTAGCTTAGATATTTTGATAATAATGATAAGAATTAGAGAGGAGAAATTGTTGTAGTGTAAGGCACTCATTTATTGCTAATTTTATTAGAAATATGCCTTTTTATCAGGGCTGGAAATGGAAAAATATACGAACCGAAACACTATTTTCAAAATTATTGTCGACTAATTTTTTTTTTTTTTTTTTTTTTTTTTTTTTTTTTTTTTTGCAAGTACAGTAAAGTTCCGATTATCCGAGTCCTGCTAACCGAATTTCCGCTTTAGCCGAGTTATTTCCTCCTGATGGACTGATAGCTTCCATTATTATGAAACAGCCATTATAAATGAAGTGTTAGGTGAAGATGAAAGAGCAGCCGTAAAAAGTTAGAACTCTGATTTTCTGGTCAGAATGGGGGAAAAAATGGCCATTTTTTTAAATTTTTTTTTTTATAAATATATTGTAATAACTACTAACCATATCTTCATTGTAAAGAAATTGATGACAATGCAGGTAAAAAATCGAATTTTAAAAGTTTTAGATATAGGAAACCAAAATTACAGCTCCTCGAAGTAGTTTTGAGTTATGTTTAAAAAACTGACCACTTTCAATCTGGTTTGCAACCGTTACAGATTGATTTAACATGAGGAATTCCAAACTTGAAACCTGTCTAACTCCAAAACTACTTTGCTGAATTACTTCTCTTTTGATTTCTAATGTAAATATTACCGAAAAAAAAAATATGTTGACAAAATTATTTGTTCGAATTGAAAATTTCAGAGTTTAGTCCAATTTCACTACTAAGACGACACCAAAACTTATCTTTAAGATATAATTTCCAGATAATGGCTATTTTTCTTTATTTCAGGGACAATTTGATGATTAAAATGTATAAGGTGTTTATCTCACTCACTCATTCTCTCCCTCTTTTTTTTTTTTTTTTTTTTTCCGACTGTACATTTTAGAGGAAAGAACTTTGAAATGGATGAATAAAGTAATTCTTCAGTTATTTCTCTATTCAATCAAATGATATAATATTAAATATACTAGATACAACATACATGCAGCAATACATGCGATATATATATGATTCACAAAGACAAAATATCAAAGTATTATTAATACATGTATACAAATGAGGGGGAAAGTATTATCAAATGAATATTAGTATTTCGCATGTTAAGTACACCCCTGCCCTCCCCCTCAACGTTGCTCCCACCAAAAATATTCATAACAATATTAACTGAAAGGGAAATAAAAATAATAATAGGTTTGTGCTGCATATTTAAATTTTCAAATAATATTCATTTTTTAAATTATGTGATTGTAAATTCAGATTAAAAAGATGCAGAATGCTTGTCAAAAAATTATTATTATTATTATTATTTTATGTTTTTCCCCGAAGCTTATTATTACACCTTTCCTTAAGAATATAAAAATTTTGTTATAGAACAAAAAACTATAATTTCTGTATTAATTCTGCATTGACATAGTTACATCCGAATGTAAATATTACCCGATCTGTCTTTTTTCTTACAGATCATTTACACTGGCCTCCAAAAGTTAAGGTACAGGGACTGGATGCTTTCGGTTGCACACGTTTTGTCGAATATCTACAAAAATTATTGGCGAATTGTTCTTGAACTTCTGGGATGAAAAGAACATGTTTAATTTTATATTTCCCGGTGAATATTTAGTCGGGGGTACAATTAGAGGGCTAATAATAAATTTAATAATAAAATAATATTTGCGATCCCCTATGTAACAGGAAAGGTTCGAAATTGTTTGTCACTGTGGTAAATGACTATTTGGGTCCTGTTCAACGTTTGTATGCATTTGTGTAAGCATAGCACTCATATTCGTGAAGATGTTAACGTTTTTGTGAAAAATTCAAAAGGTTTTTGTTTATAGCATTCAGAGTTTTCAACCAAATTTAACACCACTTTCCAAAAACCTGACAAAGAGTAGTAGAAACATTATACTGCAATTAAAACATGAATATATTGAATATTTGATGAGATATGTGCATTTTTATGAGATAATTTTTAACTGCGCATGCGCGGAAGATTTCAAAATTTTTATTTCATAATTTGGTAGTCAGTATTTTGGGGCAACTTAAAAAAAAAGTTCAATCAAATATTGTGAAAACTTAGAAAGATATAGCGAGCTGATTGAAAAGTTGTGGAAAATCCCTTATAATAAAGCTATTTCTAGGAAGCAACTCACTATATTGACCCTATCTTTGTGAATTTTCGCGATATTTGACTGGACTTTTTATATAAGTTGACTTAAATAGCTTACTACCAAATTATGAAATAAAAATTTTGAAATCTTCTGCGCATGCGCAGTTAAAAATTATCTCGTAAAAATGCCCATATCTCATCAAATATTCAATATATTCATGTTTTAATTGCAGTATAATGTTTCTACTACTCTTTGTCAGGTTTTTGGAAAGTTGCGTTAAATTTGGTTGAAAACTCTGTATGCTATAAACAAAAACCCTTTGAATTTTTCACAAAAACGTTAACATCTTCACGAATATGAGTGTTATGCTTACACAAATGCATACAAACATTGAACAGGACCCAATTAGCCATTTACCACAGTGACAAACCATTTCCAGCCTTTCCTGTTACATAGGTGATCGCAAATATTATTTTATTATTAAATTTATTATTAGCCCCCTAATTGTACCCCCCGACTAAATCTTCACCGATAAATATAAAATCAAACATGTTCTTTTCATCCCAGAAGTTCAAGAACAATTCGCCAATATTTTTTGTAGATATTCGACAAAACGTGTGCAATCGAAAGCATCCAGTCCCTGTACCTTAACTTTTGGAGGCCAGTGTAAATAAAGCACATTTTTTATGTAGATTAAAACTTAGGATTTAAAGTTATTTAAAAAGCATTAATTACTCAAGATATACCATAGTAGAGTTTTCTCATCCATTAGGAAGATTCATAGATATCTTTCACATATTTTATCAAATTCTTTTCTTTTCTTTTTTTAATTTTGATGATCTTTCAATAAAATTTACACTATTAACAAATATCCAAAATTGCTAAGCTCAATACATATAATTAATTTTCAGTTCATTCTGGCATTGTCATCTATTCAATTTAAAGATACAATATTCAATATAGATCAATATACATGCTGCATAATATATAACTGCAAAAATTTTGCGCAAATTACAAAATTTCAGGAAAAATACATGGGTGATTAAAAAAAAAGGTATCATCTCAGAATTTCATGGCCTTATTTACACATAACAAACATTTTTATAATTTTCTCGCAGAAATTTTTTCCGAAAGATTGCATGAAAAGCAAAACTGATTTATTTGTAATGGTGTACAACAATACATAACGGAATCCATTTATTTATCTTTTTTTATTTATTCATTCTCTATTTTTTTAGAATTTCATTTATTGTTAAAACTATGCTTTGGAATAAAATTTGTCAAGAATATCATAATTGAAATATACTTGGATACATTGAATGATTGCATAATGTTTATTTATACCTACTTTCTAATAAAATAAAGCTCACTTTTTATTACCATACAATTTTTGATCATTGAAATTTTTTCTGTAAAACATGAAAGAAAAACAAAATCTTGATTTAAAAATAATAATAATAAATATCACTGAAAAATGCAGTATTATGTACAAATAAATCCTAGATTATGTATATTACAAATTAAATATTAAATTCAGCATATATCTATCTATATATAATGCTCTTCAAACAATTAAAATACCAGGAATAATGTACTATATATTATAATACTATATTATAATAATTAGATATTACGAGTTTAGTTTAAACTAAATAATTTATAGTAATATTACCACATAAAAGCTGCAAAAGTGTTATTCAAAATACTTCACAAATTCATAAACAAATTTTACAACAAAGAATTTGTTTGTAAAGGGCTGTACATATATAACGTTATCAAATTTAGGGGAATTGTGGACCTCTTGCCCCCTTTACAATATCATACGTTATCATTTCTCGAGCCCCTCCCCCTCCCCCCAATCGTTATCAATGTCTAAGAATTCTTTATATTTTTACAATTTTTTCTTCCTTTTTCTTTTCATACGTTTGCAGCGATATTATACATTTATTATTCACATATTTTTCTGATTTTAATGAAGAAAAGTCAATAAAGTACTGTTAAACATGAAATAGCTTTATACCAAAAAACATTTTAAGGAAATATTACATAAAAGTGTTTAATAATAGCTTTTTATTACATAATACATTTTCCTGCACTTGCTCCCTGTGTGGGAAAAGAGTAAGCAGAAGTAAGTTCTTATCAACAAAACAACTGGCCAGTATTCTTCCCCATTTTTTTACGAGTAAAAAAACAAGTATAATTTCGAACCTGGTTACTCTAACAACGCATTATATGCTCATATGGCAGAAGAGTAGGAATGCCAAACATTGGTATATTCCATATTTTATAATTATTTAATTTGTTTTAGTAACAATTTTGTACTTTCATAAAGATAGATAGCGGACTAAGCAAAAAGTTAAAAGACTATTTTGATGCAAAAAAAAAAAAAAAAAAAAAAAAAAACTTGGATAAAAAATGATAAAGATTATCAAAAGACAACACCTCCTACAGGTACCTTACGATATCTCCAGCGGCAGTAACAACGCGACACGGCGACATAGTCGCGGACAAAAATAATCTTTTGCGGACAATTATTGTGTGCACTAATGAAATCAATTTAAAAAAGTGTCCGCAACTTTTGGACAATTTTTTCCCGCGAATGAAACGTCAATTTTGGCAAAATATCGCATAAAAATTTTGAATTTTGGCAAAAGATCGCGCAAAAATCGTGAATTTTGGCGTTAGATCGCGTAAAAAGCGCGAATTTCGCCAAAAGATCGCGTAGAAAGTGCGAATTTCGTCAAACGATCGTATAAAAAGCGTAAATTTCCCCAAAAGATCGCGTAAAAAGAAGGAATTTTGGCAAAAAATCGTGTAAAAAGCGTGAATTTCGGCAAAAGATAGCGCAAAAAGTGCAAATTTCGGCAAAAGATCGTGTTAATGGCGTGAATTTTGGCAAAAGATCGCATAAAAAGTGAATTTCAGCAAAATATCGTGTAAAAAACGTGATTTTGGCAAAAGATTGCGTAAAAAGCGCGAATTTCGGCCAAAGATCGCGTAAAAAGCGCAAATTTTGGCAAAAGATCGTGTTAATGGCGTAAATTTCGGCAAAAGATCGGGTAAAAAACGCGAATTTTGGCAAAAAAAATCGCCTAAAAAGCGCAAATTTCTGTAAAAGATCGCGTAAAAATCGCGAATTTCGGTAAAAGATAGTGAAACAAACGCAAATTTCGTCAAATAATCGTGAAATAAACGCACATTTCGTCAAGGGATCGTGAAACAAACGCGAATTTTGTCAAAGGATTGCGAACAAAACGCAAATTTCGTTAAAGGATCGCGGACACAATGCAAATTCCATCAACAGATCGCGGAAAATGCGAATTACGTCAGAGGATCATGAAAAAACGCAACTTTCATCAAAAGATCACGGAAAGTACGAATTTCGTCAAAGAATCGCGGAACAAACGCGAATTTCGTCATAGGATTATGGAAAAAACGCGAATATTGTCAAAAGATCGCAAAAAATCCCCTCAAATTTCGTCCAAAAATATCGGGAAAAACGCGAAATTTGTCAAAAAGCCATGGAAAAAACGTGAATTTCACCGAAGAATTACAAAAAAAAAAAAATAATAATCCCCATTGGGGCTATGCCGGCTCAGATCTCGAATCAAACAAACCTTGAATTAGTGTAAATTTTTATTTCGACCCGGATTAAATTAAAATGTTCAACATTTTGTTCGTGGTGTTACAGTAACATATTTGATATTCTTACAACATGAATTTAATCAAAGCACTAGCAAAATTTAACTGGGAATTCCCCCATTTAGAAAAACAATATAAAAAAACCCCAAAATGCGAAAGGATGCCAAAAATTGATAAAGATATTTCGAAGTTCATAGCGAGCAAAATTTACTATATTGTGCTAAAAGATTGAAACCGGATTTTTTATTTACGAATGTTAAAAAAATTACCAGAAACACAGCTAAAAATTCTCGAAAAATTCAAAAATAGCAGAGAACAAAATTTGGCAAAAAAAAAAAAAAAAAAAAAAAAAGTTTCAAACTGAATTCCCTTTGCAAATGAACCTTCACAACAAACCCCCAAATATTGCACATAAATAAAAAAATATGGAAGTCTTTTCGTATTCTCTGTTTTTTTTTTTTTTTTTTTTTTCAGTTTGACAATGCCATTTGCATGGCCCAGACAGATTTTTTTAAGCAGAAAATACTCACTTATAATAACTTTTTTTCTGCTTTGAACGGTGCCTTTTATTAAATATATTTAGAGATTTACTAATTCCAAAAAAATTACCTTTGGGATGTCGTTTTCATATTTTTCAGTTTTCTCCAATTTAAAATTGTCACCCAAGTGTTCCGGATAGAAATTGAAAAAGAAAGGCTTCGGATAGATAGTACCTTTCTGTGGGCAACGAAGATGGGTTTCTTACTAGATCATAATAAAGACATACAGAGTCTTTCTGTCCATTTTTTTTTCTTTTTCTCTTTTAGTCTGACCAGATGTTTTTCTGTTCACGACGAGATTTGACAGGAAGGATACCTGTATGCCTTAAATTATACACATCGAAATAGGTTTTTTTTTTTTATTAAATTTCTAAATTTAATTTTTTATGCTATTTTTAGTGTTTTTTCGAGTTTCGTGCTTTTCCCCCCACATTCATAAAAGGAATCCATTTTCAATCTATCTTTCCATTTTAGCCGAATATAGTAAAGTAGTCTTCTGCGATTTTTGAATATTTCACGAAGTCTTTTATGTAATTTTTAACTTTCTTTCGCATTCCGACGGGATTTTTTTACATTAGTAAAAGGAGTCAGGTTTCGATCTTTTAGCCACAAGTACAAAATTTTGCCCTCTGCAATTTTTGAATTTTTTGCAAACATTTTATGCAATTTTAAACGCTTTTCCCGTATTTAAGCTCCTGTGATTAGAAGAGATTTTTCTCATATTTGAAGAAATTTTCGTCTTTTGAAAATTTCTAGAAATTTTGATCTTTGATTCGCAACTTTTTCGTGTTATGAAGGAAAAAATATTAATGCGTAAGCTCAGTTTCTAATTATGAAAAGTACAATGCAACACAGTTGACGGAACACTATTGAGATTTGATTTGATGAAACTGCATCTTTATATTGAAGGATATTGGGTAATTTTTACGTTAGATTGGTGACTTTCTATATTTTTGCGAAAAATGGGCAAATCAAAACTTTTTTTTTTTTTTTTTTTTGCGTGTGCGTGTGTGTTTTTGAACGGATAAAAAATGTCCAGTCCACTGATTTATTTATTTATTTATTTATTTGAGAATGTAAAAGGAATCCGGTTTCAATCTTTTATCCCAATATAGTAAATTTTGCCCTGTGCGGCGTTTTATTCGCTTTCCGAGGAGTTTTTTTTTTTTTTTTTTTTTTTTTTTTTTTTTTTTTTTTGTACATTCCTAAAAGGAATCAAGTTTAAGTCCTTTAGTTCAATATAGAAAGTTTATCGTTTGCAATTTCTGATTTTTTTTTTACAAACCTTTTATGTGATTTTTAGAGTATTTTTTAAAATTCCACATTCAATCTGTTGGCTCGATATAGACAAATTTTGCTCTCTGCGATTTTTGAATTTTTGTCCAATTTTTTATGCGATTTAAAGCCGATTGCCCTTATTTTCGCGTTTTGCGAAGACCTTTTGGAAAGTTTTTCTGAACCGAAGAATTATCCAGTAGATTTTGCTGCTGTCATGATTAAGATGAAGGTGGGAAAATAATAAATTGGCTCCTGTAGCAAGATGAACGACGATGCTGGAAAATTTAACTTTTACCTAGAGACTATCATTTTTATGGAAATAAAAATTACAATAATCCAAGAATCAGATTGGTATATTCCGAACGGATTTACGCTGTTGAAGACAGTGGGGCCCCCAAGGGGAATCCCTTTCCCACAAAAATAATAGGTTCTTTTTTTGAAAAACCAACCGCCAAAGCAAGCGAAGCTCAGCTAGTAGATTTAAATAATTACAGAATATGTATAATTACAGAATTTATGTATAATTAACATTAGTAATTTATCGAGAGAAGAGAGATGAAACGTTAAAAAAGAAACAGGTTGAACGTAAGGGGATAGGTGGCAAAGGCATGGCACACAAATGCCTGCTTATTGGGACCCCAACGAGATAAAAAAGCACATTTTTTTTAAACATTTGAATAACAATAATGAGGTTTAAAATTTTGAATCTTGGGTTCCAACTTTTCCTCCATTTAATAGGGACCCTAAAAAAGACATTTTAAAAAGTATTTAGAACTTGCAAAATTTCTTTCATCTGGGCACCTTTAAAAAGAATGGTGGCTGTAGAAAGAAGCCCATATCTGTTTTGGTTGAAGAAAGTAATAGTATTAAGGAGGTTTTGAACCTGATTGGGACTCCCAACGAAATTAAAAAGCACATTTTTTAAACATTTGAATAAAAAAAGTGACAGCTACAAGTTTTGAATCCTGGGTTCCAACTTTTCCGCACTTTCATAGCCCCTCCTCCCCCCCCCCCCCCCCCACACACACACACACAAAAAAAGACGATTAAAAATTTAGAGCATGCAAAATTTCTTTCATCTGGGTACCTTAAAAAAAAATGGTGGCTAGAAAGGAAGCACATTATCTGTTTTGGTTGAAGGAAGTAATTCTATTAAGGAAGTTTTGAAGCTCATTGGGACCCCATTGAGATTTTTTAATCTCATATTTTTTAAACATTTGAATAAAAAATATGGGGCCTAAAAGTTTTAAATCTTGACTTCCAACATTTCTTTATTTTTATAGGGCTCCCCCAAAAACACAATGCAAACAAAATTTAGAGCCTGCAAATTTTTTTTCATCGCCTTTAAAAAGAACAGTGACTATAGAAAGAAAGCACAATTTTTTTGAAGGAAGTAATGGCATTAAGAAAGTTTTGAAACTTATTGGGGGGCCCCAATGAGATTAAAAAGCATATTTTTTAAACGTTTGAATAAAAATTTTGGCCTAAATGTTTTGAATCTTGGGTTCCAACTTTTCCTCACTTTTATAGAAGGCCCTAAAAAAGACAATTCAAAAATAATTTAGAGCCTACAGAATTTCTTTCATCTGGGCACCTTTAAAAAGAACGGTGGCTGTAGAAAGAAAGTGCATATCTGTTTTGGTTGAAGGAAGTAATAGTATTAATGAAGTTTTGTACTTTTGGTTTAATCTTTTTCTCCCCTTTATAGGACCCCCCCCCCCACCACCATCACCAAAAAAAGACTAAAATACCATTATATTTAAAAAATAGAATTTAAGCTTTCAAAAGCTCTTCCATCTGGGAACCTTTATAAAGAATAGTGGATATAGAAGGAAAGCGCATATCTGTTTTCTAAATCTCACCAAGATCTTTGACAAAAAATGAATTTGGATAAAACAAATTAAAATGTTATTAAAAATAATTATAAAAGTTAAAAGACATTATTCTACTCAAAAGTACAATAACTTACTACTGGACCCCTGGCTTTGCTCACCCCATATGGGAGACGATTCCTACGGCCCTGGTTATGCCAAATATCTTATTTAACTTTAATACATTTTTATTATGTCTCTGAAGAAACTTTAAAAATTTCGTACTGACTTTAGAAATATCTTATATTTTAAATGAAAAAAAATTCCCTAAAATTGCAATGCATATTTTTGAAGAGCTACGAATAAGAGATAGAAAAAAAATGAAGAAATAATCTGCCACTCCTGGAAAAATCTTTGCCCTACCTGGAAGTATGGTCTAGCTACGGGCCTGGCCTGTTCGGTAATCAAGGCCTGCTAAATTGACTTTGAAAACTTCCATATCTCTTACCTATTTCTACCCCCTTTAACTATTTCCCCGACCCAACTTTTATTACCCCGGAGTCCGAGCAAACGCGGCGGGGTGTCCCTCCCCATGGAGTGATGGATTGTGTCGAGGGGGTAGGCAATGGACTGATCAGAATATACATATATGCATTTTGTTTTAATTATAGCTCCCTCCCTAATTAATTGAAATGAAATATCTTTATATCAATGGATAAATTAGAAACTGTACATTTTTTTGTGTTTTTTTAAATTTCCAAACGACCTAATAGAACTGCCAGAATTTACAGTTTAATGAGAGCTAGAAAATTTTTTGGTCATGCTCCGAGTATTTCACGTAAAATCAAATATTTAAAATTATTTTTAATATAAAATGAAAACTAGGATGAATAGTGGCAAGTTTTAAGAATTGCATACAGAAAACAAAATTCAAAAATCTTAATTTTTTCATGAGATATCCTTAGAAAAGTGAGAAAAAATATTCCCATAGGTTTACATGGAGAACGAAAAACGGGATTGTAAGTGATCAGCACCCTTAAAATACCTTGATCAAGAAGAGGGCTCTGTCGATTATTGAAAATTAATGAATTAATATTGGAAAAAAAACAGGATTAACATCAAGTGTCATCCACTGCAAGTTTAAAAAAATTTATTTGAGCTTGATTGGATGAATAATAAGTATTTTATTAACTTTGAAACTTTGATTGAACGATTGAAAATTTGAACAAGATATATATATAGCGAGAGTGTGAGCTAATAGTAGGAATTGAAAAAAAAGTACTTTCAGATTGAGGAAAAATAATTAATTATTTCGCTTTTTATACTCAATCAGGTTTATTGATTTTTTAAATTTAATAGTTTATTCATATTTTACTTTATTTAGCAGAATTTTGATGCATCACTTCATCTTTAACAGCACTCGTCATTTAACTCCGGGAAGGAGAATGGTTCTAGAAAAGGGTTTTCTTTTTTTAATTGCTAACAATCGATTATTCGAGCTCACAAAATTTGCTATGCAAGAAAAGTTAATAAATCATCGAAGCAGATAAAATACTGGAAAAGACACTTGCATCGAAAGATTGGAAAAGATTTTTATTTTAAGCAATACTTTGAGATAGATATCTATTTTTATTTACAGTCACGGTGCTGGTACTACTATTGATTATATTTAGAAAACAATGTCAGGTTTAATGAATAACATTAAATTAATATATAAAAAACGATTTTTCTCAACAAAAATGCTTTCAACTGATGATCCTTCCAACTGTCTTGAATATTTGTATCTATGAGGTTGTGCAAGCTTTCACAAAGTGATTTTGTTGAAATGTGGAAATCTGTTGTTCGATCTAGATTAAATTTGTTACACAAAGAAAGTTAATAAATTAACGAAGCAGATAAAACACTGTTTGAATGGAAAAATATTTTATTTTAAGTAATATTTTGAAATGTCATTTTTTAAATTGTTAGTAACGATGTTAATAGTTACAGTCTGTCTCAAAAGTTTAGGCAGAACAAGAAAATGTCGTTTATTCAATAATAATAAAAAATGAAATAAAAACTTATTCTTTACTAAGTAGAGTCTGTAAAATTATTCAAATAAATCATAGTAAAATGAATAAATGAGTATATTATCATAACTTTGGTTTTTAAAAAAATATCATCCAAGTCTGTAGCTAGACAGTGTCTCAAAGGTTTGAGCACATTGGGAAAAAATACATTATTTATTATGTTTGCGTGATGCTTTTAATTAAGAGGTTTTTACTGGTTTTGGATAACTTCAAATAATGGTGTTTTCATTGAATAAATTAGTTTTTGAAATATTACTGATGGCAGAGTACCTAGCTTTTTCAATGGTCTCTTTTAGTTTCTTTAGCAGAGCCATATCTCTTTCCATTTTTGTATACTTCATGGGTATCGATACTCCAAATCTTTTCAATTGGATTTAAGTCCAGGCTTAAAGTTGGCCAATCTAACACATTAACATTCCAGGTGAAAAGCCGCTGTTTTGTACTATTTAAGTTGGCGATTAAAGCATTGCCTTGTTGAAATCTCCATTCAGGATCCAGTGAATGGAATTACGTACCGCTATAGTGTATTTTTATATTTTGAGAAATTTTGATTCTCATGGAGAAGCCAGTCAGGTTTGTCCATTAAAGGCAACATGGGTAAAGATATTGCAAATGTTTTCAATTGCGTTTAAGCCTGGTTTAAAAGATTGTCAATCTAAAACGTTAACATTTCGTACGAAAACAAACACCGTTTTTACTATGTGAGCCGGGAATTGAAAAATTAAGCCAGTTCTTGCTTAAAACTACACCTCAGCACTCAGGAAATAGAATTATATGTTGCTCTAGTGTATTTTGATATTTTGTAGAATTTTATTTCTCATGGAGAAGCAAGGCAGGATTGTCCATTAAAGTCAGCATGGGTAAAGATACTAAAAATATTTCCAATTGGGTTTTAAGTCCGGTCTTAAAGCTGACCAATCTGAAACATTAACATCCTGGGCGAAAAGCCACTGTTTCGCGTACTATGTGACTTGGCGATTAAAGCATTGCCTTGTTGAAATCTCCACTCAGGACCCATCAAATAGAATTACATGTTGCTCTAGTCTATTTTGATACTTTGTAGAATTTTGTTTCTCATGAAGAAGCCAGGCAGGTTTGTCCACTAAAGTCATGGCTAAAGATATTCTAAATATTTTCTATTGGTTTTAATTGCGGACTTAAAGCTAGCAAATCTAAAACATTTACATTGCGGACGAAAAGCTACTATTTCGTACTATGTGTGTTGGCGATTGAAACATTGTCTTGCTGAAATCTCTACTCAGGACCCATGGAATTCCATGTTCTAGTATCTCTTGATACTTTGTTTGATTTTGTTTCCCATAGAGAAACGCCAGGGAGACTTGGCGATGAAAGTCAATCGCACTTCCCCATAACCATCAGAGATTTACTGTTCTGTCGTCTGCTGAAAAAAGTATCTGGCTGTTTCCTGACGTCATGTCAGTAACAATTTTAGCCATTACGATAATCCAGATTCCGTTTTTTTCCGTCGCTGAAATATGCGATGAGATACTTGTTCGTACCTTCAAGCGCAATTCATTCTGCCTTGTTTATGATATGGCTTTAGGCACGGTTTGAAACACATTTTTGTAAAACAACGTTCTTGCAATCTCGTATGCATCTATGTATTGTGTGAGGCATTGATACCGAGATTATATTTAATTTGCCTTATGGAAATATTTTACTATAATACCAATCCTCCAATTTTTCAATCAGCGTGAACACTTGTCACATGTGGCTGTCCGTAACTTGGTTTCGGGCGAAATGTTAATCGCTACTAAATAAAATAGGTATTGCTATCCAGCGTACACTTTATTTACAAATTAAAAGATGATTTAAAATATATTTACAAATTAAAAGATTATTTAAAATAAACATATGAATAAAATAAATCTCAACGTTTCGGTTTAATCTTTAAAACCTTCATCAGGAGTAAATTTTTTCTAAAATATAAATCGGCAGAAACACTTTATATGCTACATCTTAAAAATCAAATTCAAATTGTGAAACAGCTCAACGGAAACATGCAAAATCCTTAAAAACAAGTCAGT
Organism: Maratus speciosus; assembly: GCA_963932465.1. Taxonomy (NCBI): domain Eukaryota; kingdom Metazoa; phylum Arthropoda; class Arachnida; order Araneae; family Salticidae; genus Maratus; species Maratus speciosus. The sequence continues at coordinate 375,239,765 of OZ010798.1, read as the reverse complement.
GGCGCCATCTGTTAATCAAAGAAAAAAGAAGGAAGGGCTTAAAACCATGGAAATTTCATAAAACTTTCAAAATAGAAAGTCAGACTTCAGGAATGAGAAAGGAAACATTATCATTACAAATTTTTTGGTTCCTTAAAAGAATTTCTAAATATTCAGGAATAACAGCATTAAACGGAACAATTTGTTTTGAAATCGTTATTTCTAGCAAAGACCGAGTATGTGCCTTGCTTTGAAAGATTTAATATTCTAGAGATGTCAATAACAGGCTGATTTTTTTTATTTCTAATATAATCTTCAATGTTTTTAAAATTTCTTCTTTTGTGAATTTTGTTGATTTCGACACCTTAAATAACCATTGGAAGTTAACTATTCACTGTTATATTACTCAGGAAAAATGGTTCGTTTATAGGAATGGTTGGTTGATTGAAACCAATTCAAAATTAGTTAACGTTTACATAATGCACGTAATTTTTTGAGGCAGTGATTTTTAAACAAAAATTAAAAAGGCGTTTTTTAAATAAATAATGCTGATGGACCCACTATAATATCTCTACTGCGTTTCATTTCAATTCAATTTTGAATATTTATTGTAAAGTTAATTCAATATATTTTTCCTTCCAATTTTTTTTATCTTGTTTTAGTGCGTCTAAGGTTTTGAGATTGACTGTAACTAGAATAACTACATTGTGTATAAATAATAATAATTAATGTACAGAAATGATTATGAAATATTTTTATGAAAACACTACACTGCTGAAAACAATTAGGAGAGCACATGGTTTTAGCGAAATTACGCAAATATTTATACCGATAAGTAACGTAAAATAAAACATCAATAATTTAAAGTACTGTAGAAAACAGATAAAGGAAAATTCGCATGTAAATTAAATTTTATGACGTCAAAAACTAGCAAAAGAAGATAAGTGCAGAAATCGGAATTTTGCAGAAACGTCTGTTTCAATGCCTTAGTTGTAAAATTCAATTGCTCTGCTTGTGTTCTAGAAAAGGTGGCTTGAAAATGTCACAACAACATGATTTACCGCAATCCACGGCTTGGCGTGTTATCGGGACAGTTGAATTTGGTGAAACACAACGAAGTGTAGTGGACGCTGTTGGAGTCGCAAGAAGTGTCCATGGGGCTGTTAAATCGATTGCAAGACATATGGAATGGTAGTCATCGACAAGTGCAAGGTCGAAAATGTGCTAACACAGAAACTGATGACCAATATATCCTGTTAACAGCTCGTCGAGACGGAACGGGCAATACTACTCAGCTGCAAACATAGTTGTTCTTAGCCACAGGACGAAGGGTGTCCAGCCAAATAGTCCGAAATAGTCTTCATCAGTGTGGTCATTAAAAGATATTTTAAAGAGTCACACAATGTAAGTTAATAACATAGGTCATTTTAAAGAGAAAGTTAAGAAACCTAAAAATTTCCAAAAGTGTTTACAAAATTCAAATGGCCACCATTTTTAAACAAGATGGTGGATGAAGCTGGCCAACACACTCGGTCTAGACATTAAGTATGTACTATGCATATGAAAAAATTCATCCAAATCGGTTCAAAAATTCGAGAATTACAGCATGACAAAATTCAGATATAAATAAATAAATAAATAAATATATATATATATATATATAAAAGTGAGATTTTCAACGGAGGGTGGTTTTGGTATCTGGGGGTTATGATCGACGAAAATATAGCAAAATTTCCCGAAGTGTTTTTCCTCGGACGGCTGCAATAGGTAATTTTTTACTTTTTTAAATGAAAACTACCTAAAAACTGTAGATGTGATTTTTAGTATTATTAGTGGGCATTCTAAAAAATGTATTAAATGTAAAAAAATATTATAGTTATTAAGTAAAAAAAAAACATTAGACCCGTGCGAGGCTTTCTAACCGCATTCTTTGAGATTATTTGCTGATGCATTTTTTCATTAATTTTTGATTAACTGCAGTTATTTTTATCAAAAAACGTGCGTTAACGATATATAAGTATACTATGTCAAAAGCCGCTTCCAGAATCTTCCGAAAAATACCCCATTCATTGCTGTGCCTTTAATATGTGAAGAGAAAAGAGGATTTTAACATCAGAAATAATGTATATGATGGTTTTGACCTATATTCTTTAACTCGGGAGCTCGGGTTTACCCCCTTTGTTATTACTAAATGCCAAAACATAAATTAAGTTGCAACAAAAACCGCATAGACATATACTACCATTACTACATGTAGATAGTAACAAAAGTTACAACAAAAGTAACAATTGTTAAGACAAAATAATACTCAATAAAAAGGCATGTGCTATTAATACTACGCAAGACCCGAAAGTGTTAAGTCAAGAATTCGTATGCGCACAATGCTTCGTCGACTATAAACGTCAGTTGAGAAAATTTGAAGAAAACTGTTCCTGAAGAAATTTCAATCTTTAATTGTGAATTTTTACAATTAAAAAAATCAGCAATCATTGATAAACTCTCTGGAGATAAAAATAATTTAGTAAAGTAAATCTTCTTTTTTCTCCAGATAATGATTGCAAATCACGACTGCAATTTCGAGAGCAAATGTCTGCTGTCATCATCAGGTAAGAATAAAACAGAAAAGTTATTAGTGCAAGGATAAAACATTTCTGCAAAACAATATTAAATCTTTGATCGAAATGCCAATCGAAAAGGGAGGGTAAAACATAAGAAACGAGTAGGTTCAAATTATCATATTTCAATAGATTTTTTTAATTATGTTATTTAAATATGTTTTACTTTGCTAAAACAAACATTTTTTCTTTCAGGTAAGCCTTTACATTTCTACTTTCTCATCAATTTCCGTATGAGGTAAAGTGGTTATTTATATCTGTTTTATTTATCTTATAAATTATACGTCGAAGTAACTTACAAAATATTCTATATACATCGTAAGTGTAATCTTGTGAAATATACTGGGTATGCATTACAGGTCTGCACGGGCCGTTATTTTCAGGTCCGGCCCGAACGAAAACTATCTTGGCCCGGTCCGTTGCAAAAACTAAATGTTCAGCACGACCCGTACAGAGATCAATAAATTTAGATCCGTCCCAATTTCCACAGAAAATACCGATTTTTCTGAAACTTCAGTTTAGATTTTTTTTTCTAGTCTACTGCATACATATTTATGGGATAATTTAACACTATAGATTGCTATATGTTTTAGATTACTGTTAGCAAACCACAGAATGCAGAATAGCATCAGTGCCGGCCCGCCATGTAGGCCCAGTATGTAGAAAGAAAATGTAAACCTGATCCTGGCCCCGCCCGATAAGTCTTGGTTCAAGCATGTGGTGCAACTGTCAATGCCGATCTCTAAGCTCGGCATGTTGTATTTCTGTACCGATGTTGTCAATCAAGCATCGGCTCGTGCACCATATTTATACTATCCTCTCCTCATTTACGTCTACTGAAAACTGTTAATATTTTATTGGCTTAGTTTGATCCTTGTACATTTTATATCGGTCCAAATACTTTTATCGGTTTGGCCCTGTCCGTTACAAAAAGTGTCATTAATCCGCCGTGCCGGCACGTTGGAAATTTTCTCTTCATTTTGCCGGCACAGCCTGGTGCGGACCTCAGGCCCGTGCAGACCTCTAAAATATTTTACTTTATTTTACGATTATTTTACGATTGTCTTACATAATTATATAAAACTGCATTGATACGAAACAAAAATCTTAAAGACATTAGCTAACCTTTATTGGTTCAATCATGGTTTATCTTAGAAGAATGATTGGTCAATATTTTTGTATTTTTAAGAAAGCAAGGGTCTTCCAAAATCAATGCAGTAACACTTCTGTAAAACGGACACCGTGCAAACCGCAAAAATTGATCAGTTAACGGTTTGTCCGTTGTAGTGAAGAGACTTGCAGTAGTTTATCAGTGGTCAGATAATATGAAAATTGACTGTTAAACGACTGCACGCTTTAGAAGGATGTCCAAAAAGCGAAGTTTTGCTATATGTTTATTTTATATTTGTAAATACATAAATAAATGATTGAGATAAAAAAGGTATTATTTTTCAATTTTGCGATATACACATGTATAGTTTATTCTTTTACTAAATCAGTATAAAAATACTTAAAACTTCGCTTTAAATACAAATAATAATGTTAACAGCTATTGGACTGTGCAGTCGTGGAAAAAAAAAAGTAAACACCCCTTACTAACTCCTCAACAAATTACCGTAGAAGAAAGTTACTGGAACCGAGCGATTGGAAATAAAGTCTACTTTTAAATGATGTATATAAAATTTGATTATGGTGCCATCTACATATTAAAATGATCCATAACTTTGTTTTTTTTTTTCAATAGCAGTACACAATTCTGACAGCATAAATGAACTCTACACCCTTCAATTAGTCTAAAAACAAATTTTTATGCAATTCGTACCATAAGTTTCCAAGAAATTAATTATTTTAAAACGAGCGTATTTTAAGGGCTATTTAAATTGAAGTTCGGTACTCGACCGTTAACCGAGAGAGCTCCCTTCTTGATCAAGGCACATTAAGCAATCAATCAAGCCTGTTAGATTACAGGATAGCATAAGAAATTTCAAAATATTTAGTCACTTCTATCATAGACGGCCCCTTAAATCATCATTTTGCCGCTTTTTTAAGCATAATTTGAAAACTAATTGGAAGAAAAACGTGAAAGTTTGGATTTCCATAAAGCAGAACTTAATAAATCTGAATCCATAAAAAAAATTGTAGGTTGCAATTCATAATTTTTTTAATATTAATTTCATAATTCATAATTCATATGAGAAAAATTATAAAAATTGCAAATTCAACGTATTTATGTTTGGGTTTATTAGTATTATTGCTACACAAAAAATTAAAACATTAGTATCATAATTTCAAAAGTTATAAATAAAAATATGAAAATGTAATTTAGCATTAGAAGCACTCAATTTTGAATGTTTATAATTCAAAAACTTATCATTGAAATGACTTGAAATTTCGTCTCTAGGCATAGTTTGAACCGAAGATTTGAAATATCTCGTTAAAATTAGGTATTGTCATTGAAAAAAATTAAAGTTTGGATTCGTTTTAATATGTAGATGGCCCCCTAAGAACATTTTATATACATCATTTAAAAGTAGACTTTATTTCCAATTGCTCGGTATCAGTAACTTTCATCTACAATAATTAGTTGAGGAGTTAGTAGGGGGCGTTTACTTTTTTTTTTTCCCACGACTGTACTTTATCAAAACAATATAGCATAATTTTTTATTAAATAGAAATCACTGCATCCTGTTCAAACAAACATCAATAAAATTATCGAGGAACAACTTTCATTTTATCCTAAATATCGATTGTTTGTTTTAGGAAAGTCTATAATTTATATTCAATTAATAAATAATACAAAGCAAACAGAAAATGAATGAAATTTAAAAGACAGTCTTTATGCTTTTTCGATGCAATGGTTTTACTTGGATAGTTGATTGCTTGGTATTTTAGACTTTGTATACGAAAAAGAAAATCATTATTTTTCAATTGCATGATATACACATCCATATTTTATGTTAACATTTATTGAAACGCACTTTATCAAAAGGTTATGACACAATTTCTGTTCAATAGAAATCATTGCGTCATTTAAAGAAACAACAAAAAAAATCTTCATTTTATCCTGAATATCGATTGTTCGTTTTAGAAAAATCTATAATATTCAATTAATAAATAATACAAAGCAAAGAGAAAAGAAATTGAATTGAAATTGGTCAATGGTTAACTTGAATAGTTGATTGCTCGACATTTTAAACTTTGTTTACGAAAAAGAGAACCGAATTTCAACTATATTGTTTAGTTATATAAGCAAATTAAGACAAAATTAGAAGATTTAATAAAAAGAGATATGATATCATTGCATAATCACATTTAATAAATATATGCATGAATACTTAAAGGATTATTTTAAGTACAAATAATAATGTTAATAGCTGTTGAAACTTACGTCATCGAAAGAATGTTGCATTATTTTGTGTTCAATAGGAAACATTGTTTAACGTCATTCAAAGAAACATGGAGAAAATCATCGAAGAAAATCTTTCATTCTATCCTGAATATCGATTGTTCGCTTTCGGAAAATCTATAATGTATATTCAATTAATAAATAATACAAAGCAGTCAGAAAAGAAATTAAATTGAAAAGACAATCTTTATGCTTTCCAGCTCAGTGGTTTTACTTGCATAGTTAATTGCTCGATATTTTAGACTTTGTTTACGAAAAAGAGAAACATACTTTAACTGAATATGTTGAACAGTTATATAAGCAAATAATATTAAGACAAAATTAGACAATTTAATAAATGGAGATAGTATATCATTACATAATAACTTTAATCACATGCATAAATACTTAAAGAGTTATTTTAAGTACAAATAGTAATGTTAATAGCTGTTGAAACGTATATCATCGAAAGAATATTGCATTATTTTGTGTCTAATAGAAAGCGTTCTTTAACGTCATTCAAAGAAACAGAAATGAAATGAAATTTGAAACACAATCTTTAACGCATTCCGGCTCAATAATAGTTTTACTTATATGATTGATTGCTCGATATTTTAGATGTTGTTTCCAAACAAAAAAGGAACTTATTTCAAATATTCTAATTCAAAATTACAGCTTATTTCGCAAAGCTGTTTTTGAGTTATGCTGAAAAACCTCCCTGCAGCGTAAAGGGTTTTGCAACGATTAAAATTAAATTTACCAGTAAGAGTTTCAAACTTTAAATCTTCATAATTTCTAAACTACTTAATCAAATCCCGTCCAGTTTGGTATCCTGAGGTAAAATTTACTGAAAATTTAAATATGGTGTCAAAATTAGGTGTTTAGAAATTAAAATTTTAATATTTGTTACAATATCTATATGAAGACGACCACCTAAGCAAAGATTAAATGCATTAATTAGTAAATATTATTACTAATCGGTTGGTGCCACTGACATTTTGACACTCACATTCACACATTTTACATAATTTGTGACGAATTAGTTTTGAGTATACTTTTTTACATGACTATGCATTATTTTCCATTATTGTATCATTACTCAACTGCAAATTATTATTTTCCATGACTATACATGATTACTCGACTGTATATTATTTTTCGTGGGATGTACATTATTTTTCTTTGACTGTGTATTATTTTTCGCGGACTGTACATTATTTTTCCATGACTGTACACCATTACTCGACAGTAGATTATCTTTCTGCGTCTGTACATTATTTTTCCATAACTGTATGTACACCATTACTCGACAGTAGATTATCTTTCTGCGTCTGTACATTTATTTTTCCGCGGCCGTACATTAATTCTTTCACGACTGTGCATTATTTTTGCACGAATGTCCATCATTTTACCTTCAGCAGAAATCATTGTTAAAGGTTACTCAAAGAAAGACATAGAAAACCATCAAGAAAGAAATATTTTTCCCTATCTTGAGTATCGATTATTTGTTCTGGAAAAGTCTGCAATATACACTACTGGGAAAAAAATACCCTGAAATAAAGTTTAACGAAGAATTCAAATATGGTGTCAAAATTAGGTGCTAAAATTGAAAATTTTAATATTTGTTACAATATCTAAATATCGACGACCACTTAAGCAAAGTTCAAATGTAGCATTTATTGGTCAATATTATTACTAATCGGTTGGTGCACACTCACATTTTTACTCTATAATTTGCGACAGAATTAGTTTTGGGTATACTTTTTTCCACGGCTGCACATTAGGGTGGGTCGAAAAAAGCGAAATTTTTCAGATCAATTTTTAATAGCGCAGAAAAGTTGCCTTTTGTAATTAGAAGAATAACAGAAAAAATATTTTTGAAATCGGTTAATATCTTTAGGTCGCGCATTGCACTTGAATTTTTGAAAATATGATGAAAAATGACGATTTTTGAAATTAAGGATGAAAATAAAAAATTATTCAGAGCTAGTTCTAATAGTGCGTAAATGTCACCTTTCGGTATTAGATGAATAACACAAAAAATTATTTAAAATCGGTTAATATCTTTAGGTCACACAATGCACTTATATTTTGGAAAATATTACTAAAATTGACAATTTTTGAAATTACATAATGAAAATTAAAAAACATATTCAGACCTACTTCTAATTGTGCGTAAAAATCACATTTTGAAATTAGAAGTATAACATAAAAACTATTTAAAATTGATTACTATCTTTAGGTCGCTTCATCGAACTTGAAATTTGGAAAACATTGTAAAAAATAGCACATTTCTGCAATACAGGAGCCGGGTTCAAAATACTTTAGTCATATGACTTCTACGTCTGGAACCGGTAGAGATAGTTTTAGAAGTATTGTTTTATATCTACCTGAAAAGAACATCTCCTTAGATGAAGTCGTTGCAGTTGTATGTGACGGCACTTCTATCAATACGGGATAGAAAATAAAGAGCTATTTGAAATTTAGAAATGGCGATAGGCAGGACCTTTCATCGGTTTATTAGCCTTTTTGCCTTTCATTGAATTACTTTTAGGTACTTGTTTCAACATATTCATGGAAAAGGCACAGGGCCGGCATTCTTTTCTGGTCCTATAGGTACACAGTTAAGAAATTGCAGCAAACTGCCCAGTCATTTGACCGTTTTTACAAATAAATGTTATTAGTCGTATTTTTTTTATGATCGTAACCATAATATGGTCAATAATATGGTCATAATACGTTAACGATATGATCAAGTAACCGTTATTTACAAAAAAGGTCAAATGATTAAACAGTTTGCTGCCAATTTTTAACAGTGTAAGCAACTACCTGCTTTTGTAACACTATTTGTTGTCAAATTTCAATTAATCAAATGCAGTATCCCAACAATGACTGTTAATAAACCAAATGACTTCAATTAAGATTTAAAATATGTATCTTCTGCAAATATTCAACGCTGTGCGACAAGCTTCTCTCCTGGTAATCTTGCTGTCAGTAATCGAGGGCTGATTTCTCACTAACGACCGAAAATAGAACTCTCAGACTGTATGGATCCATTGAAAACTCTATCAATGAATTGAAAGAGTCATACGCCATGTAGACATGTGCGTCTTTATCGTTTGACATTAATAGGAATCATTCTATTATTCTGGGAGAAATGCATCTGTTCAAGACAATGACAATATCGCGTCAATTACCAAAAATAATTGGAAGAGGTGATACATTCTGTTACTGAGCGTAACGGAGTCTTTGCTCATCTCAAAAACCTGTGATTGCCAATGATCACAAATGAAAAAGAACAATAAGGGAATTAGGATTCAGACGGATTTGGAAAGCAATGTAAACTGTGACTGTCTGAGAGAGTTTTTGAATCAATGAGAGACAAAATGCTCTTTGAGCTTGTTCTGTGGAATATGGAGGTGACGTAAACTTGCAGGTAGACCAGTCATTAAGTTATGAGTAATCGTGAACATTAAAATTTAATTTGTTAACACAAAACCTCGCACAGTTCTCGCTCTTTCGGTCTGCATATTTTTCTAGGTTAGGGTATATTTTTAGGTAGATTTCGTAAGAAATACTACCTATTGCAGTCGTTACCATGGTACGACTTTTGAAAAATTCCTTCATAACTTTTCATTATAGGACCCCAGGAACCCAAAACCACCCCCACCTAAAAAGTTTATATATATATATATATATATATATATATATATATATATATATATATATATATATATATATATATATATATATATATATATATATATATGTATGTATGTACTAAATTTTGTCCGCACGATAAAAGTCGCAATTATACACGGATCGTCTTCAAACTCGCCAACAACTTTGAGATGGCTAATATATCGGCGGGGATTGAAAATAGGCAAAATCGGCCCAAGGGAATGGAAATGGGCAAGGGTTCAAAATTTTGAATACAGTCTTAACATGATTCTGATAAAACCAGCTCTTACACAACAATGACAGAAAAAAATAAATATTTTTCGTTATAGCAGTTGCCAACAATTAAAAAAAAGCAATAAAACTCTCACCACAACAATTGCTTTTCTATAGCAAAATTTTTCACGTGAAAAATTAAATTAAATAAATAGTTTAACGAATTGAAAAGAAATTGAATATTACGTCATAAGTTTTCTAGAGCAAGCTTTCCTCATGAAAACTCAAAATGAAATAAATAGTTTGACGAATTAAAAGAAAAAATATATATATATTGCGTCATATTGGAAAGCAAGTGAATATGTAATGTCATGTGAGTTTGAAGAAAAGTATTAAAACATGATAAAAGCCCGATTATGGAAATATTAACTTATTTTAACACTTTGAGGTTCTCTGAATTTGCTTTAACTATTTTCTAAACCTATTCTATATACATGCGTGAGTGTATTCGCGTATATTAGAATTTACACAAAATGTTTAACTCCCTAGAGCTCATTCACTCTAAACTGAAATGTCTGAAATTCAGACACTTAAGTGTCTGAAACGCAGTGTTCAATTTTCAGACGTTTTAAAATGTCTGAAAATTATCACACTTCTTGTGTCTGAAACAAGAGTGTCCGTTTTTCAGACATTTTAAAATGTCTGAAAATTTTTAGACACTTCTTGCATCTGAATTTCAGACATTTCAAATGTCTTAATTGCGGCCATCTTTGAGCCGGTTTCCCCCCCCCCCCCGACCAATATGAAGCCATCTTTGACCACTTTTCTTTCTAAGCCACATACGCAGCCATATTTGACCACATTGAAACATTTTTTATAAATGGGAATAATTTGTTATCATAAAGCAGAGCTGATCGCAGCGCAGGAAAACTTTGAAGCATCTGCCCCCTTATTTTAGGGTGCCCCAAATTGGGTACAAAATTTTCATAAAGCTGATATTTTAAATCACTTTTGAACTTATGACGACTGTAATCAGTGTTTTGTAGTTTTGGAACAGGATATTATATATATATATATATACAATCACATAAAAATGTATTTATGTGATATCATATATGCGCGCATAAAAAACGTTTATTACTTTCAGTGAGAACTTTAAATTAATTCTAGTCCAAAGATCTAGTATTCATTCGCCTCCCCCCGCCCCCGCGCCTTTCATATACTGTTACAAAAAAAAAAAAAAAAAAAAAAAAAATCCCTGCCGGCTCGGGCCTACAGGCGGAGGTAGATTTCGAAGTTAAGTACTAAATTCACCAACAAAACTTAAATCAAGATTAAGGATAAACCCAGTTCCTTCGCTAAGAATGAGCTCTAGGGAGCTAAACATTTTGTGAAAATTCTAATATACACAAATACACACACGCATGTATATGGAATAGGTTTAAAAATGGCTAAATCAAATTCAGAGAACCTCAAAGTGTTAAAATATGTTAATATTTCCATACTCGGGTTTTTATCATGTTTTAATACGTTTCTTCAAACTCACATGACGTTACATATTCACCTGCTGTGGTCCATTATATTTTCAATATGACGCAATATTTTGTTGTTGTTTTTTAATTCGTCAAACTATTTATTTCATTTTTAATTTTCATGCAGAAATCTTGCTCTAGAAAGCTTATGACGTAATATTCAATTTGTTTTCAATTCGTCAAACTATTTATTTCATTTTGAATTTTCATGCAGAAATCTTGCTCTAGAAAACTTATGACGTAATATTCAATTTGTTTTCAATTCGTCAAACTGTTTATCTAATTTAATTTTTCACGTGAAAACATTGCATTAGAAAAGCAATTGTTGTGGTGAGAATTTTATTGCTTTTTTCTTTTAATTGTTGGCAACAGATATAACGAAAAATATTTATTTTTTCCTGCCATTGTTGTGTAAAAGCTGGTTTTATCAGAATCATGTTAAGACGGTATTCAAAATTTTTAACCTTCCCCATTCTCATTCCCTTGGACCGATTTTGCTCATTTTCAATCCCCGCCGAGAAATTAGCCATCTTAAAGTTGTTGGCGAGTTTGAAGACGTTCCGTGCATAATTGCGACTTTTATCGTGCGGACAAAATTTAGTGCATACATACATACATCCATACATATATAAACTTTTTAGGTGAAGGTGGTTTTGGATTCCTGGGGTCCTATAATGAAAAGTTATGAAGGAATTTTTCAAAAGTCGCACCATGGTAACGACTGCAATAGGTAGTATTTCTTACGAAATCTACCTAAAATTAAGCCTATTCAATGCCATTAAATGCAAATACATATTTGGATAAATATTTCTTTTTCTTAACCTAATCATTTTCTAAAAATACAAAATATTTATTAAAATAAGTATAAGATCAAAACAAATTTAAATTATCAGCTTTATAGGAATTTCATACCAAATGTAGGAGAACGTAAATCTAAAGGCACAGAGAAACAGCCCTGTTTGTCCATGCTGCAATCAGCTCTGCTTTATGGTAACAAATTATTCCCATTTATAAAAAAAAAAAATGATTCACTCCTTCAGAAAGAATCTTATCCCTGCTTTGTTGTTCAATTTTTTTCCATTTAAATTAGATATTCCCAGTGACATTTTTATTTGTGTGTTAAATAAAATCTAACACTAGATTACACAAAATTTTCAGTATATGAGATCCCAACATTTAAAAAAAAAAAAAAAAAAAAAAAGTATGAAACTCTTACTTTTTTTTGTTGTTGTTATTATATTATTTATCATTAGCAAGAAATATTGAAACATTTGACAACAGCACATTAATCAGCATAATGTTGAAAGACATTCAAAATATCAGTTTTACAAAAATAGAATACCAAATTTGGGGCCACCAAAATACAATGGGAAGGGGGCATCGCCCAATTTGCTAATGCTTTAATAAAATCCTGCGTCTGCAAAAAATCCAACCCAACATTATGGTTCGTTAAATAGAAGTGACCAGAATTCGGAACTCGGAAGTGTCCGCTAATGAACATTCCCGAATACCAGAAATCTCTGTGTAGCGAAAACCTTCTTAAATCATACTATATTACTCTAACCGTTCAAAATATTCATTATAATCAGCGTAATTTCGAAAGGTATTCAAAATTGCAGATTTACGAAAATTGTATCAACCCCCCCCCCCCCCCCCCCCCAACCAATAAAAAACAAAAAGGAGCAGGTACCCTTAGCCCATGTTTTAAGCAGAAGCCCTATGATTCGTTAAACAGACGTATCCCCTATTCAGGAATATCCGTTACGCAGGTTTTACTGTGTGTATTTAAAGTAAAACCTCCATAACGGAAATTGCTGAATAGCGGACACCTCTTTTTTTTTTTTTTTTTTTTTTTTCTTTTCCCAACACCTTTAAATCTGTACGTCTTTACCTCTTTAAAGTAGACACCACAAAATAGCGGACTAATTCCGTGCTCTCGAGGTGTCCGCTATTCAGAGGTTTTGCTGTATATTCATTTATATGCACATTCTAAAGGGTAAAAAGTATTTACCTTTTTTGTGACAGTATAAGAAATATGTTCCAAATAAATTCTAGGTCCAGTTGTTGATTCTATAATTTCAAAACTTCTTTACATCTTACCAAATCTAATTGAAACTGTTGTATTTTTCACGTTATTATTCAAACAATAAATAGATTATTTACTACATGAAACTTTAATTTATAAAGTAAAGATCTAGATGAGAATTAAACATATTTATTAATACTGAAAATAATATGCACTCATTGAAAAGCATCAAAAATAAGCAAACAAATCTTTTCACACAAAATATATTTATTTGATAAAAAAAAGACAAAAATATTAAAAATGCAAATTAGTCTAATAAGAATAATTTAAATAATAAATAAATAATAATATATGTGTAAGAACGTTCTGTGAATTATCATTCCAAACCTGTGGAATACCTTACCTTGGCGTAAATATCCAAGACTGTAACAGCTAATCCAGTTTGAAGGACATATTATTTTACGATATTGAACGCCATTTTAAAAATATATGCGTATTCATATTATTTTACCACTGTATTTTTATAAATATCATGCTATTCTTTTGAATATTTGGTAAGTCTTGAAAAAAAATTATCGTAGAAATATTGAAAATTTTATATTTCCATGAAAAATATAATTCCCAATTGATTTTTTTTTTCGATCTCCATTTACAAGCACGTACTGACAAACCATTCCAATAAACCGAATATAAATTTTCGTCTAGTATCTATAAAATGAAGACACAAAGATATAAAATACAGACATCGGATCACTGTGCTAAAAAAAAAAAAATTCTCTAACGACTAACACACCAACGGATGTAGGTGTAGATGTGCATACTATTTCACAAAAGAAAGTAAATACTGCGTCACTACTTTCTCTTCATTAATGATGATACACTCACTTTCTGACTCATCTTCGATTTACAAGTAAGAAAATTCAAAGTTCAAATCTTCAATCAGTGTAATGTTTTGAAAATAAAGCAGAAACTTTAAATGCGTTATAAGGTTATAACGACGATTGACGATTCCATTTATTATCTGAATAACAAACGTCATTATAGAGATTTCGGATTGAGGAAAAATATATCGTCACACTTTCAAATAATTTATCAAATGTTGATAAATTTAAAAGCAATTTTAACACTTCAGACAAATTTACTGTACTGAGATACTTTAATTCACTTTCGCCAATCCGTTGAGTAAAAGCCGTTGCCCGCCAAATCAGCAATAATCAAATCCGGTCGCGTTCTTCTCGCGCACCGTTCATGCTTGCAGCAACAAACAAACCTACTCACTTCAGTTCATTTTACTTGGTGAGTGGTTCAAATGGCTGAATTCCTTTCTAACATTTTTTTCAGTTCATTTATGCCATGATCATAATAAGACTTTTATGTGTCTTAAATTTAGACATCTATCACGTCTGAAATTTTATTTTCAGACGTTTAACTGTCTTAATTGCTTTTTCAGTCACATATCTGTTTGAATTTAAGACGCCTCTATTTGCAGTGTTCTTAGTGAAGGAACTGGGTTTATCTCTAATCTTGATTTAAATTTTGTTGGTGAATTTAGTACTTCGAAATCTACCTCCGCCTGTAGGCCCGAGCCGGCAGGGATTTTTTTAAATTTCCATCATGTCATTTCAAAAATTTTCAATGTTCGTCATATTTTCCAAAATACAAGTACAATGCGCGACCTAAAGATATTAACCGATTTTAAATAATTTTTTGTGATATTATTCTAATACCAAAAGGTGATATTTATGCACTGTTAGAAGTAGATCTGAATATTTTTTAATTTTAATCATTAATTTCAAAAATCGTCACTTTTCATCATATTTTCAAAGGTTCAAGTGCAATGCGCGACCTAAAGATATTAACCGATTTCAAAAATGTTTTTTGCGTTATTCTGCTAATTACAAAAGGCAACTTTTCTGCTCTGTTAGAAGTTGATCTTAAAAATTTCGTTTTTTTTCGACCCATCCTACTGCACATTATTTCCCATAATTGTACATCATTACTCGAATGTACATTATTTTCCATGAGTATACATCATTACGGGATTGTATGTTATTTTTCGGCAACTGTACATTATCTTTCCACAACTGTACATTATTACTCAACTGTAATTATTTTTGCACGTATGTCCATTATTTTTCCGCAACTGTACATTATTATTGCGCGAATGTCCATTATTTTGTCTTCAACAGAAATCACCGTTAAAAACCAAAGAACGACGTAGAAAACCATCAAGGAAGAAATATTTTTTCCTATCTTGAGTATCGATTATTTGTTCTGGAAAAATCCCTGTAATATACAGAGATGGGAAAGAAAAAAAAAACCTCATGCTATATTATCATTCAGAGAAAGACGAAGTAAGTCATCGAGAAAGAACTTGCCTTTTATCCTGAATATTGATTGTTTGTTCAGGAAATCCGTAATGTATATCGACTTAATAAATCACATAAAGCAAACGGGGCTAAGTTAAAATGGAAAAGACATTAGCTAATAATTTCTGGCTCAATTGTGATTTCACTGGTACTAAGGATTTCAACCCGGACTTCCCAGATTACAGAATATAAGAGAACAGGAATTTTATTATTATTATTATTATTATTATTATTATTATTATTATATATTTTTTAGATCAACATGTTAATAGCCGATGAAATTTTAACGCCAAAGTGCTGATCGCCAAAGATTCCGTTACTTTTAATTCTGATCATTTCCGAAGCTTAAGCGTGTAGTTCGATTACATGCCTGTTAATTGATGAATGCAGATTTACATGCAGAATTAATTTTGAGTATACTTTTTTTGTGCTTTCGTAATTACATAAATACATAGCACCTATAGTCGTCGTCTGGTCTGTCTGTCTGTCTGTTCGCATATATCAGTGCGAAAACTACCCAACCGAATAGTTTGAAATTGAATGTATATAATCGTTGCAGGATTTTGTTGAGTCATTTCAAATTTTATGAAAATCGAATCAAAACTTAAAAAGATATTAATAAAAGTTTTCTTCATTCTATTAAATATTTTCACACGAAATTAATTCAGTGATATCCTATGATAGGTAATGATTCTCGGTTGCCATGGTGATTATGTCCTATTTAAGATGGACTTCCGTATTAATGAATTTAACATGTATAATCGTAATAAATTTTGTATTAATGCATTTTTGCATAAGAGTGCATCAGCTATTGCTCCAAAATCGGAATATTTATAAAACTAATTACACTACGAACGCACCTCATTTGCCACGTTTGACGTACAATTTCCGCCTTGTTTATATTAATAGATATTTTTTAGATTGCCCCTAACAACACCAAAAAGATTTATATTTGAAAAGTATCAGTTTTGCATTCAAATAAATTTTGAAATTGATCTTTCGTATGAGTTAATAACGATGAAATTGCCAAAGATTTCATTACTTACAGCACTGCTTTTTAATTCTTATGATTCCAGATGTTTAAGCGAGTCGTTCGATTACACGTCTGTTAAATTTATGTTTCATTTATATTAGTATATTATTTATTTTATGGGAGAAGTTTTTACTTCGTTGTAAATTATCAGCTGGGAACAAATATTGAACTAGTTATATTAACATAAGTGCAAACGGATTTAGTTTTCATAATCGTCTGTACACGATAAAGATAGATTTAAAAAAAAAATTCATGCTTGAAAACTATCTTATAAACCCAAAAAATTGAGTCAATTACAATATAGTTTTTAAACAAATTGCAATACAGTTTTGAAAAAAATTGTATTTGTAAGCACATTTTTTTTCTCTATTCGACGGTGTAAAAGTTGAAAATGTGCGATGTTTAGAAGTTAAAAAAAATTGCAGTAAAAGCAAAATTTTATCGTCTGCTGTTACCAACATCAAAATGACGTCAGCGTTACTGGCGGAAATGTTAGTCTTTTATGATATAGATTGATTGATTGGCCGATATTTAAGATTTTATTTAAAAAAACAAAAACAGCATTTTAACTGAATATATTGTGCAGTTGTGTAAATAAATCATAATGAGATAAAATTAAACAATGACTTCCAAATAGACATTACTGAACTAGAAGATAGCCCGTCGGAATAACGTGTTTCAATTTTTAAAAGGACTGTAAAATCAAATCTAAACAGTAAACATTCACTCGTGATGCCATTTGAAAGAATATAATTTTTAGGAATAACAGTAGAGTCATTCTAAAGAGTCATTCACGATTGTGAACAAAAAATTAAAACAGCCCGAATATAAAAATTTTAACAATATTGCATATAATACGCACCTTTGCTTGCCTTAAATTGACATTTTTTAAGGAATTTTTAATGCATGGAGATCAGTCAGATCGCCATATTGCCAATGCGCTCCATGGACTATATTTTAATGAATCTAAAAGGAATGAATCGGAAACATTCATAATTAAACATAATTTTAGAAATCGCGAAATGATTGCAGAAAGCAATAAAATGTTTTTAGTTTTGTATGTTTTATATTGACATTGAGCAAAATTATTGCATCCATGGTCTATATTTTAATGAATCTCAAAGGAATGAATCGCATATTAATTACCATCGTTGATTGCTAAGTGATACGATTTTCAACTCAAGATATACCGAAAAACATGCACATTTTGATGTAGCTCATCTCCTAAGATGTTTTTGTTTTTCACAATCTGTCTGAAAAGGTTTATCTTATGCAGCATTATTAAAAAAATTAACTATCTGAAAATTAAAATAAAATGACTGATTTTAACGAAAGATTATCGAGATCCGGATGAGTTCACTTCGGAAGTGTTATACACATAGAGCTGTTACATATATAATTATTATTTTATTACATTCAATTATTAGTTAGTATATTACTTAAAATATCGTTTAAGTATTGAAACTTGCTTTATATTAAGCATTATTTTCCCTTCTGTATGAAAATCACTGTTTAACTTCACGGAAAGAAAACGAAGAAAATCATCGATGAATAATATTCCCTTTATCCTGAATATCGATTGTTCGTTCCGGCAAACTCTGTAATGTATATTGAGTTAATAAATAATACAGAGCAGACAGAGCTGACATGAAATTGGAAGAACATTTTCAAACTATTTCTTGCTCAATCATGGTTTTATTTGTAAGGTTGATTGGCCGATATTTTAGATTTTGTTTAAAAAAATAAAGAGCGTATTTTTACTGAATATATTGTGTAGTTATGTAAATAATTTATAACTAACCGCCCTTGTCGACTAGTTTGGGCTCCCTTAAAATTTATGTTTGGGAAAGCATGCTAAGCATTGTGTAATGTTACTTTTATTCATAATTTAATTTACTTGGATTCTCTTAAATATAATTAATATAATCCCTTAAAGTAATATTAGTTATTGTTGCATTAAAATATCTCAATATGTTGATTTTCAGTAAGCAAGTAAACCCTATTGGTTTACAATGGAAGACTATGGGAGTTTGGCGGCATATCACCAACTTGTTGACAAACTTGGCAGTATTTCGTGGCAGAACAGTGCCCCCCCCCCCCCTATGGTAACCCCTTTTATAGCTATGGAGATGCATTAAATGATGTTCAATAACCAATGAGATGCGTTTCATTCGAACGTTGCCATTAAACAATTAACAAATAATGGCGATTTCTGTGTCACATACGTTAGCGTAATATATATACATATATAGATGAGGCAAAATTAAACAATGACTTAAAAATCGACATTATTGTATTATTATTTTATTACGTCCAATTAATAGCTAGTATAATACTTAAAATATTGTTTAGGTATTGACACTTATACTTTATGTTAAAAATATCTTATTATTTTCTCTTCTGTGAGAAACCGCTGTTTAACGTCACTGAAGGAAAAAAGAAAGAAATCATCGATGAATAGCTTTCTTTTTATGCTGAATATCGATTGTTCGTCCCGGCAAACTGTGTAATGTATATTGAGTTAATAAATAATACAGAGCAGACAGAATTGACATGAAACTGGAATACCATTTTCAAACCATTTCTGACTCAATCATGGTTTTATTTGTAAGGTTGCTTGGTCGATATTTTAGATTTTGTTTACGGAAAAAGGACCGTACGTAAATTAAATATATTATACAGGTATAATTAAACGATAGTGCCACCAGATTAGAAAATAACTTAAAAGTAGATATCATATTATTATTTTATAATATTCAATAAAGTTTAAAATATTTTAAATGTTTAATTAAAAATAATAATGTTAATAGCTATTGAAACTTATTTCATCGAAATAATATGACATTATTTTATGTTCAATCGAACTTGTGAATTTTAAACCTTGAGAAAATACGTTTTTTTTTTTTTTTAATAGAGGCAGTTCGGGTATTGTGGAATGGTCGAACAATATAGAATACTTTAACTTCTAGCAAATACAGTGTTGTAGCCAAGCGTAAAGCTGCTATATGACTTCTTAATACACCCATGAGGCACTGTACGCAGTTCTGTTTGGATACCTGTTGCCGGAGCGTCGCGGTGAAATAACATCTTATTCTGAATTTTTGCAATTTTTTTGCAGGTAAATTTTATAAAACTCAAATTAATTATAAAATCTCATTGTCAGCGAGATTAACCAAGTTCAGTATAAAGTTGAACAGTTATATTTATCGCTGTATTAGTCAGTTTTCCTCTATGCGAAATTGTTGACGCGTGAAGAGATTATTTTTTTCAAGATGGTGTGTTGCAGTGTTCTCGCTGACTTTTGACCAACATTAGCGATTTGGCGAATAAGAAATAAAAAACAGTATCCAAATGAACATAAATGTTAGCAAAATAGCTTCGGCTTAAAACACTGAAAAATCTAACTTTAATCCTTTATTGAATACCTTTTTTCCTTACGTTCTAAAATAACCTAAGTTTTTGTAATAGCTTATACAATAGAAATCCGAGTATCCGCTACAGAAACTATTAAAAATAAGTACATTCTAAAGGTCACCTAAATGTGTAAATGTTTCAGACATACTTTTAACTGTCTAAATAAAAATTAAATACAGCAATCTTTGATTTAGCGTTGTAAAAATATACACTAAAAATGTCTATGAGACTTCGACTCTTAAGCGATTGAAAAAAATTGACCGGTCAATGATACTTTGCATATATTTAATAAATAGTATAGTAAATGGTTAATTTTAACACCGCATTCCAGCCAAAAAAAATTCTATTTGGTGCTTAATGCGAGCAATGTTGTCTGCGTTTTTACTCAGGGCCGGATTTAGGCTATGGGGGGCCTCGGGGCGAGAATAATTCTGGGGGGGGGGGGCTTCTATCTATCTATAGATTTTTTTTTAATAATCTGGAAGTGGCTAGTACTAAACTTCATACATATTGTTTTATATTCATAAATTTTGTACCCGGTACAGCTCAAATCTGTATACAGAGTGTCGCAAAAAAGGGTCATAACTTTAAGAATAAATACTAGTATGATAATAGTAGAAAAAAATATATAGATTGGTTGATACGAGTATTTCTTTGCAAACTTTTACTTTTTTATCTACGTACGTTATACGATGTCTAAAAGAGAATACCCCAAATTGGTCATAATTAATGGTTTTTACTTGCCACGTTACGAAAAAAATGTTAATAAGGAATTTCTTTCGAAAACAATAGAATACTAAGTTGTCATAATAAAATATTAATCATTAGTTTTCTAATGATATAGTTTGTTTTTTGCATGGTTGGAGAGGTTACTGGAAGCAGAGAAGGGAAGGGGGACCGCACTCCTTTCCTAAATGTTTGAAAATATTAATTTTGGTCACTTTTGGCTAATTTTAATCCTTTGGCACCTTTTAATGAAAATCCTGACTACTCTTATGGAGCCCCCTAAAAAGGGGGGTCCTGGGCAGTTGCCCCGTATGCCCCTGCATAATTCGGGCCCTGTTTTTACTGCCGCGACGCTGGAGCATAGCTAGTAATTAACAAACAATAAGAGAAATACATATCGTATAATCTTTTTTGTGTCTTTGCCTGTTGTTAAACTAAATTAGTGTTCAGCCAATATCTCTATAAATAGAGCAATGTAAATGGCACGGTGAGATTGAACATGTAAAGCGACATCAATCGTTCAGTAACGCGTCTAAGAATCGCAACTGTATTTGCAAACACACAAACTGAGCACTCGCAATTTGGCAAATTTGGCTGTTGCTTTACTCGCCAAATAAAGAATTTTGTCGTGATTTGGCGCAATGACGAGCAGCTAGAACCCTGGTGTGTTGGGCTATATGGAATATCGGCTAGACAACTGTTTCAAGATCATTTTAGTGAAGAAGAACAATCATTCCCCTCCGTCGTATCATTTTAGATGTTCTTTTTACTGGTGGTTACGGCCGATGAGAAAGATGCAGTGCACCTGTTTTGCAATGGAAAATATTCAAAGAATGGAAGAGGAGAGGAGTAAATATAATGTCTGATGGGGGCTCATGTGGACTGTGGAGGGGCCGAAACAATAGACTACATTTGTATTTTTGTAAAAATTAAAACAATTTTTCGAAGAATCTGATGATTATAGAACACTGAAAATAAAAACGGACTAAAAGAAGGATATTCTACTGGCAATCGAGACGCTAGTACTATTTCCGTATTTTAACGGAAATTTCCCCCATAAATTCGAGAAATACATATTTTTACGGAAATTTTTCCCTATAAATTACAGAAACTTTTCCGTTTTTCTGGAATCTATGGGAGGAAATTCCCGTTAAAATGCGGTCGACTGCCAGTAGAATCTTCGTTTTTTAGTCAGTTGTTATTTTTTTATTTTTTCTTATTTACAGTGAATTATGAATATGAACTTGAATCCCCTTGAGTATAAACGCGTGTGTGTTCGAAAGATCTCTGGGTTATATTAACTAATATCTTTATATGTTTTAGCACCTTTTAAGTAATTATACGTATGTTTTAACGTTTATAAAAACAGGGTGGAAATTCTTTCACAACACTAGTTTTAGTTGTACACACAGTTACACACACAGTGTTTTGTTTCTATTGAACTCTTGAATGCAAATACAAACAATCATTTTATTTATTAATAAGACATTGTTCGGGGTATTAGTTCAGAGAGAATAATATTACTGAGCATGCCTAATACACTTTCGCCAACCCAAAATACTTATTCCACTTTCATTTAATTCTGTAAAGAAAATTGAAAAGTTTTTTAGATTCTATATCATTTCAATTGCTAAAGAGAATAATTTCTTCGCATTGAAATGTATCATCGAAATGTATAATTGTTAAAAAAGCATAGATTTTTCATCATGGTGCTCTAATGGCATCTATATATAACAACCATAAAAATAATAATTAATTTAGAAAATTAAAATGGCAACAACAGCTGTAATAAAACTGTCTAACTTTGAATAAAGTTATATATTGAAAGTAATTTAGCTGTAATTAGGAAAATTGCTGTAATTACCAATAACTTGTTTAACGACTATTTGAAATTATTTCATTAATTAGATATTGTGGGTACATTGTTGTAATTTCTAGAAAAGGGTATGAAGACGTAAACGTAATCTCATAATTCTTTCTTCACTTTCGGTGAATATCACAAAGGAAATTTAGAAATTATGTATATTTTATTGCATTTTAGTTTTTAAAGACATGCATTTATCTTGCCCTTCGTGTTAAAGTTGTATAATGATATGGGGCTCTGCCCCTACGAGCTACGCTCGCTAACCCCCGTTCAGCATAAAAATTAAAAACACGATAATTTCACTTGCTTTACAAAGATTAGGGAATAATGAATTCTAATTAAAAAAACCCACTGGCAATCTCCCTGTAAACGGTTTTCCATTCATTTCCCTTTGATTGTGAAATTCTAAGGCCGAATCAGCTGCTCTTAACACTAGAAAGCCGGGAAATTTTACGTAAGTTTTATAAAAATATTTTAAACCAGAAAATTTATTTAAAATTATAAGATATTTGTTAAACTCATTTCAGTGCAGTTTATATTTAACTTATTTTATAAAGAAAAGTCTGGTTCGAATAGACAATTAGTCAATTGGCCGGTGTCGAATTGACACCTGCCCGGCGTTCTAGTGTTAAGACATCTAATGGCTTTTTCCGTAATTAATAAAATAAGACCAGTTAAACATTTGAAAATAAGCTAATATAAAATTAACTAAGTTAGTCTTTGCTTCCCGGTATTTTTCGAAAACGCTATAAGAAAATTGTTTTAAATAAGACATTTTAAAGTTATCGTTTTAAATCTGACGTAATTTTCACGTAAGTTTTGTTTCTCTTTTTTATTACATGCGAAAATACTTTTGTTGTTACAAAGAAAATATTATTATTTGCACTGTCTTAGAATTGGCAACAATAGTTTTAAATATCATCTCGAAATATGAAATAAATCTCTCATGTAAATATACTTTTTTTATTGAAACTGCTTGACAAGTATTATCATTTAGTCATTTTACATATGGCGTAATATCCACCCATTTTCTGTTTTTAACGCATACTTATGAATTTATCATTTTAAAGTTTTCTCTCTTTTTTAATATTCACGTATAAATGCAATTTTTCGGATGCAATTTTCAATATTTTCATGTTTTTAACCCGTAATCATTTAATTCTTATTTTAAAACTTTTTTTTCTGTTGTTAATAGTCAATGTGTAAATAAAGTTTTACCTGAATGGAAATAGTATTCTTTGCGCTGTTTTTACAATTAGCAACAATTTATTATAATAACCTTTTCTAAAATATATCTTGAAATGAGGAAAATTTGAATTAAAATTTGAAGAAAAAAAAACTAAAAAAATTAGTCAAATAATAAAAAAAATAAATGTAATGTTCACACCGTCCGTTTGTAATGCATATCCTTAGAAAAGGTGATTAAATTCTTATGTATAGTTTTTATCCTATAAAACTTTTTTAATGGAACAATTTTAACCAAATTTAAAATTAAATGTCTCTTAAAATAATCATTCGATTTAAAAATCTGCCTACTTAAGCGTGTATATCAAACATTTCTCTATAATATTACCAATTTTCACATTTTTGTATGCTATGGTTTTCTTAATATTAGTGAAGAAATACATCCGGTCACAAAAAAAAAAAAATCATTTACGACAGTGGCAGTGACAGCGTTTAGTTTCTTTCTTTTTTTTTTTTTTTTTAGAATAGAGAGAAAATGTTACGCAAACATGTACTGAAAATTCGTAGCTTTCTAAAGATATCGGATTTTAACAGCAAATAGAGACTTTTTATAGTAGAAGTATTATTTTGTTGAGCTTGAAAGACGAATTTATGTATTTTTTTTTTATTAAAACATATAGTTTAACATATATAGAAGTTAAAATAAGCTATCTTTCTTATAAAATAACCATAAAAGAAAAAGAAGGCAGAAAAAAAATCTGATAATTTATTACTTTTAAACTTTTAATGTTTTTAATACTTACTTCATTGATTTGATATAGCTTGGGGATGTAATTCTAAGGAAAAAGTATTATCGAGTAAACGTAATCCCATAAAACCAATTCCAATTCCTCACTTCTTTTTTCTTAAATTCCTCTAAGGAAATTTAAGGGTCTTTTTTTCATTCTATCTTATTTCAGTTTTTAAAGACAACAATAGCTTCGCGCACTTGGTGTTTAGAATTCTGGAATGTAGCATCGATCAACAAGAACAGAAGCTTCATCATGGTTTTCTCACGACTTATGAGTTTAAAAATAACTTAAAAACTAGTATGTTGTGGCCATCACAAAACTTTCTTCCATATAAATCATGTCAATTAAATCATTTAAATAGTACAAGAAATAACAACGATTTAGCACGAATTCATATCAAAGTATGTCTGAATTTGAAGTTGGATGAAAATTCGTGCATTAGTTCTTGAGATAGAGCTATAGCGGAAATTCTGAAAAAATGTAGCATAGCAGCGCCACCTGTTGAGTGATTTACACCAAAAGTAAACAGCACTAAACGATATCAAGGTATACCTGAATCTGAAGTTTGTTGAAAATCCAAGCATTATTTCCTGAGATAAAGCTATTCCGGAAATCGCAAAAAATACAGCATAGCAGCGCCACCTGTTGAGCGATTTACACCAAAAATTAAACAGCACTAATTTATACGTCAATTCATGTCAAGGACTAACTAAATCTGAAGTTTGATGAAAATCCGTGCAATAAGTTCTTGAGATACAGCTCTTGTGGAAGTCCTGAAAAATGTAGAACAGCAGCGCCACCTGTTGGGCGATTTACACCAAAATTCAAACAGCACTTATTTATATCACGGACTAACTGAATCTGAAGTTTGATGAAAATTCGTGCAATTTTTTCTTGAGTTAGAGCTATTACGATAATCATGAACAATGCAGCATACCATCGCCACCTGTTGGGTGATTTTCACAAAAAAGTAATCAGCACCAAACTATATCTTGGACTAACTGAATATGAAATTTTATGAAAATTCGTGCAGTAGTCCTTGAGATATAGCTATTGCAGAAATCGTGAAAAATGCCGCATAGCAGCGCCACCTGTTGGGCGATTTTCACCAAAAACTAATCAGGTCCAGTTTATATCAAGGTCTAACTAAATATGCAGTTTTGTGAAATTCCGTGCATTAGTTCTTGAGATAGAGCGCCCACAAAATTTTTGTCACATACAGACTCACAGAGTGACAGAGTGACAGAGTGACAGAGTGACAGACAGACTCACAGACAGACATTTTCTAAAAACCATCAAATCGCGTTCTGTGCATTCTAAAACGTATAAATCTGTCGAAAACCGGAAGTCGAAATTTTTCACGAATCCAATACTTTCTTCTTGTAAAGATAGAAGAAAGTAATGATATTATTAATTAAAATAAAAAGAGAAACTACGTCGGCAACAAAATTGCACAACTTTTAAAAAAAATTACATTTTGACGGTAATCAAAAGATAGCTTTAGTTACAAGTAATTACATTAATAGCAATTTATTACTTACTTCATTGATTGATTCTCGTGTTGTAATTCCGAGAAAAGAGTATTATTTACTGAATTACTGGAGTAACTAAAAGTAGTCTAAAGTGACTAAAGTAATAAATCCCCTAAAAACAATTCGAGTTCTTCATTTCTTTTGCATTGAATATTCCAAGGGAAATTCAAAAGTTTTTCTTTGCACTTACTCCCACTTCAACAAGAAAAACTCCTGTAAAAGACGCTGTTACAGGAATTTTTGTTGTTGCCGTTACATATAAAGTTCTAGGAATCCCAGTTTTCTAGAAAAACTTTAGTAACTTTACAGATATTTTTTTACAGTGTACTTACTTCCTTTATTAGATAATGCTCCGTGTTATAATACCGAGAAAAGGGAATTATTGACTGAAGTAATTACTGAAATAACTAAAAGTAGACTAAAGTAAGTAAAGTATTAAATCCCCTAACAACAATTCAAGTTCTTCACTTCTTTCGTATTAAATACTCCAAGGGAAATTCAAAAGTTCTTCTTTGTACTTTCTTCCACTTCAGCTTTTAAAGAACACAATTACGCCTCTGATACTTAGACGCATTTTGATGGTAATTAAAAGATAGCTTTGTTACAAATTACATTATAAGCTATTTATACGTACTTCATTGATTAGATAATGCTCCGTGTTGTAATTCCGAGAAAAGAGTCTTATTCACTAAAGTAATTACTGAAGTAACTAAATGCAGACTGAAGTAACTAAAGTAATAAAATCCTCTAACAACAATTTCAGTTCTTCACTACTTTTGCATTAAATACTCCAAGGGGAATTCAAAAGTTCTTCTTTGCACTTTTTTCCATTTCAGCCTTAAAAACATATCATTGAATTAATTACGTATGATAGGATTTAATATAATGAAGAAAACTTTTATTGTTATCTTTTTAAGTATTGATTCGATTTTTATAAAATTTTAAATTACTCAACAAAATTCTGCAACTATTATATATGTTAATTTTCAAATCATTAGGTTGGGTAGTTCGTGTGATATTATAAGCGGACAAACGGGCAGACAGACGAACGGACCAGACGAGAACTATAGGTTCTACGTATTTATATAATTACGCACCTAAAAACGATTTTTGTAATTTCTTGTAACACGAAACTTTAGTATAATAAAATGAAGAGATAATAAATTAATATTTTTAGCAGCTACTTTTGAAACACTTTCATAATTCTTTTTAGTCATTATTTGCATACTTTTATTAATTTATTTGCAGCATGCCAAAGAAATGAAGTTTTTATTAGTATTTTCTGACCAAAATTTCATCATGCACTCGAAAAAAAAAAAAAAAAAAAAAAAAAAAGATTAGCGTAACGTTATTCCAAAAAAATTGGTGGCCTCCAATTTTATGGAGTTATTTAACCCATATTACTGGTATTACGTTACACCACAATAATGTTAATTCATATATTTTCATCTGGTGTAATATTACACCAGTTATATCAATTAAACTACTTCATAAAATTGGTGGCAAAATGCGTCCACCAATTTTATGGACTAACGTTACACCAATTTTTTACAGTGTGCAAGAGAAAATAACGCGTGCTTCTTTCAAAAAATCCTGAAAAATTGTTCAACCCCCTTTAAATGGCAAAGCTTCCGCTACGGGAACATGCTATATTTTCTAAAGTGTTACAGTTATTAAAAAAATGTCAAACGTTTTATAATAGGTGCATGTATTTAATACATATATTTATCGAGGTTAATTTAGCGGACTTTAATAGGTTTTAAGCAATATTCAAAAGGATTGAAGCATTTTGTTCCGCAGGTTCTTTAAAAAACAAAATAAATGCGAGTTTCAAAAGCTATTAACTCTTACTTCACTGATCATTTTCATTATTTATTGTTCAGGGACATAGTTACGAAAAAAATGAATTTTATTAAGGAAAATGCTTCCCTTAACGCCACTTCTAATTCTCCACTTCTTCTTCCATTAAGTACCCCCAAGGAAGTTCAGCAATTCTTCTTTATATTCTATCTCATTTCAATTCTAAACGGCAATGATTACTTTGTGCCCCTAGCGTTTTGAATTGTAAAATGTTACGTCATTAAACAAGAATAGAAAGTTCATCGCAGATCTCCTAAGACATCTTGAGTTTAACAATAAATGGCTACATTAAAACCAACCAGTCATTTTATTGGAGGAGATGAATCATTATCTTTGGAGTTAATATATAAGAATTATATCAATATTAAAAAATATATTGCAAAGACGGATAACATAAAAACACCCTCAAATTCGATATACTGGTATGTATACTCATACTACTCTTCTCGCTGACAATAACTAATTCCTAAACCATTAGATTTAAAGCTATGCTTATAATCTATCTATATATTTCTCTTACGTAGTGCTAAAAAAGGGCTATATTTGTAGCTTGCTATTTGGCAACAGCAAAAGCGACGTTTCTCAGTGGTAGTTACGGTCACATGTCCCAACCCACTCAGCAAATCAAAATCCAGACAGGATCTCTCTTTTAACGCAAACCGTTTGAGCAATACATGAATGCTATTGGTCCGTTTTACGGTGACGTAGCTTTTTGATCCAAGGTTGTATTTAGACACATGCGAAAACGTTTTGTTTACATTTCGATACCGTGATGCATAGCATATTTTACAGCGTCTTATTATAGTTTTAAATTAATTTAAGCGGTGATTTTCAATATTATAGGCAAAATGAAAGGAGAAGGACCCCATCTGATACTAACATGCCATTTAAATTTAAACGGCGTCCATTTCCTGTTCGCTCAGCTTTCTCAATGATGATCAACAAGTCACAGCTCCAAACTTTTGATAAATGCATTTTTATTTATATTTTCAACAAAATTTTCAATTACTTTTTTATGAATTAAAATATTTGTAAATTTCATATGTTGCTTGCTCGGATCTCATAGCGGCCCAACTAAAAATATTTTTTTATTGTGTTTTCACTAAGGTTTTTAATTTATTCTGTTTCCAAGGTACGTTTTTATTTGCATTTTCAACAGTTTTCCATTACTTTTTTATACAATAAAAATATTTGTAAATTTAATATGTTGTAAGGATTTATGATAGCACTCATTCTGGCTAGAGTTGACATAAATAGTGGCGAGCGAGCGAAGCGAGCTGGGATCGCGTAGCGATCCCAATATGAATTGCGTAGCAATTCGTGGGGGTTGGCGAGCGTTAGCGAGTAGGGGGCTGAGCCCCCTAGTTGGAAATAACGTTCAGAAGTCAGTTAAGTCAAAGTAGACTTTAAGTAAAGAGAAATTAGTTTTCGTGGGAAAATTACATAAAGCATAACGACGTAAGATTATTAATTAAGATAAATTAAAAAAAATATTGCAAAAATAAATAAAATAAAAACACTCTCAAATTCGGTATACAGTATACTGGTCTGCATATCCATACCACTCTACTCGATGACAATAACTGATTCCTAAACCCTTAAATTTAAAGATATGCTTATAATTGCAAAAAATGTTCAGAAGTCACATAAATCAAAACAGACTTTAAGCAAAAAGAAATTAGTTTTCATGAGAAAATTACATAAAGCATAACGACGTAAGATTATTAATTAAGATAAATTAAACATATACCAAAAACAGATATTTTAAATTTTCATTTCAAGTTTAATGCATAATAAATGTTTTATTTTTTGCACTGTTTTACTTTAGTTATTTTTGCAGTGTACCCATATAAATTCCAGTACATACTTGAAAGATATTCTGCAAATACTTATATTGTTTATTAATTATTTGTCTAGAATATAAATATAGGAGAGAATACTTCTAAAGCAAACGCATGACGTAAAACTACAACTGTTTATAATACTACTTTGTTCCTCCGTAACATAGTACCCTAAAGGGAAATTCCAGCTCTGAGTTACATTCTATCTCTTTTGGGATTTTAATAATTTCACTTATTGCCCTGACTCTAACTGTTTTAAAAATGTTCGGTAGTTAAACAGTAACAGAAGGTTCATCACAAGTCTCAAAAGATTACGAATATAAGTGAATTTTGACGTTTATTGTAATGAAATTGTAGATTAATATAAAGATATTTTTAAGTTAAAATTTGTGATACCCAAACAAGGAATTTTAAATTTTCATTGAAGCTTAATACATAACGTATGATTTTGCTTTCTTTCTTCCTTTCTTCAACTTTCTTTTTTTCTGAATACACCCATATTAATCACAAAACTTACTTGAAATAGCATAATTGATACCTATTTTATTCATTTGATTTTATTGGTGATGGAATTCCGAGGAAAGAATGTCACCAAAACAAATTTCCCCTTTCACACCGTTTCTAATTCTTCATTAAGCTTTCATTGAATCCCCCAAGGAAGATTCGAAAGTTCTTGTTTGTATTGTACCACTTTCAGATCTTAATGAATGTACTTTGTGCCATCGGCGCTGAGAATTTTAAGCATCATGTCATTAAATATGAAGAGAAGGTTTATCAAATTCCGCGAAAGCATCTCGATTGCAATAAAAAGCCCTTTTTATTTTGGAACGTTTTACGTTTACTAGAACAATAAGAAAAGAAAAATCTTATCTTTCGTAATTGAGTTCATCTTATTACCGAATTTTCCTTCATAATTACTATTTTTAAGTGAATTAATTTTAAGTGAGTCTATTTTTAAGTGAGAATTTGGGATACCAAAACAAGGAATTTTTAGTTTTCATTTGACGCTTAATACATAATACATGAAATTGCTTTCTTTCTTTCTTCTTTTAATTTTCATCTTTTTCAGAATACACTCATATTACCCATAAAAGTTACTTGAAATAGTATTAATAGATACTTATTTAATTCATTTAATTTTTTTTTTTTTTTGGTGATGGAATTCCGAAGGAAGAATATTACCAAAACAAATAACTCCCTTACCTTAACCTTTTCTAATTTTTTATGTAGCTTTCATTCAATCACCCAAGAATATTCGAAAGTTCTTGATTATATTGTACCTCTTTCAAATATTAAGGATTGTGCTTTGTACCATCTGTGCTTTGTACCATCTGTGCTAAGCAAGCTAAATATCATGTTATTAAATATGAAGAAAAGATTTATCGCATGTCTCGAAAACATCTCGATTGCAGCAAAGAGCACTTTTAATTAGAGTTTTGTTCATCTGACGAAACTCCATTCATTCTAACTGCTCTGTCTTCCACTGAGATAGTTCTGGGAAAGTGTATAAGTTAGAGACTTGAAATTTCATTTATTGCCCGGACGCTAAATGTTTTAAAAAATTTCTGTCGTTAAACAATACCAAAAGGTTCATCACAAGTCTCAAAAGATAGGAATATATGTAAATTTTGACATTTATAATCAGAAAATTGCAGAATCATATAAAGATATTTTTAATTGAAAATTTGGTATACAAAAACAAGGAATTTAAAGTTTTCATTTGGCGCTTAATACATAACACATGATTATGCTTTCTTTCTTACTTCCGTCAATTTTCATTTCTTTTCTGAATACACCCATAAACTTACGTGAAATAGCATTAATAGCTACTTAATTGATTTAATTTTTTTGGTGATGGAATTTTGAGGAAAGAATATTTCCAAAACAAATTCCTTCTTAACACCGTTTTCAATTCTTTCTTTAGCTTTCATTCAATCCCCCCAAAGAAGATTCAAAAGTTCTTTTTTTTATTGCACGAATTTCAAGTCTTAATGATTGTACTTTGTGCCATCGGCGATGAGCATTTTAAGCATTATGTCATTAAATACGAAGAGAAGGTTTATCATAAGTCCCGAAAGCATCTTGATTGCAACAATAAGCCTTTTTTGAGGCGGGGGGACGTTTTACGTTTAGTAGATTTTTAAAAAAATCTAATCTTTCGTGATTGTATTCATCTCATTTTTAATTTTAAGTGAATTAATTTTAAGTCAGTCGATTATTAAGTTAGAATTAGGGATACAATAATAAGGAATTTTAAGTTTTCATTTGACGCTCAATACGTAGCACAGGATTTTGCTTTCTATCTTTCTTCCTCCAAATTTCTTTTTTTCTTAATAAACCCATATTAATCACAAAACTTTCTTGAAATAGAATTCATAGATAATTATGTAATTCATTTAATTTTGTTGGTTATGCAATTCCCAATAAAGAATATTACCAAAGTAAATTTCAACCTTAACACTTTTTCTAATTCTTCTTCATTTAGATTTCATTCAATCCCCGAAGAAATATTTGAAAATTCTCGTTTATATTGTACCACTTTCAGATCTTAATGAGTGTATTTTGTGTCATCGGCACCAAGCATTTTAAATATCATGTCCTTAAATATGAAAAGAAAATTAATCAAAGGTCTCGAAAACATCTCGATTGCAACAGAAACCCCTTTTTATTTTGAAACGTTTTACGTTTAGTATTTCCCCCATAATTATTATTTTTAAGTGAATTAATTTTAAGTTAGTATATTTTTAAGTGAAAATTTGGGATACCGAAATAAGGAATTTTAAGTTTTCATTTGACGCTTAATACATAACATATGATTTGGCTTTTTTCTTTCTTCCTTCAATTTTCTTTTTTTTCCGAATACACCCATATTAATCACAAAACTTACGTGAAATAGCATTGATATATTCTTATTAAATTCCTTTAATTTTATTGATGACGGAATTCCGAGGAAAGAATATTTCCTCCCTTAACAGCGTTTCTAATTCTTCATCTAGTTTTCACTCCATCCCCCAGGAAATATTCAAAAGTTCTTGATTGGGGCATTCCACATCAAATCAGGCAGTAAAATATCAATATGTAACCCACCATCACAGATTTTAATGAAACTGCATGTGTTTGTTCTTACTATTAAGATATGATCACCAGTAATTTTTTTTGCTCCTTGGTGAAATAGTTTCTGAGAAAAAAATTGTCAAAATTTTGAAAAACTGCCGTCAGTTGGTATTCTTGACTGCTCGGTTTTCAAATGTAGCATGTCATATATATAATCATATTTCAATATCTACTCTACAAATCATCTTCAAATAATTTATACATAATATTTAGGGTACGAAGCTTATGAAAAAAATATATTGTTACTCTTATAACATTTTATGTGTGTCTAAAAAAATATTTAAACTTTGAAGTCGCGAATTTTTTATGAAAAATAATGCATTAACAAAAAAAGCTTTATCAACAAAAGGCGATATTTTTATTAAATTTATTTTTTGTGGGAGATATACTTAAAGGTGACCTTTACCTGATTCTGAAATAAAAATAGTGGGATTTTGGGTGTTTTTAGTAGTATTTCCTATTTAAAAATATTTTGAGGTGCATTTCAAATCAAATCAAGCAGAGTCATTCCATGTCAGTTCCCCTAAGCCATTTAATCACTGTCACAAATTTCAATGAAACTGGGTTTGTTTATAGCTTATTTTAAGACGTAATCACCTTTAATTTTCTTGATCCTAAGTAAAATATTTTTTAAGATAAAAAATATAAAAATTTTGAAAAATTGTTTTAAATTTTTTTAATGACAGTTCGATATTCAAAGACTGCATTTAAAAAAAAAAAAAGTCATTTCAATATAAAATCACTAAATAGGTTTCAAATAATGTATATGTGACAAATAATGTAGGCAGATTATTATTTCTTGCTTTTTGTCATGTTTAAACACTAAGAGTGTCTTTTATCTTGTGAATTTTTAAAATCAAGAATTTTGTCAAAAATAATGTGTTAATCAAAAATTTATTATTAACCGAAGGTAGGTTGTTATTGCTTTTTTTAATTGTACGTAAAAATATCTTTTAAATGGTTATAAAATAAAAATAGTGAAAATATGAGAAAAAATTATCAGTTTTGGAAAAATGCCACGAGTTGCCATTAATGACTGTTCAATTTTCAAAGGCCTCATTTTATATATAAAATCATATTTCAATAACCAATAAAGAAATCTTCTTCGAATAATTTAAGCAAGTTAAATAAAGTATGTAAATTATGAAAAAAATATTGCTGTAATGTTAAAAAATATTTAAATGTGTCTAAAAAATTGTATAATCTTTGAAATCAAAAATATTTTACAAAAAATGATGAAATTATTAAAAAATCTTTATCAATCAGAGGCGGAGTTTCTATGACTAATTTTTTAATTTTAAATTGTACATAATAATACATTATAACTGGATCTGAAATAAAAATAGTGGGATTTTGGTTGGTTTTAGTAGTATTTAAATCATATTTAAAATTATCAATATTTTCAGATGTAAAATCTATCCAGTGTATCATCCCTCGAAATATTTTTATTTATACATTTATTTTATTTTTCAAATTATCTTTTATGTTCGTTTCTTAAGGAAAAAAATATACAATATTGTTTCTTAGTAAAACTTCTAGGGCGAAGAGCAATTATCCCTTTCCAAAAAAGAGAAAAATTACTTGCTCCTCACCGCCCAATAGAAATTTTCAAAATGACATTCCTAATCTTTAAACTCATATTTGGCTGTTAATATTGAAAATTTAGATTTGAGCTGCTAATATTGAAAAAAAAAACCAAATTTCACTCTTTTGAAGAAAATTTTGACATATTGTGCTTTAAATATATGCAAAAAATGCATAATCCATTATATTTATATCTTTCAAATAACTGTATCTAAAAAATTATTTAAAACTTAATGAGTTGCACTTTTGTAACTTTATCCAGTTTCTAATGATATGTACCGTAATTTCGGGTGTATACCTCGCAGATCAAACAATTCAGTTTGGACCCAGAAATTTTATTCAGTACTTGAAGACCAATATTTAATGTGATCTAAAAAGTTACATTTTTTTATAAAAAATTTCTGGGTCGAAACACGATTGTTTGATCCGCGGGCTATACACCGAAAATTACGGTAATTTGATTTATTTCATCACAATATTGCTGAAAGATGGATTTTCAACATATATATGTGTGTATATATATCCCTGTTCTCAAACAAATTATTTAAAAATTATTCATGTTTAATAAAGCATATATATTGTTTATACACTTATAGAAAATACATATAGTAAATTTTATGATATTATGTCAATAATGTCTAAAAGTAAAGAACTTATCTAATAGTATGTAACGAAAAATTTAACATCTGGTGTAATGACAACAAAATTTTATAATCGTTTTACTTAATTTGGATGAATGAAAAAAGCTTACATGTTTATATTTTATTGAAGTACAGGTGAAAATGTCACAAAAACATTCCTATCTCAACAACCACTGAGTATGTCACATTCACACTACAGCTGATTTTTTTTTTCTTTTGATCTTTCGGGTTTGATTTCAGATGGTAATGAATTAATTAGTTATGTTAGAAGTGTCATTGCAGTCAGCATATTAGGTTCACTTTTTTTTTTATAATTTGTTTTGATTGACTCGATGAACAACAACATTTAAAGGGACAATTTCATGAGTTTTCAATTAAAAGCAGATTTATAAATTCATTATGTTGTTTAGTTATTATTATCGTCTTAAGATAATAAGTTGATATTAAGATTTTTAAATGTAGTTTATTTATTATTTGAACAGTTGAAAGTATTTTTCAATAAGAGTGGGCTGTTGATTTTAAGTCGGCTGTTGAGCAATGTAGTGTTGGTAAAGGAACTGGTACTATTTAATTTAATTTTTATTGCTGTAAATAATATTTGTTATTTTATTATTGTATGTATTATATTTAAGCAAGAGTAGCAATACACGATATCGTGGTCATTATAGTACATTTTAGCATGAAAACCTCAATATTTATCATTAAACATTCACATTTTATGAAAATTTTGTTAAAATTGCTCATATTTTCACTATTTTTATTTTATAACTATTGAAAAGATATTTTTACGTACAAATAAAAAAGTAATAATACCTGCCTTCGGCTAATAATAAATTTTTGATTAACACATTATTTTTCACAAAATTCTTGATTTTAAGAATTCACAAGATTAAACACACTCTTAGCGTTTAAACATGACAAACAACAATAAATAATAATCTGCCTACATTATTTGTCACATATACATTATTTGAAACTTATTTAGTGATTTTATATTGAAATGACTTTTTTTTATGCAGTCTTTGAATGTAGATCTGTCATTAAAAACATTTTTAAAAAATTTCAAAATTTAGATATATATATTTTTTTATTTTAAAAAATATTTTACTTAGGATCAAGGAAATTAAAGGTGATTACGTCTTAAAATGAGCTATAAACATACCCAGTTTCATTGAAATTTGTGACAGTGAATTAAATGTCTTAGGCGAACTGACATGGAATGACTCTGCTTGATTTGATTTGAAATACGCCTCAAAATATTTTTAAATAGGAAATACTACTAAAAACACCCAAAATCCCACTATTTTTATTTCAGAATCAGGTAAAGGACACCTTTAAGTATATCCCCCACAAAAAATAAATTTAATAAAAATACCGCCTTTTGTTGATAATGCTATTTTAGTTAATGCATTATTTTTCATAAAAAAATCACGACTTCAAAGATTAAACATTTTTTTAGACACACTTAAAATGTTATAAGCGTAACAGTATTTCTTTTTCATAAACTGCGTACCCTATATATTATGCATAAATTATTTGAAGATGATTTGTAGAATAGATATTGAAATATGATCATATTTATGTCATGTTACATTTGAAAATCGAGCAGTCAAGAATGCCAACTGACGGCAGTTTTTCAAAATTTTGACAATTTTTTTCTCAGAAACTATTTGACCAGGAGTAAAAAAAAAATACTGGGAATCATATCTTAATAAAAGGAACAAACACGCGCAGTTTCATCAAAATCTGTGATGGTGGGTTACATGCCTGCCCGAACTGACATGGAATGACCCGATTTTATTGTACATCTTTCAGATCTTAATGATTGTACTTTGTGCCATCGGCGCTGAGCATTTTAAGCATCATGTTATTAAATATGAAGACAGGGTTCATCAAAGGTCTCGAGAGCATCTCGATTGCAATAAAAACCCTTTTATTTTTGAACGGTTTACGTTTAGTAGAACTTTAAAATAATCTAATCTTTCATGATTGGATTCATCTGATTATTGAACTTTTTTTCCATAATTCTATTTTTAAGAGAATTAATTTTAAGTGAGTCTATTTTTAAGTTTAAATTTGGATAGCAAAAGAAGGAACTTTACGACTTCATTTGACGCTTAATACATAACACATGATTTTGATTTCTTTCTTTCATTTTTCTTTTTTCTGAACACCCATATTAATAACAAAACTTACAACACATTGCATTAATATATACTAATTTAATTCATTTAATTTTATTGTTGATGGAATTCCGAGGAAAATACCGTTTCTAATTCTTAATTTAGCTTTCATTCAATCCCCCAAGAAATATTCGAAATTTCTTGTTTTTATTCTACCTCTTTCAGATCTTAATACTTGTGCTTTGTGCCTCCGGTGCTGAGCATTTTTAGCATCATTTCATTAAATATGACGAGAATTTTAAGTTTTTATTTGACGCTTAATACATAACACATGATTTTGCTTTATTTTTTCTTCCTTCAATTTTCATTTTTTTTCCTGAATACACCCATATTAATCACAAAACTTAAGTTAAATAGCATTAATAGATACTTATTTAATTCATTTAATTTTATTGGTGATGGAATTTCGAGGTAAGAATATTTCCAAAACAAATTCCTTCTTAACACCGTTTTTAATTCTTTCTTTAACTTTCATTCAATCCCCCAAAGAAGACTCAAAAGTTTTTTTTTTATTGCACGAATTTCACGTCTTAATGATTGTACTTTGTGCCATCGGCGATGAGCATTTTAAGCATCATGCCATCAATATGAAAAGAAGGTTTATCATAGGTCCTGAAAGTATCTCGATTGCAACAATAAGCCTTTTTTGGGGCGGGGGGACGTTTTACGTTTAGTAGATTTAAAAAAAAACAAACATCTAATCTTTCGTGATTGTGTTCATCTCATTTTTAATTTTAAGTGAATCTATTTTTAAGTTAGAATTATGGATACAATAACAAGGAATTTTAAGTTTTCATTTGACGCTTAGCCCTCTAGTGCATGATTTTTTTATTTTTCCTTTAAAAAATTATATGTGATTCCTTAATAGCATACATTAAAGGAAAAATACTGAAAAAAGTATCACACTTATTTTTTTCCCCATTTTGGATTTTTTTAAATGGTTGCCAAATGGCAACACCATGCATTAAGCTTATTCTAAGCACATTTTGCCATACTTCTCTGGGTTTTTTTCTATTAATTGTAGGGTGGCATTTTGCATCACGTGATTCTGTCTCTTGTTGTTAATCCAAGGCACGAAATTACTTTTGATTTTAAAAGTGTCATTAGGTTCACTGATGTTTAATAGTTATCAAAATCCAGTTCATGATTTGCATGTTCAACAACTGGATGAGTTAGTCTAGCATTGAGTTCAGTTATGTCCACTTGGAAGGCTGATAGCATTTTTTTTTCTCTATAAATATCAAAATTGTACGCAAATCTTGATACTCCTGCGAAAAATAACAATTAAAAACCATATTTATGGGGGGGGGGGGATATACTACTTCATATGTTGACGAGCCTTTGTGGTACTTATTTGCTTATAAATACAGACAGATTCTTCCATGGGACTGGATAAGAATTTCCATCCAGGGTACCGACTATGGGTCTCAGCTTATATAACTTATCTTCCCCATTAGAAAATGTATTATCGTTCAGATGAGAAAACTGTGTATATTTTGAAATGTATTCAAGATCATTGTGCGACTATCTGGTAGTACACCAATGATAGTGTTCCCAAACTATTTTATGATTTTAAAGTTTGCCACGCTACTCAAGATACGAATTCTTAGATACTTTTTTATATCTGTCGTAGGACCCTATTCTCTCTTTGGGTTGGAGGCTGTGATTTCGGCAATGTTTCTCCAAACACTGAGGAAGGTATGCTACGTGCTACCGAAACCAGTATCTGCCAGGTCGCTCAGGCCTGGTATTCAAGGGGCGCTGCAGTGTTGAATTAAGACACTTTTCTCCGGGAGGGATTTCTGCGGCTCCGGGGGGAATGTCCCCCCCCCCGGGCTACTCCCTGAAATCAACACTGGGGTACTGTGTTGTACATTAATGACCTACCGTCCAGGATTACAACCTTAATAGCCGCTGTGGATGCCGACATACTTGCCTGCACCTGGCATGAAATCGACTACCGTCTAAATAATCTTCATGGCACGAAGTGCGCACATATGGAAATTCATTGCCCGAGGTCATAAAACTTTTTGAATCTATCTATCCTAACACAATCCGCCATGTAAATCTAAAAAATTACTTGAAGTAGAATTTGGTACTTATTTCATTCAATTTTATTCATAATATAATTACCTAAGAAAAGAATATTACTAAAACAAATTCGACTTTTAATACCATTTCTAATACTTCATTTAGCTTTCATTAAATCCCCCAAGGAAATTCGACAGTTCTTGTTTATATTCTATCTCTTTCAGATCTTAATGATTGTAATTTGTTCCTTTGGTGCTGAGCGTTGTAAAATGCCATGTCGTTAAATGTGAAAAGAAGGTTCATCAAAGATATCGAAAGACATGTATTGGAACAAAGAATTTACATTTATATTGAGAAGAATTTACAGAATAACGACAATTAAGCAATGGACAATAGTAAGTTTAATATTTAAAGTAAATTTAAGTACAGTCTTATGAGGAAAAGTTATCACCCTCTACTTACTCTTCCGCAAACCATCCTATAAAAATATGACTGGTACCAATACACTTGAAACATATTTTTTAATACACAAAAATGTAATATAATCGCGTACGAAAAGATACAGGGTGTCCTAAAATGGACTGACTGATTTTAAAATTCAATAACTTGCAAATGGACACAGCTATTAAAAAAACACTTGCAGGAGGGTTATGTAAAATGTCAGGAGTTTTTTTTAATACGATTCTCTATAAAATAGTACCGATAGATTGCGCTGCATGCAATAGGCGTTAAGTCGAAATTCCCTGTATGGGGTGGGCCCCTATGGACAAAATTTCTTTAGCGACTGAGAACGACACCATATTTTTAACCCCCTTCCTTCGAATCAATACTAAAAGAAGAGAGGCCAAAAATTGGAACACGCCTATTGCTTGCATCGCCATCTATCGCTGCAATTTTAAACTGAAATCGATTGACATCGTACATAAACTCTATGAAAGAGATTTTCTGCAGCGGCGAATACTTGATATAAGGATGTAAATTCTTTTAGTAACACATGAGACCTTGAAGTTGACAATAATGGAACAAAAGATGCAACTCTTTATTTATCAATCTTATCAAAGCACTTACTATAACTCCATTTAGAATACTCCTCGAAAGCCACTTATAAATTCCAAATTCAGGAATTCTAATCCACACAATTCTACTACTTTTCTAGTTGATAAATGCTGGAGTATAGATATTTTAGAACAGAGCTGTTAAACCTTTCCGTAAGTGCGGGCGCATCTCATCTATTAGCAAACATTGAAGGGCGCCCTTATTCACATATCTGGAAACATAGAACAATATTACCTCACTATAGTAGGGGGTATGGTTGTCATTTTAGACTTT
Source organism: Maratus speciosus (assembly GCA_963932465.1). Classification (NCBI taxonomy): domain Eukaryota; kingdom Metazoa; phylum Arthropoda; class Arachnida; order Araneae; family Salticidae; genus Maratus; species Maratus speciosus. Next base: position 375,198,837 of record OZ010798.1, on the reverse strand, counting down.
TTTTAATTCAGAAATTCCGCAGGAAGAATTTTTTCTCTAAGTAATTTTAAAATGCCTGTCATTAAATCAAGGAAGAATTACTATTCAGAATTTCTGGCATGAATTTTGGAAAAAAATTTAATAAGAAAGGAGCTCATCCTGGCAACCCTGGTAGGGAGAACGGACAGACACACAATGTGAGCCCCTACTTTACAGAGAACGATGTGAAAAATAATTGCAGAAAAAAGCGTAAATCGTAGTAAATTTAAAATTACACTTTTCTGAGAGAGAGAGGTCTTTCAAAATATTTTATAAAGAAAGGAGCTGGAATTTTAATGCCGCCTATAATAAAAAAAAAACTCACGCGGAACACTGATGGTTTTAAAGATGGATATTTATTTTTTTTTTTTTTTAACTCCTGGTAACAGGAATCATTCGACAGAGTGACATGAAAATCTTCAAAGGGCACCAAGGCGTCCGAAGGCGCCGCGTTGGACAGCCCTGTTTTAGAACAGTTTATTTGCAGTCGTAGTTGCCGCTCTGACATAGATCGAGTGCATCGAAATTTCTCCAGTAATTAGAAGACAGAAAATATGCATTCGGAGACACCTTTATTAGAAGTCAGCTGAATAGACCACAATTCAAGCATCCGTCACAAATCCAAAATAGATTGAGACACTTTTACTACCAAAATTTAGAAGCTAGTCATGTCACTGTGCATGCACTACATGTTACAAAAGATGTTACGATATCTCATCTATATTCGGGGACTCTCTGCATAACAGCATACGTAGATTTTAAAGACAGCTAGAGACACAAAACTTTTGCGCTCCGTAGTCATGTTCGATGTTTTATACCAAAGGCGCGGAAGGTTTTTCCAGTATTGCAGATACGCTGGTGAACCAATTACAGCTCAAAAAAGCTCCGAACTATATTTTAAGGTCGGAAGCAAACTGAAATGAGTTTAAGTAAACGGAATGATTGGAACATTATTTAAGATAGGAATAATTTAACAAACTAGGATTGTAGAGTAAATTTAGAAAAGAAAATTTTTATGGGATAAATTTAATAAAGCTTGAAAATTTAATTTTGTAATATATATATATTTCAAATGTAATTAATGAAAATTATTGCATGACAGACGCTAAAGCAACTCATTAGATATGCAACAAATGTATATTTTATCAAAATGTGAAAATTGTAACACTTTAAAAATTACGAAAGAATGTGCATATTAAAAATTTTTAACTGTTAACTATGAACCCTTAAAACAATTAAACATTAAACTATCCATGCAAAAAAAAATATCTGTTTCTCTTCAGAGTGCGGACAAACAGAACTAACTCCCACCCCCTCCCTCACTAGAAAAATCTTGTAGGTTTCAAAACACGGGTGAGTCCTACATTCATAAGCAATATTAAAACTTAATAGCTTTTATAAAAGCAATTTCATGCATATTTTAGGAATAAATATAGATCAATTTAGAAAGCCAACAAAACGTTACAATATAAAATCAGTAATATAAAAATTATAAACAAAAAAAAAATGAAACCAATGTTGTAAAAATTAAATAAAATTACGTATAATAAACTTTTTATAAAATAAAATAAACATGAATTCAAGACAAACCGGCCTCCACAACTTACATACAAGAAAAGAAACAAGATAAAATGAAATACTTTTAAAATTACTCCTAAGAGAAGTCCTTCATCTAGTAGAAACACAAACAAAATTTGTTCCATATTCATTGTCATAATGTTCACAATTCAGCGTCTTCTTTCAATTCAAACTTCCGTGTCAATCCGTTCTTTATAAAAGACTTGAAGGGGCACACAATTATACAGAATATTCCAGAAATAGGCTTCCAAATATGGCCATCCCGCCCACCCATACTGTTGCCAATTTTTATTCAGGAGAAGCTTTAAATAATATCTTAAAAATCATTTGGATAAAAGTTATTGTAAAATAAATTACCTAAAAATTTGTAAATTTGTTTATAAAAATTAAATTTATAACCACAAATTCTATTAAAACGAATTTGATTATGAATTCGAATCATATTGCGAATTATTAGATTTATAACAATATTAATATAAACTTTTTTATGCATATTGAAAAACTAATGAAGCATACTTCTGGTGAAAAATTTGAAACTATTATTTTTGTCAAGTAAATCTAAATTTAAATTATTATCAAAAAACATGAAAAAAAATCAAAACATCAGCATTATAATCATCACTGTTTACCCTGATCTATTTTAAATAAATAAAAACAGGTTGAAACAAAGAAGACACCTGTTTCAAACCTGTTTTTTCTCCTAGGAACTACATGTTGCACGCGTAGCATTATTGTGCGGCTTTCCTTAGACAACATCTTTCACTATATTAAAAGTTGAAGTTTACAAACTAACTAAGCAAAAAATTGATAATAGTGATAAATAATATACCTAAAAAGGGATAATACCTTTATTTAGGGCAACATATGTTTCATCGCACAAACGGCAACATTTTCAAGATACTTTGTGATACAAATATTTTCGCAATTTTTTTTTTAAAAACAAGAAATTAGTAAATAATATCACGAGACTTCATGTATAATAAAAAACCACTGGAAACGTAAAATAATATATCTGTAATAATAGTCTAAGTGATGTGACTGTCATCAACAATTCCGGGCTGACCGCTTCACTTTTTATATTCCAGGCGGCTATTTGGGTGCTTCAATGTTAGCCGGGTGCCGGTGATAAATCGCCAAATATTGCTCCATGGCCATAATTTCACCTATATTATAATAGTGCAAGTCATGTGACTGTCATAAACAATTACGGTCTGACCCGTTCGCTTGTCATATGCAAGGCATTTTTAATAAAAATTAAGTTTTCGAATAAAACTACGTAAAAATTGCCATGATCCCAAAGAATGCTTGGTACTTTTATGTTAGCCGGGAGCAAATCTTGCCAATAGCATTTTTTATCCCGCCAATTTGCATTTTTATTCTTCGAGTGGTAAATTAAATAAGATATGTTTTGACGTTGAAGTTAAATGCCAGCATGGTTTATGGGTTTTTATTACTATTATTATTATTATTATTATTATTATTTTAAAGAAATAAGTGAAAGTCGTGAATTTTAAATGTTTCGGTTTTGAATTAAAGTTATGTATTTTAAATAAAATGAAGGAAAGGATTATAATTTAAATGATATTAATGAAATGCGAATAAATGTGACAGGAACAATGTTTGGCGATTTATCACCTGCGCCGGCTAACATAAAAAAAACCGAGTTCAAGATTTCTCTATCAGAATCTTCCGATTTGATGAAGGATGGATCAAGTAAATTAAATTATAAATAAAACCCAGCTAAAAATGAACTGCAGTTTTTCTACAGAAGTGGAGTATTTTTTAGGTTTTTCTAAGGTCAACTATAGATTTTCTGTAGTGCAATCTCGACTGTAAAAATACTTTAGAAATTCTGTGGCTAATGTGGCGTAATTTTGTAGTACTTTATTTCAAAAATACTCAGTGCTATTAACTTCAAAAATTCTATAGTTTATGTGAAGTCATCATAAACTTTTAAAATAATGAGATTTTGCGTCTGTAGTAATGAAGTAATTTTATCTCATAATTTTACCAGTTCGTCTTTTTCTCTTAGTGTTTAATTATTTTAGTTGTCCGAAAGGAATAAATTTTATTTTGTGTTAATCAGAGAAAAAGAAAATTTAGTTAAAATTAAATTTCAAAGTCCGAAAGAGAATGCCGTCCTCGGGTTACAGCTCCGCCCCCCCCCCCCCAAAAAAAAATGAACTCTTTTTAACCTGACTTTAAGATAAAGTTTAAATACATAAACATGAAAAAAAATCGACCGAAAATTAACTACCAAAAGTGAGATATAGGGGGGTGAATCTCTCCCCCAACAGAAACTTCTTAGTTTCTGTTTAATTTTAAGTTATTCGGAATAAATAAATTTTACTATATTTTTCAAAATTGGAGAAAATAAGATATTTCCGTTAATTAAATTTCAGACTTCAGGGATGGCAATGGGCCTTCCACCCCCCCACCCCCCACCCCCTCCTTAACGGAATTTTTTTTATTTCTTTTATTTTAAAATACTGAAAAAGAATGAATTTTACTATGCATTTCATAAAAAAAGAAAATTTAATTACTTAAATTTCAAAACCCAGGGAAGGGAAATGGCTTTTTTCTCCTATCCCCCTTTCCCCCCTTCCCCCGCTCAACTGATATTTCTGATATACTGCTTCTCTTTTATTTTAAGTTTCTGAATATAAATAAATTTTACTATGTACAAAATCGGAGAAAAAGAAAATTCAGTTACATATCTGTTTCAAAATCCAGGAGCAACAATGACTCCCCTAGGCTCCCCTCTTTTAACGGAAAATTTTGGTTACCTTAATTTTTAAGTTACTCGCAAAGAATAAATTTTACTATGTTTTTCAAAACAGGAGAGAAAAAATTGGGTTACTTAAATTGAAATATCTAGGGAGAGGTAATTGGTCTCCTATGCCACCTTCCCCTAAACGGAAATTCTTGTTTCCTTTTTTTTAAGTTACTCGAAAAAAAATAAATTCTTCTATGTTTTCAAAATAGGAAAAAAAGAAAATTTAGTTTATACAATTTCAAAATACAGGGAAGGGCAATGGGCCTCCTATACCGTTCCCTCAACTGAAACTTTTTAGTTCCTCTTTTAATTTAAGTTAGTCGAATTAAATAAATTTCACTATTTCAAAACCGGTAGAAAAAAAAAAATAGTTACTTATATTTTAAAATCCTGGGAGGAACAAATGACTGTTCTATAACCCCCCCCCCCCCCCCGCCGCCTCCTGACGGAAAATTCTTGGTTTCTTTTTTTTAGTCACTCGCAAAGAATAAATTTTATTATGTTTTTCAAAATAAGAAAATAAAATTAGTTACTTACTTCAAAATCTAGGGAGGGGTAGTTGCTCTCCTATGCCCCCCTCCTCCCCTAAACGGAAAATTCCAGCTGACTAAATAAATATTTATTATTTAAGTTAATTTTTAATTATAATTGATTTAATAATTATTAATAATATTTATAATTAATAATTATTGATATTTAATATAATATTAATTATATATTACATAATATGAATAATATAATTTAAATAATTAGTAATTATTATTTATAATTAATAATTATTAATAATATATAATAAATTAATATTATTTAAATAATATTTTTTATTCTAAATTCTGTCCGGGATGCAGATACATTTTGCGCTGTTAGCGAAACGAGATTGACCAATCAGAAGCTCACATTTCGCGAACTTTTCCCTGTTTTAAGGAAGCAAGCTTCCTGATTGGTCGATCTCGTTTCGCTAACAGCGAAAAATCTATCTGGATTCCGGCGGATGAAGCAGTAGTGCTCATACAACTCAACTTTCGATCTAGGCGGAATGCTTTATTTACAATACATGTGACTCGCGATTCGACCTTCGTCTTTTTTTCATAGCCCCTTTTGTTCGTATTATGCTTTCGCGTTAATTATTATTATTATTATTTTTAAATGAATGTCAATAACCATAACATTGCGAACATTATGTACCGAGCTAATTTTTTAAAGAACTGACACCATGCCCGTTCGGTTTTTGCGTTCGTATAGGGTAGATGCACCAGTTTTGGCCACATTGGATCAATTTGTCTAATATTTAGCCTGTGAATTAATGCTAACAAATAATAGGCATTCTTACATTTTAAGCAAACTCTCTTTTATCATTTACAATATCATTTGTTAATTTTTTGATAAAATATGACTTGCAAAAAAAAATAAATGTGTGAGACTGTAGTGTGTGCTTACATGTATTAAGATTTTTGCTTAGCTGACGAGTTTTCAGAATCTTTCAACATTAGGCACTTATTGGGTTCTATTTGTTCTGAAACAAATTGCTATTAGGTTTTATGAGGTAAGCTTTCTCTCTACTGCAATTTTACATTTTTAATTTAATTATTTTAACAGTTTAATGGGGGTGGCCAAAACTGGTGCATTAAATTTGCTATATGTACCAGTTATGGCCATGGGGGTGGCAAAAAAGGGTACAACATTATGTTCCACTTTTGGCCACATGATTCATTATAGAGGGAATTTTAGACATTTAATAAATTTAAGAACATCTGGAAAAATCAATTTAATTTTGTTTTATATAGTAATGGCTTCAATAATAATAATAATAGAAAAAGCAAGGCTAATGGCAGTTCTTATAAAAGAAATTTTGTTATTCTCTGTCCAATAGATAATTCACTTTAGAAAGAAGGACATTGTGCTAGTCACTAAAGAATGACATTGCTAAAGAAAATAGAGTATTGTGTTTAGTATCAATAAAGCAAAAGGGAAGGCGATATGTAATGTTTAGATATGATAAATAAACTAAAACATAAATTTTGAAAGATTTTACAACTTATAAATTAAAAAGTTCAATAAAATTATAGCATGATTTAACTGCTTGTATTTTTCCTAAAGAAATGAAGAAGTTCCATAATTTTTGCAATATTTCAGGCACACGGATTTAGAAATACTAAATATTGTGAAAATCTTTACTAGAGATATCTAAATACAAGTAAGAATGTATTTCACATTATTTAAAAAAAACAGGATTCCTTTTACCAAGTTTAAAAGAGATTCTGTGCTATTAAAAAATGGCCTAGAGGGAACACTGCTGTAAGATAGGAAGTAAAATTAAGGCCATTCAAAATGTAATGCCAGTACTACAAGCTAGCAAAGTTTTGGAGTAACCCGTTCTTGCCTTTGCAGGACGGACACTACTTTTCTCTAATAATGTTGAATCTCAAGTAGTAGATCTAGGTACTAGGAATTGAAGTTAAAAATCAATTAGAAAAGTGGATTTTAGATATTGTCAGAATACTATTTCCTATAAAAATGGAATAACTTTTAAGATTCTGCTCAGAAAATTGTAGCCGGCAAGATAGAAACTCCATTTCAAGATGGAAGACCAGGTATGAAATGGTATGATTTGCTTCTGAAATCACACCCTAAAATAACTTGCAAAGAAGCAAGGTATTTAAATAAGGCACAAGCTAATATAAATCAAAAGATGATTTCATAACTTTTTGATGAATATCAAACAAAAATCAGAAAATGTTTTCGAGAAATATAACTCTTTGATGAAGATTCAAGTGTTCTAAACAAGCCACAATCCATGAATAATTATAAAACTGATTAAATAGTTAATCTTTATGTCCTATAGGTACTGTTGTCCCTTTTATTAATCAAATTCAAATGTATTTTTTGTTTTTTAATTGAAATTTTCTGTTAAAATCAACATAAGTATATTTTATTTGATGTTTTTATCAATTCATAAAGAAATTTGCAAAATTCTCTTAATATAGCAAGCAAATATATGTGTGGTAAAATAGATGTTGCATAAAAATGCTTTATTTTTACTTATTATCAATTAAAATGTTTGTTAAACTACATGATATTGGAGTGGCCAAAACTGGTGCATAGAGATGGCCAAAACTGGTGTAGGGGTGGCCAAAACTGGTACAAATTGGAATAAATTACTTGATGAGTTATTACTCACAATCTAAAATATTTTGTAGAAAGTCATTATAGTTAACAGAAAGACAATTAAATTTACTAACGAATGATGTTATTATGATTTAATATGCTTCAATCGATCAAGAAATGTAAAATTTCTATTTCAAATTTTCTCTAAATGTGGCCAAAACTGGTACATCTACCCTACTATTTTTTAAATCTGACTTGTCCGTATAATACTTTGATTATTCTTTTAGAATGTATATTTAAGATTGCTAAATTATGTACTGAGCTTGATCTCTCTTTTTGAAAGGACTATTATACTTCCAAAAAAGTGGGCCCTTTTTAAAAAATTCGGATATACTATTCAACAGTAGAAAATAAAAGTCGCACCAATAAAATATTTCGGAGGAGGATTTGTAGGTGCAAGATACTATTTATATGTATATTTTTTGGTTTTTCTTTAAAGAATAATAGAGGTGTAGCTGATTAAAAGCTAGTTAGTGTAAATTTAAGTAACTTATTGTTACTACAGAGGAAAAGAGTTCAATAATCTAAGTTTTTTATTGAATAGTTTTTTTTTGTGTGTGTATTGTTCGGGTTATTTAATGTAACTTTTCAAGTAGTGCTGCTGGTTTTAAACATTTTAAAACAATGTGCATGACTTATTAAATTTTCGAATAAAATTAAATTTTAAAAGTAAACAGAAAAAGTATGTTTTCAGACAATGCAAAAATCTTATTTTTTTTTTTTTTTTTTTTTTAAATCTGCCTACCCTCAACTGCTGCTGAAGATTAAACTTGAAGCCACAGCGGTTGTCCAATGGCCTGGAACTAACCCTTCCCACTTTGCAATGTTTTTAATTTAAGCAATTTTTCTTTTAAATTTGTCTGGTAACTTCTTTTTAAAAAAATTCTGCCTCCAGTTGAGTGGTCAGTATTGATTAGAGTGTGCATGAATGTTTCTTCCTTAGTATACACTAGTACTTGGCATTCGATGCTCAGCAATTCTGCAAAGCAGCACTCAATAGACTGCCGTGTTTACTTGTGTAATAGTCTCACCCCTGATTTGAAGCAGAAAAAATCGTCAAACTATTTTCTTTTCATGAATTGAATGGATGAAAAAATTATGAAAGATTGGGTTCGCAACGTTTGGAAGAAAAGGTCTTGAGCATTGCTCAAAAAAAACAGCCATGCTGGTACTTGATAGTTTCCGAAGACATTTTGTTGATGATGTAAAGAAAAAACTTTAAGAAGGCAAAACAGATCTTGTGATAATTCCCGGAGGAGTCACAGAGATTCTGCAAGACAATATAAGACGAGTATATGGATATTGGATAATCAATGGGAACAACGAGAAAATTCCCAGTGGAAAAGTAAGGCGCCCATCCCTGGAACTAATGTGTAGTTGGACATTACAAAGCTTGACTTTAATGACAAGCGATATAATTTCCAAAAAATTTTAAGAAGATGGGTATCTTTGACGCTTTGGACGGAAGCGAAGATGACATTTTATGGAATGACGGAGATTCTTCAGACACCGACTCTCATTACAATAGTGATACTGAAACCTTTAGTAAAAGAAATTTATTATGATAATTTTTTGTTTAAATTTTCACAAAGATTATTTGTAAATTTTACATCTATAAAAATATTACCATAAAAAGAAAATGGTATTTAATAAACATCACATAATCTGGAAACATTTGGTAAGTTACTAATTTTATTATGTGTTTTTTTATACCAGTAATGTTTCAGCATTTCAGTGTACAATATTATGCAGTAGATTTCTCCGCATAATAGTTGCACCTAGACTTTCACAATAAAAATTTGGCAAAAAAAAGTGCAACTATTATGAGAGTAAACACAGTACTATACAGTATGAAGTCGATTTTTGCAAAGAATCTCCACTACTTACTTAAGAGGTTACTTCACTCACATGAAAACGCCTGCCCTGTAATATTAATCTTATAAGAAATTTTTTTTAAAGTATCTCATTTGCATTTCCATATTTTGAAATTATTCTGTATGCCAGCTGAGGTCGATCTTTACAACAGCCGTTTTTTACTTTTTTGATTTTGTTTGCAGGTTTTTTTTCTGAGGCTATTTTTGTCTGAAAAAGATTAACGTCCTCATAAAAAAAAAAAAAGTGTATTTTAGAGATCGTCTTTAGTTACCCAATGCAAACAAAAGCATGGGAATGCAAACGAGATATTTTAAAAAAAATCTCCAAAAGATTAAGATTAGAAAGTGCATGTACTTGCATGGGCACAGATGTCACATACGGGCGGGGTTTTTTTCCGACGCCAGTTTGCAGGAAGTTCAAGACTGGCAGCGGTCGTCACAGATTTTCTTTTCTGTTTTGCATATTCTTTTTCATCAAGCCATTACTTTGCTTCATATTATTTTTAGCTCTTTATTATTTAATACAAAAAGTTGAGATTATTATTAATAACAATTCATAAAATACCTAAAAACACTACAGGTAAGTGATTGTTTGATTAATTAATGCTTCAATTGTTAAAATTTTGCAATATTTTTTATGACTGATTTGTGAATTTAGTATTTTCATTCTGTGACAGAGTCACAAAACTTGCATTTTTTTCCATGTCTGACTGAAAAAAATAATTAACTTTTGATCTGCGACTGATTGATGAATTTTGAGATATTTTCATACAACTAACTGACAAATTTTGCAAATTTTCTTTCGACGGAAAGATATGACATTTGTTCCCCCTTAAATTACTTATAATCTTGACATTAATGTAAACATTACCCTTAATCTCCGATTCATCTGATGTAAACAAACAGCCATTATTTGTGACATTAGTTGTAGATTTGTCCCCAAATCACTAATTTATAGGCATTTTAGAATTTTTTCAATTAATAATATAGAATTGTGTTTGCTTGATGTTTATATATGAAATTATCTAAAAATTAGGGAGCTTCACATTACTTTTCTCCTCAAGTGGGCACACCTAGAAAATAGTGTCAGAATGAACGAAGTAATAACTGTTCTTATGACGTAATTTTCTTTGAAAAAGTTTTGTTATGTGCAATTTTATTTAAGGAAGTTTTGGGATTTTTTGTAAAGAAAAATTATATGTGACATTTATCGTACTTTATGAAATTCATATTTTCAAACTTGCATTGATAATTTCAGTTCTGTTCAATTTAAAAAAATTGACGTATTTATGTTTGCTCTGTTTTTTTTTTTTTTAAATTGTACTGAAATCTATCGGAAAAATTTGAGTAAAATATTTTTATAAATGTCATCCTTCAATTTAAGTATAATACATTATTAGCATTATATCTATGTATGTGTATATATATATATATATATGATGTGGGAACGCTGCATCTCCTGACTGAATTTATCCCTGTGCATTTGTTATGGTGAATGCTTTTCATTATGGGTGTTCTCAAATCCAAAGAGGCAACTTTATGACATGTTTTAAATTATTTTTGTTTGGAAACGCATGAAACTAGCAGGTGTTTGTGTTCAGAAACTATGTAATCGAAAGATGTTTTCAGACGTTTTATTTTACTGCAGAAACGCGGAATTCCGCTTTTTCAGCATTGAATTTTATTATTCCTGGGATCGATGCAAATATGCATTAAAATTTGTTAACATTTTTAATGAGGGAAGGGTTGTAGTGGGAGTGTAGGAAATATAACAAAAACGTGACTACGAACCGCACCAAATTGAGCACAATTGTCAAAGGATCATGGAAAAAATGCAATTAATGTCAAAGAATCATGGGGAAAATGCGATTTTCGTCAAAGGATTACAGGAAAAAATGCGACTCCCGTCAAAGGATCGCTGGGAAACGCAATTTTCGTCAAAGGATCGCTGGGAAACGCAATTTTCGTCAAAGGATCGCTGGGAAACGCAATTTTCGTCAAAGGATCGCTGGGAAACGCAATTTTCGTCAAAGGATCGCTGGGAAACGCAATTTTCGTCAAAGGATCGCTGGGAAACGCAATTTTCGTCAAAGGATTGCCGGAAAAATGAGATTTTCATTAAAGGATCACGAAAAAGACACGATTTCCATCAAAGAATTGCAAAAAAAACATGATTTTTGCCAATAGATCGTGTAAAATATGCAAGTTTATTCAAAAGGTCGTGCAAAATGCTCGAATTTCATCAAAAGATCGTGTAATATGCGAATTTCTTCGAAGGGTCGTGGGAAAAACGTGAATTTCGCCAAAGAATCACAAAAAAATATGATTTTTGTCAAATGATCGCAGAAAAAATGCAAATGTCGTTAAAAGATCGTGGAAAACATGCGAATTTCTTCGAAGGATCTTGCAAAAAAATGTGATTTTCGCCAAAGGATCGTGTAAAATATGCGAATTTTGTCGAAAGACCATGTAATATGCGAATTTCTTTGAAAGGTCACAGAAAAAACAAGAATTTTGTCAAAGAATCGCGAAAAAATGCGTATTTCGTCAAATAATAGTGTAAAATATGTGAATTTCTTCGAAAGATCGTGCGAAATATGCAAATTTTGTCGAAAGATCGGGTAATATGCAAATTTCTTTGAGAGGTCGTGGAAAAAACGTGAATTTCGCCAAAGAATCACAAAAAAATATGATTTTTGTCAAATGATCGCAGAAAAAATGCAAATGTCGTTAAAAGATCGTGGAAAACATGCAAATTTCTTCGAAGGATCTTGCAAAAAAAATGTGATTTTCGCCAAAGGATCGTGTAAAATATGCGAATTTTGTCAAAAGACCATGTAATATGCGAATTTCTTTGAAAGGTCACAGAAAAAACAAGAATTTTGTCAAAGAATCGCGAAAAAATGTGATTTTTGTCAAATGATTGCGAAAAAAATGCATATTTCGTCAAATGATCGTGTTAAATATGTGAATTTCTTCGAAAGATCATGCAAAATATGCAAATTTCTTCGAAAGATTGTGTAATAATGCAAATTTCTTTGAAAGGTCGTAGAAAACTGCGATTTTTGCCAAAGGATCGTGTAAAATAAGTGAATTTCTTCAAAAGGTCGTGCGAAATATGTGTATTTCCTCGAAAGATTATGTAATATGCAAATTTCTTGCCACTTATTCATGTTATGTACCTACGATGACCCTCCCTTTACATTCACACCAGGGGGGGGGGGTACTTTTCTAAATTTTGCTGACATGCATCATGTGACATATCTTTGGAAAGGTGTGTGGCTGCTTATTTGTATTAGCACCTTCGTGTCCCTCCCCCGTGGGAGGGCATTTTTCTAAATTTTGCCATAGCCCCTCGTGTGACATATCATTGAAAAGGCCTGTGACTGCTTAATCATTTTATGCACTTCTGGTGCTCTGCCCACCACTTTGCCCCCCCCGGGGGGTACTTTCCTAAATTTTGCTAACACCTGTCATGTGACATATCGTTGGAATGGCCTGTAACTGCTGAATCATTTTATGCACTTCCGGTACTCCTCCCCCACCCCCCACTTTGCCCCCCCAGGGGTGTACTTTACTAAATTTTCCCGACACCCGTCATGTGACATATCGTTCGAAAGGCCCTTGGCTGCTTAATCATTTTATGCACTTCCGGTACTCCGCCCACTACTTTGCCCCCCTGGGGGGCACTTTCCTAAATTTTTCCGACACCCGTCATGTGACACATCGTTGGAAAGGCCTGTGACCGCTTAATCATTTTATGCACTTCCAGTACCCCGCCCACCACTTTGCCCCCCAGGGGGGGCACTTTACTAAATTTTGCAGATACCCATCATGTAACATATCGTTGGAAAGACCTGTGACTGCTTAATCATTTTATGCACTTCGGTACCACACCCACCACTTTGCCCCCCATGGGGGCACTTTACTAAATTTTCCCGACACCTGTCATGTAACATATCGTTGGAAAGGCCTTTGGCTGCTTAATCATTTTATGTACTTTCGGTACTCTGCCCGCTGCTTTGCCCCCCTAGGGGGGCACTTTCCTAAAATTTTCTGACACTAATCATGTGACATATCGTTGGAATGGCCTGTAACCGCTTAATCATTTTATGCACTTCCGGTACTCCTCCCCCACCCCCCACTTTGCCCCCCCAGGGGTGTACTTTACTGAATTTTCCCGACACCCATCATGTGACATATCGTTCGAAAGGCCCTTGGCTGCTTAATCATTTTATGCTCTTCCGGTACTCCGCCCACTACTTTGCCCCCCTCGGGGGCACTTTCCTAAATTTTTGCGACACCCATCATGTGACATATCGTTGGTAAGGCCTGTGACCGCTTAATCATTTTATGCATTTCTGGTGCTCCATCCACTACTTCCCCCCCCCCCCCCCTTTGGAGGTCACTTTCCTACATTTTGCCGACACCCAAACCTGTGACCGCTTAATCATTTCATATACTTCCACTGCTCCGTGCACTACTTTGCCCCCCTTAGGGCACTTTCCTCAGGGAGGCAAAGTGGATACTCATTAAAAAAAATACTACATTTTTGAGGTCGATATACTACAAAAAAACTGCAGTTGGAGAACTGCGGTGATTTGGCCGATTCCACTACAGAATTTTTGCGGTCAATAAAACTGCGAAATTTCTGCAGAATTTTTAATATTGATATAACTATAAATTTTCTGTAGAATTTTTGTGGTCAATACAACTGCTAAATTACTGCAGTTAGTAAACTGCGGTAATTTTGTAGTTCTATTGACCGCAAAAAATCTGTAGTGGAATCGGCCAAATCACCGCAGTTTTCCAACTGCGGTTTTTTTGTAGAATTTCTGCAGTTCATTTTTAGCTGGGAAGTAACATGATACAATGCTTAGAATACATTTAAGGGAGACCAAACTGGTCGCTAAGGACGGCCAGTCATAAAATAAATATCAGTGAAGTTTTGTATAAAGAATTCTGTAAATGTTAGAAAGTGCTTCATAATCGACTCTTGAAGCATAATTCTTCATTCTTGTTTATATTCTATCATATTATTTTTTCCTTAACCATGCAATTTTCTGTTTAAGACAGATTTTCGCCATATACAGGCACTGTATTCGCAGGTTTTATTGAATTTCTGAAGTAAATTCATTCCTTAACACAATTCCTAATTCTTCCTTTCGCTTCCATTTACGTCCCCTAAGGAAATTAGACTGTTCTTATGTACATTATATCTCTTTCCTGATCTTAATTATTACACTCTGCGCCCCCTGGTGATGAAAACTGTAAAATGCCATGTCATTAAACATGAATAGGAAGTTCATCATGGATCTCAAATGGCATCTGGATTGCAACCAATGAAATTAGCATTTTATTACGAGAAAATTAATTTTTAGGGAATGAATTGGAGATAATTTTATTAAATGATTATGATCAGCAGCTTATAAGAAGGAAAACAAATAAGCTTTGAATCATATATTTTTTACTAATCATGCAATTTTAAAATAATGAAACTTCCATTAGGAACTTTATTTAATTTTTAACCGATTCAATTTTTATTTGAATGAGATAAGGTAAGGTACCCTATTTTCGTACCGCCAGTCACTTTTAGGTCCTAAATGTTGTAATTTTCAGTGAAAACCTACCAAATTTGGATTTTACATAGGCAAACTACCCACGAACATAGAAACATAGGCAAATATCGTACAAGAAAATTTTAACAATGCGAAAAATTGTTTTTTCAAAAGTATCTATATATGGCAAAAGGGGAAAAAATGTCCCCAATTTCGTCCCACTCAAAAAATCCAATACGCCGAGGCTTAACTTATAACTAAATCAAAATTTATTTCTAAATGAGTAAGTAATTTAATTCACATTAAATTAACGCACAAAGATCGGTACTAATTATCAGTGGAAGAATAACATAACGAAACATTCATCATCCAAACGTGAGGAAAAAATTGTCATGAAAAAAGCATTACTAATTTCGTCCCCGATACGAAAATAAGAACAGCAAGGGGATGAAATTGTGACCACTCTACTTCACAATATAGCGGAATTCATTTCCCGTATGATGAACTGAGCGTCCTAAAACTCACTGTATGCTACTATCAGCATCCTACCTACGTAAGATACATGCAATGAATAAGAAATAAGTACTTACAGTACAGTAATTAACGTTCTACAAACTACGTAATAAGAACACAAGTCTTCTAAAAATAGGAAATCTGGCGTCTTTAATATATGTATGCGTCTTGGCGAACGAAACTTTCATTACTGATCTCTTTTTCCTGCCGTTCCCTGTGCCTGGCGTGATAAGTGACGCAACTTTCGCAGAACCGGAGAAGTAAAGGGGGGCGAAATTAGTAAAGGACACAAAATTAGGGCACTTTACTCTACCATTCATTATGATGCACTCTAAATAAAAAAGTGTGGCTATTCACTCCGGAGGAGTGAATAGTCACTCTATCGCAGAGTCAAAAAATGCCCAACCTCTTTAGAGTGACTATTCACTCTGAGCAAAAGGGAAAATTTTGACTCTCTGAAAGAGTGAATAGTCACTCCTGGGAAGTGAATATTCACTCTAAACAGGGGTGGATAATCACTCTTTCGGAGGAGGGACTATTCACTTTTGCTAAAGGAGTGCGGTTTTTCACCCCTGGTAGAAGTGAATAGTCACTCTTTCATGGGAGTGAATGTTCATTTTTTAAGTAGTCAATTCTATTTTTTATTTTGCTTTTATGGTCTTTTGAAAAGAATCACATCTTAAACAGCATGCACTGAAAATAGATACAAGCGGGGTAAAGATTGGAATAAAATACTTTATTAACAATATTTATTGTCTGAGCGAAGCGAAGGCTAATACTCAGCGAAATATTACTGTCCGGACACTTTACTACTACGATGGATATTAACGCCATGTCCTACTAAAAAAAAAGCCTAATAAAAACCTTTCGTCAAGCATAACTCAATAAATATTTGTCGGATTTCGTTTCTGATTGCACCAGAAGGTACCTATGAGAGTCGCCTACTGAATGCACCTACTATGAAAAATAAGTTCCAAACCGTTTAAAAATTATATAGAAAAAACTCTTAAAAAAGCACAATTTATATGCATACGTCACAGAAATTTGGTGTGCGTCACTTTCACCGGTTGATGTTTTCGTAGACAACTGGTTTGAACACATGGAACAAATAAAAAAAAATACGCACCCAGTAATATTGAATAGATCAGTTTCAACCACGTGATCACAAACCTTGCAACAACCCGTGGCAACCAGTTTTGGTGGGCAAACAAATAATAATACAGTATTCCATACCACGGTGACCGTTTTTAGCCTGTTGTATAAAATCTGGCATGTTGTATGACATACAATTGTGGATGATTAAAACAAAAGACATGAGTGTTTATTGATGCGGAGGTTATCTTTCTCTGGATGTCTGTCTGTCTATCATACAGCATGCAATTTTCTTGTAAAGGATGATATTATTATTCAGTAAAACCTTCATAACGGACACACCCAATTAGTGGACACCTCTATTTAGCGGGCATTTTTTCGATTACCAACCCTTAAATAACTGTACATTTTTTACTCTCAGTAGCGAACACCTCCAAATAGAGAACAAATTCTGCCCTCCTGAGGTGTTTGCTATTCAGAAGTTTTACTGGTAAAACCTCCATAGCGGACACACCCGATTAGCGGATACCTCTATTTAGCGGACATTTTTTCGATTACCAACACTTAAATAACTGTACATGTTTTACTCTCAGTATTGGTCACCTCTAAATAGAGGACAAATTCTGCATTCTCGGGGTTTCCGCTATTCAGAGGTTTTACTGTATATAATATTGATGATTATTGTACAGGGCCGCACAAAAGAATAAGAATATATGAAACGAATATAAACTAAATTCGGGATTGGTAGATCGCTGATGGTAATGTAATTTTAGGATGTTGTTACAGTCATCCGCAGCATGTTTTTAGAGCTTCATCCATCTAACGAAACCCTACCTGTCTCACTCCTTTGTCTGTCTGTTTGTCCGTCTGTCACAGAGCCCGTTCTCAGAAACTATATATGTCGGAGACTTGAAAATTTGCATACTTATAGCTGAACACCACACATCAAACGGCAAATAATAAAATTTTGAAAAAGTCTAATATTTAACCCTCTGGGCTCTAACTTGTGTATTTTAAGCAATTTTTCTAACTCAGCCCCTAATTTAATTAAGTTGGAGACATGAAATTTTGCATACTTATAGCTGAACATCTCACATCAAACGACAAATAATAAAATTTTGAAAAAGGCTTAATATTTAACCCTTTGGGCTCTAACTTGTGTATTTAAAGCAATTTTTCTAACTCAGCCCCTAACTAAGTTGGAGACATGAAAGTTTGCATACTTATAGCTGAACACTTGCGATAACACGATAAATCATAAAATTTTGAAAAAGTCATATTTAACCCTCCAGTCTCTAACTTCTGTATTTTAAGCCATTTTTCTAACTCAGCCCCTAATTAAGTTGGAGACATGACATTTTGCATACTAATAGCTGAACACCTCACATCAAACGACAAATAATAAAATTTTTAAAAAGTCTAATATTTAACCCTCTGGGCTCTAACTTATGTATTTTAAACAATTTTTCTAACTCAGCCCCTAATTAAGTTGGAGACATGAAATTTCGCATACTTATAGCTGAAATCCTCACATCAAACGACAAATAATAAAATTTTGAAAAATGTCTGATATTTAAGCCTCTGGGCTCTAACTTATGTATTTTAAGCAATTTTTCTAACTCATCCCCTAACTAAGTTGGAGAATTGAAAGTTTGCATACTTATAGCTGAAAACTTGCGATAACACGATAAATCATAAAATTTTGAAAAAGTCATATTTAACCCTCCAGTCTCTAACTTCTGTATTTTAAGCAATTTTTCTAACTCAGCCCCTAATTAAGTTGGAGACATGAAATTTTGCATACTTATATCTGAACACCTCACATTAAACGACAAATAATAAAATTTTGAAAAAGGTCTAATATTTAACCGTCTGGGCTCTAACTTGTGTATTTTAAGCAATTTTTCTAACTCAGCCCCTAATTAAGTTGGAGACATGAAAGTTTGCATACTTATAGCTGAACACTTGCGATAACACGATAAATCATAAAAATTTGAAAAAGTCATATTTAACCCTCCGGTCTCTAACTTCTGTATTTTAAGCAATTTTTCTAACTCAGCCCCTAATTAAGTTGGAGACATGACATTTTGCATACTTATAGCTGAACACCTCACATCTAACGACAAATAATAAAATTTTGAAAAAGTCTATTACTTAATCCTCTGAGCTCTAACTTGTGTATTTTAAGCAATTTTTCTAACTCAGCCCCTAATTAAGTTGGAGACATGACATTTTGCATACTTATAGCTGAACACCTCACATCAAACGACAAATAATAAAATTTTGAAAAAGTCTATTATTTAACACTCTGCGCTCTAACTTGTGTATTTAAAGCAATTTTTCTAACTCAGCCCCTAATTATGTTGAAACATAAAAATTTGCATACTTATAGCTGAACACCTCACATCAAACGACAAATAATAAAATTTTGAAAAAATCTAATATTTTACCTCTAATATTTTGTCTCGCGCAATTTTTAAATTTAAACTGTTTTGCAATACTATTTTTTGTTCATTTTGCATAATAAGTGTAATGTGACGTAATTTGTTCTATTTCAGATTTCTAACGCATGTTAATGAATTTATTTTACAATATCCCTTCTCTTTTAAAATTCACATGTCAATATAGTTTTTATGGCGTAATTTCCAATAAGTGCCTGCTTTTTATACCTAATTATTTAATTGTAATTTGAAGGTTTTTTTCTGTTTGTAATAGTAACGTGTAAATAATTTTTTTATTTGAAGCAAACATTATTGTTTGCGCTGTTTATACAGTTGGCAACAGTTTAAATTAATACCATTTTCTAAGATATGTAAAAAATATCTGTCAAAATGCTGAATATTTGAATTTAAAATAGAAATAAAACCTCAAAAAATGAGTCAAATTAAAAAAAAAAATTAATGAAATCTGCAGACCGGGATTTTCTATTGAATAAAATGATCTAAAAATGATTAAATTCCCATGTATAAATTTTGCTCTTAAAATTTTTTTTTTAATGGAACGATTTTGTCCAACTTTAGCATTAAATATCTCTTAAAATAATTCTTCAATTTGAAAACTGTATGCATTAGTGTGTTGATCAAACATTTCGCTATAATACCACCGATTTTCATATATTTGTATGCAATAGTTTTCTTAATATTAACGAAGAAAGACCTCCGGTCGCAAAAAATTCAAAACCGGCGGCGGCGGCGGCGGTGACAGCGTTAGTTACTTTTCATAGAATAGAGAGATATATAAAAATGAAAGCTTGTCTATCTGTCTATTTGTAATTCTATAAAAAATCCACAATTTGGTAGCCAAAATTGTGAAGAGATACGTACATGTGTATTAAAACATGGCCGAGACAACTAAAGTAATCCGGAATCGAAATAACTTATAGTTAATTTTTAATTAATAAAAAACCACCAATTTAACAGCAATTTCTTATCAAATTTAAACATTTTTCGTTATAGCAGTTGCCAACAATTAAAAACCACAATAAAATTATTACTACAACAATTAATTTTCTACTGCAAGATTTCCACGTGAAAAATGAAAATGAAATAAATAGTTTGCCGAATTTAAAAAAAAAGGTGAATATTACGTCATAACTTTTCTATTGCAAGATATTCACGTGAAATATGAAAATGAAATAAATGGTTTGACGAATTTAAATGAAAGTGAATATAACTTCATAAGTTTTCTATTTCAAGGTTTCCACGTGAAAGAGGAAAATATTACGTCATATTGGAAATATAAAGGGCATGGTGGATATAGTATAACGTCATATGAGTGTGGAAAATGTATTGAAGCATAATAAAAACCCGATTAGGGAAATATTGGCGTATTTTAACATTATTGCTCCAATTATAAATTGAAATAAGTTCATTTATAGCTGTATTCTTTTGCGTCTGTTATATACATTTATACATTTTTATATAGCGTTTTCATATGATTCATTCAACAACATTTCGATTGCTTTTTTTAATGTTTGTTTTGTGTTGTATGTTAAATTTTGAAATTGATTTTCAGAACAAACATCCTTCAAATTCTGGGCAACGCCGGCACTTTAGCTTGTAACAGAATAATGGCTTTTGTATCTGTACATCTAATGCTAATATTATAAAGCGTTATTTTATTATAAAGTATATAATATTATTAATGCTTGTACGTTTGTGAGGTGTTATCTCTGAAACTACATAGCCAACTTAAAAAAATGTTGGTGACCATCTCTGCTCCGAAAAAAATACTATTTTATGTCAGTGCAAGAACCTACATCGCTGCAGGAGCAAAAAAGTTCTAAAATTGTGATTTCTGCGATATTGATTGGGTTAGAAACTTTAAATTTGGTGCGGTAGTTACTTTTAAGATGTAAATACACGTAATGAACGCTCTCTAAAAGGTTCAATTTGACGGATAAACGTAAAAATTTCTAGAAATGTTCTAAACTATGATTTATTTGGAATACTGAAATTTTGGGGGTACTGTTGGGGTTAGAAACTAGAACTTTGGCATGGTAGTAATTAATAAGATGTAAATGCTCGTTGTAGAACGAATTCTAAAAAATAGAAAGACTAAACAAAGCGGAAAAAGATCTAAAGATAATCTAAGTAACGAAGAACATGGAACTGTTAGGAATATAAACATGAAAATTGACATGGCTGTATTTATCATGACGTAAATTCTCGCAATAGAACAATTTCTAAAAATGTCGCTATAAAAAACAGTGCAGAAACAAAAAACTTTCAAAAATTTTCTATTTCTCTGTTACTGCTGAGCCCAAAGTCTTGAAATATTGATTCGGGTTAGTTTTAAAATATACAATTGTCTCTATGAATGGTTTCTAAAAAATTTAAAATTTAAAAAGATGAAATTAACGGAAAGCGATCTCAATTACCATTAATTTGGAATTATTAGGTACAGCAACTTTAAATATTTCATAATGCTGCATTTCCTCCGCAAAACATGCGATTTAAATGCAACAAAACTGATAGATACCCACCTAGCATTAAATAAATTGTGTAAATATTGAATAAAGACCTGTATGAAACAGTGAGTAGGTTGCCCGAAAGTACTTGTTAAAGTGTTCCTTCTCTAGGCTTTTCTCTCTCTCGCCAAGGCCACTAACAGAGGGAAGTGCCGTTTTAAATGTGATATGAATTTTTTATCCGATTCATTTTTCTAGACATTTTATCATAAGGTCATATTCTCAATTATCATTAGTAGATTTTTTATATATTAACTTATTCTGGTGAAATTTTGTAATCGGGTTCATATTGGCGTATGTTAGCTTGCATGATTTGCTGAATAAATATGTATGGATTTGTAAATTACTTCAAATGACACTTTGACAGCTCAAAAGTTATGCAGACGATATATTCAGATCTTGTGTCATACTTTATGTTGAAATCATTGCCGATTTCTTTTATTTAATACATGCTAAATACAGCTCAACTTGTGCAGAATATGTTTGAAAACAAAACAATACAGCGTATGTAGTGGCCAGCATACACTCATCATTTAAATCCGATCGAGCATATCTAAAACACACTCTAACGAAGCATTGCATGCCACTTTTGATGCATTCGGTACTTTGATACTATATTAGATTTTGAGAAGAGAATTCCTTAAATGTTATCGACAACCTCATTGCATCCGTGGAAAACAGATATTGTACAATATTAACTATTCCGGGGGAGCACACACCATATAAAGTATGGTCCATTCTTTTTAAACATCATATATTTGTCATTTAAAGTTACTCAAATTGGTGCGGAGCATCTGATTATGCTCTTGACATCATTTTATACAGTTAAAATTCCGATATAAGTAAATTAGTGTTTCATTTTCTATTTTACTTTTAATATATTGCGTACTTTCAATTTTATATCCATGCATGGCTGTCTTGAATGGTTTGATTTCCCATTTTTTTAAACAGTGTATACGAATTTATATATAAGATTTTGTAATTCTACAATTCGTTTATTTTCATCATTTCAATTTTTCGCAGTATATGGGCAATTAAAGATAATATCTCATTTTCTTTGCTTCCACATGTTATTATTAAATCTATGTTCTCAGTAATATCGCTCAGACTAATCCCTCTGAGGGAAGTCCTAGTTTAATTCATAGTTTGTAACACTAATTGAACCTTTAAGGAAAAATTCAGTTAAAGTTACATAGAATTTAAATTAGATTACTGACAGAAATAAACTAAAATATTTTATTCCAATCTTATCCTTTGTGTTTGCTTTTATTGCATGCCCTATAAAGATATTACTTTCAAAGTTTTATTAATAACTTTTTAATAGGTGGATCTTATATGTTTAACAATGTTTGATTTGATTTTAATTTTTGTTTTAAATATAAAACCGTACCGAAATAAAATAAAACTTGCTTAAAAGGTGCATTTTTATACAACAGATGTCACAATATAAAAGATGTTAACACATATTACACTTTTTAAAAACTTAAAAAGAGTTTATAAATATAATACACGCGCCGAGCGTTAAAAAGTGTAATATGTGTTAACATCTTTTATATTGTGACATCTGTTGTATAAAAATGCACCTTTTAAGCAAGTTTTATTTTATTTCGATACATTTTCAAGGTGAATGTGACATTCCCAACAATATATGATTATTCATATATATATATATTTATAAAACCGTACTTTTCCATTAAATTATTGCTATTTTTGCAAAGTCCTATTGTTTTAAAATATTTTTAATTTTTCCCCTTAAAAAACAATGCTTATAAACTCGCATCTTTTTAAAATAAGTTCTAAGTATGATTTAAATGTTAAGAATGTATATATATTTTTTTATCCGCTGTTATTTGCTTTTATTTTATTTAATATGAACATGGAGTCTAAATTTTAAGTTATGTGAAATATACATTTTTCTTTTAAACACATTCCTTAACTTAATGATATTCAATTTTCGCCCGTTATTGCTGAAAAATGGAATTAATACTATACTTATTAATGAAACGATACGACAAGCCATATTTAATTTAAATTTTTTATTCGCGTAGATATTGTATTCTGTGAATATGAGCAAAATAGATTTTATATGTTTATAGGATAAGATTGACCTCGGAAATAGAAACAAGGTGGAAATTGCTCGTCAAACGTGGCAAATGAGGTGCGTTTGTACTATAACTAATTTTATAAATATTTTTTGCACCGCATATTGTACTGAATGTATATTGTAGTGAACTTCATAAGTGCATATCAATTTCATTCTGTTCGAAAGACTGTAACATAACATCATTAAAATGCACTTGAAATATTTTTTTCCCATTGACCTTAATGTAACGGAAAGCTTTTGGCTGTCTTTGTAATTAAACTGTACATCCGATTTTCATAAAACTTGAAACAACTCGATAAAATTTTGCAACAATTATATATGGTAAATGTGCCAGTAGTGGACACCCTTAGGGAATTTCTTTTAAAATTATTTTTTTATTAATAGTTATAATTATTATATTCCAGTTTTTTCAATATTATATTAATCTATCAACAATATTTAACCATTCTTATAGTCTCAATTCCCAATATGAATCGAAATTTAATTTTAAATAACAGAAATATATCAAAACACCCAAAAGCCCAGTAATGGACACCCTCTGGCCCAGTAATGGACACCCCATAAAAAGTAATAAATATTAAATATAATTGTTTTTATGACTATGTATTTAAAACCAGAATTTAATGAATACATATTAATGAAACAAAATAGTTATTTTCAAATAAATTTAACATAAAGGATACCAGTAATTAATAAAATATTTGTGATAATCATTTACTGTTTGCATCAATTATTGTAATTATCAGAAGATCAATATTTTAATTATTTTAGATGGATAGTTTAAAATACTAAATATCAGGCAATTACAGCTATCAAATTATTGAAACAGTGGGGGATTTAAAAGGTAATAAAAAAAAAATGTGGAATGTTAGTGTTTAGTTTTGTCTCACTATTTTTAACAATTAATCTTCCAGAGACTACTTGATATATCATTTATAATAATTAATATTACTAATATGAAAGAAATGATATTGTGAGTTGAATATTTTAAAGGTTAAGTAAAATAATTTCAAAATAAAACTGTAGAACTGATGTTTGAGGCCACTGACCTACAGATTTAATAGTTTCATGAATATTGCCTATAAATTAATAAATATTACTTTTTTTTTTTTAGGTAGCTTTCTTTACAAAAAAGCTACCTATTGCAGCCGTTCGGAGGAAAGCGATTTCAAAAAATTTTGGTATATTTTCATCGATCATGACCCCCAGACCCCGAAACCACCCTCCGTTCAAAATTGATATATATATATATTACCATTAATTAAACATAACCTGCCACCGTCAATTATTATGAATTAAAGCTGTAAGTATTAAAAAAAAATATTATAAGAATTATTATGGAAGAAAAAAGAAAAAAGTGGACACCGACAAAAATTGAAAAGCTTATACATTGAATTACGTTATCGAGGGCACAGAATTCAATGATATAAGCAAAATGGTTGTTTTCTGTGGGAAAAATAAGCTAAAGCTAAAATTAATTTTCCCCTGTGCCCGACAACCACTAAAATCAAGTGCATTGATTAAAAATGAAAGCAGAATAGAAACAAATAATATGAAATGGAAGAATCAATAAAACGTATTTAAATATTTATAGGATATAAAATAGAAATAATAAACACCATACCGATTAATATTTCAGTATTTTACAAAAATCCATGTGCACATGTCTTCCAGTATATCAAAAAGATTAAGGTGAATAAAACAGTTAAGAAATCACAGTAAATGATACCAAAGGATGCAGTTAATACATTTTGAAATAAAATTTGAAATACCTTGTAAAACAAATTTAATCTAATATAAAATAAATAGAAATTAATTACATTATTTAAAATGCACTATTAAATTAATAGATAACAGTTTAACAATATCGTCAAAATTTAGCTAAAAATACACCCTGGTGTATAAATTATAACTGAAATGGAGCTAGAAAAATTAAAAAATAAGAGCAATCTGAAAGATACAATTTTAGTGCTGCCATCTATTAATAATTATATTAAACATCTATCGCAAGATAAAAATTTGCAAGCTTTTGAATGTATATAACTGTTTAAACAGCAAAACCAAACAAATCCTTATATATAGAGAATTATAGAACAACCACTAAAATCAAGTGAATTGATTAAAAATGAAAGCAGAATAGAAACAAATAATATGAAATGGAAGAATCAATAAAACGTATTTAAATATTTATAGGATATAAAATAGAAATAATAAACACCATACCGATTAATATATATATATATATATATATCTGACATATGTCACACTGTAACTCCCGTAACTATGAACCGATTTCGATGTAACTCGGTGTGTAGATAGTACATACCAATGTCTCGACCGAGTTCATTGGCCAGCTTCATCCGCCGTTTTGTTTCAAAATGGCGGCCATTTAAAATTCTTAAAAAAATTTAAAACTTGAAATGTGGTACCAAAAATTAAAAATGGAAAGATATATTTTTCTTATGTATTTTCCCTTTATACAAAGATTCCGGAGCAGTTTTTGTTTCGTCTATATCTTAAAAAATGGCTGAGTTATAGCATTTTGAATTTCTAGCGTGGCTGACATTTTGAACCGTCCTGAAATTTGTCACGCGATAAAAGGCGTATTTATGAACCGATTTGGATGTAATTCGGTGTGTACATAGTACATACCAATCTCTCGACCGAGTTCGTTGGCCAGCTTCATTCGCCATTTTGTTTCAAAATGGCGGCCATTTTAAAATTTTTTTTAATTTCAAATTTGAAATGTGGCACCAAAAAATTGAAAATGGAAAAATATTTTTTTATTATGTATTTGACCTTTATACCAATATTTCGGAGCAATTTTTGTTTCGTCTATATCTTAAAAAATGGCTGAGTTATAGCATTTTGAATTTCTAGCGTGGCTGACATTTTGAAACGTCCTGAATTTTGTCACGCGATAAAAGGCGTATTTATGAACCGATTTGGATGTAACTTCGTTTATACATAGTACATACCAATGTCTCGACCGGGTTCGTTGGCCAGCTTCACCCGCCATCTTGTTTAAAAATGGCGGCCATTTAAATTTTTAAGAAAAATTTAAATTTGAAATGTGGTACCAAAAATTGAAAATTGAAAAAATATTTTCTTCTTATGAGTTTGACCTTGATAAAAAGATTCGGGAGCAGTTTTTGTTTCGCCTATATCTTAAGAAATGGCTGAGTTATAGCATTTTGAATTTCTAGCGTGGCTGACATTTTGAAACGTCCTGATTTTTCTCACGTAATAACAGGCGTATTTATGAACCGACTTGGATGTACCTTTGTGTGTACATAGTACATACAAATATCTCGACCGAGTTCGTTGGCCAGCTTCATCCGCCATCTTGTTTCAAAATGGCGGCCATTTAAAAAAATTAAAAAATAAAAAAATTTAAATGAGATACCAAAAAATTGGAAAATGAAAAAGATTTTTTTGTATGTGTTTGACCTTAATACAAAGATTCCGGAACAGTTTTTATTTCGTCTATATCTAAAGAAAAATGGCTGAGTAATAGCATTTTGAATTTCTCTTGTGGCTGACATTTTAAAACGACCTGGTTTTTGTCACGCGATAACAGGCGTATTTACGAACCTATTTGGATGTAACTTGGTCTGTACATAGTACATGCCAATGTCTCGACCGAGTTCGTTGGCCAGCTTCATTCGCCATCTTGTTTCAAAAGGGTTGCCATTTAAAAAAATTAAATTTAAAATTCAAAATGAGGCATTAAAAAATTGGAAAATGAAAAAGATTTTTTTTATGTGTTTGGCCTTGATACAAAGATTCCGGAGCAGTTTCTGAAAATTTGTTCTTTTGTTGATATCTTAAAAAAATGGTTGATTTATAGCACTTTTAATTTCTAGCATGGCTAACATTTTGAAACGATCTTGTATTTGTCACGCGATAACACACGTATTTGCCTATTTCGATGTAAGAAGGCATGTGGATAGTATACATCAACACCCCGACCAAGTTCGCTGGCCAGATTCATCAGCCATCTTGTTTCAAAATGGCGGGCATTAAATTAAAAAATATATATATATTTAAAGTGAGGTGCAAAAAAATTAGAAATTGAAAAAGGTTTCTTTCTTAAGTATTTGATCTTGATATAAGGATTCAGGAGCATTTTTTGTTTGTCTTTACCTTAAAAAATGGCTCAGATATAGCAGTTTCAATTTCTATTGTGGGTGACATTTTGAAAAATCTGATTTTTTGCATGCGACATCACTCCTATATATTAACCGATTCCGATGTGAGTGAGCATGTGCACAGCAATTACTAAGGTCTCGACCAAGTTCACTGCTTAGCCTCATCAACCATGTTGTCTTAAAATGACAGGCACTTTAAGAAATTGCCGAATTTGGCAGCCAAATATAAGTTACTTTAAAGAAAAGCAGCTTGGATAAAGCTGACTAATTTCGCGAAATTCTCATTCATTATATTGATAAAAATTAGTATTGAATCTCCTATATTCGGTTTCCACTAAATTGAGCTTCGTGTGTTTGCATGATATAAGTTGGCTTTTTTAAAATAAGGATTATGAAAGCTACCTCTTCCTCCCGGCACTGGCCGGAAGGGCTTTTCTTTCGTTAAAAGTGAATAAGGAAACATTTAAGACAGAAAATAGATTTTTAATAGCTTCTGTAACTTAATTGTTTTTATTTAAACGGAGAGGTATTAAGTCCTTTTTGGTAAGTATAATTTAAAAATTAAATTTGATTACTTAGGTTTGCAGTTAAGACAAAACATGGGGTGTCCATTACTGGAAAATGACTAATTAACCATTCCAGTAATGGAACACCCCTCCCTCTTAAAACCTTAAAAGTAAATGAAATTTCGTAAATGACCATTAGTATATAAAATTCTAAGTTTTCTATTGCTACTCAAACAAAAGCATTCAAATTTTGCAAAAAAATAAATACTATACAAATTAATTAAACTCTTAGCCTCTTCATTAAGATTTTCACAGAAAAACAGCAAAACTTTGAAACATTATTTTCTGCTTCCTAATTGGTTTGATTAAAAGTGTCAACAATAAGCCAGTTTTATAAAACATGCAAGGGGAAATTATAAAAAAATTAATTAAAGTTAAATATTTATTAGTTATTTTTTTATGAACCAAAAACATCAAGGGGTGTCCGTTACTGGAAGGGTGTCCATTACTGGCACATCTACCCTATTTAAAATTTCAGACCATTCGGGAGGGTGTAACATCATTAAAATGCACTTGCAATATTTTTTTCCCATTGGCCGTAATGTTACGGAAAACTTTTGACTGACCCTATAATTAAACAATACATCCGATTTTTATAAAATTTGAAATGATTCGACAAAATTTTGCAAGAATTATATACTTAAAATTTCAGACCATTCCGTTTGGTAGTTTTTGCTCTGTTATAAGCGGACGGACGGTCAGACAGACAGACGGACATACAGACGGATTGAACGACGACTATAGGTGCTACGTATTCATATAATTACGAACGCATCTAAAAAAAGAAATTTAAAAATAAAGTAAATGACTGCATTAGAAATATTCTTATTGTTTGAAAAACATTTAAATGTAAAAAAGTAGTTATTAATCTGTTTAACAAAATATTCAGTTTATATTATGTAAGAAAATATGAACTTAAAAAAAATATACTAAAGCAGTCTTATCCGGCATAAAAAACATTTTATTTCAATGCTTAAATGTCATTTTTTATTGTTTAGTGCCAAAAATTAAGCGTATCAAAAACGTAGAAAATGCGTTTATAATAAGAAGGAAATTTAATAACTGATGCAGAATGTCTATAATTAAATTTTTTATATTACTCAGTCTCCACATTTTAATATCATAACCCCAGTAATAAACAAAACAAATTGGAAATTACACGTCAAACGTGGCAAATGAGGTGCGTTCGTACTATAACTAGTTTTATAAATATTTTTGCACCGCATATTGTACTAAATGCATATTTTATTGCACTTCATAAGTGCATATCAATTTTATTCTGTTCGAAAGGCTGTAACAACATTAAAATGCACTTGAAATAATTTTTTCGCATTGGCCGTAATGTAACGGAAAATTTTTGACTGTCCCTGTAATTAAACTATAAATCCGATTTTCATAAAATTTGAAATGACGTGACAAAATTATGCAACAATTATATATTTTAAATTTCAAACGATTCGGTTGGATAGTTTTTGCGCTGTTAAATGCGGACAGACCAGTCTTGAATTCAGACACTTTCCTCCGGGAGGGATTTCTGTGGCTCCGGGGGGGGGGGGGACATTATAGAGTTCCGGAGGGAAAATGCACTTTTTGACCATTGAAAATCCAAAATCTCAAAAATTCCGGGGGAGGACATCTCATTGCTTCGGGGGGGGGGATGTCCCCCTGAAATCAACACTGGGACAGGCGGACAGACAGACAGACTGAACGACGACTATAGGTTCTACGTATTTATATAACTACGAACGCACCTAAAAATCGATTTTTAATTTTTTATATCATTAAATAGTTTAAACGTTTATCTTTCCAGTGACGTGTCACACATGTTTATACATATAAAAAATAAGTGTTGAAATTATTCATTCTTTCTAAGAGTACTTCACAGCTTAATGGTCATTTAAATCTTTAATTGACTTTTTCTCAAAGCTTGGATTTTTCATGTGTATGATCCTTTTTTTCCATCTCTATAAAACTTAAGAGCTCAGATTTTTTTAATACT
This sequence comes from Maratus speciosus, assembly GCA_963932465.1. NCBI lineage: Eukaryota > Metazoa > Arthropoda > Arachnida > Araneae > Salticidae > Maratus > Maratus speciosus. Next base: position 375,168,474 of record OZ010798.1, on the reverse strand, counting down.
TATATTATGTTGAATTGTATACTTTAACGCATGGATTTAATGATTTGGTATGAATTATTTATTTTAAGCAGTGAAATCTTACCAAAAATGCTAATTTAAAAATGACTTTCAATAAATAATTAATAATTAATTTTGAGTTTAACTTAGAAATAAAATGGTCTGTTAAAATACGTAAAGCATGTTATTCAAACTACTCTAAAAAATCTAGACCTCTATCTTTCACCATTTCTGAGAAAAATGTACATAAAGTTGGCGAATTTAACATGGAGGAGATACGGCATTCCCGGTCCCCTTAAAACAATTAAATTTCAGACCGCTACATGAAGAAATCTCACAATCACTTTAGAACGAAAATGGAGTGTTAAAATACGTAAAGCATGTTATTCAAACTACTCTAAAAAATCTAGGCCTCTATCTTTCACCATTTCTGAGAAAAAGGTACATAAAGTTGGTGAATTTGACATGGCGGAGATACGGCTTTCCCGGTTCCCTTAAAACAATTACATTTGAGACAGCTACATGAAGAAATCTCACAATCACTTTTGAATACTCCACGATCAATCTTTTTCTGTACAGCATACAACTATTTAGCTCATATTCTTAACATTCCACATATCTACACGGATAAATGCTTAAAATTAAATAAGACTTACCTTTATTTTATGTATTCCGTAAAGAATGATTTTATTGATATCCTAATCTGTTAATCCTAAGATGGCGGACGAAAAAGTGATCATTTTTATTATCTTTTAAGAGTGTCGTCGTCTTGATGTTCTGATTGGTTAATAAGCAATGCATACGTAAGTCACACTTTCAGGAGTGGGACATTTCACTCTTTCCTAGAGAGTGGAAAATTCCACTCTTTAAGGAGTGTATTTTTATGAAATTCACTCCAAAAAGAGTAAAAATGCCTGTCACTCTTTCAAATAGTGAACTTTTCACTCCTTCCAATTTTAGAGTGTGTGAGAAAGTTATATTGCTACTAGAAGCGATTTAACTATACACACTTCATTTTATGGCATTTCAGTAGAGGGGGTAGCTGTCGTACAATGATACACTGGGCACACGGATATTACAGATGAGACGTGTCAGCCTAAACCAGATTCTGAGACCGAAACGGGCTCGGGCTCAATTTTTATACTAGTCCTCGGGCACTGGCTTAAAGTGGAAATTTTATTTATTCACATATCAAAAAACCGAAAATAAACTTGCTATTTGAGAAACACGAATGTAGTATAAGTCTCTGAAATAGTTTTACAATCATTTAAAATAAAATTTGAAAGGGAAATGAGTTGTCACTTAACTGTTAAAAATTTGCAGCATTCTGTCCAGTCATTTGACCGTTTTTATCGAAAACGGTTACACAACTGTAATTTAACACAATTCTGACCATATTATTGGCCATTTTATGGTCAGAATATACTTAAATTACGGCTATGAAACCGTTTTTTCAAAAAACGGTCGAATGACTGGACAGAATGCTGCAAATTTTTAACATTGTGGTGGAATATGACGATAAATATCTATCTGATTTTGAAGCCTTTGCACGGTCAGTGTTAGTAACATAAAGAAGCAGTGGAATGTTCTTCGTCTATCCTCGATTTATCTTTGAACTCCTTTTAGAGAATTACTGAAAAAAAGAGAACTATTGCCTTTCTGCCCGGGTTGTGGAATTAATTCTGACTTTTGGAGATTTCTGACAGTGGTTGGGTATAAATATCGAATTTGCTATTTTAACACGTTAAGCGCCACGTCAGTCACCGGTGACGACTGTGAACTTTCGTTTGAAACGCGTCGTTCACCGATGACTGAAAGTCTAAAATATGATTTAAAACTAAAAAATATATGTATTGTTACGGTGACTGAGACTGAAGCTGAAAAATTTTGAATGTTTAAAGTAATTACTGAAAATTTATTTAAAATTTACTTACCTTTCATTTATTACAGGATTATACTTTCTTAAAAATTACTTTAAACATTTTAAATTTTTCAGCTTCAGTCTCAATCACCGTGGCACTCAACGTGTTAAACAGATTTGCATGGGCATAAAAATCACGAAACTTTGTCAGAAGGGAGTACTTAGGATTAAAACACATTTCTATGTAAGAAGAGATTTTTAAATGGGAAAATTAATCTTGAAATAATTTTAAGATGTTATCAACAATTTTCTATTACGTTCTTTCGGTTTCGGGTCGGCTGGGTTGGGATTTCAAATTGTCGGGTTGTTCAGACACCGAAAAAAGAGGTCGAACTCATCTCTAATAAACATGGTTGTCGTTCAATCTATAAGTAAATTCATAGACTGGAAGGCGATTCCACAAACGCGATAACTCTTGATAGAAATATCCGATTTGCTTTAAATTTTGGATATAGATTGATTCTGATAAGGCACTTCCCTGATCAGATATGGATGTTAATTGATAAAGGGTAAAGAAGGAGTACGGGGCTAACACCTCTTAATTGAGATAAATGAGTTTTTTATGCAGAATTATCTGATTTGCTTTAAATTTGGTATACCGGTTTATTCTGTTAAGGCGCTTCCCTGATTAGATTTGGAGGATCATTGGTTAAGTATAAATAGGAGAAATGGGGTGCTAACCCCCGCCCCCCTTTAATTTAGCTTTTTTGTCGATTTCTTTATTTTCGGGGGGCATTATTCTTTGAAATAAGAGTATAATGCACATGCACAATTAGTGTGAATAGCCTGTGAGATCAATGGCATCAGTTTAACTGGGGACATTCCTTTTTATTTAGCTTTGATCGAGAGCGGGTTAAAATGTTATATACTGTTAATGTCGTAATGATAACGTTTTGTGTAAGGAAGCAGTGTTACCTGAGATTTCAGAATTTTTATTTTACTTTATTTTAATTATTTGCTGTTTACTTTATTTTAGCATTTTACCGATTTACAAACATTATAGAAAACAATTTGAATATGGAATTAAAACATTTTAATTTTGGTTAAAAGCACCCTAAAAGTGACAAGAATTTATATTTCCTGCAATATAATTGAAAAATAAGTAAATATCAGTACACTCATTCTATTTTACAAGATTCTTTAAGAGTAACTTTCTCTAGCAAAGCGTAAATTTTACAAAGGATTCTTCAAAGTTACACCACATGCAAACTTCATGTATCCCAACTTTCTTCCCCTCTGTTCTTCAAAGAAAAGTCGTTTTCCTTTGATGCTTTAACATAAGTAAAAATCAAGAGTTTTCGTGAGAACATCTTACTAAAAGCAATTAATTAGTAAAAGCTAATAACTAATAGTAAGGTTCTACTAATTAGTAGTAGATATTGAACCTCCAATAAAAAGGAACAACAGCAGTGTTTGAAAATCTAAATGAAAAGTTGTAAAGAATTTTTGAAAGTTGTTTTGTGTTCTTAAAGAAATTGAATTCAGCTGTTATTGTTAAAATTAAATATCAAACGTGTAATTAATTTATATAAGAAATATTTTATTTTCATTAAAATATCTTCAGCTGATTTATTGTTCTTTAAACCGCCGAGGGCAAATTAAATGCCATTGAGAAAGGTAATAATGATTATTTTTGATGTAATGGTGTGTTCTCTACTTTTCAAAAGTAGAATTCACAATTTAAATAATTGACAAATTACTTCAACATGAAATGCCACTGTGGATTTCAGTTAGAAAAGCTTTAATATATGAGTACGTAACTACTTTCTTGACTGAAGACATGTATCTATGGACATTGTATACATATATACAACTGGAATAATTTGAGAAGAAATCCTGCTTTAAACATTACTTCGCGCGGAGCAGAATCAACACACGTACTTTTCAAAACCTTTTCATACTAGCTTCTAATGAAGAACTCGCGCTCAAGAACTATGATAGCGCACATAATGACGGTAAGGAAGATAATGCCGGTTGGTGCTGCCACCTATCCTAATAATCTTTAAATATTTATGATATACCCGTTACAATGGTACATTTTCCATAATACTTCACAAACTTTTTTCCGATAGAAGGTTTAGAAGGTAAAAAAATAATAATATGTTATTTAAGCACATGCATTTCTCCCACAATATAGAATTTCAAGCTATGACTTTATATATTCGACAGTAAAAAAAAAAATTTAGGGATTATTTTCGAAAATTTAGGGATCAAAATTGAATATATCCATTCAATTTTATTAGTTCCTTTAACCCTGGAATGACATACTGGGATCTCACAAATCTCATGAGCTTAATTTTGTCAGTTCCTATAATAACACACCCGGGTCTCAGAAAAACCGAGTTTTTATTTTGCAAATTCCTGGAATGACACATTTGGGTCTCTCAAACCCCATGAGTTTTTATTTTGTCAGTTCCTAGAATGAGACACTGGGGGTCTCACAAAAACCGAGTTTTTATTTTGTCAATTCCTAGAACGACACATTGGGGTCTCTTAAACCCCACAATTTCGGAATGCCACTCACACTTTGAGTATAAAGGTACCCTTATTGTCCCAATGGATTGACAGCTATTCGACACCTACTTCAATATCGTTTGGAATTGCTGCGAACTTTCGGATAGCTGGATGCCTTTTGGGTTTTGTAGGCCCAGTGTGTCAGACTTGTTCGAAAAATATATGTGTGTCGTTCTAGGGCTAATACACATATTTTTTTCTAAATACAGTCAAACCCCGCTATAGTAACCCTCAAGGGACCGAAATTTCGGCTCACTATAACCGGGAGTTCACTATATCCGTTCCGCAAACAATTTTAAATAAATGGCTCCGAACTCCTTTCTCTAAATACACATTATTAAAATAAATAATTTTTTTAGAACTCTGATTTTCTGGTCAAAATGGGGGGGGGGGGGGGGGGGGATGGCCATAATTTTTTTAAAAAGATTATGGCCATTTTTTTTCTTTGCATTCTGACCAGAAAATCAGAGTTATAACTTTTTACGGCTGCTCTTTAATCTTCACTTAACACTTCATTTATAATGGCTGTTTCATAATAATAGAAGACATCAGTCCATCAGAAGAAAATAACTCGGTGAAAGCGGAAACTCGGTTAAGCAGGACTCGGATAATCGGGACTCTAACTGTATATTTCATTTTAAAAATTATCTTTAGAATATTTTTGTTGGTGTTCAGAGGGGAGTCATGACCCCCGTGACCTCCCCCTAGGATCCGCCATTGTAGATTACGTAGTTCAGTATTACATATTTTAAGATTACATATTTTAAATTTTAAAATAAGTCGACTATTAGAAAATTAGTAAAATTCTCTTTGTAAATATACTTTGCGGAAGAGGGGGGGGGGCGCCAAAATCCATGCTTGCCCTAGGTGCAAAAAAGGCTAGTTTCGGCACTGTACACAAAATATAGAGCCGACAGTGATGGAAACATTTCGGTACTTCGACAGAATTTTGGATAAACTTTTCATTGAATCAGCCGCGCATAAGATAAAAATTACTTTTTTCTTTTTTTTTTTTTTTTCTTTTAACGCAAGACGTAGAGTAAAAAATAATAAAAGTAAATTAACATGTTTTTTGTTATTATTCTTCGGTCATTTTGTATTTCATTTTATTGGACATTTATTTTAATAATGTGTATTTAGAAAAAGGAGTTCGGAGCCATTTATTTAAAATTGTTTGCGGAACGGATATAGTGAACTCCCGGTTATAGTGAGAAAACATGTTAATTTACTTTTATTATTTTTTACTCTACGTCTTGCGTTAAAAAAAAAAAGTAATTTTTATCTTATGCGCGGCTGATTCAATGAAAAATTTATCCAAAATTCTGTCGAAGTACCGAAATGTTTCCATCACTCTCGGCTCTATATTTTGTGTACAGGGCCGAAACTAGCCTTTTTTTGCACCCGGGGCAAGCATGGATTTTGGCGCCCCCCCCCCCCTCTTCCGTAAAGTATATTTACAAAGAGAATTTTACTAATTTTCTAATAGCCGACTTATTTTAAAATTTAAAATATGTAATACTGAACAACGTAATCTACAATGGCGGATCCAAGGGGGAGGTCACGGGGGTCATGACTCCCCCCCGCCGTGCTCTTTCATCTTCACGTAACACTTCATTTATAATGGCTGTTTCATAATAATAGAAGACGTCAGTCCATCAGAAGAAAATGATCCATTCCAAAGGTATAATCCTTCATTTGGCGCCCCTTCGTTCTGGCGCCGGGGGCACATGCCCCCTCTGCCCCCCTTAGTTTCGGCCCTGTTTGTGTACACAAAAATTGTTCAGTACTTGAATTGCTGATTTGGCGTATAATGAGTACGAATTCCTACATGTCTCCCCTGAATTTCCGTCAATGGATATTGCACCCACTGACCTCTTACAGGTGCAACATCTGCCGGGGATGGCCTTTGTTTAGGGAGGGTGAAGGGAGATAAAAGACATAAAAAGATCGCTACATTTCAGCCTATGGATGGTTTTAAAAATCGCATATGAATTTATTTTGAAATAGCAATTTTAAAATTATTACAAAAGAAATGAAAAAAAATCAGTAAAAGACAGAAAAAAGTTCACTATATCCAACTTTCTCATTTGTTTAGGTTCATTATATCAGCAAAAACAACTTTATACGTGTATTGCACGGCACGGTACCAAACATTTCGTTCATTATAACCGGGGGTTCATTATAAACCGTGTTCACTATAGCGGGTTTTAACTGTATACTTTTTTTTGCCGGTTTTTGTTTTTTAATCTCTTTTCCTATCGTTTGGTCTATATAAAACTGCCACAATTACGTTTTTATCACTTAAATTTTTTTACCAAAACACATTTTGGAGTACTGTAGACCCCAGCGTATCATATTCCTTCAAAAAAAATATTTGTGACAATCTAGGGTTAGTTATATTTCCCTCCAGAAAAACATACATTGTTCAAAATATTCTTCAAAATTCGTTCACAAACAACCATAATGCAACGTGACTTTCTTCCTTTATTTTAAAGAAAAGACGTTTCCTTTGATGATTTCACATAAATAAAAGCATTTGAAGTGTTCCTGTAGATTCCAAGTTTCCGTGAAAACATCTTAAGAAGCAACTAATTAGTACTTGATATTGAACCTCAAATGAAAGAGAATGAGAGCAATATTTAAAAGTACAAGGCCACAATTATAGCAAATTTCAGGTCTTTTACGGTTTTTAGGAAGATTTAATCTAATTAAGTGTTAAATATTAAGCTTGAAATTTATTTAATGAAAGAAAAGTTTAATTTTTATAAAAATCTTTACAGACAATTTCTTATTAGATGCATTCGTAATTATTTAAATACGTAGCACCTATAGTCGTCGTCTGGTCTGTTTTCTGTCTTCAAGTAACAGCGCAAATACTACCTAACCGAATGGTTTAAAATTTAATATATATAATCCAGTGGCGTGGCGTCCGGTCATCGCTGGATGCGGCGATGACCAAGCAATATTTTAAAACTCTTAATAAGCTTTTAAAACTCTACGATCCAGTTTTAGCAGAACATTTGGAGTTCATGTATAAGTGAAGGTAAGATTTAAAGTTTCTTTTTTGAACATTCAACCATTGAATTTTGGAGTTAATAATTTTTCACCACAAACTTAAATAATTGCGATGACCACCGAAAATTTTCACGCCATGCCACTGATATAATCGTTGCAAAATTCTGCCTAGTCATTTCCAATTGTATGAAAATTGAATCAAAACTCAAAAACATATTAATAAAAGTTTCCTTCATTCTATTAAATCCTATCATACGTAATTAATTCGGTGATATCACATGACAGGTGATGATTCTAGATTGCCATAGTGATTACTTCCTATTATTTCCATATTACTGAATTTAATATATATAACCGTAATAAATTTTGTATTCATGCATTCTTGCATAAACATGCAACAGCTATTGAATCAAGATCTGAATATTTATAAAACTAGTTATAGTACGAACTCACCTCATTTGCCACGTTTGACGTACAATTTCCTATTTGTTATTATTTAACATTGCCCGAAGCCAATTAAAATTCCATAGCAAGAAGTAGCAATGAAAATGTTTAGTGCAAGGATGTAGACTTACATAATATTTCATTTGTTCCGATTTATATGGAAGACTTAAAAAGGTAAAGAATCTGAAAATGAAGTTTAATTATACAGGGTGGTTCAAACGGTCATGTCCAAATTGCACGTGTGGATGTGTGAGGACGTGAGGAGCAAGAATTACATAGGAACTGGAGGTCAGAAACACGATCGTGACGGTGCAATTGCATCGTAACCGTGACACAAAGAAAGGATAACAAACTGTGTATAAAGACCATTATTTTACAAAAAACTTTATCAAAATACAAAATACAAATGGAAAATATTACAACTCATAACAAGTGTTCAAAATGTGTCTCATGAGCCGCGATGCATGCTTCCAATCGGCACCGCATGAAATCCGGAACACGTTCCAACAGGCCCTGTACCGTGGCCTCCGCGATACATGGACCTAAACCCTCTGGATTTCTATCCTGTTGATATTTTAAGTCTCTAGTGTACGAGACACCCATTTCATTGGTCATGGATCTCTTGGCACGGATTGCTGAAGCGGCGGCACGTGTCTGGGAGATTCCTGGCTAATTGGAACGTGTTTGCGATTCCTTGCGGCGCCGATTTGAAGGCTAATGGGGCACATTTTGAGCACTTAACGTAATAACATTTTTAAGTTGTATTTTTTACTTGATTAAATTTTTTGTAAAATTTTAGTTTTTACACCGTTTGTTATATCTTCTTTGCGTCACGGTCACGATTCAACTTCACCGTCGCGATCGCGTTTTCAACACGCAGTTCCTATGTAATTCTTGCTCCTCATAACTTGACACACTCACACGTGTAGTTTGGACATAATCTTTTGAACCACCCTGTAGACATCTTGCGTACGATACTGTATTAATAGCTATATGTCAACCGGAGTACAATTTGTATGCCCTGAAAAGTTGCCACTGAAATCAAATATAACGAGTATAAGCAGGCTTCTACGAAAAGTAAAGATACAAAGCCACATATTCATTGAAAATACTTTTAATTCATAAAATTTCCATTAAAAATTACTTACTGCTATATGTCTTATTTTTCATCATAGTTGCTGTCATTGTCCAAGCATTTTTTAAGTCTCGGTACACGCTTTTGTATCCCGCAGTCATAGAACCACCTGTTCTCGAAACCATATTTCAACTTCGATTTTGATCTCATCATAGTCGTGGTTGGTTGGTTGGTTGAATGATGTTTAATGGCACAAAATCCCCTAAGGGACATGCTGCGCCAAAAAAGGCATAGTCGTGGAAGTTTTTCCCTGCAAGATATACTATATGGCCAAAGGTGACCGGTCACTTGCGATTTTTGACGTTTTGTTAAATATCTAGAAAAATACATGAGGAATTAACCTGAAATTGCAGGTGTGTAAACAGTATAGTATGGGTCATATATTTCCGCGAAGATTTTTTTCCCGAAACCTCATAGGGGACCGTCAAAAAATTGAAAAAGAACGAATATCTTTTGGATGACCCTGTGAAAACCAATGGAGCAAAAGCGTTTAAACTCAAGATTATTAATAAGTGGCTTATTGTAATATACTGTGTTCATTTTTATGAGGATAGCATGTATACTCGCAGAGAAACTAAGGTTTTTATAAAAACAGTCCCAAATTTCGCCAAGTGTTTTGCTTATAATTTGCAGAGTTCTTAATTAAAAAAAAAGTTCTTTTCAGAAAATATGACAAGCAATATTGTACACAATACCATACCCCGCAATCAGAATGAAAAAATAATAAAAATTGGATGAAAAATGAGCAGGTTTACTAAAAAACGTTTCACTGCGCATGCACGAATGCAATCAGAATATAATGTGCATAATGTGTTAGCTAAATGTATCGAGCAACTTTTGCAAAAGTCTCAAAAACATAGTTTGTAAAGTCTGGTAATAATCGTTTATAGAATAAGCTCAAAATCCGTTGTTCCCAAAATGAAGCAAAAAGATGAGGGATTGTATCCAAATATAGTATTACGTGCTACCGGGTGTCCCAAAAAGGACTGACTGATTTTAAAATTCAATAACTTGCAAACGGTGACAGATATTTAAAAAATTCTTGCAGGAGGGTTATGCATAAGGTCAAAAGTTTTATTACAGTGATTTTCAATTTTAGTTCGAATTACAAACAATAGATGGCGCTGTAAGCAATAGTCGCTAAATTCAGGGTCGATTTTTGGTACTTCGTGGCCCGGATAATACATTTCCATCTCCTTTTTCTGCATGGAGCAAGATAAAGGACCAAAAATCGAGCCTGTATTTAGCGACTATTGCTTACAGCGCCATCTATTGTTTGTAAATCGAACTAAAATTGAAAATCACTGTAATAAAACTTTTGACCTTATGCATAACCCTCCTGCAAGAATTTTTTAAATATCTATCACCGTTTGCAAGTTACTGAATTTTAAAATCAGTCAGTCCTTTTTGGGACACCCGGTATATTGTGTATGCTAAATTGGCACTAATCAATGGATATATGGATAATTTTGCGAGTCTGATTGGTCGTTTAACCGCCAAATGAAGCATTTTGTTGCGATTTGGCGTAATGGCGAGCGGTAGCGAGAACCCTGTATATACCTATTAGAATTAAGAAAAAAGTAAAATGATAAAATGTAAAATTGTTCAAAATAGTGTTGAGATTAACCCTTTCCGGCGCAGAAAATTCTCTTCGTAAAATAATGAAATGATTGACTGTCACACGAATTTACAAACGACTTTTTTAGAAATTAAAAACTCGTTACTTTAAACTTTCATTGTAAAAGCAAAATTTTATTAAAATATTCTTGGTGCCGTTTATAAGTTTGGAATTAAAATTAGGTGGTGCCGACATGGGACCAGGGCCTGATTAATGCACGGGCCTCCGGGGCCTCGGCCCTGGGCCCACCAATTTCAGGGGCCCACAAATTTGTGTGTATTTTCTCACAATTTAAGTTTTTCCACTGTTTGCATTTTATATTTTGGTCCCTGACGTAAAAAAAAAGTTTTACTGTAATAAAAAACCTCCATATTTAATTTTTCTGTAAATGTCCTTTTCAATTTGAGAGTACCTATGATTTTCAAAACTTACCGTATTCAGAAAATCAAATTTGGGGAAAATGCCAAAAACTGCATACTGTGTCTATTCGTTTCAATATAAACGAGGATTTTACAATGTCAGAATTATAGTTTAAAATGATTACTAGACTGTTAGGGAAAACACAATTTTTATGGTTTTTGATAAGGCGAGTTTTGAAAAAGACGTCCTCATTTATTCTGCAACATAAACTGTGGATCATAGATGTTTGTGAATTATACAAATGCTTATTTGAGAAAGTGGACGGTAATTCATTTTCTTGATTATTCTTGTAAGTTATTATTATTATTTTTTTTTTGTAAACTTGAAACTTTCACCCAAACAACTTTGTCAACTCATCCAATAAACCTACTTTTTTCTGAAAATGTCGCCGGGAATGGGGAGGTAGGGGGGCCCAACTTTTTAACAGGCCCTGGGCCCAACTTCAGCTTGATCGGGCTCTGCATGGGACCACTGCGCCGGAAAGGGTTAAGGAGGAATAGGTTACTAGGCAGTGTTGCCAGATTGGGGACTTTTTTAATTCAGATTATTTGACTGTCACGACTTTTTAAAAATAGTATAATTAGCCTTATTTTTCATATTTTTAACCTATTTTTAAATAGGCCGAATATTTCTATTTAAAAAAAGTGGTGACAGTCAACAATCTGGGGACAAAAAATTCCTCAATCTAGCAACACTGTTACGAGGTGACTTTTGATGATAGCCATACATTTTTTTTTCATTGATAATAGCAACTATTAACGATATGAATACAGAAGTGAAAAATAATGTATCATAATTTTATATAGTGATATATTTATTTATTGTACAAATATATATATATATTGGAAAAATCTGGGGGAGACCTACATCCAGCAGTGGATTGAAAACGGTTGATGATGATGATGATATATATATATATATATATGCAAGAAGTTTGAAATAGACGTATGTTATAAGCAAATAAATAAATAAAATATTAGAGAATTTCCGTGATTAAATAAAGAAAGAAATAAGCCGAGCTTGCCGAATTACAGAATATAAGAGAAAATCTTTTTTTTTTTTTTAATTGAAAATTCTAATAGATTTTTAACATTTAATATAGTATATTTTTTAGAACGTCCACTGACAATACCAAAAATTATTTTTATATGAACAATAACAATTATGCATTCAAAGAGAATTTTGAAATTTATTAAAAGCGATACTTTTGCACTGGCCTCGTGCCAGAAGTTAGCCAAAGAAAGAGTTTAATAAAGAATTCGCCAAAAACACCTACCTTTCTACATTTGCATAATCCACCATTTGCCTTTTTATTCCGATATTTATTGATTGATGAAGTTTTAATTTTGTTATGGAATGGTAAGCAGGAAACAAATGCTGAGCTATTTATATTAATTTAAGTGCAAACGGATTTATCTTTTGTAATCGTCTGCACGCAATGGAGATAGCATAAAAAAAATTTCACCTTAAAAAATTATTTAAAAAACCATAAGAAATGGGTAAATTAGTTTACAGTTTTCAAACAAATTGCATTTGAAAGTACATTATTTTACTTATTCGACGGTGTAAAAATTGAAAATGTGCGATGTTTAGAAGTTCAAGAAATTAAAGTAAAAGCTAAATTTAATCGTCTGCTGTTGCCACCGTCAAAATGACGTCAGCGTTCGCGCAGGCACGTTTGCCTTTTATAATATAGATAGAGGTAACTGATTAAAAAAAATGGTGCGAATCCAATAAAATTCATGTATGGGACACTAACTCCGAAGAGATTTAAAAACATTTTTATCACCAAATCATGAATTCTTCGAAAGATTCTTCAAAGTTTGTCCACTTGAAAACTTCACGCATTCCAACTTTCTTCTCCCTTTCACTTAAAGGAAAACTCTTTTCCTCTGAAGCTTTAATATAAATAAAGGCGTGAGAAGCGTTCCTGCGAATCTGGAGTTCCCGTGAAAGCATCTTCAAAAATCAATTAATTAGTCGTACACATTGAAGCTACAAATAAAAGCGACCCACAGCAATGTTTGAAAGTCTAAGGAAAATGCAGTGAATTTTCAGAAGACTTTTGTGTTTCGTGAAAAATTTAATTTAAATTTGCCTTAAAATTAGGTACCATGCGTGTATTTAATTTCTGAAAGGCAATTTCTCTTACAAATTTTTATTAGCCCCCTGTGCGGTATGCTATTTCTTTCTCCGAGCTTATTTTGTGCCACCTCCAAAAAATAACGTTACCTTACAGAAGCCAGCCGTAAAACAAAGCAGTACGATTAAATACTCTATAGCAATTTTTTTAAACTTCTAACCATCGCACATTTTTAATTTTCATACCATCGTATTGGAAAAAAAAGTACTTTTAAATGCAATTTGTTGGAAAACTGCATCTCAATTTATTTTTGAGATACTAATTTTTTTGTAGTTTTTAGCACCATTTGTTTAATTTTGGTAACTCAAGTACTGTATTTCTGTAGAAAGTAAAAGGAAAATAGTTGAAAAATAGCAGTTATATATTTTTGTTGCCATTTTATCAAAAAAACTGAAAGAAAATGTAATTAAAATACATGCATTGAATAATATGCAATACATTGAATAATATGCAATAATAACATGCAATACATTGAATCTAAAGTTTGATGAAAATTCGTATATTAGTTCTTGAGATAGAGATATTGCAGAAATCGCGAAAATGCAGCAAACAGCGCCACCTGTTCGGCGATTTACACCAAAACGTAATCAGCTCCATTTCATATCAAGAACTAACTGAATCTAATATTTAATGAAGATCTGTGCATTAGTTTCTAAGAGAGAGCTATTGTGGAAATCGTGAAAAATTTAGCATAGCAGCGCCATCTGTAGGGCGATTTACACCAAAAGCTGATCAGCACTAACTTATATCAGGGACTAAAAGAATATAATTTTTTATTGAATTCAGTTCATTGGTACTTGAGATAGAGCGCCCACAAAATTTGTGTCACATAGAAGCGGACAGACAGACAGAGTCACAGTCTTACAGACAGACATTTTTTAAAAACAAGTTTTTCGGAATCTCTGACCCCTAAAACGTCTAAATCCGACAAAAACCGGAATTAGAAAATTTTCACGAATCCAATACCTTCTTCTTCTAAATGTAGAAGAAAAGATTTGAAAGGTTTTACAAAATTCACCCATTTCAAACTTAATGCATTCCTCTTTTTTACTTTTAAACGCAAAGTAGTCTACTAGATTCTCCAATCTATTCGCTAAGATTACATTGGCGATGCATTCCCATTAAAGACAACGTATCCATGGCAACATCTTCAAAAAGAAACTAATTAACAAGCGGTTCTGAGTCCCCGATAAAAGCAAACTAAAGCAATGTTTGAAAGCTTTAGTGAAAAATAGTTGAGAATTTTCTGAAGTATTTTCTAGGATTTATTTTAGCTATAGTTTAAAATTAAATATCGAGTATGTGTTTAATTTGTGAACAGGAAGTCTGATTTTTATTAAATATCTTGAGTAGTTTAAATTTAATAATTGTAAAGTTATATTTTACTGCGTTTAACACGTGTTCCGATGCAATTTAAATACGACTGCAACAAGTATCAACTAATAGTGATGCAAGGACATATAGTTTTCTGTAATTCTTCAGATTTTTACTGCCATATAAAGAAATTTTCTTGTCATTTTTCTTACCTTACTTCTAAAAGAAATTTAGTTCTTTGGGGGTCCGGGACATATTTTAAAATAATTTTTATTTATTGAGTTAAAATTCTGAATTTTTTTGTGATGGTTAACCAAAACATTTGTAAACAAAATCACATGATAAAACTTTTCATAATTAAAAATAATAATAAAATATAAAATTTATTAAAAAAGTGGGGTAGTTAAAAATCGTTGCAACTCGAAATATTAGTTATAGAATTTCAATTTTTGTTCATTTGAATAAACAGAAATATATATAAGTTTTAATTTTTATTCAGCATTTTTAAAAATATTAATGAAAAAAAAAATTAAAGATACAGTACAACCTCGATACCTCAAATCTGTGGGGAAGAGAAAAAAATTCGAGATATAGAGGTTTCGAGTTATCAAGGTTTTGACAAAATTTAAAAATCTAATCTCACAAACTGCCTTTTTCTGTAAAAAAAAGAAAAAAAAAAAAAAAAGAAAAGATTCGTCAAAAACTACACATAATCTACTAATATTTAACGAATTACACTTCTCAAAGTTTTATTAATTTCAAAATTGCGTTATACACAAACTTGTTTTGATTAAATAATATCCAATTCGTGATTAAGAAATGACGAATTGGATATTATTCAGAAGTTTCTCTCAATTTGGGCTCAATCATCAACTTTGAAGCTACGGATTATCTCCTAGTTGAATGGCGCCCCACCAGTGGCCGAGAGGTTCTGCTCTCGAAGCTGGTAGACGGGAGGTGCTGGGTTCGATCCCAATCGCGCCCGTCGGCCTAATCGTTCGGAGTTTTCGTGGTTTTCTTCGAGCCGTGGATCTTCCATGCGTTAATACGGATTAGGTTCCCTTAGAAAGACCCCCACGGAGGGCACTCCCCCCGGGCCTACATCCCTCGTGTAGATAATTGGCCGTCAAAAATCAACCCAACCAACAACCCTAGTTGAATGGTTGTCGTTGGTTGTCCTGGTCGAAACTTCGAAATCGTGTTTGGCGGCAAAAATTTAACAGCGATATTTTATATCGTTGGAAGATTAGAGTGGGTTTTTCAATTGTCTATGAAGAGGATAATTGGATTTTACTTTTAGCCATTGTTTTACCGATTCTTACCAGCCAATCAGCAAAAATTGCGTTTGCCATTGGATCCTTTATATTTCACCTGTACAGCATTAGAAATGACTTAATTTTAGCAAAGCACCTCGGCGGCTCTTTAGATCGTCCTATCATAAGAGGAGGAAGCTTTTCTTTACCACTTTGATTTGCCGCCAAAAGCACAATTACATGAAGTTTACTTGGTTTGCCACGTCGGATTTCTTCAACTTTAAATGCAGACGTTTTATTGGAAAAACTATGGTACAATAATACAATTTCATCTGCGTTAAACACATCATCTGCTTTATAGTATTTTACAAGAGAAGGAAGTTCTGAGAGCCACTCTTCACAGGTAGCTGAATCACCCGGTGCACTTTTACTGCAAAGTTTCCAAAAAACGATGTTGCCCCTTTTTTCGGTTTCAAAAGCCTTCCATTTTTACCCTTTAAGTTCTTTGTATCAACAAAGGGATAAAAGAATGTGAATCCAGCATCCAGATCAAACTAGTTCTACAGCTGACAATAGCCGAAAGTAAAAAGTCAAACTAATTTCTGTGGAAAATATTTCGACATATCAAGGGTTTTGGAAAATATATTTCGAGATAACTATGGAAAAAACATTTGAATTTTGATGGAAATGCAGGGGAAATTTCTTTTTTCGAGATATCAAAGGTTTCGCGATAAGGAGGTTCGAGATATCGAGGTCCGACTGTATTTAACTAAAAAAAAAAGGTGGTGCAACTTTTAAAAAAATTATATTTTCAAAACGAAATATTTTTTTTTTCAAATGTGTTGAATCAAAATTAAAGTAAAACAATTGGAAAAGACATGTTCCAAGTTTGAACCCTTTATCTTTAACGGTTCTTGACTTTAAGAATTTAAATACGAGAAATGTTGAAAAAACCCATCATTAAGACAAACGCATTTTTACAAGAAGTCGTTTCCATGACAGCCATTGCTTGAAAGCTAGATTTTGAAAACAAACCAAAATGAAAAAAATAATATTTCTTGTTCTAATTAAGATAGAAATATGATTTAAAAGTAATTTTAAGCAGGATAAAACAGAGAAATTTTTAATGAAATAAAATGTTTTTACAAAATTTGAAGATTTTAGTGTCTCGGACCTCTTTAAAAAGTGAATAAATTCATTTATTATTAGTTACTAGCTGACCCGCCCGGCGTTGCCTGAGGTCCGTTATAATAACCTTAAACAAAACTCAAGTTTGTATGATTTATATCTTTTGAAAATATCGGGGGCGCCATTGACTTCCGCAGCGTCTAGTGTGTTCCCAACAAACCTCTTTCCGAAAGTACCTGGGATCCCGCTACCTAAAGCAGCATGCACCGGAAGTGTTCCGCACGTGCTGGAGACAATCAAAAACCAAAGTGAGTGAGCCAAACCTCGTAATAATCAAGTCCATGTAGGACCCGAAAAAAGAATGCACCATTAATGTTCGAAAATGTTGGTAACTAAAAGTCTAAGACAAAATTTCATAATACGAAAAGTAGCCGAATTGTAATCTAAGTTGAAACCAAATGAAAATGGAGAGGATCGCCCAGACATGCGCAGAAGCAATCGCTAATACAGTAGCAATCACGCTCATAAACGTTCGATGAGGAATTTTTATTACATCGACCTGCATGAAATGTTTTTTTTTAATGGAATAGCAAATATTACAGCCTGAAAAGTACTCTGAATAAGTGTTTATTTATTTATTTATTTATTTATTGCATTGTTATCCGGGAAACGGAAATGGCAGTTTCAGCATGCAGAATAAACATAATTTTTTTCTTTTCCGGTAACCTACCAAATGTTTAATCTATTTCATTAGGGTTTTTAATTAATATCTCGGATAATTATCAAAAAATGAAAAATCTGAAGCTGAGGTGCATTAGGATCTGCTTTCGTCCATCCTAATCCAAATCTGCAGATCTTTAAAGGCGATATTTCCCTAGTGATAGACAACAAATAAACATATACACAAATAAAAACTTTAAAGAACTTTGAAAACTATAAAAACTAACTTTTTTCTAATTCTTAAACAAAAAACAACATTAATATAGATTCGTATTATTATTATAAGAAATATTTCCTTTCATAATTTTTTAAAATGTTAGAATTTGTCAGGCAGAATCTTGTCTGTTTACGAATCGAAATTTGAATTCGTTTTTCGTTTTTTTTTTTCCTGCATGCAGATTTCTCGCTTTCATTCGCCTTTGCGCCAAATCGCGACAATTCTCCATTTGGCGAGTAAACCAACAGTCAAATTTGCCAATTTGCGAGTGCTCAGTTTGTCTGTTTGTATGTGTAGTGTGCGAACAGTCCAGATTCTTAGCTGCGTTACTGAACGATTGATGTTACTTTAACATGTTCATTCGCACCGTGCTATTTACATTGTTCTATTTATAGAGATACTGACTCAACACCAATTGCTTTTATCAACACCCAAAGACATAGAAAGGATTATGCGATAGGTATTTCTCTAATGTCAGTTAAGCACCATCTATGCGCCAGCATCGCGGCAGTAAAAACGCAAACAAAATTACTCGCATTAAACGCCAAACAGAGATAATTTTTGCTGGAATGCGGTGTTGAAATTAGCCATTTACCATACTATTCATTAAATGTATGCAAGTATCATTGGCTGGTCAAATTTTTCAATCAGCTAAGGCTAATGTCAGACGAACGCCTTTTGCACGCTTTTTTCCTTACGTAATTATCCCTAACAACGCTAGCGGCATTGACTAGTTATAATACGTAAGGAAAAAAGCGTGCAAAAAGACGTCCGTCTAACATTAGCCTAAGAGTCGAAATCTCATAAAAAATTTTAGTGCATATTTTCAAAACGGTAAATCAAAAATTGCTGTTTTTAACTTTTATTTAGATAGCTAAAGGAATGTATGAAACATTTACACATTTAGGAGACATTTAGAATGTACTTACTTTTACTAGTTTCTGTAGCGGATAGTCGAATTTCTATTGTATAAGCAATTACAAAAAAATAGGCTATTTTAAAACATATTGAAAAAAAAGGTATACAATAAAGGGTTAAAGATAGATTTTTCTGTGTTCCAAGTCGAATCTATTTTGCTAGCATTTCTGTTCATTTGGCTACTGTCTTTTTATTTCTTATTCGCCAAATCGCTAAAGTTGGTCAAAAGCCAGCGAGACCAGTGTCTATATGTGATCCAAAACGACAACATTTCGCTAATTTTCATCGCCGAATATTATTGGCCTGCTCTCGTAATATAAAATCCATAAAAATATATTAATTTATGTAGCACATAACTATTTTGTATGCGGTTTTGGTAGCCATAAAGTTTTCATCGAAATATTTTAAAATACATGAAACACGCAATTAAATATTTATAAATTTGACATGTAAAAATTAAAATATTCATGACACTTTTGCGTGCAATATTATGTTGCAGCCTGATGCATTTAAACATAATTATGATATTACAATTCGAACTTGGTGATGAAAATTATCGAAGACAATAACAAGGTACCAAAAGTAAAAGGGACTACTTAAAAAAAATTATAATGTCACTTATCCATCAAGATAATTCATTGTTTTTTCTTAACCCCAGCATAAAAATCATTTCGCCAACTACTTTTCAAAAGATTGTCCTTTCTTTTACCAGACTGCTGAGAAGGGTTATATGTTTCACGCGTATCTGGGTATGTGGATTTCTTTATATCTTCGAAACATCCCAACGGCTGGATGGATTTTAATGAATGAGGTCTCTATCGATTCCTCTTAACCGTTCGATGGTTATAGGATAGGTTTTGTTTTCATAAATTCAAAATGGCGGCCGTGAAATACAAAATGGCGGTAGAGATGAAAAAATTCTTTACGTACCCTATTGAGTGACATATCATTGGATAGGTCTTTCAAAATTAAGACGATGTTTCATTGACTATTTTGCAGTCAGAAGCTTCGTTTAAATATTGCACAACCTGGAAGTTGTGTAGGTAGGATCTCTAGCTTTACTGCAACTCCAACCTTCATAAACATCTATAGGCCTCATCAAAACAGTGTTTATAGACAGGAAGTAACAATTAAACACAACTTAAAAGTCATCAATCCAAGTAAATAAAAAAAAATAGGTAAGTAATATAAAAATAATTTCACATTGATGAGAAATAATTAATTAGTTCGGTTTTTACGCAGTCGGTTTTTTTGATTTTTTTAAATTTAATTGTTACTTGTTCGGTAAAAATTTTCAGTTTTTAAAGCTTGTGCTAAATGGAGATTAAACTTCATAAAAAAAAAAAAAAATAAATAAACATCCGCTAATTTTTTTTTCTTTGAAGTGGAAATGATTTGAAATTTCTGGTTTTTCATCTGTACTTTCTGAGTAACATGAAAAGTAAGAATTTTTTTAGAAATTTTGAGGAGTACAATATTTTGTTATATTTGTATAGTACATAATTCTTTATGTGCGTTTTATTTCGAATTATATCGTATTCATTTGATAATTAACATTAAAGATGATTCTTTCAAATTATTTTTTATGTATTTATATTTTTCACGCATAACCTACAATAATAATAATAATAATAATAATAATAATAATAATAATAATAATAAATAAATAAATAAATAAATAAATAAATAAATAAAAATAAGCCATAAACTTATGTTGGAAACGTAAACATTTTTGTGTATTGAACGCATACATCTGACTTGTGTGCTTGACATCATGGACCCGCTTACAAGTCATTGTCAATATACAGGGACGAGATAGCACGAGGAAATTTACAACACCAGAGAATGATGTCTGGGAGCTCCACAAAGAGTGTGCAGCGGAGCCAGCAGGAGTTTAACCCGCTGCCCACCTACTCCCTCAAGCGTTTAGAGGTAGGGTGCCATCAGCCACAGTGGGCCCAGGTAAACATGTAACAATCTAAATAAATAAGCAAATGAAAACAAAATATTGAGGCAGACGCTCAGCAGCAAAAATATGTCGGATATGAGAAGTTACTTCCCACTTTTCACAAGAGGCGCTGCGATAGCCATTGGAATAATCTATGTTTTACGATAATCTGAAGGTGTAGATATTTACAGTGGACGAAACATTTTGAAACAGCTGAAAGTAAAATCATTCTGAACTTTCAAAAAATATTCTCTATGTAATTTTAAGTTTAAACCGTGAGATTTTGGAAGAAAATAATTACATCATTACAAGGAATTTTGATTTTAATGTGTAAATACAACGTGAAAATGATAAGAATTTATATCTTCTCCACGAAGTTTTTAAAAATTATTATTAAAAAGCTTTTAACACACCTATTTAATTTTCTAAATGCCTTAAATACTTTTCTTTGACAAAACATAGATTTTCCAAAAGATTTTGGAAAGTTCGCTCATTTTCAAACTTAATGCATTCCAGACTCCTTTTTCTTTTCTTTTAAAATGCAAAATCGTCTGCTAGATTCGCCAATATCCGTTAAGTATGCGAAGACGAAGCATTCCACTAGAGACGGCGTATCCATGGCAACACCTCCAAAAAGCAACTAATTAGCAGGCGACATTGAGCGAACTACAGCAATGTTTGGGATCTTTAGTGAAAAATAGTTGAGAATTTTCAGAAGTGTTTGGTGTTTTCTAAGATTTAATTTAGCTATAGTTTAAAATTAAATACTGATAATGTGTTTAATTTACGGAAGCTTAATATTTAAAAACAGATTTGAAGTAGTTTAAATTCTGGAATTTGAAAGTCATTTTTTTTCCTATTAGGTGTGTTTTGAGAGAGTTAACACTTGGCAGCAACAACTATAGTGATCCAAAAATATGGTTTTCTGTAATTTGTCAAGTGTCTTATATTAGCTTTTACAGGAGTAAGAAATAATATAAGAAACTTTCTTTTGTTGTTTTGTAATTTTAATAACTTACTTGTAGCAATAATTTTGTATTTTTAAAAAGGTCCATGAATTCCTTAATGATCATTTATTTCACGATAACTTAATTGTGGAAATATTTATAAGCAACGTTTTCAAACGGCTAGAACTAAATTAGGTTGGAATTCAAAAAGACATTTTTCTCTATAATTTCAGACACTAAAAATTATAAAACAATATAGTACATCTACCGGAAATTTTGCTTGCAATGTATGCAGAAAAATTCTTTACTGTCTCCATTCGACTTTCCTAACACTTTACAAAATAGGATGCGTTCAAATTAGCAATATAAAAATAAATAAAAACTTTGATCCTAATTTTACAGAGGCTCCACCTTTTTGATGTTAAAACTGATTTCATGCTATAAAAAAAAAAAAAAAACGTGCGCTTTCATTTATAAAGATGAAACATTTTTCTTAAATGATGACGGGATTTTTAATTAATTTTTATTCGGATCGTGCTGCGATTAACCCCATTGAGGGGTGGTGGGATAATATATATCCCACCTAATTCCCACCAGAAAATATTAACTAAATTTTATATTTTTAACTTTGGAGGAAAATCGCTGAAAAATTGCTTTTCCTTATTTAAAAATAAAATTTTTCGATTATTCCGGTGAGGATTCAATATTTAGAGACATTTTTACTTGCCCTTCTAGGGGTTAAAACCTGTAAATTAAAATAAATATTGAAATTCAGTTATAGAATGCTATTAGAAATTTTAATTTGTTTTTTATGTAGATATAACGGATTTATTTCACAACAAAGTGCACTACTTTAATTTCCATGCATTTTTACTAAACAAAAAATCAGACTAATTTTTTCTTTGTTTTTTCTTATGAAAAAAAAATTTTCACTAAATTTAATTACGTTATGGCGAAAAATCTTTTTTGTATCGACACAAGATAAAGGTGAAGAATAAAAATATTTATTTGAATGATTGAGTTATAAAAAAAAAAAAAAAAAAAAAAAAAAAAAAAAAAAAAAACTTATCGAGTTTTTTTTTTTTTTTTTTTTTTTTTTTTTTTTGTAACAAAGTGTGGAATGTCTTAAGTAATAAAAGGCACCACCGCCAGTGAAAAAAGATGTGGTTTCGAGTTCTCATAAATTTTTAAATACTTAGTGAAACTACATAAACTTCTGTAATATATTTTAACTATATTTTAAAGTTTATAAAATGTGAAAAAAAAAAAAAAAAAAAAAAAAACCTTATAATAAAATATAATATAAAATACATTTCAGTTAATACTGCAAAATGTTTCACATGGTACTCCACATTATGGAATCGTATTTAACTATGGTTATATGAACATAAAACGTATGTTAAGATGACCTCTAAACTATATTTTATAGAAATAAATAATATGTAAATCCGTTGCCAAAACCTATTCAAACTATTCAATTAAATGTCAAAAATGGAAAAATAGAAAATAATTTAAAAAATAATAATTAGTCATTAAAAAATAACGAAAATGTTAACTATGTCAGTATTATTAATTCTATAAAATGCAATTTAGAGCTCATTTTCGCTTAAGTTTTATGTTCATATATCCATTCTAAGTTATCTTACGGTCTGTGAAGTAGCATGTAAAAAAAAATTGCAATATTAACTAAGTCATACTTTTTGTTTTTATATTTAGATTTTATAAAGCCTGAAACATAGCTTAACTATATTACAGAGGCTTATCTAATTTCAATAACTGTTTAAGCATTTATGAGAAAGACTAAATTACAACTGTTATTGGCGTAGTTATCAGCATCATAGATTCCGCAAAATCTGGCTGCCCAAAACAGAATGATTAATTTTCTATTAACATTGACATAAATTAGTACAAAAATATTATATAAAACTTGCATGCGATGAAAGAGACACTGATTTTAACAAGGCAGCAAATCCCTATTCAATTAGAGCATTTTGCTAGTTTTAATTTAAAATAATTTACAAGTATTTACAAGTGTCACTTAACGCAATATGTTGTCTTACTTTTTGTGACTCATAACTTTGTGATAAGAAAACTTAATTGCAAATAAAAATTAATGAGACCTTAAAAACTAGCTATAATTTCCTTTATACAGATAAATAATGTGAAATATTTACCGAGCTCTAGAAAAACCTTCAAGAAAAACTTCACTCGCTTCAAATAAATTAGTTTTAGGAAAATATCTCGGATTGAAAAGATTGTCTTGGAAGACGTTTGTATTCTTCATTATTCATTTGTTAGTTGAAAGTTAACTATCAACATCAGGTTACTTTAGATATATCACGAGGAGTAAGTTCCAGCAAGTAGTTAATTTTACAAATTTAGTGTGGCTCTCGGTTATTCAGATTTTGGTAATATTTTGTTTATTGTTTTACTAATTCTATAAAAGCAAAACTTTATCAAATATTTGTCCCAATGCACTATATTCTCTCATAATATACATAAATTTTCCGTGGATCTTTCATTAGTGGTAAGAAAACAATTATAATTATAAATATGTCAAACATCTTGTTATAATTAATTGTGTTTATTGCGAATTTTTATTACCTCACAGGCTATCAAAGTCTGAGAGCTAATGTGACCGCAGGTTCTAGATGTACTAACGTTCTATCTGTACGTAACACGATAACTCTTGGTAGAAATATCCGATTTGCTTCCAAAATTTTTTCTAGGTTCATTCTCATAAGGCGCTTCCCTGATTAATTTTGGGGGTTCATTCGTTAAGCATAAAAGGGGGGGTTGTACGGGGATATGATCCCCTTAACTTAAATAAATGTGTTTTTCATGCAGAATTATCAGATTTACTTAAATTTTGGTATACCAGTTAATTCTGTTAAGTCGCTTTCCTGATTAGATTTGAAGGTTCATTGTTTAGATCTAAAGGGTGGAATGGGGGCTAATAACACCCCCTTAATTTAGATAAATGGGTTTTCTTATCCGATTTGCTTCAAATTTGGTATATCGTTTTATTATGATAAGGCACTTCCTTGATTTGTTTTGGGGGTTCATTGATTAAGTATAAAGGGGGGTACGGGGGTTAATCTCCCTTAAGTTAGATAAATGTGTTTTTCGTGCAGAATTATCAGATTTACTCCAATTTTGGTATACCGTTTAATTCTGATAAGGCGCTTCCCTGATTAGATTTGGAGGTTCATTGTTTAAGTATAAAGTGGGGGGGATCGGGGCGAGGGGGTAATACCCCCTTAATTTAGAAAAATGGGTTTTCTTATCCGATTTGCTTCAAATATGGTATACCGGTTTAATCTGATAAGGCGCTTCCCTGATGAGATTTGGAGGCTCATTGGTTAAGTATGAAGAAGTGAAACAGGGGGGCGGGCTAATCCCCCCTTAATTTATTTTTCGAAATGCATTATTCGTTGAAGCAAGAGTATGATATACAATTCGTGTGAATGGACTGTGAGCTCAATGCCATCAGTTTAACTAAGAACTTTTCTTTTTTTAACACTATGCCGTCCGGCGACACCACAGTGGTGACGTACGCAAACTAGCGGTCAACGGCCGGTGACACCACAGTGGTGTCGTGCGCAAATTAGCTGTCAACGGCCGGTGACACCACAGTGGTGTCGTGTGCATAGCATTGTAACGACCGAAGAAAAACTCGAAGACCTTTCTGATCCTGAGTAGCCGGACTAATTTTGGCCCAGCGTTTGTCTACGCCTAGAATGGTCAATTGATGATCGCCTGTTCTTGCCTTACATCTTGGAGACTGTTTTGCTGCGTACCATATGAAAGAGAAATACTAAGTACCAAAGAAAATGCAAATAAACAAATATATAAAAGAAACAAATTTTGTATTTATTTACATATGTATATCTTCGAAATTTCATGAAAGTAGGGGAACAGGGTTGAGAACTTATGAGAACTAACGATGAGATTAGTAAAACTTAACAATTTATAATCTCCCGATAATGTCAAGAACGGCCGGTGACTAGTCTACTGATCCGAATTAGCGCTGCCAGAACCGAGCGAATAAATATTTACGAATCGTGCGGACGGCAAAGTGTTAACCATTTGGGAAAATGGTTATTGTCCTCGTCAGGGTAGGAAATCAAAAGCATATCTGTACCTTTTTATCGGTTTAATCCGAATTTTATTCGTTTTCTGATTGATCTATACACTAACCTTTACTTTTAACAGAGATGGATACATCTGTTGCCACTATGACAAAAAAGTAATAAAAACTACAAATTGCATTTAAAAGTACATTTTTTTCTCTATACGACGATGTAAAAAGTAATATTGTGGGATGTTTAGAAGCTTAAGAATGAAATTTCATTTAAAATGGGTCGTCAGATTTCCAAGAAATCTGACGATGGAAAAGCCTTTTCCCGAACAGCCAATGAAATGCTTGGATAATACATAAGTTTCAGGTGGATAATACGTACGAGTTGCAGGCGATTTTTGTCGCTTGGGATTTTTACGTGTAATAACACTATTAATGTTTAATTCATGGCGTACGTAATGTATGATCAACTACGTGCGATTTTTTATGTCTTACATTTTAGTCTTTGAAAAAATCATTTTCCAAATGGTCGTTGTAATTTGTTAAACTGCTTTTTTTTTATTATAATTGTGTTGATTTTTGCTATATATCCTTTAAAAAAAAAATAATCAGACATATTTACCGAGCTCTGGTAAACCTTGAAAAAAAATCTCGTTCGTCATGTTTTTTTCCTTAGGCGAAATGTAAACAAAACCTCATTTTGTCAGGATGAAAATTCAAATAAATCAGTGTTTGAAAAAACCTCATATTGAAAATGATTTTCTGAGGAATTGTTTGAGGTCTTCATTATAACCTTTAGTTAGTTAATTTTTAACTGCTAGCATCAGATTAATTTGCATAAAGCGAAAAAAAAAATAGTCGGATGTGGCAATCCCAAAACTTTCTTCTATCTCATACATGGTAATACTTCTTGAAAAATGCAGCATATCAGCACCACCGCTTAGAAGATTTACACCAAAATCTAATTATCAACAACTTTGACATCTTCTAACTGAATCTGAAATTTGATGAAAATCCATGCATTAGTTTTTGAGATAGAGCTATTGCGGAAATTGTAAAAAATTCTGTACAGCAGCGCCACCTATTGGGCGATTTACACTAAAAACTATTTAGGACCAATTTACACCAGGAAGTAACTGAATATGAAGCTTGATGAAAATTTATGTATTAGTTCTTGAGATACAGCTATTGCCGAAATCGTGAAAAATGCAACACAGCAGCGCCACCTGTTGGGCGATTTACACCAAAAATTAAACAGCACTAATTTATATCAGAGGCTAACTGAATCTGAATCTTGATTAAAATTCGTGCATTTTTTCTTGAATTAGTCCTATTGCGATAATCATGAATAATGCAGCAGAGCAGAGCCACTTGTTGGGCGATTTTTACCAAAAAGTAATCAGCACCAAACTATCTTTTGGACTAACAGAATCTAAAGTTATACGAAAATCCGTGCAATTTTTCTTGAGATATAGCTATTACAGAAATCGTGAAAAATACCGCATAGCAGCGCCACTTGTTGGGCGATTTTCACCGAAAACTAATCAGGACCAGTTTATATCAAGGTCTAGCTGAATCTAGAGTTTTGTGAAATTCCGTACATTAGTTCTTGAGATAGAGCGCCCACAAAATTTTTGTCACATTCAGACACGCAGAGTGACAGAGTGACAGACAGACGTTTTCTAAAAACCATCATATCGTGTTCAGGACCTTCTAAAACATATCAATCAGTCGAAACCGGAAGTAGAAAATTTTTTACGAATCGAATACTTTCTTCTTGTAAAGATAGAAGAAAGTAATAAACAGTTAATTCCGAAAAGTTAAGTCTAATTTCATTTAGTTTGAGATGTTTCCAGTAAATAAACTTTAATATAGATTAACAAACTTTTAGATTAGAAGTCCAAACAATGGTTGTGTTAGTCATTTCGAAATAAGTTTTTTTACTTTCTTCTATCTTAGCAAGATGAAAGTATTGGATTAGTGAAAAATTTCGAATTCCGGTTTTCGACGTATTTCCACGTTTTACGGGCCAGAGATCACGAAAAACATGTTTTTACTAAATGTCTGTCTGTGAGTCTGTGTGTCTGTATGTGACACAAATTTTGTGTCATTTCTGTGGTTTAAGCGATTACATGTATTAAATTTGAGTTTTATTTATATTTTATTGTTTTCTTTATTTATTAATGAAGTTTTAATTTCGTTGTGGAATTTAAGCCTGACCCAAATGCTGAGATATTTATATTAATTTAATGCGAACGGATTTATTTTTCATAATCATCTGCCCGCTATTGAGAGAGATTTAAAGAAAAATTCTCCTTTGAAAATTGCTTTAAAACCATACAAAATGAGTAAATTAGAATACAGTTTTCAAAAGTAGTTGTGTAACAGTTTCCAAACAAATTGCATTTGAAAATACACCTTTTTCCCTATTTGACGGTTATAAAATTGAATATGTGCGATTTTTAGAAGTTTAAAAATTGCAGTAAAAGCAAAATTTAACCGTCTATTGTTGCCACTGTCAAAATGATTTCAACGTTACGCAATGAAGCGTTTGTCCTTTATAATATTGATAGTCGCTTAACCGAATTCTTTTGAATCCCTCTGTAAATGAATGATAAATGCTACGCACTTCATGAACAATAGATAGTACGAGTATACTATAGTCAGGGTTCGTAAACATCATGATATATTCGAAAATATCAAAAATATCCAATATTTTGATATATATCCGATATTTTCGATATATATACGATATTTTCAAAATAGTCAAGTTATTGATAATTATAAATATTTTCAGACTAATATAAATTACAAACTAAAACATGTTGCATTTAGCATGAAAACTTAATAAAACAGTATTCTAAATTTTTAAACATTTGGAAAAATGGTTATTGTTCTCATCAGGGTAGGAAATCAAAAGCATATCTGAAGGTTTTTATTGGTTTAATCCGCATTTTATTCGTTTTCTGATTGGTCTATACAGTAATCTGTATTTCCCTTTACTTTTAGCAGAGATGGATACCTTCTGTTGCTACTATGACAAAAAGGTAATAAAAACTACAAAAAAAATTTTATAACTCAGAAACAAATTGAGATACAGCTTTCAAACAAATTGCATTTAAAAGTACATTTTTTTTTCTCTATACGACGGTGTAAAAAGTAATATTATCGGATGTTTAGAAGTTTAAGAATGAAATTTCATTTAAAATTGGCCGTCAGATTTCTTGGATATCTGACGATGGAAAAGCCTTTTCCCGAACAGCCAATGAAATGCTTGGATAATACATAAGTTTCAGGTGGATAATACGTACGAGTTGCAGGCGATTTTTGTCGCTTGGGATTTTTACGTGTAATAACAATATTAATGTTTAATTCATGGCGTACGTAATGTATGATCAACTCCGTGCGATTTTTTATGTCTTACATTTTAGTCTGTGAAAAAATCATTTTCCAAATGGTCGTTGTAATTTGTTAAATTGCTTTTTTTTTTTTTTTTTTTTTTTTTTTTTTTTTTTTTCACTTATGTAACAAAATTGAAGATCAACTAACTGAAAACAGACACAAATTGCTCTCTATTTACAAAAAAAAAAAAAAAAAAAAAAAAAAAAAAAAATTATGGGATTAATTATCAAGTTTCTAGAAAATTTTGTGTTTTATACAACAAAATTACATACAATATACATTCGTTTTCATTGAAAAATTTTAATATAAATGTAAGCTTGTGTCCTTTTTCATTCTCTAACCTGTTGTGTAGTATAAACTAAAAAAAACAAAACCAGAAAAGATTCTATGAAGCAGTAAGTAACTTCTCGAAATCAGACAGTTTATCTTTCAATAGCTGTTTTAAGTAAATATTGTCCCACATAATTATTGGTTCTACATTCTGCATTTAAAAATTCAGCTTCAAATGTAAAGCTGGGAAAAGATTTTTTTGTGGGAGGTGGGGGGGGAGGGGGGAGCTAAAAAGGGCTTGCCAAAGTAAAAGTTTTTATCTACAGAATAACACAAT
Source organism: Maratus speciosus (assembly GCA_963932465.1). Classification (NCBI taxonomy): domain Eukaryota; kingdom Metazoa; phylum Arthropoda; class Arachnida; order Araneae; family Salticidae; genus Maratus; species Maratus speciosus. The sequence continues at coordinate 375,138,732 of OZ010798.1, read as the reverse complement.
CAATAACAATTAAAAATTCATTTACGTTTTGGCTGAAAATATCAAAAGTATCTTATGCAATATTTTGAAAATTAGTGACAAATATATAAAAATTTTGAAAATAGCAAACTTCATGATATTTTAAAAATAAATATCGGATATATATCATGATATATATCCATTGATATATATCACCGAAGCCTGATTGTAGTGCGCTTCCTTTATAATTTAATTATGTTTCAAGTATAAAAACGCTATTAAAATAAAAACACAAACGATTTTTCATCGCAGATAATAAAGTAATGGCATTATTAGTGCACCCCTGTAAACGAACTATAAATGCTACTTATTATATAGTCCTGAGAAAACATGTTGTAGTCCCCTCAGTGATGCATGTCAATTTCATTATGTTTTCAGTATCACAACTTCAATAAAATGCTCGGTAAACGATTTTTCTGCATACACCATAATGCAACGGAATTTTTTTATGTGTTTCTGTCAAAAGAAAAAAAAAACTATAAATGTTTAATTTTTAATATGGAACATTGTATAGTAAACCCCTGATAACATATACAATACATGGCTATTGGATAGACCGGGAAGCGACTTTTCAGACCACACGTCATCAAGTTGACGACCAAAATTCCAAGATTAAACAGAACTCGATTAGCATATTAAAATGCAACTGGGCTGCTAAGTCATATCTTCGGGGAAACCACCTGCAGACCCGATTTAAGTGGTTGATCAGTAGGTTTATCATTGTGTTTTCCTGCACCCAAAAGCTTTAAAACATGTAGGACTGGGAGCAGGAAAACACAATCGTAAACCTACCAGTAGACCAATCCTACCAATTGAGTTTGCAGGTATTTTCCACCAAGATATGACTTGGCAGACCAGAAGCATTTTAATATTCGAAACGAGTTTTAACTAATCCTGTACTTTAAGCCGTTAGTCGATGAGGAGACGGCTTGTTATAGCCGTGTCCCGGTCTAGGAGTACATTGTTAAAAATATCGTGAAAAATTACCTCTGTTTTTAAAGGCTATCTATTTTCTGACCAATGAGAACGCTTCATAGGCCTTTATGTACTGTTCTCATTGGTCAGAAAATAGATAGCCTTTAAAAACAGAGGTAATCTTTCATGATATATTTAACAGAGCATATTTATGATATTACAGCAGGAACAAAGAGAGAGAGACAAGCTGAATTCATAAGAACTTTTCAACAATGTTGGAAAATGTTAATGAGTTAAAACATTTACTGATCTCGTAAGTCTTCTTTACACTGGGTGTTTTTTTTTATACTATCAGAAAACTAAGTTTCATTTTATCTAAGTTGAAACTTTAAATAAATTAGTGTCAGAACTAAAAAAATATAAATCTCCGAGGTATTGTTTGTACTTTTCATTATTCCATTGTTAGTTTGGATTTAATTACTAACCTCGGGTTACTTCCCATTCGTCGCATTTTCTTCAAGAAGTTAATTCCAGAAAACTTAATTATCTCTTAGATTATTTTAATTTTGTTTGAGCTAATTTCAACAAACAAACTTTTAGACTGAAACTCCAAACCCTGTTTATAAAGATCAGCTTGGAAAGGGTATTTTTTTTTTCTAACTTTTCTTCTATTTTCTTCTTTCTCTTTAGAATTGATAGATTTAAGGGGACTCGCTACCCAAAAAAATTATTTCGTAACTGTAACCTATATTATATTTTTAGGTTCATGTTTGAATAAAGCATAGTCATAATAGATCATAAAAAGTGTTAAATTCTCAATATAGCAATAACTTTTAAAAATTCCTTCTTCTTTTTCGTTTTTTATACTATTTGGTAATAGATTTTTTTTATCCTTTATTCAGAGCACTTTTTTCTATAAATCTAATGATCGGATTTTTGATTAGTCCATTAGATCAGCAGAAAACAAATAATTAGTTAATGTATATGGAAAAAAAAGTAAAAAAATAGTATGTTTTAAAGTTTTTTTTTTTTCATTTTTTTTCTTTAAGTTACAAACATATAAAAAATCCGATACTTACAAAGAAGGTCTCTTTACAAGGCATACTCAGAATATTTTGAAAAAAAAAAATACTAATTAAACTCCTTATGTATATATAATAAAGGATCAGTCAAATTTAGCGGCAGAATTACAGTAGAAAATCTGTAAAAAAATAAAATATTTTCGAGTATCTGGCGCAAAAAAAGACGAAAGCGTCAAACGATTGGCGTGCAGTACTTTTCCTCATCAAAAGCAAACGATTTTAATGTATCTTAAAATTGCTCGTTAATTGATTTTTAAAATGCGTTGAAATAGTATTTAATGAATTTAAACTTGAACAATGAGAGAGTTTAATAAATAATTTTTTTTTTTATTACACATTTATGTTGCTTGTTATTTAATTTTATTACTTTAGAAAAAAATTCATATATTAAAAATATTTCCATATATTTAAGTGTATTCCAAAATAAAGGCAACATGAAGAATGCTGCAGTTATTCATTTCAATATCAAATAAGTCGTTGTTTTCATAGCAACAAAATTGAATCGACAGTGCTCAATTGGACTTAATTTTGAGATCGAAAGAATTTTAATTAATTTAAATTTTGTTTTAGTTCCTAAAATTTGATATTTAACTTTCATTATATACATATATATATGACAAAACTATAATTAAATCAAACTGAAACTGACAAAACTAAAGCTATTTACATTAAATTTATTTAAACAAGTTTAATATGAAACATTTTTATCTTAAAGAGTATTTGGCATAAAAAGTTATTTTTTGAAATTTTACTCCATCTCTAACCGGTAATAAATCGCTAAATATCGAAATTTTCATTATTTTTTTACTGATGCTGTATAGAGTTTCCGCCGATTTTTTTTATAAACATATCTATCTTCATAAATAGAACATTCTATATTATTTTCAGAATTTTCGGAGTATGCCCGTATGGAGACCTTCCTTGTTAGTTCAACTTAAAAGTCGTTATGTTAATCATCTTAAAAGTCGGTCGATTAGTGATGACGTCACAACTCGTATCCTCTGACCTTGAGTATTTCGATGGCAGCTCCTTAACCCCTTGGGAGCGAGCGACTGGTATACGTGCCGCGTAAGGTGCTCATAATCCGTTATTATTTTCCCCAGTAAATTTTCATTGTAAATTTTGCCTTATTTAATCCGAGCATTTTTCCAATTCAATTAGGCGAAAATTTCTGTTTTGTAAAACCGGTGATAAAAGATTAAAATTTCTGTAAAAGATGCTCGACCGGAAGGGGTTAAATATGTATTTAATAATAACTTTTCCTTTAACTGTTTGTTTTCTTTTTTTGGAGAGGGGGGGGGGGAGGATTATGTGAAAATATAAACATCTAATGAAAGATTAAAACTAAGTATATTATTTTGAAACTTTTCTTATGTTAAATAAAATTATTTAACCCTTTCGAGGGCGGTGTTCCTAGAAAAGGACATCAAACGGCACCAAGAATATGTAATTAAAATTTTTGTTTTATAATATACGTAGCTTAACAATGTTTTCAGTTTAAGGGGCTTCCGAGTTGACAGCAACTTTACGCCCAGTTTATGTATGATTGTCTTATTTTAAGTGAGCCATTGGGGATAAAAAGTCTAACTGTAGTTTTAAAAAACTACTATAAATTTTTAATAAAATAAAGATATAAATTGAAAAAATTACTTTTAAAGAAAAGTGGTATTTTAAAGTTTAATAGTAAGAATTTTACTGGTTAAGGAAAAATAAAATAAAAGGAATAAAAGTTAAGATTAAGAATAAAAAATATGTTAAGCACAGTTAAGAATGATACGCTGACAAGCTGTCGGACAAAGCATAAGGGATATCGGCAATTGGTGTGACAGATGTTATGTCACAGGAAATTAAACCAAAGGCACTTTTCAGAGTCCATACATTTTTTTTTCTTTTGTTACTAGGTAACAGTAGATTGATCAAATGATCGTAAGTGCTAAATATTAGCAGTAATGATTTTTTTTTTCCTTTAAGTTAAGAAAATGAGAAAAGTTTATAAAAGAAATAAAATGAAATTTTTGACACTGGTGGAGAACTCAAGGTCCCTCAAAATCCATAATAATGGAAAATCTGGGGCGTTTTCTATGCTCAGGCTCGTAGGCGTCGTAAAAATAAGCAAGTTCATATTTTATAATAACTTCGTTTATAAATTCTGGTGTCAGTCCAATATTTCATCAGTTTATAAACATCATTACTTCGTGCCGGAAAGGGTCAATATGAAGAAACATTTTTATTGAATTTTTGGTAAATCCACATACACAACAACCTATTAATTATTTACCACTTAGCACAATATGGTCTGTTAGTGAATATGCATTTTTAACGACAATTATTTGTACACGTTATTATTCCATTGTTATTTAAAATTAAACTACCTATGCCCAGTTACTTTAGATAAGTCGCTAGGATTAAACTTCCTTGAACTAGTTAATTTACAAAAACGAAATTTGCTCTTACACTATTCTCATTTTGTTTGAGATATATTTGGAAAACAAACTTCATCTAATGAAAGATTAAAACTAAATATATTATTTCGAAACTTTTCTTAAGTTAAATAAAATTATTTAATAATAAGAAACATTTTTATTCAATTTTTGCTAATTCCACATACACAACAACCTATTAAATATTGACCACTTAGCACAATATGGTCTATTAGTGAATATACATTTTTCACGACACATATTTTAATACAATTTAAACATAATTACAATTTAAAATATTTTAGTCGTGTAAAAATATGTAAAACATATTAAAATATCGTTACGAGTTTCTCTTATATACAAAAATGAACTGAAAAATTTACAAATCTTTTGAACAGCTCTAAGGAAAGATTCAAGTTGCTCTAAAGTATATTTTTTCTTTTGAGAACATGAATTTAATGGCTGTTTAACCATGACACCTTGTTTAGTTAAAATTTGAGATAGATTATTAATGAAAACACATCTCGCCCTCAAAGAGATTCACTGAGGAATTATTTGTACTCTTCATTATTACATTGTTAGTTAAAATTAAACTACCTATGCCCAGTTACTTTAGATAAGTCGCTAGGATTAAACTTCCATGAACTAGTTAATTTACGAAAACGAAATTTGCTTTGACATCATTCTCATGTTGTTTGAGATATATTTGCAAAACAAACTTCATCTAATGAAAGATTAAAACTAAATATATTATTTCGAAACTTTTCATAAGTTAAATAAAATTATTTAATAATAAGAAACATTGTTATTCAATTTTTGCTAATTCCACATACACAACAACCTATTAGCACAATGTGGTCTGTTAGTGAATATACATTTTTCACGACACATATTTTAATAAAATTTAAACATAATTACAATTTAAAATATGTTAGTCGTGTAAAAATATGTAAAACATATTAAAATATCGTTACGAGTTTCTCTTATATACAAAAATGAACTGAAAAATTTACAAATCTCTTGAACAGCTCTAAGGAAAGATTCAAGTTGCTCTAAAGTTTTTTTTTCTTTTGACAACATGAATTTAATGGCTGTTTAACTATGTCACCTTGTTTAGTTAAAATTTGAGATAGATTATTAATGAAAACACATCTCGCCCTCAAAGAGATTCACTGAGGAATTATTTGTACTCTTCATTATTACAGTGTTAGTTAAATTTAAACTATCTATGTCCTGTTACTTTAGATAAGTCGCTAGGATTAAACTTCCGTGAACTAGTTAATTTACGAAAACGAAATTTGCTCTGACACTATTCTCATGTTGTTTGAGATATATTTGTAAAACAAACTTCATCTAATGAAAGATTAAAACTAAATATATTATTTCGAAACTTTTCTTAAGTTAAATAAAATTATTTAATAATAAGAAACATTTTTATTCAATTTTTGCTAATTCCACATACACAACAACCTATTAAATATTTACCACTTAGCACAATGTGGTCTGTTAGTAAATATACATTTTTCACGACACATATTTTAATAAAATGTAAACATAATTACAATTTAAAATATGTTAGTCGTGTAAAAATATGTAAAACATATTAAAATATTGTTACGAGTTTCTCTTATATACAAAAATGAACTGAAAAATTTACAAATCTCTTGAACAGCTCTAAGGAAAGATTCAAGTTGCTCTAAAGTTTTTTTTTCTTTTGACAACATGAATTTAATGGCTGTTTAAACTTGTCACCTTGTTTAGTTAAAATTTCAAATAGATTATTAATGAAAAAAACATCTCGACCTCAAAGAGATTCACTGAGGAATTATTTGTACTCTTCATTATTTCATTGTTAGTTAAAATTATACTACCTATGTCCAGTTACTTTAGATAAGTCGCTAGGATTAAACTTCCGTGAGCTACCGGGTGTCCCAAAAAGGACTGACTGATTTTAAAATTCAATAACTTGCAAACGGTGACAGATATTAAAAAAATTCTTGCAGGAGGGTTATGCATAAGGTCAAAAGTTTTATTACAGTGATTTTCAATTTTAGTTCGATTTACAAACAATAGATGGCGCTGTAAGCAATAGTCGCTAAATACAGGCTCGATTTCTGGTCCTTTATCTTGTTCCATGCAGAAAAAGGAGATGGAAATGTATTATCCGGGCCACGAAGTACCAAAAATCGAGCCTGAATTTAGCGACTATTGCTTACAGCGCCATCTATTGTTTGTAAATCGAACTAAAATTGAAAATCACTGTAATAAAACTTTTGACCTTATGCATAACCCTCCTGCAAGAATTTTTTTAATATCTGTCACCGTTTGCAAGTTATTGAATTTTAAAATCAGTCAGTCCTTTTTGGGACACCCGGTAGTTTATCTACGAAAACGAAATTTGCTCTTACACTATTCTCATTTTGTTTGAGATATATTTGGAAAACAAACTTCATCTAATGAAAGATTAAAACTAAATATATAATTTCGAAACTTTTCTTAAGTTAAATAAAATTATTTAATAATATGAAACATTTTTATTCAATTTTTGCTAATTCCAAATACACAACAACCTATTAAATATTGACCACTTAGCACAATATGGTCTGTTAGTGAATATACATTTTTCACGACACATATTTAAAAAAAATTTAAACATAATTACAATTTAAAATAGGTTAGTCGTGTAAATATATGTAAAACATAGTTACGAGTTTCTTTTATATTCAAAAATGAACTCAAAAATTTAAAAATCTCTTGAACAGTTCTAAGGAAAGATTAGAGCTGCTCTAAAGTTTATTTTTTTCTTTTGACAACATGAATTTAATATTAACATGACAGTATAAATAACATAAGATAACCATATAGATAGCCATAGTAACATGATAAATTTAATTTCATTAAAAAAAATGCTCAGTAGTAGAAAAGTATTTTTCTAAATCGAATAATTATTTTTAATTTTGATTCTAGGATTAAATTCATGAACTCTCGTGCGTAGAACGGATTAAACAGCTAGTATATTATTAAATCACGTTGTTTGCAAAAACAGTTGCAGTTAGTAAAAAATTAATGAAAAAACGTACCGACAAATAAACTCCAAAATTGCGTCGAGAAATCCTCGCACGAGTCGACTGATTTGTTTTTTAAATTTATAACTCTTATACAATTTTTACATTTAATATATTTTTTTAGAATACCAACTAACAAAACCAAAATCATATTTATATAAATAATAGCAATAATGCGTTCAAATAGATTTGAAACGTATTAAAAGCGATATATTCATACTGGTCTTGCGTCAGGAGTTAACAGCTAAAGAAATCGCTATTGACAGTCAACTTTTTTGATTCTCTTCATTTTAGTAGCGCAAAATTCGATTGAGCGTCTTAAATTGGTATTTATTTATATTATATTACTTTACTTATTGGTTGATGAATGTTTTAATTTCTTTATGGAATACAAGCTGGAAACAAATATGTACTGAGTTATTTTTATTAATTTAATTGCAAAAGGATTTAATTTTCGTAATCGTGTGCACGCGATAGAAATAGATTTGAGAAAAATTCATGCTTGAAAAATATTTTAAAAACAATAATAATCGCGTAAATTGCGAAACAATTTTCAAGCAAATCGTGTTATTGTTTTCAAACAAATTGTATTTAAAACTACATTTTTTCCTTATTCGACGATATAAAAATTGAAAACGTATGGTATTTAAAAATTAAAAAAGTTGCAAAAGTTAATAAGAGTTAAGTTTAATCGTCTGCTGTTGTCACCGTCAAAATGACGTCAGTGTTATGCACGACAAGTTTGTCCTATATAAGATAGATAATATATAATTTAATGTTAATAAAAATATAATTTGAACGACTTATTCTTTGATGATAAGTAAACTTGAATAGGGGAGACCGGAGAATGGCACCACTCGGGGTTATGCCACCACCCCGCCTAGTTTAAAAACTAACGGCAGTTTGATATAGTGAATGCGCCTGCGCTATAGCGGCCAACAATAGAAACAGTGCCTAGTGTGAGAATGATTTTATTGTGCTTCGTTCGCTTGTTCTAGTGAAAAATTTAGTTTTCATCTAGTTGCTTCTTATTTTCCAGCTTCAAATGAGTAGAAGTAAACACCTTTTATTGAAACATTAGGTACTTAAGATAATATTACCTGTAATCTACATTCATTCGCCGACATTTTGATGCAATATGTTGAAGAAATTCGGGTTTTCTTTCGGCTTTGCTGGGGAATTTCCGTTATATTTTCCTCTCGGGGTAATGCCACCACCATGGGTGATTTTTCTAATTTCAATTAAATTGTAAGCTTAGCACATTAATAAATCTAGCTTAAGAAACATTGTAATTATTCATCATTTTGATAAATTATTGCTTTCTAAATATTTTCAGTAGGTTATGTGTTTCCTAGTATCCATTTTATGCATTTACGAGGTCATTAAAGAGTGGCGTCATTACCCCGATCCAGTGGCGGAATTACCCCAGTGTTCTGGGTAATCCCGCCACTGTACAGAGGATGAAATAGTTTTTTTTTTATGTGTGTTTACTTTACAGTTATGATTACGGTTAAATTTATATAGATACTAAAGATCATGATTCAGCTTTCGAATTTTTACTATTAAAAAATAAACATTTTTTTTGAGGTGAAAATATAAATTCCCTTAAGGTGTCACCATTCCCCCGGCTTCCCCTATGCTTAAAGGTTTAGAAAACTTTATTAAAAAGTTTTCTCCCATCACATTTTTACTCAAATATAAGCTTGAAAATCTTTTACAAAGTTCTTGAAAAACTTCATTTATTATTCATTATTTGTCATTCTACTCTTCTTTTTCCAACTGTTAGCTTTGTTTAACTAACAACTTAGTTAAACTTAGATAAACAGCCAAAATTAAGTTATCTCTAACTAGTTAATTCAATAAAACAAAATTAACCCTTAACTAATATCGCAGAAAATATGGTATAGTTTCTGTGAGAGGTGTCTGAAACCGCTTGATGGAAAGGTGTAAAAAATGTTCGATTATCTGACAGGATACTGCATCTGTACAAATATTTATGTAAAATCAGTATAAAATAGTATGGTGTGACCATCACAAAACTTTTTGATATATAAGTCAAATTGTCTGCAACCAAAATTAAATGTCAGTCTATTCGTTCTTCAGGTTCTACCACGCCCAGCTGCGGGTTAATTTGAATGCTTCTGTATTTTGGAGGAGATTTATGCAGATTTTAAGAAATCCATTTATTAATATAAACCTCTATTCAGTCATTTTTGTTAATTTCCAAATAAATAAAACACTATCAAATATTTATCTCTTAATATAATAATATATAATTTAACGTTACTAAAAATATTCTTTGATGATAAATAAAGTTAATTATACTGAATAGTTTAGATAACTATATTAAAAGGTTTTCTTCCAATCACATTGTTACCCAAATGAAAGCTTGAACATCTTTTCCTATGTTCTTGAAAAACTTCAGTGATCGGTTTTTTTTTAATCCGACAATGTGCAAACAAAATCACATCTTGAGCAAACATTAAAATAATTAGGGTCTGAAAAAATTTTTGTAGTGAAAAAGATTCTAAGAAAAAATATCTGTCATTCTAACTCTTCATTTTTCAACTATTAGCTGTGTTTAACTAAAAACTTAGATGAAACTTAGATAAATAGCCAAAATTAAGTTATCTCTAACTAGTTAATTCAATAAAACGGAACTAACCCTTAACTAATATCATATATATATTTTTTTTAGAATTACTGTGAGCGGTGCCTGAAACAGCTTGATCAAAAGATTTTTTTAAAAAGGCGTGATTAACTGACAGAATACTGTTTCTGTAGAAATATTTGTGTACATTAGTATGGTGTGGTCATTTCAAAACCTTTTTTGTACACAAATCAAACCGTCTGCAACCAAAATTAAATTTCAATATATTCGTTCCTCAGGTATAACTACCACGGAAATCGTGAATAACAAAACATAGCCGCGACATTTTTTAGTTGGTATACACCGAAACCGAATCAGCGTCTAGTTATGTCAAGATATAACAGAATATAAAGTTTGATGAAAATCCGTACGTTAGTTATTGAACTATAGCTATCGCGGAAATCGTGAAAAATACAGTATAGCAATGCCATCTATTGGACGATATGCATGAAAATCTAATCAGTGTCTATATATGTCAAGCCCTAACAGAATATGAAGTTTGGTGAAATTCTGCACATTAGTTCTCGAGATAGAGCTATTTCGGAAATTGTGAAAAATGCAGCATAGCAACGTCATATCTGGGGTGATTTACACCAAACCTTAATGATCTCCCGTTTATGTCATTGTCTAATTGAATGTGAAGTTTGATTAAATTCCGTCTATTAGTTCTTGAAATAGAGCACCCACAATTTACGTCACATACAGACAGACAAATACACAGACAGACGCACGGATAGATATTTTCTACAAACAGTCAAATCGTGTTCAGAACCTTCTAAAACGTATAAATCCGTCGAAAACTGGGAGTCTAAATTTTTCAGGAATCCAATACTTTCTTCTCTAAAAAATATACGAAAGTATAAAACTACACCCCTGACGCTATTTGCAAATCGTTTACGATACAATCAAACCAAAGCTGTCATTAAACTTGAAATATTGTCATCATTCGTAATATAAATGAATTTTTTGAAAAATGAGGCATCTATATATTTAAAATTGCCCCAATTTCCATTTTTGAAATAGTAACATCCACTTTTGATACTTTATTTGTGTTCCTCGTATCAAATCAGTCCATAAAATTACGCAAGTTTAGTTATTTTTGTTAATTCTTCATGGAGTTACAAGAGGCAAAATTTTGATGAAGATGCTAATGCGAAAATCATGTGACAAACTTCAATTTTTATCTTTTCAAACTATCATCCAATTTAAAATTTTTGTTTTCAGTGAGATACATTGACTGCACTGTAAAACATTTATGTAACGTTACTCCATAAAATTGGTGGCAGTCTTGCTGCTTCCATTTTATTGAGTAATTTAACCGATATAACTAGTGTTATGTTACACTAATGTTTAACATTACACCAGTTATATCAGTTTAAATTACACCATTATATAATTTAAATTACTCCATAAAATTGGAGACAGCATGCTGACACTAATTTCATAGAGTAACGTTACATATTTTTTTTACAGTGTGGTTTTATTCTTGGTATTTTTTTCACTTCAAACTATATTTTCAGTTATGAAAATTATTAATAAACTGATATTAAAAAAATATGAATTATGACCTACATTTTTTTAGATAAACAGAATAGGTATCATCAAAAACCTGGATGTATAATTTTACAGTTCATTTTAATAAATATTTTTCAACATATAGCAAAATTTTACTTTTTAAAAGTCTAAAATGATCATATTCTGCTATCTTTCAATTACATATCATAATATAGAAAACAAACAGAAAACTTATATAAATTTTTAAAAATAATCTAGAAAATGAAGGTCTATTGTTATTTATCTTATATATCAGTTGTCTCTACAATTTTACTGGTGAGAATCTGGAAGTTTTCCTTTGAGATTTAATTTAATTTAATTTTATATTGAGATTTACCCATAATAAATTTTCTTTTATAACTCCTTCAAGATTTAATAAGTATATAAACGATATATTTTTTTGTGCACATGCTTTTTAATTAAACCTCTGAACATACCTATTTGATTAAAGATAATCAATGAATCATTTATACTGAATGTTTTCTTTTTCTTTCTCGTTTAATTTTTGAAATTGTGAAATATTTACATAAATTTCCCAAACAGTTCGTTTTAATTTTCTACACTTCTAGAATAACATGTAGATTTACGCAGATTTCATATATATATATACAAGCATATTTATTAAAACTCTAAACATTTCTTGTGGAAAGATTGGAGAGCCATCATGTTCCTTTTTCTCTCTCTTTTTTTGTGTGTCTGTTTATGTTTATGTGTGTGTGTGTGGGGGGGGGGGGGGGGGGCGTAACCTTTAAATCTTATAAAGCTAAAATATATTTTGAAAACATTCTGCCAATTTATTAAGTGTAATACGGACTACTAGGGGTGAAATGGAGGAAAATTTTGGGGATGATGATTACGCTTGTAAAAATATTAATTTACCACGATCGTTGTTATTTTTATTGTCGTAAAACTCTTTTAAAGTTTATAATTTTACATTAACCTTTAACTGCTGATAGCGGTCTTTCAGACGATTTCTTTATTCAATTTTCATAGTTTAACTTCAGTTGAACTATAGATACTAGAGAAATTTGATTTAGTTAAGAGCCCTAGTACTAATGTTAGAGACTTCCGAGTAGGTGAATTTTAATTATAATAGTCCTGTACATAAAGTTTGGTACATAAATATTATCCTGCGAGTTAATCAAACCTTTTATTTATTTTTCGAAGAAGTGGTCTAAGAGACCGCTAACAATAGCTATGCGATAATTTATGTCACAATAGTTAAGGATTAATAATTCTTACTGTTCTTATGATTTTTTATTTCTGAAGATTCAAGTCGTAGTTCGAATATACAGAGTTATGATTCGCCATTTCACACAGAAATTACTTTTATTCAGAAGACATTATATAAGGTTTAACCAAAATCTGGACTCAGAGGAATTTCATAACACTAAGTTAGACGCCTAGGACATGCGGAATGGTCTCAAATTATTTTAGATCTTACTCTGCTGAAATTTTATTGCGGGGGTGAACTCAAAGCCAATATTTAAAACGTTTCTCATCACAAAAACGCGCATAGATGTGTGTCAGCAAATTTTCGCGAGTGAGATACGCAAAGCGATATAAGAATGAAAATTGTTTCTTCAATTTTGTGTTCAACTCACTGGCGAATGGAATTTTTAATGACATAGTTACCTAAGTAGTACAAAAATGTTGGGCCAACATTTGGACATTGTTGGCTAATGTCAACCTTCAGTACCATGTACCATTGGCAAGTACCATTGGCAAAAGGACCATTTGTCAGCAAAGGCCCAACATTGGGCAAACTGTTAGCTGCTCAGAATCCTACTCAGATACAAACGAAATTATCCGATCATCTGTATCCCAGCATTTCTAAGTGAAATCATTCCCAAATCTACCATTTCCGAGAGGTTTCCACAAACTGCCAAAAATCTGAGTAATTTGGGTAGAACATAATTTTTTTCTAAATTTAACTTAGAGTACGAAATGGCCGTATATACATTTTAGTTTTGAAGCATAAGAAAATGAAGTTCAGTCGCGTAGTGGTCAATGCGCCTGTTTACCATGCTGCAGGTCCAGAGTGTGATTCTAGATAGGACAAAATTCACTAAACATTTCATCCTTTGGGGTCCATGTAACGAGTACCAAGCTTGCTTTTGAAGTAAACACCGAGGGTCCGGCGTTAGGATAACCACCTGACTGGGACATATGCTGTAAACGCATTTACGAATAGAATTTTTAATGACATACTTGTTATCCAAGAAGTACAAAATAACTCGGGCAACGTTGGGTAATTGTTGCTAATGTTTACCATTGGCCCATTTTCAAAAGGACCATTTAGCAGCAAAGGCCCAACAGTGGTCTAACTGTTAGCTGCTCAGATAAGGTCCAAATTAGTATCTGTACCCCACTACTTCTTCCATTGACAACTCTACCCTTTTCCAACGGTTACCACGAACTACCAACGATGGACCAACAATCTGTGCTACTTGGGTAGAACACGTGCAATTTTTTTCTGAAATTAACTTAAAAGACCAGAGGGCCGTAAAGAAATTTAAGTTTTGCAGCATAAAAAAAATGAAGACCAGTAGCGGTGTGGTCAGCGCTCCTGTCTACCACGCTATAGATCCGAAGTTAAATTCCGGACTGGGCAAAGTTCACTCAACCTTTCGTCCTTTTGGGGTCGATATAATGAGTACCAAGTTTGCTTGTGAACTAAACATTGAGTGTCCCCCGTTAGGCTGACCTGTTGACCGGGACAAATGCTGTAAAGAACCGCAGAATCCACGGTCAAGAAAATAGGGCTGGGAAATGTAAGCCATAATATTTAATGGGCTGTAATGCCGCAGGTTTTGCTTAGTTTAGCATAAAAAAGTAAACATACACGATCTTCATATGATGAAATAAAACATTTGAAACACGTCTAAAACTAAGGGTTAAAGAATTGGCAGTGGATCAATGGCTAGCAGAGATAATCTGCATAATATAAAATACTAACTACTGAATAGTACTACTGGAAAAATATGCATATTGAGGGACATTTATAAGCTGTTGCATTGCGAAACCCGACCCGTGACATTCAAGGAAAGTTAATTTCCATACTTTTCCAATGGAGGATTTCATGTTTTATGCAAATATATGTAATATTCTACGGATATATGTTTCTCCTCATATAGGCATACCACTATAAATCACCGGATACGTTTGATTTTACACATTTTGACAAATATCTAGAGAAGTACTTCACGAATTTTTCTAAAACTTCGAAAGTATAAAGAAAGTGTTTGACTTCATATTTGTCAGAGAAGGTTTGATAATGAGGGCAGTTAGGAGACCAATAACAAATTAAAAAACATAATATTTGGATCATTCTGTAAAATATAATTCTTCAAATGAGAAGTATAGTCAAACCTTCGCTGAAAAGTATGAGGTCAAATATGTTTTTTGTATTCCTAAACTTCTAAAAGAATTCGTTAAATATTTACCTAGATATTGGATAAAATGTGTAAAATCAAAAGTATCTGGGGATTGTTGCTCATAATGTGTGTTTATGAAGAAATGTTTTTACGTCCACCATATAAAATAAAGGAAAAGAAAAGAAAATACATGTAATTGCCATGTTCCATAACAATCTGTAACATATCAGTGAATATATACATCAAATATGGGAGAAATTTCAAATACTTAACTAATTATTAACACTAAAAAAAAAAAAAAAAAAAAGTTAAAAATACGATTTTTTTTTTAGAAGAAACTATCTTCTTCTAAAATTCTGTATTGAATTCTTTGTAGATTTTAATTATAGCGCTAAAAATATAAGACAATATTTCCCGTCCTAAGAGAAAATTTTTGTAAAACATTTTTCCTTTTTTTAATTCTTTAAAAATTGTTGCCTGTGTAAACATTTCTTTAGCAGCACAATTCCCTTGGAATTCAGGAAGCAAATAATGTGTTACTTTTAAAAGATGACAACAGCGGTCGAAAGCATCTCAACTTTTGAAAAAAAAAAATCATAAAAATTGCCGAGGCAAAAAAATAGTGATCTTTTCACAAATTAAGCTGACAACCAGCCTTTTCAAGCTCTTTTAATCCCAACTTCGTTTACAAAAAAAAAAAAAAAAAAAAACTTAGAGCAGAAAACGAAAAGATATATATAAGGAAAACAAGGATGATTTTAATTAACTTTGTGTCGAATAATTACATAAAGGAAACTTAATTGTGGAGATTATCTCAGCCTGTGGTGACTTGGGGAAAAAGCAAACTGAGGAAAACTCGGGAAAAAAGCAAATTGTTGGGAAAAAAGCAAACAATTACATAATCCATTAAAATAAAAGATGCCCAAATGTAAGTAAGAACGAGTAATAAGCCTTAATTACGTCCACTAATAACCATATCACAATATATATTCCAAACGTAAAAGTCAAAACATATATTAAAATATTTATTTGCTTAAAAGACGTTACTAAAAACACATTAAAAGTAATTTAAAAATCTATATTGACATGTTTCAACTCCTTCACCGAGTCGTCATCAGGATGTATAACAAAAATTACAAATACAATGCATGGGAAAAATGGAAAATAAATCATCGAATACAAATAAGTAAACATATAACGCGCCCTACATTTTCGCTATCGCGCGTGTTCCGTCTATGTCGCGACTCCGCAAGTTGTCCAACCATTCAATCCATATATTCGGGATGCGAAAAGATAACATAACGTATCGTTACAAACCCCTGAACCTCTTAAATAAATTTCAATGGACTCACTTATAAATAATTGTAAATAAAAATTAGACCTGTAGATTAATCTACTCTCGTTAAAAAGTATGTTAATACTCTCTGTTTGATTCAGCCGCGATAAAGCAGTATTACTTTTATTATATGTTATGTCCGCTGTATGTTGTATACATCTGATATTGAATTTTCATTGAGTCAGACTTATATAATGATTTCTGATTCGCCTCTCCCTAATAAATGGAATCATATAAACTCCTGAGATGTCATCCCTAGTAATAGGATCAATTTTAGTGTTTAAAAGCGTCTTTAATTTCGGAAGAGGCTTCGCGATCAAACATAAACCAAAATTTCTTAAATGATTTTTTATATATTCAAAGAAACCCGGGAAATAATTTATCATAAACCTTTTCGTATTAACTTCATTAACACTAAAATTTATTTAAGAGGTTCAGGGGTTCGTAAAGCTGCTATCAGATTCACAAACTTTTCGAGCAACCAACTTTTCAGCTGATTTTAACCCCAACTTTTTCCTGTTCAAAGTGAGAAAAAGGTTACAATTGCCTTTGTTAAAGTTGGAGGAAAATCAGCACTACTAGTACCAGCCGATAATATTTATCACCTATTCGTATTAATCGCTTATCTCCGATTGGCTGAAATGTTGAAAGTTCGGGGGGAAAGTTGCGGCTAGCCAAGACTTTTTAGAACTGAAGATAAAAAGTTGGGGATATTGCTGTTTGCTATCACACTGGGTGTTGAAATAATATTTCGCGAAAAGTTGGAGGAAATCAAGAGTTGGCTCAAAAATTGCTCGAAAAGTTGGTGAATCTGATAGCATCTTAACGATACGTTATCTTTTCGCATCCTGAATATATGGATTGAATGGTTGGACAACTTGCGGAGGCGCGACATAGACGGAACACGTGCGATAGCGAAAATGTAGGGCGCGTGCGTTATATGTTTACTTGTTTGTATTCGATGATTTTTTTCCATTTTTCCTATGCAATGTATTTGTAATTTCTGTTATACATTCCGATGACGACACAGCGAAGGAGTTGAAACATGTCAATATAGGTTTTTAATTTACTTTTAATGTGTTTTTAGTAACGTCTTTTAAGCAAATAAATATTTTAATATATCTTTTGACTTTTTCGTTTGGAATATATATTGTGATAAAAGATGCCCTTTAGTATGTTTAGAAAGCATTTTTTCTCTTGCAGTTTTATTGAAATTGGTTGTGATTTGGTCAGCATACGTATAATTTCCTTAACACGTTTCGTACTAGCAAAAAATTTTTGCAACATTAATTTTAAACTTTTTTAACAATAATTTTCTGTATTCTAAATAAGCAAATAGTGTGTATTATTGTATCATCGAGTCATTGTATATCATTGTATCATCCCTTTGTATCATCGCGTTGCATATCTACGATATAATCCAAACGTTGATGTTACATATACATTGATCTTTAAAAGACGATTTTATTTGTTGTGCTATCTCCTAACACAACAGTTAATATAAATTGTTCATAGAGATCTCAACAAAGGGTGATGCTGATAAGGAAACGACTTTTGGTGCTGCTCGCACCTAGCATCGAGAAATGGTGCATTTTGTAGCCCTATACATAAAAGTTAGTGAATCGATAAAATTTCACTGTTAAAATCATATTTTATATATTTTTTTATACTTTTAATTTTTTGTTATTGGAATTTTATTTGTATATTTCACGCCAAAAGTGAGTTAAGTCGGCAAATATGGCACTAAATTTTTTTGGCCTGCTTTATTCCTAGAGTCTTTGTACGGTACGCATTAGAATTAAATCAGATCGCGACTTGTTTGATAATTATCAGTATAAGAAACAAGAATTTGTTTTTTTTTTCTATGCAGACGATAAATATATAAATAGTAAATATATTTCTATTAAAAACTTTAAAGATCACAGACAACTATTTTTTAGTGAAATGCAAAATAAGCAAGTTATTTTCTATTGAAGAAAGATGGAATAAAGTTTCGAATGCTTAAAATGAAATGTTCTTTCAAGAAATCTTGTGTGTTTTGGTAAAAGGAATCATAAAGCAAATTAATATTTTTATACAATTTAGAAAATTAACTGTGCTTAATTAGGTCGGATATTTCAATTTCTAGTGAAGTCCAAACCACTGCTTACGCAGGACATGCAGTTATGACATTCGACTAGGATTGTCGGAAAGCTCTATTTTTGAAAAAAATCGCCAAATTTTCTCCGTCATAAATGTTAATATATTGTTGAAAATTTTCAAAATCCAATTCGTAGGTTCTCGAAGGAATTTTTAAACTTTTTTCAATATTTTATACTTATTATTAACTAAGATGCATTTTTAAATGTTTTTCTTTTTTAAAAAAATTCTATGTTAATAATACGATAAGTGGTTTCGAAAATTGCATTTACAGAAAGTTATGCTGCTGTAAAATTAAAAAATATGATTTTAACAGAAAAATTTTATCGATTGTCAAACTTCCTAATATAGGGCTTTAAAATGCACCAGGTCTCAATGATAGGTATATGTAGCACCAACAGTGGTTCCCTTGTGAATTAATTTTTCACGAAAAGTTTTATTTCTCATTCGAGCAGTTTTGCATCGTTATTGGTAAATTGAATTTCTTAAATTTTGTAATATTAAAAAGGCTAAAGATGTCCCAAAATAGATTTTTTACAAAGGTAATTTCATATATATTACGATTTTGCATTAGAAAATTGACATTATTTATAAGAAGTATTTGTCGCAGATGTGAAAAAAGAAAATCTTCGTCAATACATTTTTATTTTTATGTTCTATCTTGCTTCGTCCCATGGCTAGTGTAGATTCTTAACCCTTTAAAGGAATGGTGGGGAAATCGACCTATGGTTGAAACCTATTATTTCAAAGAACTATCAAATTGTTAGGCAGATCGCACACTGAGCAGAGAGGCAGATAAAAGTGTGAAACAGGAGACAAATTGTAACATTCAAACCGGTTTCTTCTTTGTTAACAGAGTGAAATGTCTCCTGACTCACGCTTTTTTGTCGCTTGTGTGTTCAATGCGCGATATGCCTTAATCAGGGAGCGAGAGCTACTGAATCTGCTCGAAACATTTGTGTTGTCTATGAAAAGACTGAAATTGCGAAAGTGTGGCAAGAAAATTGTGTTGCATTTCAAAAAAAGTACTTTCGGCATGTGCCGGGTGGAAAAGATAGCTTTCATATTTCTTGGTTTTAAAATTTTGCAAATTTTACTCGAAGCTAATTTTACACAAATTTTAAGAAGCTAAAACTCGACAAACCCGATAAGAGAATATTCGCCAATGCCGAATTTCAATGAGAATTGCGCCAAATTAGTAAGTTATAGCCAAGTTGGCATCATTTATGTTTACTTATTTTTGGTCGCCGAATTTCTCGATATTTCGCCAACTGTCACCATATCGGGAGATGAACAACACTAGTATTGTTCATCTCCCGATAAATCGCAACAGGAATGGAGCTTTAACGTTTGCATGGACTAAGTTTCCAAATGCACCAGCATCTTTGTGTTTTATTTCCGACGATGCATTCTTTCATGAAAGTTATTTGTTTTAATGTGTACTATCACCTCTTAACCCTTAAATGCCTGACTTTTCAAAAATCATTGTAATAATGTTTTTCGGCTTTCATTTTATAAATAAATCATTGGAAAAATACTTAAAAAAATCATATTTTGTTTTAAGTATGGTTTACGGCTAAAAAACAGTTTGTTACTAATCGGCAATACTGGTGTTTAATAGAAAAAATAATTTCTCTTGATAAAATTCTATAATATTAAACACACAAGAATTTTAGGAACTATAATAAGAAATAAATTTTACTTGTTCACTGCAGGTCAAAATAGGGTATTTCGCAAGCTTCCAAACAAAACAAAAAGAACATGTAGCAACATTTGAAAAAATAAATTTATCTTTACTCTTAAACAGCACAAGTGTTGCCATCTAAATGTTGAAAATCGATTTAATAACATTTGCAGAATGTATTTTATTGGCAACATTAGGCATTTTAGCTTCAATATTATTCTAATAGTATTTTAGAGCCTAAATTGGGTATGTTGCCGAAAAGCAACACCAGGCATTTAAGGGTTAAAGTTTTGCCCATCTTTTATGAAACAACTTGTATATGTAATTTTTTTACGAATCATATTTAAGTATATAGAATTTTCATTCATATATGATATAAAACTAGGTTTTGGAGTAGTGGCTGGTGACATGCTTACTTAGAAAACACACGCAGTTCTTTCATACATTGCTTTATCGGGCGTAGAGGACATATTAGCAGGAGAACAGTCATCAAAGTCGGTACCCGCCGGAATCAATCCGAGC
The DNA here is from genome assembly GCA_963932465.1 of Maratus speciosus. Taxonomy (NCBI): domain Eukaryota; kingdom Metazoa; phylum Arthropoda; class Arachnida; order Araneae; family Salticidae; genus Maratus; species Maratus speciosus. The sequence goes on along the minus strand of OZ010798.1, from coordinate 375,117,970 downwards.
AGCCCCCAATACTGTGTCTGTTCACAAGGGCTGCTCGTAGGAATCTGCGTGGATTTAAAGTCCTAAGAGAAGACCACCAAATGAAGACTACTTTATTAAAATTTATAGCCTTAGACTGGTTTATAATAGATGCTTCCTGAGTTATCTTGGATCATTGGCTTTCACTTTAGTATAGAATACGTGTTCATGTTCTCCTAGAATTAAAAGTTATAACTACTTGATAATTGGGCCATGTGTTGAGAGTTACTTCTGAATTTAATTGGGATTTAAAGTAGCAAAGAAATTATGATGTTTGAGAAGTGTCAAAGCATCGACCATATGTCAGCACTGTTGAATATCGAAAATAGGCGGAATTTGATAACATCCCTTATGGGGGTCTAACAATTTGAAGTGCTACTTGGGGCAGATATAGAAATTGAGTTAGCCACTAAGGGGAACGTATACTAATTAAAAAAGGTTATAGAGCATCTTATCAATTTTATAACCAGATATAACCAGATTATATAACCAGAAACAAGAAAGGAAAATCCACAGTAAAGTTACCATCTTCTAAAATGAAAAAAAAAATGTTTTTGATAGTTGTAAACAATAGCATTTGTCACTAAATTATTTTCTTTCTTCTAAATATAACTCAAAACTTAACTATTTATATCCAAATAATATTTTAATGCTGTATAAACCTTTGTAAAATTGTAAAAGCATTAAAATTAAAACAAAATTGTTGCAAATTGTATTTAAACTTTAAGAAAATTTAAAACAACGAAAGGAAAACCTTGAATATAATAACTTTGCTCTCTTATAAAAAGTAAGAAAAAGTGCTTGAGTTCAAATCCAAAAGTTTATTTACAGAAACACTCCATACAAAATGTAAACAGCATAAGAGCTATTTCAGGTTGTTGAAAGACAATTTTATTTTGGTAAATTACCTAAAGCACCTGATGTTGGTTGTTAAACATAAACTAACTAAAGAATAATAAAATGTACAAACAATTCCTCTTAATCCTTTTTCTGCCAGAGATTTTTCTCGACACTGTGTTATTTGAAGTTTTCTCAAATAAGATGAGATTTTGTTTGCTCAGCAACAAAACTGCTCAGCACAGCGTCTGGAAAAATTTTAAGTTGATTTTTCCATTCAGTTTTTCTAGATCTAGTTAAATACAGTTTGAGTTATTTATTTTTCGTAAATTCTATGGTATATCTATCGTAAATTGACAGAAATATTTTAATCAAATGATTTAACAGTTATTTTGAATTGACTTGCTATTGTAACAAATGTAAATTTTTGCGAATTTTATTTAAGTATATCGAATTTTCATTTATATATATATATATATATATATATATAACCCGAAAGAAGAAAAGAAAATGCACAGTAAAGTTGCCATCTTCTAAAACGAAAAACTTCTTTTTGACTGTTGAAACAATAGCATTTGTCATTTGTATAAAATGATTCTTTCTTCTAAATATAACTCATTACTTAAGTATTTAACTATTAACTACAAGCTGTATAAACATTTGTAAAATTATAAAGCATTAAATTAAAGCAAAATTGTTGTAAAGTGTATTTAAACTTTAAGAAAGTTTAAAAAGAAAATCTTTAATATCATAACTTTGCTGTCATAAGAAGAAAGAAAAAGTTCTTAGAATTCCAATCCGAAAGTTTATTTACGAAAACACTCCAAACAAAATGTAAACAGTTTAAGAGCTAGGTTGATGAAAGACAGTTTTATTTTGGTAACTTATCTAAAGCACCTGACGTTGTTGTTAAACCTAAACTAAATAAAAAATAATAAAATGTACAAACAATTCCTCTTAGAATCTTTTTCCCGCCAGAGATTTTTTTCCACACTATTTTATTTCAAGTTTCCTCAAATAAGATGAGATTTTGTTTGCTCAGCAACAAACAGCTCAGCACAGCGTCTGGCAAAATTTGAAGGGGATTTTTCCATTCAGTTTTCCTAGATCTAGTTAAATGTAGTTTGAGTTATTTATTTATTTATTTTTATCTATCGTAAATTACAGAAAATTTTTAATCAAATGATTTAACACTTATTCTGAATGGACTTGCTTTTCTGTTGTAGCATATGTAAATTTTTGCGAGTCTTATTTAAGTATATCGAATTTTCATTTATATATATATATATACATATATATATAACCAGAAAGAAGAAAAGAAAATGCACAGTAAATTTGCCGTCTTCTAAAATGATAAAAATGTTTTTGACAGTTGGAAACAATAGCATTTGTCTGTAAAATGTTTTCTTTCTTCTAAATATAATTCCCTATCTCACTATTTTTATCCGTTTGATTTTTAGTAAGCTATATAAACCTTTTGTAAAATTATAAAAGCATGAAATTTAAAGCAAAATTATTGTAAAATGTGTTTGAACCTTAAAAAAGTTTAAAACATCGAAAAGAAAACCTTGAATATCATAACTTTGCTGTCTTATAAAAAGAAATAAAAAGTGCTTAGAATTCAGATCCGAAAGTTTATTTACGAAAACACTACAAACAAAATGTCAACAATTTAAGAGCTGTTTCATTTTGTTGAAAGAAAATTTTATTATGGTAACTTATCTAAAGCACCTGATGTTGGTTGTTAAACCTTAACTAACTAAAGAATAATAAAATGTACAAACAATTCCTCTTAGAATCTTTTTTCTGCCACAGATTTTTTTCGACACTGTTTTATTTGAAGTTTGCTCGGATAAGATGAGATTTTGTTTGCTCAGCAACAAACAGCTCAGCACAGCGTCTGGAAAAATTTTAAGGTGACTTTCCATTCAGTTTTTCTAGATCTAGTTAAATATAGTATGATTTATTTGTTTTTAACTATCGTAAATTGACAGAAAAATTTTAATCAAATGATTTAACATTTATTTTGAATGGACTTGCGTTTCTAATCTTACAAATGTATTTTTTTTTTTTTTGCGAATCTTATTTAAATATATCGAATTTTCCTTTATATATATATATAACCAGAAAGGAAGAAAAAATACCCAGTAAATTTGCCATCTTCTAAAACAAAAAAAATGCTTTTGATTGTTGAAACAATAGCATTTGTCCTTTGTATAAAATGATTCTTTCTCCTAAATATAACTCACTACTTAACTGTTTTATTCGTTTGAAATTTAGCAAGCTGTATAAACTAAACTCTGTGGCTATACAATGCATGAAGAATCTGGCCCGACAGTGCCCATCCCTGTTTTCTTGACCCTGGGTCCCGAGGTGCTATACCGCATGCGTCCCGGCCAGATGGTCAGCCTAACGCGGGACCCTCGGTGTTTAGTTCCCAAGCATGCTTGCTACTCCTTTTAACGACCCCGAAGGGATGAAGCAAGCTGTATAAACATTTGTAAAATCATAAAAGCATTAAAATTAAAGCAAAATTGCTGTAAAGTGTATTTAAACTTTAAGAAAGTTTAAAAAGAAAACCTTTAATATCATAACTTTGCTGTCATAAAAAGAAAGAAAAAGTTCTTAGAATTTGAATCCGAAAGTTTATTTACGAAAACCCTCCAAACAAAATGTCAACAATTTAAGAGCTGTTTCATTTTCTTGAAAGAAAATTTTACTATGGTAACTTATCTAAAGCACCTGATGTTGGCTGTTAAACCTTAACTAACTAAAGAATAATAAAATGTACAAACAATTCCTCTTAGAATCTTTTTTCTGCCAGAGATTTTTTTTTCGACACTGTTTTATTTGAAGTTTGCTCGGATAAGTTGAGATTTTGTTTACTCAGCAACAAACAGCTCAGCACAGCGTCTTACAAAAGTTGAAGTGGATTTTTCCATTCAGTTTTTTTAGGACTTTTTAAATATAGTTTGAGTTATTCTTTCTTATATGGCGTAAATTGACAGAAAAATTTTAACACTTATTTTGAATTATAGTTATTATATTAATTATAATAATTTTTGAATTATAAACGAATGTATACATAAAAAGTTCTATCATCATTCTAAAAGTAAGGCTAATATAGTTTTGTTAACAGTACGTTCAGTGTGCATGAAACAGCTGCGCGAAGTTGACATCGGGTCAGATTGACCTATGTGTGCTACGTGTTTGTACTTTGAGAAATATATTCGATAACTTTGTTCCAGTTCGTTTTTTACTCTAGTAAGTAAAATAAAATAAAATATAACAAAATATTTTTGGAAACTTGCTATTAATTACTGACATTACGCATTTAGCATGGCTTATAATCTCTGATCTCAAGATTTAAGCAAAGAAATGCAACAAGTGGTCGAAGTAAACGACTTTTCAGAAGATAGAAGTGATACGATAACAAGGAAGATTATCTATTGGAAATGTATAACGATGATATAGATGAAAACTCTGTCAAAGAAAGTGGTAATGAAGCTGTTGAATTTGAAGCCATCAAAGAATAGGGGTCCGAGAGAAGCGTTCACCACCTTCCGCCATCTAAATACTAGGCCTGGATTTTTTTAAATGTTTGTACGGTCCGCTGAATTTTTACACCAGTACCTTCTAAAAATGTTCTTTTACTTATTAAATATCCGAAAAATAAGACTCAGAAAACTTTTAGAAGTTATTGGTATTCAGTTTCAAGGAATGGTACAAACGCTGAAAAAAATCCGCCCTACGAAAGCTTGCCGTTTTTGTGCCAGCGCTCTGGCCTAGTATTCAGGAGGCGGTGGTTCAACAGAGACGCGTGATACAATGTCATAATTTTAGTCGACACACAGTGGGGCAAAACAGCCAAAAATCGGAACACTGACCAAAATTTAAAAAATATATAGGGTAAACCGGGGCACATTTACGCGGATTTTTTTCAATGATTTTTTTAATTTTTATGTTTCAACTTAGGAAATTTTAGACATTGTGGTTTTATAAAGCAGTTAATAAAGTCAAAATTTGTGTATTCAGTTGTTGCCCTATTTGTGTTTTTAACAGTAAAATGTTTTTTAGGTCCAAGTCTTTTGCGTAAACTTTCCCCGGGAACGGGGCACGTTTACGCATATTATATGTGATACCAAGGAGTAAGTGAAATAAATATTTAATCAAATTGAAATGTTTTATTTATAACTTAAAACACTGTTTAAAAAAATTAAAGAGAATTAATTAAAGAACATTTTATAGGCTAAACTGAAAACATAAGCATATTGCTAATTAAAAACAGAAACTATTTAGACATCTTCATCATCACTGTTACAGTTTTTACAAACAAAAAATAAAGTATTTCCTTTTGCACACTTGTCATGGGACCACCTGTTGCATCTAAGACATTGAACCCAGTCTTGACCTTTTTTGGATTGGTTGTATGATTTCAAACAATAAATACATACACAGTTTTCATCTTCGTCATCAGATTCATTCACTATCTTCTTTATTCCAGAGAGTATAAACTTTTTCCCTTTTACAGTTTTTGATTTCATACATTTCCTTTGCTGTCTTCTTGTTCTGCGTCCATAGAAACTAGTAAATTTTTATGTAATTTCTTCTTTTTGAACGTGCGTAAAGGAGCCCCGATGTCAATGCGTAAACGTGCCCAGCCACCATGTTCGCATTTATTTTTAACGTGCATCGAAAATTAATAAAATTTCTGTTCATACAAATACAGTTCTCAAAAAAGGATCAAATTCTGCTAATGTTCATATATTTGTTTATCCTTAACTAAATATTATTACACTAGATTAATTTTCACACAATTATTGTAATTGGTAAACAAATCATATTAGATGTAAATTTCCAACTGGGCGAAAAATGTCCGGACCAGGATTCGAACCCGGGATCTCCTGGCGGCTTCAGCCAGGAGATCCCGGGTTCGAATCCTGGTCCGGACATTTTTCGCCCAGTTGGAAATTTACATCTAATATGATTTGTTTACCAATTACAATAATTGTGTGAAAATTAATCTAGTGTAATTTCGTATCCAGCGATTTCTGGAGTTCCAATACCTGAGATTTATTCTGTTGAGCTGAACCAGGTTTCAGACCAGATGCTATAATCTTCAAGGTTAGCTGGGTGAAAAAGTTCGACCAGAATCGTCCGGGATAGCTCAGATGGCAGAGCACTGGCGGCTTCAGCCAGGAGATCCCGGGTTCGAATCCTGGTCCGGACATTTTTCGCCCAGTTGGAAATTTACATCTAATATAAATATTATTAGTTCACAATAAGTTTCAATATGTTCAACACAAAATTTACTCACCTTGACAGATAACAGATTATCCTTTCCTCATGCTAGACCGAAGCTCGATTGAAGCTCGAAAACGTATGAGAATACCCACTAGGGAGCAGCATCAATCTGTCATGACTGGTGGCGCGCCAGTTATAACTCGTTTCGGAAAAAGTGCGCTGCGTAAACGTGCCCCGGTCTACTCTACATGATTTAAAAAAACTAGATGTACGTGTTCTATTCATTCCGGAATTTATGAGAAATCAGTGAACGGGACAAAATACAACATTTACCTTCAATAAACCTGTCCATATTATGGAATTTTGGATAATTTTGAGTTTTGCCAAATTGTTCGGTTTAAACTGGCAGTTCAAATTTCTCTTTCAAAAACTATCAAGTTTTTTTTTTTTTTTTTTTTTTTTTTTTTTTTTTTTTTTTTACGTTCTACGTCATCCAAACAAATACAATTTAGTTCTAAAATGCGTTTTTTCAGCTTTTTTGTTTTTATCCTTTCGCTTAACTCCTTTATTGCTACTGATTTTACTTCTTTATTATCTGTAATTTTAAGAAATAAGTAACATAGAAACTGCAAAGTAACAGTCGTAAAAAGAATTACAGATATCCTAATGACATGCATTTACGTCAGCAGTCGTGAATGTGTAAAGGAGAAGTTGTAGGATTACCACAACTGGGTAGGAATCAAACTTGGAGAGGGAACATTCTTCTTGTTTCAATATGAATTCCACAACTCTTCATTTTTAAACAGTTGATTTCTAACAAGTTACATAAATCCTTATAAACTTACAAAAACATTAAAACAACAAGGAAAAATGCCCAATATACATAAAACTTAGTTCATTTTCAAAGATTAAAACAACTATGACAAAAGAAAAACAAACCCTGTTAAAGATTAGGATTCTTCAGTCTTCCTTAACAAGCAGTATTTTGTGTTTAAGTCTCAAGTTTGCCAAAACACTTCAAACAAAAGGAAAACAGTCTATGAATTATTTCAGTTTTTCTGAATTAACCACTTGTAAAAAAATTTAAAAGCGACAACTTATTTAAGTTTACCTGATACTGTTGGTTAAACTTTTACTAACAAAATGAATAACAATGACTGCAAACAATTCTTGTCAGAGTCCTTTTTCAGTCTGAGATTTTTTCCGACACTAATTTATTTGGAGTTTTGTTAGACTATAGAAGAAATTTTGTTTGCCCATCATCTTACAAAAGAACCTTGAGTGACTTTTTCTTTGAAGCTTTTCAAGCACTGAGTTAATGCTTCTGTGGATAATGTTTGCAGAAAACAGAAACTCAGAGCAAACTTTTAATGAGATAATCTAATACTTAGTCTTCTTTGCATTTAAGCTTAATTAACATAGAACCACTATCTTTAACACGTTAAGCGCCATGTCAGTCATAGGTGACTGACACTGAACTTTCCGTTTAGAACGCATCATTCACCGATTACTGACAGTCTAAAATATTATATAAAACTAAAAATAAATATATTGTTTTAAGCAATTACTGAAAATTTATTTAAAATTTACTTACCTTTTATTTATAGCAGGATTATACTTTCTTAAAAATCTCTCTATTCTAAAAAAAAGTAACTACCGCTGTCACCGCCGCCGCCGCCGCCGCCGGTTTTGAATTTTTTGTGACAGGAGGCTTTCTTCGTTAATATTAAGAAAAATAATGCATACAAAAATATGAAAAACAGTAGTGTTATACAGAAATGTTTGATAAACACGCTGATGTAGACAGTTTTCAAATCGAAGAATTATTTTAAGAGATATTTAATGCTAAAGTTGGACAAAATCGTTCCACTAAAAAAGTTTTATAGGAGCAAAAACTATACATCGGAATTTAATAATTTTTAGTTCATTTTATACGTTATAATTTCCCGGTATGCAGAATTGATTTATTTTTTTATTTTGACTCATTTTTCGATGTTTTATATCTATTTTAAATTCAAATTTTCAGCATTTCGAGAGATATTTTTTACAGATTTTAGAAAGTGATATTAATTTAAACTGTTGCCAACTGTATAAACAGCGGAAACAATAATGTTTGCTTAAAAATATATATATATATATTTATACGTGTAATAAATTAAAAATTTATTTACATGTGACTATTATAAACAGAAAAAAACATTTGGAATTAAAATTAAATAATTATGTACAAAAAGCAGGAACTTATTAAAAATTACGTCATAAAAACTATAATTACACGTGAATTTTAAGAGAGAAAGGAGTTTTTAAAATAATAAATTTATTAACATGAGTTAGAAGTCTTAAATAGGAGAAATTACGTCATATTTACGTCACATTACAGTTATTACATAAAATGAACACAAAATAATATTGCAAAACGGTGTAAATTTACAAATTGCGCTAGACATTTATTTGATATTTTGGAGGATACTTTTCAACTATTTTTCTTAGGAAAGCGCAAATAATATTTTATTTCTAACACAAGTATTTTCACGCGAATATTAAAAAGAGAAAGAATAGTTTGGTCAAAATTACGTCAGATTAAAAACGATTAATTTAAAATGTCTCATTTAAAAGAACTTTCTTTTCGCTTTGTTAAAAAATACCGGGAGACAAAGATTCTGTTTACTTAATTCCTTTTATATTAGCTTATTTTGAAATGTTGTTACACGTGTCTACGTCATCAAGTTATTTTTATTTCGACGTTTTATTTGTATTTTTATTAATGTTGTACTAATTTATTTGTTCTTTCGTTATTTAAAATAAAAATTATGTCAATTTGTATAATTTGGCGAGTGGTTTGACGATTTATATAATTTGGCGAAATTAGTCGACGGGATAATCAAGTAGTACCGCAGCGGATTTGGCGTTAAAATTTCCCCAATCAAAGAGAAATGAATAGAAATCCGTTTATAGGGAGATCGCCACTGTTTTTTAAATTATAATTCAATCTTTCGAAATCTTTTTAAAGCCGATCACATTAGCGTGCATTTAGAGTCTGCGGTGTCTGGACGGGGGTTGGCGAGCGTAGCTCGTAGGGGGCCGAGCCCCTAGTTACTTAAAACATTGTAAATTTTTCAGCTTCAGTGTCAGTCACCGTGGTACTGAACGTGTTAAAAATCATATTATTATTATTAATGATCATGGTGTTATGCGGTTATAAATATTTAGTATAATAATAGTTTGTTGTTTACATAGGAATCATCAAAAATATGATAAATAAGTTTATTTTAGTAAAATATATTAATTTAAATAACAGCAGAGGAAAACATTGAAGATCATGTTTAATTGCACCACTATGTAAGATTATATAAATACTAATTATATAATTTCCATATCGTGTATATTTTTGGGAATTGAGTACATATAAACTGTAAAAGTATAAACGTAAAGGAAGTTACATATATTCTAATGGCGTGAATTCACGTCGACAGTCACGAATGTGTCAAGGAGAAATCTATATAGGTACCACAACTGGTGATTTATAGGTCACACTTGATAAGGGCAAATTCTTCCGCAATTCGTCATTTTTGTCCATTTGATTTCTAAGCTGTGTAAATCCTTAAAAACTTACATAAGCAAGAGCAAGTTTTAAACTTACAAAAGCATTAAAACTACAAATAAAATGCCGAATATACATAAACGTACTTCATTTTCAAAAATTAAAACAACTAGGACAAAAGAAAAACAGACCTTGTTGAAAATAATGATTCTTCAGTTTTCCTTAACAAGCAGTATTTTAAGTTTAAATCTTAAACTTTGTATGCCAAAGCACTTCAAACAAAAGGAAAAGGACCCATGAATTATTTCAGTTTTCTGAATTAACTACTTCTAAAAAAAAAATTGAATGCGGCAACTTATTTAAGTTTACGTGATACCGTTGGTTAAATCTTAACTAAGAAAAGGAATAACAAAGATTGCAAACAATTCGTGTCAGGGTCTTTTTCAGCTGAGATTTTTTCCGACGCTAATTTATTTGGAATCTTGTTAAACAAGAAGACAATTTGTTTGCACATCACCTGACAAAAAACGTGAGTGAATTTTTCCTTGAAGCATTTCAAGCGATGGGTTAAAGCTGTTGTGGATAATTTTTCTGCAAAGAATAGAAATTCAGAAGAAATTTTTAATGAGATAATGTAATACACACTTTTAGTTGTACATAATTAACGCAGAACTATGATTCTTCAAAAATGTGTTATTATCAAAGATCATGATGTTATGTGGTAAATATTATTCCGTAATAGTCAGTTTTTTATATACGATAAATAAGTTTATTTAAGTAAAATATTTTATTTAATTTAAATAATAATACACGAAAACATTGAAGATAATGTTTAATTGCACCGCTATATAATATAGTGCGTCTCATAAGTATATGGACAAACGGTTTTTTGAAATAACAGCTCAAAATATGAAGTCACTAAAAAATCACTTTTAAACACTAAAAAAATAATAAGCATATGGAATCATAATTTATGTTTGTTACAACAACGAAATACAGTATAGGTTTTTCAGAATTTTTGTAAAAGAATAAAATTTAAAATTAGCTGTTCCAAAAATATATGGACAATGAAGAGAATTGCTTTTATTTCCAGCGTATCAAAAGAAATTGTATTTTCTGCGTTCTGTACATGTGAAGTACCCACTGCGAAATATAAAATCACTGCTCATTCTTCAATTATAGAATAGTGGGAAAATGCCTCGTTCAATTCTCTGCTGCTAATATAGCTAAAATTTGGCGTTTAAAGACTCAAATGTTAAAATTTCTGATATTGCTAAACACATAAAGAGTAACAGATACGGAATTTATGAAATTTTATCAAAAAGTGACAATGCGATTGCAAAACAACGTTCAGGTCGACCAAAAAAAGCAACTCTATAACAAGCCAGAGAGATTTTTCGAGCAGTTTCAATCCAAAAGAAGTTTGTTCATGAAATTTCGAAGACTTTAGCGTTTCCTATTACGAGATCTATTGTTCACCGTTGCATACAGGTATGAAAAATCCATAAATATCGCAGAACGCGCGCGGAATCTATGCTGAAAGTGCACCATAGAAATGCACGCGTTCTTTGAACTAAAAAACACACGCCTTGGGATGACGAATTGTTAAGTGTTTCTTCAGTGAGATAAACAAAACCAATTTGAATGTCCTAGTGGCTGGGTATACCATCGAATGATCTGCCACTTGAATCTCGGGTGTTCTTTAGTCGAATACAAGGAGGGGATTATCTCATTGTGTGGGGCGCGATTTGTTTCAATGGAACAACGGATATTGCTTTTCTTAATGGTCGACAGTGCTCTGAGGATTAATAAAATGTCCTTAAAAGCAATCTAGTTCCATTTGGAAGCATTTTAGGAAGGGAAAACTGAAAATCCCAAGAGAATAATGCGTTGATTCACACCTGCCACTCAACAACAGATTGGTTTACGCAGAATCAAATGACTGTTATAGACTGGCCAGTCAACAGCCCAGACCTAAATTCATATGAAAACCTTTGGGGAGTACTTGCACGAGACTTGTATGTTCATAGTCGTCAGTTTTCTACTATTCAGGAATTATAGCAACAAGTAGAGCAGAATTGGGTCTCTTTACAGCCACACATTCTCCTAACATTATTTTGGACCATACTTGATAAGGTTTTCATGATAATTCAAAGGAACGGATCGAAAACTTGAATTTAAATGCAAAATTCTCGAAAAGTCCATATATTTTTGGGACAGCCTATTTTGATTTTTATTTTTTTTACAAAAATTCCGTAAAATCTATAATGTATTCTTTGTTGTCACAAACTTGTATTTTGATTACATATGCTTATTATTTTTTTTCGTGATTATGACTTCATTTTTTGAACTATTATTTCAAAAAATCGCATGTCCGTATACTTTTGGGACGCACTATAGTATATAAATACCAATTATATAAATCCAAGATCACATTTAATTTCCGAAATAAATACATACACTCTAAATAAAAAGGAACGACTATTCACTCCGGAGGAGTAAATATTTAATCTATCGCAGAGTCAAAATATGCCCAACCTCTTTAGAGTGACTATTCACTCTGAGCAAAAGTGGAATTTTCGATTCTCTGAAGGAGTGAATAGCCACTCATTGGAAGTGAATAGCCACTCTAAACGGAGGTGAATAATCATTCTTTCAGACGAGTGACTATTCACTCTTTCTAAAGGAGTGCGTTTTTTCACCCCTGGTAGGGGTGAATAGTCATTGTTTCATAGGAGTGAATGTTCGATTTTTATACAGTGAGTTCTTTTTTTGTGTTGTTTTATGGTTTTTTTTTTTAAAGAATCACATATTTTAGAGCATGCAACGAAAATAAATATTAGCATGGTAAAGATTGGAATAAAATACTTTATTGACAACATTTATTTAATTCATAGTTTGTAACATTAATTGAATTTTTAAGGAAAAACTCAAAGTTACATGTGAATTAAATTAGATTACTGACAGAAGAAAAACTAAAATATTTTATTACAATCTTATCCCCTGTGTTTGCTTTCATTGTATGGCCTATAAATATATGATAATTTAAAAATGCCCATAAGGGCAAGTAATTAACCGAAATCTTAATCAGTTAATATTATTTTTTTTTTCATTTCAGATACCCATTTAGTATTTTAATAATTTCCGTGATGTATGTTAATTATGTTTTTTTTTTTTTTTTCATGTGTAATTCAAATTTGAAATATTTAGATCTCAGTATTTATTGCTATTGAATTTAAATCTAATCAAACGTTAATGTTTACAGTACTACAGTAGTACAGTAGTTACTGTTAAAGTTTTATTAATAACTGTATAATAGGTAAATTTTATATGATTAACAAAGTGCGATTTTTTTAAAGTTTTGTTTTAAATACAAAATCTTATCTTATTACCGACTTTTTAGCAAAATATTGGTATTTCGGAGCCCTATTCTTCTAAAAAATTTTAATTTTTACACTTTAAAAACAATGCTTATCAACTGACATCTTTTTTTAATAAGTTCTAAGCTTGATCTAAATATTAAGAATGTGTAAGTTTTTTTTTTTTTTTTTTTTTTTTTTTTTGTGTGTGTGTGTGTGTGTGTGTGTGTTGTGATTTGTCATTGCTACATTAAGTATGAACAAGGCGTCTAGAATTTTATATTCTCTGGAATATGCATATATTTTTTCTTTTAAACATATTCCTTAACTTAATTATGATTTCGAATTTTCTCCCGTTATTGCTGAAAAACGTATATTAATACAACGATTATTTATGGAATGACATGAAAAGTCATATTTAATTAAATTTTTTTAATCCGTATATATTGTATTTTGTGAATATGAGCTAAATAGATTTGGTATGTTTTATAGAAAAGATTGATCTGGGAAATAGTAAAAAGAAGGAAATATAAAAAAAATAGGAATGATTACATATGTACTGTTCTTATTGTTTGAAAAACATTTTTAATGTAAAAAGTTGTTATTTATCTCTTTAAAATATATTCAATCTTATAGTATATAAGTGATACTATGAACTTTTTAATACATATACTAAAGCAGTTTTATATATAAACATCAGGCATAAAGAACGCTTTATTTCAATGCTAAAATATCATGTTTTATTTTTTAGTGCCAATAATTAAGTGTATCAAAACCATAGAAAATGCGTTTAGAATAAAAGGAAATTTAATAACTGATTCAGAATGTCTATAATGAAATGTTTGATTAAAATCCCAAACAGCAAAAAAATGCCTACATACAATTTAAAAAAATACATATACTAATTTGAAAAACACTAAAAATTCACTATAAATACTGCAAATGTTAGTAATCAGAAAACAGTAAGAAACCGAAAAAAAATTCAAATCAATGTCTCAACACATTTTTGAATCTCAAGTACCTACAAATTGATGTTTACATTCTACTATGAATATAGCATGAATCAGTCTCTGTGTCCGTTTTTTCTTTTCGAACGATGGCAGATTAAGATATTTTTATAATTAAGATATTATTTATAAAGCAATTCCAGATCAGTCTTCTTGTATACAACATAAAACTATCAAACTTATGTTCATAATATACAAAACTACAGGAATAAAACATTAAAATTAAATAAGACTTACCTTTACGTTCCATAAATAATCTCTTTAATAATATCCGTGTATTTTAATCCTAAAATGGTGGACGTCTTTCTCTTATCTTCAAAAGAGTGTTGCAGGCTTGCTGATCTTATTGGCTGATGGTTAATACCAATACTACGATACTCATTCCTTCTTTGAGAGAATATTCCCTGTTGAAAAGGAGTGCGTTTAGTGCCAAATAAGCGTAATTTCCAAGTTTATATTATGAAATTGAGTTTTTGAAAATTAAGAAGTGACATATTTTGGTGCTTTTCATTATTTTCCTCCACATATATTGGTTCAAAGTTGATCGGAAATTTTTTAAAGTCTATAATGCCAGTCTTTCACTCTCGTCAGCGGAGTGAAGTAATTCACTCTCGACAACGGATTGCCATATTTCACTCTCGACAATGGAGTGAAATATTTCACTCCTTTCTAGGGAGTGAAAATTCCACTCTTTAAGGAGTGTATTTTTATAAAATTCAATCCAAAAAGAGTGAAAATGGCTGTCACTCTTTCAAAGAGTGAACTTTTCTATCCCCCCAATTTTAGAGTGTATAAGCTGCAAAAGTATAGGTGTAAAATAAGTTACAGATGTTCTAATGGTGTGAAATCACGTCAACAGCCAAGAAAACGTCAAGGAGAAATTGGTATGGCTACTATAATTGGCGATTTATAGGTGGTAGTTGGTGAAGGAAAATTGGGTTTTTTTTTTCAAGACAAATTTCGCAGTTCGCTCTTTTTATTCATTTGATGTCTAAGAAGCTGTATAAATCCTTAAAAAGTTAGTATAGCAAGAGCAATTTTTAAACTTACAAAGCATTAAAACTACAAATAAAATTGCCGCCTACATATAAACTTACTTCCTTTTTAAAAATTAAAATAACTTGCAGAAAAAAATCCTTGCTGAGAATAAGGATTTCTCAGTTTTTCTTAACAAGCTGTTTTTTTGTTTAAATCTTAAACTTTATTTACCAAAGCACTTCAAACAAAGGAGAACAGTCTACGGATTATTTAAATTTTTCTGAATTAACTACTGCTAAAATGATGCAATAGAGACAACATTTTTAAGCTTATCTGATACTATTACCTTGCAGAAAAATAAAAGCAATAACAAAGCCTGCAAACAATTCTTGTCAGTGTCTTTTCCAGTTTGAGATTTTTTTCCGACGCTAATTTATTTGAAGTTTTGTTGGGCTAGAAGACATTCTGCTTGCACATCATGTGACAAAAAAAAAATCTTTAGTAAATTTTTCTTGGAAGCTTTTCAAGCGCTGAGTTAATGCTATTGTGAATGATTTTTGTGGAAAATAGAAACTGAGAGCAAATTTTTAAGGAGATAATGTAGTACTTATTCTTCTTTGCACTTAAACTTAATTAACGCAAAACCATGATCCTTGAAAAATGTATTATTATTATTGTTCATATTGTTATGCGGTAAATATTTAGTCTATAATAGTTTGTGGTTTACATAAGAACATAAAAAAATACGATAAATAAGTTTATTTAAATAAAATATTTAATTTAATTTAAATAACAGCAGATGAAAACATTGAAGATCATTTTTAATTTCACCGCTATACGTAATAATATATCAATACCAATTGTATAAATCGAATATTACGTATAGTTTTTTTTTGTGAAATAAGTACTTATAAACTGTAAAAGTATAAACGAAAAGAAGTTACACATAATCTAATGACGTGAATTCACGATAACATTCTTGAGTGGGTCAAGGATAAATTGATATGGTTATAACAACGGACAATTTATAGACCACGCTTGATGAGGGTGCATTCCCAGATAGCATGAACATTAACAACAAATCCCTCACTTGCATGAGTAATTCGTTGTGAAACTGATGGAAAGACTGTCATTAATTCACGAAAGTGACGAAAGCAAAAAATCCCTCTGTTGAGAGAATAAACAATCAGCACATACGCAGAAATTGTAGAAATTTTATTCGGTTGTCACCGCTTTTTCTAAACGCTATACTTATCAAATACCAAAAAAGACTCGTATTGTAAAGTACAAATATTACCTTAACTTGTTTATGGCGATGAAAACGGTGCACGTGCCTTCTGACGGTGTATTCGCATCAATAGACCTGATCAGGTCTAATCGAACCCTCCGAAGGGGTAAACTTATAGTGTAACAGTTGTAAACAGATAGTGGGGCGTGGAAAGATCACTACTTTTCAGTAAATGTGAAGTATTTTTGATTACTTGTTTGTCGTTAATTTGCAATAAATTAGATACAGCATGAGTTTAACTTCCACGACAAGTTAGATGCAAGTTCGAAGTGTGGTGATTTCGACATTTGCATTATCTTGCTGCAGTCTTGTTATGAACTTTTAGTCTTGTCATACTGAGCTTGCTGTAACTTTGAAGGTTTTCAAAGCAAGACTGCTATTAATTTTCTGCAAATTAAAAATGCTATCAGGGTTCTTCTTGTTTCAAGATAAATTCCGTAATACGTCCTTTTTATCCATTTGATTTCAAAGAAGCTGCATAAAAACTTAAAAATTTACAAAAACAAAAGCAAGTATTAAACTTACAAAAGCATTCAAACTACAAATAAAAATGCGGAATATACTACTTAATTTTCAAAGATTAAATCAACTAGGAAAAAAAAATTAACTCTGTCGAAAAATAATGATTCTTCAGTTTTTCTTAACAAGCAATATTTTGTGTTTAAAACTTAACAATTCAAACAAAAGGAAAACTGTCTAAGAATTATTTCAGTTTTTTTCTGGATTAACTACTTTAAAAAATGTAATTGAGGCAACTTATTTAAACTTACCTGATATTATTGGTTAAAGCTTAACTGACAAAAGGAATAACAAAGACTGCAATCATTTCGTGTCACAATGTTTTTCAGTCTGAGATTCTTTTTTTCGACTCTAATTTATTTGAAGTTTTGTTAGACAAGAAGACATTTTCTTTGCACATCATCTCACAAAAGAAAAAAAAAAATCTTGAGTGAATTTTTCTTTGAAGAAAAACTAACTCTATCGAAGATAATGATTCTTCAGTTTACCTTAACAAGCAGTACTTTGTGTTTAAATCTTAACAATTCAAACAAAAGGAAACTGTCTAAGAATTATTTCAGTTTTTTCTGGATTAACTACTATAAAAAATGTAACTGAGGCAACTTATTTAAACTTACCTGATATTATTATTTAAATCTTAACTAACAAAATAATAACAAAGACTGCAATCAACTCGTGTCAAAATCTTTTTCAGTCTGAGATTTTTTTTTCCGACTCTAATTTATTTGGAGTTTTGTTATACAAGAAGACATTTTCTTTGCACATCATCTCACAAAAAAATAAATAAATAAATAAATAAAAATAAAAAATCTTGAGTGAATTTTTCTTAGAAGAAAAACTAACTCTGTCGAAGATAATGATTCTTCGGTTTTCCTTAACAAGCAGTATTTTGTGTTTAAATCTTAACAATTCAAACAAAAGGAAAAATATATAAGAATTATTTCAGTTGTTTCTGGATGAACTACTTTAAAAAATGTAATGGAGGCAACTTCTTTAAACTTACCTGATATTATTAGTTAAACCTTAACCTTAACTAACAAAAGGAATGAATAACAAAGACTGCAATCAACTCGTGTCAGAATCTTTTTCAGTCTGAGATTCTTTTTTCCGACTCTAATTTATATGAAGTTTTGTTAGACAAGAAGACATTTTCTTTGCACATCATCGCACGAAAAAAAAAAAATAAAAAAAAAAAATCTTGAGTGAATTTTTTTTTTGAAGAAAAACTAACTCTGTCGAAGATAATGATTCTTCCGTTTTTCCTTAACAAGCAGTATTTTGTGTTTAAAACTTAACAATTCAAACAAAAGGAAAACTGTCTAAGAATTATTTCACTTTTTTCTGGATTAACTACTTTAAAAAATGTAATTGAGGCATCTTATTTAAACTTACCTGATATTATTATTTAAACCTTAACTAACAAAAGGAATAACAAAGACTGCAATCAACTCGTGTCAGAATCTTCTTGTCTGAGATTTTTTTTTTTCCGACACTAATTTATTTGGAGTTTTGTTAGACAAGAAGACATTTTCTTCGCACATCATATCACAAAAAAAGAAAAAAATCTTGAGTGAATTTTTCTTTGAAGCTTTTCAAGCACTGGGTTAATGCTGTTGTGGATAATTTTTGCAGAAAATAGAAAATCTAAGGAAAATTTTAATGAGATAATGTACTAATTATTCTTAGTTGTAGTTAAATTTAATTAACGCAAAACCATGATCCTTGAAAAATGTATCATTATCAATGATCATGGTGTTATGTGGTAAATATGTAGTCTGTAATAGTTTGTTGAAAAATAATATTTTATTTTATTTAAAAAACAGCACACGAAAACATTGTAGATTACGTTTATTTCACTGCCATGTAATACGTAATATGTAAACACCAATTGTATAATTCCAAGCTTTCATGCGCTGAGTTAGTTCTGCTGTGAATAATTTTTGTAGAAAATAAAAACTCAGAGCAATTTTTTAATAAATAATGTAATACTTGTTCTTATTTGTAGTTAATTTTAATTAATGTAGAGCTATGAACAATGAGAAATAATTTTTTATTAATAAGCATGGGTATTATGTGGTAAATATTTAGTCTATAATAGTGTGTTGCTTCCGTAAGAATCATCAAAAATATATTAAGAAGTTTCTTTAAGGAAAATATTTTTATATAATTTAAATAACAGCACACGAAAACATTGAAGATAATGTTTAATTGCACCACCGTGTATTAAACATTCCTAATATTAATTTAGCTGGATACCACTGAAATATAAAGCACGAAAAAACACTTTTCTACAAAACTTACTTTGTTAATTGATAAATATTCGATTGTCCTTAGCAAAAGACCAGGGTCGTAATCCATTTTTTCACTCAAAAACACAAAGCTTCACACAACATTTCTAACATAATTATCATTCAAAACTGTAATAAAAAATGAAGGTAATTGGGATAAATTTTCAACAGACTTAACTTTCTTTATGTAAAATGAAATGATATGATGAAAAGCAATGGAAGTACAGTGAAACCTCTCTGTAAGGGTCACCTGCCGCTCCATTGAAAATTGGCCCTTATGAGGGGTGGCCCTTTAATAGGGGTGACCAAATTTCTCATTTCTGTTTCTTTTTATCCCACGATTTTAAAAGTCTGCATATTCCTTCAGTAAGTTCCCTTTGTTTTTAACAATATTGTTTATTTGATTCTTGCTGCAATTAAACTGTGAAGCGAATTTTCTTGCAGATGTTCCTTGATCATGACAGTTAAGAACTTTTATTTTGTCAGTAAAATCGAAATGTACTCTTTGGCTTGATTTAGGTGCCATAATTTTAAATGTTACATAGCCTGAGCATAAATTTTCTAGTGTAAAATTTGTGCTTCAATATGCATTTACAGTTTTAGTAAATGTGGAATCAGTTTTTCTTGATAACTTGTTATCCTTTGTGTGCCCACAACAAAGGGTCAAGTTTTCCCTCCAACCCAACCCCTACAGGTGGGAAGGTCATACAAAGTGTGAGGAACATCCGTTCGTCTCACTTGTGGAAAAGTTTGTGGTCCTTCATTGTGTTACTAAATCCTTCCCATCTCCCCCTGCCTTCTTTGTTGCAAGTTCAGTTGTTTGCTGAACTCTTATCTTTTGGTTCAGGAATTCAATGCACCTGTTTAGGATTTAAGACACATGTGGAGAAAATGGCCTTTATGAGGGGTAGGTGCTGCCCCTAATAGGAGTAAATTTAACATTATGTCTATGCGTAAAGTTATCGTTCCTAAAAATATTGGCCTTTAATAGAGGTGGCCTTTGAACAGGGGTTGACTTTAAAAGAAGTGTCACTGTATATAGCATTTCGGTAAATGATATCGTATGAACAGTCAATTAAATATGGAAATATGAAGTTTACTAGTTCATCGCGTTTTGCAAAGTATGGTAGACGCTTCTAACATGTCTCGTGATATACTTCCATTCCACAGAAATAAATGTCAGTCTATTTAAAAGTAAAATATCTTCTTGATTGTTTAATACTGAACGAAAATCGAGACTCGGATTCGTGTGATGCTCCATGTGTATTTAAATGAATAATTGAATTATGACCCGAGTTACGAACCTTTCATTGGGTTGGGTAAACCGATTTTACCTGAACTTGGCCTGATCCACGGTTAGCGTGGGGTTGGGTTGGGTTGATGCTTTTTTTTTTCATTACGGTTCGGACTGACACTAAATATTTCAGATTCGGTTCGATTTCGTGTTGAGTTTTGATTCTTTCGGATCGGGTTCAGCTTGACTCGATATTTCAAAGAAAGTTATGAAAGTTTTCAATTTGAAAAAAAAAATGTATATTTCAATATTAATGAAAGTATATATGTTTATTTTTATACAAAGAATATAAAATTAATATTAGAGACATAATTGTAAGCTACATTTCCATATTTGTATTATAATATATGAATTATTTTTCTTCCATTTCGAGATCGAGTTTAAATATTTCATGTTCGGGTCGGTTTTGGATTGTGGTCTGATTTTTTGGGTTTCGGGGTGACGCTTTTTTTGTCGGTTGGGTTGGATTTCGGATTCATACTTTTCTTTTGTCGGGTTTGGATCGAGCGGGGTGAGTTTAAAAAGAATTTTCGGGATCAGATCAAGTTGCATCCAATCCGTACAGACCTCTACCTTGTTTCCAGTGAAAAAAAGAATTAACATGGACTACCACATATTAAAATTTTGCTCTATCTGCTTTTAATCATCCCATATAATAACATCTAAATAAATCTAAATTTCGAAAGAATTTTGACGAGATTATGTTTTATAATAGAATGGCTTCATTACTCTGAAATATAAATTCATAAAAACAAAAAAGAATATTAACCCTTAAATGCCTGGTGTTGCTTTTCGGGAACATACCCAAATTATGCTTCTAAAATACTATTAGAATAATATTGAAGCTATAATGTCTAATGTTGCCAATAAAATACATTCTGAAAATGTTATTAAATCGATTTTCAACATGTATATGGCAACACTTGTGCTGTTTAAGAATAAAGATAGATTTATTTTTTCAATTGTTGCTACATGTTCTTTTTGTTTTGTTTGGAAGCTTGCGAAATACCCTATTTTGTTCTGCAGTGAGCAAGTAAAATTTATTTCTTATTATAGTTCCTAAAATTCTTGTGTGTTTAATATTATAGAATTTTGTCAAGGAAAATTAAATTAAAGACCAGTATTGCCGATTAGTAACAAACTGTTTTTTAGCCGTAAATCATACTTAAAACAAAATATGATTTTTTAAAGTATTTTTCCCGTGATTTATTTAAAAAATGAAAGCCGAAAAACATTATTACAATGATTTTTGAAAAGTCAGGCATGTAAGGGTTAATGCAAAATTTTAAGTTACTCATAAACTAAAACTGTAAACAATATCAAACTGGCACTAACTCGTTTCTTTATGTAATCCCCAATCAATATTTGGTTCCAATAAAACTGCATAAATCTCCACAAGATTATAGAAGTGTTAAAATTAAAGCAGAAAATGTTTGCAAAATATATTTAAGCTCAAAGCAATATTAATCCAATAGAAAAAAAAATTAATATAATGGCTCTTCAGTCTTTCCTTTAATTAGAAGTTTAGAAATTTAATCTAAAAGTTTGTTTACCAAAAAACACCTGGAACATAATAAAATCAGTCTAAGAGTTAATTGAATTTTGTTGAATTAACTACTTTAAGGTAATTTAATTGTGACTACTTTATCAAATCTTAGCTGATGTTGGTAGTTAAACATAACTAACCAAGTTAAAAATAAAGAATACAAACAATTTCTCTCCGAACCTTCATCACTAGATGATTTATTTCAAACATTAATTTATTAAAAGTTTCGCTTAGAGAAAAGACGAGATTTTGTTTGCACATTTGTCTGACAAAAAACAATGACTGAAGTTTGAAAGTTCTCAAGCTCTTGGCAAATGATATTTTAGCTCATTTTTGGTTATACAGGTAATTGAGAGAAAAAAATTAATGAATTGATGTAACACTTACTTTCAATTATAATTAAGTTTACATAGCACTATCAAAGAGGTTGTGTAGATTGTTTGTTTATAAATGAGCATACTGCGTTAAAAGATAAATATTAATTATGTAGGAATTAACAGAAATCAATTAATAAGATTGATTTTATTGAGATAATTTCACTTAGGTATAAGTGCAGAAATAAATTCTAAAAAATGTGTTTTTTCGTTTATAAAATTAAATCTGAAGAACTGAAATCTAATTTATTAGTAAAGCTGTAAATTGATAACATTTGAAATTTCATCATTAAGTTATAAATTAAGAGAAATACATGGTTAGAATAAATGAATGACTGGAATTTAAAAATTTATATTTTTAAAACTTCTACATATATTATAAGCGATACCAAGTTTTTTGTCAGTTACAAATGTCCGATGTGCGAACCTTTCGTAATACGACAAACACCTAATCTGTAATCAAGTTCGTTCCACACATTTGGCCGTTTTGCACAGTCAACGATTCTTAACCCATTTGTGCCTGAATTTTTATTTTCTCAAATTGGTTGGTAAAATCACTTTAAAATGTTGCAAAATGAACTGGAAAAATACTAAGAGAATTTACGCTAATTTTTTTTTTGTCCCTAAATGGCTAATAAAAATATGTACCCATTCGTGTCTTGCACCTTATATTTTGAATGTTACAAAAATGCATAAAAAATAGGCTTGAACACAAAATTTCACAATTTAAAAAAATACGCATTTCAATACGTATTCCAGAAGTCTAAGCTACGATTATTATTTATTTATTTGGATAATTGGTAGAAAAAACAAAAATAAACTTACTTAATAATTACTTTTTACATTTCGCCATCTTGAAAAATGAAAAATCTATAAACTCCGACAAAGGCCTTCATTTTAAGCAAATAAATATCTATCTTATGCTACTTTCTTTCGGTAACAGTTAAAGACATTTATAGATAATCATTTCATACAGTTTCCATGTTATAAATATGAAGAAAATTACACAAATTTATTAAAATTTGAAGCGTCCCAAAAATGAGACGCTAGGCATAAATGGGTTAATGCTGCTCTGATGCATTAAAACACTAAATAAAACACTAAATAACAGCACCGATGCACCGTCTCGTTGACTGCACAAAACTGCCAAATGTGTGGAACGAACTTGACTACAGATTAGGTGTTTGTCGTATTACGAAAGGTCCGCACATAGAAAATTTGTAACTGAAAACAAACTTGGAACATTCTTCTTTATTTTCATATATCACTTATTATAATATGTGTAATAGTTTTGAAAATATAAGTTTTTTAAATCCAGTCATTCATTTATGCTAACCCTTTATATATTTGTAACAAAACTTTTTAAATAAAATTAGTTGAATCTGCTTAAAGTGCTTACAACTTTGGAACCATACAGTCACCTTAAGGTTTAAGGTAAAGCATGTAAAATGTTTTTTTAGTTCAACGTGTGGTGTTCTTTGAACCTTATCCGTATTTCTTGACAAAATAATTATTCCAAGATTAACAAACGAAAAATCAAATTTTTTTTTCTGATAAAGAGAGTATTGCAGCGTTTTTCCAAGGATCCGGGTTCGATTCCATACTTGGACATTTTTCTCTCTGTTGATTTTATGCTTAGTTAGCAATGTAAAAAAAAAAAAAAATCACTTATTTAATATTCAGTAAACTATTGATTTTGACTGGAAAGTATACATTTATACGGAGTAAACGGCAATTTTCGCTTTTATTATTGCTCGTTGAATGTCAGAAACGTTCCTTCTAAGACCACATAGCTCCATATATAATAGGAGATCTGTCTGCCTATTTCCCGACATGATTTCTGGCGATCAGCGCGGAAGGATACATTGACGATAATCGCAGTTCACATTCATGGGGAAAATGCTGTTTATCGCATTCCCTTACGTGAGTAGAGAATCATTTATTAATTTGATAAGTATAGCTTAATTAGAGAACTATAAATTAGGATAATATATGTATGTAGACTTATAATGAAAAAAATCTGTAGAAAATCTGTAGGTAATTGGCCCATTTATGCAGATCTTTTAAGAATATCTTCAAAAATTCTGCAGATATTTTGAAGGTAATGCTAAATCTGCAAAATTTCTTCAGATTACTGTAGAATTTCTGGAGGAACTTAGCGCTCTCACTTATTAATAAGTGAGAACGCTAATATCTATCATTGATAACGCGGACTATTTTTTACCTTTTCCTTGCAAACTTCTGACTGCCGATTGAGATCTCCTGTTATATATGGAGCTCAGCGTCTAAGACAGACAAACATAAATATTACTTTTCAATTGAGAGAAAATGGAAAATAATCTGTTAATGTTTCTTAATTCATCATTTGGCCTATTACCAAGTCATTAGAAGTGGTCAGGTGAATCAAGTAAGGGAAAAGAGCATTCATCCTCTAATGGTGAGTACCGAGGTTCGAATAATAAGGAAAGCTATGTAATAAAAAACGGGTGTGATAATATGCAATTAAACAAAAACATAATTTGAAGAACAAATTATAAAAAACAAAATTTATTTCCTACATTGTTTAAGCCCGAGAAGGGACAGATATTAAGATATTGTATTCAATTAGTTCTACATTTAATGTTAAATTTTTGTAACAAATTAGTTAAGCCAATTGAAGATTAAAAAATAAAAATAAAATTCATACAATATTATACTTAAAACACCCTGAAGAAATAGATTCCGTTCAAATGAAATTGAAATAAATCTTAGACTTCTTCCCTTTTTAATCGAAAATATTTGTATTGCAGAATTTGTATTACGTTTATGACAATTGTGCATAAAATGGTAAGATGCATGCAAAATACAAAACTTAAAAAAATGTCTAAGATTTATTTCGATTTCATTTGAACGTAATCTAATTTTTTCGGGTGTTTTAAGTATCATATTGTATGAATTTTATTTTTATTTTTTAATCTTCAATTGGCTTAATTAATTTGTTATAAAAATTTAACATTAAATGTAGAACTAATTGAATGAAATATCTTAATATCTGTCCCTTCTCGGGCTTAAACAATGTAGGAAATAAATTTTGTTTTTTATAATTTGTTCTTCAAACTATGCTTTTGTTTAATATGTCAAGTTTTTTAATAACTACTGCATTCAGACGAACTCATTTCGAAATTAATAGAGGGGTATCATCATCAGTCTTTTATCTAAGCGGTATTGTGTATAGCTGTATGTACTAGAAAAGTATGAATGGGTATACCATAAAAGTTCAAAGAGATATGAAGCATAAATAATATTAAATATTGCTATTCCGTATAACTCCTTTTTTAATCATATCCTAATCTGTTTATGATGAACTTTATTCAGTACTGACAATAAAAGTAGTGCATATTTAAACTTAATTTGGTATTTCATAAAACTATATTCAGCGTAGTAATAATCATTTCTTTTTATAATGCATCTAAAACAAAACACTTGTACAAAATTTCAATGTATAACAATGTATGATGCTGATTACCAATATATAATTCAAAATATTTCACCACTGTAGTACTGCAGGTTGCTGTAGTTTGGACAAAAACTTCCAATCTAAATGTAAAAAACCTATAATCAAAACATAAAAAAATAACTTCGCTTAAATTTAGATACCCTATTTCCCCCTCAGGCACGCTATGAATGCAAACATAAATTGTATTGAATCCTTACTGCTGATATCTAACAATATTATAGCTGTGATACAGTAAAAAGTAAAAAAATAAAAGTTTTACTTAAATTTTGTTACAATATTCTCTCCCAAGGGTTGATGTAAACACATCAGAAAATTATTACCTAAGTTTACTTGGGGTATAAATAGTTCTCATCTCGGAAAGAAAATACATTTTAAAATTTAAGTTATGTAATTCCTCACTAAGTTCGGTGCCTGCTTAAAAATAGCTATCCATTTGAAACTATTTGAATTCACTTTAACCATTTGAATCCACTAAAACATAAACTTGACCAAAGCAAAAACTTATTCTGAAAATATTCTTTTTATTTCCACTATGACGCTATATTCACCTTTTTAATTCTTGAAAAATAAATTAGTTCAGTTTAATATTTCACGTGGAAATATTTCAACTAAAAAGAAATAAATTATTATTACGGCTTTTGAAATGTTTGCAACAATGAAGAAAAAATGTTACATTTTCTATAAAAAAATATATCCGTTGATTCTCAATGAAAAAAGCGAAACTTGGAATTATTAAGAAAAATATTTGACTAATGTAAAAAAAAAAAATTGTCCCGTGTTTCTCTCTGGGTTATAATTCACCCATATGCAAATTCATTTTACCATTCGTTTTGACCCTGACGTCCGCCAAACGTTTTTACACTTTAAATTTATAATATCATTAGAATTAGTAAAGAATAAAAAATGAGTTGCATCAGGGACAAAAAGGTGGGAAGAAAAAATGAAAAAGTTGTGATCTCTATAGGTTTTTCTATGTTAAATTAACATTGAGAAGTGGCACTGGAAATAAATAAGTATTGCGCGGCAGCGCAATACTTAAATACAGTATAAATGCGCGTCAGTAATAGACCGGGTGCCCTAAAGTGGACTGACTGTTTTTAAAATTTAGTAACTTTGAAATGGTGACATATATTAAAAAAAAAAAATCTTGCAGGAGAGTTATGCCAGATGTCAGGAATTTTTTTTACTCCCATTGCCAGTTTTAGTTGCAAATAATAGCGATTGATAGCGCTACAAGCAATAAGCGCTAAATCGAAGCCCGATTTTTTGGCTTCGCCCTTCTCCCAACAATGATGCGAAGGAAGGAGTTTAAATATACAAAGTAGTTCCAAAAGAACAAGATTGTATTGGCGACTGAGACTCACTCCATATATTTAACCTCCTTCTTTCAGAGCAATGCTGGGAGAAAAGCGAGGCCGAAAAATCGGGTCTCGATTTAGAACCGATTGCTTGCAGCGCCATCTATCCCTGATATTTGGATCTAAAACCAGGAATGAAAATAAAAAAATCCTGACATAACTTACAAAAGTTATTATTAATTATAATAAAGATTGTGTATCGTTATGATATGATTTGTAAAAATTGCATAATTATTTAAACATTTAGTTTCGGTTTTTAACAAAGTGTATATATTTATATAGAATTAGAAAGGCACGTAAATTTAACCAGAAAGCTATTTTGAAATATGTTAAAATCTTCCTGTTCTGAAAGTTAGCAAGTCAAGCAAAAACCCCTTCAAACTAGATACTTTTTTCCCAACTCTTTACAAGGAATGTTTTGAATTTTAGAATTGTTTCTTTACGAAGTTAAGTTTGTTTACCAAAGATATCGCAAAGAAAATTAAAAGTCTAAAAGATAATTTAATTTTATTAAATTAACTATTTGATGAAAATATAATGCGATCTGGTTATTTAAAGTAGACTGATGTTAGTATTTAAATCTTAACTAGTAGCGAAAAGTACACACATTTTCTCTTAAAAAAATATTCAGTCTGTCACTTTTTTTAACTACAATTTGTTTGAAGTAATTCAACTAGACAAAATGAAACTTTGTTTTCTAATTGTTTGAGAAAAAAACAAAACAAAAGTGTTACTGAAATTGAACTTTGATCATTTTGAAGAGTTAAGTAAACGTTTTAATTAGATTCTCTGAATTAAGGAAATTTACAGCAATTTTTTAATTTAATGATTTCTTACATATTTTTATTTGTAATTATGTTTAATTAATACTAAATTTTGAGTCACGAAAAATGTATATTTATGCAAGAATATTGTGTCAAGTGACAAACATTAGGTAATTTGTTGTATGCCGAGAATTAGTGGAACTGTTATGTAAATGCTTCTTCAGATAAAGGCAGTTTTACTTAACTTATTTAAAAATGCATTAAAGTTTGAGAAAAATATTTTCTTATCCCACATATAATAATTATTATTTATCATAAATCCGTTTAATTATCACTAAAGCAAGGGAGATGATAAATGAATATAAATCTATTATATATATATAATCCAAACGGAAATTTCGTTCCGAACGCCGAGATTTCGAGTTCTACCGCATCGATTTTGACGGAACTTATACCGTTAGATAGGTATCGTTCCAGGGAAGGTTTTAAGCTATAACACATCATTCTACCTAGATTAGTTATAGAATTATTACGGAAAATTCTTTTATATTGAACTTTGTAACTTCATATTTCCTTAAATATCTGGGCTCCTATTGGTCGTAGAGCTTAGATCTCGCGCCAAAAGTAGCTCCGAAGCACCCAAGCAAACTTTTCCCCGCGATTATTTTGCCGTCTTCCGATTTCCTCTAACTCTATTAGGGGCCCGCGTAGGGCCCCTTTAACATATTTTTCGTAGTAATTTCAGCAATTATCTTACAATATTCGTTTCATGTATCTACGGAAAGGTTGCACGAAGGAGTTTCGTTCGGATACGCTTTCGTTAAGAATAGAGTGCGCTCCCTGGTGGTGGAATGTGGAACTAACATAACGCGATATTGTTAAAATTGGGAAATCTAACAATGCGATCTGTTTTAAACTTTGAGATAGTTCATAACACATAATCTATTATCTATTCTATTATATACATATATAAAATCTATTATCTATTATATATATAAAATCCAAACGGAAATTTCGTTCCGAACGCCTAGATTTCGAGTTCTACTGCATGGATTTATACGGAACCTATACCGTTAGATAGGTATTGTTTCAGGGAAGGTTTTAAGCTATAACACATTATTCTACCTATATTAGTTTTAGAATTATGACGGAAAATTCTGTTATTTTGGGCGATAAGGTTACCATTTTATTTCTTGGCGAAATTCATCGTTGATAAAAAAAAATTGAAACGGCTATTAAACCTCGAAAAATAAAAGAAAAACTGTTACTAATTTTATTTAAATGAAAAAAAAGAAAAAAAGAAAAAGAAAATCCGTTTCAATGAGTGATAATATTAAAAAACGGAAACATTTAATCAAAACCTGAAAGAAATATTTGTAATGCTTAAAAATTAATTTAATAAGAAATATTACATTTGATACGCAATATTTGGCTCTTTATCGCTTGCGTTAGATATGAAAACGAATCTGAAAATTTGATTAGATGAAATTTTAACGACATTTTCTTTCTGTTCTGTTCTTTTCTTTTTTTTTTTATATCTAATTGTCCCATCATGTGACTTATAGAAGAAACAAGCAGATGTAATTGTGAGTCACATGTGTAATTACTATTTGTTTCTTTAAAATTTTTTATTTTTCTTTTGTCGCCAAACAATGTGATTTTAAGACAAAAATGCATAAGCGTGACATTAGCTTGAGGATGTTCTCACAAATGGTGTTTTTTTTAGGTGAAAGAGATCATTTTTTGAGTACATTTTCATATTCAATTGTAACTTATATAGATATCAGTTAATATTTTAAAAATGGAATCGAATACTTAAATTTCAGTGTGAATTTCTGCCACACATACATATTGTAAAATAATTTCATACTTTTTAAAATGTTTTTCGCCGTAATTCCGAAAGCACGTGATATTTATAAACTCGAACTCAGATCAACGAATATTACCCATTTTATTTAAGCAAATATTATCTATTTTCTCAAGTCATATCGCCAATTTCATTTATAGGAAAATTCACAGATTCGAAATCTAGGAAATAAAGATAATTTTTAAGGAAATTTATGTTTTAATACGTTATTACTATGGAAAAATTCAACATTTTGAAAAAAAAAATTACAAGTCTTTTGTAATTCGTCATTTCTTCTTCGTCTTTCTTCGTACTTTCTCCTCTGTTATGTAATATTTCAAATGATATTGGACTAATTTTCGATCATCGAGTCACCGCAAAATCGCATATCTAATATAGTATGTAAAATAAAGTCTGGATTAGGGGACTAATTAACGCACAGGGCAAACTACTGAACCTAAAATCTTGAAAATCGTGGTAAAAATACTTCTTATGACATAAACTTCTGCTAAGAAAGAATTTTCTAAAGTGTCACCCCTAATGGTTTTTGCACGGGAAGGGGAAAAAAATCGAATATCAAAATTATGCGTCAAATGATCGCATATTTTAATGTAGTTTTGTATGCTGAATCGAATGCTACCAAATAAATTTTTATAAGTCCAACAGTTCATGACACATTTCATATTTTTCTAATTTGGCGGTGTCTTTGGCATCTAAACCTCAAAATATCTATCATTACATCCGTTACTCTAGCAACGGAAAAAATTCAAATCAACCCTTTTGGCTAAAAAATAAAAACGGCTCTATGAGTTTGAAATAAAAATGCAAGCATCTTAATTTTTTTTAAAAAATAGTGATTTTATGTAAAATAAAAGGAAAAAAATTACTGAGAATTTAGCGTTATAAAACAAAAATGGAAAATGTACTACTTAGATATTCCGTCGACCAAAAATCTATCGTCAAACTATAAGATTAAATGTCAATAATGGTTGATCGTAAATATCAAATTCACTTGAATTTAAACAAACTACACGTGTTTACGTCATCAAGTGATTTTAATTTCGACGTTTTATTTGTATTTTTATTAATGTTATACTAATTTATTTGTTATTTCGTTATTTAAAATAAAGATTATGTCAATTTATATAATTTGGCGAATGGTTTGGCGATTTATATAATTTGGCGAAATGGGTCGACGGGATAACAAGTAGTACCAATGAAAATATTTAAGTATGAAAGCAATGTTTGTAACGACTTAAAAATTATTTTCATATATATAAACTCGGTTTATGGCATCAGATGCCGTCATCCGAAGAATCTACAAGAGTCTTTTTCCATTTTTTCCGGTCATAGGTTCCTCAATGAAAGAAATTGGAATTGGAATAATATTGTGCGATTTATAAATTGCTCCTCGATAAGAAGAAAAAATGGGTACATTTATAACAACCGTGCGCACATCTCGCTGATAGCATTTTTAAAATTCCCAGTAGCAGTAGTTACATTTTGCGTATGTAAATTAAAAATATTTTTTTGCTTTTAATTATGGCATTATTTCCTGTTATTGTTTATCTTTTCAGTTTTTTAAATGAAATTAGTATAAGGCATGCATTTTAAATTAAATGAGTGAAAGGTTTGTGTTTTAAATGAAAATAATAAAATAAGAATATGCTATGAAAACAATCTTTATTGATTTATTACCTGCGCCCGGCTGACATAAAAGTATCACAAAAGCCACATATTCACTTTTCTTTGAGTAGTTGCTCATGAGAATTCAAGTTAACCTTTCGTAATCGGATACTTCACATATTGGTGTATTAGCTTTAATGTTGAAAGCATCGTTTTTGTTTGAAGCGAAAACTTTACTATGAATTCTATTACACAAAATCGCATCATCATCATCTACTATATATTTACAACGGAAATTTGTATTTCATTCCGATTGTTTATAATACTTTCGTAGGATATACCACAATTAGTTAGGTAATAATTTTGGAAAGGTTTTAGTGTATACATATTGTTCAAGGGTACTTAGTTATAGAGCAATAGTAAAAGTTCAAAAATTAAGTGAACCTGATTATGAAAGTTTAGCCTTTTTAAAAAAATCTACAGAACATATTTTGTTACAAGAGGCCCTGTTGCATGACTTTTAGGAATAGTGTTAGTATATACGATTTCATTATATGTTGATTAGTTACAGAGGTATTAATTCCTGTTGTCATAACGGTCTCATTACCCGACCATAAGTGCGCTGTTTATAATCAACTAAAACAATTACTTCTTAATTGCTAAATTTTGTCCAACGCTTAAGATAACATTATATCGCAATGGCGTTCGCATCGTTTTCAGTAATGTGCAAGGTCAAGCTGAAGATCCACATTGTTTAAAATACAAGTTCAAATTCACCATTTAGTTTAATCCAAGGTTCATTTGGAAATATTGACCAGCGCAGCGGGCATAGCCTGCTAGTTATAATATATAATAATATTAATAATATATTTTAAAGGGCACAAGGTGTTATCTACACATGCAGAGAAGTTATGCCCTTATTACATTAGAAGTTATCACAATTAATCACCCACATAAATTATCACATCGAGCATTTTTTCATATGTTGACCATTTTGCTGAAATTTTAGGTAAATAATTTTCCAGCAGGTAAGGCAAATTTTGGAACATCAGTTTTTGTCGTCAATTTTTGTGAAATCAGATGCGCTGTTTCATTGATATTGCATTACATTTATTAGTAGGAAAGTGGACGCTATACTAACGTAAGAAAATATTACCTTTTTCTTATACAAGAACTTTATTATTTTTTATTGAGAAACAGCGAAAAGCCCATTCATCTGAAATCATTAATCTAAAAATCTAATATGAGATAAATTTTAGATAAATAAAGCAGAGAAAGGGTGTTACAGTTTTCCCATGTAAAAAGATTTTTAGCCACTTCGTATTAACCAAACATTAGTCGCACCTGTATCTCTCTAAAAGAAACGAACATTTTCCTATTGTAAGTTTGGAATGAAGTAGATTTGGAACCTGTAGTTTTCTCTACCTTCCTCTCACAGGTATAAAATTTTCACCCACGGTAGTTGCTCTCGAACCGATTAATGCATTTAAAACTTACAAGAGGAAAATTGCGATTTGTATCACAGAAATACACATGCTACTAATGCAGAGTTAAGCAGATTTTTCTGAAGGTAACGCAAAATTACTTTTTTTTTCTTATGTAAGAACTTTATTATTTTTTATTGAGAAACAGCGAAAAACACATCCATTGGAAATCATTAATTTAGAAGCGTAAAATGAGATAAATTTTAGTAAAAATAAAGCAGAGGAAGGGGGTTACAGTTTTTCCATGTAAAAAATTTTTAGCCACTTCGTATTAACCCTGCATTAGTCTCACATCTCTGTCTCTGGTGGTTTAGTGTGACAGAAACCACCATTTTCCTATTGTGAGTTTTGAATGAAGTAGATTCAAAATGCTCTCGAACCGATTGATGCATTTAAAACTTACCAGAGAAAAATTGCGATTTGTATCACAGAAATACTCATGTGACTAATGCAGAGTTAAGCAGACTTTTCTAAAGTTAATGCAAAATTACCTTTTTTGTTATATAAGAAGTTTTTATTTTTTATTGAGAAACCGCGAAAAGCACATCCATTAGAAATCATTAATTTAAAAACCTAAAATGAGATAAATTTTACTATAAATAAAACAGAGGAAGGAAGTCACAGTTTTTCCATGTAACAAGATTTTTAGTCACTTCGTATAAACCCTGCATTAGTCGCACCTGTATCTCTGTGACAGAATTCGACATTTTCCTATTGTGAGTTCTGAATGAAGTACATTCGGGACCTGTGGTTTTCTCTACCGTCCTCT
Organism: Maratus speciosus; assembly: GCA_963932465.1. NCBI lineage: Eukaryota > Metazoa > Arthropoda > Arachnida > Araneae > Salticidae > Maratus > Maratus speciosus. Next base: position 375,084,334 of record OZ010798.1, on the reverse strand, counting down.
CACTAGTATAAATTTTTTATCCACGGCAGTTGCTGTTGAACCGATTGATGCATTTAAAACTTACAATAGGAAAATTGCGGTTTGTATCACAGAAATACACATACAACTAATGCAGAGTTAAGCAGACTTTTCTGGAAGTAACGCAAAATTATTTTTTTGTTATATAAGAACTTCATTATTTTTTATTGAGAAAAATTCAAAAGCACATCCATTAGAAATCATTAATTTAAAAGCCTAAAATGAGATAAATTTTACTATAAATAAATCAGAGGAAGGGAGTTACAGTATTTACATGTAAAAATATTTTTAGCCACTTCGTATTAACCTTGCATTAGTCGCACCTGTATCTCTGTGACAGAAACCGCCATTTTACTATTATGAGTTTTGAATGAAGTAGATTCAGAATGCTTTCGAACCTATTAATGCATTTAAAACTTACAAGAGAAAAATTACGATTTGCATCACAAAAATTCTCTTGCGACTAACGCAGAGTTAAGCAGACTTTTCTGAAAGTAACGCAGGAAAATCTTATGTTTTCATCAGTGACATCGTCCCTTGCAAAAGTCTTCACGCACTGAAATTTTCAGGCTCGACCATTTCGAAAACTAAAAGTTTTAGCCTCGCCCGTTCGTATTTTCGGGGTTTGCGGCTCGGTCCGGCCCGTGCAAAAATTAATGAAAATAGATTCGACTCAATTTCACCAGAAAATACTGATTTTTATTAACATACAATTAAGATTATTTCTAAACTACTGCATATATAGTTATGGGAAGTTTTAAAATTATAGATTACTATATCTTTTAGATTGCTATATGTGCGCAAACCTCAGAATGCAGAATAGCATCAGTACCGGACCGCCATGTAGGCCCAGTATGTAGAAAAAAATGTAAGCCTGATCCTGGCCCAGACCGAGTCTGCTGAAATAATTAAGCCCTGCCCTGCTTTAGACACGATGCAACTGATTCGCTACGATGGACATGTTATAGGGTCCACCGGGGGAATGACGACACCTTAAGGGAATTTAAATTTTTTCACCTCAAAAAATGTTTACTTTGTAATAGTAAAAATTCTAAAGCTGAATCATGATCTTTAGTATCTACATAAATTTAACCGTAATCATAACTCTAAAGTAAGCACACATAAAAAAATATTTCTTTCAACTTCTGTACAGTGGCGGGATTACCCAGGGTGCTGGGGTAATTCCGCCACTGTATCGGAGTAATGACGCTCTTTAATGACCTAGTAAATACATAAAATGGATACTAGGAAACACATAACCTACTGAAAATATTTAAAAAGCAATGTAATTTAGAAGAATAATGAATAATTACAATGTTCCATAAGCTAGATTTATTAATCTGCTAAGCTTACAGTTTAACTCAAATTGCAAAAGTCACATTTTGCCATGGTGGCGGCATTACACCGAGAGAACAATATAGTGGAAATCCTCCAGCAAAACCCAAAAAAAAAGAACCGAACTTGTTCAACAAATTGCTTCAAAATGTCGGCGAATCCATGTAGATTATGGGTAATAATATCTTAAGTACCTAATGTTACAATAAAAGCTGTTTACCTCTACTCATTTGAAGCTCCAAAATAAGAAGCAACTAGATGAAAACTAAATTTTTCACTAGAACAAACGAACGACGTATAACAAAATCCTTCTCGCTCAAGGCACTGTTTCTATTATTCGCCGCTATAGTGCAGGAGCATTCACTATCTCAAACTGCCATTAGTTTTGAAACTAGGTGGGGTGGCCGCATAACCCCGAGCCTTGTTCCCGAAACTTGTTAACATTTTATTGGCTTAATTTGACCCTTTTAACCCTTTGAGGGCGGTGGGATACATTATATCTCACCTAATTTAAACAAAGTTCGCACCAGAATCTTTTAACTAAATTTTACATTTGCAACTGTTGAGGTGGGGGGGGGGGGGGATGTTGAAAAATTGCTTTTCTTTATTTTAAAATAAAATTTTTCGATTATCCCGATGAGAATTCAATATTACAGAGACATTATTGCTTGCCCCTCAAACGGTTAATTTTTATATTGGGCTGATTTTTTTCATCGGCTCGGCCCGGGCGGCCCATTAAAATTTATCTTTAATTCACTGGCCTGGCCCTGCCTGTTGGAAAATTGTCCTTAATTTTGCCCGCGTGCCGGGCCATATACGGACTTTGGGCCATGCCCGGGTCTATGCATACCTCTGATTCCTTGTATCATAGTCTGATTTATAAGAAGGAACAGCTTTATTTACATTCAGAACCACAGCAAGGGTTCATACAGAGGTTACACTCAGATTCGAAGCAGGCCTGTCAATTAGGGTGTAGGCACGAGCAGGCTTCAATTGCGCTGTAAGTTATCATTATACATGCGCCGTTGATGTGTAACAATCTTTTTCGCACCAGGCGCTAAATGGATTTGTTTTGAGTGCTGTTTGCAGTCGACTAAGAAATAATGTTAAGCAGATAGAAGTTCAACTACTTAACAGCGTCACTTTATATAAATAGGGCTAGTATTAAGGTGGACGAAGACAGCTTTTTAATTATAAATTTTAATTTTATGCTTCTTTCTGAATTTGGAAGTGTATTTTTAAAAACAATATTTGATATATTTTGGGCAATTTTACTAAAAACTTGAGAAATCACTATTTAAAGCTACGTGTGTTGCTTCTTTCTGAGCTTGGAAGTAAATTTTGTAAAACAATATTTGGTATAATAGGAGATTTTACTCAAAACTTGAGAAATCATTATAGAGCTATGTGTGTTGCGATTATTTTAAAAAAAAAAATTTAAATGTTGCAGACTTCACGACGGATACTGGAAAGTAATTAAATATGCTGGAAATTATTTTAACCCTGTCGCTTATGAACTATGAGAAAATGAAAACAAAATATGATTTTGTGAATTAGTGTGCTTCAAATGCTGTTTTAGATTGTATAGAAAACAATTGTACCATATGTGAAGCTTGGATTTTTAAAAAGTGTCGATCAAAATTTTTCATAATGGACTGGTTTTGTCTATGTAATCTACATGTTAGCTCAACAATTTGATCCTCTAATTAAAATTAGGGTATACAGACTGAAAATTATTATTATGGTACAAGTATACACGGAATCTTTTTTTACATCACAGGCTATCAAAGCCTGAGAGCGAATGTGCCCGTAGCGATAAAACTTGATAGACAGATCCGATTTGCTTCAAATTCTTTTTCTAGGTTTATTCTCATAAGGCACTTCCCTGATTAGTTTTTAGGGTTCATTGATTATGTATATTGGGGGGATGGGGGCTAACACCCCCTTTAATTTAAATAGATGGGTTCTTCATGCAGAACTATCAGATTTGCTTCAAATTTGGCATACCGGTTTAAACTGAAAAGGCACTTCCTTGATTACATTTGGAGGTGTTCATTGCTTAAGTATAAAGAGTAGGGGGTTGGGGCTATCCCCCTTAATTTAGATAAATGGGTTTTTCATGCAGAATTATCCAATTTGTTTCAAATTTGGTAAACCGGTTTATTCTGATAAGGCGCTTCCCCGATTAGATTTGAAGATTCATTGGTGAAGTAAAAAGGGGGGGTGGGGAATGGTGGATAATCCCTTTAATTTACTTTTCAAGGGGCATTATTCTTTGAAATAAGAGTATAATATACAGTTAGTTTGAATAGCCTGTGAGCTCAATGCCATCAGTTTAATTGGGCACTTTTCTTTTTATATAATTAATATTTTGAGTAACTTTAAGAAAGCATTAAACTTATTAGACGTGAACATATCGTTTCTTGGAACAAAATAAATTTAAGCTCTAAAAAGAAAAAAAAAACCTGCAATCAAATGAATTAAATAAAGATTTATGGATAATAATTGAATTATTTATCTTACTTAAAATCTACTCTTAATTTTCCTCTTGCTCCAAAGAATGTGCTGAGAACTAATGAGGCTTTTAAGTTGTGGCTCATCCTAAAAGCACATCGCATGTAGAAATAGCCATAAGAAAAAAATTAAGATAAAATAAGGTTTATTCAAAGTCAATAATAAGAGACTAATGCAGCGGAGTTCCCAAAAATTAAGCTAATTTACTTCAAGTTAATTATGTTAAGTTAATTGAAGAGCTGAGTGGAAGAACATGTTATGCTACATTTTCTTAAAAATTATTTTATATTTTGGACGAAAGTGTTATCAGATATTCTATCACATGGTAAATCTAAAATACCAAAGTTCTATTTAGCCTTGAAGATTTAAGACATTATTAATTAATATTTAATATTTTAATATTTAATAATGCAAATAATATTAATTTTTTTAATATTTAAAAATTAAATGGAAATAAGGTTTTTTTTTTTTTTTGATAGAGTTAGTACTACACCTGTGAATATTTTAAACACATGGTTTCAAACAGAAAATTAATCATTAAAATTGACAAAAAAAACTTTCACATCAAATTTCTTCAAATGTATTTTTTGTTACTTAACACGTTCTTCCACTTAGCTCTTCAATTATGTTAATCTAAGTTAAGTTATTTCGAATAAGTCTCAAATAATAAACTGGATGAAAACCATTAAAATTCAAATTCAACTTACGTAAAACTGGCTATTTAAATAAGTCGCAGGAAAGGTCACCTCAGATAGCTATAAACAATAAAAAAAAACTAAATTATATTGTCATTTAATAAATATTACAATAGCAGCGAAGAGAATTCTGTGGATTTTAATTTATCTTTATTGAAAACACTAAACATGTAACGTCCAGTCGCGACGTCGAAGAATTGCTAAAAAGGAACAGCTAAAAACACTCCAAGGATAATCGTAAGTGTAGGTTCCAATCCAAAATGCAGGAACAACTGAAGCTCTGGTATCATTTACCATACAGTGGAAAGATCCGAGCCAAATCATTTGAATTAACGCTTTACACTCGTACTTGTACTGACTTATCGACCACAGAGACCTAATTAGTATATTGCACAAAACAACCTTGATGTTCCGGTTCGGGGGGGAGGGGGGGGGGGGGTTCAATCATACTTTGTGAAAATATGAGAAATGACAGATAGATGGCGCTTTTACGCACATCTGTTAGAAGTGGGACAGCAGTTCACAACAACAACTAGACTACCCTCATAAGAGAGAAGCTAGGATTTCGCTAGAAAGTATTTGCCTGCGTAAGTTTATAGAGATGACGAAGACACAAACTTTTTCAAAAAAAGTACAAATAAACTAAACTTTTGAAAAAAAATTATTTCTAAATACATTAAAGTGAATCCCTTTTTGCTTATAGATTACGAAATTGCTTTATAGCTGAAGCCCATTACCACTCAGAACATCTGTGTGGAATTTCTTCGACCTGTGTGACTTAATGGGAGGTTCTTATTCTTTGGCATTAAAAGTCACGTGATTTTTAGAAAAAAAAAATTCGGTTACATAAAAAAATATATATCAGTGTTTGTGTGTAAAAGAAAAAAAATGAATAATACGTTTTATGCCATGGAGAATACCATAGGTGCCAACATCTGTTAATTATTTCGGAGTTTTGTCCAAGACAAACATGTTTTAAACCGGGAAATGTATAAAAGGAAATGTGTCTTACTTTAATAAGGTATACTTAACAGAATATATTTTAGAATTTTTTATTAAATAAATTTTCCGGTTACAAAAAATTTTTCGCCTATTGGACTCCGGAATAATTAAGAGATGTGGGCATCAATGAGAACACCTGCATGTGCAAACCGAAACTTCAAATCGGGCGACCTTTTTACTCCGGTCACAGGAATAAAAAAAAATGGTCGCCAAAATGTGAAAAGGCATTAAATTCTCTCGAGCTTCTACCCACATTTAGTTTAAAAGTATATTTTTGTCAAAAAGTTGGTCAATTGAACAAAAAAGGTCATTATTTCGCCTTTTTTTATACCTTTTATAAGCTAGAAAAAGTAATTAGTCAATGAAATTTATACTTTTCGTTTTTATAAACTCCAGAAAAAACGATTAAATTTCTTTATTTTAATTGAAGAATTGAAGGAAGTCGAACAGTTCTCCAGAAAAAGTGGTTTCCACAAAAGCAAGTTTAAAATTTTACTATAACGTCACGTTCAACGAGAAAAAAAGATTGTGAGTAATTAGAATATGGCGAAACCGTTTTAATGTAACCATCTACACATTTGAATGATACAAGAAATACCAAAAATAAAAAATTGAATATTTTCACACAAAAATATAGAACCACCCCTAAAGAGATACTTACGAAAACATAAACTATGTATATTTTAAAGAACAAACTTGTCTGTGCGTAATGATGGCGTCATCTTGACGCCGGCAACAGCAGACGATTAAATTTCGTTTTTACTGCATTTTTTTAAACTTCAAAATATTGTACATTTTCGATTTTTACACCGTCGAATAGGGGGAAAAATGTACTTTCAAATGCAATTTGTTTGAAAACTATATTGCAATTTTTTAAAAAAATGTATTGCTATTTACTCATTTTTTTATTATTTTTTAAATAATTTTAAAGTATGTTTTCTTAAAACAAACTCTCTATTGTGCGCAGACGATTACGCGAGATAAATCCGTTTGTATTTAAAATGACATAATAGTTAAGCATTTTTTTCCAGTTTATATTCTAAACGAAATTAAAACATTCATCAAACAATAAAATATAAATAAAACACTAATTTATGACATGTAATCGAACTACGCGCCTAAACCACTGAAATAATGAACAGAATCAAACAGGCTTGTTGTAAATAGCATCTTTGGCGATTTCTTCGTCTGTTAACTCCGGGCGTGAGGCCAATATGAAAGTATAGTTTTTAATAAATTTCAAAATTATATTTGAACGCATTATTGCTAGTTTTCATATAAATATGATTTTTAATTGCAATTCTAAAAAAATATACTAAATGTGAAAAAGCTATTAGAGTTATTAATTTTTTTTATGGTTTTGACCTATAGCCTATAACACGGGAAGTCCGGGTTTATACAGTTGTTTTATTAAAATTACAAAAGAATTAGTTTTTAGACAATAGGATGTCTAAATTCAATATAATGATTCCTTTTACACAGATAATCTTTTATTTGTGTTGAAAGGAGGGGGGGGGGGGGTGTCTGAATAACTAATGCACAACATTACTCAACACATCTTACTCCAAAAAATGTTCTAAGATTAATGAAGCTTTGAAGTAGTTGTTTATGTAATTTTAAAGATGCTGAGTAAGACCCAAACTGTTTTAATTAAAGTACAAACAAATTTATTTTTAGACAAAATGTTTTCGTAATACATTACAATGAATCTTTTTTCATTAGTATTAATTACGTAATTTTTTGCGATTGTCTAAACAGCTCAAGTTATCCTGGCAGAGATAAATCGTAACAATTAATTTCTGTTTACGTAATTATTTGACACGATAGAAATTAAACCATCCTTAGTTTTTTTTGCATTTATTTTTTTCTTCCTTCTGCTCAAAGTATTTTTAGTAAAGCGAAACTGTGGGTAGAAAATCTTGGACACGTTGTTTGTCAGATTAAATTTACAAAAAAGACACATTCTTTTTCTTTCTGTGACTTTTTTTGTGACTTTATGCAAAGTTGAGATGCCTTTCATCTCTTGTTCTCTTTTAAAATAATTAATTATTTACCTACTCAAATTCCTCAGAGGATGTTGAAAATTTTTCACAGGTAAAAGTTTTTATTATAAAAAAAATTAAATAAATTGTCTTACATTTTTTGTGTAAATTATAGTTTTATTTATTTTTTGATCATCTACTTCTACACAATTCACAATTCATAGTTTACACGAAAATAACTAAAAAAAATTATCCTTCTATATATAAAAAAAAGTTTTGATTTGGAAATGGAGCAATAAAAATCTGCGTAGATATTCCGGTAGATCGGCATCCAATTTGAATGCTTAAACATGGCCTTTCATCGTTAATATTAAAAAAACTGTTGCATACAAAAATATGAAAATCGGTGGTATTATAGAGAAATGTTTGATAAACACGCTGATGCAGACAGTTTTCAAATCGAAGAATTATTTTAAGAGATATTTAATGCTAAAGTTGGACAAAATCGTTCCATTAAAAAAGTTTTATTGGAGCAAAAACTATACATGAGAATTTAATCATTTTTAGGTTATTTTATACGTTATAAGTTCCCGGTGTGCATATTGCATTTATTTTTTTTATTTTTCTTATTTGACTCATTTTTTGAGGTTTTATTTCCATTTTAAATTAAAATTTTCAGCAATTCGATAGATATTTTTTACAAATTTTAGAAAATTTTATTAATTTAAACTGTTGCCAATTGTATAAACAGCGCAAACAATAATGTTTACTTCAAATTAAAAATTTATTTACACGTGACTATTACAAACAGAAAAAAACTTTAAAATTAGAATTAAAAGATTACATGTTAAAAGCAGGAAAATTACGTCATAAGAACCATATTTACATTTGAATTTTAATAGAGAAACAAAATCTTAAAATAAAAAAATCATTATTATGCGTTAAAACTTGTAAATGGAGGAAATTACGTCATATTTAAAATGGCCAAAAAATATTGCAAAACAATTTAAATTGAAAAATATATTTGCGCGAGATATTTTGAGATAATCTTTTCAACTATTATCGTGAATTCGAAGACAGCGCAAATAATATTTTCTTCTAACAACAAAAGTATTTTCACGTGAATATTAATAAGAGAAATAAAACTGTCGTGTAAATTACGTCAGATCTGAAACGATGCATTTAAAATGAACTATTTAAAAGAACTATCTTATAGCGCTGATAAAAAATACCGGGAGACAATGACACTGTTTACTTAATTAATTTTACATTAGCTTATTTTCAAATATTTAACTAATTTTTTTAAATTAAATACGAAAACAGCCATTGTATCTCTTAACAGCAACAGATTTGGTCTTAAAAATCCCCAATCCAAGGAAAACGAATGGAAACCCGTTTACAGCGAGATCGCTACTGTTTTTTTTTTTTTTTAAATTTTAATTCAATATTTTTAAAGCCAATCAAATTAGCGTGCTTTTAGGATTTTGGTGTGCCTGAACGGGGGTTGGTGATCGCAGCTCGTAGGGGGCAGAGTCCCCTAGTTTGTCAAAAAAAAGACAAATACATTAAAGAAATCCATAGAGTATGAATTACTGATATTTTAGGACATCGAAGTACTACAGCTGTGTCAAAACGAATTTATGAAAATTAATGATTTATATGCGCTGAAAATCCTTTTCAAAAGCATGTTTTCAGCATTTTTGCTAAATCATATATTTGGTAGAACTATTGTCATATTAGTTAACTCCTTCTCATTTGTTATACCGGGTGTCCCAAAAATGACTGATGGATTTTAAAATTCCATAACTTGCAAACGGTGACAGATATTAAAAAAATCTTGCAGGAGTGTTATGTAAGATGTCAGGAGATTTATGCTGCGATTCTCAGTTTTAGTTACAAATAGCATCGATAGATGGCGCTGCAAACAATAACCGCTAAATCCAGGCTCGATTTTTCGGCCTCTCTCTTCTTCCATGCGAAAAAAAGGAGATTAAAATGTATTGAATGGATCCCAAAGTACCAAAAATCGGATTTGGACTGAGCGCCTATTGCTCTCAGCGCCATCTATTGTTTGAAATTCGAACTAAAATAAAGAATCATAGTACAAAATCTCCTGATATCATACATAAACCTCCTGTAAGAATTTTTTAAATATCTGTCACCGTTTGGAAGTTATTGGTGTCATTTTTGGCACACCCGGTAAATTTGGAACATACATTTAAAATAGGTTATCCTTATTGCTATAAAGAACATTTTTTCATCAACATGTTTCACGTCTTTTGTACAATGTTAAAAAAAAAAAAAAAAAAAAAAAAAAAAAAAAAAAATCAACAGTTGCAGCATTTTGTGATCAAATGGAATAAATAGCAATTCACTTAACAGCAGGTGATTTGTTTCATCTAATTAAAATATTCACCTAATTTTTTGTTACTTCAAAAATGTGTTGAGACTAAAGAAACTTTCAAGCATTCTTCCATGAGTGACATTGCCCAAATCATATGCGTCAAGTTGCAATCTGTTTTAATTAAACCACAAATAACTCACATAAATAAAGAAATGTTCCGGAAAACCACCGGGGTGATTATTTCTTTTTATGTTACGGAATTGTTTACATTAGCATGAACAACTCAAATCGTCCAGGTAGAAATAAATCTCCACAGTCAAATCTCCTTTATGTAATTACTTTATATAAAGGAAATTAAACCCCAGTAGCTTCTACATTGATTGTTTTTCCTTCCTCTTAAAGCATTTTTACTTGTTTGATAAATTAATATAGTCAAAGAGAACATTTTTTTTCTTCCACAATTTTTAGATCTTTCGTATTAAAATAAGGAAGCATTCCAGTAGTTGCAGAATATTGTGATTAATTGGATTAAGCAACAATTTTCTATAACAACATGCGATTCATTTCATCTAAATAAAGTATTCCCCCCTTTTTTTTCTTATTACTTTTAAAATAGGCTAGAACTTTGGAAACTTTTAATTATGTTACTGTGTGTGATCATATGGAAAGTACATACTGACTAAACCATAATCCGAAAGAATCGCAAATAAATTGGCGAGTAAAAGAAGAAAATATTACGAAATATCTGGAGTGATTATCTCTTTGTAGATTACGCGATTCTTTGCTGTTAATGCAATATCTGAAGTCGTCTAGGTAGAAGTAGAAGTAAATCTCCTGAGTTAAAGTTTCTTTATGTAATAATGAAGGGCAGTCATTTAAAAAAGACTAAAACTTTGGAAACGTTTAGTCATGTTTCTGCGTGTGATTTTATGGAAAGTATATGCTAACTCACAATCCGAAAGAATCGCAAATAAATTGGCGAGCAAAAGAAGAAAATAAAGGAAATACTTGGAGTGATTATCTCCTTCTATATTACGCAATTATTTGCTGTTAACGCAATAACTGAAGTCGTCTAGGTAGAAGCAAATCTCCTGAGTTAAAGTTTCTTTATGTAATAATGAAGGGCAGTCATTTCAAAAATTTAAAATAAGCTAAAACTTTGGAAACTTTTAGTCATGTTACTGCGTGTGATTTTATGGAAAGTATATGCTAACTCACAATCCGAGAGAATCGCAAATAAATTGGCGAGTAAAAAAAGAAAGTATTACGAAATATCTGGAGTGATTATCTCTTTATTACGCGATTCTTTGCTGTTAACGCAATAACAGAAGTTATCTAGGTAGAAGTACATCTCCTGAGTTAAAGTTTCTTTATGTAATAATGAAGGGCAGTCATTTGAAAAATTTTAAATAGGCTAAAACTTTGGAAACTTTTATTCATGTTACTGCGTGTGATTTTATGGAAAGTATATGCTAACTCACAATCTGAAAGAATCGCAACAAAATTGGCGAGTAAAAGAAGAAAATATTATGAAATTATCTCGAGTGATTATCTCTTTGTAGATTACGCGATTCTTTGTTGTTACCTCAGTAACTGAAGGCGTCTAGGTAGAAGTGAATCTCCTGAGTTAAATTTTCTTTATGTAATAATGAAGGGCAGTTATTAAACAGAACATCCGCCATAAAACACATTCCCCTCCAAAGTTGTCAACATTGTTGTAACATATCGATACTTCCATCATCTGGAGTTTAGTAGTATAAAGTCCTGGTTCTATTTAATAGTAATCTCTCAATAGATGCAGATGGGGTTATTTGATAACATATGTATTTTAATTATACTGGCAGATAACGCCACATTGCAGACATAACAAAATGTAAGAAGTTTGTAATTGAAATCTATAATCTGTGAGTTAAAGACACTATCCTTTAATTCTGTAGTTATTACTAAGTTGTGTGAAAAGGACATTATCTTTGGTTTTAGTTTTGGATCAAAATTTTTTAAGAGAATGTGCTTGTTAATAAGTTGTAGTTTTGATTCAATTGTTTTTGTGAATTGATCTGTGCATGGAAAAAAAAAAACTTGAGCTGTGTCCGGAATTTTAGAGTTGTGAGATTATATATACAATAAACTGTACTTAAAAAGAGCATGAGAATCTTTATCGAGTACGAGTGATTTTAACATAGTTCCGGGCCAGAAAGGAGTTTCTTTGTAAGTGAGCGTAGTGCAAAAGTGTGTTCGTCCAGCATTAGAAATGGAGGCAAGCAAAGAAGAGCAGAGAGGTGTGGTTCGGTTTTTGGTGTCTAAGGGTTCCGAAACATGCGAAATTCATCGTCGCATGTTTGCTGTCTATGGCGGATAGGGGAGACCGGGGTTTGTAGGCGCAGTTTTTAGCTATTGATTTTTATTAATTTTTTGTTTAAGTTTTTATGAAATTTCAACGGTACTTTTAAAGAACAGGAATTGGGCTATAAATACCCGGATTTTTGAGTTTGTAGCTTTTGTAGTTTATGTTTAGCGTAAGCCTAAAGTAAAAGGAATATTGTGCACCAACCTACTTCGTAACGGGGCAAGTTGCCTATACCCATGGGACGATGGCACACGCTTTATAAAAATTTAAATGAAACTCAAATAAGACACGCAGTTAAGAGAAATTCATTATTACCAGTAAGTTTAAACAAAGGCGTTATCGCCGTACAATGTAAATTCTAAATTATACAGACATTAAATAATGAATAAAATATTAACATTGAGTAACTTCTATCCTACTCGATATCATAATCAGAGTTACAGTTGTCACAAATAAAAAATCAAGTGTCTCCGTTTGAGCAAGCCTAGTGTGCCCAAAATCTTGCATTGCAACCAATTTTCTCGGTGTTTTCTGTTTTTCAAGCTACCAGCACACACCAGACACCGAGCAAACTTGCCCCGTATTCATTGCGCCTACTAGCTCAATAATAAATTTCTTCACAAAACGGACACGTAACCATCTAAGCATAAATAATCCAAGTAAATAATCTATGGGGTAGGTACAGTTAATCATACACTAAGAAAAACTGCACAAGTTAAATCGCAATTATTAAGATAAATATTAGAAATTAGAAAAAGAATGATGCAACAAAAAATTACTTATGAGTGCAAAAAACAGAAAAATCGTAATAAATGTCCACTGCACGTAGGTAACGCTGAAAAACTACAATGAGGATTGTAAAATGTAAGAAGAAAGGTACTCTGTGACTGGTTGCGCAATCTACCCACAAACAGACGATTTATGAGGACTGTGCCTACTTACCCTTGAAGCCAACTAGCCCCGGTCTCCCCTACTACATGTCACTGACATACCTCACTGATTTGGCCCCTTGACGATAGATATTCATGGGCATCATTAGTTTCATTCGGTCAAGGAAGTGCAAGAGTGGGTGAGGTTGTGGATCCGTCAGCACCATTTCTTTTGCAGGACTGGAATTGATCATCTTGTTTCGTAGTGGGATAATGTCTTAAGGGGGCTGGTCACTCTGCTTCCTATTTCCCGTCACTAATGTAAAGTCTGTGGGCATTCGATGCATTCGTATATTTAAAATATCTCCTCGGGAAATTAATATTTTTAAATACTATTTTTTGTGTACACTTCCTAAAAGATATCTTTTTTTTCTTAGCTGTCAAAATATTTCTCAAGTATAGACTTAATTTTATATGATGTGTTAAAATCTTACTCCCAGTTCGCCCGCTTTTAACACATAATATATTAAATTTAGCATATATTTTAGAAATAGTTTGAAAAATAAGAAAAAGAGAGACATCCTTTAAGAAGAGTACACAGAAAAAAGATGTTAAAAATATGAATTTCTCGAGAAGATGTTTTAAATATACGAATGCATCAAAAGTTCATAGGCTTAACTTTACGGAGGAGAATTCCGAAGCTGAGTTACCAGCCCCCTTAACAATCTTGGCAATTATTTTTGAATAAAAATTTTCCATTCTCACTTTTTAGTGTGTATTCGGTTTCCATTTGACTGACCCTCTTACTTGACATGGAGGGGAAAAAACTCTGTCGTCTACTTATATTTTCCTCTTATCAAATTATTTTTTTAGTAGCCTTCCAGGATTAGTGGAGCATAAAAACGCTGTCTACCGGTTTAGCTTAAACAAAGAAAATATTTTTCTTTCAACATCCTGTTACACTTTTCGTACAAAGATAGAGGAACATATCGCTCACCCGCTAGAAAAGTGACACATCTCGCAAAAATTTATTTTGCGTTTTACTCCATTAATGTGTGTCTTGGTACACAAAATGTTTCATACATATAGTTACACGGAAAATCACTTTATTACGCCATATGTCCATTTGTGACCATAGATGAGGGGTGGATTGTGTGGGGAGGTAAAATTACCCAACTCCCCAAACTTCATATTACGTCTTCATTCTTAGGTGTTTTAAGCTTTTATGCACGTTTTTATGCCTGTATGCAGAGCTAAGTGCTGTAATTTCATGTTACAGTAAAATCATTCAAATTTTCTTTTGCCTCTCCTGTGAAATTTACTTTTGTCGAGATGTGTCACTTTAATTGCAGGTGAGCGATATGTAATATTGCCACATTTTCTAATCAAAGGTGTTAAATAACAGTTCTCTATATCAACAGGAAATTCATTTAATTAAAGTATTCCTTCAACTTTCTTCCTACCACTAAAATTTGTTGAAGTTACCGAAGCTTTGAAACATTCTTCTATATATAAATGTACGGAAATTGAACCCAGACCTAGTAATTAGTCAATCTCAACCCATCAAATAAATAATCATGTAGAAAAATGAAGTGATTACAAAATCCAAAATTACTTTTAAAAAATAGAAAGATTTAAATATATAACAATTTAACACCTTCTATAATATATTATTTCTAATTGCTAAAAAGGTGTAACATTAAAACTTTAAAAACTGTAAAATAGTTTTATTTGGCTGTTGACATGTTTCAACTCATCCAGAGTCATTTTCAAAACCAAGGTTATCAAATCAAAACATAAGGTTTTGAAAATGACTCTGGATGAGTTGAAACACGTCAACAGTCAAATAAAACTATTTTACTGTTTTTAGAGTTTTAATCTTCACTTTTTTAGCAATTAGAAATAATAGAAAGATTTAAATTTAATTTAATTTAATTAAAAAATTAAAAAACCCGACTGCTTAAAAAGCGAACTAATTAATTATTTCTCCTCAATGTGAAACTATTTTTTATATTACTTTCCATTTTTTTATTTACTTGTATTGATGACTTTTTAGTTGTGTTTAATTGCTAGTTCCTATATATAAAGTTTTGATAAGGCCTATAGATGTGTATGAAGGTTAGAGTTGCAATAAAGCTAGAGATCCTACCTACATAAATTCCAGGTTGTGTGATATTTGAACGGAGCTTCTGACTGTAAAATAGTCAATAAAGCATCGTCTTCATTTTGAAAGACCTATCCAAAGATATGCCACTCAATAGGGTGCGAAAAATTTTTCTTTCGCCTCTACCGCCATTTTGTATTTTACGGCCACCATTTTGAATTCATAAAACAAAACCTTGCCTATAACCATCAGACGGTTAAGACGAATCGATAGAGACTTCATTCATTAAAATCCATCCAGCCGTTGGGATGTTTCGAGGGTATAAAGAAATACACATACCCAGATACGTGTGAAACACATAACCCTTCTTGGCTGTCGGGTAAAAATGCCGAAAAATAACTTCAGTATTTTCGTTAAAATATTTATTTTATTGATCCAATATTATGAATTAACCTATTGATTTGTATCAGTTTTGGAACATACATTTGAAAATGTTAAACCTGACTGTTATGCAGAATTCTTTACAATTGCTGTTGGAAGTAGTAGTGGAATGACAGTGAAAAAAACCGGAAAATGTACTTTTTATTTGATCATAAAATGCAAAGTATGCAATAATAATAATAATGATAATTATGACTTTTATGTAATTTCTCATGGAGAAAAAAATAATGTGATCAAATGAATTAAATAACACTCTCTATAACAATAGGCAAATACTTGTAACACTTAACTTAGTTAAAAATCTTCCTTTAATTTTCTTACACTGAAAAATGTATTGAAACTGTAAAATATGCAAAATTAATAATAATATTGATAATGATAAATTTTAGGTACACTGTCATGGAGAAAAAAATAGTGTGATCAAAGGAATTAAATAACACTCTCTATAACAATGGGCAAATACTTGTAACACTTCGCTTAGTTAAAAATCTTCCTTTAATTTTTTTAAGACTGAAAAATGTGTTGAAACTGTAAAATATGAAATTAATAATAATATTGATAATGATAAATTTTAGGTACACTGTCATGGAGAAAACTAGTTGGATGTGCCAATCCCAAAACTTTCTTCTATCTTATACATCTTAATATTTCAAAAACTAGTTACACATGTTAATACTTCAATATTATTAGTTCATTACTATACCAACTTTGATTTTCATTTTAAATTCCTGCTTCAGTCAATTAAATGAACTAAAAACGAGTTAATCTATACATGATATTTGGTAAAATTAATAGTTTTTCCTTATTCTGTTTTTATCAGATGTTTGCGAATAGCTGGCTTAGCAGGAAGTGAGTTCCCGCCTTTGCACGAGCCGTCGATGGGCAATAGAACTACGAAAAATCAAGAAAAGTATACAAAAATCGCTATCACAGAGCCCCTTTACCGCGCGATATTTCCAAATTCAAGGAGGACCTGTTGGCCAAAGCCAAAAACATGCACAAAAAATTTGGTTCAATTGTATGCATAATTTTATACACTTTTCGATTGTACAATAAAGAAAATGGTACAGACATCATAATTATAGCGCCCCCTTCCAGCGGAATTTTTCCAAATTCTAGGAGGAACTTCATGCCATGACCAAAAAGAAACACAAAAAATTTGGCTGAATTCTATGCATAACTTCATACACTTTTCGATGGTACAATATTCAAAATGGCATAAAAATCGCTATTAAAGCGCCCTCTACCGGCGAATTTTTTTCAAATTAAGGAAGGACCTGCTTGCCATAGCCAAGAACTTAAAATAAAAATTTGGTTCAATTCTATGCATAACTTCATACACTTTTCGATGGTACAATATGCAAAATCGCTATTACAGCGACCCCTACCGGCGAATTTTTTCCAAATTCAGAAAGGACCTACCTGCCATATCCAAAAACTTAAAATAAAAATTTGGTTCAATTCTATGCATAACTTCATACACTTTTTGATGGTACAATGGCGACAGACACACGGACACACGGACAGACAGACAGACAGACATTTTCTATAAACATGTTTTTGGGATCTCTGACCCCTAAAACATGTAAGTCCGTCGAAAACCGGGAGTCGAAAAAAATTTCGATTACAATACTTTCTTCTATTGAAGATAGAAGAAAGTAAAAATAGTGTGATCTAAGGAATTAAATAACACTCTCTATAGCAATAGGTAAATGCTTGTAACACTTTACTTAGTAAAAATCTTCCTTTAATTTTCTTAGTCTGAAAAATGTGTTGAAACTGTAAAACATGCAAAATTAATAATAATATTGATAATGATAAATTTTAGGTATACACTGTCATGGAGAAAAAAATAGTATGATCTAAGGAATTAAATAACGCTCTCTATAACAATGGACAAATATTTTCAACACTTCGCTTAGTTAAAATCTTCCTTTAATTTTCTTAGTCTGAAAAATGTGTTGAAGCTGAAGGGACTTTGAAGTTTTTCTCGTGAGTGAAATTAAGCAAATTAAATGTTGACCAAGTAACTATATTTTCTATCAAACTACAAACAAATAAACAGGTAGACAAAAAAAAATCTTACGAAAAGCACTTAAATGATTATTTCTTTGTAAATTGCACCAATTGTTTGCTTTTGCTTGAACAACTCATGTCAACCAGATAACGATAAATTTTATATAAACTGTCATGGAGAAAAAATAATGTGATCAAAGAAATTAATTAGCAGTATCTATAACAACGGGAAAACACTTGTCACATTTCGCTTAATTTAAATCTTCCTTTAATTTTCTTACAATGAAAAATTCGTTGAAACTGTAAAGGCTTTAAGGCTTTTCTCGTGAGTGACTTTAAGCAAATTAAATGTTAACCATGTCACAATCTTTTCTATCAAACCACAAACAAACAAACATGTAGGCAAAGAAAAGCTTACGAAAAGCACTGGAATGATTATTTCTTTGTAAATTGCACTAATTGTTTTCTTTTGCTTGAACAACTGAAGCCAACTAGATAGAAATAAATCTCCACGATTAAATTTCTTTCATCTAATTACACAACACGAAAGAAATTAAAGCCACTCTCATGTACCTTAGAATTTCTTCTTTAAAAAAAAATATTTTCCGTAATCAAAATCAGGATTAGAAGAGCGTAAAACACTGTTTGCCAGATTAAATTAGTCAAGGAAAACATTTTTTTCTTCCACAGTTTTTACATTTTTTGTAGAAAAAATAAAGGAAGATTTCAGAATTTTCAGTATTTTTTAAGCAAATTTAATTTTTTTATAAGTTTGCTTTAGGGTGATTCTTGGGTGACATTATAATTTATGATGCCTAAAAACAGCTGAATATAATTTTCTTATTAAATCAACAAGTGTAAAGTGTGCCATAGTAATAATCTATATATTTAAAACACAAGGCAGTTTTTTATTCGTTTGGTCTTAGTTTTCTACTGAACCGATTTTTGATAGATTTTTAAGAAAAATCAAAGCAGTTTATTTGTGGATGTGCCCGCACTCGCTATTTTTTAAAATAATCCCATTTTTAGATTTTAATTTTACTTTTAAAAGTCTTTTATGAAATTTCTTCATATTGGTGGCAACCGGTTTACTTCCATTGTTGAAAAGAAAAGGGAAACAATGTGAATTATCATATCATTACGGATGTCACTTTTGCATTACAATTAAATTTTTTTTTCTTCAAAATTTTGAACAAAAAATGACGTCACGATTAAAAAAACCCTGCAATTTTACTCATAAAGCCGTTACATTTCAATATGTTTTTAATTCCGCTGATACTGAGTTTGAGATGGTAATCTCAGTGTACTTCAGTGAGTGAAAATGACGTCATAGTAAAAATGAAATGAGTATTTTCTTTTATAAAACTAAATATTTTACTACAAATGCATGTATCTGCATACAAAAAGAGAAAAATTCTGGATTTCTGCGGCACTCAGATTAGAATCTAAAGTTAAAAGTGCGAATGTTCACAGGCAAAATTGAAACTGACAAATGTGACGTCAAGTTTAGGAATATATGTATTAATAATCTATTGCACGTAAAAATATTTTTAAAACAGTAAATATGAATATAAAAGTACGAATTAAATCTTGCGAGGGTGATAAAGACGTTACTTTTAGATTTCATTGAAAAAAAAAGTATGATTATGTCATAAATGGCGCAATTTTCGTTGATTTTTCATTACGTATTACCAAAGATGAAAGCATCAATTAATAACTTCATAATTTCTTATCTTAATTGCATATTACTGATTACGTATAGGAATAAAGTTTACTTTTTCACTAATTAGAAAAGTCAAAATTAAACTTCAGTTAAAATTAATATTTACTACTTTAGGAGTTAGTTCAGCCAATATAAGATAAATTATTTACTGTAATTAGTTTTGTAATTTTTTTATAAAATAAATCAATACGTTCTAAGAACTTTCATACATCTTTATTAATCGAATTCGACAGGTTTCGACTCGTTATTACTGTAATATTTATAATTATAAATTTTGTATTATATATCGTCATTATCATTATCATTGCAATAATAAATTAAGGCAAACTGTAATGGGGAAAAATAATCAAATGCCTACTAATAATGATCGTCTAAAACAATGGTTGGGCCTGTATAACTTTTCACATAATTAAAATCTACCCTATTAGAATCAGTACGTGTCCCTATGTAACCTCAAAAATTCGGAAACCACAGGGTGCAGGGCTACGAAATTTGGCACCTGGGTTAATGGTAGGGGGCCCATGAATGATTGGGGAAAACATTCGAAAATTTTAAATAGATTTTTTTTTTATGTTTTTAACGAATTTTTGCCTTTTTTCATGGTGAATTCGGAGTCGCGCGAGTTTTAACCAATGTGAGATATACATATTACGTACGCCACGCTGCGGTAGTAAGAAACTGAAGCGGGTATTACGATCATTCTTTAATCTCACATGCAAATAATTAGAGATATACATATTACGTACGCCAAGCTGCAATACTAGAAGCTCTAGCCGGTATTACAGTAATTATTTTACCTCACATGCAAATAATTAGAGATTATTTAATTGCGCTTAATTATTACCTTTTTTAAAAAATAAAGTAAAACATTTTATCACAAACATCAACAAAACTTTTTATTACATTTATTCCCTTATTCGAAAGATGTCGTTTTATCGTCTGCGGCCATAGTAACATGATATATTAAATTTCATTAAACAAAATGCACAGTAATAGAAAAGTATTTTCCTAAATCGAATAATTATTTTTGATTTTGGTTTTAGAATTAAATTCATGAACTCCCGTGTGTAGAACGGGTTAAACAGCTAGTATTCATTTAATTTTCTTCATGCTACATTATACATTTTGTAGATTATTTTTCTTGTGAGTGATTTTATGAAAATTAAATACTGAACAAATCCCAACCCGCTCTATCAAAACCTCAAACAAATTAGCATACATAAAAGGAAAGATTACGAAATCCACTGGGATAATTTTTTTTTTTTTTTTTTTTTTTTTTTTTTTTTTTTTTTTTTTTTTTGTAAGTGTTCACTTTTCTTTTAAAACTGTAGTTGCCCAGGTAGAAATAAATCTCCAAAATTAAATTTCCTTTATAAAATTACTCTTGACATGTAGTTGAATTAAACCCATTCTCGTCTACTATTTCTTCCTCCTTCTCAAAATATTTTTAGTAATCAGAATTACTATTAGAAACTCCTGACAAGGTAGCTTGTTAGATTAATTTAAGCAAAGAGAAACAGTTTTCTTCAACCCATTTTTTACGCTTTTTTGTAAAAAAAATGAGGAAATATTTCAGTAATTAGTTTTTCATATGAAATTGTTTCTTATTTTCCCAAGTTTGCCACGAAACGTGTCGAAAAGAATTACCTATGTAAAGTCTATTTTTAACGAAAAAAATGTTCATTTAATTAAATTTTTGACACTATAAGATTGAATACGTTATTTTATAAATAACTATTTGTTACTCCGTTGAATTTCTTCCGTTTCGCTGCGAAGCAAACTTACGTCACAAGGTGTACTGTACATAGTAACAAATCATTTATTCAGAATTTTGTAGACCCATAGCTATTCAACAGAAAGATGAAATACTAAATGCATCTTAAGAAAGGAAGGATAAAGACCAAAGGATTTATCCAAATGTACATATATATCACGGATGGCAAACCTTTTCACATTCACGTGCCAATTTTTTCGAAAAATATATTTTATGTGGTCACCACGTGCCAACAATAAAAAAAATTAAGGGATCAATTAATAATGAATTAAAACTACTTAAAATTTTGTTTTTAGCATTAAAAAATTATGGGTAATATTTGATGTTATACTTTAGAAATTTATATATTTTATTATTTCTATTGTCTTATTTCTATTGAATATTATTTCTGTTATCTCACCTTAGATGCCAAATAATTTATATCAGCTTCGTACTTAGTTATTTTTAAGAGAAAGCAAGATGAATTGGACTCGTTTGACAAGACGCTTTTACTTGAACTTTTCATACTATTTATTTTCGAAAAGAATGTCTTGCAAAAAAAAAAAAAAAAAATGTCAAAATAGTAAGAGCCACAATCTGCAGCTTTTAGTGTCTCGAATTAAATTCCAAGTTGTTATAATTTCATCATCGACATTTTTGCTTATAATGCTTTTTAATTTTTCTTTTGCGATAACTTCCTGATTTTCTCCCATTCTTAAAATTTTGTGAGCCAATATTGAGATACATAAAGGATTGGGATACATAAAGTTATATTTCAGTTTCTTCAATCTGTACTGCAATGACCACCAAACGAACTAACGAGATGCAGATAAACAGAGACAACATTTACATTAATTAATGCATTTTGTGAGAATCTAATATATTTTGATGTAGAACCTGAATCTATGCTGTGACAAAAATAATCTGCAGCGTACCATAGGTTCGTCGTCTGTGATATATATATTTATAAATACTGTTACAGAAGGCGTGTTACTGTTTTATTAGGAAATAAAAAGAAAACGCTAATATATACAGAGTGATTAAAAAGATATTGGACACAATTTCAAAAGCGGTAATCCTCACTAACGCAAAAAATGTCGTCCTTATGTATTTTTCGTGCCAATCTATCGTTGCCACGTTATCACGTACAAAAGAATAATTTAACATTAAGAAATATACATAAAATAATTTAGATTAGTAAATAATATAAAAATAAAATAAATAAATAACAAAAAACTATCCTTCTATATATAAAAAAATGTTTTGATTTGGAAATGGACCAATGAAAATCTGCGTAGATATTCCGGGTAAATCCACATCCAATTTGAATGCTTAAGCATGGCCTTTCATCGTTAATATTAAAAAAACTGTTGCATACAAAAATATGAAAATCGGTGGTATTATAGAGAAATGTTTGATAAACACGCTGAGGCAGACAGTTTTCAAATCGAAGAATTATTTTAAGAGATATTTAATGTTAAAGTTGGACAAAATCGTTCCATTAAAAAAGTTTTATTGGAGCAAAAACTATACATGAGAATTTAATCATTTTTAGATCATTTTATACGTTATGAGTTCCCGGTTTGCAGATTGTATTTATTTTTCTTATTTGACTCATTTTTTGAGGTTTTATTTCAATTTTACATTCAAATTTTCAGCATTTCGAGAGATATTTTTTACAAATTTTAGAAAATGTTATTAATTTAAACTGTTGCCAGTTGTATAAACAGCGCAAACAATAATGTTTACTTCAAATTAAAAATTTATTTTACACGTGACTATTATAAACAGAAAATATAAAAAAGCAGGAACTCATTGAAAATTGCGTCATAAAAATTATAATTACACGTGAATTTTAAAAGAGAAAGAATATTGTAAAATAATAAATTCATAAACATGCGTTAGAAGTCTTAAATAAGAGAATTTACGTCACATTTACGTCACATTACACTTATTATATAAAATGAACAAGAAATCATATTGCAAAACAGTTTAAATTTAAAAATTGCTCGAGACATTTATTTGATATTTTAAGATGATCATAATATTTCATTTCTAACAAAAGTATTTTTACGTGAATATTAAAAAGAAAAGTTTGGTGAAAATTACGTCAGATTATAATTCTCAGATTCGAATTATAATTCAATCTTCCGAAATCTTTTTAAAGCCGATCAAATTATCGTGCTGTTAGAGTCTGCGGTGTCTGAACGGGGGTTGACGAGCGTAGCTTGTAGGGGGCAAAACCCCCTAGTAAACTATAATTAAAAAAACAAACTATAAACTATGAACTATAATAAATAAAATAAACTGTAATAAATAAAGTATATGGTTGCCAAAATATAAGTAGTGTATTTAGTATTATTGGTGTCATTGTTGTCACAGTTAGATCTTCACTGCACGGATAATACGTGACTACTAAAAATGTTTGTATAGGAAACTCGTGTCACAATCCGTCTATTCAGTCAAAAATGCAGGTGTGTCGCGCTAGAGATCAATTCCGGTATTTTCTTCATAACTTTAACCACAATGAAGATATTTTAATAACATTTGAAATTGACATGAAGAACTCTCAGTGTGAAATGTAAGAATATCACCAGAAATAAAGTTTTAACTATGAGTAACTTTACAATAAAATTTACAATATAAAAATAAAACTAAAAAATAAAATATTATTGGATATTTTTATTTACGAACTAAAAGATCTTCTTAAAACGCCATCAAAAACTTTTAAATGCGACAGGCCTTTCTAAAGATCTGCGTCTTTCTTCGTCAAAGGGCAAAGAAGACGCACTCTAAAAATGGCATTTTCAAAACTATGCAAAAAATGCTCAAATCTGAGTATGTCGCATAGTCAAAATAGCCCCGAATCAAAATTACTCAAGATTGAAACATGTATATTCTCATTTCTGAAAACATGGACATACTCAAATATGTGCACATGACGCTTTATTCATGATTTTTATTAATGATTATACACGATGTTTGTATTTATATATTATTGATGGTTGTCGAATTCCACCTGCAAAGTCTTTCTTTTACGAATTCATCCATTCTTCTGTTTCGAAAGCTGAAGAACAAATTCTACGCTTCTGCGATTACATTACGACGGCTTTTAAGTGTTCTTCCGCGAACACGATAAAATGTAGTTCGCCACATTTCATGTTATAATATACTACTGAAAGGAGAGTTTCGTTCCAAATCATAACGAATAAAATAATATGAATAAATTCAAATTCCTGGTAAAATTTACTACATGTAACGAATACAAAGTAATTTTGTTTAAAACAGAGTATTTCTGGTATTTCAGAATTGAAAGCATTAGATTGTCATATTTGAAACAAAAAGTTTCGTAACAAAATGAAAACATCGATTTGCTCAAATTTGAAAGTATCATTTTTCTCAGTGCGTGCTTCTACTATGAAAGCAGTAGCAAGACTGAAATGAGGAAACAAGCTGAAACAAGCTGAAGAAACAACCAATAGGAAAGTAGAAATCAACAGCCAACAGGAAAGCAGAAGACTACAGCCTATCATAGAAGAATATAATCAAAACAAAAGAAGTAGAGTAGAAGAACACAGAGTAGAAGGGGAATAAGGAATCAAATTGGAAAAAAAAATGCATGACAATAAAATAAAATTAAATAACATTAAATTAAAAATGGATTATAATAAAATGAAAACACACACATATATTAAAATATGGGAACACGTGAAATTAATAAATAAATAAATAAATAAAATATAAAAAACAGACTAATATTAATTAATACAAAAAATAAATTATGTGGTAGTACTGAAAAGGGTTTTACAAGCTGCAGAGAGCATTGTGGAATCAGATTTATCATTAACAATAACTTCATGTTAAGATAAATAGCTAAATTTTCAAGAAAGCCCAATTCAGAGATACTATTGGCATTAAAGATAATTTTAGCATTTTGAAAATTAAAACTATGGCCGGAATCCCAAGAGTGCTTGGCAATAGAAGATTTAGAAATTTCTTGACTAACTACACAACGAGAATGTTCTTTTAAACGGATTTCGAGATTTCTTTTAGTTTAACCAATATAAGATAAATCACAGCCATCACAAGGAACATTATAAATACACATACACATTCCATTATCTCTCGTTTCAGTCTTTCTACTGCTTTCATTGCAGAAGCACGTCTTCTTTGCGCCTGACGAAGAATGACTCAGATCCTTCGAAAGGCCTAGCGCATTTAAAAGTTTTTGATGGTGTTTTAACAAGATCTTTTATTTCTTATTGATTCACATCAATTTCAACTTATTTTCTTTTATTTTTATTTAAATTATTTTGCCTTATCTTCCTTCTTGGCTGGTGAATAAATATCACTTAAACTGACCTATTCTACGTAACTATGCATAGCAACATTTTTTTCTATGCCTTTTTACTTGCAATATCATGGAGTCCCAAATTAATTGCGTAATTGTTATAGTCCAAGAGCTGTTAAACATTTTAGGGAAGGTATTTGAGGCACCCTGAAAATTTGTGCAACACTTCTTTTGTAATGCCTGAATACAAAATCGAATGTCTGGCCGAAGGATCGTAGCCCAAAACCTGTGCCAGACAAAAAATGGCACTTGACACGTGTCTGGCACAGTTTTTGTGCCGATTAAAGTGTCTGTCATTTTCAAAATATTTTTTTCTAAGCATAAATATTATTGTGCCTCAATCTCAGCGTGCCTCAAATACCTTTTTTGGGTAGTCAAAAAATGGCACTTGACACGTGTCTGGCACAGTTTTTGGGCCGACTAAAGTGTCTGTCATTTTCAAAATATTTTTTTCTAAGTATAAATATTATTCTGTTTCAATCTCAGCGTGCCTCAAATACCTTTTTTGGGTAGTGTCAAAAAATGGCACTTGGCACGTGTCTGGCACAGGTTTTGGGCCACGATCCTTCAGCCAGATATTCGATTTTGTATTCAGGCATTACAAAAGAAGTGTTGCACAAATTTTCAGGGTGCCTCAAATACCTACTCAAAAATGTTCAACAGCTCTCCTACTATTATTTAGATTAACGAAATATCTATTAAATCATTATAACTCCCGAATATGCATTTTTGCAGTTAAATACTATAGTTTGGCGATATTTTTTTTCTGTAGAAAGTGGTCGGCGGGATAATGTACATGTAGCATGAAATTTATAAGTCCCTTCGTGTGAAAAATAAAATACACTATTGAAAAAGTACTGAAGCTGCCAAAATATTCTGAGAGCAGACAAAAAGTAGTCTAGCTTCAAAATGTACTGAAATTCAAATGTTTTGAATCAAATTTTTAAGTGATTTTGGACAGATAATATGCGAAACTCAACATATGATGCAATCTTCAAAATATTTTGAAACTGCAAAAATTAGAAATATTTTGATTTGATGTAGATTATATCGCTTACGCGCAAGATAAGTGATGCATCTCCGCAAAAGTAGATTTCACAGGAGATGCAAAAGGAGAATTTACATGATTTTACTGTAACATGAAATTACAGCACTTAGTTCTGCATGCTGGAGTAAAAAATCCCTGCCGGCTCGACCTACAGGCGGAGGTAGATTTCGAAGTACTAATTTCACCAACAAAAACTAAACCAAGATTAGAGATAAACCCAGTTTAACAGTTTTATCTGGACGCTTTTGTCGAGTTTTTAATTTATTTTTTTGTAAGAGCTCGTTTTATCAGAATCATTTTAAGGCGGTATTGAAAAAAAAAATATTTTTCACAACAACATATTCACATTCGCTCAACAACTCCGAATGTTCTGACCCATTTTCAGATTTATTTTTAAAAGTAAAAACATGAAACTTGCTGACGTGATTTTTTGAAGAGATTTATAAGCGACCTGTGTTTTTATTTTTCATTCAATAAAGTAGAACTTGATTTGCAAGCAATTATTTCCTCAGTACGACCATTTTTCTCGTTTCCAGCGCTATCGCTTCAGGGAATTCGATTCAAAATGCTCACTTTGACAGCATTTTTTAAAATATATTCTGCATTTATCAAAAAATCGACGAATACGGCACATTATATAGTTTCTGATTAAGAGAACCTGACAATTGGATGCGTTTGAGAGCAAAAATGAGTTTAAAAATCAGTCTGAAAGTAAGCAGTTTGGATTTGATTACACCCTTAATACGATAATTTTTTCGTCATCCCCTATTTTTGTTTAATTTGTTTTTTTTCTGTAAGAGTTTGTCCTATCATGAACTTGTCGATATAAAAGCTGTAAATGTATAATATATGTAAGAGGGTTGGATATCTTGTGAATTGACGAAGTTATGAATTTTTTTCTTCTTCACCCCGCCCCCCCCCCCCCATTTTTTTCGTTTCTAATTTTTTTTTGCGGAGTTGGTCCTATCAAAAACTTGTCAATATAAAAGTTGTAGATAGTATTAAGAATATTTATAATAAGTTTCAAGGAATTTGATCAAAAATTTTTGATACATAAATTTTTGGTCACTAAAGTAATAACTTTAAACCGATTTTATATGTCTTATAATTAAGAAGTTATGGGGCTTTTTTGGTTTTAGCAAAACCAATCCCTATTTTCACCCCCTTGGTTATATAAATAGATAGACATATAGATAAAGTTTTGAAGTGGGGGTTGTTTTGTGTTCTAGGGGTCATGATCAGAGTAGATCTGCAAAATTTTTTTAGAAAATACAACATAGGGGAGAATGTAATATGTAGTATTTCTTACAAAATCTACCTAAAACGTGCATAAAAGCATAAAAACCTTAAGAATGAAGACGTAGATGTGGTTTGGAGGTTTGAGTAATTTTAACTTCGCACACAATCTACACCCTTTTGTGGTTACGAATGGACATATAGCATAATAAATCGATTTTTCGTATAACTACACTTACGAAACTTCTTCTGTAGCAAGAAGCACCTCTGTGCAGACCTGTTAGCGGAATAAAACGCAAAATGAATAATTGGGAGACGTGTCACTCTTCTTGCGGGTGAGCGATATGAGGCTTTGTCACATTCTGTTCCAGTAAAACCACACATAAAATAACATTAACCCTTAAATGCGCGATTTTTTATTTTGTTTCGAAAAAAATTATATATGATTCTCTGAAAGATTTATTACACAGGAAAAATAACGAAAAAAATCAGTGATACATTTTTCATATAATACGTCGAACTTTTCTTCTGTTGCACATCTGCAATATAAGTAAAAACTACTGTTGTCTGACTGTTTTACGCTAAAATATTGCAAATTAGTAAATATTTTAAAAAATATGTCTCCAAATACCTTATTTTATATAATTATTTATTTTATAAGACTTAACATTTAACCCTTTAATTCTCAAAATAGAATACGTTCTGGAAATTACGTAGTACAGCGAATCTGACTTTACACCAGAAAGTTTAAATGGTTAATTTCGCTTTATTTAAATACGGAATGTCTGTTATTAATTAAAGCAGATGTTGCTACTTTAATTTTATGGTCTGAATTAGCTATATACGAATAAAATAAATCTATTAAATTTAAAACACTGCTGTTTGCATATATGCAAAGCTGCGCACAAAAGTGTTAAAGATGTCTTTTGCAGGTTATTACGGTGATATTTTTCTTCGTTAATTAAACAATTCGTTCTCTTGCCACAACTTCTGAAATCACCCTCGCAAATAGAAACTGCCACAATTAAATGTTCTTGATATAAATATTCGATATCCATGAAACTAAAACATCTTTCATTTTCCTTTTTTTTTTTACATTTTATCTTACCCCAATTATTTTTTATATAAAAAAGTAGGGATTAGTTGAACTTGAAGACACCGTTTGTCAGATTAATTTACCGAAAACAGAGAGCTTTTCTTTTCAAAGAATTTTTCAGTTCTTTATTCCACGGTTGTAAACATACTTTCATGATTTTTTTCCTCACAATTTTTATCGTGTTTATTTGTTTACAGGTCTTGTCAGGGTTGATGTTACAGAAAAATGTTTTTTTTTTTTTTCTTACGTAAAAATTGCTTTTGCAGTGATAACCTTTTGTAAAATAAATAGTGCCACATTGACATCTGGAAAACAGATTTTTTTTTTCCAAGCAAAGTTTTTTGTTATTTGTAGATTTTTTTAAAAGTTTATTTTGGATATGATATCACCGAATTTTTTAAATTAATTTTTCGTAAATGATACATGTTTTCGTTTAATAAAATGACCCCTCATTTTGTGTATACAGAAATAATATTACGAAGAAGAATTTCGGATATAATATTTATTATTTAACAGCGATAAATGTTTGGGGAAAAAATCTGTAATCATATAGCATTGACATGCGACTTCATTTTATAAACAGACTTGTTTTTTCGTTGAAAGTTTCAAAACTGATGTTCATTTAATAAACAATCTTATTTTTACTTTGCACGAATAACAGTTCACGTTTTGAAAAAAAAAAAAAATGTCTTCTTCTAAACATATTTTTCAGCAATGATACATTTACGACTGAATAAGTGTCATTTATTGATTTTTCAAGTGTCTTCTCAATCATGGAATATATATTTTATTTTCCTTTTTTAAGATAACGCGAGTAAATGATGATATTGGTTAGTATCAGAGATTATTTTTAACATGAAATGTATTTTAGCTTTAGTTAATCACACATATTTATTAAAAGGTCAGAGCCAACCATAATGGAAATGTGATGGATTCAAAGTACAAAAGACTACAGACTCCATGAAGCACTACAATGCCTGTTTTTACACGTCATTATTTAATCCTTTTCGGCGCACTGGTCCGACATCGGGACCACCTAATTTTAATTCCAAACTTATAAATGGCACCAATAATATTTTAATAAAATTTTGATTTTACAATGGCAGTTTAAAGCAACAGGTTTTTAATTTCTAAAAAAGTCGTTTGTAAATTCCGGTTTTAGTCAATCTTTTCATTATTTTACGAAGAGAATATTTCTGGGCCTGAACGGGTTAATCTCGTTTGTTATCTATATATCTATCTGAGTCAAAACTTGCCATCCCCTACCACTGAATCGATATTTCTCAAATGTTGCACGCAAGTTCATTGCCGAGTGCAATGAGATATACAAGCATTTGTGGGGCCATACCCTGCAGTGTCAAGTTCCAAGTGCAAAAAACAACTTTTTTCACAAGTGGAAATTATCAGGGGTATAAGATAAGTAACGGCAACAATACAGCCACAGCTATAAATACAAAATTAAATTATTTTTGCGTCAAACCATGCTTCATAAAATGGAGCGAAAATATAGTTTAATCGATATGAGAGATACCAAGATAATCAAAACAAGAAAATTGTGCAATAAAAGCGAGTTACTTCAAGTGTTTAAAGTTATATTTCTTGTGAATCTTTTGATAGACAACGTTAGGGAGCATTTTGAAGTATTGTCTATTTAGAACACATTATATGAAGCGTTCGGGGGAACGAGCACATAAGCCACATTTTCTTAAAAATCTAGATATTTTATGAAAACATGTCCCATGGAGGTCTCTAGCCACTCAAAAAGTTTACTAAAAATCAGCGAGAGATTGTGCGATTATGCCTCAAAGTTGTTGTTGCTCAAATCAAATATTTAGTCTATTTTCAGACGATAACAGCACAAGGCATACAAAATCTACAATGGCGAACAAGCAGTAGACGTCGTATAAACGAAAAGTGTTTTAAAATGATTCAAATAGTAGTGAAAGCGAAAAAAACTTTGATTTAGACAATAATATAAAGGACAGAGGTTATTCTCCAACTGTTTGTAGTTGTAATTTTTCATCAGAAGAGGATGTATTGATAAGTAATTAACACTGTGGCTTACAACCTTGCTTTATTTTTAGAATGGCATGAGACATTTATTACTTAGTACAATGTTTTTCATATTTTAGCATGCTTTTTATTAGTTTCGGCAACCTACACTGATATTTCAATAGTGAAGTAATATTTCACCATTGGTTCACAATAAATTTGTCATAATTCGCGTTCTGATTATCGAAAATTATTTAAATTTCTCATTGTGGCTTATGTCCATTTAGATTTATTTAGATTTCAAAATTGTCGTTGAAAAAATGTATTATGTATTGGTTTTTATTGTGGTATGTGTTCTTTTTTATTACAAAATTGTATATTTTGAAGAAAGTTAGCGTTAAACTAGTTGGATGTGCCAATATATTAATATTTCAAAATGTTGTTACAAATACCAATATTTTATTAGTTTTATTAGTATTTTTATTAGAATTATGTATAATTTCATACACTTTTCGATGGTACAATATGGAAAATTGCACAAAAATCGCTATTACAGCGCCCCCTTCCCGTGGAATTTTTTAATATTCAGGTTGAATCTTCTTGCCATGGTCAAAAGCATACACAAAAAATTTGGTTCAATTCTGTGCATAACTTCATACATTTTTCGATGGTACTATATTGAAAATGGCACAAAAATCGCTATTACAGCGTCCCCTACCGTCGGAAAATTTCCAAATTCAGGTAGGACCTTCTTGCCATGGCTAGAAACATATACAAAATATTTGGTTCTATTCTGCGCATAAATTCAGACACTTTTCGATGGTACAATATTCAAAATCGCACAAAAATGGCTATTACAGCACCCCCCTACCGGCGGAATTTTTCCAAATTCACGGAGGACCTTCTTGCTATGGTCAAAAACATACACAAAAAATTTGGTTCAATTCTATGCATAACTTCATACACTTTTCGTTGGTACAATATTCAAAATGCACAAAAATTGTTATTATAGCGCCCCCTACAGGCGGTTTTTCCAAACTGATGGAGAACCTGCTTGCCATAGCCAAAAACTTTTAAAAAAAATTGGTTCAATTCTATGTATAATTTCATACAGTTTTTGATGGTACAATGGCGACATAAGGATATACGGACACACGGACAGACAGACATTTTCTATAAACATGTTTTTTAGGATCTCTGACCCCCTAAAACGGGTAAATCTGTCGAAAATCGTAAGTTGAAAAAAATTTCGATTACAATACTTTCTTCTATTGAAGATAGAAGAAAGTAAAAACGAGGGGAAAACTGTTTCTTTGGTCGAATGGTGTTCTAAAAACCTTCAGCAGTACATACAAGAACCCCATGCATCTTAACACTATTTCTACCACGATTTTCTGTATACCTAATTTCTACCAAAATGTGTCTTTTGACATCTTTGCGTTTGAATGCAAATAATTGCCAAAACTGTTGGAATTTCAAATTATCAGTTAAATATGGATAACTTGAGCAATATGTTTATTATTATATTGAAGCGTATTTATTATAGATTAT
This sequence comes from Maratus speciosus, assembly GCA_963932465.1. Taxonomy (NCBI): domain Eukaryota; kingdom Metazoa; phylum Arthropoda; class Arachnida; order Araneae; family Salticidae; genus Maratus; species Maratus speciosus. The sequence goes on along the minus strand of OZ010798.1, from coordinate 375,051,917 downwards.
TTAATCAGGTTATAAACTCTAGATTAATTCAACAATCTACAAAATATAAATGTACATCAATGTATTCAAACATTCTTTGCGTCATCAGGAACAAAAAATGTTATCTTTTCATTTTTTAAAATTTTTATTAGAAAATCAAGCATTTTAATGTTATTAACTTAACAAAATTTCAGTCTCATGTATACAACTTTAATCTTTGCAACAACAACAACCATAGTGAGCATAAAAAAGTAGTTTAATAAAATGATTTCCTTATTCAATACCACATTCTTTACAGGAATGAAAACAAAATTCATGTGTATTGAACTCACTACCAGAATTGGAGAACAAGACGCGTTATTCATTTTTTTAGAACTATAGTCACAGCAATGATCTACACTAAAATGAAACATGGCGGGAAACAAGGGAATATCAAATTTATGCAGCAACTCCTGTATTTTCCGATACAACTGAAATCGGAATTCTCTCTTATTATTATAATTGATATGATGCTGTAAAATAATGTTGATATTTAAATGTAAAATTGTTTAAAATTAGAAAATATGACAGCCTTAGAAATTAGAAATCATGAAATCCTTAAGATGTCAAAAGACACCTCATGGTAGAAATAGGCATACCATGTGCATATTTTTAGATCCAGGATGAGCTGGAGGAAAATTATATCGCTGAGTTAATCTAACAACTAATGTATGAAAAGTCAATAAATTAATTATGGAGAAATTATTAATCTTAGATAATAGTTTTAAGTTAAAATCAAAAAGGTGTCTTTTGACACCTCTTGGTAGAAATAGTGTTAATAGCAAAAAAGTACCTAATGTAAGAAAACTACTTTATAATGCATAGTGGAGACCGGGGGAATGGCGCCACTCGGAGTTATGTCGCCACCCCGCCTAATTTAAAAACTAACGGCAGTTTGAGATAGTGAATGCGCCTGCTCTATAGCGGCCGACAACAAAAACAGTGCATAGAGTGAGAGTGATTTTGTTGTACGTCGTTCGTTTGTTCCAGTGAAAAATTTAGTCTTCATCTAGTTGCTTCTTATTTTGGAGCTTCAAATGAGTAGAGGTAAACACCTTTTATTGTAACATTAGGTACTTAAGATAATATTAAAGGTAATCTACATGCATTCACTGACATTTTGATACAATTTATCGAACAAGTTCGGTTCTTCTTTCAGCTTTGCTGGGGGATTTCCGCTATATTGTCTTCTCTGGTAATGCCGCAACCATGGCAAAGGATGACTTTTGCAATTTGAGTTAAATAGCAAGCCTAGCACATTAATAAATCTAGCTCAAAAAACATTGTAATTTTCCATTATTCTGTTAAATTAAATTGTTTCGAAATATTTTCAGTAGGTTATATGTTTCCTAGTATCCATTTTATGTGTTTAATAGGTCATTAAAGAGTTGCGTCATTACCCGATACAGTGGCAGAATTACCCCAGAATTCTGAGTAATACCGCCACTGTACAGAGGTTGAAAGAATTTTTGTGTGTGTGTGCTTACTTTACAGTTATAATTACGATTAAATTTATACAGATACTAAAGATGATGATTCAGCTTTAGAATTTTTACTATTAAAAAATAAACATTTTTTTTTGAGGTGAAAAAATTTAAATTCCCTTAAGGTGTCGCTATTCCCCCGGTCTCCCCTACTCCATATCAGACAGAGCCTTAGCTACTTTCGTGTCATCTGAGAAGTACAATAACGTAGAAACTGTAGTCCAGGATAACCGGAATGTGTAAATGGAGATGGCAGCTTAAATTTTTAAGTCGATTAATAGAACGAAGCCAGTTTTTTCCAGATGTTTTAAATTGAAGCGAAAAGGTTTAGACTTTTTGCTGATTTATGAATATAAACTTGTTAATATAAAACAGCTGATAATAATTGACATTAATGCATAAATTTTAATAAACTGTGTCCTTTTTACATCCAAAAAAATGTATACGTTAATTCGAATGAAGTAAGTTATAAGCCACATTTTTTATAAATATTCGTTAATAAATTTGTTATAAAAAATAATCTTAAGGTTATATATATATATATATAACGATATGATGTACAATTATCTGCTACACTGTTATTCTATGAAATCATCCATTAAATAACCAATACCCGATTTCGCAATTTCATCAAAATCTTTAAAACTAATTTTCTTGAAACCTCTCAAATGTGACTTGTTTGTTTTATTGAATACATGCATCAGACTTGTGTGCTTGACACCAGGGCCCGCTTTTAAGTCGTCATCGATATACAAGGACGAGATAGCACAAGGAAATTTACAACACCAGAGAATTACATCCGGAGGCTCCACAAAGAGCGTGCAACGGAGTCGGCGGGTTTCGAACTCGCCCCCACCTACGCTCTCAAGCGATTAGCAGCGTGGTGCCTTATCCACTCAGCCACGGTGGACCCGATGGGGCTTATATGTGGATAATAGCATTTCAATGCACAGTCCTGGAAAAAAAATAAACAACCCTGCTAACTCTGCATCTAATTATAATAGAAGAAAGTTACTGGTACCAAACGATTGGAAATAAAGCCCACTTTTAAATGATGTATAAAAAATTTGCTTAGGGGGCATCTACAAATCAAAACCAGACCAAACTTTGTTTTTTGTCAATAGCAACACCAAATTTTGACAACATATTTCAAATCTTCGGTTCTAACTACGCCTAGAAACGAAATTTCAAGTCATTTAAATGATAAGTTTTTGAATTATAAACATTCAAAATTTAGAGCTTCTGACCTTAAATTACATTTTTATATTTTTATTAATATCTCTTGAAATTATAATCCTAATGTGATAATTTTTTTGTGCGGTTATAATACTAAAAATATGTAAGCATAAATATATTGGATTTATAATTAAAAAAATTTTAAAATATGAATTATGAAATTAATATTTGACAAATTAAATTTAAAAAATCAAAAAACACGACTGCGTAAAAAGCGAACTAATTAATTATTTCTCATCAATGTGAAACTATTTTTTTATGTTACTTACCTATTTTTTTTATTTACTTGTATTGATGACTTCTAAGTTGTGTTTAAATGTTAGTTCCTATCTATAAACACAGTTTTAATGAGGCCTATAGATGTCTATGAAGGTTATCGTTGCAGTAAAGCTAGAGATCCTACCGGCACAACTTCCAGGTTGTGTAATATTTAAACGGAGCTTCTGACTGTAAAACAGTCAATGAAACATTGTCTTTATTTTCAAAGACCTATCCAATGATATGCCTCTCAATAGGGTGCGTAAATGTTTTTCGTCCCTACCGCCCTTTTGTATTTACGGCCGTCATTTTGAATTTATAAAAACAAAAGCGAGCTTATAACCATCGGGCGGTTAAGACGAATCGATAGAGACCTCATTCATTAAGATCCCTCCAGCCTTTGGGATGTTTTGAGGGTATAAAGAAATCCACATTCCCAGATACGCGTGAAGCACATAACTCTTCTTGGCAATCGGGTAAAAAATATGAATTGCAACCTACATTTTTTTTATATATTTATATTTATTATGTCCTGTTTTATGTCTAATTCTCAATTTGATTTTTTCTTCCAAGTAGTTTGCAAATTATGATTAAGAAAGGTCAAAATGAAGGTTTAAGAGGCCGTCTATGATGTTCAGAAAAGCATAATTTGAAAAAAATATATTTTACTCATTCTATTGAAACACTTTGGCCGGCAATAGTCGAAACACAATAAGCGAGTGAAATGATCCTATTGGAAAGAAATTATACATTAACAGAAGTAACATAGTCATTCTGTAGCATTTCAACAATCGAGTACCGAACTTCAAATTGGATGTAGCACCTAAAATAGGCTCACTTATAGGTGCGTTCGTAATTACTCGTAGCACCTATAGTCGTCGTTCAGTCCGTCTGTCCGCATATAACAGAGCAAAAACTACCAAACCGAATGGTCTGAAATTTTAAATATATAATTGTTGTCAAATTTTGTCGAGCCATTTCAAATTTTATGAAAATCGGATGTATAGTTTAATTACAGGGACAGTCGAAAGTTTTCCGTTACATGACGGCCAATGGGAATGAATTATTACAAGTGCATTTTAATGATGTTACAGCCTTTCAAATGATCTGAAATTTTAAATGTGTAATTGTTGCAAAATTTTCTCGAGTCATCTCAAATTTTATGAAAATTTGATGCATAGTTTAATTAAAGGGACAATCAATATTTTCCACTTCATAACGGCCAATTAAGAAAAAAATTATTTCAAGTGCATTTTAATGATGTTGCAGTCTTTCGAACAGAATGAAATGGATATGCACTTATTGAAGTGCACTAAAATGTACATCCAGTACAATATGCGGTGCAAAAAATATTTATAAAACTAGTAACAGTACGAACGCACCTCATTTGCCACGCTTGATGAGCAATTTACAACTGGTAAAATAATTATTTTTTCTGAAGCTAAGCAAACAAATTTCATCCAAATTTAGATTTACGCTAATTGAACGGTGTAGAATTTTTTTATTGGTGTGAAACTTGGGTATTGCTGTTAAAAAAAAAAAAAAAAAAAAAAAAATTGGGTTCATTTGATGGAATCCAAAGCAAATTTTATATACATCATTTAAAAGTAGACTCTACTGTAACTTTCTTCTACAGTAATTTTTTGCAGATTTAGTAGAGGGTGTTTACGTTTTTTTTTTTTTCTACGACTGTACCTTGTTCCCGAGGACGCTTCATATACGAAACAAAAAATTGTGATGCCTTCAAAATATTCTGAAACTTAAGAAAACTTGAAATATTTTCAATTTGTGATTTGAACCAGATAAAATGCAAGCAGGCTATGTTACATTTCGTTCCGATAAAAGCACGCAGGATATAATGTTAAAGTGGTCTTTTGTAGGTTATTTTGTTTTTTTCCCCTTGATTAAACAATGCTTTGCTCTTTTGTTGACCACTGATATCACCGAGGCAAACAAAAGCTGCCACAACTAAATGTTCTTCATATAAATATTCGACACTCATGAAACTGAATCGTCTTCTTTTTCTTCCTTTTTTACATTCTATTTTTTCTCGATTTTTTATTTAAAAAAATAGGATTAGTTAAGCTTGAGAACAGCGTTTGTGAGATTATTTTACCAAAAACAGACAGCTTTCGTTTCATTTATTTTTATTTGACGACATGTTTCAGCAATTTTTTTTCTTCACATTTTTTATTTGCTTTCAGATCTTGTCAGGTTGGTGTTGCGGAAATACGTTTTTGTGGGTACAGTTTATTTTGCATGGAAAAAATTTCGTTAAATAAATAATGCCATGTTGACATCTGAAAAACAGAGTGGTAATTTTAGTTATCACAAGAAGTATAACCGTATCAGGAACAAACACTTTAAGTGTTCAATTATAAATAATCACACCTGCTAAAGATAACCCTGTCGTTAAATAACATTTCGTATTATTTCGCATATTACAGATTTCAAGAAAACTTCATTCATAAATATACGTAACATATTTTAAATATTTTATCTGAATACTTTGAAAAGCGAATATTGTCCGCTTTAAAATAATCCAGATATGTCTTTTTACAGCGTATTGAAAAGATCGGCGATTCCAGTAATGCTTTAAAAAGTGCTAAAAAATGAATTCAATAAATGTTGAACGGTGCAAAATGACACATGTCGACCGCTGTGACATCTGCTAGCTATTCACTGGACAAAACGCTGTCTGAATTGAATGCTTATACAATGTCTACGTTTGAAATACCAGATGTCACTGCGATCAACAATTATTGTTCAGCATCGACATATTACAGATTTCAAAAAAACTTCATTCATAAACATGCATAACATTTTAAAAATATTTTATCTGAATATTTTGATAAGTGAATATTGTCCGCTTTAAAATAACCCAGATATGTTTTGTTATAGCGTGTAGGGCAGATAGAATGGCAATCGACTATATCGGTAATGCTTTAAACCCTCCAAGCGTCTTGAGGGTTTTCCCGCATTTTCATAAAAATGCTTATAAAAATAATCTTAATGTAAATTTTCTTTCCCTGTTTGTTTCTAAAATACACTTCATACCTGTTTATTTTATATTACATTTTCAAATACAATTTTGTTTAAAATGTTTTTTTTTCTACAGCAGATTTAAGTTGTTTTTGGGAAACTTTAAAATACGTCCAAACCGCTCAGGCGGATAAAAGTGCTAAAAACTGAATTCCATAAATGTTGAACGGTGCTAAATAACACATGTCGACCGCTGTGACATCTGCTAGCTATTCACTGGACGAAACGCTGTCTGAATTGAATGCTTATACAATGTCTACGTTTGAATTACCAGATGTCACTGCGTTCAACAATTATTGTTCAGCATCATTCAACGTTTATGAGATACAATTTTTTTAGCACCTTTTGGTTGGCCGATTGCCACACTATATCTACTAGGCACTACAGTCTTATGACGGATTGTCTGATTCATTGAGTAATAGGGTATCACTAATAGAAATCACTAATAGTAATAGGCGATCACTATAATAGGGTGCCTGTATGAGAGTGGCCCCATACGAAAAATAAAATAAAATTTGATTGGTCACAAGATGTTGGACCAAAAAGAATTGTCAGCTATTTTATCTAGCCTCTCATTATTCTTAGTTAATGTTTGTTGACTTGTCCCATTTGTCTAATGGAACTAGTCCAGGTGAGTCTCGGAAAGTTCAACGTATGGTTTTGTCGTAGTCTGGACAAAACCCAAAGTCTGAGTATGCGTCGTGTCATTGCCACCTAGAGTAGCAAGCCTTCTGGCTGCAAGAGCAATTTCCAGTGACGTTAAGCTTAGTAGGCGAGAAAAAAATTCTTAACAGGTAGGGAACACACAGTGACTCTAGGTGGCAATGGCTCTGTGAGTTGTTTATAAGTGCTGTTTTCGACATATTAAAAAGGATTATTCAACAATTTAAAATAAGGTAAGCGTTTTATTTTGAAAAATCTTAATTTTGTGTATGCATTTACTTATTTATATTACTTCTAATACTTTTGCCGGCTGCTGATATATACAATACTGAACATAAGCTATAACTTAACACGTGTTCTGACGCGAGAGTGCTGTGTGATATCTGTTTTTAATTATTATATTTTTTAAAAACCTAATTATTGCTTCGGATTTGGAATGCATTTGTTTTCTTTCAAATGATACATTTTACGGCAAATTTTTGCTTTTAATTATTATAAAGAGTACATTTTAAAAATAAGCTTTTAGTTTGATAGATAAATCTAATAAGCATTATATTTTTCTTTTAACATTTAAATTAAATTTAGGTACTATAATAAAGATACGTAATTTTACTGTTGTAATTCGTTTATTTTACTATTGTAACTCATTTATTTTACTATTATATTTCATTTATTTTACTATATTTTAAATTGTACAGTTAAAAGTTTAACAAAATTTTTAAATATAAATAATAATAGTAGAAATATCGTAAAATATTTAATGTAGTTTAAAGTTTAGTCTGACTATGAAAAGATTTTATTGTACTTTTGGCAATAATTTAAAGATTAGTCAACGACATTTCATTTGGCATACTATTTTTATTGTTTAAATTTTAGATCAAATGCTAACAATGGTCAGGTTATGAAATTTAGTGCGATTTCTTAAAAATAAAATTAAACGTCATTAAATAATGCATATTTTAGTATTGCAGTTTGTTTATTTTGTACTTTTTAATTTTACTAAACGCTTCATTTTTAAATTGTAGGTATTTTGATTTACAAATTTTAGTTTTGGACATATTTTAAAATGTATCTAATGTAAATAAAATTTATTATTTTAGTATATACATAAAATTTATATTGAGTTTATTGCCAATTTATATGGATTAACTTCTACAGATTTCAGTTATATAAATTGTTGAATAAATAGTAATAGCAGGTTTTTAGTCGGTTAGGCAAATGTATTGTGCATTTTTCTTATTTTAATAATTAAAGTGAACTTTAAATAATGCCTAATATTATTAAAATTTTAACTATTTAATTGGCGCCTTATTTAATTTAACATTTTGCAGGTCTGTAATACTATTGTTAGAGCTTTTCAAAATTTATCAAAATTTAATATTTTAGTTTCGGATTGTAAAAAAATTGTCTACAGAATTTAATAGTAATAACTATAGCAATATTACTATATGCACTTAGATATTTTAAGATAATTTATGTGCAAAGTTATAAAAAGCAGGTAAAAATATTTTAAGAAAGTGATTAAATAAATACGCAAAAACTTTTAAAAATTTATCAAAATAAAAGACTAAAATCTTATTATAATAAGTATCCTCCTACTTAATGAGAACAACACTTTATTAGTTCTATAAATTAATTAATAAATGAAGACAAGTTAAAAATATGAACCATTTTCATAAAAGAAAGAAAGAACAAAATAAGACTATTTCAATACAATATTTAAATATTACTTTTCAGAAAAAAAAAAAAAATTATATTTAAACATAAACAATCTTAGAATATTGAATAAATTGAAATTCTAATAATTTTGCAAGAGAATTTTTATTACATATATATATAAATTATTTTCACAAAAAGATTATTTTTGAAACAGTTTTTTTGTCTTTTGGTATAAAATTATTTTTAATAAATTTACAAATTAGCTTAATTATTTAAAGAATAACATTTCTTCGAAGGTTTTGCAGCATTTTCAACAAAAGAGAAAAAAAGAAAGAAAGAATGAAAAGAATCCTATTTTTCCCCGAAAATTCGATTTTAAAATGAACAATCTATTTCTTTCTTTTCTTTTCTTTCTGATGCATTATTTATAGTAATTAAAGAATGTTTTACTCAATACAAAATAAAATAGTTTTATTTGAAAGAGTACAATTTATCAGAACTTCAGTAAAGCATAGCCAACATAAAAAATGATAAATATGCTTCTGTTAAAACTGTGCAGTAATGAAGTTGAAGTTATCACCATGATATACATATATATATGTGTACATGATAACACAAATAGTACACCAAATCAATCTCATATTTTATAATTAGAAAATATTTAAACATTTCTTAAAAAAATAAACTCAATCTTCAAGCCAAAATATTCAAGAGGCACAAAAAAAAAATCTGTTTTTCAGAGTATTGAAGAAAAATTGATTTTAAAATGAAAAATCTGGGTTTTTGTTTTGTTTTGTTTTGTTTTTTTCACATGCCTTATTTATAACAATTAAAGAAACATTTCTTCAAAGGTCTTTTCAACAAAAGAAAAAGAAAAGAAAGAAAGAAAAGAATCCTTCTTTTCCCGAAAAATCGATTTTAAAATGAACAATCTAGTTCTTTCTTTCTTTTCTTCTATGATATTTTATTTACACTGCTCAAAACAATTAAAGGATATTTGAAGTTTTATATAAAATAAAGATATAAACGAAATTTTTTTTGCCGAAAATAGAAGAAGAGAATCACAAATGCAAATTTTTCTGGTTTTCAAACTGTGGAGTATGCAAATTTTGAGTTCGACATCAAAAACGTCACTTCAGCGGCAGCGAATGAAATTTGACTTTCAACTGGATAAAAGAGAATGAAGACAAGGATGATCGGCATTCAGTGATTGCTTTGTTTCGATGAGTACGATGTCTCAGCGAAGTCATTTGACAGATTCAGAAGCTTTGAGAATTGTTGGTAGGTTAGAAGGGGGCCAAACTCAAGCCGAATTAGCGCAAGCCATTGGAGTGTCACAAAGTGTCATTTCCAGGATCTGGAACCGTTTTTTGGAGAGTGGATGTGCAGGCCGAAGACCAGGGAAAGGTCGTAGACGGGCAACAACGCCCAATGAAGATCGGTATTTAGCGTTAACAGCTCGGAGACACCGAACCATGAACGCTACTCTTCTCCAACAACACCTTCGCTCGGCTACAGGCACCACGATTTCAACTCAGACTGTCCGAAACCGGCTCCATGCTGTAGGTCTGTATGCTCGCCGACCGATGGTATGTGTTAGATTAACATCAAGGCATCGTCGCGACCGCAGGGAGTAGGCAACCGAGCATGTCAACTGGAGGATAAATGAATGGAGCAATATTCTGTTTTCTGACGAGTCCCGTTTTTCTGTGCATCCGGATAATAGGCGTATTTTCATCTGGAGGGACCGTGGCAGTAGGAATAATCCTGCGTTCGTGCACGAAAGTGTCAGATTTGGCGGTGGAGGAGTGTTGGTGTATGGTGGCATCTCCATTGACGGGCGCACTGACCTCTACATCATTCGAGATGGAGCTCTGACTGGTCGCGGATATAGGGATGAGATCCTCAGACCTATTGTAGTCCCTTACGCTGCAGCAATCGGAGATAACTTCATTTTAACTCACGATAACTGCAGGCCATATCGTGCAAACCTGGTGGAGGATTTCCTTTTCGAGGAAGGAATCGTTCGAATGGAATGGCCAGCGTGTTCTCCAGACATGAATCCAATCGAGCACGTTTGGGACGCTCTAGAAAGACGAGTTTCTGGCCGCCAACAACCCTCACAAACTCTCCAAGAACTGGAAAGAGCTCTTCTGGAAGAGTGGGGCAGAATACCCCAACTCGTCATTAATAGCCTCATTGAGTCCATGCCTCAAAGGTGTTCAACGTTGCTGGCCGCCCGTGGAAACCATACCCCCTACTGAAAATGATTTTCTTTGAAGAAAACACCTTTTCTTATTCTTTTTTTCTCATATGCAGAAATTGTGTTTTTTTCCTTTAGTACACAAATGCGCAATAAAATGCATTTTTTTCTGCCAAACATGTGTAATTTATTCTCATATAACCTACTATGTCTGTCGACCATGTATCAATCAGCTAAACAGTTTACCAGATACAAAATCCACCTAAAACTGCAATATCCTTTAATTGTTTTGAGCAGTGTATAATAATTAAAGTTTATTTAACATTTCTTCGTAATATTTACGCATTTCTTCAAAAATTTTGCTGCATTTTCTATTAAAAAAAATCAAGAGAGAGAAAGAAAGAAAAGAAAAAAAATTCTGTTTTTCAGACTACCGAACTTTTGATTCTATAATGAACAATCTAGTTAAAAATATTTTTATTTAAAAGATATTTTTTAAATTAGTAGTATTTATCACGATATCAAGAAAATTCAGCAAACATAAAAGCGATGATAAATGTGTTTTATGTTAAAATTTTAGTTATAAAGTTTAATTTATATGTCAGTAGCAATTTTTTGATGTACTGTACAATCAAGCTTACAATTCCGTTATTATGTCATTTTAACGCTTAGTGGTTTATATAAAAAAACATAGCAATATTAAACTTTATTTTATCTATGTGATGTACACAGTGCTGCAGTTGGAAAAAAAATATTTGTGGAAACGCACCTCTTTATAGAGTAGATGTTGATGCTACCGGATTTTTGCTAAGCCAAAATCCACTTTAAGGCATTCAGCTAAAAGCAGGCTTTTTCCAATTAACAGTTATAATTATTATATTCTAGTTTTTATAGTATTATATTTGTATAGCATCCATCTAAAAGCAATATTTCATCAATCTTATAGTAACATTTTCCATTACGAATTAAAATACATTGAAATAACAGGAATAAATCCATATATTACTTACTGGCACATCTATTCTAAAAGTTTCCAAAAGAACGATGATGACAGGTGTTTTCTATGCTCTCTGATTTACGACAAGCTGTCTCGTCTGCTAATTTTCTTCCTGGTCACCACCAAAGTTTCACATATGGTTCAGGAATCAGGACAAAGACATTTTAAGGGAGGTCCTACACAACTTATGAATATAAGTGAAACGGATCTTCTTATGCATAAATTATCGTTTCGCTTTAAAGAAAAAAAAAAAAAAAAAAAAAAAAAAAAAAAAAAAAAAAAAAAGATTGTGCTCGTACGTGATATATATATTTTTATTTTATTATTATTATTACTATTATTATTGTTATTATTATTATTTTACAGTAACGAACCAAATATTTTTGGGAATGGCGTTCTCACGCGTTCCCACCCAACTACAGCACTGGTACAGCTTGTTTGCCTCTTGCAGCTGACGTCACCAGCCAGCCAGAAGGCTTTCTATTCTAGGTGGCAATGATCGTGTGCGTATCTCGTCACTCTTTTAAAGAGGCAGTTATTAATAAATACGGTATTATATCAAAGTAAACTATGCACCGAAAATTGTGGTTTTCAAACTGAGATATTGCTGGAATTATTACAATCTGCTTAAAATATTTTTTTAAACAAGTAAAAATTAAATTTAAAAAATCAAAAAACTCGACTGCGTAAAAAGTGAACTAATTAATTATTTCACATCAAAGTGAAACTATTTTTTGACTTTTAAGTTGTGTTTATTTGTTAGTTCCTATCTATAAACACTGTTTTGATGTGGCCTATAGATGTCTATGAAGGTTAGAGTTGCAGTAAAGCTAGAGATCCTACCTACACAACTTTCAGGTTGTGTAATATTTAAACGGAGCTTCTGATTGTAAAATAGTCAATGAAACATCGTCTTCATTTTGAAGGACCTGTCCAATGATATGCCACTCAATAGTGTGCGTAAATTTTTCTTTCGTGTCTACCGCCATTTTGAATTTATAAAAACAAAACCTAGCCTATAACCATCGGAAGGTTAAGTCGAATCGATAGAGACCTCATTCATTAAAATCCACCCAGACGTTGGGATGTTTCGAGGGTATAAAGAAATCCACATACCCAGATACGCGTGAAACACATAAACCTTCTTGGCAGTCGTGTAAAAAGGAGTACATTTCGTGCATTTTTAACTGAATATTTTTAGTCAATACACATTGAATTTTACCTTTATACCGTATCATAGAAATGTGTTTATTTTTAAATTGAATATGCTGGGTTTAAATGAGTCAAATTAGAAGAGTTGAAATTCATACAGTTTTCTTAAAAATGTGTATAAGTAGTAATAATTAGTCATTGTTCCAAATTATTATGAAAGTATTTTCCTTTACTAAAATATATGCTTTTTCTTTCAGGTAAGCAGTTATATTTCTACTTATCTTCTGCTTCAGTTTGAGGTAAACTGCATTTTCCATATTTCTGTTGCATATTTTAAAAATATTTAAGAAATATAAATTACGATATATTCACAGTCGACATTTTTAAATTACACATATTAAATTGATTTAAGTGAAAATCCTAAGTCGAAAGCAAGTCAAAAATTCGGATAGTTTACTAAACAAAAATATAGTAATATCAATATATCCGTATCCAAACAATCACGAAGCCGACTCATTCATGGACGATGTTCTAAAGCACGTTTTGCGATATTACTCATTATAAATGCAGATAAAAAGTACAATAATGTTTCAGGAAAGTATTGTTATGAAAAAAAACTTTTGTTATAAATTATGCATTTAATAGAAAATAAAAGTAAACAACTAAGCACATTTACGATCACGTATCAGAGAAAAGCTATGAAAGTAAACAAACTTGGTGAAAACGGAAGTTGAATAATTAAAACTCATATAAAAAGCATAAATAAATGCAGTAAAATTATTTGCAAGTGCATACATTTAATGTAAAATTATTTAAAATACATTAGAAATATCTTAAAAATACATTTAAAACCATCAAAATTCCAAAATGTTTCCAGGAATCACGCAGCCGTCATCAGTGGGGTTTTAAATGTTGTTATTGTTTTTTTTGTTGTTTGTTTTTTTTGCGCTCATTCGCCAATCGAACATTTATTTAAATCCCCACTGAATTACGGCTGTTTATGACTGAAAACGTTTTGGGTTTTTAAGGATTTTTAAGATATTTTTAAGGTATTTTAAATAACTTTATTTAGATGTATGCACCTGCAAGTAATTTTAGTACATTTATTTGTACTTTTTATGAATTTTAATTATTTAACTCAAAGTGAATTTAGCATTAGAATTTTAACTTTCATTTTGTGGAAGTTGAAGCTAATGATTTAATGCTTTCTTATTAATATTTATGGTATTCAACTAAAAATAAATGCATTTTAGCATATTTACAAAGTTGCGATAATTTAAAATCGTAACAACAGAACGTAAACATGCCGCCATGACAGTTGCCGAAGGGCATTGCTATCGGAATTGTATACATTTTCCCTAATATCTCAGTAAATAATTATCGCACATTTAAAAGTTTGATATCAATTGATTCAGAATAAAATTACCTTTCTAAAGATGTAAGACTCAAAAATCGATTTTTTGACCATTTTAAAGGTGTAGTGTCCAGTCAAAAGCAAGCGAATCGTGCTGTATTTTTCAAAAGCAAATGGAATATCTTGTACTTATGTGTTTGAAAAAAAGTGAAACATCCAATAGTTATGCTTTCGAAAAGGGATGAAAAATACGATGAGATACGTTTGATTGCAAATGATTCATTCTGTATTATATGTTATTAATCTATGTCAAACTAAATTTTTGTATGCAAATGGCTACAAAATTTCTGTAATTTATTAAATGTAAATATTTGATCAAAATGCTGTGTTTTTCCCTCTATTGAAGCAGCAACACAATGAAATATTTAATTTACACTTTTTTTTTTCTTTTCAATTATACCAACTCCCTGCCAAAATGTATGCTAATGCGCCATTTATTTCAATCCTGACTGTGCAAAGGATTTTTATTGTATATCATGCCAAATGTGCACTGTGATTTGCTATTTGTAGAGCGTGACTATTTATAATTATTATTCTTATTTACTCGTAAACTCACAAAACATTTTAATTTAATATTATTGAAACCGAAAGTATTCATTATCATGTTATAACTTACATTTCTTACTGACGCTGAGATTGATTTTATTGTTCGGCAGTTGGTTACCTAGTTGTTTACCTAGTTAGTTGAGGATTGCTGCAATAAATAGGACTTTGGGATTATGAATCAAACAAAGGAGCCGGGTTGATAAGGTCCATTTTTCGCCCATCATCCCCTTGATGTGACATATATTTTTTTTTTTAGTATACCTCATAGCAAATAAGAAAAAAAATATTTTGAATGAAAATTCTATAACTGATGAGAAAAATATAATACATAATTAAGTAAATATTAGGTACATTAATGAACATAAACACTATAGTGTCATTAGTTTTAATCCATATACTAAATAGTAAATACAACACTTAATGCAAAATTAAGAGGAATGGAGCTTATTACGACTACGTTATTACAAACGCTTATTTCAATATATGAAATATCGGAAATAATCAATAACGGAAAATAGGTACAGTTTCACGTACTTTCGGCAATGTGTTTTAGATTAGTCTTTCTCCTTGCTTTCTTCACCCAAATCACTACTGGAACATCCAGCGTCGGCGTTTTGTAGTGTATGAGCATATTCAAGACTTGGTTTCTTAACTTCGGTTGTGGCGGCAGTATGCCAGAAACCATGATACGGAAGCAACACGCGTACAGCACTCTATGACCCTTGCGCCTACTTTATATTGACAGTACCATTGTGTGATGTTGCTTCGCTCTGTTTTTATATTATAATTTTTAGTATTTGTGTGTCGCGATCGTAACAGAAATCGAAGGACAGAATTATCTTCACGATGTATGTAAAGAGAGCAAATATCTTCTTAATTTAAGTGCTCTTTGATGTAAGATTGGATTTGTTGGTATATTCCAAGAGTTAATTCTCGCAGCTCATCCCAAGTTAGGCGTGGAAAACTTTGAAGTTCTATATCAGTTTGTTTAGTCCAGATCTTCTTTTGCGTGCACATTGCACAGAAGATGCTATTAATCTTTTTCTTACATTTAATTATGTGGACAGAACACCATTAGAGAGACCAGTTTTACTAGTTCAAAAATTTAGTTAAAATCACACATGGATATACCCATGAGAGTATAATATTCGGACTCCGAAAGCTGTCCCCTTGTGTCAAAATCGGGAACTCTCTTCTTTGCTACTACTCTGATATTGTTTAAAAGACTTTCAATATATTTTTCATATATTTATGTATTTCCACTTGATAAAGAATCCAGAGCCAACTCACTAAATATCAATCCCAATATGAGTTTTACAGCATCGTTTTTTCGACGAAATATAGATTCCAGTTCCTATAAAAGCTTGAGTTTGAGCTGCTTTTGGTACAGTCACGAGGACGTTCTTACGCTTACATGTTATACAACATGTGTTAGAGTTGTGGCAACGAGGTAGTGATAAATTTATTTTAGGTTTCTTATTTGCGATGTCGTCGGCAGTAGTCGTTGACGCACGTTCTCTTGTTGTTACCACAGAAGAAGGAATAGGAGTATTTCGAGCCCGAAGCACACGAAATACATATGATCTGCATTTAGAACACAACTTAGAACCAACTTAGAACTCTGTGGATCACGGTTTTTAAAACTTTTAAGTATCGATATAACTTTTATGTTAGAAAAGATACGAAAATCACTATTTGTTTTTCGCCACGTTTTACAACAATCACACTGACTTCCAGGAGTTATTTTTATTAAATTCTTCAATAAATATTTATAACAACAATTTTAGAACACAACATTGACATCTGAATTATGTAAATACTTTTTGAGCGCAGCAAAACAAAACCGAACGCACTCCGATAGCAATGCAACTGATACTCGCCTTGAGAAGTCTATGATACTCGAACGAAATATATTTTTCTGGAATAGGTAGAAGCGCACACTGAACCAAAATAAAATAATGGTCATAGAAAGCTTATAAAGAGTATTTTCATTGAAAGTCAAAATTAATTTGGTTCATGGAACGCTTCTTAAAGAAAAGATAATTTAAAGATGAAAAAAATGACAAAAATGTAGGGAAAAGCTGAAACACTCTATTTTCGGGCTATAATTTCTATGACTGACTATTTTATTTAGCACGTAAATCTTATATTATGAAACAATACATATCTTTAAGTATGCATAAACACTGAAAAAATTTCGGAAATCGGAACTTTTTTTTTCGCGTGAATGATGGGCAAAAAATAGCCCTTATCAACCCACCTCTTTTTGTTCAAGAGAACCATAAACATCTCCATTCGCAAAATGAAATGTTTATTGCAATGCTAGGAGGCATTTACAAATTCATAACTGCAGTTTAAATTGATTTTTATTTAGTTACTTTATTGTATATTTTTTTTTTGTTCTTTTATTTTAAGTTTATATTTGTATTTATGTAACAAAATAGTTCATGAAACTCTACATGGATTTTACTTTGCGCCAACTACTTTTATGCTTTGTGCTAGTATGATGTAAAATAATCCCTTTTTTAATCAAATTCGTCTGCTTATTAAAAAAAAATATTTTTATTTTTATTTTTTTCGTACTATACCAAAACGTAAAATAATATGTTTAATAATGCAAAAAGTCGCTTTTATAGTTCCAATCGAAAGTCCCCCTTAACCTAATGTCTATTCATATAACTCTCGAATTGCACTAACGTGAACTGCGTAATATGAGCAGCGCTACTTTTTCTAAAAACTCTTTTATTCTTCTTTCAATAAAGGGAAATTGCAGAAATCTAAAATTTCTCCGAGAAGTCCTTAAATTTTGAGAGACTAAGTGTTTCGATTTTCGACAAATTGATGTCACAAGTACTTTTTCTGTCTTAGGTTACATTTAATAAAATTTTATTTATTGTTTTGAACGATGCTTTGAAATCTAGTTATTTAAAATTATTCAAGTGTAATAAAACTCATAAATACTCCAATTACACTTTTACAAAATGATGAAAATAATTTGAACGACTTTTTAATTTCATTCTCAATGATGATTTTTATTTGAAGAAATATATTTTGTGTTATTTCCAGTTAGATTATTTTTCAATTACTTTATTTTTCAAAAGAGAATACTTTGTCGATATAAAATTATATTTACTTATTTATTCATGGAAAATTAAGTTTCGAACTTTCTTTACATAAAGAAGAAATTATTTTATGATATAAATTATACTTAATAATTTATTTATTTTTAAGGTTCCGTACTTAAACAGTTAAAACGGAACCATAATAAGATCAATCCTGTGTCTGTCTGTTCTTCTCTCACAGTCATTTCACTCGTAAACTATGGAACGTGGAAAATTCAAATTGGCTGAAGTAATAAAGGCTATTGACCTACATATTTACAGATTATTAACTATTCACAAATATATTTAGGAAAAATGGTTATTTGGTATTTTATGTAATGATGTATGGTATTTTAGAAAATTAAACCACATAAATTATTAATAATATTTGAAAATATGAAGCATCTAGTGCTGCGCTATTTAGATGTAGATAGTAGCCACTTCTAATCTTTATTTGTATACTTACGTATATCTTGTAACATACAACCATATTTACTTACAAAAACTTCCAATACGAACATTAGACATAAGATCTCTATTTAAAAAAATAATAAAAGTTTGAGTATAGTCACAAATGAAGAATCCTTCATAATCCTAATAAGCATCATAATAACGGCTATATGAAAGCTTTTTTTCCATGATCGGGAGCTCTTATCATAAAGACACGAACTGCATTCGGCGATAGAAAAAGTATATATATTTATAAATATTAATATGAAAAAGTATAGAAAAAGTATATATTAATTATAATATGTGTATTTAAAAATTATACGTAATTGCTGTTAAAAGTATACGTATATACTCTTTTTTCATTATTAGTCTCTATTACTTTTAATTGCTAAAAATCGAATTGTTAAGCCTATATTAAATTTGTTGTATGTAAGTACATATGTATGTTTTAATATGTGTGTAAGTGTATATAAGTGTGTAAGTATGTAAGACGGATAGATAGATATAATCATACATACATAGAGTGGAGAAAAGATATTGGATATGAAGTATTTAGAATTTAGTTAAAAAATACACGCTAATTTTACATATTCTGTCACGTATATAAAATCTCCCAGTATTGCACTGATTTTTCAAATTGTCCAGTGTTTTAGTAGAGGGTATACGGGAGTATATGCCGTATACTTTCTTGATCCTATTAAGAAGCTCCGTATATCCTCTGTTTCCCAAATAAAACTATAGCGTATACTTTAGCCATATACTTTTATGACTCTAGCGTATAGCTCCTTGTATATAACATATACCCTCTGATTTTTTTACAACTACAGCACTGATCATGTCTTAACTTTAACTTTAATTTTATTTACTTTATAAATGAAGATAAAACAAAAAACACATGGACTGTCTATCAATTTCATAATAAAAATAAAAAAAAAATTCTCAAACGAAAATTTATCAAAATTTAAAAGTACTTTCATGGATATTAATTACATTTGTTATTTTTGTAAAACAAACAAAGAGCTGATGTTTATTAAATGAATAAATAAGTAACAATTTATAAATTGTATATATTTGTATTGCATTTACAAAAATATTTAAACTCCTTTTTAAAATATCAGTCTACTATTCAGTAAAGTAAAATAGGTAAAATCTCCATTCACTGAAAGCCAAATTAAAATGTATATAGTCATCTTAATTATCATTGATCTTATATTATATTTTGTATTATTATTTCAGATAATTTGCTTTACATTATCACGACTAGAATTATAGAATTTTATAATGTTGTTCAACATTATAATTTCAAATTTCGTATTTAAAACTATTTTTTTTTTTGCCGAAGAAAGGAAGACTTCATTTAAACGTAGTATTTTTTAAAGGATCGTTATATTAAGCGTACTTTTCAAAAACGAATCTGCAAGTTACATTGTAATTCATATGTTTAACAAATAGTTTTTTTTTCTTAATTTTCTCTTTGATATTATCTTATACTTTATATTTTTACCTCAGATTAGATTCGCAGTATAAAGACTAGATAACTACAATTTTATAATTTTATTCAACATTATAATTTCGGATTTCCGATTTCAAAAATTAATTTCACGAAGAAAGAAATGCCTAATTTTAATAAAATATTTTGGATAAGATAATTATATTAAACGTACTTTTCAAAAACTAATGTGTAAGTTACAATATAATTCATATCTTTAGCAAATATATTTTTTTCATAATTTTCTCTTTGATATAATCCTATACTTTATATTTTTATCTAAGATTATTAGATTCAAAGTATAAAGACATGATTTTTAAAATTTTATAATTTTATTCAATATTATAATTTCGGATTTCCGATTTCAAAAATTATTTACACGAAGAAAGCCAACGTGGAAATTTTTTTTTTTTTTTTTTCAATCTGGCTTGCGCTAGAGAGTCTTTCATTCGGGACGTGGTAAAACCGCCGCGGCGAGCGGCCCATCTTCGTCCGCAACCCTTTATTCTTCTACTCTACTCCGACTCTTTTGCGGAAGCAAGATTCTTAGGTCCCCAGCCACGTCCCGAGTAAGAGACTCTCTAGCAAAAGCGAGATTGAAAAAAAAAAAAAAAAAAAAAAAAAAATCAAAAATTGAAACCGGACAAATTTAAAAGGGAAATTACACAAATTAAAGACAGCGAAAAGCGGGAAGGGTTGGGCTCGGGGCTATGAAGCTACCGAAAGACTCCTAGCTAGTACTAGCTTATTATTATAACCGCCGCGGCGAGCGGCCCATCTTCGTCCGCAACCCTTTATTCTTCTACTCTAGTCCGTCTCTTTTGCGGAAGCAAGATTCTTAGGTCCCCAGCCGCGTCCCGAGTAAGAGACTCTCTAGCGAAAGCCAGATTGGAAAAAAAAAAAAATTCAAAAATTGAAACCGGACAAATTTAAAAGGGAAATTACACAAATTAAAGACACCGAAAAGCGGGAAGGGTTGGGCTCGGGGCGATGAAGCTACCGAACGACTCCGAGCTACCTCTAGCTTATTATTAGTATATACAGCCTAATTTTAATAAAATATTTTGGATAAGATTATATTAAACGTACTTTTCAAAAACTAATGTGTAAGTTACAATATAATTCACATATTTTATAAACTAGGACTTCCCTCAGAGGGATTAGTCTGAGCGATATTGCAAAGAACATAGATTTAATAATAACGTGTGGAAGCAAAGAAAATGAGATGTTATTTTAATTGTCCATTCACTGCGATAAATTGAAATGATGAAAATAAACGAATCGTAGAATTACAAAATCTTATATATAAATTCGTATACACTGTTAAAAAAAGTGGGAAAGCAAACCATGCAAGACAGCCATGCATGGATATACACTATGACGCAAAAGTTTAGACAATGACGTCATTCAGCTTTAAAATGTAGAATTATGACGTCAGAATTATAAAAACCTGTAAATATATTCAAAAACTGATTTAAAATGCTATGTACAAAAGACAGTCGTTTTATTTGCTATAATACTAATTTTTTTCATAAAAATTCAAATGTGCTTGTCGCAAAAGTTTAGACACTATTCTAAATTTCTTTGAATATTCTCTGGCATATGCAAATTTAGAATCGATGATGTCACAAATTTGGAGTACTTAAGTTCTGCAAACGATTGCGCTTCATAGTCGACATGCCGAGAGCTAAAGAAATTCAAGTGAATGAGGTTTCAAGGATTTGGCAGTTGAAAGGTGAAGGGAAGAGCGTTTCTGAAATTTCTGCTATTATTAATAGGTCAAAAAAATCTATTTATCGAGTTTTATCGAGTGTTTCCGAATATAAAGCAAAATGTCGGTCTGGGAGGCCACGTGTGACAAATGTACGAGAGGATCGCCTGATACAAAGACTAGCGAATACTCAACAAATGAGCGTACGTGGAGTTCAAAGCTCATCGGAACTCTCTGTATCAAAGGATACGATTCGTAGACAAATTTTGGAAAAAGGAACAATCGTTTATAGCAAAATGCAGAAGAAACCAGCTCTGAAACCATATCATAAGTTACAAAGACTTATGTGGGCTCGAAAGCATATGTCATATGGAGAGAAATGGCAGTCAGTCATATTTAGCGATGAAAAAAAGTGGAATCTGGATGGTCCAGATGGTTGTTTATCGTATTGGCATGACTTGCGGAAGGAACCTCGACGTTTTTTTAGTCGCAGACAAGGAGGGGGCTCGGTGATGGTTTGGGCAGCCTTTTGCTATAATGGACAAGTATCTCTGACCTTTACCAGTGGTCGTCAAACTTCACAGCATTATACACAGACATTAGAAGAAAACCTACTGCCATTTGCTGAGCTTCTAGGGGGTCCTCAGTGGGAATTTCAGCAAGACAATGCTTCAATTCACACTGCAAAACATTCAAAATCTTGGTTTAATTCCCATAATATAAGAGTTCTCGACTGGCCAGCATGTAGCCCAGATCTTAACCTTATAGAAAACCTTTGGAGCATCATGTGTCGCAAAGTTTATAGCAACGCTAGACAATACTCTTCTGAAAAGGAACTTAAGACATCTATTGAGAATGCATGGTACGATATCGATCCACAAACTATGCAAGATTTAGTTTCTTCCATGCAATCTCGTGTATATGACGTAATACATAAGCATGGATGCGCAACCAGGTTTTAAAATTTGTTTATTTCGATTTTATTTAATTTGTGTCTAAACTTTTGAGACAGCAGTTTATTTTTGTTACCATTTAATTTATTGCAACGAGCACAATTCCACTTTTCTTTGTTATAAATATTGCTTATATGTACAGCACATTAATTTCAAGCAGTGATTTGAAAATTGAATAAATATTTTTCAAAGTATGTAAGAATTTCTTCATTGTCTAAACTTTTGCGTCATAGTGTACAATTGAAAGTACGCAATATATTAAAAGTAAAATTGAAAATGAAACACTAAATTATCTTATATCGGAATTTTAACTGTATAAAATGCCGTCAAGAGCATAATCAGACGCTTCGCACCAATTTGAGTAACTTTAAATGACAAATATATGAAGTTTGAAAAGAATGGACTATACTTTATATGGTGTGTGCTCCCCCGGCATAGTTAATATTGTACAATATCTGTTTTCCACGGATGCAATGAGGTTGTCGATAAGAATTAAGGAATTCTCTCTTCAAAATCTGATATAGTATCAAAGTACCGAACACATGAACAGTGGCATGCAATACGTCGATAGAGTGTGTTTTAGATATGCTGGGATGGATTTAAATGATGAGTGTATGCTGTCCACTACATAAGCTGTATTGTTTTGTTTTGTTTTAAAACATATTCTGCACAAATTGAGTTATATTTAGCACGTATTAAATAAAAGAAATCGGCAATGATTGCAGCATAAAGTATGACACAAGATCTGAATATATCGTCTGCATAACCTTTGAACTGTCAAAGTGTCATTTGAAGAAATTTACAAATCCATACATATTTTTTCAGCAAATCATGCAAGCTAAAATACGCCAATATGAATCCGATTATGAAATTTTACCAGAATAATTTAATATATAAACAATCTACTAATGACAATTGAGAATATGACCTTATGATAAAATGCCTAAAAAATGAATCAGAAAAAAAATTCATATCAAATATAAAACGGCAGCATTATGAAATATTTAAAGTTTCTATACCTAATAATTCCAAATTAATGGTAGACTTAATGGTTGAGAACGCTTTTCGTTCATTTTATCTTTTTAAATTTTAAATTTTTTAGAAACCATCTCTCTATTCTAAAAAAAAGTAACTACCGCTGTCACCGCCGCCGCCGCCGCCGCCGGTTTTGAATTTTTTGTGACCGGAGGTCTTTTTTCGTTAATATTAAGAAAAATAATGCATACAAAAATATGAAAATCGGTAGTATTATACAAAAATGATTGATAAACACGCTGATGCAGACAGTTTTCAAATCGAAGAATTATTTTAAGAGATATTTAATGCTAAAGTTGGACAAAATCGTTCCACTAAAAAAGTTTTATAGGAGCAAAAATTATACATCGGAATTTAATAAATTTTAGATCATTTTATACGTTATAATTTCCCGGTGTGCAGAATTAATTTATTTTTTTAATTTGACTCATTTTTCGAGGTTTCATTTCTATTTTAAATTCAAATTTTCAGCATTTCGAGAGATATTTTTTACTTATTTCAGAAAATTGTACTAATTTAACCTGTTGCCAACTATATAAACAACGGAAACAATAATGTTTGCTTCAAATTAATAATTTATTTACACGTGACTATTATAAACAGAAAAAAACTTTCAAATTAGAATTAAATAATTACTTATAAAAAGCACGAACTTATTGACAATTACTTCATCTATAATTACACATGAATTTGAACAGAGAAAGGATATTGTAAAATAATAAATTTATTAACATGCGTTAGAAGTCTTAAATAGGAGAAATTACATCACATTTACCTCACATTACAGTTATTACATAAAATGAACACAAAATAATATTGCAAAACAGTATAAATTTAAAAATAGCGAGACATTTACTTGATATTTTGAGATGAACTTTTCAACTATTTTTTTTTTTTTTTTTTTTGACTGCGCAAATAATATTTCATTTCTAATAAAAGCATTTTCACGTGAATATTAAAAATGGAAAGAAAAGTTTGGTGAAAATTACGTGAGATTAAAAACGATATATTTAAAATGTCTTATTTAAAAGGACTTTCTTTTCGCTTTGTTAAAAAAATACCGGGAGACAAAGACTCTGTTTACTTAATTCATTTTATATTAGATGATTTTGAAATGCCATTGTATCTTTTAACAGCAGCTGATTTTTCCGTAAAATTCCCCAATCAAAGAGAAATGAATAGAAACCCGTTTATAGGGAGATCGCTTTTGTTGTTTTTTTTAATTATAATTCATTTTTCCAAAATCTTTTTAAAGCCGATCAAATTAGCGTGCTTTTAGAGACTGCAGTGTTTGAACGGGGGTTGGCGAGCGTAGCTCGTAGGGGGCCGAGCCCCCTAGTTCATTAAAAAAAAAATTATATTTTAGAACTAACCCGAAGCAAAATTTCAAGTTTTTGGGCTCAGCAGTAACACAGGAATAGAAAAAATTCGAAACTTTTTTGTTTCTGCAGTGTTTTATGTAGCGACATTTTTAGAAATTGTTCTATTGCGAGAATTTACGTCATGATAAATACAGCCATGTCAATTTTCATGTTTATATACCAAACAATTTCATGTACTTCGTTACTTAGATCATCTTTAGATCTTTCTCCGTTTTGTTTAGTCTTTCAATTTTTTAGAATTCGTTCTACAACGAGCATTTACATCTTAGAAATTATTGTCATGCCAAAGGCCTAGTTTCTAATCCCAATAGTATCCCAGAATTTTCAGTATTCCAAATAAGTCATAATTTAGAACCATTTTAGAAATTTTTACGTTTATCTGTCAAATTGAATTTTCGAACCTTTTCACAACGAGTATTTACATTTTAAAAGTAACCACCACACCGAATTTAAATTTCTAACCCCAATCAATATCACAGAAATCCCAATTTTAGAACTTTTTTCCTCCTGCAGCGATGTAGGTTGTTGCACTGACATAAAATACAGTCTTTTTTCGGAGCAGATATGGCCACGAACATTTTTTTAAGTTGGCTATATAGTTTGAGAGATAACACCTCACAAACGTACAAACATTAATAATATTATACATTTTATAATATCATAACGCTTTATGTTATTAGCATAGATGTACAAATATAGAAGACATTTATCTGTTACAAACTAAAGTGCCCGACGTTGCCTAGAATTTGAAGAATGTTTGTTGTGAAAAATCAATTTTAAAATTTAACATACAACATAAAACAAACATAAAAAATAGCAGTCGAAGTGTTGTAGACATGAATCAAATGGAAACACAATATAAAAATGTATAAATGCATATAACAGACGCAGAATAATACAGCTATAAATGAACTTATTTCAATATATCATTGGAGCAATAATGTTAAAATACGCCAATATTTCCATAATCGGTTTTTTATCATGCTTCAATACGTTTTTTCACACTCATATGACGTTATACTATATCCACCACGTCCTTTATATTTCCAATACGACGTAATATTTTCCTTTTTCACGTGGAAACCTTGAAATAGAAAAATTGTGAAGTTATATTCACTTTCATTTAAATTCGTCATTCTATTTATTTCATTTACATTTTTCACACGAATATCTTGCAATAGAAAAGATATGACTTTAATATTCACCTTTTTTTAAATTCGGCAAACTATTTATTTCATTTTCATTTTTCACGTTGAAATCTTGCAGTAGAAAATTAATTGTTGTAGTAAGAATTTTATTGTGTATTTTAATTGTTGGCAACTGCTATAACGAAAAATGTTTAAATTTGATAAGAAATTGCTCTTAAAATGGTGGTTTTTTATTAATTAAAAATTAACTAAAAATTATTTCAATTCCGGATTACTTTAGTTGCCTCGGCCGTGTTTACACATGTACGTATCTTTTCACAATTCTGGCTTCCAAACTGTGGATTTGTATAGAATTTCAAACAGACAGATAGACAAATTTTCATTTTTATATATTAGATTATATACAAACATAAATAACTTATGTAATACGTGTTAGCAGATGCATTTTTAAATATATATATATGTATATATATATATGTATATATATATATATATATATATATATATATATATATATATATATATATATATATATATAAACCAGTATAATACTTATTCTGTTTTATTT
The DNA here is from genome assembly GCA_963932465.1 of Maratus speciosus. Taxonomy (NCBI): domain Eukaryota; kingdom Metazoa; phylum Arthropoda; class Arachnida; order Araneae; family Salticidae; genus Maratus; species Maratus speciosus. The sequence continues at coordinate 375,025,408 of OZ010798.1, read as the reverse complement.
TCATAGTCATTTATATGATTTGACAAAAAATCTCACTTTCTAACACCGAATGTCGTGCTTTTTTACAAAAATGCCAAAGTCCATATAACAGCAAAGTACCATGAAAAGCATTAAATGCACGGTAATAAGGCATTTAGAATGCGACATTTACGATCAACCATTATTGGCATTCAATCTTATAGTTTGGAGATAAATTTTTGGTCGACGGGATAACTATGTAGTGCCAAATACTGTATTGCAATTGAACTTAATCTTCTCTATTCTACTATTTTAAGATTTTTAAATCTAAACATCGCACATTTTCAATTTTTATACCGTCGTATTGGGGAGAAAAGGTACTTTTAAATGCAATTTGATTGAAAACTGCACCTCAATTCATTTTTGAAACATTAATTTTTTGTAGTTTTTAGCGCCATTTGTTTAATTTTAGCAACTCAAGTACTCAATTTCTGTAGAAAGTAGGGGGAAAATAGTTGGAAAATAGTAATTATACCTTTTTGTTGCCTTTTTCTCTTAACAACTTTAAAAAATATATAATTAAAATACGTACTATTTTCAAAAAATATAAATAAACGATTTTTGATAAAATGTGGAGCTATTATAGACGACATCTCTTTTTTTTTGGATTTGTGTATTATTCAGCGATATTCTCAGCGATAGTCCTATGCGTACTTTACTGTAGAAGTTCTTTAAGATTGGATCGTAAATGCAGAATTCTTCAGTGGATACGGATGACGTCATTCTGTACAAAATAAAAGCGTGTGTTTTAAGTCTTAAAACTGAAATATGTTTTGTACTATCTATATTTATATATTTTGTTTGTCATCGGAGGTGACACTAAATTCTGAAAAAACAGACTTCCCGTTTTCTAGTTTTTTTCAAATTTTGTGCAATTTCGGCCTCAAAAAGTGAGATTTGTTGCAAAAAGATATAAATAGCTATGAAAACAAACTTGATGAACGTTTAAGCTTATTTTTACAAGTAAATATGGCATAGATGTCATAAACGCACAGAGGTACCTAATTGCCGTCAAAGTGGCGTTACTTTGCCTGACATGCTAACCAGTGGCGACTCGTAACTGTCATATTTTGGGTCATTAAATGCATGGCGGGCAGTATTATTCTTTTCTTACCATTATTTTTTGAAAGAAAATGATTACCTTGTTTAATGGTCGAATATTCCGCCGACAAATATGGCAAAGATTTCTTTTAAAGCAATAGTGGTACGAAAAGAATAAATTTGGCAGCTATGGATTTAGTGCCCCCTCCCCCCCCCAAAAAATGCCAGTCACGAGCCACCACTGATGTAACTATATACAACGTTATCATATTTTTTCCTATAATTATATCATTTATTGATTGTTGTTTCCTTTTAAAAATAATAGAAAATGTCTTGTTTATCACTTTATTTTGTTTTCATATTGAAATAAAAAATAACGTGCAATTATAACCCATTATATGCAACTGGTATTCGAAAACGACGTTTTCGCCAAACTGGCATGAAAAATCACGCCAAACCCGGTGCGTATATGGCATCTGTGACATAAATATAAACATTTTATTTATATATATAATATCATTGCTTTTTATATACAATTTACTTTTGTTTGTATATAAAAATAGTTAAGTGGCTTGTTTACACAAAATAAATTTTATAAATCTTTAAAAAATTTCTTGAGTATATGAAACAATGAATAAGCTGAACGAAAATACGCATAAAAAGCTTATTTGACTCGCCAAACCCATTTTCTCTACCTCGCAAAAGCCCTTATACAGGAAAAGTACCAATTTCATTTTTAAAGACTAAAAAGAAATTAATATAAATGGAAATTGTTTTTTTTAATCATACTTTCATTAAAATTCACAAAAATTAGAAAATATATATGTTTTTAAATGCACTAAATAGCAGAAAAGTCTTGAAAAAAAAAAACTTAAATGCACGGAGTTTAAATTTAATTCGGTAAATTCAATTATGGAAGATAAAAGGATTTAAATGGGAATTTTGCCAAATTAGTCAGTTATCTCCAAGTTGGATTCATATATAAAAACTTTCTTGTTGCCAAATTTCGCGATATTTCGCCACGTTGGCCAAAGTTTGGGGATATCGTGGTAACCCTGTCATCAGTACTTTTCAACAAATACTCATTGTTGAAGCTAATGCTGATTTCTCTATAGAAAATCAAACGTAACCATTAATTCACCGCCCCCCCCCCCCCTAACGTTGTCTCCTTAGGGATCGAATTTTAAAAAATCAATGTCCAATTCATGTATTGCCCTCAGGAATGCATAGATATTCCAAATTTCAAAACTCTATGTCAACAGGAAGTGGGTGAAAAATGAATCATAAAATTTGAGTGCCACAGACAAATATAATTGTGAGTTAAAAGAAAGCATGTAAAGAACAAGGGAATAAGTGTGATCACAGATCGCACAGAGGGTTTAGTTTAATATTCCTTTCAAAACACTTTATCCTTTTGAAAAATCTGTTAGTTCCACATTTCGCAACCAGCGGCGCACTCTATTCTAAATAAACCTCTATCCGAACGAAACTCCGTTTTATATACTATCCGTACATATAGTCGAGGGAATTGGGCCGACAGCACCCGAGATAAGTAGGCGCCCCTGGCGGTAAAAAGTGGAACTAAAATATGTAAGGGTATGATTTATAATATGAAAGAATGGTCAAATGGGTGTCGGCAAAAGTTGGAAAAGTGCTCCCTTGGTGAAAAGGGCGGAGGATAGAAAAATTGCTTAAAATACACAAGTTAGAGCCTGGAGGAGTAAATAATATAAGACTTTTTGAAAATTTTATGATTTGCCGTTTGGTTTGAGGTATTCAGCTATACGGATGCAAAAATTCATGTCTCCAACTTAATTAGGGGCTCTCTTAGAAAGAATTGCTTAAAATACATATGTGGTAGCTCAAAGGGTTAAACGTAAGACTTTTTCAAGATTTTATTATTTCTCGCCTGGCCTCAGGTGTTCTCCTATAAGTATGCAAAATTTCAAATCTCCAATTTAATAAGGGGCTCAGTTAGAAAGAATTGCTTAAAATACGCATGTGGGAGCCCAAAAGGTTAAAGGAACGATTTTTTAAAAAAATTATGATTTGTCGTATGATGTGCGGTGTTCAGCTATAAGTATGCAAAATTTCAAATCTCCAACCTAATTAGGGGTTCATTTAGAAAGAATTGTTTAAAATACACATGTGGGAGCCCAAAGGGTTAAATGAACGACTTTTTAAAATTTTTACAGTTTGTCATTTGATGTGAGGTGTTCAGCTATAAGTATGCAAAATTTCACGCCTCCAACCTAATTAGGACTCACTTAGAAAGAATTGTTTAAAATACACATGTGGGAGCCCAAAGGGTTAAATGAAGGACTTTATCAAAATTTTATAGTTTGTCATTTGATGTGAGGTATTCAGCTATAAGTATGCAAAATTTCACGCCTCCAACTTAATTAGGGCTCACTTAGAAAGAATTGTTTAAGATACACATGTGGGAGCCCAAGGGTTAAATGAACGACTTTATCAAAATTTTATAGTTTGTCATTTGATGTGAGGTGTTCAGCTATAAGTATGCAAAATTCCACACTTCCAACGAAATTAGGGCTGAATTGGAAATACTTGTTTAAAATACACATGTGGAGCCCAAAGGGTTAAATGTACGACTTTTTCAAAATTTTATGATTTGTCGTATGATATGTGGTATTCAGCTATAAGTATACAAAATTTCATGTTTCCAACATGTATAGTTTCTGAGAACAGGCTCTGTAACAGACGGACAGACAGAGGAGCGAGACGAATAGGGTTTTGTCAGATGACCGAAACCCTAAAAAATAAAGAAAATAAGAAGAAATGATGCTATAAAGCAGAATATTTTATTAAACATCATATAATTTTTCTAATTTTCACACGCGAAATATAAAATATGCTTTTGGCGATTAAAAAATGCTATTGATTAAATATCGCAAAATCTCAAATCAAAGTTTTTATGCCTTTTTTTCTTTTAAATGGAAAAACAAACAGATTTCTTTTCCTGTTTGATTAAATTTAAATGTGTTTTATGGCACTTCATTATTATTGCGTGTGTTTTTTTTTTTATTATTTGCTCCATGTGTTCAAACCAGTTGTTTACGGAAACATCTACCGGTGAAAGTGACGCACACTAAATATCTGTGACGTATGCAGATAAAATGTGCTTTTTTATCAGTATTTTTAATATAATTTTTAAACGATTTGGAACTAATTTTTCATAGTAGGTGCATTCAGTAGGTGACTCTCATAGGTACCTTTTGGTGCAATCAGAAACGAAATCCGACGAATATTTTTTGAGTTATGCTTGACGAAAGGTTTTTATTAGGCTTTTTTTTTAGTAGGACATGGCGTTAATATCTATCGTAGCTGTTATGTGACCAGACAGTAATATTGCGCTGAGTATTAGCCTTCGCTTCGCTCAGACAATAAATATCATTACTTTCAGTAATTCTTAAGATTTTTTTTTCTTTTAATTTGAAGGAAGAATTACTTTTTTTTTTGGTTTAAAAATTAAAAACAGCTGTCCCAATTGAAAAATTTAAGGTTTACGAAAATTTATCGAATAGACCGCTTACTAAAATCTAACGAATAATATAATTTTGCGTATTTCTAATGCAACAATAGGCTAAGGAAAATTTTTCGAAGACTTTGGAAAATGTCGTATTACATAACATCTTTCCGGGGTTTTTTTTTCACTATAAAGTATTACTTTGAACAAGCAACCCTATTTTTACATCTAAAGAATGAAACACACGTTTAATAAAAAGAATATTTTACCAACAAAATAAAGAAATAAATCAGCAGTTCTGCTATAAAATTATTCTACATTTTTCACAATCCTACAACACTTTTTCTTTTTACTTTATATAAAATCTTTTCCCCACAAAATATAAAAAAAACAAATCTACCTTAAATTAAAAAAATGTAAGCGATTTCCTATTGTCATCCTCTATCATTGCATGAGAATGTGACATAAATCAAGTGAATGTCAAACTTGTAACTATTAAAACTGGAAAAAAGTATATATAATCTGGTCTGTCCTTACATAAAAAATGAACAAAAAAAAAAAAAAAAAAAAAAAAAAATAGTGAGAAACGATAAAAAAAAAAGAAAAAAAAAATGGCGTCAAGTGATTTTCCGTTGAAAGGTCATACAGCGAAAGTGAAACACATCCACAGTGACTGATATCTAAATAAATGATTGTAAGACAAAACAGTCTAAAAGGGATTGATAATATTTGGCAGGCTATCGGAAAAAAAATAACAGAAATCCAATTCCTTCTGGCCTTTCGGTTGTTGTACTGTCACTGATACAAATGATTATAAAGAATGTACTCTCAGTGATGGAATTTATGGAAAACGGTAAAAACTGCCTGTATTGTAAAAGTCATCTAACATTTTATAGTACATAATTACCAAAATTAGAAAATAAACACTGTTTAAATAACCTATTAAAAAATGATAACTTGAACTTAATAAATATTCTCTTTAGTACAGCTGTACCGTAAACGAGTATATGAAGTACTCCTATGTGAGTAGCCATGCGTACTTAAAAGTAATTTTTTTTTTATGAATATAAATAAAATCAATTGTTATTCCACTTTGTATATTACAGGCTTGAAAAAAGAAAAAATAATAACATTCAAGAAAATCATTCGAAGTACATTTTGCTTATTTTTAATTTTTTCATGTTAGATTTTTAACCATTTGGAAAAATGGTTATTGTCCTCGTCAGGGTATGGAATCAAAAGCATATCTGGAGCTTTTTATTGGTTTAATCCGCATTTTATTAGTTTTCTGATTGGTCTATACAGTAAACTGTACTTTCCCTTTATTTTCAACAGAGATGGATTCTTCTGTTGCCACTATGACAAAAAAGTAATAAAAACTACAAAAAAATTAATAACTCAGAAACAAATTGAGATACAGCTTTTAAACAAATTGCATTTAAAAGTACATTTTTTTCTCTATACGACGGTGTAAAAAGTAATATTGTGGGATGTTTAGAAGTTTAACAATGAAATTTCATTTAAAATGGGTCGTCAGATTTCTACGATGGAACAGCCTTTTCCCGAACAGCCAATAAAATGCTTCAATAATACGTAACTTTCAGGAAATCTGACGAGTCGCAGGCGATTTTTGTCGCTTGCAGTTTTTACGTGTTTTAATAACATAACACTATTAATGTTTAATTCATGGCGTACTTAAAGTATGATCAACTCCGTGCGATTTTTTATGTCTTAAATTTTAGTCTTTTAAAAAATCATTTTCCAAGTGGTCGTTGTAATTTGTTAAATTGCTATTTTTTTTTTTTTTTTTTTTTTTTTTTGGAAAAACAAAATATTTATTTGTAAAAAAACTATTGTCTCTCTTAAGCGCAAAAGTTAAAGACTAAATAGACATAATAACTTTTCAATTTTCTTTTCATTACAGTAGTACTTTGAATTGCGTCAGCAATTCATTCCAAGACTAGTGGCATAAGTCGAGGTAGATTTCGATGAGAAAAGAGGAATATAAGTAAGAAAAATTCACCAAATTCTAATGAACATATTCTGTTGTATTTAGGGATTCTGTTACATACATTTAACATTAGCAAAAGAATGCATTTCTAATACAAGAATTTTTAAAAAATCAATAAGTTGTTAACAATATTTATTGTTGTTCTAGCTGCCCCGTTCAAGTCTTTGAGCATGTGAAAAAATCTTGCAATGAAGTTTGAACAGGCAATTGTTTTTCTTTTTTTTTTAGAAGCTCTTTTCAGCAGCAGAGTGAGTTTTTAAGCTTTTTCTAGTCGTTGCTGCACTTTGATCGTCTGAATCAATATTTTCAAGAACCGTCATTCCAGCTTCAATAAGGTTTATTCCTTCGGTTAATTTTATAACCTTCACAATCTTCCCCTTCCCCCTATTCTAAAAATCTTCCTCTATTTCTTCGACAATACTTTGTTTCTTTAATTCGATAAGCTTGTTGATGGATAATTCCGGATCAGTGGAATTTATGAATTAACAACTTCTCCAACATCCATCTGTAAGATGAGTTCTTTCTATTTATTATTTACGACGATTTCATCAATTAAGCGAGATACAGTATTAAAATTTTCAGATGTTTTCTTAGTCTTTGCGGAGGAAAAAGAACACAGGCTTTTCCAATAATCTGTAATTGATTTTTGCTGAACTTTGGCCCCATGAATCCCCTATGACTGTGACTGCATCTGAGATGTTAAATTGTTTCCAAAGATCTTCAAAAAAGTTCAAAGTGTATTCAAAAGTTCAAAATATCAGCGATTCTGTTGTAAAATTACGTTCTCCACAATTCTAAAGCACTTATTCATTTTACTTGAGATGCAATTTTTAACCTAAAAGTATCAAAAGACAAATCTACCTAAATTTAAAAATATAAGTGAGTATCCTAATATCATCCTCTTCCATTGAACGACAATGTGATGTAAATCAAGTGGCTGTCAAACTGGTAACTATTAACACTGAAAAAAAGCACTTATAATTTGGTCTATCCTTACGAAAAACAAGTAATATAAAAATTTTGTTTTTAAAGTCAATTCCTACTAAGGTCATCAAAGAAAAATTTAATATAATCCCTTAAGCTAATATTAGTTTTTGTTGCATTTAAATATCTCAATTTGTTGATTTTCTATAAGCAAGTAGGTTTACAATGGAAGTCTATGGGAATTTGGCGAAATATTAGAGATATCTCCATGTTGGCGTCACTTTTGGCGACTCATTTTGGCCGCCAAATTTGGCTATATATCGCCAAGTTGGCGACAAACTCTGCAGTATTTAGCGACAGAACAGGATCCCCCCTATGGTAACCCCTTATTGAAAATACTTTCATTGATCTTCAGTAACCAATGGCCGCCATTTTGTTTCCCATGCAAAACTCAAATTAATTAATTAAAATTTAATGAATGAATTAATATTTGAAAAAACTGTATTAACATCAATTGTCATCCAGTACAAGTTAAAAAAAATTTATTTCAACTTGATAGGATAAATAATGAGTATTTTATTAATGATTGAAAATTTTAACAAGATATATACTAGTATATAGTAAATATATAAATATATATATAAATAAATATAGGGAGAGTGTGAACTAATAGTAGGAATTGAAAAAAGTAGTGAAAAAAAATGCATAAAGTGATTTTCCGTTGAAAGGTCATACATCGAATGTGAAAATCTTCCACAGTGACTCATATGTAAATAAATGACTCTAGGACAAAAAAAAAAAAAAAATCAAGAAGTGATTGATAATATCTGATATGCAATCGGATAAAAATAACAGAAATCCAATTCTTTCTGACCTTTTAACTGATATACTGTCACTGATACAAATGGTCATTAACTGTAAAGAATGTATTTTCAGTGATGGACTCTATGGAAAACGGTAAAAACCACGGTACTTAGAATACACGGTAGGGTCCACGAGCGAGATGCGCAGTAGATCGTCCAGTTCGTGACGTCACTGGCACCCATCGTTCAGGCTCTCCCTGTGTGTTTCCATTTATTCGCATTGCTCTCTTTCTCTTTTCCTGGCAATAAATGTTATTATTATTATTTTTTTTCATATAATCATTTTATGTCTTATTTTTATTGTTAGTTTTTTTAAAAGGATTTGACATTAAAATAATTAACAACGCATTAATACTTCTAGATATTCCAAAGGAATTTCATTTCATCTTTTTAAACAAATACTATAGCATGAAAACCATTTGCTGCACGCATGCAAAAGATCAGATAATTTTTGCATTTATTAAAGAGTATTTTCAATTTACTTTAAAGAAACAGATCTGTAAAAGAATTTCAAAGGAAAACAGCTTAATTTTAAACCAAACCAAATTGTAAGATATAAATCAGTTTCCACATAAAAATTTTCAGCTCTACTACTACTTTAGTATTACTTTTTACTAATGATATTGCTGAAAAATTAAAGAGAGAAGAATGAGTTGTCGAGATACATGAAAGGAAATAAACTTTTTCTTACATAAAAATGAATGTGATCAGCAAGATAAATCCAATCCTGATTTATTTCTTCTCTCTTAATAAGAACAATACAGTCACTCATATATCGTTGATAAATCATTCAGATATTAGATGAAATTAAATAAGAAAATTAAACTAAATTAAATAAAAAAATATATGTATATCAGCTGGTTAGGGGGGAAACTGTGCGATGTAGAACGTAAAAAATCAGAAAATTCTCGTTGTAAAGAAATTATGAAACAATATAAATTCCAGTTTTCTCAAAATTCTATTTTAAAAATAAAGTTGCATATTCAGAAGAGGTGTATGTAAGAGGTGAATTTAAATATTCTTCGCCTAGTGAAATCGCTGCGTTACAATTCCTGAAATTTATAGAAATTAGCTATAGTTTTGAGTACTTATATAGTTAAATGTACTCAAAACTAAAAAAAATTAAATAAACACTGTAGTTTTTTGTTTTGTTTTTGTTTTTTTTTTTCGTTGAAATGTGAGGGTTTGTAAGCAATATGGGACCTTAAATCAAAAACTTATATCAGATTAATAAACAGGCATGGATCTAGAAGTTTCAAAAATGCATATTGTGAGAAAAAAAAATATGTTGGTATAGCAATAGAATAAAAACTCAATTTTTATTTGAAAATATATTCCATAATTTTTATTTATTTTAAGGTATTGAGATAATCCATATAAAATAATATTCCACTCACAATTTGTAATTTAAATTTTTCCTGATAATACTTTAGGGCGTACTAAAAATTTGAGGATGTATATATATATTAATCATAAAAAAATATTTGATTGTTTAAATTTTTTTAACCGTAATATCGTAATATGACACCTATTTTTTTTTTCTTCAAATTTTGAATGTTATACAACCTAGTTTTTGTTTGACTTTGAGAGTTAGACAGTTTGATATTTACTGAACCGGAAGCCCAATACCTAGATTATAACTAGACTTGACATCGTGTTAGTTAATCGCAGAATCTTGTGTGCGATGATTATTCTGTTCCTAAAGTTAAAAGTTGTACGGACCTATATTTATTAATATTTTGATACCGATTTTAAAATATTTTCTAATTATTTGTAAATAAAGTAAATTGTTGATTAAAAAAAAAAAAAAAAAGTTGTTCTTTCTGAAATTGCGCTACCCTTTCTCACATAAGAGTGGACGTAACAATATGTTCTCTAGAAGACTATCTAGAAAGCCTATTCTTCTGATATTTTCAATAATTTTATAATTTAAATTTTTGTATTAGTGTATACAAAAATTTTAAAGAGTTTCTTTTTTTAATTATCTATAAAACGTTATTTAAGCTATTACGACTATTTAGGAAGTTTTTTGTTTACTTTGTTTACTCGTTTTGTTATTACACATTTCTTTTTTAATATTTATAAATTCGAAAAAATCCCAAGTATCAATTCAAAAAAGCTTTTCTTACATTTATCTAAAGTTGTCGTGAAAATGCTATTAATATTTTTCAATGCCTGTGTTTTAAAGTACATAGTACTATAGAGTTTTTCAGAGTTATACTCGTAACTTTTAAAAACATTATTAGATTCGTTTTATGTTTTTAGAACATTAAATAGAGATTTAAAAAAATGTATAAAATTATAAATTTTAATAGCATATAACTTTATGAGTGTATAATATATATATTTGAAAATATACAACATAATTATAAGTGCATTTTTTCCAAAGTTTTATGAATTGAAGCAAACATTTTCTGAGTTTTCTCAAAGTATTTTGGATTAAAGCAAAATTGCAAAAATGTTATGAAAAGACGGTGTCTAAAATATTGAAATACAACAGAGCAGATAAGAAAACTGCTTTTTTTACATATGTGTTTAAATAAAATAATGATAATTGCGGCGAAAGTTAATACTTCCAAATAACCAAATGAAAACAGAAGATTTAGGCTTTAGAAAACTCTAAAAAATAAAGACATGTGCGTATATAAACTTTGAATTTGAAAAATGTTTAATTAGTAGATGTTCCAAGTGTCACGCACTTCAGTAATATCATACACTGGATAATAAACAAATGTTGAACATCTTTTTATGAAACGGAAAGCTTTATACAATGCGAAAAGTGTGTTACCCAAGACTGAACTTGGGTGCCAGTGACGTCAGAGGGAGAAACGAAACCTGCGCGTGGACCCTACCGAGTCTTCTACTTACCGTGGTAAAAACTATCTGTCTTTCGACATGTCATGTAAAATTTCATATAACAGAATTGTCAAATTAAATATTGTTCAAACGATCTATAAAAAAAATAAGAATTTGAAATTAATCTTTTTTTTAGTATAGCTGTATCGTAAACAAGTTTATGAAACCTCCGTACATAAGTAGCCATGCGTAAATAAAAATAATCTTGTTAAAAAATAAAACCTCCTATTACTCCATTTTATATATTACAGATTTGAAAAAAGGAAAAAACATAACATTTAAGAAAAATCACTCAAAGTGCATTTTGCTTATTTTTAATCCGTTAAGGTTAGATATTTTTTTTAAAGAAATACTACTTGTTTGTTTCAAAAAACCAAAAATAGCTATCCCAATCGTAAAAGTTGCGGTTTACGGAAATTTAACGATCAGGCCACTTACTAAAATCTAACGAAAATAGTTATTTTGCGTATTACTAATACAACAATAGGCCATGGAAGAATTTTCGAAGGATTTGAAAAATATTCTACTAGAACATGATTAGATAGCCATGATAACTTTCCTGTTTTTGTTTTCAATATAAAATATTAATTTGAACATGCAGTAAAATTTTCAAATTTAAAGAATGAAATATTTAAAATTGAAAATAAAAACGCTAACTATATAAAGAATAAAATCAGCAGTTCTGTTGAAAATTATTCTACATCCTCAACAATCATAAGCACTTTTTTTTTGTTACTTTACATCCAAGTTTTTAACCAAAATCATCAAAAGACAAATGTTCTCTAAATTTAAGAAGGAAGTTATTTTCCTGTTGTTCCTTCATTTTCATTGCATGACAATGTGACATAAATCAAGTGACTGTCAAATTGATATTAAAACTGGAAAAAAGGTATAATATAGTCTGGTCAGTTCTTACAAGGAAAAAAAAAATTGTTAAAAACGAAAAAAGAAAATGGCGTAAAGGGATTTTCTGTTGAAAGGTCATGCAGCGAAAGTGAAACATTTCAAAAGTGACTCATATATAAAGAAATGGTTTTAGAACAGAAAAGTCAAAAAATGATTGATAATATCTGATATGCAGTCGGGAAAAAATAACAGAAATCCAATTCCTTCTGGCCTCTCGCTTGTTTTATACTGTCACTGATACAAATGGTCATAAACTGTAAAGAAAGTATTCTCAGTGATCGATTCTATGGAGAATGGTAATCTGTATTGTGACATATCTTAAATATGATATTACAGAATTGACAAAACTGGAAAATAAGCACTATTAAAATAATCTATTACAAAATGAGAACATGAACGTATGTTGAAAAACTTATAGCAGGGATTTTGGATTAACCAACGATCCGTAAACTCATAAAGTACACAAATTTCATGAAAACGATGCACAAGAATAGAGCATTAGTTTGGCGAAAATTTGTAGAAGTAGCGCAAAATTTCCTTGGGAAATATAAAAGTTAAAACTACAAAGACCTTATGAGAAGTAAATTTCCAACTGGGCGAAATGTTTTTTTCACCCAGTTAGAAATTTACATCTCATATGATTTATTTATCAATTAGAAAAATTTTGTTAAAATTAATCTAGTGTAATTATGTATCCAGCGATTTCTGGAGTTCCATTACCTGCGATTTATTCTGTTGAACTGACGCAGATTTCAGACCAGATGCTATAATCAATAAGGTTACCTGCAGGAAAAAATTCCCCCAGATTCGTCCGGGATAGCTCAGATGGTAGAGCATTGGTGGCTTCAGCCAAGATATCCCTGGTTCGAATCCTGGTCCGGGCATTTTTCGACCAGTTGGAAATTTACATCTCATATGATTTATTTACCAACTAAAATAATTGTGTTAAATTTAATCTAGTACAAAGACCTTGTTAGTAACCTGTTGCCACCATTTGATATAAAAACAGACTTGTTTAATTTCCCTAAAACATACTAATATCAGCCCATGGACACTGTTGGAAATATGTTTTTACAATGTAATGGAGTAAAATGGACATTGAGTATAGTAAAAAAACTAGACCTGATTGAGAAAAACAGAAGTTATTTTCGGATTTATCAGACAAAATTACGTAAGAATTCGTTAAATAGTCCAAGCACCAGACGAAAAAAAAAATGTTGCCCTGCGTTATATCCACACCACATAGTGCACTAAAATTAGTTCAGTTTAAAAATGCATACCAGAGCTAAAATCGCTCTTCCTGCTTACTCTAACCGAATCTTTTTGTGTGTCTCTGTAAATAGATGATAAGTGTTACGCACTCCATAATTTATTTAAAACATTTTGTTGTTCTGCTCAGTGATCCTGTTTAATTTCATTATGTTTGCAGTATAGTAACTATTGAATCTTGCCCTTTTTATAAAATTTTACCTTCAATATTATTATATTGATATTTATTTATCAATATTCATTTCAGAGTTAAAATATCATATAACCATTTATTTATAGAAATGAATTAGGCTTACCTAAAGTCATCTTTTCGGAAGATAAAAAGGCTAACTTAAATATCCTTGTAATAAATGTTCATATACTGTTTAAGCAGTAATTGCAAGAACAAAATGTAGGCACATAAAAACATATATTTTAACTATCACAAAAACAAATGCATAACGTTTCGCGTAACATAACATAATTTCGACAATGCAATTCGTTCATAACAATATTCTAACAAAAACATATATATATATATATATCGTCTGCGAAAGGCGCAAAATAAAAACGATTATACAGGTATCCTTCGACTTACGTAATACTCGATTTACGTAAATTCGCACTTACGTAAGAAATTTCGAAAATTACATTTATGAACATACTAGCGTGTTTGATACGCATTTGCATACTTTTGATAATTGTTTAATAAATAAAATATGCAGATAAAAACCACAACAATAATGCAGTTTTATATTTTAGTTATAGTTATATTTTTATTGGGATATACAACCAAATCTTTAACAAAGCAAACACAAATGTGATTAAATTGAGCCAAAAAAAAGCTCTGTTTAACCGTTACAATTTTGTTAACTGAATTCAAACCATAATGAGACCTAATTTTAAAGTTTCGGTGAAGAGGAACGAGTGTATATTTTCTTCCAGCTTCAGAGCTATTCATTTGATGTCGATTCAAAATTGATATAAATTAATTCATCAATGTTAAATTTATAAATGTCATATTCCACAAGATACTTTTTATTTGGAAAAGTGTTCTTTCAGTTTGTTTTTATATTTTTTCATACTTTTATAGATATTTGCATATCCAAATAAATACTGCTGCATGCTACTTTATTTTTAAAATAATACTGTGTAAACAATGTATATATTATATATATATATATATAATAAATATTGCAGTTTCTGACGAAATTTTACCTAAGGAATTTACAAATTCGACTTACGTAAAATTCGACTTACGCAAAAGTTTACGGAACGCATTGCTTACGTAAGTCGGGGGATACCTGTAATTAAGACCATGGAGGTAGCGATAAATGAAACAGTAACATCATTTAAATGCACCGCAGATGATTTACAATTTTATGATGGAAATTATGATGGAATAGAAGTTTTGTGCGTCATTGTAAACGAACTATGAATAGTACTTACTATATATTCCTGAGAAAGTATGTTGCAGTGCATCTCAGTGATATATATCAATCTCATTATGTTTGGAATTCCTTAACGTCTATCTATAAAATGCAATGCAAGTTAATTTTCCGTATAGATTTATAGTAAAGTAATTCTTTTGTGTGTCCTTGTAAATGAACTATACTTGCTACACATTTTGTTTTCAATTCCGAAACTTTAATAGTAAACTTCATTAACAGATAAATTATTAGACGGCAAACCGAGTTAAGAGAGCTGGAGTACAGATAGAAGACAGAAAATCGGAAGACATGAGTACATTTCAGCTAAGTTAGAAAGTGCTAAAAACGGTACAGATGTCATATTCGCCCCATATTGGCGCGATTTTTTTCGGTTGCCAATTTGGCGAAAACATCAACAGCATAAACAACATAATCCGGGTTACCACATCAAACAAAATAACGACACTTTGACGCAAGTTAAGTACCTGTTGCCTATATGATATTGGCGACAGAAAAAAATCGCGCCAATATGGGGCGAATATGACATCTGTTCCCTAAAAACAAGTACTGAGGACACGTATCTTGTAAAAGTGAATCTTAAATACTCAGAGATATCATAAGCTGAAAAATACTCTAAAATGAGCTCAATTCGCACATTTTTTAAGTACGGTTTATTTCGATTTATCTTACTATCAGTATACAGTACAGAAAGACAGCTGTGGTTTGTTGTAACATTAGTTTGCATTCTCTATAATCATAAAGCACTTTTTATATTTTCTTTACACATGTAATCTTTTCCCACAAAATATCCAAAAACAAATCTACCCTAATATTAAAAATGGAAGCCATTTCCTATTGTCATCTTCTTTCGTTGCATGACAGTGTTACATAAATCCAGTAACTGTAAAACTGGTAAGTATTGAAACTGAAAAAAAAAAAAAAAAAAAAAAAGAATAGAGTAGTCCTTTCTTACTGGAAATGGGAAAAACACGGCGAAAAGTGATTTTCCTTTGAAAGGTCATACAGCGAATGTAAAACACTTTCATGTATAAATGAATGATTCTAGGACAAAATGTCAAAAAGTGATTGATAGCATTTTACATGCAATCAGAAAAAAACAGACTTCAATTCTTTCTGGCATTTCGGCTGTTATACTGTAAGTAATACAAATTCTAATAAACAAGTAGTGGCTTTCAAAATGCAACCTTTGTGCTTATATCCTATGTCCATATTTCGTTAATTGATAATTAACAGCATTTGTATTTAATGACAGAACTTGTTTTAACGAAATATGTGTACTATGTGTACTATGCCAAAAGTTTGTTCAAAAACCTTTCGTATAATACGCCATTAATCGTTGTGCGTTTTGTATGTGTATAGAAAAAGGGACGTTGATACAAGAAATAATATGCAGCATGATACTTAACCTAAAAGTACAATGAACATTCAGTATGTAATATCAGATGTGAGCAAAAAGTCCTATCCAATGATACTTCATACATTGTTGTACGCTTCATATTAGTTAAATTCAGTATGCGATGTCAGATGTATGCAGAAAAATCCTATCCAATGATAGCACATTCATTATTTTACACTACTTATTAGTAGAGAAAAGGGGATGTTAAGAACAGAAATAATATATGAGGACACCAGAAGCCAAGGCGGTGTAAGTGACAAAATTGAAAAAAATTGAACTAAATGCATAGACAACCTGCAAATATGCTTTTTTCTTTTCAGGTAAAGAAATATAAGGGATTTTCTAATTATATGTTGTGTTATAGAGATTAACCACTTTTGCCGAATAATGACCAATGTTGATTAATTATAAATTTAAAGAAAATTGCACTCTACTTTTTTCACATTTATTGAAATAAGAGTTCAAAGACCACTGTGAAACAAGCAGCAGTTTCCTATTTCAATTCAGTCAATTATTATTGATGTTCAAATTTAACGTCAATTATCTTTGAACTCAATTTACTCCAAATCGAAATTTTGTCACTTAATACCCCTTGGCTTCTGATGTCCTCATATATGATAGCATTAAATTTATTCTCTGTGAAGCATTCAATGAAAAGCGGTAAAAAAATCCATATTTTGACATGACATTTAAAATTTTATGCTGTTATAATTTTGGTAAAATTACATTGTTAAAAAATTCTATTCAAAATTGACAGTCTGAATCTACATTTTTTTAATATAATTGAATAAATGATTTCGATAGCTGCATAAGTCCAAGTTTTTTTTTTTTACTGCGTTCTTTTATGTGCTTTTTCCATTGATCTAGATGCTTCTACCATAATTTTAGATCATTTTTCAGTTACTTTAAAAGAAAAAGTTTGGTACTTCATTATTATTTTAAAAAATTGTTATTCAACTCTTTTAAATTCATTCTTATCACCTTTATTAGGACTCCTAAAGAAAAAAAACAGCAAACAAAATTACCTTTGACACATTTCCCGAATAAATCATCTTTAGCTAACTAAATTAATTGTAGATTTAAAAAATATCTTTCCCATTTAAAGTATAGAGAAGATTTATTTATTTAGTTAGTTTATTACAGAATTGTTTACTTTTGTTTTCATCACCGTCAATAGCAGTGCTTAAGATAAATAACTGCAATTAAATTTTCCTCAGTTACGTTGCTCGAAATAAAATCCTAACAAACCTCAGACTTTTTTACTTGCGTTAATTGTTTTTAATAAACAAGTTTAGTAGATAAAAAGCACATGTTTTGTTAGCTTATTATTATTATTATTATTAAAAAAAAAAAAAAAAAAAAAAAAAAAAAAAGCTTAATGGGAAAAGAAAGCATTGCACATTGTGATTTAGGAGAAAATTTTATGCATTTTCCCAAGAATTGTCTATAGGTTCCACAGTATGTTTTTTCATATACATACCACCTAGCCCCGTTTTCAAACGTAAAAGCATAGGAAAAGTAGGGAAAACAGGTGATAAGTAAAAAAAAAAAAAGTAACAAATGAAAAGAAAATTGTTAATCTAATTCCATTTTTTATATTGTTGCAAATTACTTTATATGCAACAATAATATTGTTATGTTCAAAAATACCGATTCATTCAATTTAGCTATTTATTCAAACCTCTATTCCTCTCTAAAATAGCATGTAGACGTCATTTAAAGTATAAAACTTCTTCATAAACTATAAAAGTCAGCTTTTAAAACGCTCCATTGAGTTGTTAAAAGATCATATTTGTTGTTAAAATTTCAAAGAAATTCTAAAAAGTTGACGAAATACAATTTTTTTAATGATTTCTACGAACATCCTGGATTTCAAGGCTCTCGATAATTATGATCTTTTTAAACCGTTATATTTCTGTGATATATGACTTGACTGATTCTATTCTTTTTTATACAATTCCCTTTTTATTATTAATATTGAAGAGCAAATTCTCAAACAACACAGAATTTTTGGGATATCATTTCATTTGCACACAAAATATACAAAATGGAAATTTCATAAAAAAAATTGAGAGAACAAAAATACATATACAAATAGTACTTTTGAAAATTACAGCTCAAGCTTCTTTTGTTCTTTTAAAAAAGTACCACACACGATAGGATAATTGAATGTTCCTATGAAAATTACACTTGCTTAAATATTTATTACTGTTACAACATATGGGATAAGTGGAGTCGGGAGGGGAAGAGGTATTTTATCTTCTTAAGAAAAATGACTTTATAAGTTCTCAAAATGCTGAATTGAAATTGCACTATAAACAGTTTCTACAGAACATTTTCAATTTAGCTATTTATTCAAACATTACAACATCCCTAAAATAGCATGCTGGCGTCATTTAAAGTATAAAACCTCATCATAAACTACAAAAGTCAGCTTTTAAAACACTCCATTGAATTGTTAACAGATCAAATTTGTTGTTAAAAGTTCGTAGAAATTGTAAAAAGTTGACGAAAAACAATTTTTTTTAATGATTTCTACGAACATCCTGGATTTCAAGGCTCCCGATAATTATGATTTTTCAAACCTTCATATTGCTGCGAGATATGACTTGACTGATTCTATTCTTTTTTTATACAATTCTCTTTTTATTATTAATATTGAAGAGCAAATTCTCAAACAACACAGAATTTTTGGGATATTTCATTTGCACACAAAAAATACAATTTGCGAATTTCTTAAAAAAACTAGAGAGCACAAAAATACATATACTAATAGTACTTTTGAAAATTACTGCTCAAACTTCTTTTGTTCTTTTAAAAAAGTACCACACACTATAGGATAGTTAAATGTTCCTGTGAAAATTACACTTGCTTGTGAAAATAATACTTATTCCACTTACAACATATGGGATAAGTGGAGTCGGGAGGGGATGAGGTATTTTTTCTTCTTAAGAAAAATGACTTTATAAGTTTTCAAAATGCTGAATTGGTATTGCACTATAAACAATTTCTAGATAAAATTTTCAATTTAGCTATTTATTCAAACATTACAACATCCCTAAAATAGTATGCAGGCGTCATTTAAAGTATAAAACCTCTTCATAAGCTACAAAAGTCAGCTTTTAAAACACTCCATTGAATTGCGAAAAGATCAAATTTGTTGTTAAAAGTTCGTAGAAATTGTAAAAAGTTGACGAAAAACAAATTTTTTTAATGATTTCTACGAACATCCTGAATTTCAAGGCTCTCGATAATTATGATTTTTTTAAACTGTTATATTTGTGTGATATATGACTTGACTGATTCTATACTTTTTTATACAATTCTCTTTTTATTATTAATATTGAAGAACAAATTCTCAAACAACACAGAATTTTTGGGATATCATTTCATTTGCACACAAAAAATACAATTTGCAAATTTCATAAAAAAAATAGAGAGAACAAAAATATATATAGAAATAGTACTTTTGAAAATTACAGCTCAAGCTTCTTTTGTTCTTTTAAAAAAGTAGCACACACGACAGGATAATTGAATATTCCTATGAAAATTGCATTTGCTTCTAAAAATAATACTTACTAACACTTACACATATAGCACTATAAACAGTTTCTACAGGAAAATTGAAGCAAAAATAGTTGTTTTAGTAGCTTAAAATTGCTAAAATAATTGGGAAAATTCCCTTTTCTCAACACACTCTTAACATGATTTACAAGTTTCTTATCAAACTTTGAGAGCAAGATAAATATTTTAAGTCCATAACTGACAGCAGTATCCTCAAGGTTGTAGATACCTTTTTTCTTTTTGCGGAAATTCCTCACTAAAGCAAGCTTCTTTTGTTCTTTTAGAAAAGTACCACACACGATAGTATAATTGAATGTTCATTTGAAAATTGCACTTACTTGTGAAAATAATACTTATTACACTTACAACATTTGGGATAAGTGAAGTGGGGAGGGAAAGAGGTATTTTGTCTTCTTAAGAAAAATGAATTTACAAGTTCTCAAAATGCTGAATTGATATTGCACTATAAATAGTTTCTTCAGAAAAGTACAGAAAAAGTAGTCATTTTAGTAACCTAAAATCGCTAAAATAATTGAGTAAATTCACTATTCTCAACACATTCTTAACATGATTTACAAAATTCTCATCAAAATTTGAGAGCAAGATAAACATTGTAAGTCAATAACTGACAGCAGTATCCTCAAGGTTGTAGATACTTTTTTTTTCTTTTTGTGGAAATTCCTCAAAAAGCATGCTTCTTTTATTCTTTTATAAAAGTGCCACACTCGATAGGATAATTGAATGTTTATGTGAAAATTACACTTCCTTGTGAAAATAATACTTATTACACTTACAACATTTGGGATAAGTGGAGTGGGGAGGGGAAGAGGTATTTTGTCTTCTTAAGAAAAATGATTTTATAAGTTCTAAAAATGCTGAATTGATATTGCACTATAAACAGTTTCTACTGAAAAGTACAGAAAAAGTAGTCATTTTAGTAACCTAAAATCGCTAAAATAATTGAGTAAATTCACTATTCTCAACACATTCTTAACATGATTTACAAAATTCTTATCAAAATTTGAGAGCAAGATAAATATTGTATGTCCATAACTGACAGCAGTATCCTCGACGTTGTTGATACCTTTTTTCTTTTTGCGGAAATTCCTCAAAATGCAAACTTCTTTTGTTCTTTTAAAAAAGTACCCCATACGATAGGGTAATAGAATATCTATCTGAAACTTACACTTCCTTGGGAAAATAATACTTATTACACTTACAGCAGTTGGAATAGGTGGAGTTGGGAAGGGAAGAGGTATTTTTTTCTCCTTAACGGTGTATTTGAAAAAATATTTTTTCACCCTCAAAAGCTCGAAATTTTTTGAGACATTTTCAGACTCATTTTTAAAAGTAAAAACATGAAACTTGCTGAGTTGATTTTTGAAGAGATGTTTAAGAGGCCGTGTGATTTTACTTTTCGCTCAATTAATTAGAATTTGAGTTTTAAACAATTATTTTCTAAGTATGACCATTATTTTTCATTCTCACACTGTAAAAAAACGGACTAAAATACGGAATTACTACTGGCAATCGAGATGCCAGTACTATTTCCGTATTTTAACTGGATTTTACCC
Organism: Maratus speciosus; assembly: GCA_963932465.1. NCBI lineage: Eukaryota > Metazoa > Arthropoda > Arachnida > Araneae > Salticidae > Maratus > Maratus speciosus. The sequence goes on along the minus strand of OZ010798.1, from coordinate 375,004,069 downwards.
CCGTGAATGTAAATAAAACAGGAAAATTTTCTGTAATGCACCAGGAAAATGTTCCGTTAAAATATGGAAATAGTACTGTCGTCTCGAATGCCAGTAGTATTTCCGTATTTTAGTCCGTTTTTTACAGTGCAGATCTCCCGCTTCGGAAAATTCGGTTCAAAATGCCAATTTTGACAGCATTTTTTACAATATTTTCTGCATTTATCAAAATATCGAGAAACACGGCACATTATGTAGTTTCTAAATAAGAGAATTTCACAGTTTGATGCATTTGAGAGCTAATATGAATTTAAAAGTTAATCAGAAAATAAGCAGTTTGGATTGGATTACACTTTTATCACGTTCACGCCGGCGCGGTGGGTCACACTCGACTGTCTCAGAGTTGTCAATTCTCCGGCTTTTTGCACACCACTATTATATTAGAGAAAATATTGTTCCTTTAAATCGCCCAATTGTTCTAATTAAATAAAACAACATTTTCTGTATTAAAATACTGGTATCCAAAAAGCCGTAGACTTTGCAGCACCGAGACAGTCGAGTGTGGCCCACCGCGCCGGTGTGAACGTGTTAAGGGGACCCTGGAGCTTTATTTGAACTAAAATTGATCCAAAAACTGCAAATTCTTTTTGTGTGTATTATTATTCTCCAATTTGTACTGAGTGATGTGTGAAAAACCGCGTACAGATACGATGAATTTTTTGTAGAGTTACAAGCGTTTACATTTTGTACACAAACAATTTTTTGGCCCTTTAATATACTTTAAATCTGTTTTTCTCAAAACAGATTTTAGATCGTTTTTTGATATTTGAAATGCTCCATGTGTCTTAATTTTTAATCAAAATTCATGAAACTGATAAGGAAGAATCCTGATATTGCTTACAAAAAAAAAAAAAAAAAAAAAAAAAAAGAAAAGAAAAGAAAACTGTGCATGCATTTTAAAATTAGACTTTATTAGGATAATTAAATTTGATTTTTAACTTTTTAAAAGGCAAAATTTTGATGAAAATCGATATGGAATTCAGAAAAAAATGTCTAAAAAATGAACTATTTAAGAATACAATATTTTCTGCATTTATCAAATTATCGAGAAACACGACACATTATGTAGATTCTAAATAAGAGAATTTCCCAGTTTGATGCATTTGAGAGCTAATATGAATTTAAAAGTTAATCAGAAAATATGCAGTTTGTATTGGATTACACCCTTAAGGAGACCGTGGAGCTTTATTTGAACTAAAATTGATCCAAAAACTGCAAATTTCTTTTCGTATGTATTATTATTCTCTAATTTGTACAGAGCGATTTGTGAAAAACCGCGTACAGATACGATGAATTTTCGTAGAGTTACAAGTATTTACATTTTGTACACAAACAATTTTTGGCCCTTTAATATACTTTAATATACTTTAATATATTTTAAATCTGTTTTTCTCAAAACAGATTTTAGATCGTTTTTTTTAATATATGAAATGCTCCATGCGTCTTAATTTTTGATCAAAATTCATGAAACTGATAAGGAAGAATCCTGATATTGCTTACAAAAAAAAAAAAAAAAAAAAAAAAAAAAAGAAAGAAAGAAAGAAAAGAAAACTGTGCATGCATTTTAAAATTAGACTTTATTAGGATAATTAAATTTGAATTTTAACTTTTTAAAAGCCAAAATTTTGATTTAAATCGATATGGAATTCAGAAAAAAAAATGTCTAAAAAATGAACTATTCAAGAATACAATATTTTCTGCATTTATCAAAATATCGAGAAACACGGCACATTATGTAGTTTCTAAATAAGAGAATTTCACAGTTCTATGCATTTGAGAGCTAATATGAATTTAAAAGTTAATCAGAAAATAAGCAGTTTGGATTGGATTACACCCTTAAGGGGACCGTGGAGCTTTATTTGAACTAAAATTGATCTAAAAACTGTAAATTCTTTTTGTGTGTATTATTATTCTCTAATTTGTAGTGAGTGATGTGTGAAAAACCGCGTACAGATACGATGAATTTTCGTAGAGTTACAAGTGTTTAAATTTTGTACACAAACAATTTTTGGCCCTTTAATATACTTTAATATACTTTAATATACTTTAAATCTGTTTTTCTCAAAACAGATTTTAGATCGTTTTTATTTTAATATTTGAAATGCTCCATGCGTCTTAAATTTTGATCAAAATTCATGAAACTGATAAGGAAGAATCCTGATATTGCTTACAAAAAAAAAAAAAAAAAAAAAAAAAAGAAAGAAAGAAAAGAAAACTGTGCATGCATTTTAAAATTAGACTTTTTTAGGATAATTAAATTTGAATTTTAACTTTTTAAAAGCCAAAATTTTGATGAAAATCGATATGGAATGCAGAAAAAAAATATCTAAAAAATGAACTATTCAAGAATACAATATTTTCTGCATTTATCAAAATATCGAGAAACACGGCACATTATGTAGTTTCTAAATAAGAGAATTTCCCAGTTCTATGCATTCGAGAGCTAATATGAATTTAAAAGTTAATCAGAAAATAAGCAGTTTGGATTGGATTACACCCTTAAGGGGACCGTGGAGCTTTATTTGAACTAAAATTGATCTAAAAACTGTAAATTCTTTTTGTGTGTATTATTATTCTCTAATTTGTAGTGAGTGATGTGTGAAAAACCGCGTACAGATACGATGAATTTTCGTAGAGTTACAAGTGTTTAAATTTTGTACACAAACAATTTTTGGCCCTTTAATATACTTTAATATACTTTAATATACTTTAAATCTGTTTTTCTCAAAACAGATTTTAGATCGTTTTTTTTTTAATATTTGAAATGCTCCATGCGTCTTAAATTTTGATCAAAATTCATGAAACTGATAAGGAAGAATCCTGATATTGCTTAAAAAAAAAAAAAAAAAAAAAAAAAAAAAAAAAAAAAAGAAAGAAAGAAAGAAAAGAAAACTGTGCATGCATTTTAAAATTAGACTTTTTTAGGATAATTAAATTTGAATTTTAACTTTTTAAAAGCCAAAATTTTGATGAAAATCGATATGGAATGCAGAAAAAAAATATCTAAAAAATGAACTATTCAAGAATACAATATTTTCTGCATTTATCAAAATATCGAGAAACACGGCACATTATGTAGTTTCTAAATAAGAGAATTTCCCAGTTCTATGCATTCGAGAGCTAATATGAATTTAAAAGTTAATCAGAAAATAAGCAGTTTGGATTGGATTACACCCTTAAGGGGACCGTGGAGATTTATTTGAACTAAAATTGATCCAAAAACTGCAAATTCTTTTTGTGTTAATTATTATTCTCCAATTTGTACTGAGTGATTTCTGAAAAACTGCGTATCTGTACACGATGAATTTTCGTAGAGTTACAGGTGTTTACATTTTGTACGCAAACAATTTTTTGGCCCTTTAATATACTTTAAATCTGTTTTTCTCAAAACAGATTTTAGATCTTTTTTTTTTATATTTGAAATGCTCCATGCGTCTTAATTTTTGATCAAAATTCATGAAACTGATAAGGAAGAATTGTGATATTGCTTACAGAAAAAAAAAAGAAAGAAAGAAAAAGAAAGAAAACTGTGCATGCATTTTAAAATTTGACTTTATTAAGATAATTAAATTTGATTTTTAACTTTTTAAAAGGCAAAATTTTGATGAAAATCGATATGGAATGCAGAAAAAAATCTCTAAAAAATGAACTATTCAAGAAAAAAATCGATGCACAGATTTGTTTTTAATAGACTTTTAAGTGATTAAAATATAAAATCGAGAAAATATCTCAAAAATTAAGACGCATGGAGCATTTTAAAATTTAGTTTAAAAAAATTTTTTTAATCTTAAAATTATAAAAAAGATTAGAAATTTCTTTTAAGTTGTTTTATGTACTTAGAGTAAAATGTATATTTGTACAAAATTTCATATCTCTATGATGAAAATTTAAAAAAAAAATGTATTCAACGTCCACCGTTCCCTTAAGAATAATGACTTTATAAGTTCGCAAAATGCTGAATTGATATTGCACTATAAACGGTTTCTACAGAAAAATCGTAGCAAAAATAGTTGCTTTAGAAGCATAAAATCGCTAAAAATAATTGAGTAATTTCCCTTTTCTCAACACACTCTTAACATGATTTACATAATTCTCATTAAAATTTGAGAGTAAGATAAATATTGTAAGTCCATAACTGACAACAGTATCCTCAAGGTTGTAGATACCTTTTTTCTTTTTGAAGAAATTCTACGAAAAGCGAAATCGTGTTTTCGAATGAACAACAAAATCCACAGCGAACATTTCCATCTTCCATTATTTCTTTCTTTCTTTTGTCAAGTTGTTTTTCTAAAATCATGTTTTTATTTGTAGGTGCTTTTACACATTGGTTTCCAATTCTGCAAATTCTTTCGATATATTTTGAGTTTCTCATTAAAAAAAGAGAAAAAATTCTTCCTTGTGCAATCTGTTTTCTAATAATGATGATGCATAAACAACTCGTCGAAGTTTAGTAAACAAATCGGTATGTACGTATCTGTACAGCGCCAAGAAAAATATTGGACCGTCTGAGGTTGCAAAACTTACCTTGAACAAGGGCGCAACGGCTCTAAGGCTAATTAACCGGCATTCAATAACCTTATGAGTACAAGCCCTTAATGAGTACCAGCTTGCTTCATAATTCCTAAACTACTCGACTGAATAACTTACTTTTTAGTACCCGAAAGTAGCATTTACGTAAGAATAAAAAAATATACTCAAAATTAACTGTTACTATTGAAATTTTCAAGTTTCTTACAATTTCTATATGTAGACAACCCCGTAAGCAAAATTTAAGTATTCTTTTAATTGATAGACATTTTTGCTAGTTTTTTGATAACAGTCACATCAAATACGAAAATTCGTGGCAGCGTAACAAAGGCTGCAATATACAACGCAATCACTTTGTTCTTTCTAGAGCTGTACCATACATAGTATATAGTAAGTCAAATTTAATCCTATCCTTGTTAAATAAAGATTGCTGTGTAATTTAAATAAGAGCTAAAAATATCCCATGCTAATTAACATTAAAAATAAACAATTATTCACTTTCTGAATAAAATTTTTTCTCAATTTTCCCCTTCGTCAGGAATCAAAGCTGTGAGTATATAACTCTTAATAAAAAAAATTAAAAAAAAATATAAAGAAAAGCAGGAAACAAAACTATCTTAAACACATTTTCAAAATAAACACCTTTAACTAACTAAATTAATTGAGGATTTTAAAAACATCTTTCCCACTTAAAATACACAGAAGATTTGTTTATGTTGTTGATTACAGAATTGTTCACTTTTACTTTCGCCACTCTCAATAGCAGTGCTTAAGATAAACAACTGCAATTAAATTTTCTTCAGCTCGACCGCTCCTAATAAAATCTAAACAGACCTCAGATTTTTTTTTCTCCTTTGGCTGTTTTTAATGAATAAGCTTAATAGATAAAGAGCACCTTGAAAGATTTACTTGTTAGTTTAATTTGAAGAGAAACTTGGAAAAGGAAGCTCTCTCTTAAAAAGAAGTTTTCGTTCTTTTTTCTTAAGTTTAAATGGCAACGTTACCTTTTAAAGATGTCTTATTTTGGATTTTATGTGTTTGCTGACTAGCGTCAAATATCGAACAGAAAATCTTGAGAGTTCTTTTGAAAGCGGAATTTTATAAGGCGTTAACGTTATTGCTGGAAAATTAAAGGCTTTGATTATATTGGATTTTAAGATTATAAAAAGCGTTTTTAATTCGTTCAACAGACATTTAATACTTTTTTTCTTCAATACATTTATACTCAAACTTAACCCATTTGTGCCTGAATTTTTGTTTTCTCAAATTTGTTTCTAAAATCACTTTAAAATGTTACAAAATAAACTGAAAAAATACATAAAAAAATTAGGCTAAAAATTTTTTGTATTTATTTGATAAAATGTAAACGTACTAAATATGGGGATATGTACAATATTTGTAATAATATAATACACATAATTGTATGTTTTGTTTAAATTTGTATAAAAAAGCTTTTAAATTGTATATTACATACAGTAGAGCGCCGATTATCCGAACAAGTCGGGACCGACCCTAGTTCGGATAAACAAAGGTTCGGATAGACGGACAGATAATTTAAGGGATGTTCCCTGACGATAATAAAACCTTCACACTTTATCAAGGCTTAGGACTGGCAGCAACAGTTAGTGCTAGCGTGTTTAAAAACTGTTTTTTTTCTTTTTGCTTGCATTTTTGTCATTTAAAATTTTCTTTTTCTCTTTTTGTCATTTTCTGAACTCCAGAGATTATAATTTAAGCAAAAAAGCTTTCGATTGTTGCTTGCTTCAAAAAAGACGTTCTTTTCAATTCTGCCATATCTCGGATTCCTCTTAAATTCGTTAATTGAATAGGATCCGAGTTCTTCTGCCATTCGAGCCATTTCATATGTGTTTCCAAACATTCAAAGACTTAGTTATATGATAAGCCTAGGTCATTTTCAGAGCATTCGTTTTCATTTCTTCAATTTCTTTTTCATCTTAAATCTCATCCACAATCTCATCATCATTAAAAAAAATTTTTTAGAGATATAGGCTGTTCGGATAAATAGAAGTTCGGTTAAAAAATTTCTTTTGAGAGAAATAGGCTGTTCAGATAATTGGAAGTTCGGTTAATTGGAGTTTCGATAATCGGCGCTCTACTGTACTATAATTAGTATTTTTGTGAACTACTAAAAAAATATATTTATTTCTTTACAGAGACTAATAACATTACACGTGGTCATTGCAACATTAGTATTGTAATCTGTTTGTCATAAATTGTAACTAAATTGATTATTTTAAACCTTATGATTACTACACAGTGTGTCATTCTGCAATGTGATCTGTTGTGTGATTTTGAGGTTGAAACTGATTTAGAAAAGTGTTATAAATAATGTAAATAACTTAATAATTATTGTAATTGTAGTAAATCGTATCATATTGTGTCATATCGTAAAACATTGTACTGAAACATGCATATAACCAGGTAACTACTGTAACTGCATCATATCTTAAGTGTTATTAATTTTAGTAATTATTATCTGAAAATACTTAGTTTATATTAAACCAAAATACTAACTAACGTTCCCTGGGTTGCGATGCCACAAAAGTGGTAGGAACATCCCGCCCTGGGCTAGGGGCTTGACCCAACCATCAGCCACAAGCAGGTTCCCAGGGTGGGCGATTAGATTAGATTAGATTAGTTAGTAATATTAAACTAAGAATAATCGTATTTGAGGCTTAAAAACAATTTGTTTCATAATTATCTTGAACAGAGTTTTACTTAAATAACTGTCCCCTAAATGGCTAATGAAAGTACGTAATTATTCGTCCCTAGAACCCTGTATTTTGTATGTTAGTAAAATGTCTAAATCTTGCTTGAGCATATAATTTCACAATTTAAAAACACTGAAGTTTTTTCGATATGTAAGTTCTTTAACCAACAGGCTCGCAGCCGAATCTCATTTCCATATACGGAGTCGTCAAATAACTTCACTAACACTCATGTAATCGTTAAAACCAGACAGAGATAAAACTTAACACATTTATTAATCTAAAACATCGCATCCTTTAAAAATCAAACTACAATTCACAAACATATAATCCGCTCTTTCACATTTCTAATTTCTGCATTCACACGTTCTATGGTCTCAGCTCTCACAATCATCATTCACATCTCGTTGCCAGTTTCATTATCTAAAGTCAGTGTCAGACGTAGGATTCGAAAAGGGCCATTCTAGACATTTGAGTTTGTCGACATCCTTCACAACTCTGACAAATACATATTTCAAAGAAGTCTACAAGCTAAGATTATGACTTAGTTATTTGGATTCTTCGTAGAAAAAACACAAATAAATTTACTCTTTGCACATTTCGCCTTCTTGAAAAAGGAAAAATTTATACACTGTAAAACACCGGACTAAAAAAAGGAAATTCTACTGGCAATCGAGACGCCAGTACTATTTCGGTATTTTAACGGAAAATATCCCCCGTAAATTCCAGAAAAACGGAAATTTTTCTGTAATTTACAGGGAAACACTTCTGTTAAACTACGGAAATAGTACTGGCGTCTCGATTGCCAGTATAATTTTCGTTTTTTAGACCGTTTTTTACAGTGAATTCTCCAAAAAAATAGCCTCCATTTAAGCAAATAAATATCCATCTTATGTTGTCATCTTTCGGTAACAGATAAAAACATTTATAGTTAATTATTTATTACAATTTTCATATTATAAAGAAGAAGAAAATTATAAAAAATTATTAAAATGCGAAGCGTCCCAAATATGGGACGATAGGCATAAATGGGTTAATGTAGTTTTTTTTTTTTTTTACTGCTATAGAGGGTGTTTCCAAATACGACCGACAAATTCAGAGTGATAGTAGGCATCAAGAGGATGAAATATTGCCATAGAACATGGCGAACTACCTATTTAGTCACAAATACAAGGTGTTTTATCCTAACTGAACTTGGGTTAGCGGTAATAATTTTGATAAAAATAAAAACATTACAATGAAAATGCAACGACATGTATTTTGATTTTGTGTGAAATGTGATACTATCACGAAATATTCTGGAAAAACAGGGTACTCAAGCAATCGATGATACTCTATGAACTGGTAATCGTAGGCCAAAATGTGGTGCTTCAAGTTCATACTGTTGGCGGGTATATGGAATAATAGAATAATGGAAACTTTACCACTTTTTGATGTTATCATATTTACAACAAAGGTGATAATGTCTATTAAAAGTTGCATTATAATATACTTCATTTTCTGAAAGTTATTACAGCCAACACAAATTGAGTTAGTTTAGAACACCCTGTATTTTTGATTAAATGCGGGTTTCAGACCCCATGTTCTATGGTAATTTTTTATCCTCTTGATGCCTACTATCGCCACTCTGAATTTGTTTGCTGAATTCAGTAACACCCTGTATATATACAGTAGAACCCCGCTAATACAAAATTCCGGTTAATCCGAACCGATTTTATTTTCGAATTTCGATTAACTTACGAAATTTTTCGGATTACAGGATGAATGTCGGGAAAGATGTCTAGAAGTTAAAATCAAACAAAAAAAGGCAGTAAAGCATGCTTTTTATTCTTTAAACAGCTTGAATAGAGAAAATAAACCCCCATATTGTAAAAGTACAACATATGTACACGAATATAAAATGAAAACGTGCACTGTAAACCTACTCGTAGAAGACATCTTAAAAAAATCTCGAATATCAGTTTGTTTGCCAGTCACTATAAAATTGTTGTATAAAATGCAAAAAATATTTAATTCAGAGGAAAAAAAAAATTTTTTTTCTTTCAACAGCTTGATTTCGCAAATTATCTAGAGAAATGTTTGTTTCTTCCCCCTCCCCTCGTCGCGCTGACTGAGCTATTTACAGATTCACGATTTTGAACCGTTTGTAGTGAGTTGTTACCTAATTCCTCATTCTGAAGTTCCATTGGATTATTATAAACATCAGGAGTGATTGAACAAGGAGTACTATTTTTTTCTGAAAGTCGAGCCGGATTATCCAGTATGCCGGACATTTGAATGCTGGATTAGAGGATGTTTACTGAGTACTTATAACTTACATTTTTTTTAGTACGCATCTTTCCCTTTTCTATTTTCATCGGAATTTCGGGTAATCCGAATTTCCGGTAATCCGAATTTTCGGGTAATCCGAATTTTCAGCAATCCGAACAGGCACTGGTCCCAATTAGTTCGGATTATCAGGGTTCTACTGTATAGGGAGATCATAAAGAAACTTTACTATACTTTTACGGACCATAGTTTTTTCTGAAGGCTCGGGCCGGGCCGAGCCTAACTTTTTTTTTCTGTACAGAGCCAGGAGTAGTTTCATTCCTAATCTTCACGGCCCAAAATTTTCAGTCCTAGTTTTGATCCAGTCCATATGAAAATCCTTCTCTCAGCGTGGGCTTTTTCATTCAAAAGTCAGTAAAATTAGGCTTGGCCCAAACATTTTTGCAAAAAATGCATACATTTTTTTAATCGCCATTATTTGACACTTAAACATTAAAATTTATTCTTTTTAAAGAATAGTAGGCTTATTAAAATATAGCTAAATTAAAATATAGCAAAACGTGTGAAAAAGAACCTGCCTATGATGGAACTCTATTTTAAACTGAAAAACGTGTTGTTCAATGCAAAATTAATATACTAATACGTAAGAGAAGAATATATAATACTTTTACACTTGCTAAGAAGGGACCTTGTCTATGACGCATTTTTATCTTTTCTGTACAGTTCCGTCTTAGAAGATTTTATTGTGTAGCATTTTTTAGATTTTTAACACTTCAATACATGGAATATGTATTAACAATATTAATGATAACTGAAACATTTACATACAAGAAATAGAGATCCATTAAATATATATATATCGCAGCCGGCGGCACTTCCAAAAAAATGAAGATTATAAACATTAATAAAAAATGTTAAGATAAATTTTTTTGGTCAGAACTTCTCGTACGTGACAAATTTTTAACCAAATCGACGTGAAAATCAATGTTTTGTAGAAATTCACTCGGTCCGGGCTCGGGCCGAACTTTTAAATTTCTTATCAGGCCGGGTCGGGCCGGGCACGGAGCTGGAAATTTCGGTCCGTGCAGACCTCTAATCCGAATGTTTTTCAGTCCCTCTTTTCAACCAACTAAAATTTAATGTGAGATATAGTTGTTTGAATGTATGCGCTCAAGATTGAGGTGAACAAGAACAATGGAGATTACAGGGCTACGGTTACAGCGAATTTTTTTTTTTTTTTAATTTTCGATTAGCGACATCCACTTTTGCCCCCTCCCAAAACGATCAGCCCATTGAAAAATCATAAATGGCGTTGGAACAATACATGTAACACGAAAATTGGAGGTGAAGTACACAAACAAATAACAATATTGTAAACAACTAGCCGCAGCAGAGAAAGGAGCCACAGAGGCACCAATCATAGAACACCATGCGAAATCATCGTCTGTGAATAACCTTTTAAAAACAGTATGTAAAACTTGTAATCTCAGTAAAACCTTATCTTTTCCTCCCATCTCTGCTACTGATTGTACGTAGCTCAGAAAAATTGGGAAAAGTAACACGATATTTTTCCTGCCTTATCTTCTTGTGTCACATTTCTTATATTCTTATTTAAATTTATTTTTTGTAGGAATAAAATTTTCAGGATATTTCATTGAAGTGATTCATTAGGATTACTAAGTTATAGGTAAAATAAAAGCACACAAATCTGTGATTAACTAAACTAAATCGTTTATGTATCTTAAACGAATGAGAGATTTTTCAGCTCATGTTTGACTAGTTTAGTTTACTCAGCACCGGAACAACCCCACTTTGATTAAAATTTAAATTATTAGGCTGTAGCATTTGCTCTGAGTGAACAATGCGCCAGTGACTCGCCTGGAAAAACGTTGAGTGTTAAAATGGAACAACAGGTTAACTTCAAGTTTATTCGGAAGTTTCTCTGTAGAACTGCCACAGAAGCTTGTGCTATGTTAAAAGAACTGTAGGACATGAATGTTTATCTTCCACTCTAGTTTTTGAGAGGTTCAAAAGGGTAAAAGAAGATTGAGAAGCGGCAGAAGGCGATGCGCGCCTTTCACGACTCTGCTTAGTTACCTTATTTCACTGAATGAAGAAATGAAATTTCTCAATAATATTCTGTTAGTTTTAGTCTTTCATAATCTATGCCTGGTGCCTGATTTCTCGTTCTCGTTTATAATAAAATACAGGCTTGTATCTTTAACCACAGGTTTGTATCTTTAACCATATGTTTGTAGCTTTAATGTTCTCTTTTGCCGCCCAAAAAGTTAGGTGACATACGAACAGAATTCTAATTTCTAACATTGATTGAAATAGAATAAATTACTTTTACGAAATCAAATTACGTCATTGTGCAATCTAAGATAAAAATATTGATTTCACTGTCATAGATAAATTACATTAGAACGATTAAAAAGATCAAACGCCATGGTAAGGGCTATTATTCCTCTAAAAACATTTTTTTAAATTGCAATTCATTTGACACCTAAAACTATTTCTTTGCTAAAATACCTGTTAAGATTTTTTATCAACAATTGCTACTGAATCAGCAAACACGTAATACCAGAAATAAAATATCGTTGAAATGTAACGCCGCCATTCAAACTGACTATCAAAGAATAAGAATTTTTTTCCAAGGCAACGTTTTCTTTTTGAAGTTTCTCTTCAAATTAAACTAACAAGCAAATGTTTCAAGTTTCTTCTTGTGTCTTTAGTTTATTTATTAAAAGCACCTACACACAAAAAAATATATGTTTCAGACTTGTTTGAGTTTTATTCGAAAAGCCCAGCCTGGATATAATTTAATTGCGGTTATATTTCAGAGGCAGAGAGAAAAACAATAAAAGGAAAGAAATCTGTAATTAGCAAATAAATCATTTCTAACCCTTGAATGAGTTAGGGATTTTTGGCCAAGTTTGGATATTGTTGCTTTCACTGAATGCATGTTAATGTAAAGTTTTGTTTTTTAAAGAGTTTTCCGAATGCCATATTTTCTTCTTCGGAAATTTGAAAGATAATTTTTTAATACATTTTTTAAACTATACCTTGTACACTCAAAATAAGAAAGAAAAATCGTACGCCAAGGATAGACTATGTAACACACTCCAACCCTTAGAGGATAACTGTAACGGAACTTCGCCGTTTAACCCTCCGCCTACCAGACGAGTCCAATGGAGCCAATAGGTGCATTCAAAATGATTTTGCTCATAAAAAAAGACTGGAATTTCTGTAAATATGTGACTTTTCTGGAATGTTCTACTCTTTTTTTATAAAAAGAGTAGAACATTAGAGAAAAGGTTACAATATTTACCCGGTATAGTCACCCGGTCAGCATTCACACTCTTGTACGCTTCTTGTGTAACACTTGGACATGTTTGTATCTTTCATGTTTAACCTTTAACGAGTACTTCTAATTGAAAAACATTTTATTTCTACTATTGCAAATATAAAAATAAATATATATTTTTTTTAAGTCTGCGATTTATGTTGTGTCAGAAATGAAATATTCTTTAAAAGAAATCACCTTTCGCAATTGTGAAATGTAAGACGATAGATTTCACAATTATGAAACCATTTTTATCAGAAGTAATTAAAAACAACATAGTGTCCTTTAAAATCATCTTTCTGTTCTAATAGTTATTCATTTGACATTTAAAACCTTTCCTCTCTAAAATACCTCTTAACCTTTTTTTTCATCAACAATTACTCCTAAATCAGCAAACATATAACAACTGAAATAAATTATCGTTAAAATGTAACGCTGTCATTCAAACGGAAAAACAGAGAATAAAAACGTTTCTTTTCGAAGTTTCTCTTTAAATTAAACTAACAAACAAATATTTCAACTTACTGTTTACTTTTTTTAGATTATTTATTAAAAGCACCTAAACAGAGAAAAGTGTTTGAGGATTGCTTGAGTTCATTTCGAAAAGCTTAGCTGAAGAAAATTTAATTGTGGTTATTTATCAGAAGTACTGCTGATAGTTAGAGAATAAGTAATAGGAAACAAATCTGTAATTAACTAAATAAATAAATCACTACAATACGAGGAACGGGTGCGAATTTTTCAGCTCACTTTTATTTTGTTCAGTTTGCCGATATTGCTGCTTTCACTAAAAGTATGTGTAAGTATGATTTTGCTTTTTTAAAGAGTTCATTAAATATTGTTTTAAGTGTTTTGGAATTTCAAAAAATTAAGTATTTTTAAAGTGAATTAATAAAAATCGATTTTATTCGAGATAGAATTTTTTATGATTATTTTTTTATTTTATTTTTTTATTTTGTATGAGTTTTTTCCAATGTATATTTAATAAGATAAGGTTAAATAGGAAATAAAAAAATTAAAATAAACGTACAAGGATAGCAAAAAACAAGTTTCCCACTTCAGAGGGCTCTAGAATATATTTGTTCCATTGGTACAAATGAGATAAAATTTGAATTACAGAAAATTCAAATGATGCGCTGGACATTTATTAAATAAAAAAAAGGTACAAAAATGCGCTGTAATACACATAAAAACATTTAATATGCTTTAAAAATGTTAAATAATATATACAAAAGTAGCATTAAAGCTGATCAATATGTCTCCTTCATTTTCAACAATTTGCCCTAATCCCAGAATAATATTTTCCACAACTGACCGGAGTGAATTTGCCAGAATATCAAGAACATAGCTGTGAATGCTGTCCTTCAGTTCAAGCACAGAAGCTGGCCTTTTACGGTAGATATTGTCCGTCAGGAAACGTCACAGATAAAAGTAGCAGGGGATGATATTCGGCGAACGAGGAGGCCATGCTGTTGGAAAATGGCGGTTTATCGCCCGTGCATCTGAGAAATGCTGTCTGCGTGAAAGTGATGTCCTGAAAGCATCCATTCTGTTGAAGTTGAGGGAATACAAAATACCTCAGCATATCGCGGTACTGTTGACATGTGACGGAAAAGTCTGGATTCCATTTGCAGTTTTCTCTTTTAAAAAAAAACGGTCTAATGATAAGAGTAGCCGTGAAACTACACCGTAGTGTCACATTTCAGGATGCACTGGTTGTTCCTGGATAGCGTGAAGGATTTCTGCTGCCCAAATTCGACAATTATAGTTGTTAACTTGTCCATAGTGGCAAAAGTAGGCTTCGTCAATCCACGGAATGTTCCATGGCCAAGTGACGTGAACCACCATTCGAGAAAGGAACTGAAGTGCAGAAGTTTTACGATTCTCTGAATCCTCGTATTGGAAAATCGCCGTTAGATTTTTCATACAGTGGAATACAGCATATCCAATTCACAGGAAACAACTGACACACACACTCTACCATGCGGCGACTTATTGTTGGCTTCAAGGACCGCGGTAGCCACCTTTTCGGCTCTAGAAGACTGGATTTGCTTTCGTCCTCTTCCTGGAAGAATACCAAGTTGCCCAGTTGTTTAATTTTTTTTTATAATCTTGCGTAGGGCACATGAAGACAATGGACCTCTTCACATTTGCTTCAGATGATGGAATTCTTTTAAAGTTGCAATGGAGTTCTGCTGGTTCTAGTAGAATAATTTTACCATTAGAACTTTTTTTGCAATGTAGGCATGATGTGCAGAGAATTAACTAATGCTCGTTCAGAATCCACCTTCTTTTATCCAAAGAAAAATGCTAATAAGCATACTAACTAATATACAAATAAATACCATTTGTGTTACAGCGCATTTTTTGTTGAATTTTCATAATATATATATATATTTATTTAATAAATGTCGTGCGCACCATTTCAATTTTCTGTAGCTCAAATTTTATCTCATTTGTACCAATAGAATTCATTCTAGAGCCCTCTGAAGTGGGGAAAATTATTTCTTGCTAACCCTGTATTATAAGAACTTTTCTTTTTTAATAGTGCAGGGACCATCCATTAATTACGCCAGGCTTTCATAGGTACAGTTCACAAATTGTGACGTATTGTGACAGAGAAATTATTGAGGATTAATATGTTCTAAAATCACATCTAAAGCATGAAAACAACTAGGTACACTTTGTTTGCATGCATATATTTGCATGCATTAATATAGTAAGCACATCTAATGAAAATATCAGAAATCGTTTAATACAGATTTTAACATTGCCCACATTTGTAAAAGATTTTAAAAATAAAATTAATATTCATTGCAATATTATTTTAATCAAAATTTGTTTTAAATTAACTCTTTCAATTAATATGCAATCACAAGATGTGACAGAGTATCACTTAGAGCAGGCATGTAAAACACGTGGCTTCCGGGCCACAACTTGACGGACGACAAATTCTCTGTAGCCCGTCAAGCCTTAACACACCTGCAGTTTCAGGTTGATTTCTCATGTATTTTTCTAGATATTTAACAAAACGTCTAAAATCGTAAGTGACCGGTCACGTTTGGCCATATAGTGTAGTAATTTGGCCAGTACTATACATAGCCAAGTAGATTTATAAAATTCAGATATGTTCTTAAAAACGTACGGTACTTAACTTATATTCGTGCACACATAATTAATAATCGCCAATCTGTAGAAAATATCTTAGAAATATTAGTAGCGGAGGTATAAAGATCTACCTTCTTATACAAAAATTTGACGGCTTTCCATTATAAAGATTTAACTGTTAATTTCGAACTTTTAAATAAGGTTACCATGCTTATTTGTAAATTGACAATATGAATGTGGGTTTTTTAAAAACGACCAATAGACAAAGTACTTGGAGTTTTCATTTGCAATTAAAAAGCACCTGCATGTAAACTTCAGCCTCAAAGTAAATTTCATAAAGCTATCATGTTATTTGATAGCATTTGAGTTTTCAAATATAATTTATTACTTTCATAAAGCGATTTTGAAAAAGAAAATGTATTTCATTTTAAATGTTGCCAGGCAATTGATGTTAAAAGCATCTGTGTGGAAATTTTTAGAATGTACTAAAATAATTTCAAAAGAAGAATTTTGAATTTCAAGGAATAAAATACGATTAATTAATTTATTTCATCTCTAATGATTGGCGTTAAAATTGTTGATGAGAATTTATTACTGTAGTTAATCAAAATTCAGTGCGATTCCATATTAGAGAGAAAATTTCTATAATTATTTTCCAGTCGACTAATATTTTAAAGTGTAGTGTAGAGTTAAGTATGTTTTAGCTATTTTCGATAGCGCACTTTTGCACGACACCTTTGCATAGCTGCCAACTTTTTGTTATTTTTCAAGTCAAATATACATAATTTCAATCCGAAAATACATTTAACAAATGAAACAAAATAAGTGCGCGGAGATACAAAACACAATTTATTAATTAATTTTTTTGATTTAAAATATCATTTTCTTTTATTTATACTTGATGAAAAATCCGGAAGATTAACAGATATGACTTTGCTAGATAAAGCCTCACAGAACACTATGCACAATAAATATTTAAAATAAGTACAATTTAAAATTTTCAATTAAATTTTGTAGGTTTGGTTGATAAACAGTAATGCTGACTATTTTTTCGAAAAATGTGATAAAATAAACTATGAATATTAATAACTTTGGAACTTTACTTGAATATTTCTTTGGCGTGAATATTGTCTGTGTTTTATGCGTACAAATTTCATGCTTTGCAATGGTAATAATATTATCTACACTTTTTGTGTGGCCCTCAGTTTTGCTTAATTGTAGAGGTAAACAAATTTGACATGCCTGACATAGGAGTGAGAAAACGTGCGACATAAGGGAGGGAGGAGAAAAACGAAATTTGCGAGAAGTTAGGGGATAACCCTATACTGTAGTCCAAAATTAAAATAACACCGCCAATTCTATGACATTTAAATAGAAAAGCAATTGAATTTCAGCAATGAACTTTGATATAGATATTTCTCATACAGTGAAGTATAGCGTTATATAACTTTCCTTTCCATCAATAATTTTCATCTTTTTACTTCTTTTTACAAAAATTTCTGTTTTTTTCTTTCTTTCTAGTCCTGTTCAACTTTCTATACGTATATCATATATTATACAACTTTCTATTTCAAAGATGAAACATTTTTTAATTTAATTTTCGAAAAAAAAATATTAATTGTAACCTATGAATTATTCAAAGACATCAATTCCTATAAGCTTCGAATAAACCAATTAATAATTTCAGCTAATCCTGCTTAATAATTTTTGAGTTTTACTTCAAAAGCTACTGTTATTGTAATTTGTTTTGAAACGATTCAAAAGTAAATAACATTAAAATTTACAAGCATAAAAACGGCAATATTACTAAACTACTTGACAAAATGATTTCACGTTTGGTATCTGATGGTGAAACTAGCATCCAAATATGATGTAAAAATTGGGTGGTAGGATAGAATGTTTTCAAGTTTAATACAAATAGGTTGATTTCGTATGAAATACTACCTATTGCAAAATTGCAAATACCTATTGCCTATTAAAATCGTTCTTTCCGTTTTTTCAAAACAATGTTTTGAATTTCTTAATTTATTTAAAACCTTTTTTCAGTTTTTTTGATCCAACAATAACTAAAAAACTAAATCGGCGGAGCTAGAAACCATTAACCCGGGAGAACTCGCTGCATGAGAGTAAATAGTGTGAATAAAAGTACCAAGCCAAACTAAAAAAGTTGATATTAATTTAATGTAAAGTAAAAGAAAAGCAATTGGGCACCGTGCGAGAAATTCTCACTAGCGAGTTCTCCCGGGTTAAGGATTTTGGCCTACCGTGCGTAACCCTGTTTACTTGACCATGGGACATGAGGTGTTATGCAGCATTTTGTCCCGTCCTAAAGCCGGTCTGTCACTGTTTCGTTCCCAAGCAAGCTTGATACTCATTTTATCTACCACGAAGGGATGAATGTGAATCTTGCCCAGTCCGCAACTCGGAATCAAACAGGAACTTGTAGCGTGTTAATGCGACGACGTGAAAATCAACATGCTACTAGGCTTCCCAACAATGACTAAACATTCTTAATGTGCGAATAGACCATCCTTCTAACTGTTATCAGTATCGGCGTCTTTTCTTGTGGCCACGCGGTATTTTTGATCTTTAATGACTTTAACCCTTTATATAATGAATTATGAATTTTTGAAAATTTTATCTTCTACAGCATTTTTTGTAAATGGTTTAAACTACATTAGAAGATTTACATAAATATTTAATACATTTCCAAAGAATTTTCGAAGGATTGACTGATTTAAAAGGATTAATTAAATTTGAATTTATAGGGATTTTGTGCACTATTTATAACCCCACTCAAATCTTTTATTTTAAGTTTTTTCTTAGTATCTTGTAGAATTAGGAAATGTCCAAAGAATGTTCCTACAATAGAAACATAGAAATATTTTCGAACTGAAAAAGTCTCCCATCCCCTCCCAAAGCTAAGAAAGCTGAAAAGAGGCAAAGGCAAAAGAAATCATCCTTAAAAAAAATTTTTTTTGTGTAACCCATAAGGATTTTGGAACAAGATAAAGTAATGTATCTGTAAGTCCTTCTAAACTAGCTAATCGATGTATTAAAAGGAATTTTATAACAATTTATTTTAATGGTACTGATAAGTACCGTCAGTAGATAAAGGGTTAAAGTAAATGGACTGATGTCCTGCAAAAGAGGAACATTTCCGTCAAGTAGAGTCTTAGCTCCTGACCCATTGTTGAATCCCCTCATCCTTTTGTGAATCAGAAGGTTTCAGAACAAAAAAAAAATTCTCGAAAACTGTAGAAGGATGGCAAAACAAGCGTTTATACACAGCCTTAATCAAAATAAGCTGTGGTGAGTAGAGAGCTGATTGAAATATTTAGAAAACTTACATGTTATAAATACTATTTTGTTATGGACGCCGTATGTATGGAGTTTCTGTTCTGTCTAACGAGAATAGATTTTAGATACCTGTATTCTACATACTTCCAAACGAAATATTTAGCTATATATCCATATACATTCTAATATCAAGAATTGTGCCAATTATTGCCAGTTAACAGTTCTATTACAGGCCATAGATTTCCAAAAACCATTAATTACACCAACATGCTTCACACTTGGAATTGCTTTTGAACTCACTGCAAAACAATATTTCATTTTCTACAAATTGTATTTTGGTCATCGTAGCCAAATGCACAAACTTTTATAACGCATGTAGATAATAGTTTCTTAAAAAATTAACAGGTTTACCAATTAATTCATTTGAAATGTTCATTTCTTGTTTATGGTTTCTTCACTGACATATAGCTTTTATTGGCACTTCAACTCTTATGGCTTAATTTATTCTAACAATCTTTGCTGTTGCACTGAATATCAGAACAAAAAGCAACATCTTTAGCTAAGAGCCCATTGTCAGTAAAAGAATTTTTCTCAATTTACTTCCGTGTGTTTTTATTGCAATTTATAACAAGTTGGAAATTGCTCGTCAAACGTGGCAAATGAGGTGCGTTCGTACTATAAATAGTTTTATAAATATATTTTTCGTCGCATATTGTACAGAATGTATATTTTAGTGTACTTCGAAAGGCTATAACATCATTAATTTGCACTTGAAATAATTTTTTCCCATTGGCCGTAATGTAACGGAAATCTTATGACTGTCCCTGTCATTAAACTATACATCCAATTTTCATAAAATATGAAATGACTCGACAAAATCTTGCAACAATTATATATTTATAATTTCAGACCATTCGGAAGGCTGTAACATCATTAAAATGCACTTGCAATAATTTCTTCCCATTGGCCGTAATGTAACGGAAAACTTTTGATTGTCCCTGTAATTAAACTATACATCCGATTTTCATAAAAATTGAAAAGACTCGACAAAATTATGAACCAATTATATAGTTTAAATTTTAAACGATTCGGTTGGGTAGTTTTTGCTCTGTTATATGCGGACGAACGGACAGACAGACGGACTGAACGACAACTATAGGTGCTACGTATTTATATAATTACGAACGCACCTAAAAAGAGATTTATTTAACTGGTTCACGTTTCATTGTCGATGTATCAGTTAATATAAACTTTTCATTAATTTAGAAAATCATAGAAACATTGGATTTTAAAGAATTCATAATTTGATGAAAAAAGTATTGTTTTTTCATCTTAAATCAGTAATCTTTTCATGCATAACAATATATATTACTTTTCTCTTTTCATATACAGGGTGATTCAAAAACGATGGGAAAAATTTTAAGAGGTGATAGTACACACCCAAACAAACATTTTGTATCAAAGAATGCATGGTCGAAAACTAAACGTAAAAAAGTTAGAGGACGCCAAAAGTTATGTTCTTATACCAAGCAAAAACACACAATGAACGATTAAGTTAAGTTACGAAAACAAATTTAATGGCATTTGATTACAATAAGTGCTCAAAACATTGACCGGCAGTTGTTATGCACGCAGTACAACGGCGATGAACAGATTGGCGAATTTTCTGAAACACACCAGGCATATCGCGAACTTCCCCTACAGCAGCCGAAAGCTTGGCGACAAGTTCTTCTGCGGATTCAATGGGAGTCTCATAGACAAGAGCCCTTAGCTGTCCCCACAAAAAAAAAAAAAATCGAGACATGAAAGATCTGGCGAGCGCGGTGGTGCCTGGTGGGTTTCATAAAATTCGCCAATCTGTTCTTCGCCGTTGTACTGCGTGCATAACAGCTGCCGGTCAATGTTTTGAGCACTTACTGTAATCAAATGCCATTAAATTTGTTTTCGTAACTTAACTTAATCGTTCATTGTGTGTTTTTGCCTCGAATAAGAACATAACTTTTGACGCCCTCTAACTTTTTTACGTTTAGTTTTCGACCATGCATTCTTTGGTACAAAATGTTTGTTTGGGTGTGTACTATCACCTCTTAAAAATTTTCCCATCTTTTTTGAATCACCCTGTATAGCAAAATTTATAACCTTTACATGATAATACTTGAAAAATTCGTTTGTCGCTAAACAAACAAATTCATATCAGAGTTTCAACCAACACTGCTTTTTATTTATGATCCGATTTTTACTTATCAACGAATAATGACTACGTATTTGCTGATCAAATATTTTATTCCGTCATAAACTTGCATATTTGGTATTCCAGACATTACCACAATTTCTTTCTTTAAACTACCGTAATTTCCGGCGTATAATCCGCGGATCAAACAATCATTTTTCGACCCATAATTTTTTTAAAGCAAAATGTAACTGTTTAGATCGCGGTAAATATTTGTCTTCAATTACTAAATAAAATTTCTGGGTCCAAACAGAATTGTTTGATCCGCGGATTATACACCGGAAATTACGGTAATTTCTGACTGAGGTCAATTTTTTTCGATATAACTCGTACTCCAAATTATAATTAATTACAAAATTACAACGAAAATATGCTTTGTTCTCTAATACTTTGTTCCGCCACACTATTTCGTTCTTACATTATCGATATTGATCAGATATTTACTGGCGCCTAATTTACAACAAACTATATGTATAACATGACAATATACAATGCGAAAAACACTTGTCTTTCATTTAATTACAACGTTAAATTACACCTGCACTAGATAAGCTAGCTTAAATAAGAGTTAAAGATATATCTGCTTTAAATCGAAAAAAGAATCGATGAAATGTTTAGGTAGGGGAAACCGGGGCTAGTAGGCGCAGTTTTTAGTTATTGATTTTTATTAATTTTTTGTTCAAGTTTTTTTTATGAAACTTTAACTGTACTTTTAAAGAACAGGCATTGGGCTATAAAAACCCAGAGTTTCAAGTTTGTAGCTTTTGTAGTTTATGTTTAGCGGAAGCCTAAAGTAAAAGGAATATTGTGCGCCAACCTACCAACCATGTCACGGGGCAAGTTGCCTATGCCTATGGGGTAAGTTGGCACACTCTTTATAAAAATCTAAATTATACTCAAGAAAGACACGCAGTTAAGAGAAATCAATTTCATTATTACCAGTAAGTTTAAACAAATGCGTTATCACCCTACAATGTGAATTCTAAATTATACAGATATAAAAATAATGAATAAAACATTAACATTGAGTAACTTCTATCCTACTCGATATCATCGTCAGAGTTACAGTTGTCACAAATAAAGAATCGAGTGTCTCCGTTTGGGCAAGCCTCGTGTGCCCAAAATCTTGCATTGCAACCATTTTTCTCGGTGTTTGCTGTTTTTCAAGCTCTCAGCACGCACCAGAATCCGAGCCAACTTGCCCCGTGTTCAATGCGCCTACTAGCCCCATAATAAATTTCTGCACAAAAGGGACACGTAACCAGCTAAGCATAAATAATCCAAGTAAATCACATATGGGGTAGATACAGTTAATCATACACTAAGAAAAAATGCATTTTAAATCGCAATTATTAAGATAAGTATTAGAAATTAGAAAAAGAATGAAGCAACAAAAAATTACTTATGAGTGCATAAAACAGAAAAATCGTAATAAATGTCCACTGCATGTAGGTAACGCGGCTAAACTACAATCAGGATTGTAAAAAGTTAGAAGAATGGTACACTTTGACTGGTTGCGCAATCTATCCACAAACTGGTGATTTATGAGGACTGCGCCTACTTACCCCTGTAGCCAACTAGCCCCAGTCTCCCCTAAGCCCCATAGCTTGATTTTTAAAAGATATTTAAACAGTTCATAAAGTTCACTAATATATATTTTTCTTTTTATTGAGAACATATTTGTATGCAAGTGGAAATTTGTAATAAAAATTTCAAAGTTTATGAGCCATTTGTTGATAAAAGCTGGAATGGCAAAACACAGAAAGGACACAGACAACATGACAGCTAGGCCTTCACATCTCGGAAATAATGCTCTTAACAGCTGCTGCTGGGTGGACATAATCATTTATTATGCGTAGGTTTACAGATAAAAGTTGAATACTTTGAACTGATATCTTACAATTAATATTTTACAAATTACTCAGTTACGAAATTGCCTAAATAATTTGCATCCACTCTGTATATGGTTCTAATAAAATAATAACCACTACTTCATGCTATCATATCACAAAATTGTGGGGATATAAGAGGTATCGTTAGACAGACAATTGTGTCTACTTTCCATATATGAATGCAAATTTTGAAAAGGAGACGTATACTTATATATAAAATTGCACCAATTTTCATTTTTTAAATGTTAAATAGGTATCTGCAAGTTTTGAGAGACGATTTTGGAGTAACCGAATAGATTGTTGATCTTCTTTGCAAGATTTTTTCAAGCAACATCAACAATAGATTTATGTTAATCGTGGTATATAAACTAGAGACGGTTTCGGAATAACTAAATTACAACGATATACGGACTAAATTGCAACGGATAACGCTATTACAAGAGTGTTGCAAGTAACATCAATAGTTTATAAATATCTGTAAATGATGCTATGTAAAATACATTATCTACCAATAAGTATTTGGACATCTGTGATCGTAAAGAAAAACAACCGATGTGACAACATTTATTCACATTCAATAGTTAGTGGAGCCTCCACGAGAAGCAATTACAGCAACAACCCTCCTGGGCATACTTTCTACATGTTGAATGAAAGCTAGTGGTATTTGTTTTCCATTCGGCTTGGAAATGACAGGTAAACGCCTTCACTGATTTTGGACGGTTGATGCACCCCTTAATTCGGTGATCCAATTCGTCTCAGAGGTTTTTGTTTGGGTTCAGGTCTGGGGCCCGGGTAGGCCAGTCTAGTCGATTAACCCTAGTGTCACCATACCAATCCATGGTGGACCTCGCAACATGACAGCTGGCGTTGTCATCGTAGAAGAAACATAGATCAAATCCGTAAAACTGACACAACGTAGGAAGAACACTGTCATCCAAAATAGTGCAATAGGCATCGGTGTTGAGTTTACCATGCATTGGGACCAAGCGTCCCAGACCAAAACAGGAAAAACATCCTCAGACCATAATTACCCCTCTGCCGAACTTAACTGTGGGTGCAATGCATTCTGGTAGGAGACGTTCTCCAGGATGACGCTAGACTCAGACCCTACTATCCGAACGGCAGAGGGTAAACCTTCATTTATCACTCCTGAGAACCCGTTTCCACTGCTGTACGGTCCACTGTCGACGGGCTTTGCACCACCTTAACCAATCAGCACGGTTGGTCTTGGTGACCAAATGGTTATGGGTGGCCGCACGACCATAAAAACCAAGCAGATGAGCTTCATTACGGATGGTATTCATCGAAACAACACACCCGGATGCCTGTTGAAACTCGTGGAGTGTGTGTGCCATTGGTCGGGTGCGGTTCTTCCGAATTTCTCTGGATAGCACTCGCCGGTCTCTATCTTCCAGTTTCTTGGATCTGCCGACTCTCGGCATATTCCCACAATCACTGCTCACCTTCCACTTCTGAATTACATAGGACACAGTCGATTTTTTGTAATTCATTTCAATAGCTATGCCCCTTAATGATCGGC
Organism: Maratus speciosus; assembly: GCA_963932465.1. Lineage (NCBI taxonomy): Eukaryota > Metazoa > Arthropoda > Arachnida > Araneae > Salticidae > Maratus > Maratus speciosus. Next base: position 374,979,090 of record OZ010798.1, on the reverse strand, counting down.
CATTTCTGTGGTACCCGATGATTACCCCTTTCTTGAAATCCGATAACTCTGTACTTCGTGGCATTTTGCATGCGACTGATGTCAATGTTGTCATGATATTGGTATTTGCATAGGTGTCCAAATACTTATTGGTAGATAGTGTAGGTATCTGCAAGTGTAGAGAAGTGGTTTTGGGGTAACATAATAAACTAAGAAGCCGAATAGATTATTGATCTTATTAACAAGATTGTTTCAAGCAAGATCAACAATAGATTTGTATCAATTATGCTGTATAAACTAGCGAATTATAAAAGACAGTTTCGTGATAACTAATAAGCACACCATTGCAAATGTGTTGCAAGTTAAGATCAACAATTATTTTAAATGATGCTATGTAAAATAGCTATCTGAAAGTGTCGGGAGATACTTTCACTGTAACCGAATAGATTATCGTACCAAATAGATTTTGATCATTTTTTACAAGATTGTTTCAAACAAATTTGACAATAGATTTATGCAAATTATGCTATAGTAACTAGCAAGTCACGAAAGACAGTTTCTGAGAAACTAAATATACTATTGCAAGGATGTTGCAAGTAATATAAAAAATTTAAGTAAATGGTGCTATGCAAAATAGCTATCGGAAAGTCTCGACCGACGATTTCAGGGTAACGGAATTGACTATGGAACTAAAAAGATTATTGATCTTACTTACAAAATTGTTTCAAAGATGATCAACAGTAGAATTGTGTAAATGATGCTTTATAAACTAGCATGTCACGAGAGATGGTTTTGAGATTACTAAATACATTGTTGCATGAATGTTGCATGTAAGATCAACAATCTATAAACTTATTAAAAGGATTCTGTGTAGAACAGCTATCATCAAGTCTCGAGACGATTTCTTGATAACCAAATAGTCTATTTAACAAAATAGATGGTTGATCTTTTTTTTAAAAGACTATTTGAAACAAGATCAACAATAAATACTATATAAACGTAAAGGATGTAAATGTTGCTATATAAACTAGCAACTCAGGAGAGACGGTTTCGGGATAAATAAATGTACTATTGAAATATTGTTGCATTTATATAAATGATGCTATATAAACTGCTTTATGCAACTCACGGATGACCGCTTAGAAATAACCGAATATATTATTGTATTACTGTTACAAGTAAGATCAATACTTTTCCAGGTCTATTTATTTATTTTTTAACTTTTACAAACGTTATTTTGTATATGATAATTAGGTAATTATTTTATCAATATCAATATTGCTTAGCCTTTTAACGACGCATATTTGTACTAATTGTTTATTTACATATTTATAAATGCAATGTCTTTGTTTTTATTTTGCTATTGTTAATTATGAAATCATTGGTAAGCATAAATACCTTAAAATTTTTCTAAAACATAACAGCGTATCTTAAATAATTAAAATTGAATACTTCTATTTCATTAACATCTGCTCTGCTCTCAATTAACAAACGCAATATTATTTTTTAAAGTAATATTTTTTTTTCCCTTTCTAACATCATAACATATTATTGGAAATCTTAATTATTTTATTTGTTTCTAACGCGAAGCGAGCGCAATGGAAATGCTTTTTTTCATTCATCCCTTGTGAAATCCAATCTAAGTAATTGCAGTAGAATAATTATTTCCAGAGAACGCATCATAAATACATTATTTTCCGGTCTTAATTCTGCTTTGCATAATGGCAACAGTAATGAAAAGAATTATCACTGAAATAAATTCAATCTGTGGAAGTAGAGGCGGTCAAGAAAAAGTACGGTACAGAACATTCTATATTCAGTCTAACAATTAAAAATAACCTGCTAGAATAAAGATTAAAATTAGAGCTTATGTCTGTTGAAATCGATATTTCCTAATTACTTTTCCTCCCGACAATCTTTCTCCCTTTACTATTTGGATATGGGATTTTTTTTTTTTTTTTTCGTTTTCCATTTAATCTCTTTTCTTAGACAATTCTTCTCTACATTTCTTTTGTTTGTTTATTTTGATTGTGACGTCATCGGCTCGTAACCGGCTTCAACCGGATCAGTAGCTAAGCCTTTTTCCTAATCATTCTGACCAATACCCGCGAGGCATGAGAAGAAAGTTGATAGTTTTTGTTCTTTTTTCTCTTTATCTTATTCTGTTCACGCCTTGAAGGATTCTTTTAGCACAAATTTTGGAAACAAGATCGATTAATTATGTTCTATGTTTTGTTTTCTTTCTCTCTTTTTCTTTTTTTTTATATTAAAAAATATCGATTTTTCGTAACATGTTTGGAATTGTGAAATTTTCTGCTATTTTAATGATATTCCTCACAGTTTATTTGAACTGTAAGACAATAAATTTATTAACTTTATAGTGCAATACAATGTTATTTTTTAAATTATAATATGTTTTGATATTGTTATTTGAGTTGCCCATTTGCAACAAAGACAAATTTCCAATAAATTTGAGAAGAGAAAATTCAGTTTTTTTCAGAAAGAGCAATTTTGATAATATACATATTTTCGGCAGTTTCAACACATTAATCATAGTTCATCGTTGCAAATATGTAAGCTTACGGCGTTACATTAAGGGGTCTTGTGCCCTTTAAACGCGATGGAAATCAACAAAAACATCCAAAGTTTGAATTAGTGTATGTCCAAAATCTTTTTATGTATAAATATGAAATTTTGACTATTAATTAAGCAGATTATGCTTTTTTATATATTATCATTAGAAACTGACTTGTCTTTTACAGAATTTGCGTATTGTTGAAATTAAAATAGCCCTTTTTTTTTACTTCGTCAGTCATTGCGCGCATGATATCTTGAGAAAATATGCATGGATTGTTATGAAATTTGATATATATAATAAGGACATGTGTATTTTTAAAATGATCTACTTTTAGGTCAAAACTGTTTCATTAACCATGTAAAAAAGAGATTTTTTTTAAGTAATTTTTACTTTTTTAATGAATAAAAATAGTCACAATTAGAAATCTTATCATCGTAAATATTTAAAAGTAGATTATTTTAAAAATACTTATGTGTTTATCATATATATCGAATTTCATAGCAATCCATACATATGTTCTCAAAATATCATGCGCCCAATGACTTACGGAGTCAAAAAAAAAAGAGCTGTTATACTAGGTTGAGCAAAAAGTTCTGGGAAATTTCTGAAAGTTCGTTGTTATGCGCAAATTAACAACAAAAACAACAAGGACTATTCTTCAAAGTAGAGACCATCATAGTCCACTACTTTCTGCCATCGTTCTGCCAGATTCCGGATTTGTTGGACGTACCATGGCGGCTCCTTGGAATCGAAAAACTCTTGATATGCTTCTTCAACTTCATTCGTTCAGAATCGTTAGACCTTTTCTCCAATAATGCCGGATCAACACACGCAAATCATACTGTTCAATAGGAATTTCGGAGCCGAAATTCCTGAACTCCTATAGGTATACCATTGGTACTTCTATATACGATATAAATTCTAATAACTATTGGATTAAAAATTTCCCAGAACTTTTTGCTCAACCTAATAATTTCAATAGTTCACAAATTCTGTAAAATACTAGTCAGTTTATAATGGTATTATATTAAAACGCATAATCTGTTTAATTAATAGTCAAAATTTCATGTTTATACATAAACAAAGGTTTTGAAGAGACACTAATTTAAACTTTGAATGTTTTTCTTGATTTTCGTCGCGTTTAAAAGGTACAAGACCCCTTAATGCACAGGCTAATACAATTTTTTTTTTTAATGGGAAGGCACCAAGAACAAGAGTGATCGTTAGGAAAGGAAAACTTAATAAAGATAAAAACATATGTTGAAATCATTACATTCTTTATACTTTACTTAAATTTTATTTTATGCATTTTAGTGTTGAAAATATTTTATTGTTGCAGTGCCACAGCCAGTTAGCGTATTTTAGTGAGTATGATCTAGTGCATAATTAATTCGATTTTTGTAGCTCGGATACAGTTGTAAGCAAATTGTTTGTTTGAAAGAATATTTGGTGATTTTTAACCTGCACATGGATAACGGAAAAATACTTTAAAGCTAATTTATTAATGTATATTTAAGCTCTAAAAATACTGTATTTTCATCAGAAATACACCTGAGCACATAGTTATTGCAAAATGCCATTTTTCCATGCATGATCCAAGTTAAATGAAAAAGAGCGTTCGAGTCATTCCATGTCAATTCAAACAATTTTCTTATGGTTTGTAACCCAACCGACAGGGATTTGGATGAAACTTGGTGTTTATACTAATTCTATCATGATATGAATACATCAGAAAATTTTCCTTCCTAGACCTCATAGTTTGTGAGATATGGGGGGTCCAATTTTTGGATTTTTCTCAAATCGCACATTTCTGAGTCTGTATTTTTAGACTGCAGTTCCATTTTCAAAAAATTGTTTCTCTGGATCTAAAATGCGAATCATCTTAAAACTATCACCGTAAGTATAACAAAAGATGCAGATTTTCATAAAAAAATATTTAAAAAATTAATTTTAAATATTTAGGGCCGAGAAATTAAACCAAAGTTGAAAGTTATGGTTATTTTTCCAAATTTTTGTGACTTTACGAAACAGGCTCTACACAAAAAGGCAAATGAAATTTCCAATTTCTTTTTGTTTTAAATAAAAGTTTACACTTTGGGCTTTCTATTTATGAAATAAAAATGATGTCTTTCTCATGGCTTATGCAAAAAGTTTGACTTATTTTGGGATGCTGTACCTATCAAGAGATAAAAATCTTTAACTTTGCTTATGGTACCTAAATAATTGCTGCACATTTTAAATTTAAATTTATGAATCAATTTGATTTATTTTCTAAAATGAACCCTTAAAATCAGACTGATTTATTTATTTTTATAACAGTAGAAAATTTGCATAGTATTGGTTAATATCACACATTATCTGAAATTGTGTTGTTTTCAATCTTATCGCATATGTTTGTCACAGAAATGTACATCCATCATTGGATTGAGTGGTATAGTATTTCTAAAAATACTTTCACAATGGTAGTATGAAAAGAATATGTACAATATTTAATAGAGGGGGGAGGGGTGTGGATATTGAAATCATAGATTTTTTTCTCATTTTACTCAGAAAAAACAAAGCAAAAACTTTACTTTGTAAATAAAAAAAAAGAAACACTTATATTAGATAAATTCAACGTGTCATAAGAACCACAGTAATTATTTAGGTACCACAGTTTAAATTAGACATATTAGAGATATTTTTTTTTTCTAGAATGGTGCAATTTCCCAAAACAGGGCAAAATTTTTCCATAAGCTAGGAAAAAGACTTCACTTTTATTAAAATTGAAATAATCATTAATTAAATCTAATACATTAAATAAAATTGCTTATAAATATTTTTAAAATTTAGATTGTTGTAAATTTCCAATTTCTTTTTGTTTTAAATAACAGTTTAAACTTTGGGCTTTCTAGTTATGAAATAAAAATTATGTCTTTCTCACGACTTATGCAAATTTTGCCCTGTTTTGGGAAACTGCACCAATCAATAAAAAAAAATCTCTGCCTAATTTTACCTGTGGTACCTAAATAACTACTATGGTTCCTATGACTTGTTGAATATATTATTCAATGTTTCTTTCTTCTTTTATTTTGCAAAGTAAAGTTTTTGCTTCGTTTTTTTTTCTTCTGAGTAAAAGGGGGGATAAAGTCTATGACTGCAGTCTATCCTCCCTCCATTAAATTGTGTGCATAATCCTTATGTTTCCTTTATTTATTCATTCATATATTTTCTTTTATTATAAGTATTTTTTTTTTAATTTAAACTATCCCTCAACTTTGTTTTTACAATATAACTGTAAACAAAAAATCTTTTTGTTGGTATAGAATAAGAAAACGCAATAATGACTTTTTACCAATCACATTTTCAATATGTTTTTTCTGTGTGTGTATGTGTGTTTGAATTAAAATAATTTATTTGTATTTAACATTTTTTTTTAAACTTTCTATCTTATTAGGATAATTTTAATCATTTTATATATGTTTTTTATAGTTTAAATACCTTATATTTAACAAATCCTAGTTCATTTCTATAGGATGAAACATATTTCTACACCTGCCTGGTATAAAAAAATTCTGATAAAGGCAGGATAATTTTTTTAGTAAAGGCATGTGTTTTCGAATCTCTTAATCAAATTATTATTAGCCTGCTGTTTCTCATAATAGAAGGGTGATCCATTTTTCCTTCTGCTGCAAAAGAAAATAATAGATGAATTTGAAGTAACTAATTATGCTGCAAGACCGTCATGACAAAAAGGTAAAGCCACAGCCACATCTCCAGAAACAATTGAACTAATTGAAAAGTTTTATAATTGTAATGAATATTGAAGAATCATGACTAGAAAAAAAAATGTAGTTAGCATTGCTAAGAATGTACTATCCACAAAAGCGATTGATATTATGTATATCTACATGAGTTCTATTCTCTTTTTAAACAGGAATTTCCAAAAAACTTGAGGATTATAACTCTAGATATTCAATCCAGTATTAGCAGCACCGTTCCTTTAAATGAATTTGTGACAAGCTGAGTAAAATATTTGGAAAATGTTATTCCACTCTTTTATAACGAAAGCTAAATTTAATTTCCTAAAAGAAACTACAGCAAACTTTGGCCCTCAAAAAGCTATCATTTTGTTGGAGTTCAGCAAAAATTTTACTTTTCTTATTCAAGACGAGGTTTAAAGATACCTTTGGACCAAAGAAGCTGCACTCTTGATTCAACTGTTATGTACACTCAATCTCTCAGTATTAGATTATCAGCAAGCAATATATACATTTTATCTTATGATATGCAACATGATGTCACCCTTGTGTGTTTAGCACAGAAGGAAGCGATATCAATTGTAAAATAGATATTTCCTGATGTAAAGAAAGTCTTTGACTTTAGTGATGGGTGCTCTGTCAATATAAAAATTGCAAATTTTCACAAACCTTTACCAAAATGAAGAGAATTTCCCCTTAATATATTAATTTTGTTAGGTTATTATGTTTGGAAATGCAGTAAGATAGGAAAATCGAAATATATATTAGAAGGTTCTCAATGTTGCTTATTCATAATAAATATAAATTTTAAATTGTACAAAGAAAGAATGTTGCAAAATAAGTCTAAGTGATACTGCAAAGTACGCCGTTTATTTCTATATTTATATTTAGCTCAATTATATTTTTGAAATTCAATCTTTTAAATATAATGTTTATTCTGATTTTTTAGCTTTAAAAATTTTCACATAATTTAACAAATTCCTTGTTACATAAAAAAATTACAACAATCTAAAATTTAAAAATATTTATAAGCAATTTTATTTAATATATTAGATTTAATTAATGATTATTTCAATTTTAATAAACACGAAGTCTTTCTCCTAGCTTATGTACAAATTTTGTCCTGTTTTGGGAAATTGCACCATTCAAGGAAAAAAAAATCTCTAATATGTCTAATTTAAACTGTGGTACTTAAATAATTACTGTGATTCCTATGACTTGTCCAATTTATTTAATATAAGTGCTTCTTTTTTTTTTATTTACAAAGTAAAGTTTTTGCTTTGTTTTTTCCGAGTAAAATGAGTAAAAAATCTATGATTTCAATATCCACACCCCCTCCATTAAATATTGTACATATTCTTTGCATACTACCATTGTGAAAGTATTTATAGAAATACTAGACCACTGAATCCAATGATAGATGTACATTTATGTGGCAAACATATGCGATAAGATTGAGAACAACACAATTTCAGATAATGTGTTATATGTACCAATACTATACGCATTTTCTACTGTTATAAAAATAAATAAATAAATCTGATTTAAAGGGTCATTTTAGGAAATACATCAAAATGATTAATAAATTTCAATTTAAAATGTGCAGCAATTATTTAGGTATCATAAGCAAAGTTAAAGATATTTATCTCTTGATAGGTACAGCATCCCAAAATAAGTCAAAATTTTTGCATAAGCCATGAGAAAGACATCATTTTTATTTCATAAATAGAAAGCCCAAAGTGTAAACTTTTATTTAAAACAAAAAGAAATTGGAAATTTCATTTGCCTTTTTGTGTAGAGCCTTTTTCGTAAAGTCACAAAAATTTGGAAAAATAACCATAACTTTCAACTTTGGTTTAATTTTTTGGCCCTAAATATTTAAAATTAATTTTTCAAATATTTTTTTATTAAAATCTGCATCTTTTTATGTACTTACGGTGATATTTTTAAGATGATTCACATTTTAGATCCAGGGAAACAATTTTTTGAAAATGGAACTGCAGTCTAAAAACACAGGCTCAGAAATGTGCGATTTCAGAAAAATCCAAAAATTGGACCCCCCATATCTCACAAACTATGAGGTCTAGGAAGGAAAAATTTCTGATGTATTCATATCATGATAGAATTAGTATATACACCAAGTTTCATCCAAATCCCTGTTGTTCGGGTTACAAGGTCTGGTTGAATTGACATGGAATGACTCGTTTGTGCTTTAAAAAAAAAAAAAAAAAAAAAAAAAACTGTGGTAACATGAGGGTATTACAAAGTTTAGCACATAGATGAGTATTCTTCATTTTTATTTAATAAAATATAAAATGTTATAAGTGTACAAATTTATAACTTTCTTATTTTTTAAAAAATATATATGGTTGGAGAAATACATGGATTTTTTACTTAAGAATGTACATCGCCAAATTTAAAGGAAATTGACAAAAAATAAACGGTCAAGTGCGAGTATTACTCGCGCACAGAGGGTTCCGTACAATAATATATGAATTAGTAAGTGTATTATTAAAAAAAACCGTTGCTAAAAGAATACTTTGTATACTTTTTTATAAGACTTTGTAAAAACGTAGGGTTGGGTATAGCTGTATAGTATACAGGGTGCAAAGGAAAGTCCCTTTAACATGAAAATTCTTGCGAACGGAGAGAGCTTACAGCTATACAAGTGAGGTAACAGTACAGTAAAGCGACTACGCTCGACCTAATTCAAACGACAGCAGCACCCCCTAGTGGCGAAATTTGGAAGATAGCCATTGCAAATCGAAAACGAAAAGAGGTATAGCAAATTTTCTAATTAGAAAGTTTTAGAGCAGTGTTGGGTATAGCTGTATAGTATACAGGGCGCAAAGGAAAGTCTCTTTAACATGAAAATACTTGCGAACGGAGAGAGCTTACAGCTATACAAGTGAGGTAACAGTACAGTAAAGCGACTACGCTCGACCTAATTCAAACGACAGCAGCACACCTAGTGGCGAAATTTGGAAGATAGCCATTGCAAATCGAAAACGAAAAGAGGTATAGCAAATTTTCCAATTACAAAGTTTTAGAGCATCAATTAATTAGTACGAAACGACATTTGGTTTACACGGATAAGATAAATCGTTGCCTGCATACCCAAAAATGTCCGAAATCGATGAGCGACGATTCAACTTTGCCTATTCACATTCCGGAAAAGTAGCAGTGCACAATTGCAGATTGTGACTTTGTACTGTGCTGTAATGTCTGTAAAGATTTAATTTCCAATGCATTAAAAATTTTTAGAATAACCCTTTCAGGGCCAGAAGAATTCTGTTCGTAAACTGATGAAATAATTGACTGACACCAGAATATTCAAACGAATTTCTCAGAAAACAAAAACCCGCTGATTTGCACTTTCAATCCAAAAGCAAAATTTTATTAAAATATTCTTGGTGCCATTTGTCAGTTTTTGAATTAAAATTAGGTGGCTAGACTCTCTAGCCACCGCCCTTGAAAGGTTTAAATCTATGTCGTCGTATTGAAGAGTCTAACAATAGACGTTCATTGCTGAGAAATGTTCATGCAGAATTACTCTCACAAATACAAACATGTATCGTGAGCAATGACGAAATTTTCGAACATACTGAATATTAACTTTTTATCACTGTGAGACAGTTTGTCTGTTTTTTTGTGTGTGTGTGATATTATCAAAATGTATTGGGACAAGTACGTATTTATAGCATAAATTGTGCGTATTTCTTCATACTTCTGACTATTCCATTCAAAAGTTTACACAAAATGGAGTGCATCGATTACGGATATTTTGGGGTAAACAGGCGAAGATTTATCTTATCCATGTAAACCAAATGTCGTATTCTATTAATTAATTCCTCTAAAACTTTCTAACTGGAAATTCTGCTCTACCCCTTTTCGTTTTCGATTTGCAGTGGCTACCTTCCAAATTTCGACACTAGGGGGCGCTGCTGTAGTTTTCATTAAATCGGGCTTAGTCGCTTTACTATACCGTTACCTCACTTGCATAGCTGTAGCTCTCTCCGTTCACAAGTATTTTCAGGTTAAAGGGGCTTTCCTTTGCACCCTGTATACTAGAAAAGTATAAATGGATATACTATGAAAGTTCAAAGATATATGGAACCTAAATAATAGCAAATATAGCTATTCTGTATATTTGTTATTCCATATAGGTTTTTAGTTAACCTTTAAAGACATAGTAGATGTATTGAGGGAGCCACTCAATGGAAACTAGTCGCGAATCCCATAGTATTTATGTGATTAATTCTCATTAAATTAGTCTGTTTTTAACAATTTGACGTTTATTACTTTTATACTGCTACTGGACATTGCATTACATAAGTATATCCTTATAATTTGTCATCTAGGCTTTAAAAGCCGATGGAGCATAGAGTACGCAGTCCTTGTAATTATGTATGTTCAAACCGTCCGTGTCTTTAAGGGTTAATATCTCGGCTAATTACCGACGATTTTTTCCAAAATTCATGATCAACAATGCTTTTATACTTCTGCTACGATAGGTACCTCCAGCTCTGCTCAACACTTTTGCTAAAGCACGTACATTGAAATTTGAGTGTAACGGAAAAATTCGATTTTCTCAAAAACTATGTGACCTAGGGTAATCACTATAATTTTCCTACAAGGTTTAAATTAATGTCTACTACCTCTAATTTTTTCATAATTTTAGTTTCAATAGATTTGGAATTAGATTGGGGGGGGGGCACATTTTTTGCACTACATTTTCCACCATAACTTTGAAAATATAATACCTAAAATTATATGAAATATATTTTTGATTTCAGTGTTACGAAAGCTTTCACACGATATACAAAGAAAAGATTTTTTTTTCAAGTAACTTAGTTAGCCCTCTACATTTTTCCTAAATATATTTATGAATATTTATTAATCTGTGAATATGTGGGTCAATAGTCTTTATTACTTTCCCCAATTTGAACTTTCCACGTTGCATAGTTTACGAGTAAAAGGGCTGTGACAAACACAGGAGTGATCTTATAATGGTTCCGTTTTTACTTTTTAAGTACGGAACCCTAAAAAACTGAACCATTATATATCGAAAGATTACTAATGAACGTTTTGATACACATTGACAAGCGCCTGACAGTACATTAACCTGAAATTATGATATTTAACCCTTTGCGGTCGAAATACAACTACCAGGCACATGCATCTCTTGCACGAATTCTTTCGGTTGGCACCATTTTTTTTTAGGAACATTTTTCTTACATTTTGACAGTATGCGCAAAAGAAATTTATTAAAAAATTTTAAATATAGTGGTGCTAATAGAATATAAAAATATATAATCATGTACATTATATGACCATAAACGACCGGATACTTTCAATTTTAAACATTTTGTCGAATATTTAGAAATATACTTGTCAGATTCTTCTGGAATTTCATGATTAAAAAGAACATGTTTGACCCCATATTTATCAACGTCGATTTGATAAGGAGGGCAATTAGGGGGGGTCAACAAACAAAAATCAAAGAAAAAATAATAATTCTTGGGATCATCCTGTAAAATAAAGTGCACGAAATGATCTATTGCTACAGAATATAAATAGGCAGACAATGTACAATATCTGTATTCATTTGTGTAAGAATAGCACGTATATTAATAGAGATATAGAGATTTTTTTAAATAAAAAAATGCTTGCATGTTTATTTGCTTATAACATGCAAAGTTTTCAACCAAATATAACGCCGGTTTCAGAAAAATTGAAAAATATAGTAGAAACAATTAGAATATTAATATATTAAAAATTTTAGGAAATATGAGTAGTTGTATGAAATAATTTTTATCTGCGCATGCGCGAACGATAACAAGGATCATTTTACATAATTTAATAGTCAACTCTATGGAGCAACACTTATTTTAAAAAATCTAGTCAAATATCGTAAAAATTCAGAAAGATATCGGCGTTAGACTGAGCAAATTTTTAGTTGTTCTCTAAAAGCAGCTGAGTGATAACGGATTTTCCACAAATTGCCATTTTTTAATAACTTTCTTTCAGAAAAAGTTATTATTTAGTGTCTATCAACGAGTAGATTTGGAAAAAATGCTTCGATTTTGATACTTCTTTTTATCATGATATAGGCTCGTTCCGGTGGTTATCCAAGAAGAACTAAAACATCAATAAACAAAGAAAAAAAAAATTTTAATTTAAAATTCCAAGTCAATTATTTCATCCATCTTCCAGTCTTTAAGGTACAGGGTATCCATAAAAAAATGTCCCAGTTTCAATGGTATATTATAACAGTTTAATTTATACTATTTATCAAACATCAAATTGAAGGCAAACTAACCTAGTTTTTCTTACAAATGTTCAATAAGCGCACATTTAGTTATACGGCGCCCATCCAACCTAAAGTCCAATTCTTCCCAAACTTCGGTTAAGGAGGTCCGGGACACAACAATCTCCAAATTTTCTAAAAACTTTTTACTGCGTTAAAAATTGCTCTGTGTTTTTCTACTTAAAATGACGTTTAAATCATGTTTCTATCTCAATTGGAACAGGAAATATTATTTTTTTCGTTTTGAAGTGTTTTGAAAATCTAGCTTTCAAGCAATGGTTGTCATGAAAACGATTTCTTGTGAAAAAGCGTTTTTCTTCATGATAGCTTTTTTCACCATTTCTCGTATTTAAATCGCTATCAGTCAAAAACCGTTAAAGATAAATGGTTCACATTAAGAATATGTCTTTTTCAATTGTTTTGCTTAAATTTTGATTCAGAAAATTAGAAAAAAATGTTTACTTTTGAAAATAGGATTTTTTTTTTTTAAGTTACACCATTTTTTTAAAAAAAATTTTACTTTAAATATTTTAAATTATTTTTTAAATAATATTTTTAAAAATGCTGAATCTAAATTAAAACTTATATATTTCTGTTTATGTAAATGAAGAAAAATTGAAATTCTGCAAATAATATTTCGAGTTATAACGATTTTAAATTACTCTACTTTTTTAATGAATTTTAAATTAAATTTTTTTAAAAAATATATAAGAAGTTTTATCATGTGATTTTGTTTACAAATAACATGGTTAACCATTACAAAAAAATTCAAAATTTTAACTCAATAAATAAAAATTATTTTGTGTCCCGGACCCCCTTAATAAGTCCGGAGTCATGGAAGCAGCATCCTCATCATTTATGTGTCTCAATTTTGGCAAATCATTAGATAGTTGCTAAACGTAGACACGATCTTTATAAAGCCCTAAAGAAAAAAATCGCATGGCTCTAACACAGGGCATGAAATTTCAGTTCAAAAGGTGCTTGCCAGTCTAAAACTTTTATTCGCCATTATTTTACATTCATTCAGACAGCAACATCAGTCACCACACTTACCCAGAAAATGAACTATTTATGAACAAACTGAATTTAAACTGACCGTTGTTAGAAGGATCTGTCTGTTAAATCAGGAAAATTTTATATTCATGAGAAATATGAACAATTAAAGTGTTAACAGATGTAGTATGAAGAACTTTCTGGTGACCGAAATCATAAAAGAATGCAGAAATTGAAAAATCGAAATATATTTACTGTACAAGAAACAAAATAATATTAACTCAAAATAAGGTTTCTATAAGGTTTCAATGGTTACAGAAATTGCGTCACTAAAATGTCACGACAGAAAAAGTTCCTGTACTTTTAGAACTTCATGTTTGTGTAGCTTTGTTTTTCTTCACTGAAATACCACTTCAGTCGCAGCTGTAGGGTCATAATCTGTCAGGGTGGACCCATTAATAGAAATTCTGAATAAATAATCCAGTGTCGCAGTCTTCAAAGGGTTTCTGTATGCAGTCTTGAGTCTGTTGTGACAGCTGAAGCGTCTTGCACGAAACTATGCTCACTCGTAGAACAGCAGAAATTGATAGAAACTGGAGCGAATTGGGAAATCTTGCTGAGTACTTTTAACTGTAAAACTTCTCCAGCATATCTTTCAGTGTTAGTGAAGAGAACATAAACTTGAATTCTGCCGACTCTTCCAATACATTATCCACTTTTTGATTAAAGAGACTTGGGTTCAAATACATGAAGAGTTTTTTTTATTTCTTTTAACCCAAATTCAAGAATTCTTTTCTTTGGGAGGAAAACCCAAAGTGTCAAAAACATGCAGAGATGTTAGCACATTCTGTTGACATAGATTGCAGTCTTTCTGTGATGTATATCTTTCATCTTTAATGAATCTCCCTCTTAAAGTCTGAAACTCTCGCTCAACATTTTTAATATTTGCCTGCTATACAACCTTGATTATCCCTGATATGGATAGTTAGTTGGTCTAAAAACTCCTGTTTGTTTTGTGCAACACTAGATTCGAGATCTGTGAGAACTGAGATGCACTGGTTACATTTGCCATCGAACATACACAATGGTACATCGAACATACACATTTGCATGTTCAACATCTGATCTATCTGTGGTATCATCAACCAGAATGTTGATATGTACACTTTTTAAATTTTCCAACTAAATCTAACTACATAGTTTCGGCAATAAATGGATAAAATACCTGCATTGTTTTTCATTGCCGTACTTTGTTAAAATATCCACATTTCTCAGCTAAGCACAAAAGATCTACAAAATCCGCATATCGCTGTATTGAGGCGCGATATTCTGAGCGTACATAGTTTAATTTAAAACACAATATTTTAAAAGACAAAACTTACTCGCCAACCTTAAATATTTGCTCGCCATTGGCGAGCTGGCGAGCGGAAATTTCGCGCCCTGCTCTAACAACTTTTAAATCTTCAGCCTATCAATAACACTTTGCGTTCAAGAGTCGCCCTTTTGCGTATGTGGTTTTACAAACCAGTCAATAACAATGTAGTACTCGCGCATGCGCTTATCTAAAACTATTTGAGTTACTCTGTATTTGTGACCTTGAACCAATACTCGACAACACTTACAGTTGCGTTTCTATTAAAACTTATAACTGGGATATTCTTTTATGGACACCCTGTACACTGTTAAAAATTTTGCAGCATTCTGGCAGGTCATTCGACCGTTTTTTGAAAAAACGGTTTCATAACCATAATTTAATTATATTCTGACCATAAAATAGCCAATAATACGGTCAGAATAGTGTTAAAACTACGGTTGTGTAACCGTTTTCGGATAAAACGGTCAAACGACCTGCCAGAAACGCTGCAAAATTTTTAACAGTGTATTTGAATGCCCCTAATGTTCTACCAAAAAACCTTAACATATGACATATACAGTAAAACCTCCCTAAAGCGACCACGTTCCGTTCCAATAAAAATGGGTCGCTCCGAGACGTGGTCTCTTAATGGAGGTCATGTTTAAATCTAGATTTTAATTGTTGAAATAAGGTAACAATTAATGTTACTAAAATTTATTTTACACATTAGGAAAAATATGAAAATTTAAGCATCAAATCAAAAGTTAATTACAAAAGTTAATTACTGCAGAGTTTAAAAAATGAATACATTGATGTTTGCTTTGATTTTGCGATTTTATCTTCTATAACTTTTATTTCCAAGTCCTTTCGACGTTCAGTAAATAAATACTTTTTTTTTATGGGAACAAATTATGACGATTTCATTAATTTATCTATTTCTTTGAGAGTTTCCTGACAGAATAGGGCATGAGAGTTTATTGACCGTCATCCTTAATTTGTCATCAGCGTTAAATTCCTTGCCTAAAAGGCACAAAGGGATTTAAACACTTAAAAGTTACTGGAATAAATAAAAAATCTAAACTTAGTTTAAAAGTTTGATGAATAATGCGCTCTGCGGAATTATTATTCTAATAAAATCTTCTTCAAGCGACCAGGAAAAAACGGAATTTGTTTCATTTTCTTCTAAGAAATTGGTCGCTCATGGAGGGAGTTCAACTGGGGTGGTCTCTGAATAGAGGTAAAATTAGTATTGAGCCTATGGGAATAAATTTCGTTCCATGAAAAAATGGTCGTTCAGCAAGGTGGTCGCTTAATGAAGGTGGTCGCACAGGGAGATTCCACTGTATGTTAAACAGTATGTGAAATAAGTTATTTCATATAAATTTTAATTTCAAGTTATAAAGTATCTAAACAAATATATAAAAGGTAAGAAATCACTATTTAAAAGCATTAAAAAAGGTACATGCAGCGATGTAATTTTTCTAATTTTATAAAAATCTATAAAATATTTAAATAAAATTTAAATAATAATAATTACTAGCCGCCCTTGGCGAGTAGTTTAATCTCCCTTAAAATTTATGTTTGGGAAAGCATGCTAAGCATTGTACTATGATACTTTTATTCATAATTTAGTTTACTTGGACTCTTTTAAACATAATTAATATAACCCCTTAAGCTAATATTAGTTTTTGTTGCATTAAAATATCTCAATTTGTTGATTTTCTGTAATCAAGTAAGTAAGTAAACCCTATTGGTTTACAATGGAAGTCTATGGGAATTTGGTGAAATATTAGAGATATCGCCAAGTTGGCGTCACTTTTGGCAACTAATTTTGGTCGCACTTGGCAGCAATTGACGACAGAACAGGTCTCCCCTATGGTAACCCCCTTATAGGTATGAAGATGCATTAAATGCTGTTCAAAAACAAATGAAATGTGTTTCATTTGGGCGTTGCCATTAAACAATTAACAAATAATCTTGATATCTTTGCCAGATGCGATTTTTTTTAACAATCTTGTGTCGTAATTTTCTATTATAAACAACAATTTTGCTACTCCCTATTATCCTCTCCTTCCCTTCGTTATACTCTTCGCGCCATCAGCTGGTTATTTCATAATCAAAATCGTTCATCACTACATAATCAAATTCCGTGCAACACAAATGTTCTTTCACGTCCAAAATGCATTCCACAGCGCCATCTGGCTCTTCATGTAGTTGGTAGGACAGTTTAATTAAATTTAAAGCTTGTACGACTTTCAAGAAGATATGCTACATGACACTTCTCTTTTCTGGTTTGTTTAGTACGAGGAAAAACAGTTTATAAGAAGATATATAAACCATGAAAAAGTAGTAATTACAAACGTTAAGAGAACTCTAATATTTTACATAAAACCGAAATATATTAAGCAGTATATAAAATAAGTTATTTCGTGTTATAAATGTAAACAAATATGTAAAAGGTAAGAAAGAAGTATTTAAAAGCATTACAAAAGATAAATGCAAGCTATTTAGTTGTTCAAATCTTGTATAAATTGATAATAAAAAATCTTCGTTGTATTTAAACAAAATTTAAAGCATTATTATTATTATTATTATTTTATTTTACAGCCTTGTGCCATGTTTTCGATTATAAACAACAATTTTGCCAATCCCTATTATCTCCCCTTCCTTTGTTTATACTCTTCTCGCTTTTAAACAGACGTTCATTCTTATCTCCAACAGATGCTATTAATTGGCTAAACAGCTATTCGCCCCATCAGCTGCTTCTTTCATAATCAAAGTCGTTCATCATTACATAATCAAAGTCCGTGCAACACTAATGATATTTCAAGTCTAAAATGCATTCCACAGCACCATCTGGCTGATCATGTAGTTGGTAGAACAGTTTAATTAAATTTAAAGCTTGTTTGACTTTCAAGAATAGATGCTACATGACACTTCTGTTTTCTGGTGTGTTTAGTACCAGGGAAAACAATTTAGAGGAAGATATATACAAGATAAAAAAAGAACTTTTACAGACGTAGGGGGGCATTAGATTATGTGTTTAAATTGAAAATTTTCATTTTAAATATTAGAGACTATTACATAATGGTAAAATATATAACAAGCTTTTTAAGACTTTCCAATTTAGTTGAAAAGTGTTAATGAATTCGGTTTGTCTGTCTGTCTGCCTGCATCTCTATCCGTCTGTCTGTCTGTCTTTCCGTCTGACCGTGCTGTTACTCGTGTAAACATAGTCAGATTGTCATTAAATTTATGTATGCTACTGGTGTTTACTATGGGATGTTCGGAATTAAAAATGAAGTGTGTAACATTTACGGTTCGTTTACTGAACACCCAAAAGAATTCTTTTAAGTTACGGTCTACGGGGGAAAATCATTTTTGGTGTATTTTAATGATGTTTTACTATTATAAGCATTTTGAAAGTTATACATATCACTGAGGTGTACTCAAGGTGCTTACTGTAGAATGTGGTGTGTATAGAATTTATCGTTTATTTACAGGGACACACAAAAAAATTTTGCTACAGAAGAAAATAAACAGTAATAGAACTAATGAGCTTTGTCGTCCAAAATGCATTCGACAGCACCATCTCGCTGTTCAAGTAGTTGGTAGGTCAGTTTATTTAAATTTAAGCTTTGACTTTCAAGAAGAGATGCTCAATGACTCTTCTCCTTTCTGGTGTATTTAATACCAGGGAAAACAGTTTAGAAGAGGATATATAACCAATGAAAAAAGATTAATTACGGTCCTAAGGGGCTTCTAATATTGTACATAAAACCCTAGTATATGAAAGAGTATGTAAATAAGTTATTCCATGTAAACTGTAATTTCGTGTTATAAATGTAAAGAATTTATAAAAAGGTAAGAAAGATTTAAAAGCTTTACAAAATATAAATGCAGCTATTAAGTTTTGCTAATCTTATATAAATTGATAAACTGTTAGTCATATTTAAACAAAATTTAAGTTATTATTATTATTATTATAGTTATAATTATTATTATTATTATTATTTTATTTTACAGCCTTGTGCTATGTTTTCTATTATAAATAACAATTTTTTCCTCTCCCTATTATCTCCCCTTCCTTTGTTTATACTCTTCTCGCTTTTAAATAGACTTTCATTCTTGTCTCCAGCAGGTGCAATTGATTGGTTTAACGGCTCTTCATCCCATCAGCTGTTTCTTTCACAATCAAAATCGTTCATCATTACATAATCAAGGTCCGTGCATAACAAATGATCTTTCTCGTCCAAAATGCATTCCACAGCACCATCTGGCTGATCATGTAGTTGGTAGGAAAGTTTAATTAAATTTAAAGCTTGTTTGACTTTCAAGAAGAGATGCTACATGACACTTCTATTTTCTGGTTTGTTTAGTACCAGGGAAAATAATTTAGAGGAAGATATATACAAGATAAAAAAAAAGAGCTCTTACAGACGTAAGGGGGCAATAGAATGGGTGTTTAAATTGAAAATTTTTATTTTAAATATTACAGACTAATACATAATGGTAAAATATATAACAAGCTTCTTAAGACTTTCCAATTTAGTTGAAAAGTGTTGATGAATTCGGTTTGTCTGTCCGTCTGCCTGTCTCTCTATCCGTCTGTATGTCTGTCTTTCCGTCTGACCGTGTTGTAACACGCGTAAAAATAGTCATAATGAAGTGTGTAGCATTTACGTTTCGTTTACAGGAACACCCAAAATAATTCTTTTACGTTAAGGTCTACGGGGGAAAATCCTTTGCTGTGTATTTTAATGATGTTGCACTATTTTAAGCATTTTGAAATTTAAACATATCACTGAGGTGTACTTCAAGGTGCTTACTGTAGAATGTTTCATAGAATAGGTACATTTCACCAGCCCGCACCTATGGAGTTAAGGAAATTCAATCATGTCATTCGTTAGTACTCCGTTAGTACCGGTAAGTACCGAGAGATTTTCGTTTGTACCGCTTCCGTTACGGATATATGGCCGATTCTTTAGTTGCGACGCGCGGGCTGGGGAAACATGGGATTTCCTATAGGAAAAAAATGAAGGTACTCCGATTTCGCTAAAATTTTGTGCGTCGTTAGTACTACGTTAGTACCGGTAAGTACCGAGAGATTTTCGTTTGTACCGCTTCCGTTAAGGAGTTATGGCCGATTCTTTAGTTGCGGCGCGCGGGCTGGAGAAACATAGGATTTCCTATAGGAAAAAAATGAAGGTACTCCGATTTCGCTAAAATTTTGTGTGTCGTTAGTACTACGTTAGTACCGGTAAGTACCGAGAGATTTTCGTTTGTACCGCTTCCGTTACGGAGTTATGGCCGATTCTTTAGTTGCGACGCGCGGGCTGGAGAAACATAGGATTTCCTATAGGAAAAAAATGAAGGTACTCCGATTTCGCTAAAATTTTGTGTGTCGTTAGTACTACGTTAGTACCGGTAAGTACCGAGAGATTTTCGTTTGTACCGCTTCCGTTACGGAGTTATGGCCGATTCTTTAGTTGCGGCGCGCGGCTGGAGAAACATAGGATTTCCTATAGGAAAAAAATGAAGGTACTCCGATTTCGCTAAAATTTTGTGCGTCGTTAGTACTACGTTAGTACCGGTAAGTACCGAGAGATTTTCGTTTGTACCGCTTCCGTTAAGGAGTTATGGCCGATTCTTTAGTTGCGGCGCGCGGGCTGGAGAAACATAGGATTTCCTATAGGAAAAAAATGAAGGTACTCCGATTTCGCTAAAATTTTGTGTGTCGTTAGTACTACGTTAGTACCGGTAAGTACCGAGAGATTTTCGTTTGTACCGCTTCCGTTACGGAGTTATGGCCGATTCTTTAGTTGCGACGCGCGGGCTGGGGAAACATAGGATTTCCTATAGGAAAAAAATGAAGGTACTCCGATTTCGCTAAAATTTTGTGTGTCGTTAGTACTACGTTAGTACCGGTAAGTACTGAGAGATTTTCGTTTGTACTGCATTCGTTACGGAGTTATGGCCGATTCTTTAGTTGCGGCGCGCGGGCTGGAGAAACATAGGATTTCCTATAGGAAAAAAATGAAGGTACTCCGATTTCGCTAAAATTTTGTGTGTCGTTAGTACTACGTTAGTACCGGTAAGTACTGAGAGATTTTCGTTTGTACTGCATTCGTTACGGAGTTATGGCCGATTCTTTAGTTGCGGCGCGAGGACTGGGGAAACATAGGATTTACTATAGGAAAAAAATGAAAAGGTTCTTCGATTTCGCTCAAATTTTGCGTATCGTTATTACTACGTTAGTACTGGTAAGTACCGAGAGAAGTTCGTTTGTACCGCTTCCGTTACGGAGTTATGGCCAATTCTTTAGTTGCGACGCGCTGGCTGGAGAAACATAGGATTTCCTATAGGAAAAAAATGAAGGTACTCCGATTTCGCTAAAATTGTGTGTGTCGTTAGTACTACGTTAGTACCGGTAAGTACCGAGAGGTTTTCGTTTGTACCGCTTCCGTTACAGAGTTACGGCAGATTCTTTAGTTGCAGCTCGCGGGCTGGGGAAACATAGGATTTCCAATAGGAAAAAATGAAGGTATTCCGATTTCGCTCAAATTTTGTGTGTCGTTAGTAATACGTTAGTACCGGTAAGTACCGAGAGATTTTCGTTTGTACCGCATTCGCAGGGCCCGACTAAGGCTATGGGGGGGGGGGGCAAGCATCATTCTGCCCCCACCCCACCCCCCCCCTTCTATATATCTATAGAATTCTTTTGGAATAATGTGGAAGTGGCTAGTACTAAACTTCATACGTATTGTAACCATGCATAAATTTTGTATACGGTACTGCTCCTATCTGTAAATAGGATACCACAAAATGATGGTCACAACTTTAAGAAAAAATACTAGTAGGATAATAACAGAAAAAATGATAGATTGGTTGACACGAGTTTTTTTTTTTTTTTTTTTTTTTTTTTTTTTTTTTTTTTTTTTGCTTTGCTTATCTACGTACATTATAAGATGTCTAAAAGAAAATGACCCAAATTGATCATAATGAATGGTTTTAACTTGTCACATTGCGAGGAAAACGTTAATAAAGAATTTCTTTTGAAAACAATAGAATACTAAGTGGTAATAAAATTTTAATCATATAGTTTGTTTTTTGCGTGAGTGCAAGGGGTACTAGAAGTAGAGAAGGGAAGGGGGACCGCACTTCTTCCAAAATGTTTGAAAATATAGGAAATTTGGTCTCTTTTGGCTAATTTTAATCATTTGGCACCTTTTAATGAAAATCCTGATTACTCTTATGGGGGGAGTCCCTAAGAAGGGGGGCCCGGGGCAGCTGCCCCGCATGCCCCTGCGTAAGTCGGGCCCTGCGCATTCGTTACTTCGTTACGGAGTTACGGCCGATTCTTTAGTTGTACCGGTAAGTACCGAGAGAATTTCGTTTGTACCACTTTCATTATGGAGTTATGGCCGATTCTTTAGTTGCAGCTCGCGGGCTGAAGAAACATGGGATTTCCTATAGGAAAAAAATGAAAGTTCTCCGATTTCACTCAAATTGTGCGTGTTGTTAGTACTACGTTAGTACTGGTAAGTACCGAGTGGTTTTCGTTTGTACCGCATCCGTTGCGGAGTTTTTTCTGATTCTTTAGTTAAGGTGGGAAGGTTGGGGAAACATGGGATATACTATAGGAAAATTATGAAGGTTCTCCGATGTTTCTGCTTCGTCAAAATGTAATGGAAACGGTAGAAACGAACCAAGCTGAAATATGATTTCCTCTCTTGTGCATGCAATCATAAATTAATTTTTATTTGTATTAAATAATCTTGGTGGGTTTAATCGCGCCGATTTATTAATTTGTTTATTATTATTATTATTTTGAATTACCAAAAATATGTGTTACATTTGAAAAATTAGAAAATCTCTTCTAACATAGGGAACATTTAGAAAAAATACTAAATCATTTCAAAGCATACTAAGCATAAATAAAGCTTTGTTCATTTTATTCGTCATATAAAAGAAATATAAAAATTCTACACGTCTGATCTGTCAAAAACTGTTCTGAAATTAAACATATTTTTTGTGAGCATAATTTTAGGAGTGATTCTTTTGTAAACTGTTAAGTTTCGTGGTGCTGTCAACTGCAAGTTACGTTCGCCAAACCCCGTTCAAACTCGGTATTTTTTTAAAACTTTCTATTGTATCGTGTTTTAGAAGATTTACCCGTTTATGGAAGATTGAATTATATTATCACGGACGGCGACGATTTTCTGTAATGAGTTTGCCATGCTTTTTAGTTTGACTGGGTTATTTTTCAGTTCCCATATGGCTGTTGCGACAGCTGACGGCTGTTTTTGGAAATGATAAGTAAGACGAATTACCCATTTGAAAATCAACTTGTATAAAATAGTTAAGTAAAAAATGTCGGTGTCTCTTGGACTTTTATAACAATGCTAAGGACGATATTCTTCGTTTTGGGTTTGACGTTACGGGAATTCGTCTGCTTGGGAGTAACATTTCGAACCAAGGCATCTAAAAGTACCGTGCTTAGAAAATTTATGCTCATATTTTAGGTTTATACCAAGTTTTAGATATTTTCAGGAACAGGTTACAAGAATACTTTTTTTCTTTTTTTACTGCACCTTCATAATTATTACCCTACTGAAAAGAAGGGTTGTGTGTTTCACGCGTATCTGTGTATGTGGATTTCTTTATACCGTCGAAACATCACAACGGCTGGATGGATTTCAATGAATGAGGTCTCTATCAATTCGTCTTAACGGCCCGATGGTTATAGGCTAGGTTTTGTTTTTATAAATTCAAAATGGCGGCCGTAAAATACAAAATGGTGATAGAGACTAAAAAAAAAATTTACGCACCCTATTTAGTGGCATATCATTGGATAGGTCTTTCAAAATGAAGACGATGTTTCATTGACTATTTTACAGTCAGAATCTCCATTAAAATATTATACAACCTGGAAGTTGTGCATGTATTGTGGATCTCTAGCTTTACTGCAACTCGAACCATCATAGACTTCTATAGACCTCATCAAAACAGTGTTTATAGATAGGAACTAACAATTAAACACAACTTAAAAGTCATCAATACAAGTAAATAAAGAAAAAATAGGCAAGTAATATTAAAAAAAAATATTTTAAGTCAATTCCTACTTAGGTCAATAAGATAATTTTTTTCTCCCATTCTTCTTTTCTCTTGAGTGGCGCTTAAAATGCCTTGATCAAGAAGAGGGCTCTCTGGGTCTTAATATACGTACCTTGATCAAGAAGAGGGCTCTCTCGATTTTTGAAATTTAATTAATTTAATTAATGAATTAATATTTGAAAAAATCTGGATTAACATCAAGTGTCATCCACTACAGGTTTAAAAATTTTATTTGAGCTTGATTGGATGAATAATAAGTATTTTATTAACGATTGAAAATTTGAACAAGATATACATAGCGAAATTGTGTGCTAATAGTAGGAATTGGAGGAAAAAAAAAGTAGTTTCACGTTGATGAGAAATAATTAATTAGTTCGCTTTTTACTCAGTCGGGATTTTTTTTATTTAATTGTTTATTTTCATATTATTTTTTAATTGTAAATTTTAATTAATGACTATATATACGAATTTTCTGAGTATTTTACGTATGCATTTTACGTTTTTATGCTGCATCAAAATATGATAAAATATGTAAAAAAAACTTGCTACCCACGTTACTTTTACGCCATGTGATTTCCACACGTCACATGAGTATTGTAAATAAAAAGATCGTTTTTAATGTATAATTTTAATATTTCACCAAATTTCGTAACGTGATTTTACACGACCCAGATTCGACCCATTGTTCTATTCCGCTCAGTTTTACGCTAATATTAATACTTTCGAGTTCGGGTAGGTTTCGGATTGGGTTTTGACTCTTTCGTGTCGGATTCGAGCTGATTCTTTTTGGCAAAGAGAACATTATTTACAAAATTCAGAAAAAAAAGTTTCACATGAAAATATATAAACAGTCGAATCTAGTTAACACGAACACGCTTAACGCGAATTACTTTAAACACGAACTCTTTCCAGTTCCCATCAAGTTGTATAGGCATTTACTGCGATTTTAGTCCGTATAACACGCACTCGCTTAAAGCGAAATACTGTTTATCACAAATTGAAAAGGATCGGTCATTGAAACATTTCTTCTCATAGTACGAACGAAGTGAGTTTTCCCAGCTTTTCGATGCAATTTTACTGAGTTCTATTTTTTTTAACTCCTAATTTTCAAAAGAATATTATTATCGGAAGAGAAATGTCTTTTGTTTTGATAGCCGCAGACCAGCGATTGCAAAATTGTCAGGCGATGCCTTCTTCTACCCACTCAACAGATAAAATTCTATAGTAATAACTGCATTGAGAGGTGAAAAAAAAGGACCTAACGCTAATTAAAATTGTTTACATAAGCTGATTAAACTGATATATCACTGTCTTGTTGATGAATCAATCCTCTAAAATGAATCGAGATGACTGTTCGGAACTTTGGTGATTTTCTTTGAATGTAACGTAAATACCAGCCAGTTTCCCTTGAAAAGGCTTCCACCGAGTTGTATCCCATGTGTTTTTCTATATTCTTGGTGGATCGATCTTAGAAAACAAACTCAATTTCAACAATGCAGTAGATTTTGAAGGTACGCATGCATATTAATTCTTGTAACATGGAATATATAATATTTTTAAAGTATGGATAATGCGAACTACTTTTAACATGAACAAGAAAAGTTTCCTCATGAGTGTTCGCGTTAACGATGTTCAACTGTATTTGACTATTAATGAGTATACGTACATATATTAGGACGTAGGTTTCAAAAGTCGCCTTATCCAGAAAATCAAATTTTGGGAAATGGCCAAAAAATTCCAACTGCGTCCATTGGTTTTCATTATAAATCAAGATATTGCAATTCCAAAATTACAAGATAAAACTAATTTTTTTTGCAATTTCTAGTATTTTTTCGGTGCAGGTTTACCAATAGAATAGATTGATAGAGAAAACAGGTTTTTTTTAATATTGGAAAAGGCGAGTTTTGGAACTCACGCCCTCATTCATATATGTGCTCCTTTTTCTGCTTAAAAATTAAAATTGAAACTATCGACATAGTTTTAGACTATTTTTCTATAATTACATTAAAATATTGATTTTTTTTTTCAATTTTGGTTCTGTCCGGGTTATTGGGTCGGTGATGTTTTTTGTAGATCGGGTTGAAATAAATTGATGGGTAGTTGAAATGAAATCAATTGAAATTAATAGATCTCCCTTGCCGGGGAGAACATGCTACCCGGCTAAATTTAGAACATTCTAAATTTTTATTTTAAGTTTTTGGCTATGGCAAGCAGGTCCTCCCTGAATTTGGAAAAAATTCGCCTGTAGGGGACGCTGTAATGACGATTTTTGTGCGATTTTGAATAATGTACCATCGAAAAGTGTATGAAGTTATACATAGAATTGAACCAAATTTCTGTTTTAAGTTTTTGGCTATGGCAAGCAGATCCTCCATGAATTTCGAAAAAAAATCGCCGGTAGGGGGCGCTGTAACATCGATTTTTGTGCGATTTGGAATACTGTACCATCCAAAAGTGTATGAAGCTATGCATAGAATTGAACCAAATTTTTATTTCAAGTTTTTGGATATAGCAAGCAGGTCCTCTCTTAATTTGGAAAAAATTCTCCGCTAGGGGGCACTGTAATAGCGATTTTTGGGCGATTTTGAATATTGCGCCATCGAAAGATGTATGAAGTTATGCATAGAATTGAACCAAAAAAATTATTTAAGTTCTTGGCTATGGCAAGCAGGTCCTTTCTTAATTTGGAAAAAATTCGCCTGTAGGGGGCGCTGTAATAACGATTTTTGTGCTATTTTGAATATTGTACCATCGAAAAGTTTATGAAGTTATGCATAGAATTGAGCCAATTTTTTTGTGTCTGTTTTCGGTTATAGAACGAAGGTCCTCCCTGAATTTGGAAAAATTCCGCCGGAAGGGGGCGCTATAATTGGGATACCTGTACCATTTTCATTATTGTACCATCGAAATGTGTATGAAGTTATGTATATAATTGAACCAAATTTTTTGTGTATGTTTCTGGCTATGACAAGCAAGTCCTCCCTGAACTTTAAAAAAATCCGCCAGAAGGGGACGCTATAATTGCGATCTCTGTGCCATTTTCATTATTGTACTATCGAAAAGTGTATGAAGTTATGCATAGCATTGAACCAAATTTTTTGTGTACGTTTCTGGCTATGGCAAACGAGTTCTCCCTGAATTTGGAAAAAAAATCTGCTGGAAGGGGGCGCTGTAATAGCGATGTTTGTGCCATTTTCTTTATTGTACCATCGAAAAGTGTATAAATTTATACATACAATTGAACCAAATTTTTTGTGCATGTTTTTGGCTTTGCCAACAGGTCCTACTTGAATTTGGAAATATTGCGCGGTAAAGGGGCTCTGTGATAGCGATTTTTGTATAATTTTCTTGATTTTTCGTACTTCTATTGTCCATCGGCGACTCGTGCAGCGGCGGGAACTCGCTTCCTGCTAAGCCGGCTATCCGCAAACATCTGATAACGACAGAATAAGAAAAACTATTAATTTTAACAAATATCATGATATAGATTAACTGGTTTTTAGCTCGTTTAATCGACTGAAGCAGAAATTTAAGATGAAAATCAAAGTTGATATTGTATTGAACTAATAATATTGAAGTATTAACATGTGTAACTAGTTTTTGAAATATTAAGATGTATAAGATAGAAGAACGTTTTGGGATTGGCACATCCAACTAGTTAAACATGACCTCATTTTCATCATTAAAAGTTTTTCACATGTGATAATTTAATTACTTTAGACACTTTGTGTATGATAATATTTAATATTTAGGCATTTTACATATGACGTAATTGTTAGCATAAAATGGATTTCGTGTGTAATAATTTAACTATTTTAGGCCTTTACTTTTTAAATATTCAATTGTAAATGCAATTTTTCATGACGTTATTTTCCTGATTTCCTACTATGATCATTTAATTATTATTTTGAAGTTTTGTTTCTGTTTTTCATAGTCACGTGGAAATGCATTTTTTTTTCTTTTTTTTTTTTTTTTTGAGGAAATATAATTCTTTGTGCTGTTTAACAAATTGGCATTAATATAAAATTAAAGACGGTTTTCTAAATATGAAAAACATATATGTTAAGATGATAAAAATTGAAAATTGAAAAAAAAAGCTAGTAAAATTTAAAAAAAAAAAAAAAAAATAAGCGCATTCTACACAGCATAAGTTTATGAAGTATATCCCTAGAAAAAAATAATTAAATTTCTATGTTTAGTTTTTGTTCCTATAAAACATTTTTAATGGGGCGATTTTAACCAAATTTAGAATTAAATAGATTTTAAAATAATTCTTTGATTTAAAAATTATCTGCTTCAGCGTGCTTATCAAACATTTTTCTATAATACTACCTATTTTTATATTTTTGAATGCATTTTTTTTTTCATAATTATTAGCGAAGGAAGACCTCCGGTCACAAAAAAATTCATTTACGGGAGGCGGCGACAGCGTCAATAATTTTTAAGAAGTTGTTGTCTCTATGACAGTTCTTATCGGACTGAAGTTCCAGAAATTTGGTTAAAAATACCAAATTTGGCACTATTTTCTCAGAGACTATATTTGCTGTTATCAAAAAATAGAAAACACTGCTTAGTTTCACAGTTTCTGAATAAGAGGACCACTTTTACTGACTCATTTTAGGTAGCTTTCTTTACAAAAAAGCTACCTATTGCAGCCGTTCGGAGGAAAGCGATTTCAAAAAATTTTGGTATATTTTCATCGATCATGACCCCCAGACCCCGAAACCACCCTCCGTTCAAAATTGATATATATATATATATATATATATATATATATATATATATATATATCTGACCTATGTCACACTGTAACTCCCGTAATTATGAACGGATCTCGATGTAATTCGGTGTGTACATAGTACATACCAATGTCTCGACCGAGTTCGTTGGCCAGCTTCATCCGCCGTTTTGTTTCAAAATGGCGGCCATTTAAAATTAAAAAAAAAATTAAAACTTGAAATGTGGTACCAAAAAATTAAAAATGAAAAAATATTTTTTTCTTATGTATTTGACCTTTATACAAAGATTCCGGAGCAGTTTTTGTTTCGTCTATATTTTAAAAAATGGCTGAGTTATAGCATTTTGAATTTCTAGCGTGGCTGACATTTTGAAACGTCCTGAATTTTGTCACGCGATAAAAGGCGTATTTATGAACCGATTTGGATGTAATTCGATGTGTACATAGTACATACCAATCTCTCGACCGAGTTCGTTGGCCAGCTTCATCCGCCATTTTGTTTCAAAATGGCGGCCATTTAAATTTTTTTTTAATTTAAAATTTGAAATGTGGTACCAAAAAAATTGAAAATGGAAAAATATTTTTTTCTTATGTATTTGACCTTCATACAAAGATTTCGGAGCAGTTTTTGTTTCGTCTATATCTTAAAAAATGGCTGAGTTATAGCATTTTGAATTTCTAGCGTGGCTGACATTTTGAAACGTCCTGAATTTTGTCACGCGATAAAAGGCGTATTTATGAACCGATTTGGATGTAACTTCGTTTATACATAGTACATACCAATGTCTCGACCGGGTTCGTTGGCCAGCTTCACCCGCCATCTTGTTTAAAAATGGCAACCATTTAAATTTTTTAGAAAAATTTAAATTTGAAATGTGGTACCAAAAATTGAAAATTGAAAAAATATTTTCTTCTTATGTGTTTGACCTTGATAAAACGATTCGGGAGCAGTTTTTGTTTCGTCTATATCTTAAGAAATGGCTGAGTTATAGCATTTTGAATTTCTAGCGTGGCTGACATTTTGAAACGTCCTGATTTTTCTCACGTAATAACAGGCGTATTTATGAACCGACTTGGATGTACCTTGGTGTGTACATAGTACATACAAATATCTCGACCGAGTTCGTTGGCCAGCTTCATCCGCCATCTTGTTTCAGAATGGCGGCCATTTAAAAAAATTAAAAAATAAAAAAAATTAAATGAGATACCAAAAAATTGGAAAATGAAAAAGATTTTTTTTGTATGTATTTGACCTTAATACAAAGATTCCGGAACAGTTTTTCTTTCGTCTATATCTAAAAAAAAAATGGCTGAGTAATTGCATTTTGAATTTCTCTTGTGGCTGACATTTTAAAACGACCTGATTTTTGTCACGTGATAACAGGCGTATTTATGAACCTATTTGGATGTAACTTGGTCTGTACATAGTACATACCAATGTCTCGACCGAGTTCGTTGGCCAGCTTCATTCGCCATCTTGTTTCAAAAGGGTTGCCATTTAAAAAAATTAAATTTAAAATTCAAAATGTGGTATTAAAAAATTGGAAAATGAAAAAACATTTTTTTTTATGTGTTTGGCCTTGATACAAAGATTCCGGAGCAGTTTTTGTTTCTGAAAATTTGTTCTTTTGTTGATATCTTAAAAAATGGTTGATTTATAGCACTTTGAATTTCTAGCATGGCTAACATTTTGAAACGATCTTGTTTTTGTCACGCGATAACACACGTATTCGCCTATTTCGATGTAAGAAGGCATGTGGATAGTATACATCAACACCTCGACCAAGTTCGCTGGCCAGATTCATCAGCCATCTTGTTTCAAAATGGCGGCCATTAAATTAAAAAATATATATATTTAAAGTGAGGTGCAAAAAAATTAGAAATTGAAAAAGGTTTCTTTCTTAAGCATTTGACCTTGATATAAGGATTCAGGAGCATTTTTTGTTTGTCTTTACCTTAAAAAATGGCTCAGATATAGCAGTTTCAATTTCTATTGTGGGTGACATTTTGAAAAATCTGATTTTTTGCATGCGACAGCACTCCTATATATTAACCGATTCCGATGTGAGTGAGCATGTGCACAGCAATTACTAAGGTCTCGACCAAGTTCACTGCTTAGCCTCATCCACCATGTTGTCTTAAAATGACAGGCACTTTAAGAAATTGCCGAATTTGGCAGCCAAATATATGTTACTTTAAAGAAAAGCAGCTTGGATAAAGCTGACTAATTTCGCGAAATTCTCATTCATTATATTGACAAAAATTAGTATTGAATCTCCTATATTCGGTTTCTACTAAATTGAGCTTCGTGTGTTTGCATGATATAAGTTGGCTTTTTTAAAATAAGGATTATGAAAGCTACCTCTTCCTCCCGGCACTGGCCGGAAGGACTTTTTAAATTCATTTTTGCTCTCAAACGCATCCACTTGGCAGATTCTCTTATTCAGAAACTATATAATGTGCCGTATTGGTCGATTTTTTGATATAAGCATAATATATTTTTAAAAAAGTGATGTCAAAGTGAGCATTTTGAACCGAATTTCCCGAAGCGGTAGTGTTGGAAACGAAAAATATAGTCATACTGAAAAAATAACTGTTTATAAATCAAGTTCTAATTAATGGAATAAAAAATAAAAACACAGGTCGCTTATAAATCTCTTTAAAATCATGTCAGAAAGTTTCGTGTTTTTTTTCTTTTAAAAATGAATTTGAAAATGTATCAGAAAATTTCTAGTTGTTGAGCGTGGAAAAATATTTTTTTGAATACCGCCTTAACTTGATTCTGATAAAACCAGCTTTATATAAAAAATGAAATTAAAAACTCGTCAAAAGCGACAAGTTAAAATTGTTAAATTGGGTTTTTCTCTAATCATGATTTAGTTTTATTTGGTGAAATTAGTACTTAACTTTGAAATCTACCTGCGCCTGTAGGCCGAGCCGCCAGGGATTTTTTCGCGGTTAAAATTATAATGAAAGGTATATGTACCTGCATATTAGTTTGATGCACACGTTCATATCGTTTTCTTTCACTTGGCAGTGTAAAGATATTTTGTTATCCTCTGTCATTAGTTATTTGAAGATTGTGTTTTGGTACATTTTACTGGTCTTCCACACCCAGAAAAATACATTATACGCTCACTATCATTTGTACTATGTTGGTATTGGTTACTATTTGAATATATGTACCTCTTCGATTTTTTCGAAATTAAGTTGGGAAGGGGGCAGTAAAAATGGTCCTCTTATTCAGAAACTGTGAAACCAAACAGTGTTTTCTATTTTTGATAACAGCAAATAGTCTCTGAGAAAATATTGCCAAATTTGGTCTGGATCTACAGTCAGATAAGAACTGTCATAGAGACAACAACTTCCTAAACATTAATGACGCTGTCGCCGACGCCGTAAATGAATTTTTTTGTGACCGGAGGTCTTCCTCCGCTAATAATTATGAAAAAAATGCATTCAAAAATATAAAAATAGGTTGTATTATAGAAGAATGTTTGATACGCACGCTGAAGCAGACAATTTTTAAATCAATAAATTATTTTAATATCTATTTAATGCTAAATCCAGTTAAAATCGTCCCATTAAAAATGTTTTATATAGGAACAAAAACTATACATAGAAATTTAATTATTTTTTTCTTGGGATATACTTCACAAACTTATGGTGTGTAGACTGCGGTTTTTTTTTTTTTACAATTTTCATTTTCCATCATCTTAACATGTGTTTTTTTCATATATTGATGCCAATTTGTAAAACAGCGCAAAGAATTATATTTCCTCAAAAAAAAAAAAATGTATTTACACGTGACTATTAAAAGCAGAAATGAAACTTTAAAATAATACTTAAATGATCATAGTAGGAAATAAGGAAAGTAACGCCATGAAAAATTGCATTTACAATTGAATATTTAAAAAGTAAAGGCCTAAAATAGCAATTACGTCATATGTAAAATGCCTAAATATTAAATATCGTCATACGCAAATGTCTAAAGTAATTACATTATTACCTGTGAAAAACTTTTAGTGATGAAAATGAGGTCATGTTTAAAAAGCTCAAATAATAATACTGCCAAACACTTTAAAATTGACTAATATATTTATACGTAAAAAAAGAAAAAAATAGTAATTAAATTAAAATTTTTAAATTATTACACGTGATAAATGAAAATTACGTTATATATTAAAACGATTTTCGTATGGGGAATATTCATGACGTCACATTGGAAATGAAATGTTGTAGAGCTAGCACGGCTAGCAAATTTGTCAACATATTTGATCATTTGATGCAGAATACATTCAGGTAAATGCATAAACAAAATATTTTCAATTTATTTTGAACGAATTACTATTCGATAAATACATATTACAAAATTCTGATATGCTTAATTATTAAAATAAAGAATTTACATTTTCAAAATACATTCAAATATGCATGATGGTGCATTAAATTAAAGAAAAGAATTCATGCATAAGCTAAATCTGTTCCAGAAAATATCTAAAACTCAATCAAACATAAAATATAAGCGTAAAATTTCAAAACACAGTGCTTTTCAATACCGTGGTTCTGAAAGTAATTCCCAAAGAGAAAGAGATTTTTAAACTCGAACCCAAAGGAACGCCAACACAATATCATCGTTACAAAAGTCCGGGAGTCAGCGACATTTTTAACATAACCCTTTTTACAAGCTGATTTTTAAATGTGTATTTGATATTACTCATCATTCCAGAAAACAGCCGACAGCTATCACTAAATCGGTGAATGAGGGACATGGTAAGACGTGGTCCCATCTCCCGGTCCCAGGCCCTTGCAGGCCCATTTGTCCCTACTCGGAGCGACTCGGAGGCCAAACCCGAAGGTCGCCGCCAGGAATGCCCCGCCAGGGCCGCCCCTCACAAAAACTCCGGTCAGCCGGCGCACTGCCCAACGCACGTCATGCCGGTTATTCCCAAAATAAGATGAAATAGTCGTATACGACAGTCCCCACCAGTCAGACAGAAGAGACAGATGGTTCCTTCTCTTGGTTCCCGACCCAGTACACCCCGACAGCCCGCGAGAACCGAACACCTGGGCCCACGGATCTATACGAGGTTTTCCGAGCCGGAGTTACTTTACGGAGGTCTCTCAAGATCAGATGCCATTATCCGGCAGAGACATATATGAGATACAACCTAATGAGGCCATGGTAACCGAAAAATGTTCCATTAGCACGGAAAATCATCGAAACCTGATAACATAATTAGTTTCCGTTCGTGTAACATCATTCAGTTATCCATAATCGGTAATCTTTTTAAAAAGGGGTATATCATCATGTTTTTAGAGTCTTTTTAAAACGGGGTATATTACCATGTTTTTAGAGGCTGCAAAGTCTGAACAGGGGTTTCGAGCACATAAGGCAAATCCCCCTACTTAAAAAACAGAAACAATCAGGAAAATCCCTCTCAACAACAGCAGTGTTTCAGATGCAAACATAGATACCTTTTTACACAGAGACACAGGCAGGGGGGGGGGGGGGGGGCTGTGAAAGCATCGCCTTTTTAAAGGGTGAAAAAAATAATATTTTTTTAAAAAAGCAGAAATATATTATAATATAAAAGGTAATTTTTAATTGAATTAACTATTGCATAGGTGCAATTTGTATGATAATTTTGTTTTGAATTTTTTTGGAGCATTTACGGATTTTTTGAAATCCAAATGGGCTACTTACTGACAAAATTTTAATGCATTTTTGTTCAGAAGCGCATGAAATGGACTGGTATTATTCAGAAACTATATAATCGAATGATGTTTTCCATTTTTGTTGGTAAAAGCACAAGATCTTTCAGGAAATACTGTCAAAGTGAGCGTTTTGAATTCAATTTCCTCATGTGATACTGCGAGATATGAGAAACAGAATCACTTCTAACTTGATAAGTAATTTATTTATCAAAAAATGGAAAACTTATTTCGATTTCAAATCGCTCCAATAGTCAAGTTTGCGATTTTTATGCCTTTACTTTTAAAAACAGTCAGAAAATTTGTCAGAAAATTAGCCTTAAATAAAAGTGTAAAGAGACGTTTAAATATTATCTTAATATCTTCTTAATATTTAATATATCTAATTACTTATCTAATTATGTAAATTAATATATATTTTTAATATTATCTATAACTTATGTAGAAAATTTTTTGATAGGATGAACTATACAGTAAAAAATTTGGATGGGTGGATTTATAAAAACATTCAAACCACATAACTTCTTATTTCTAAAACATATCGAATCTGTTTCAAGATTTTATTACTTCTGAGAAAAGGACCAAAAATTATCTATCTCTAATCTTTATTTAGTTTTTATTGGTGAAAGTAGTATCTTCGAAGTTTAGTTACTTCAAAATCTACCTGCGCCTGTTGGCCGAGCCGGCGGGGATTTTTTTTTTTTAATAGAGAGATTTGAATCCCTTTCTAGAAAAGGAAGTACAGCTTATAGCTTTAATATACAATAAATAATTCAAATCGTGAAAAATGTTTGAAATCTTCAGAAATGAACGATTCCAGATATTTAAACTTTTTAGGCATATAAGAAGTTTTTAATTTCATAAAATGTATTTTTTTCATCGGTTCACTATCATCATCACAGTCTGAGTATTAATATCTTAGACTGAATCATTTATTTATCAGAAAAAAAATTCTAATTATCTATAGAAAAAAAAATTATTGGATACCTTCGTAACTACAAATAATATGTAAGTTATTCAGAAACATTAAAGTTATTTCTTTTTAAAATATTCATCTTTTTTCTACTCGATAATTTAATAATATCAATATACTTGTCAGGAGATGGAATTTTTACGTGCCTAAAGATTCTCATATAAAGCTTGCTATCTTTTTATTTCCTTAATCTCTAATCTGCATCGTGGAAATTTCAAGCGCTGTATCACTCACGGGTTCACGTAAAAGTGAGGTCAATGCTGTTGATCACACATTAATCGAAAGTGTTGTAAATGACAGACATAACTCTCTGCACCTCTTAATAATGACAGTTTAGTTTCAATAAATTCAACTGAACATCTAACAACATGCCCCACCAGTGGCTGAGAGGTTCTGCTCTCGAATCTGGTAGACGGGAGGTGCTGGGTTCGATCCCAATCGCGCCCGTCGGCCTAATCGTTCGGAGTTTTCGTGGTTTTCTTCGAACCTTGGATTTCCAAGCGTTAATACGGGTTAGGTTCCCTTAGAAAGACCCCCACGAAGGGCACTCCCCCTGGGCCTATATCCCTCGTGCAGATAATTGGCCGTCATAAATACAACCAATCTAACAGCATGTTTCTTAAGAGAGCCCATTTACTTTCAGAAGGTTTCTCCTTTTCATACCGAATATTGATGAAAGTTAAAGCGTATACCGGCTGATAAACAAAAGTTTTAAATAGAGTTTTTCCGAGATATTTACCAGTAATGAAGCTTTATGAGGCATCAAGGATGCCGTGCCAGATTCTACCCAGCAAAGAGGAAATTGCTGGCCAGCAGCAAGATAGGTGCTGGCAATGATGGAGAAGTGCTGGCTAATGGTCTACCACTGCCTGACCACTGTTGGACAGCTTCGGTCAACTTTGCTGTTGGAAATCATCAGATAAAATTCTGGAGGACTTCCGTTTTATCTCCTGCGCTGGCCCACCACTACATGGAAATGCACGAACTTTTGCAGTATTATTGCTGGGAACCCTTACGATAGGTGGCGTTGCGAATATCGAAGACATTGAGTATTTGAACACAAATCTGAAATGAATATCTTAACACAATTTAAGCTGTGAAGCTAATTTTTTTTTAAACTGTAAATAATACAGCACCACTGCCACCAACAAAATAAATAAGTAAATGAATAAATAAATAAGTAAATGAATAAATAAATAAATTCTTTATTTCAACGCACTTTTTTCTCCTTAAATCTGGTTTTACTACTTTACAAAGGATTTCGGTTTTCATAATTTACACAGTTCAGAATCAATAATAAAAAAAAAAGCGTATAAAATATACAGGATTTCTATACAATACAATAATTTCTATACCTGTTTAATGATTGGGAAAGTAAATCACAAAAGAAACAAACTTGAAATAGTGTAATGAGAGCTTGAAAACTACGAGCGGTCGTAGCATACGCTGAAAGTACTTGTTCATGTCCGATCACAAAAACCAAACAGCATCGAGCGCGGTTAGTACTTAGGAGGGTGACCACATGGAAGCCGCTGTAAGTTCAAATATTGCAATAGACATTTCTATTATAGACAC
The DNA here is from genome assembly GCA_963932465.1 of Maratus speciosus. NCBI lineage: Eukaryota > Metazoa > Arthropoda > Arachnida > Araneae > Salticidae > Maratus > Maratus speciosus. The sequence goes on along the minus strand of OZ010798.1, from coordinate 374,942,018 downwards.
TTCTACAGATATTTCTATAGCTCTTGGTAAAACTAGCTTATAGAAAAGAAAGCCATAATACTTTGTTTATTTATAGAATTCTATAAGAAATTTTTGTAAGGGAAAGTGCTGGGCCAGAAAAGGAATAGCAGTGAGATAGGTGCTTGCACTGCAGGAAAAGTGCCGGATTGAAGTAATGTGATGACATACCAATGCTGGTCTGCTGTTGGCCATCACTGACGGGCCAGCTGAATTCTGGACGGACACTTTTTTACTGGTTTAAGTAATGGCACCCTTGAACTTTTCCGCTGATGGCAGTGCTGGCTGCCATCTTCTTTCCAGCTGATGGCCTACTGTTTCTTTCTTTGCTGCGTAATAATAAACATACAGTATTTTAAATAAGGTTTTTAGCAGAAGTGAGATTTGCGTCGGGTAGGGGGGGGGGGCATGTTCTCCCTGACAAGGGAGATCTATTAATTCTACTTGATTTAATTTCAATTCCCCATCAATTTATTTCTACCCGATCTGAAAAAAAACATCGACCCAGTAATTTTGACAGAACCAGAAATTTTTTTAAAAAAAACCTCAAATATGGGGATGGGGGTAATAATAAACATACAATAAATTACAACATTACATTACAATAAATATTTTAATGTAATTATAGAAAAGTAGTCTAAAACTGTGTAGATAGTTTCAATTTTAGTTTTTAAGTAGAAAAAGGAACACATATATGAACGAGGACGTGAGTTTCAAAACTCGCCTTGTCCAATATTTAAAAAAATCTTATTTTCTCTCCCGTAAGGCATGGTGACGTCACGGCGACGTCGTTGTGAAGTCACACTGTGATTTTGTGACCGTCGATGTGACGTCACGTGACGTCGATGTGACGTCACAGTGACTAGAATGCGAGGTCGTTATGGCCGTTTTAGAGGTCGTTTGTGACGTCACATTGTGACCACTCTGTGAAGTCACGGTGTGACAAATTTGTGAAAAAAGTGTCATTTGTGACTATTTTGGCATTAACTTTGTGACGAACTTGTGACGAAAGCGACAATGCTTTGAAGTCACACTGTGACCAATTTGTGAAATATGTGTCATTTGTGACGAACTTGTCATAAACACTGTGATTTCAAATGAAAATCAAATTTCAAATTAATTGCTTAAAAGACGCAAATAGTGAAAAAGATTCCATGCTGGGACTCGAACCCGGGCCATTAGTACAGCGCACTGACATTCTACCGACTAAACCACATGGAACGATACCCAGGCTGGAAAATTTCTCACTATTACATGATGGCGAGGCTACAAACTCAGCACAAGATGGAATATTTAGCGTGAGCCCCCAACATGATGCAAACACGAAACTTAATTAAATCCAGCATCGATTGAAATTATATTAATACTTGGAAATTTTTCCAGAGAGAACCATTCGCCTTGCATACAATATTTCAAATGAAAATCAAATTTCAAATTAATTGCTTAAAAGGCAATTTTAATTAGAAATGTTGCATGCAAGGCGAATGTTTCTCCCTGGAAAAATTTCCAATTATTAATATAGTTTCAATCGATGCTGGATTTCATTAAGTTTCGTGTTTACCCCATGTCGGTAGCTCACGATAAATATTCCATCTTGTGCTGCGTTTTGTAGCCTTGTCAACCTGTAATAGTGAGAAATTTTACAGACTGGGCGTCGTTCCATGTGGTTTAGTCGGTAGAATGTCAGTGTGCTATACTGATGTCCCGGGTTCGAGTCCCGGCATGGAATCTTTTTCACTATGTTGGCCTTTGCGCCTTTTAAGCAATTAATTTGATATTTGATTTTCATTTGAAATATTGTATATAAGGCGAAGGATTCTCTCTGGAAAAATTTCTAAGTATTAATACAGCGATGAATTTTGAAATAACCTTTTGCTGTAAATATAAAATCTTATCTTTTTACCGTACTTTTTAGCAAAATATCGCTATTTTGGAGACTTATTCTTCTAAAACATTTTAAATTTTTCCACTTAAAAAACAATGCTTATCAACTGACATATTTTTTTTATTCAGTTCTATGATTGATATTAAGTTCTATGCTTGATATTGAGTTCAAGCTTGATATTTAGAAAGTGTAATTTTTTTAATTTGTTGTGATTTGTCATTGCTTTATTAAACACGAACATGGAGACTAACGGATATTAATACAACTATTATTTATAGAGCGGCATGACAAGCGATATTTATTTAAATTTTTTATTCCAGTGTATATTGTATTTTATGAATATGAGCTAAATAGATTTGGTATGTTTTATAGGAAAAGACTGATCTGAGAAATAGAAAAAAAACGAGTAAGAAAAATCATGCGTTAATCATAGATTATAAAATACTTTCCAACACTTTCTGAATGCTTTAACAAGACATCGTAATTTAGGGAAATGACGTAAATAAGATAACTAAGTAAACATTTTAGAAAATTCATAAAACATTTGAAAAATTGATTTCAGCAGTTACCGTCCATAGCCAAATATGTTTTCCAATTCTTTTGAACAGCCCTGTATTTGATCTGTAGGTTGATACACTGAGAAAAATGAAGTACTCAAAAATAAGTAAACCGACGTACTTATATCGAATTGAATATTTTTGATAAAAAATGAACCCATGCTTTCTCTATTTTGAAACATCACATGTTATCAAACCCAAACAAACGAATAGTTTTGTACCCTGTAATGGTTCATTTCATTTATGGCGGCATAAATGATGTTTATTAATGTAAATATTAAATTATGCACAGCATTTTAAAAATAATTTAAAAGTGCTTGGAAATAATGCTCTTGTCATAAAAATATTCGATTTGAGTATCTTGTTAAGAATTTTGCTATTTTTCTTAATAAATAATCAATTAAACATTTCTTGTTAAGAACTTTGAACGGGAAATAAATGTCAGTACATTTTTACTTTAAATTTTAGGTTTTTCTTTTTTTTTGGGGGGGGGGGGGGGCAGTACATAACGATTCATATTTGATCACAACCAATGAATAAAAAATGAGTACATGTGTTTCTCGACTTTGAGTACATTTGGATCGGAGCTATTTTGAGTATGTAATGCATTTAAAATTGAGTACTTTTTACTCAATTTTGACTTCCCATTTTTTTAAGTGTATATATACTATATAATGGGAAAATCTAGTTTAGCAAGAAAACGCCTAACAGGTTGAAATTCTTTTTCAGCAATTTATACTAATGTATGGAAACATACTTGAATACTTTTGTACAACCCTGTAGTTTACCTAGAATCTGTATTACACGCCACTGTTTAGTTAAAATTTAATTCAAACTAAGACACTCTTAAAACTGCTGAAATCACATTTTCAGAAATTATAATTTATAGACAGCCATGTATCCAATTCTTTACGTGACCCTGTATATCATTTTATCTATATTCTACAAACATTTCTTGGTAAATTAAATGCAGTTCAGCAAAAAAAAGCATATCTCATTTAAAAACAACCTTTAAGCAATTTGCGCCCATTCCCAGTAATCCTTACGAATACTTTTGTGTAGCCTTGTATAGGAATTATAGCATTTATATACACCATATACCATGCATAAATATAGTGAATCGTAAAAGCGCATATCATAATTAAAAATACATTTCCAGCAATCATCGCTAATGAACAGTACTTCGGATACAATATAGTATCTGAAATATTTTGTGTGTCCCTGTAAATGCTATATACGTATTATTCTTATTATACATGAAATAATTTATAGTATGTAAACCTCAGCGACATATATCAATTTCATTATATATGAAATAGATTAACATAATTAAAGTATGCCGCAAACAATTCCCTCCACCCCTATATCATTATGTATTTGAATTCCTTTTTTAGCCCTGTAAATGAACAATAACTATTTTTTGCATCGCATAGTCAACAGAATACATATTTTAGTGCACTTCATAAATGCATATAAATTTTATTCTGTTTGAAAGCGTGCGTAAAATCATAAAAAAATCATTTGAAACGATTTTTTCCCATAGGCTGTAACGTAACGGAAAAATTTAGGCTGTCCCTGTAAATAAACAAAGCATGCTACAAACATCATTACAAATAGGTACCGTGCTATGGTAAACGTCAATAACATCCAAAAATTTCAGGGCAATCTGAGTATATTTTCGAGAGTTAGAGTGCGGACAGACTGCTAGACGGACAGACAAACCGAAGTCATAAGCACTTTTCAACTTGTGTGCTATATTATGTATCCTGTATTATATGAACTTTTCAAAATATATACTAAGCAGTTTAATCTATAACTTCCCATCAGGCATGAAAAACACTTTGTTTCAAAGCTTAAATATCATATTTTACTTTTTAGTGCCAATAATTACGCGTATCGTAAACGTAGAAAATGAATTTACAATAGAAGAAAATTTAATAACCGATTCAGAATGTCTATAAATAAATGTTTGATTAAAATCACAAACAGAAAAAATGCTTACATACAATTAAAAAAAATAAATATACCAATTTGAAAAACACTAAAAATAATAATTAGTATTTATAATTGTACTATTAAACAACAGCAAACTCAATAGATAAATTAAATGCATTATTAGATTTAACAATATCTCAAAAATATTTCCATATGGTATAAGGAATTCCTATTATTTCATAATTTCGGCAAATGTTAAATCTGAAAACATTGGTCTGAAGATTTAGGATTTTGAAAGATAATTTAAAATATTATTAGCACTAAAAGAAAATTCTTTCAAATGTTTCACTACTGTAATATGTAAAAATACAGTTTCCCAGTATAATGTTAATTTCTAATCTGAAACAGTTTCGTAATCTCATGATAATCGAACATCATATTTAACCCCAAAATAATAATAACTATAAGTGTTAGTAATCAAAAAATAGTAAGAATCCGATAAAATAATTCCAAATCATTGTCGTTCCATACATTTTCAATCTCAAGTAATAGTAAATTAATGTTTATATTAAATCCAGTATGAATGTAGGCATGCACAGTCTCTGCGCAGTTTTTTTTTTTTTTTTTTCAAGCGATGGCAGATTAAGATATTTTTCTTTACAGTTATCGAATTTGAAAATATCGCTAGTGACAGTTAAAGATCAGTCTCTTACAAATATAACATAAAACTATTTAACTCATATGTACAAATCAGGAATAAAATATTTAAATTAAATAAAACTTACATATACGTTCTATTAATATCCGTGTATCCTAGAATGGTCATTTCCTTATCTTAAAGTGTTGTAGACGTGGTGAAGGTGATGTTCTAAAAACAGTGAACTATTTATTTCCCGCGTCTTCTCATGTTTATTTTTTTGTGGGCAGACGATTTTCAAGCAGATGGTCTGGTACAGATTATTTGTTTTTGCATGCAAGAGATATGAAACTTGAATGCGCAGTAATTTTCTGAAAGTATGGTTAATTAAAATTTTGTATTTGAAGAAATGTCCGATGTATTTAAGCTTTTCTTTTTATCCGTACCAAATAATTCAAGTTAAAATGTATTTTAAAGTTCCTTTTTTCTAAATAATTATAATAATAATATTCATAATTAGAGTTTATTAGATATACCTTTTTTTAAATTTTCCAAAGGTGTAAAAATAAATTTAATGGTAATAACGAGCCCCGCCCCCCTTTTTTTTCTTTTTTTTTTAAAAGTAAAGTTTGTTTTGCACAAATTTTGTATATTTCTTTTATTTTCGGAAAATGCTAATTTTATTTAAAAAGTCTGAAAGAAGTAGAATTTATGACTTGAATACAAATTATAAAAATATTCTAAAGCAAGAAATGCATAGATGACTAAACTCTGAAGACTCTTTCTACGTGCTCATTAAAAGGTGCAGATTTAACTGTAATAGAAATTTTTTATTTTGAAACCACAGAAGTGTTTCGAATAATCCTGATCGGTAAAAAAAGAAATAAATAAATAAATTTCCTCCCAGGAAACTAAATATGTAAAGTGTATAAATTTAATATTCCTAATTCTAAATATATTATCCAAATGCTAGATAAAATTGAAATCATGAAAAAGTATACATTCACTATCTTAGATATCAAATTGATAAAATATAGCCTGAAAATTTAGTTTATTAATGCTTGTATCGTGCACTTTAATTATTATGCCCCCGCCCTCTTCCCTTTAGTGACAGAATTTACCATTTGCTATCCACTAATATATTTTTTTCCTTATGCCATGTAACTCGTGACTGTTTAAAATATTTCACTTCATTTTCAAAGATTTTTGAAGTTCATATTTTTGTCACACTGTGACTTACAATATGGTGGTTTTTTTGTCACATATGTGACGTGACGTACGTTACATAACAGTGACCTCACAATTTTTTTTTAATTGCCAGAAAAACATAATTTTACAGTAAATAACATGTTTTAAAGAATTTTCGTAATTTTTTAAAGTTTTCTAAGAAGTTCACATCTCAGTCACAATGTGACATCACTGAGTGGTGGCATTTTGGTCACAGATGTGACGTGACCACAGTGACTTACAGTGACGTCACAACGACGTCACCGTGACCATGCATGCTATGAGGGCTATCAATCTATTCTTTTGGTAAACCTGCACTGAAAAAATGCTATGAAAAAATGCTGAAAAAATGCAAAAAAAAAAAATAGTTTTATCTTGTAATTTTGGAATTGTAGTAAACTCTGTTCAAGGCGGAATCAATCGGGACCGAGAAAATTTTCCGTAGTAAACAATATTCCGCCTTAGACAAATTTTACTCGATTCGCAGGCACTTGAAAATCTTTCCGAGTTAGAAAAATTTCTGTCTTGCGCAGAATCCGCCTTACAGATAGTTTACTGTATCTTGATTTATAATGAAAACCAATGGACGCAGTTGGAAGTTTTTGGCGATTTCTCAAAACTTGATTTTCTGGATAAGGTGAGTTTTGAAACCCACTTCCTCATATATGTACGAATACCCATTAATATTTAAATACAGTTAACGAGAACACACATGAGAAAACTTTTCTTGTTCGTGTTAAAAGTAGTTCGCATTATCCATACTTTAAAAATATAATATATTCAATGTTACAAGAATTAATATGCATGCGTACCTTCAAAATCTACTGCATTGTTGAAATTGATTTTGTTTTCTAAGATCGATCCACCAAGAATATAGAAAAACACATGGGATACAACTCGTTGGAGGTCTTTTCAAGGGAAACTGGCTGGTATTTACGTTACATTCATAGAAAATCACCAAAGTTCCGAACAGTCATCTCAATTCATTTTAGAGAATTGATTCATCAACGCGACAGTGATATATCTTTTTAATCAGCTTATGTAAACAATTTTAATTAGCGTTAGGTCCTTTATTTTCACCTCTCAATGCAGTTATTACTATAGAATTTTATCTGTTGAGTAGGTAGAAGAAGGCATCGTCTGACAATTTTGCAATCGCTGGTCTGCGGCTATCAAAACAAAAGACATTTTTCTTCCGATAATAACATTCTTTTGAAAATTAGGAGTTAAAAAAAATAGAACTCAGTAAAATTGCATCGAACAGCTGGGAAAACACACTTCGTTTGTGCTATGAGAAGAAATGTTTCAATGGCCGATCCTTTTCAATTTGTGATAAAAAGTATTTCGCGTTAAGCGAGTGCGTGTTAAACGGACTGAAATCGCAGTAAATGCCTATACAACTTGATGGGAACTGGAAAGAGTACGTGTTTAAAGCAATTCGCGTTAAGCGTGTACGTGTTAACTGGATTCGAGTGTTTATAGATATTCATGTGAAACTTTTTTTCTGAATTTTGCAAATAATGTTCCCTTTGCCAAAAAGAATCAGCTCGAAGCTCGAATCCGACACGAAAGAGTCAAAACCCAATCCGAAACCTACCCGAACTCGAAAGTATTAATATTAGCGTAAAACTGAGCGGAATAGAACAATGGGTCGAGTCGGAGTCGTGTAAAATCAGGTTATGAAATCAGGTGAAATATTAAAACGATACATTAAAAACGATTTTTTAATGGACAATACTCATATGACGTGTGAAAATCCCATGGCGTAAAAGTAACGTGGATAGAAAGTATTTTTTACATATTTCATCATATTTTGGTGCAGAATAAAAACGTAAAATGCATAAGTAAAATACTCAGAAAATTCGTATATATAGTCATTAATTAAAATTTACAATTAAAAAATAATATGAAAATAAGTATGAAGGTGCATTAAACTAAGAAAAAAAGAATTCTTGTAACCTGTTCTTAAAAATATATAAAACTCGGTATAAACCTAAAACATAAGCATAAATTTTCTAAGCACGGTGATTTTAGATGCCTTGATTCAAAATGTTATTCCCAAGCTGACGAATTTCCGTAACGTCAAACCCAAAACGAAGAGTATTGCCCTTAGCATTGTTATAAAAGTACAAGAGGCAACGACATTTTTTACTTAACTATTTTATACAAGTTGATTCTCAAATGGGTAATTCGTCTTACTTTTCATTTCCAAAAACAGCCGTCAGCTGTCGCAACAGTCACATGGGTACTGAAAAAAACCCTATTCAAACTAAAAAGCATGGCAAACTCATAACAGAAAATCGTCGCCGTACGTGATAATATAATTCAATCTTCCATATCCGGGTAATCCTTCTAAAACACGATACAATAGAATGTTTTTAAAAAATACCGAGTTTGAACGGGGTTTGGCGAACATAACTTGCCAGGTGACAGCACCACGAAACTTAACAGTTTACAAAAGAATCACTCCTAAAATTATGCTCACAAAAAATGTTTAATTTCAGAACAGTTTTTGACAGATCAGACGTGTAGAATTTTTATATTTCTTTTATATGACGAATAAAATGAACAAAGCTTTATTTATGTTTAGTATGCTTTGAAATGATTTAGTGTTCTCTCTAAACGTTCCCTATGTTAGAAGAATTTTTTCTAATTTTTCAAATGTAACACATATTATTGGTAATTACAAATAATAATAATAATACACAAATAAATAAATCGGCGCGATTAAACCCACCAGGACTATTTAATGCGAATAAAAATTAATTATCATTCCATGCACAAGAGAGGATACCATATTTCAGCTTGGTTCGTTTCTGCAATTTCCATTACATGGTGAAGAAACAGAAGCATTTGAAAATCACACGGTAGTTGCCGTTACTAACGACATGCACAATTTGTGCGAAATCGGAGAACCTTCATAATTTTCCTATAGGATATCCCATGTTTCCCCAGCCAGTCCGCCGCAACTAAAGATTCGGCCATGACTCTGCAAAGGATGCGGTACAAACGAAAATCTCTAGGTACTGACCGGTACTAACGTAGTACTAACGACACACAAAATTTTAGCGAAATCGGAGTGCCTTCATTTTTTTCCTATAGGAAATCCTATGTTTCCCCAGTCCGCGCGTCGCAACTAAAGAATCGGCCATAACTCCGTAACGGAAGCGGTACAAACGAAAATCTCTCGGTACTTACCGGTACTAACGGAGTACTAACGACACACAAAATTTTAGCGAAATCGGAGTATATTCATTTTTTTCCTATAGGAAATCCTATGTTTCCCCAGCCCGCGCGTCGCAACTAAAGAATCGGCCATAACTCCGTAACGGAAGCGGTACAAACGAAAATCTCTCGGTACTTACCGGTACTAACGGAGTACTAACGACACACAAAATTTTAGCGAAATCGGAGTATATTCATTTTTTTCCTATAGGAAATCCTATGTTTCCCCAGCCCGCGCGTCGCAACTAAAGAATCGGCCATAACTCCGTAACGGAAGCGGTACAAACGAAAATCTCTCGGTACTTACCGGTACTAACGTAGTACTAACGACACACAAAATTTTAGCGAAATTGGAGTACCTTCATTTTTTTCCTATAGGAAATCCTATGTTTCCCCAGCCCGCGCGTCGCAACTAAAGAATCGGCCATAACTCCGTAACGGAAGCGGTACAAACGAAAATCTCTCGGTACTTACCGGTACTAACGTAGTACTAACGACACACAAAATTTTAGCGAAATCGGAGTGCCTTCATTTTTTTCCTATAGGAAATCCTATGTTTCCCCAGTCCGCGCGTCGCAACTAAAGATTCGGCCATGACTCTGCAAAGGATGCGGTACAAACGAAAATCTCTAGGTACTGACCGGTACTAACGTAGTACTAACGACACACAAAATTTTAGCGAAATCGGAGTGCCTTCATTTTTTTCCTATAGGAAATCCTATGTTTCCCCAGTCCGCGCGTCGCAACTAAAGAATCGGCCATAACTCCGTAACGGAAGCGGTACAAACGAAAATCTCTCGGTACTTACCGGTACTAACGGAGTACTAACGACACACAAAATTTTAGCGAAATCGGAGTATATTCATTTTTTTCCTATAGGAAATCCTATGTTTCCCCAGCCCGCGCGTCGCAACTAAAGAATCGGCCATAACTCCGTAACGGAAGCGGTACAAACGAAAATCTCTCGGTACTTACCGGTACTAACGTAGTACTAACGACACACAAAATTTTAGCGAAATTGGAGTACCTTCATTTTTTTCCTATAGGAAATCCTATGTTTCCCCAGCCCGCGCGTCGCAACTAAAGAATCGGCCATAACTCCGTAACGGAAGCGGTACAAACGAAAATCTCTCGGTACTTACCGGTACTAACGGAGTACTAACGAATGTCATTATTGAATTTCCTTAACTCCATTGGTGCGGGCTGGTGAAATGTACCTTCATAGAATTTATCGTTTATTTACAAGGACACACAAAAATTTTGCTACAGATGAAAATAAACAATAATTGTACTAATAAGCTTCGACGTCCAAAATGTATTCCACAGCACCATCTGGCTGTTCAAGTAGTTGGTAGGAAAGTTTATTTAAATTTAAAGCTTGTTTGACTTTCAAGAGGAGATGCTACATGACTCTTCTCCTTTCTGGTTTATTTAATACCAGAGAAAACAGTTTAGAAGAATATATATAACCGATGAAAAAAAAGTAATTACGGACGTTGAGGGGCTTCTAATATTGTACATAAAACACCAGTATATGAAAGAGTATGTAAAAGAATTGTTCCATGTAAATTGTAATTTCGTGTTATAAATGTAAAGAATTTATAAAAAGGTAAGAAAGATTTAAAAGCTTTACAAAATATAAATGCAGCTATTAAGTTTTGCTAATCTTATATAAATTGATAAACTGTTGGCTATATTTAAACAAAATTTAAGTTATTATTATTAGTAGTAGTAGTAGTATTTTATTTTACAGCCTTGTGCCACGTTTTCTATTTATAAACAACAATTTTGCCACTCCCTATTATCTCCCCTTCCTTTGTTTATACTCTTCTCGCTTTTAAATAGACGTTCATTCTTGTCTCCAGCAGATGCTATTGATTGGCTAAACGGCTCTTCGCCCCATCAGCTGCTTCTTTCATAATCAAAATCGTTCATCATTACATAATCAAGGTCCGTGCATAACAAATGATCTTTGACGTCCAAAATGCATTCCACAGCACCATCTGGCTGTTCATGTAGTTGGTAGGACAGTTTAATTAAATTTAAAGCTTGTTTCACTTTCAAGAAGAGATGCTACATAACACTTCTCCTTTCTGGTTTGTTCAGTATCAGGGAAAACAGTTTAGAGGAAGATATATACAAGATTAAGAAAAAATGAACTTTTACAGACGTTAAGGGGGCAATAGAATAGGCGTTTAAATTCAAAATTTTCATTTTAAATATTACAGACTAATGCATAATGGTATAATATATAATTACCTTTTTTCAGATATGTATGCAGGTTTTGAAGAAAAATTTAATAATTTTATATGAAAATGTGATTTACTTAAAATGTGTTTTTAACTTTATTTAGCATTTCCTGCTGAAATGTTGTTTAATATATTAAATCTCTATATCTCGCGCCTATTTTTGTCTCGTGATTACTTGCCTGGTTTTTGTAAAGATCCGAAAGATTTTATAAGAAACTTTTAACTTGTAAAGTATTATAATAATCTTGTAACCTGTTAGATATTAAAACATTCTTTTTCTCTAAAAAAATTAGATTGCATTTTATCTCTATACATATTTACGAGCTTTAAATAAGTCTTCGATTATATCATCTGACAGAAATAGTTTGAAAAATTTAATATATGATTTGCAGCGTCTTTAGCGACTGGGAAAAGAATAACTATGTTCGAAGAACGTGTGCGTATGGAAGATTAACCTATTTCCTTATACCATTTCGTGATTTTATTTTTCCTAAATAATATGAAGAGACCGACGGTATCTTTTTTCAATATTTTTTCAGGTTCTTGTTTCGATTCCGAGTTGTGTTCAGAACGTTTCCACAAAATATCCCCCGTCTTCCAAAATCCAGTACTTGCTGTCACCTGTACTTGCCGACTCCACCATCTTCAGCGAGGCTAACGAAAAAAACAGGCTACCGCTGTGGGTCCAATTCTTCTTTTTTTACAGGCTGCTGGAGTCACATGATGCTCGAATGCACCAATGAAGGAGTGCGAAGAGAGCATCACGTGACTCCAGCGGTCTGTAAAAAAAAGAAGAATCGGACCCACCGCGGTAGCCTGTCTTTCTCGTTAGCCTCGATCTTCAGAATATGATGAAACAAATGCCAAAAAGATTCTGTAAACGTTGTTGCTCTCTTTATCATGCTTATTTCTATATTTTCTCTTAAAAAGTCAGAAAATCCTTGTAAAATGCTCAAAACAATAATAATAACTAGAAGACGGGGATTCTGCCTTTTCAGAATTTAGTGTCGCCCCCGATGAAAATAATTTATATATGTATATAAATATAGATAGAAGAAAACATATTTCAGTTTTAACACTTAAAATACACTCTTTTATTTTATATAAAATGACGTCATTCGTTTCTGAAATGAGGAAGAATTCCTCATTTACGATCTAGTCTTAAACAACGTCTGTTGTAAAGTATGCTTATGACGCTTATAATACACAATATATAATTACGACGCTTATAATACATACATGCTTATCACTAAAAAATGCACAAATCCAAGAAAGAGATTTCGTCATTCAAGAAACTCGACAAAAAAATCGGCTATCTAATGATTCACATGCCTTCATTTGTTTGTAATATTAATATAGATACTTAAAATTAAATATTGTTTATAATACCTCCATGTTTTATCAGAAATCATTCATTTATATATATTTTTTCAAAATAGCACGTATTTTAATTACAATTTTTTTCACTTATTATGGGAAAATGGCAAGAAAAAGATATAATTACCATTCTCCAAATCTTTTTATTTTACTTTCTACAGAAATGGAGTACTTGAGTTGCCAATAAAAAACAAAAAAGTGCTAAAAACTACAAAAAAATTTATATTTAAAAAATAAATTGAGATGTAGTTTTCAAACAGTTTGCATTTAAAAGTACTTTTTCCCCCTAATACGAAGGTATAAAAATTGAAAATGTGTCAAGCTTAGATATTTAAGAAATTGCAGTAGAGTACTAATACAATGATTAACAGTACAATGATACATCTGATTTGTTTTACGGCTGGCTTATACAACGGATCGTTATTTTATGGAGACGACACTTTAATAGCTGGGAGAAAGAAATAGCGTACCAGGGGCTAATATGTTATTCATAAATGTAATAGTATCTATTATAAAAATGAAATAAAACTGAAAGGAAAATTCACCAGTAGTGGGCCGCTTAAGGACATTTATCTAATTATTATTAAAGTGTTAGTGAATTTCAAAGATATATATATATAGATAGATAGATAGATAGATATTTAGCCTAGTCCTAACCTTCATGTATCAGAATAAACATTGAAAGTTTCAAAATATATTCTTCGGAAAAAATGAAAAATAAAACATGTTACCTTCCTCTATGTTCCAGTAGTGGGCCTAGTAAATTTCTCAGGCATGAATCGTTAACCTTCTCATCTCTGAGAACTCATATATCCGTTCACTAAGCTGTAGGTTTCGTTGCAATAGAAGTATTATTTGAATTAATATAATTCTACAGATTTAATCCAGTTTTAAAAAATTAAGCTATGATTAACACTGTCAAGGCTTATATGTTTATAGATAACAAAAATTTTTATATCATGTTGAAAAAAAAAATCTTTTTTTAACTTAAAAAAAATTACAGAGAAAACAACATTGTAATTTGCCCTTTTGCTCGGCGGTCAGGGGGTTAAGTTTTCGGCTTATCCAACAAATTATTTACAATGCAATAGGGTATATAAATAGTAGTTTAATTTAAAATAAAACATAATATTAAAGAAAGAATATTTTAAATAAAAACTTACCTGTTAATGAAATGTCTAAGAATTTATCAAAAAAATCTGTTTTTGAAGACACTCTAGAAAATAAACAAATGTACCAGCAGAAAAAAAATATTCCAAACAGTTTATGAAAAATTAACATTTAAGGATGTTAGTCTATCAGATTTCTTTCAGTCCTTATCAAGAAATGCTTTATTGGGCTTGTTTTTAAACTTTAACATGTTGGAAATTGTATGTCAAACGTGGCAAATGAGGTGCGTTCGTACTATAACTAGTTTTATAAATATTTTTTGCAGCACCGCATATTGTACTAAATGTATATTTTAGTGCACGTCATACGTGCATATCAATTTCACTCTGCTCGAAAGACTGTAACATCATTAAAATGCACTTGAAATATTTTTTTTTTCCATTGGCCGTAAAGTAACGGAAAACTTTTGACTGTCCCTGTAATTAAACTATACATCCGATTTTCATAAAATTTTAAATGACTCGACAAAATTTTGCAACAATTATATATTTAAAATTTCAACCATTCGGTTGGGTAATTTTTGCTCTGTTATATGCGGACGGACAGACAGTCGGACCGAACGGTGACTATAAGTGCTACCTATTTATATAATTACGAAAGCACCTAAACATGAGTGGCCCACGACTAGTACGTGATGGTATAGGTGAATTTGCCTTAATATAAATTACATAAAAAAAAAAACAAAAAAAAAACAATCCGTGATTGCTCGCAGGATGATGAGAACTGAAAATTTTCACGTCTTCTATTTTTCAAGAGAAAAAGGTAAAAAGAACGTTTGTTGTAAACACGCGTGGCATCTAGAAAAGTGCAGTCAAAGAACTTCTTTCGTGCAGCTACTAAAAGTTTTTGACCTTGATCTTGAATAATTCCGCACTTGTGGGCAAGTTTTTACTGATGGTGTGCTCAGAATTTCCCTCCTCAGTAATGACGGTTTAAGAGATAATTATAGAATAAAAATAAACTAATGACAGAGTTGCCTAAAAGAAATTGATTAAAATGTCTGCCTGTGGATGGTAACTGCTGAAAGTACACTATACTTAAGGTGTACTCAAATCCAAACTGCTTATTTTCTGATTTTTTTTAAATTCCTTTTTGCTCTCAAACGCATCCAATTGGCAGATTCGCTTATTCAGAAACTATATAATGTGCCGTATTGTTCAATTTAGTGATAAAGGAAGAATGTATTTCAAAAAATGCTGTCAAAGTGGGCATTTTGAACCCAATTTCCGGAAGCGATAATGCTGGAAACGAAAAAAGTTGTCGTAGTGAGAAAATAATCTATATCTATACTAATATTATAAAGAGGTAAAAATTGTTTATTTGTACTTCATGTTGGCGTCACTATCACCTTGCGGTTGCATTTTAAAAGAGGGCGTCTAACATTTAAAATTTGGAATGGTAATTACTTCAAAGATGCAAATGTTTTCTAAGAATTGTCGAAAGAAAATTCCAAATTTAAAAGGATGAAGTGAGTGAAAAGCGTTCTATAAGCGTTCTAAATTATGATTTTTATACAATCGTATGAAATACGAAACCGATTAAAAAACATAGTAGTTGCAAATTGATGATGATAGAACCTGCTCAAATATAAGCTACATTTTATGTCGGTGCCACAACCCCTAGAGGGTTGCAGGAGCAAAAAACTTCCTAAATTGCGATTTCTGCGGTACTGAAGAGGCTAGAAACTTTAAATATAGCACGGCAGTTACTTATAAAACATAAATGTCCTTTAAGAACTGTCGAAAATAAATTCGAAATTAAAAAGGGATGAAGCGAAGGGAAGGAGCGAAAAGCATTCTAAAAGAGTCCTAAATTACGATTTCTATGGAATCTCAGGAAATAATAATCCGATTACAGAAGTTATTGCTTGCGAATCAAGGATGATATTGCCTGATCCTATGCGGGCTATATTTTATGCCGGTGTCACTACCACGTGGTTGGCAGGAACAACAAAAAAGCCTTTAAAAACATCTAAATTCCGTTTTCCATATAATTTTCCATTCTGTTTTCCAAGGTTAGTGTTGGCAAATTAATGGTGACAGTCTCTGTTTCAACATTTTTCGAGACATTCTATTTCAACTCTGTTTCGGCATTTTATGTTGGTGCCACTAACACCAGAGAGGGGGTAGACTGTTAGACAAGAAGCTCGGAATTTGACATGATGGTTAATTTTAAGATGTAAATGTGTTGAGATGATCTCTAAAAAAATCAAAACTTCAAATGAATACTAAAATGAGCGTATGAAATGAGCATAAAAGTCTCAAAATACTTTCTAAATTATCACTTATTTGGAATTATTTTTAGTTCTTATTAATTAAAATCTCATTTCTGTCTATTGCACTTTTATAATGAAGTTTAGTCAAACTGCGGCTTAATTTGTAATTTTTCAATTATTCCAAAAAGTGTTCTTCTAATGAAAAATAGTCATGCAAATATCACTTGGCATATTTCAACTATTACGCGAGCAAAGCCGCGGGGTTTACTAGTTGTTTATAAATCAAGTTCTATTAATTGAACTAAAAAATAAAAACCTAGGTCGTTTATAAATCTCTTCAAAAATCCCGTCAGCAATTTCATGTTTTTAATTTTAAACATGAGTCTGAAAATGTGTCAGAAAATATTGAGTAGTTGAACGTGGAAAAATATATTTTTTTAATACCGCCTTAGTGTAGACGGAGACGAGGTTTGGAGGATTGGGTAATTTTCCCTCCCCATACAACCCCCCCCCCCCCTTCTGTGGTCACGAACGGTAATAAAGCGAATTTTCGGATAACTACACTTAGGACATTTTTCACTGTAGCAAGACGTACCTATGGCAAAACTTTTTGTGGAATAAAACGGAAAATGAATTTCTGCGAGATGCGTTACTTTGTTACGGATGAGCGATATACAGGTCAGCACAAAGAAATTCCAATACCTAATCGTTTATTGGGCGTTATTACAGATATCGGGATTTCACCTGTGTTATGCGTATTCTAAAATATGTATATATCAATCTGATTACATCCGTATCAAAAGAAGAAGTTTCATTACACTATTATTGAAGTTATCATACGAATTGAATATTTCCGACTGAGCGAAAAAATGCCCAGGCTTGGGAATCGAACCCAGATCCTTGGCTTACAAGGCCAATGCTTTACCGTTTAAGCTAACTGGGCCGACAACCAGCCAGCATATTTCGCTCAGATAACCTTATTGGTAGTAACATCTGGTCTGTCACGTAGACAGCTCAACAGAATAAACCGCAGGTAAAGGAAATCCATATAAACGATGGATACGTAGAAATACGTAGATGGATAGTTAAAATAATAGTTCTTCTACATTTCCATCGTTTATATGGAGTTCCTTTACCTGCGGTTTATTCTGTTGAGCTGTCTACATGACAGACCAGTTGTTAGTACCAATAAGGTTATCTGAGGGGAATATGCTGGCTGATTGTCGACCCAGTTAGCTTAAACGGTAAAGCATTAGCCTTCTAAGCCAAGGATCTGGGTACAATTCCCATCTTGGGAATTTTTTCGCTCAGTCGGAAATATTCAATTCGTATGATAACTTTACCAATCAGTTTGATTGTGTGAAAATAATATTAGTGAAGTGTTGGAAAATGTTTCAGACACATTGTTTAGGCATTATTTTTCTTCCTTATTTATTTTTAAATTATGCTATACATATTTAAATAAAGGAATTTAGCACAAAAATATAGTTTTCAGATAAAAAACGAAAAAGACTAACGTTGAAAATATTTTCGCTCAGTTTATTAAATCAAAATATTTTTGATGTTATTTTTTAAATATGTGGATATTTATATATATATTTAAATTACAAAATAAGCTTAGTAATGGCTATATTAGTCAACATAAGTTTTTTTTTTATACTAATTAAAAAAATTTATAAAGCATCCCAGAGGGAATCTGTGAAATTTCTGTAAGCAGAAAAAAATTGCATATGAAGTAATTTTTTTAAATCAAAATTTACTGTAAGTACTCCTTTTTAGGCATATCTTTTCATTAAAAAAAAATATGATATAGCAACACAAACATTTATAGATGTAATGTCGTTTTAATTAACTAAATAATTAAGGATTTTTTTCTGAAACGAATCTGCAAAAATTGTGGGCTAAGAAAAACTAATTAGATCTTCTTTCTTACTTTTTAAATCAAAATATTTTGAGAGTTTACATTGTTTTTTAAATATATGGATATTTATTAGTTTCTTTATGTGAAAAATATGTTGCTCGGGCGTTTGTGCTAAAGTCTATAATATTTATAAAAAAAATTAATTTATAAATTTTGAAGGATATGGTAATAATAATAATTAATAAATTTTGATTATATTAAATCGTAAAGAAATAATTATCTAATCTTATTTAAATTATTCCTTTAAAAAATATATACAAGCATTATTTTTCATGGGAAGGATTTTCCCTAATTAAGGAATGAATTTTGAGATTATTTGCATTAATTAACATTGTTTTATATATATTAATTAAGAAATTTAATCAAATTTGCATGGATAGTAAAAAAAAAAAAACTTTTATAAGTATAAAAAAATGATCATACATATTTTCGCCCCTTTTTTCCTTTTTTAGCTAGAATATTTTCATGATATTTTAAAAAATACTATATACGGTATGTAAATAAAAAATAAAATATCTAAATGGTTGTTATTATTATATTATTTATTATAGGTCTTATTATATATTATAGGCCTTAATTATAGTCCTAATTATATGCCTAAAATATATTAATTATTAAATTTGATGGTTTTGAAGAAAAATAAACGGTCAAGTGTGAGTATTACTCGCGTTCAGCGGATTCCGTACAGTAAATATATGAATTAGTAAC
Organism: Maratus speciosus; assembly: GCA_963932465.1. Classification (NCBI taxonomy): domain Eukaryota; kingdom Metazoa; phylum Arthropoda; class Arachnida; order Araneae; family Salticidae; genus Maratus; species Maratus speciosus. The sequence continues at coordinate 374,922,894 of OZ010798.1, read as the reverse complement.
TGTATTATTTAAAAAAATCGTTGCTAAAAGAATAATAAGATTTTGTAACAAACTTTGCAACGTAGGGTTGGGTATAGCTGTATAAGTGTATATACTAAAAAAGTATAAAAGGATATACCGTAAAAGTTCAAAGAGATAGGAAGCCTATATAATATCAAATATTGTTTGTGTGTATAACTCTTTTTTTAATCTTATGCTGATCTGTTTATGATGAATTTAATTTGTGACAGTAAAAGTAGTACATATTTAAACTTCATTTGGCATTTCATAAAACTAAATTCAGCTGAATAATAATATTTTCTTTTGACAGTGTAACTAAAAGAAAATCCTTGTTCAAAGTTTAAACTTGGCTTTATTTAAGTGTGCTTTGAAAGGACGTCTCAAAGTTGCAACGCCGCCTTCATCCATGTCGCGTTTTTCCAGATAGGTTTTTAACTAACATTTAAGGACACGAGTGGTGTACTGAGAGAGCCACTCAGTCCAAACTGGTTGTGAATCCCATAGTAATTATGCGATTAATACTAATTAAATTAGTCCTTTTATAACAGTTTGTCGTTTATTGCTTGTATACTACTACTGGGCATTGCATTACACAAATATATCATTCAAAGTTCTTATCTAGGATTTAAAATTCGATGGTACATAGAGTACGCCGCCCCTGTCATTATGTATGTCCAAACCGTCCGTGTCTTTAAGGGTTAGGCAGCCTAAGAGAGACTGCTCAGGGCCGGCTAGGCCTGCCCCTTAGAGCTTAACGTCTCTCCCGGCATGTTCCCCGACACGTTGGGACTCGTTAGTGAGTCCAGCCCTGTCCGGCCGTATGCAGACGGACAAACACAAAAGGCTCAAGGGGCGACGCTCACCCGCCAAGGGCGTCTATGCACCACCGACCACATAACCCAGAATTTATTTGAAAAAGAACAAAGTGGGTTTACAAAAATTAGGCAAATGCCTTCCCGCCAGGAAAACGCCTACTCGCGACAGAGGGCGGGAGTATAAGAACATTAAAAGTAAAAATAAATAAATAAATAAATAAATAATAATAATCATAAAAAACATCACTGATCCTGGTCGCCGGGGGATGAACCCCTCTCGCGACAAGGGGCGGCAGGAAGGGAAAAGAATGAATTGCGTGGCACAAGTAAGATAGCACGAGCAAATACTCAAGCGTCCATTGGAGATGTAATGATTTGCGTAGCACAAGTAAGATGGCACGAGCAAATACTCAGCGTCCATTGGAGATGTAATGCTTTGTGTGGCACAAGTAAGATGGCACGAGCAGATACTCAAGTGTCCATTGGAGATGTATCTCTTGATGGAATGGTCAGAAGCACGAGCAGAGGCTCTTGCAATCGTAGGAAACCACACATTGATGGATAGGAGAATTTACTGGAGCCTACAAAGAGGACGTGTTTAAGGGTTAATATTTCGACTAAATACCGAAGATTTTTTTCTAAAATCATTATCAACCATGCTTTTATACTTCTGCTACCATATGTACCTCCAGCGCTTCTTAACACCTTGGCTGAATGCCCGCAAATCGAAATTGGTGTGTAACGGAAAAATGCGCTTTTCTCAAAAACTATGTGATCTAGGGCAATCGCTATACTTTTCCTGCAAGGTTTACATCAGTGTCTACTACCTCTAAATTTTTCATAATTTTAGTTTTAGCAGATTCGGAAATAGAGAGGGCGGACATATTTTTGCAATACATTTTCGACTATATTTCTGAAAATATAATAACTAAAATTAAAAGAAATTTACTTTTGAGTTCAGCGTTACGAAAGCTTTCACACGGTATACAAAGAAAATATGTTTTTATTTTTAAGTAACATAATTAGCCCCTCTTCATTTTTCCTAAATATATTTGTGAATGTTTAATAATATGTAAATACGTGGGTCAATAGTCTTTATTACTTCCCCAATTTGAGCTTTCCACGTTCCATAGTTTTCGAGTAAAATGGCTCTGACAGACAGACAGAGGAGTGATCTTATAATGGTCCTGTTTTTATTTTTTAAGTACGGAACCCTAAAGAAAGTCTATAACTTTTATTATCAGACATGTTATATTTGTTTGCTACTATTATTTTTAAATATATTTTTTCAAAATATTGAGAAAATGAACACCTAGAATTTAAGAGGATTATTACCACCCATTTCAGAATATGAACACCTAGTAATTTTGTGACATTTTGGCAAAAATTCATAAATAATTATTGGAAAACTCTTTTCTCGAGACAAATACAGTAATTTTACATAATACAGAACTGTAAAAGAAATATCAAACTTTAAATTCATTGAAAATGTGAATTATCTAAAAAAATAGTGCTGCAAAGTGATATGAACATTGATAGAAATTATCACTAAACGAGCATGGAAAGTGTACAGGAATATTGAATGCCACTCCCAGAAGAAGAAACCGAAATATGCAAATTAGTTTAGCATATAAAGATACTTCACAGACTAGGAAATTTTCAAACCTGATCGCAAAGTGAGTTCTAGAAGTATGGGTCGTAAAAGCGCTTTAAGTGGTTTTGAGAAAGTGAAAATTGTAGCTTTTAAGGATCAAGGACTTTCGGCCAGAGATATCGCAAAAAAATTGGAAAGATCTCCAGGTGTAATATTAAGTATTCTTCGATTAAAAGAGGATTATGGAGCAAAGAAGTCTCCGGGACGTCCGCCAAAGCTGTCCAAGAGGGAGAAAAGATCCATTATAAAAAGAATGAGTAGTGGGAAAACAACTTTAGGCGAACTTTCGAGAGATCCACTGATAGCAATGACAAAAAGTACCTTATCCAGAATAGTCAAGAGCTCTAAGATATTGAGGTACAAGAAAAGAAAGCCCCAACCACGTGTGACTAAAATGCATCAGCAAAATCGCCTACATTGGGCAAAAGATCACATGTCCTGGAAGTTAGAATATGAAAGAGTAATATTTTCCGATGAAAAAAAGTTCAATTTGGATGGTCCGGATGGCTTTTCTTATTATTGGCACGATCTGCGCATGAAACCAGAAACCTTTTCAAAACGACAGCAGGGTGGAGATTTACTCATGGTTTGGGCATCATTTGGATTTCATGGTAAGATCAACGTTGCGTTTGCCTGTGGCAGATTGAGCGCATTAACCTATCAAGATCTACTTGAAGAAAAGTTGCTCTATTTTCTGAGGAAATTGGCGGACCTTTCTGGCTGTTCCAACAAGATAATGCATCCATTTCACACGGCAAACAGCACTTGGGAATGGTTTCTTAGTAATGGTCAGGGCCTGATTACCGCACAGGCCAAGTAGGCCGTGGCCTTGGGCCCACTGCTGATGGGGGCCCTAAATTGAGTAAAATAATTTAGAAAAGAATTCTTAAAAATGCACTTTTCTGCAATTTGCTCTTAAATAAATAAAAAAAAAAAAAAAAAAAAAAAAAAAAAAAAAAAAAAAAAAAAACGAATAATTTGGAAACTGCATTGTATTATCTAATAACTTCCAAATATTCCCTAAAGAAAGTTCTCCTACTATCCTTATTTTGAGATGCACTGAAAAGTGTCATGGGCCTTGGGCCCCAGACATCCTTAATCGGGCTCTGATAATGGTGTACATGTAATTCCATGGCCACCTGTTTCTCCTGATTTAAATCTTATGGAAGCCTACTGATTAGAGCTGTTTACGCAAATGGAACACAATGCGACACAATTTAAGAATTAAAAGCTAATATCACCTTCCACTGGAATGAAATCGATCAAAATATATTAAAAAGCTTGGTCCGCTCCATGCCTCATCGCGTTTTTACATTAATTAAAAGATCTGGTGCATACACTGGGTATTAATCTATATTTTTGGGCAATGTTCATATCATTATGAAACAGCTCAAAATGGAAAAAGGCAGCTTATTTAATGTATAAATTGCTGTTTCAATCATATTTTATTATAAAATAAAAAGATTTGTTTAATTTTGAACATTAATTAGACTTCAGTTTGTTTTGTAACATTTTATTCTTTTTTATGCTTGAAAAACTGGGTGTTCATATCATTATGCGTTATTTTCCTTATTTACCGTTAAGGAAACTGTTAAAATGACGTTCTATGGAGTATATGGCAATATCTTGATATTTTCAAATGTTTAACAGGAAATTTTAATGCATTGAGCGCGGGATACGTAAGAAGGCATTTTTGTAGATTAAAGGAAGAAATTATTACTGTATCAGAAATTTAGTAACGAAGAAAAAAGAAGTTGTAATCTAATAGTCCGGCAGTCGGTGACATCGAACTTTTTTTTATGTAAATCGATAGTAAAACTTCATTTAAACAAAATCAGGTAGGTATGACTACATGAACAAGCTGAAAATATGTTTAATTAAATTCTTATTATTAAAAAGCTATAATATTCTACCTTTATCGCGGATATTCAACTAGCCTATCAATGACAACTCCCTATGAGACAGGATCATTCCATTTCTTTGGCAGGTGGGGAAAGGTAGAGCAGTCAATTGAAATGGTGGCTACATCTATCAATTTCAAATACAATAGCGGAACATTGAAGATATCATTTTTGAATATTAAAGACGTGAATTATCACATTGCTAACAAGGCTAAAACCAACTTAGTGAAAAATGCCCGAGCCGGGAATCGAACCCGGGCCCCTGGAATAGATCTCCAGTGCTATACCACTAAGCCACAAGGACGATGCCTAGCTTAGCATCTCTCACTTATATAAGTCGGTAAGGCTGCTATCACAGCACTAGATGAAAAAGTCTTCATGTGCACACCATCTAGTGGCGTAACATGAGACGCAAATGAACCCAGCATCGGTGAATATACAATTTTAATTAATTTTTCAACTACTTTTCAGCAGTGAAATTGCGCTTGCAATTATTGAATATTAAAGACGTGAATTATCACATTGCTAACAAGGCGTAAACCAACTTAGTGAAAAATGTCCAAGCCGGGAGTCGAACCCGGGCCCCTGGAATAGATCTCCAGTGCTCTACCTCTAAACCGCAAGGACGATGCCCAGCTTAGCATCTCTCACTTATACAAGTCGGCTTGGGCATTTTTCACTAAGTTGGTTTACGCCTTGTTAGCAATGTGATAATTCACGTCTTTAATATTCAATAACTGCAAGCGTAATTTCACTGCTGAAAAGTAGTTGAAAAATTAATTAAAATTGTATATTCACCGATGCTGGGTTCATTTGCGTCTCATGTTACGCCACTAGATTGTGTGCACATGAAGACTTTTTCATCTAGTGCTGCGGTAGCAGCCTTACCAACTTATATAAGTGAGAGATGCTAAGCTGGGCATCGTCATTGTGGCTTAGTGGTAGAGCACTGGAGATCTAATCCAGGGGCCCGGGTTCGATTCCCGGCTTGGGCATTTTTCACTAAGTTGGTTTACGCCTTGTTAGCAATGTGATAATTCACGTCTTTAATATTCAATAATTGCAAGCGTAATTTCACTGCTGAAAAGTAGTTGCAAAATTAATTAAAATTGGATATCATTATTTTTTTGTTTTATTTATTATTTGGTTATTAAATAAAATAAGAGAAAATCATTTTTTTAATTATTGAAATCGGATTTTTAAAATTCAAATCTCACTAATGTTATGCAGTTTAGCTGCAGTGATAGCGTCTCCTTGCTAAAATTATGTAACTACAGAAATGCAATTGGAACAAGATTTAGCTAAATTTTGCTTTTTTGGCGAAAAGTAAAAGTAAGTAAAGTATCTAAAGCTGATTACTAAAATTTTTTCGTATTCGATTTCATAATTCTTTATCTTTAAGCTATCTTAAAATTGGTGAAAAATAAAAGTAAGTAACGTATCTAAAGCCATAATACTGAATTTTTTTGTATTAGATTTCATAATTCTTTAACTTTAAACTATCTTACAATTGTGTCATTTGTGCCTCACCCCACCCCCCCTCATTATTTTTTGAGGTCAATATTTTATTCCTATAATCGTTAGCCAAAATCTGTTCCGAGTCGTCATCAAAATTAGTCGAAGTTGGCCTTGAAAAAGGCCTTTTGGTTATAAAATCATTAAACATAGCGCAGGCTTAATCAAAATATCAAAACGAGGCAAATACGGATCCTATCGGTTCCTACTACATTCATTCCCTTCGTACCGCACACCGCGATCACTCCTTACCTTTCCCCACCTGCTAAAAAAATGGAATGATCCTGCCTCATAGGGAGGGAGTTTGTCATTGAAGGGCTAGTGGATATTCATCCCTCTTAGAGTATTTTATTTAAAAAAAAAATGCGCTATTTCATAAAAACTTGGTATGACAAACTTTATTCTACCGGAAAAGTCTGTCACACCTATTTTAAGAAAGCAGCCGATGATAAAATTTCAAATTTATTTTGTTTTGAATTTTTACCGGAGGCTACTTTATTTCGCGTTTGGACGCTGGTCAAGTATCAGCTTTACGCGATAATGGTAAATCATTATAGCTTTTTGATAATAATTAATTTGCCTAAACCGCAGAATTAACGACTGCTTGGCGTATGACTTGGCGGCGTTGCGATAAATTCGCCAATTCTATCAACCTAAATATTTAGTTCCAATGTAAAAAAATAATGTAAACAATTAATACAGCAAATAATGTAAATAAATAATGTAACAAATAATGTTAACAATAATGTAAACAAATAATTTAAAAAATCGCCAATTTAGCAATTTTTTAAAATCACGCCAAGCAGTCGTTAATTCTCTAATTTAATTAACCATATTGTCGGCTTGTCATACCTAGTCATACCTAGCTCATTTCGTTTGTATGCCTTTTTACTGTCGATTTACATTTAAAAAAAATTCAATTCTGCGATCATGGGACTTTCTACTATGTCACTGGCTCGCAGACTATAAGCATGCTTGCCTCTTATAGGTTGTGAGCAGGTTTTAACTTATAGTGACATTTGTAAACGTAAATTTCGTGCTCATTTTTGAAAAATGACCCCTCTCAAAGTGTTAAGACACAAACAGATGACTTATTTTTAATTAATTCTTGCTCATTTTAAAACCCGCCGTTCTTTTAATATTTCTTATTTTGAATTACACTAATTCTAGAACATTTAACTAATTAATTAGTTGTATGAAAGTTCTGTTTTATAAAATTCAATATTATTATTCACATTAATCAAGAAGTTTTATGTTTTTTTTTTTCTTTTTAATTTCTCTGAATCTTTATTGAGCAAAAAGAAAAAAAAAAGGGGGGGGGGTCTTATTTTTTTTCCAGTGTAATTAAAATATGTCAAAAGCATTTTCTGTTTTTCATGCAGACAATACTTTATTGAATTATTAATGAAAGAATAAATTTTAATCTATTTGCCGTAATTAAATTAGTTTTCTTCATATTTATTAAAGAAGTTAATAAAATTTGCTCGAAAAGTTCTACAAATGCTTATAATTAATTAAACAAAATGCTCATAATTTTTATTTTATTTTAATCATAATATTCTTTAAAATATTTTTTGAAGAATACCCATGCTTTATAATTAAAGAATAGTTATTGATTGATTATTGAGTTACGATATTTTATACAAATTTGGAAATGCAAGAAAGTGTCTTAAGGGGAACTAAGAAATTTTAAGAAACTTTGGAAGAGAAAATTTATATATTTTTATTAATTTAAATTTTAAACAAAAGCAAAAACAAGTCTTATTTTCTAATGTAATTTTTAAATAACTATTTTTAATAAAATATCAAAAATTCAGCGTTAATTAAAGTATTTTTTAATTATACTAAAAATTAAATGTATTATAATTTTTATTAATCTAAATTTTAAAACAAAACAAAACCAAGTTTTATTTTCTTATGTAATTTTTTAATAATTATTTTTAACAAAATATCAAACATTTAGCGCTAATTAAAAGTATTTTTAATTATACTGAAAATTAAGTTTATTATAATTTTATCTAGCAGTGCAATGGGTGATTTGTAATAAGTCCTTTATTCAATTTATTTATTTTTTTTTTTTTTTTAAACTAGGTTATTTTCAGTTTTGTATTTTAAACAAATATTAATTTATCGGTTATTTTAAATTGGAAATTAAACTGTACAAACACATATTCTCGCGTTAATATATTTAATAATTTAACACATTAATAAATTTTAACATTAATATATTTAAATTTATTTGAACTAATTAAAATATTTAATAATTTTTTGAATAAAAAAATCTCTGAAAGTTGTAGAAAGAGCAAAATTAATTACTTGCAAATATTTTATATTAATTTTTAATCAGAAAATTACGGAAGTATTACTTTTTTAATTATATGCACTTTTTAATATAAAGAATAACCTAATGGAACGTATACTTTAACGTGCATGATATATTTAGCACTAATTAAGAAATTTTATTATAATTTATTTTTTTAAATATCTATAAAAATTTTATAGTTCGAAAAAGAATAGCTAAACTTTTATCCTTATTATAATTATTGAAGTGAAAATATATTTAAAGAATTATTCTTTTTTCATGCAGACGATGAATTATTAAGTTAATAAATAATAAGGTTTGAGAACATTTGCATTAATTATCTTACTTTTGTTATTCTAATAAAGAAACTTAATAAAACTCGCATAAACAATTCAATGAAACAAAGGAAAGCTGTGTTCTATAACTTATCGTATTTCAATAATACTTTTTAAGGTTATGTTAAGCTATTTAATTAACGAATAAAGCTTGTAAATGAGCGTATTAATAATCTTTAGTTATTGAGTATTACAGTCGAACCTCTATTTAACGAAGTCACAAAATCCCGGAAAAAAGTTCGTTATATGGAAAATTCGTTAAATAGAGATTCACCGTTTAAAATATTTTAAACTACGTAAAACATATTTTAAATTCATAAACACTAAATATTTTTAATAAAAGTAATTAATCACACTTTTTTATATAAATTATATCTATTTGTTTTTTTATTTTACCCACCAATACCCATCACCAATTCATTTTTTCCATGTGTTTAAATCTTTGAAATCTGCAACATCGACAAACATCGTCCGGGAATACATTGTATTTTCAGTTTAAAATAAATAATTTTACATTAAAATTAACGAATTCTAATGACATTATCGTATTTATTGTTATTATAACAAATAATCTTAACCATAAATTACCACATGCGTCCTTAAATTTAAATTCTGAAAAACTCTGTTAATTTTACCTGAATTTTTCCTTTTAAAAAGTGCTTTCTCTCATAATACGTTTCGCATCTCTGTAATGCACCCAAAACCCCTTCATGCGTATTTTCTTTAAACTATAATCCGCGTCGAATTGTTTCAAACCATTTTAGCATTTCATCATACGAAGTTTTGTTAATTCCTGCATCATGATCATTTCCGTCTTCATCGCAATTCATTGCTGTATTGCTTTTATTTTTCCCACTGTCGAAAATATCGAATTCGGTTAAAGTTTCCGAGGTCTCAATTTCAGAATTAAATGAAATACAATCATCAATCAGTACATCACAGTTAATTTCTTCTTTTTTTCTCAGCTGTATCCATATTTTTTTAAGTTACTCTAAGGGACTATCGTCTTCGTCCTCCGTACTTACCGAATTCTCACTGCTGACAAAGAAAGCGCCTGGTAAAACCAGTTTAAGGCCATTGAACATCATGAAATGTGTTAAAAGAAAGAATAAGTTTGAAATGTCCAGAAATATTTTGAGAAATAGGGAGAAAAAAAAATTTAGATCACAAAAAAAAGTTCGTTAAATAGAGAATGCACTTCGCTATTTGGAGGCTATTTCACGAAGCAATTCGAAAAATGTTCTTGGTTCCAAGGAAAAGTTCGTAAAATGGAGAAATTCGCAAAATAGAGGTTCGTTAAATAGAGGTCCGACTGTAATTTGATGATTTTTGTAAAAAACAAATGCGTGAAAAAAAATCAAGAAAAATTTCTGAAAGTTTTACAAACAGCAAAATTAATTACTTACCAACTTTTCTATCACTTTTTTAATCAGAAAATTGCGAATTATTATTATTGTTATTATTATTATTTTAAATATATTAGCTTTTTAATTTAAAGAATAAACTGGTGGAACGTATACGTTAAGTAGATGATAGTTTTCACACTAATTAAAAAATTTCATTAGATTTTTTTTTTTTTTTTAATGTCTATAAAATTTTTATAAATTGAAAAATATAACTAAACTTTTATTATCATTATTATTATTTAAGCGAAAATATATTCAAAGATTTTTTTAATGCAGACAGTGAATTATTAAGTTAATAAATAAGTAATATGTTTTGAGAACATTTATAGTAATTAATGTACTTTTGTAATCCTAATTAAGAAACTTAATAAAATTCGCATAAACAATTCAACAAAGCAAAGGAAAACTGTTTGTACAGTTTTCTTTAACTTATCATGTTTCAGTAATACTTTTTAAGGTTATGTAAACTATTTCAGTAACAAATAATGTCTTTAAATGAGTGTATTAGTAGTCTTAAGTTATTATGTATTAATTTGATTATTTTTAGTAAAAAAAACGAATGTGTGAAAAAAAAAAAATCCAAGAAAAATCTCTGAAAGTCTTAGAGACAGCAAAATTAATTACTTACAAACTTTTTTATCACTTTTTTAATCAGAAAATTGTGGGATTAAATTGGGAAATTATTATTATTATTTTAAAAATATATTAACTTTTTAATTTAAAGAATAAGCTGATAGAACGTATACGTTAAGTAGATGATAGTTTTCACACAAATTAAAAAATTTCATTAGAATTTTTTTTTAATGTCTATAAAAATTTAATAAATTGAAAAAAATAACTAAACATTTATTATAATTATTGTTATTTAAACGAAAATATATTCAAAGAATTTTTTTAATGCAGACAAGGAATTATTAAGTTAATAAATAAGTGATAAGTTTTGAGAACATTTACATTAATTAACGTTCCTTTGTTATCCTAATTAAGAAACTTAGTGAAATTCGCATAAACAATTCAATGAAACAAAGGAAAACTGTTTATAAATTTTTCTTTAACTTATGGTATTTCAATAATATTTTTAAAAATTATGTAATCCATTTAATTAACGAATAAAGTCTGTAAATGAGGGTATTAATAGTCTTAATTTATTGTGTATTAATTTCATGATTTTTCGTAAAAAAGAAATGTTTGAAAAAAAAATATTTTTTTTTTCAATAAAAATCTCTGAAAGTTTTAGAAACTGCAAAATTAATTACTTACAAACTTTTTCTATTACTTTTTTAATCATCAAATTACATAAGTATTATTACTTTTAATTATATTCACTTTTTAATATAAAGAATAAGCTGACGGAACGAATACGTTAAAATAAATGATAATTTTCACACTAATTAAGAAATTTGATTAGATTTTTTTTAATACCCATAAAATTTTTATAAATATAATTTATTATTATTATTATTATAATGAAGGGAACGAATATTTTTTCCAACTGGATTAAATCATATTCGAGGATGGAGTAGCACAGATGACGTTTATTCCAACAGAGCGAAAAATGTCCAGATCAAGAATCGAACCTGGATACTTGGCGTGCCGTGCCAATGCCTTACCTGTTAGGCTATCCAGACGATTATAACTGGCGGACATAATTCACTCTTATTTGTTGGACTTGGCTGCGAACTGCAGCGCTAGTTTCATTCACCCGAGCTATAACTATAGCATTTACATGATGAAAGTGTGTTTTAACACGGAAACTCCTGTATACCATGTATTAGGTCATAATGAAGGGAACGATTTTTTTTTCAAAAATATTAAAATTAAATACTTTATTTAATCATTTTTTTAATTAAAGTACTTTTGTTGATTTTAAAAAAGGAGGAAATTTCTAAAGATTTTTTTTTTCAAAAAATTATACATTTTGAAATTAGTTTTAAAAATATTTTAATGGTAAAATAGAAAGTTATTAAAGTTATAGTGTTATAGATCAAATTTTCTTTTGTCACTTTAGCACTTAAAAAATAACCTAAAATTATAATAATATTTACTACTAGAAAATAATTAGAAACTTTACATTAAAATAAATAATTATTAACGGGGCATTAAAAAAAAATCTTTCGCATATCTTTTTTTACGCTTTTAATTGTGATAGTTTCGTAATTAATGCATTTATAGGAAGAAAATATAAGAAAATACACAATAAAGAAACATTTTCTTATTCTGCAACACATTCTTACATTGTCTCTAAAGGAAAAAAATGTAACAATTTTTGAAAGCTCTTTTTTAACACTTTCCAACCAAATTCAAAACTGTTTATGAATTCGGTTTGTCTGTCTGTCTATCCGTCCGTGCTCTAACTCATGTAAATATAGTCCGATTGCCATGAAATTTGCCGATGTTATGGGTATCACTATGGCATGTTTGGTATTGAAAATGGAGTGTATAGCATTTACGGTTCATTTACAGATGCACTCAAAAGAATTCCATAACATTACGGTCTATGGGGAAAAGTCGTTTGCGGTGTATTTTAATGACACCACACTATTTTAGTCATATCGAAATTTATATATATCACTGAGTTGTACTACGGCGCTTCCTGTAGAATATGGCGTGCATAGAATATATCGTTCATATACAGGGGCCCACAAAAGAATTTAGCTGGAGAAGAAATTTAACTATTGAAGTGTATCAAAGATAAGTGCTGGAAGTTCATTTTCAGTTGTGGTACGTATTTTTAAATTGAACTATTTTTTTAAATATTACTTGGTGTGAATAAATTCCATAGGTCATATACAGGGCTGCACAAAAGTTCTCAAGTACATTTCCGTTTATTCGGTGAAATTGCGGAATGGAAATTCCCAACTGTGCTATTCGTTTCCTTGTACTAACTCTTAGCATACTATGTAGTATACATACAAACCCATAGATTATATACTGGGCTGCACACGCACACACAAAAAATATATACATGTATTTCTTTTTTTTTCCGACAATTGATTGTAATAGAGAAAATTTGGTTTTCAAATGCGGTACGAGTTTTTCAAATTGTTTATTTAAACATCACATTTCACATTAATATAAACTGTGAAGTTTTGTTACAGTATACTGAATGCGTTGGAAGGTGTTACATAATCTATGCTGTATGCATAATTTTTCGTTCTTGTTATGTAATTGTTTTCAGTATTGGTAAACACAAGCATTGTTTATAGTTCAATTTCTTTTATTAGCCAAATCTCCATGGAAAAATATTTAGACTTTTTCACAGGCTGACAAAAGAGGTTTAAAATTACTACTGAAGGAAAAACTCATTCACTTCTGACAAAAAGTTTAGTAAGTTAAACTGTATACATATCAATAAAATGTTAAAAATATTATAAATGAAAAAATTAAGAAATACTGTTTAAGGGATCAACACAAAATAATTTTCTTCTTTTATTTTAATTTAAGCATAATCTAAAAATCTCATTTAGAGAAAAATTCTTGAAGAAAAGCACAATATCTGTGGTCTTTAACAGTTATACGATCCAACTTTAATAAAAAAAGAAAAATTCGTGACCCATCTAATATCAGTATGGAAATTGTTGTATGAGCTCTATACGCTATAAAAAAAAAAAGCACAATCAAAAAAAAAAAAAAAAATTGCAATTTAACAAATTACAACGGCCATTTGGAAAAGGATTTTTTCAAAGACTAAAATTTAAGACATAAAAAATCGCACGGGTTGATACTACATTACGTACGCCATGAATTAAACATTAATAGTGTTATTGCACGTAAAAATTGCAAGCGACAAAGATCGCCTGCGACTCTACGTATTATCCACCTGAAACTTATACGTATTACCCAAGCGTTTCATTGGCTGTCCGGGAAAAACGGTTTTCCATCGTCCAAGAAATCTGACGACCATTTTTAAATGAAATTTCATTCTTAAACTTCTAAACATCTCACAATATTACTTTTTACACAGTCGTATAGAGAAACAAATGTACTTTTAAATGCAATTTGTTTGAAAGCTGTATCTCAATTTGTTTCTGAGTTATTAATTTTTTTTGTAGTTTTTATTACTTTTTTGTCATAGTGGCAACAGAAATATCCATCTCTGTTGAAAGTAAAGGGAAATACAGATTACTGTATAAACCAATCAAAAAACGAATAAAATGTGGATTCAACCAATAAAAACCTTCAGATATGCTTTTGATTTCCTACCCTGACGAGGACAATAACCATTTTTCCGAATGGTTAATAATTGGTAAACCCAATGTGTGTAAGTGTAATAATAATTTAAACAACACACACATTACATAGATAATGAAAAATACGTTTATCTATTATCGAAACACAACTTTACAACCTCACAACGAGGTCATAACATAATACCGACTGACTGTTAAACTTTTTATGTATTGAATTATGAATTGATGAAAATTTTATCTTCTAAAGCATTTTTCGTGAATTTTTAGAATTACATTAGAAGATTTACATTATCATTTAATAAATTATAGAAGGACTTTAAAAAGATTGAAAGATTTAAAAGGATTAATTAAATTTGAATTTATAGGGATTATGTGCAATATTTATAACGCCACTTAAATCTTTTATTTTAAATATTTTTCTTAGTATTTTGCAGAATAAGGAAATGTACAAATATAATGTTCTTACAATAGAAATATAGAAATATTTCCGAATTGAAAAATCTGAAGCTGAAAAGATGCAAATGCAAAAGAAATCAACCTTTTAAAATTATCTGTGTTTTGCGTAACCAATAAGGCTTCTGGATCAAAACAATTCTTTGCAAAAAGGTAAAAGAAATCATCCTTATTTTATTTATTTTTTATTTTTATTTATTTATTTATTTGTGTGCAACCAATAAGGCTTCTGGATCAAGATAAAGTAATGCATCTATAACTTATTCTAAGCTATATTACTACTAACTGATGTATTAAATGAATTTTATAACAAGTTATTTTGATGGTACTTATAAGTACCGTCAGTAAATAAAGGGTTAAGAAAACACCATCTCCCCACTTTTAGTTTAAGGTAATAGAATTTATGATTATTGCAGTTGTAAAATATTGTATTTAAAAATTTTTTTAAACAGATCAAATAAAAGATATATTTTGTGGCAAATACCAACTGTTCCACGACCCACCAAAACACCCAACGCGACGCACCATTGGGTCCCGACCCATAGTTTTGGATCTGCTGGCCTAGAATACCCTTTTAGAAAACATTTTTTACCAAATTGTTTTCAAGCTTTATTTTTAGGCGTATACAAAGAGTTGTTTTTTTCCCCTAAGACTATAATATATTTTTTAAGAATATATATATATATATATATATATATATATATTAATTAAAGCATTTTTTTTATATTAAAAAAGAAAGAAATTTTTAAAGATTTTCTTTTTTTTTTTTAAATATATGTTTTTAAATCAGTTTTTAAAACATTTAAATCGTAGCGTATAAAGTTTTTAAAGTATCAGTTATAGATCAAATACTATTTTGTCATTTTAGCACTTAAAAAATAATCTAAAATTTTAATAATATTTCTACCAGAAAATAGCTAGAAACTTCAAGCTAAGATAAATAAATAATCATTATATTAGATGTAAATTTTCAACTGGGTGAAAAATGTCCGGACCAGGATTCGAACCAGGTATCTACCATCTGAGCTGACCCGGACGAATCTGGTGGAACTTTTTCACCCAGTAACCCTTAATCATTAGATAAAATCATTATAAATAATCATAATGTAAAAAAGACTCTTTCGTATGATTCTTTTTACACTTTTCATTGTTGTATTTGGGTATAATTAATGCAAGAAATTTTGAAAGCTTTTTTTTATACAATTGTTTTCAGTATTGGTAAAAGCAAGTATTGTTTATAGTTCAATTTCTTTTATTAGTCTAATCTCTAGGGAAATATATCTAGAATTTTTCATCGTTGACTGAACAGAAGAAATGTAAAATTTCTACTGTAGGAAAAATTCATTAAATTCTGACAAGAATTTATAAAGTTAAACTGTATACATAACTAAGCAATTATCAATAAAATGATAAAAATATTTTTCATGAAAGTATTTAAGAAATATTTTTTAAAGAATTAAACACAAAATAATTTTCTCCTTTGCTGAAAATATCGTTAGGTTTTTTTAAAGCTAGGACTAATATAAAAATATATTTAGAGAAAAATGCTTGAAGAAAAATACAATATGTATGGTCTAGAATATCCTGTTAGAAAACTTTTTCTACCGTATTGTTTTCAAACTTTATTTTTTAGACATATACAAAGAGTTGTTTGTTTTTCCTAAGAAGACAATTTTGTGTAGGGAAGTAAAAATTAATTAATCTGCTATAATGTATACTAACAAACAAATTTAATGAATTTTTGTGGAAAAACTTGATGAAATTTTTAGGAGAATGAAATTAAAAAAACAGGATTATACGCAACAACATGCACATATTTATTCTTTTTGTTGATAAGTTTTTGCTTTTGATCAACTAAAACAAACTAAAAGAAGAAAAATTGCAAAAACGGATTGCCTTTCAGATAATGAGATTCTTTTTATGTAAAATAGCTGTAAATAGTTGTACAGAAAACAGTCTAATTTTATTATTATTAGACAATATTTTTGTTACCTTAAATTTCTGATTAAATATGGATGCAATTTGCATGTCCCTTAGGAATTTAGAAAATCTCGAATTATACAGATTTCTGCTGTATTTTCGAAAACAAAGTTTTTAAAGTGCACAAAGAAAAAATGCTCTTTAATTGAATTAATTGTTACTTTTCATCTTTGAAGACAAAATAGATTATTTTACAAGAAATTTCTATATCTAAATACAGTAAACTCCCGATTATCCGCGAGTCTAAATTTCTTTTTTTTTCTTTTTTTATCTTTGAGAAGAAACTTATTTCTGCGATGTAGGATGAGTTTTCGATCCTTTTTACTAAATATGATTTCCATTTGAAAACGTGGAACAATCACGTGCACAAAGCAGATGCAGCTAATCTTGAGGGTGTCGCAAGGCCACACACCTGTTGATAAACAATGTACGGGTATTGAAAGTCACCCCCGCCCCCCTGTTATGATTTTGTTTCTCCCGTTTTTCATAAAGCACACCAGTTTGTTTGTTTTAGCTGAGCTGTGAACACGTGTCTTACAGAAGTTCGCGTTTGTATTTAAATTTTATAGTTTTGCATTTTCAATACGTATTTGAAAAATGTCACAAAAAAGAAAAAGAGTTGTGTTAACGATTCAAGATAAATTAGAACTGATTAAAAAAATTGAAAATGGTGCTACAAGAAAACAAATAAGCTTGCAATATGGAATTGGAGAATGCACAGTTAGGGAGTGTGTGAATGCACAGTTAGGGAAGAAGTGTTTCAGTACAAAAAAACACACTTTTGACGGATTTTCTAAAGAAATAAACCTACAAATTTGTAAGTAATGAATAATTTTATTATTCCTGAAGTAATAAGTATCTTTATGTTACCCATTGTGCGTAGAAACTGTAAAATGTATGCTTGTGTTACTTATTATGTGCATAAATTGTTCAAGTACATATTTGTGTTGATTTGTTCCCTTTTTTTCAAAATTTTGTGGATTATCAGCGAAATCAATTATCCGCGATAGTCGCGCCACCCAATTCCGCGGATAATCGAGAGTTTACTGTATCATTAAATTTTGGACAATTTAATCCTTGATTAAAATGTAAAATTATTCACAGATTATTTAAAAATAAAAAAAATATGTACCAGAATATATTTAGAATTTTTGTAATTAAAAAGAAATTTCTGGATTAGATAAAAAAAATTCTAAATATTTTTACAAGAATATTCATGATATTTCCAACGAGACTATTGCTGAGCAGCTGAACTTCAGGAATAAACTGTCTCCGACCTCAAGAATAGAAAAAAGACCGCATTATTCAACCTTGATTAATGATAATATTTGCTTTTATTTCTGTTGTTTGTTTGTTTTTGCTTAACATACATTTAATTTAATCTTTTTATATTTATTATTTATTATGAACGAAAACGAATTTTTGGTCTATCTCTATTATTTATATATATACAAGGTGGTTCAAAAGGTTATGTCCAACTGGCACATGTGGGTGTGTCATGTCAAGAGGAGCAAGAATTACATAAGATCCGGGAGTCGGAAGCGTGACCGTGACGCAAACAAAAATTTAAAAAAAAAACGGTGTAAAAAAACCTTTATTTTACAAACAACTTAATCGACGTACAAAATACAAATGTAAAATGTTACAATTCATAACAAGTGCTCAAAATATACCCATTAATCGTGATGCATGCATCAACACGGCGCCGCATAGAATCGCGTACACATTCCGATTGGCCACGGACACGTCTACCGAACACGTGCCGCAGCTTCAGCGATCCGCGCCATGAGGTCCATGTGTAATGGATCGGGTGTCTCCTGCAACAGAGACAAAAGGTACGTTCTGACTTGTATTTTGCCTCCTTCTCTAGTATTCTTGGAAAATCTTTTATTCTGAAATCATCTGCGGTTTATTCACAAAAGAAAGAGGGGAATCAACAATGGGTCAGGAGATAAGGAGCTCGACTCTACTTGAAGGAAAGGTTCCTCTTTTGCCGGACATCAGTCCCTTTCCTGCTAAAGTCGTTAAAAATCAAAGACACCGAAAAGCCACAAAAAACGAAGCCGACACTGAAATTAGTTAGAAGGATAGTGGGTACGCAGCCTTAAGATATCCCTAGAAGTAGAAATCCAGGAGGGGTTAGATTTGATGATCGCAGTGGCCACGGTACAGGTCGATTGGAACGTGTCTGCGATTCCATGTGGCGCCGATGTGAAGCATTCATCACGGCTAATGGCGCACGTTTTGACCACTAGTTATGAAATGTAATATTTTTCATTTGTACTTTGTATTTCGATTAAGTTTTTTTGTAAAATAAAGGTATTTTCATACCGTTTATTATCTTTTCTTTGCGTCACGATCACGATGCAATTGCACCGTCAGGATCGCGTTTCCGACCCACAGTTCCTATGTAATTCTTACTCCTCATGACCTGACATACCCACAGGTGCCGTTTGGACAGGACATTTTGAACCATCCTGTATATTATAACAAATAAATAACTGCATATAATTATATTCATATTCAAGGTTGGAGTAGCACAGTTGAAGTTTATTCCAACAAAGCGAAAAATGTCCAGATCAAGACTCGAACCTGGATACCTTGGCTTTGTTACAAATGTATTATCTTATATTAGGAAGAACCTCATTTCATAGATATCAAATTATTGCACGTCAATAATTAGGTAAATAAATTAAATTTCTCCTACCTGGTTTCCACGATCAGGTCCGCCCGGAAGCGCAATGGATAAAGTTCAGACATATTCCATCACTGCTAAGTTTCTCGAGAGATATCCAAAATCTTTATTTGAAAGGGAAAAAGATGTGGATTATTATTTATCTATTATTTATGCATAATAGTATGTTTCTGTTGGAGCAGTGGATGCGTAGACATTATTTATTTATCTTGAGTATAATATTAAAAATAAACATTAAGTTCATCCGGGCGTGAATAGCGAACGACCCGGCATGAAGTACATATTCACAGCAACTGACTATATGTCAGAGAGGGGGGAAAAGGAGGCTAAAAACATGCCTCTACATTTAACCACGTTTAGCGGGAGAATTTGATAAGCTAGCTTTAATGCACATACAACATTGACATTGAAAAGAAGAAAGAAGTGTCTTTGAGTCCGGAATAAATGAAGCAGTTCTTTTTTCTGGAATAAAGTGTTTGTTACGAGGGGTTCACACCTATTAACAGGCTTTCGTGCCAATGCCCAACGTATTGAGCTATCCGTACGGTACCTGGCTGATATAATTCACTCATATTTGTTGGACATGGCTGATAACGCTAATTTCATTCATCGAGCTAAAACTATAGCATTTACATGTGTTAAAGTGTGATGATAACACGGAAACTCGGATCCGCGCCATGTCAGCCGGATACTGTCTGGATAGCTCAATAGGTAGAGCACAGCCACGAAAAGCCAAGGTATCCAGCTTGTCTGGACATTTTTCGCTCTGTTGGAATAAACTTCAACTGTGCTACTCCAACCTTGAATATAATTTATTCAGTTGAAAAATATTCTTCTCTTCATATTGTAATTCATTTCTCACTTTTATATCTATACTGTTACTACTCCTAACAACAACAAAAATGTATCTATGGCTATCATTGAAATTTGCCTTGTAATTTTTAACTTGTTCTATTCCAGCCTTGAATATAATTTATCCAGTTTAAAAAATATCCTTCTCTTCATATTGTAATTCATTTCTCGCTTTTATATCCATACCGTTACTACTGTTAATAACAACAACAATAACAACAAAAATGTATCTAGGTCTATTATTGAAATTTGCCTTGTAATCTTGGACCTTGTGCTACTCCAACCTTGAATACAATTTATCAAGTTGAAAAAATATCCTTCTCTTCTTATTGTAATTTGTGACTAACTTTTATATCCATACTGTTACTACTGCTAACAACAACAACAAAAAAGTATTTGTGGGCAATCATTGAAATTTGCCTTGTAATCTTGGACTTCTCCTTCTTAATCTTGCCTTGTAATCTTGGACTTCTCCTCCATAATCTTGACTGTTTTGCATAATTGAACATATTATCATTTTAATTTTTTCACTTTTAAAAAGAGTAATATTATTGCATGTTATTTTTCAGTTTAATTATATTTATCATTGTTAAAGCTATCCTAAATGCTTTTTTTTTCTTTATTTCTAATTATACTCACTCTTTTGCAGTTTAGACTGCAGTTAGAATTCTTCTGCCTAGTGGGTCCCTGTGTTTAACACTTTCAGGGGCAAGCAGAAATTTAGTGTAAGCTATGTTTCTGTAATGTTGAATTCACAACGGAAATTTCGAAAAAAATTACTTAAAAATAGAAAAAAGCAATTTTATAACTTTTTCCCATGAAAGTTTTAAAAGTAAAACTTAATTGTATATTTCTGGTGCAAATATTGATTAAAAGTTGGTGGGATATAATTCCAGGTGAGCCAAAAGTTCGTTAAAACTTTAAAAACTCATAAAAAAAGAAGAAATTGTGATAAAGGAGTGCGGTTTGCAAGAAAAGGTTCACAAGGTAGTCGGATTCTTTTAGCAGAAAAGAAAGAAACAATTTAACGAATTACAACGATCATTTGGAAAATGATTTTTTCAAAGACTAAAATTTAAGACATAAAAAATCGCACGCAGTTCATCATACATTATGATACATACATCATCATACGCCATGAATTAAACATTAAAAGTGTTATTACACGTAAAAATTGCAAGCGACAAAAATCGCCTGCGGCTCGTCAGATTTCGTGAAACTTACGTATTATCCACCTGAAACTTGCGTATTATCCAAGCATTCCATTGGCTGTTCGGGAAAAGGCTTTTCCATTGTCAGATTTCCAAGAAATCTGACGACCAATTTTAAATGAAATTTCATTCATAAACTTCTAAACATCCCACAATATTACTTTTTACACCGTCGTATATAGAAAAAAATGTACTTTTAAATGCAATTTTTTTTAAAGCTGTATCTCAATTTGTTTCTGAGTTATTAATTTTTTTTTTAGTTTTTATTACTTTTTTGTCATAGTGGCAACAGAAGTATCCATCTCTGTTGAAAGTAAAGGGAAAATACAGTTTACTGTATAGACCAATCAGAAAACGAATAAAATGCGGATTCAACCAATAAAATGCTTCAGTAATAATTCAATTAAATGCTTTTGATTTCCTACTCTGGCGAGGACAACAACCATTTTTCCAAATGGTTAAAAAATTAGTTAAAAAAATCACATGTATAGGGCACTGACGACCCGAGACACAAGGAACAGGACAACAGCTCTGTCGTAGAATGTTCTGGAGGTCATGTTGAGCATTTGTTATTGGAAGAACAAATGAATGAAGCGTATTGTTGTCCCAATGCCCTCTACATATGATTTTTTAAACTGATTTTTATTATTTATTTATTTTTTGTTGTTGTTGTTGCTAAAAAAATCCGACTACCTTGTGAGCCTTTTCTTGCAAACCGCACTCCTTTATCATAATTTCTTCCTTTTGTATGCGTTGTTAAAGTTTTAACAAACTTTTGGCTCACCCGGTATATCCTAGCGCCCCTCACCGACTTAAAAAATCGCTACTACTCTTAGGCAAGGCCTAAAGTTGGCTCCAACTAGGGAGTTTAGGAAATAAAGCTCTAAATAGGCTATTTCTCATTTTGCTTTTTAAATTAGTATAAATTAATTTTGTATATAAATCAATTTATTTTCACCAGCTTAACCCTCTCGCTGCGCAACCCGAGAGTTTCTCTGGCAAAGTAAAAGTAGCAAAATTTGCACAACCCGAGATTTCATCGGGGATGCATTTTACCGTCTATTTAACTCTCCTTGATCATTCCCACTAGTTATTTTTTTATTCTAAATTTTGCCTTATCTAATCGGAGAAATTTGCCGATTGAATGAGACGAAAATTTCTGTTTTGAAAAACCGGTGGCAAAAGAATAAAAATTCTTAAAAGACGCTCGTCGTGAAGGAGTTAAATGCGCAATTTTTGAAGCTATTTTGATAAAACAATTACGCAGCGAGGGGTTAATAATCGGAAAACGAGAATTATTCAAATTTGAATAGAAAAAAGAAAATTTCTTTAAATTTCTAATGAGGTGTTCCTTGTTAAATTACGACAAACGTAGTTCATATGATATAGATAACTAAGCAATTATCAATAAAAAAGTAAAAGTAAAAAAAAAATATGAAAAAAAAGTTTTTTTAACAAAACTTTTAAACGCTCAAACACTAAAATGTTTTCCCTCCTTTATGACAATGCTACTTGATTCTTTCTAAGCTAAATCTAATCTAAAAAGCTGATTTAAAGAAAGATTCTTGAAAAAGATACGATGTCTATGTTGCAGTATACAGTTTTTTCCTTTCTTTTTTTTTTTTAACTTCTCAACCGTATTGTTTTCAAACGTTATTTTTTTACCAATACAGAAAATTCTTTGTCTTTACTGACAAGAAAACTTTGTTTCGGGAAGGAGAAATTAATTATTGTACTACAATGTACCCTAATAAACAAATATCATTAATTTTTTGCAGAGTAACTTCGTGAATTTTTATGAGAAGTAACAAAATATAATTATACACTGGGTTTCATTATGATATAATCGCACCGCCTTTTTAATGTTTTTAAAAAATATAAACAAATAAAAGGTATTTGCTAAAAATATTTTAATTCGAAAAGTGAGCAAATACCCCATTGTTTCAAATAAAAGTAAAAATATTTGGTTTGGAAATGGAAATACAAAATAATAATAATAATAATAATAATAATAATACACACTTAACCAATGTACATTTATCTTTAAAACGACGATTTCGGTTTAAAAAAGTATTAATATTAACCCGTTTAGCAAAATTCTATTCTGGAATTCACTTCCTGATTTTGCCAGGCTTTCTCTTTTCATGAGTGAAAATAAAATATTTTCCCAGAATGCATTCCGATTGGTTTGACGTTTCAGCTTAGTTTCGATCTGGAATGGGAGATATCATCACTTCTTCCAAGACCTTTTACAACTAAATATTAATATTTTAATATTGATTTTTTACATAGTCATCGGATACGTAATTTATGTAATACATAAAAATTATAAAAAAATTGGACAATCATAAGTTCGTTAAAATACAGGGTTGTTATAATTAAAGTTCGCCAATTCAGAAGGCTCTAGAGCCGGTTCTATGGCTCCAAACGAAACAAAATTTCACTAGTACATAGTTGAAGAGATGCGCTCTGCGAAAATCGAAAAAAATAATTAGTTAAAATTTTTGTCAATAGGTGGCGTTGCGCCAATATTTAAGCCTATATTTGCAGATTCCTTTATTTTGTAAAAAACAAAATACAGGAAATTTTATTTAACAGTTGGTAAAAGTAAACTTTTTCAGATTCGTTATATCAATTTCGGTCAATCCAGATGAAACACACAAAATCACAAAACTTCCCCCAACGCTTGAAAAAGATCACATTTTATTCAAATTTTCGACGAACGACGTCAAAGTGACGTCGCAACTTCGAAAACTTGAAATACCCTTCTAACCACCTAACGATTTAAAACTTGCTGATAAAGTGTATCTGTGATTTCTTTGACACTGGAACAGTTAATTGTTCTGAAAAGCATTTGAATCTACGCTTTGTGGTTAATGGTAATTTTGAAAGAAAAGGCACTTCTTGTAAAGTTATTTTATCAAAATAACAGCAACGCAGATGCAGCTCTTCGAGAATTCATGAAACTAAAAGATGTTAGACGTGGACCAATGTCGGGTCGTGGAGTTTACAAAATGATTAAAAAGTTCGAGAAAACAGGAAAACTCGACATTCTTCCTGGCAGAGGACGAAAAAAGGTAAACATTTCTAGCATTGAAGATATTGCTACTGCTGCCGTGGATTTAGCAAGCCAGTCATCATTTGACAATGCAAGTGTGCCAGCTATTGCGAATGAATTCGATATGCCGATTTCCACTGTGAGAAAAGTGATGCTTTGCGCTACTATTCATACAAGATTCAGAGGGTGCAACAACTAATACAGGTTGATACCGAAAGTCGGCTATCATTTTCACTACAGTTTCTTGCACGAATGAATGTGGACAATTCTTGGCCCTGGAATATTCTATGGACTGATGAAGAGCATTTTTAATTAAACGGACAAGTGAACACACACAACTGTCGAATTTTGGCGAAAGAGAATCCTAATGTTGTCCAAGAATTTCCATTGCATGCAGCTAAAGTGACGGTGTGGTGTGGTTTCACAGGTACGTTTATGATAGGGCCATATTTTTTTGAGGAACTAACATCCACAGGACCCATTACATGTTCCGTAAATGGGAGAAGGTATCTCAATATGTTGTCAAATTTTCTTATTCCCGAGCTGCAACAGCGAGGCTGCCTTCAAAATATCGTGTTTATGCAAGACGGTGCACCACCGCACATTACTAGAGCAGTTCGGACTTTCTTAACAAGCCATTTTACAGAAGACCGCATCATAAGTCGTTATTTTCAAACAGTCTGGCCACCACGATCGCCTGATCTAACACCATTCAATTTTTGGTTGTGGGGATTTTTGAAAGATTCTGTATCTAAAGACAGATATCAGACAATCTCTGATCTGAAAGATAGTATTAGATTTCATATTCGCTCAATCTCACAGGACAGTTTACGCAATGCCGTAGAAAGCACAATTCTGATAATGGAATGCGTTATTGAAAATGGTGGAGGATTCATTGAGCATGCGTAATGTTATTCTTCGTTATCTTATTTCCTCGTTGCCGAGCGACATGTTTTATTTTTGTTGATGCAGATTACATCACATGAAATTCTATTCATTTTTCTGTATTGTTTGGAGTCATAGGTCAGGCTCTAGAGCTGTCTGATTAGGTGATTTAATTATAACAATTCGCAGTTCCTCGAAGTTTGTTGAATTTTTAAAATTTGTGTGCTTCGTCTGGATTGACTGAAATTGATATAATGAATCTGCAAACATCGCCTTAAATATTGGTGCAACGCCACCTACTGGCGAAAAATGTAACTATTTTTTTTTCGATTTTCTCAGAGCGCATCTCTTCAACTACGTACTAGTGAAATTTTGTTTCGTTTGCAGCAATAGATCCGGCTCTAGAGCCTTCTGAATAGGCGAACTTTAATTATAACAACCCTGTATATCAAATGTTCTTAATATTTACCTTTCTTATCGTACTGAATGTCTCAAGCAGTGCTTATATAATTAAGTATCAATATTTTAGCACCAAAATTATGTACAGACTTCGAAAACATTACATATATAACTCATAAAAGTTTCAAAGAGTTTAAACTATAAGAAATATATATATAAATGCATTACGATATTTTGTATCATTAAGAGGGGGGTCTGACCCCCTACGGGCTTCGGTCGCCAACCCCCATTCAGACACCCCAGATTCTAAAAGCACGCTAATTTCATAGGTTTTAAAAAGATTGTATTATAATTTAAAAAAACAACTGCGATCTCTCTGCAAACGGGTTTCTATTCGTTTTCCTTTGATTGGGGATTTTTAAGACCAAATCAGCTCCTGTTAAGAGATACAATGGCTGTTTTTATCTTTCATTAAAAAAAATTAGTTAAAAATTTGAAAATAAGCTAATGTCTAATTAAGAATTGAATTAAGTAAACGCAGCTATTGTCTCCCGGTATTTTTGAACAACGCTATAAGAAAGTTCTTTTAAATAAACCATATTAAATATATCTTTTTAAATCTGACGTAATTTTCACCAAAGTTTTCTTTCTCTTTATTAATATTCATGTGAAATACTTTTGTTTTTAGAAAGGAAATATTATTTGCGCTGTCTTAGGATTCAGAACAATAGTTGAAAAGATTATCTCAAAATATGAAGTAAATGACTTGCGCAAATATATTTTTTTAATTTAAACTGTTTTGCATTATTATTTCGCCATTTTAAATATGACGTAATTTCCCCCATTTACTACTTTTAACGCATAATAATGAATTTTTTTATTTTAAAATTTTCTTTCTCTTTTAAAATTCACGTGTAAATATAGTTTTTATGACGTATATTTCAATGTTTTCCTGCTTTTAAAACATAATCATTTAATTCTAATTTGAAAGTTTTTTTCTGTTTGTAATAGCCATGCGTAAATAATTTTTTTATTTGAAGGAAATATTATTCTTTGCACTGTTTTTAAAATTGGTAGCAATTTAAAATAACACTCTTTACTAGAATATGTACAAAAATGTCTTTCGAAATGCTGAAAATTTGAATTTAAAATGGAAATAAAACCTCGAAAAATGAATCAAATAAAAAAATAAATGAAGTCTGCACACTGGAAACTTCTAATGTATAAAATGATCTAAAAATGATTAAATTCCTATGTATAGTTTTTGCTCCTAAAAAACTCTTTTAATGGAACGATTTTGACCAACTTTAACATTAAATATCTTTTTAAATAATTATTCGATTAAAAACTGTCTACGTCAGCGTGTTTATCAAACGTTTCTATATAATATCACCGATTTTCACATTTTTTGTATGCAGTAGTTTGTTTAATATTAACAAAGAAAAAAAACCCGGTCACAAAAAAATCCTAAACAGCGCTGGTGACAGCGTTAGTTACTTTTTTTTAGAATAGAGATATACATTTTATAAGGTTCTTTTCCTTCATCTTATATGACATTGTTTTGTTGTAAAAAAAGGCATGGATGGACATACCATAGAGGTGACACTTAGTATGATTTCAATTGAATTAAAATAGTTTTAAATTTCAAATTTATTCTAAAGTGTTTTTTAAATATAATTTTTAGATGTGTCTTTTTAGATCATCTAATTAATTAATCCCTTGGGGACGAGCGACTGGGTACGTGCCAGGTAAGATGTTCCGAATCCGTGATTATTCCCACCAGTAAATTTTTAATGTAAGTTTTGCCTTATTTAAGCCGAGCATTTTCCCGATTCGATTAGGCGAAGATTTCTGCTTTCAAAAACTGGGGATAAAATATTAAAAATTCTGTAAAAGACGCTCGTCTCGAAGGGGTTAATAAATAAAATTCACTTTAATGTTCCCAAGATTACTCCAGCCGTTAATAGGATAAATAAAAACCAAATTAACTATCTCATCCTAAAGTCTCTAACAAGACTGTTGCATGCTGTTCGTCCGTTAATGAATAAATAAAAGACTATCTATGACCATATGCTCTTTTGCATATTAATTTAAACACTTATTATTAATTCTCAGTTTGATAGCCAATTCAAATGCTTATTTCAGTGCCAAAGAGCTACTCTGTTTATATTAACCCCTTGAAGGGCACCCATATATTACATCTACCACTTAATTTTAATTCGTAAATGCCACATTGACACCAGAATAAAATAATTATATTTTGCTTAATAGAATGTACGCGAAGAAAAGCATTTACTTAGTTTCATATAAATTTGTTCATAAAAACCGGTGTCATTCAATCATTTTAACATTTTAGCAACAGAAATACTTTGCCTCTGAAAGGGTTAAAGAAGGCGTCCGGCATTCATTAATGTCAATGTAGTTACTTCTAAATATTATTTTCCCATTGCCCAGCCTTGGCATCATATAAGAACGCTAAAATTTTGATACTCCAATTAACGGTCGCTTGGATTGATTTAATTTAAAATTCCCATTAAGGGATATATTCTTTGGGGTTATGTTGATCAGCTTTCCAACATTTTTGGCTTGACGCACTTCCAATATTATCTGACAACTTATCATTCACTCTCTGACCACACTGCTTGTAACAACCAATTCTGATTGGGTCCCTCTCTGGCACTGAATTTTAGATGTCTGTCTTTACAATAAATAAAACAGTTGGACTTTAACCCCTTGTGAACGAGCGATCGGTATACGTGCCACTTGAGGTGCTCAGAATCCTTCATTATTCCCACCAGCTATTATTTATTGTTAAGTTTACCTTATTTAATCTGAGCATTTTAGCGATTCAAGTAAAAAAAATTCTGTTTTGAAAAACTGGTGGTAAAAGATTAAAAATTAAGCAAAGGGCTTTCGTTGCGAAAGGGTTAAACCATTACAGCTAAACCAGTGAATAACGGACACCCCAGGATCTCAGAATTTGTCCGCTATTCGGAGATGTCCACCTTTGAGAGGTAAAGTTATACTGATATATAGGTGTTGGAGATCGAAAAAGTGTCCGCTAAATACAGGTGTCCGTCATGGAGGTTTAACTGTATTTGCATTAAATAAAAATAGAAATTGATTGGAACTGAAATTTTCCCTTACTTTCAAAAGAAGGCATATAAAATTATTATACATATTTTTTTTATATATTTTACTATAGCTCAGATTTATTTCTAAAATCATAAATTGTGGTCTTGAATAGCTGAAAAATTCCGTCTCAAAAACAGAGGAATACTAAAACTGAAAATATACCGCAACTTTGCTGCCAGTACATTTTACGTTTTTTTACGGATTTTTTTTTACAATATAATAAACTATGTGAGAATATTTCTTCATTGTATTTGGTGACTAATTCTGAAATTAATTCTCTTAAAATATTGCAAATTACAGGTTAATTATATTGATACACGTCTCGGAATAAGCAATCCTAAGTGTCACAGAAAATGATAAACATGTCGGAAATTGTACGTCAAACGTGACAAATGTTCGCACTAAAACTAGTTTTATAAATGTTCAGATTTTGGTGCAATAGCTCTTGCACTCTTTTGCAAAACTGCATGAATACAAAATGTATTACGATTATCTATGTATTAACCCATTTGTGCCTAGTGTCCCATTTTTGGGACGTTTCAAATTCTAATGAATAAGTATATTTTTCTTCTTCTTTATAACATGAAAATTGTATGAAGTAATTGTCTATAAATGTCTTTTTCTATAACCGAGAGATGACAGTATAAGGTGGATATTTATTTGCTTAAATGAAGGCTTTTTTCGGTGCTTATAAATTTTTAATTTTTCAAGATGGCGAAATGTAAAAAGTAAGTTTATTTGCATTTTTTCTATCAAGAATCCAAAAACGCAAGTCATAATCTTAGCTTGTAGACTTTTTTAAAATACGTATTTTTTTAAATTGCGAAATTAAATGTCCAAGCCTATTTTTTATGCCTTTTTATAACGTTCAAAATAAAGTGTTCTAGGCACAAATGGGCACATATTTTTGTTGGGCATTTAAGAGACAGTTATTTATGTAATCTCTTTTTGAAGATATTTATGAAGTAAATAGTTTTTAAGTCAGCAATACGATTATTCTTATTTTATTATTATTAATAGTTGTAACGTTATAAGTCTCTGTAAATAATAAATATATATTTTTTTGTAGTTCATAAAAATACTAATTATCGTACATAATATACAATTCAAAAACTTTTTAAATATAAATATAAACAAAACATATAATTATGCATATTATTCTACTAGAAATACTCATATGTAATTTTTTTTTTGTTTTTTTTTTACATTTTATTAAATAAATACAAAAAAATAAATAAATAAATAAATAAGCGTAATTTTTTTAGCATTTTTCCAGTTCATTTTGTAATATTTTAAAGTGATTTTACCAAAGCATTTAAGAAAACAAAATTCAGGCACAAATGTGTTAAATTCAGTAATACGGAAGTAATACGACTTCATCTTAAATAGGACGTAATCACCATGGCAACTTAGAATCATTATCTACTAGGGGATATCATGGATTGAATTAATTACGTATGATAGGATTGAACAGAATAATCACCATGGCAACCTAGAATCACTACCTATCAAGGGATATCACGGAATTAATTACGTATGATACCATTTAATAGAGTAATCACCGTGGCAACATAGAATTATTACCAATCACTGGATATCAGTAAATTATTACGTATGATAGTATTTAATGGAATAATCACTATGAAAACCTAGAATCTTAAACAATCACGGGATATCAGTGAATTAATTACGTATGATAAGATTTAATAGAATGAAGAAAACTTATTAATATATTTTTAAGTTTTTATTCGATTTTTATAAAATTTGAAATAACTCGACAAAATTCTGCAACGATTATAGATATGTATTAAATTTTAAATTTCAAACCATTTGGTTGGGTAACTTTTGCGCTGGTATATGCGGATAGACAGACGAACCAGATGACGATTATGATTATAAGTGCTACGTATTTATGTAATTACGAACGCACCTAAAAAGGGGTTTTATTCGGGATTAAAAACTTGATTTCTAGAAGCGAAAAACTCCATCTTAATTTTTTAACTTTTTTAGAGTGCTCATGAATAATTAATTCTAGAATATCACAAATAAAAATTTATTTACTAAGCAATTTTTCTTTGGAAACATAAAAAATAAAAGTAAACAAAATGTGAAACTATTTGAATTCTAAAGCTTGTATCATTTTTCTTCTGTTTATGTAAATTAATCACTGGATGCTATTAATCAGGGCGTAATGAAAAATTTCTGCTAGAAAAAACTCTAAAAAAATGTTTATTTTTGAAGCATTCACTTTTTTAACTATGCGAATCAGTTTCTATTTTTTTTTTTTTTTTTATAAGCGTTCTGGGATTTCTTTAGTTTTTTTAATTAAAGAATTTGTTGTACTAACTCATGAATTAATTATCGTAATGATATTTACGTTAATTAAGGAAATTAATGGATTTTCTGGCGAATGATCCGGTGAAATTGTCTAGACTAACAAAGGAAATTGTTTGGTTTAGAAGGCAATCTTTTACATTGATTTCTTTGCACCATTGATTGGCTATTAAAAGACAACAACAATCTTTATTTTATTTTTATTTTGTAATTTCAGTACTAAAGTGTGAAGGTTTAATTGATTTGGGAAGTTTAAAAGGTTATATAGATCGATGATAAAGAATACGTAGGTGTATCATCTAAGGCTATTTTTGTTATCAATGTTCTGGTTTGTAATTTCATAAATAAGTTAGCATATATATTAACCTTTAACTGATGTTACCGGTGTCTTAGACCGCTGTTTTTTTTTTTTTTTTCATTTTGATAGTTTAACTTGTAACTTTTAGTTTAACTACACACACTACCAAAATTTTGTTTCCTTTGGAACTTTAATACTATCACCAGAGACTTATGAACAGATGAATTTTAATTATAAGAGTCTTGTACAAAAAGTTATGTACCAAAACACCATCCTATTAGTAAACCTCGCCTTTTTTTCATCTTTCGATGGAGCGGTCTGTCGGACCGCTCCATCGAAAGATGAAAAAAAGGTAAGGCTTCACAGTAATTTTGTGACAATTTCTGTCACATCAGTTAAAGGTTAATTGAAGCACAAAATGAAAACATCGCAGCCCAATTGCTTGAATCTAATTGTCTGTATTTTACAATTAAAGTCAAAACATAGTGGCTTTTTAAACATTTCCAACATAGCTGATAAGTATAAATCAAACACTTTGTGCTAATAATATACATAATTATTATGTTAAAATATTTAACAACGATTTAACGCACAAATACGTACAAACATGACACAAAAAATCACATACGATCGTTTCGAGGATTTCCGGATCCCCATCCTCAGTGCGATAAAAAAAAGACTTAAAATGGGTTCAAAGAAACCCTCGGTTATAGCCTCGAGTACTGGCTAATGGATTGGTTGAAAAGGCGAAAACAAGAGTTTCTATATCTGAAAGAAATGACATAATGGACCAGAACTAACTGAAATAAACGGTCAAGTGCGAGTATTACTCGCGCACAGAGGGTTCCGTAGAATAAATATATGAATTTGTTACTGTATTATATAAAAAAAAAGTTGTTAAATAATACTAAGACTTTGTCAAAAACTCTACAACGTACGGTTGGGTATAACAGTATATATTAGAAAAATGTAAACGGATATAGCATGAAAGTTTAAAGAGATATGGAACCTAAATAATATCAAATATAGCTATTCTGTGTAACTCATTTTTTAATATTATCCTAATCTGTTTATGATGAACTTAATCCGGTACAGAAAATAAAAGCAGTGCATATTTAAACTTCATTTGGCATTTCATAAAACTAAATTCAGCCAGAAGTAACCTATATTTCTACAGTGTAGCTAAAACAAAACCTTTGTTCAAAGTTTAAATTTGGCATTGTGCTAAGAGCGCTTCGAAAGAAGGTCGCAAAGTTACAACGCCGCCTTGGTCAGTGCCGCGTTTTTCCAGATAGGTTTTTAATTAACTTTTAAAGTCACTCGAGACGCATTGAGAGATACACTCAATGCAAACTAGTCGCGAATCCCACTGTATTTATGCGATTCATTCTAATTAAACCTTTCGAGGGCAGTGCCCTTAAAAAAAGCATACCTAATTTTAATTCCAAAACAGACAAACGGCACCAAGAATATTTAATTAAAATTTTCCTTTTATCATGTACGTGAAAATAAGCAAGTTCATATTTTCTAATAAATTCGTTTATAAATTCTGGTGTCAGCCCATTATTTCATAAGTTTATAAACAGAATTAATCTGCGCCGGAAAGGGTTAAGTGGTCGAAGGACTCTTAATGCTTCAAAATTTTAGAAATTTTAATTTTTTTTAAATGTTAAACTCTTATTTTTTCTGAACATTTTGATATAATTGTTTCCTTGAAATTCCCATTACAACAGAAGTTATGACTTTTAGAATTATACTCCCTCAACAGCTGAAGCGGTGTTTGCGAAACTTTGAAGTCATTTTTCTCCAAATGTCGTTTTTTGGGCATAACGCGCAGGATACCTCAAAAACTTCTGAATATTTTTTCATGAAATTTTCACAACATATGTTTCATGTTAGTCCGTATAAACTGAACCGAAAATTTCCTTTCTATTGTTCAAAAAAAAATATTTTTTAATGTGATTATACTGTTGAAATTTTCAAAATTTTGTATTAGCAAAATGCAACATTGCATTAAAAATATAAAAATGCTTTAAATACAAATTTACATGGTAATTATTACAATCTGAAGTATAAGTAAGCACTAAAATTTTCATTCTAGTTGCAATATTTATTTTGTAATCCTGCAAACTGTTATGCCAATTTTCTATTCGAAAATGTCTAACAGTTAAGAGCTCCCTATAAATGCTAATTCTGCATCTTGCAATTTTTTAAATACATGAAATGAAAGAACATACTTATATCTTTCATCCAAATTAAAATTGTGTTTTAAAGTCATATACATTTTAAGACATTAAATGTTGAAAATGGTCTTTTTTTTAATTTTTTCCAAATTTTTGTATCCTATGACCCCTGAAATTGGTATGTTTTTAACAATTTGACATTTATTGCTTTTACACTGTTACTGGACGTTACATTACACATAGGTATATATCATTAAAACTTGTTAACTAGGCATAGAGTACGCCTCCCCTGTCATTGCGTATGTCCAAACTGGCCGTATCTTTAAGGGTTAATATCTCCGCTAATTACCAATCATTTTTTTCGAAATTCATTATCAACAATGCTTTTATACTTATGCTACGATAGTTACATCCAGCGATGCTCAACATTTTTTTCTGAATGACCGTAAATCGAAATTTGTGTGTAACAGACAAATGCGATTTTCTCAAAAACTATGTGACCTAGGGTGATCGCTATAATTTTCCGGCAAGGTTTAAATTAACGTCTACTACCTCTAATTTTTTCATAATTTAAGTTTCAGTAGATTCGGAATTAGATGGGGGGGGGGGGCATATTTTTGCGCTACATTTTTCACAATATCTTTGAAAATATAATACCTAAAATTAAAGGGAAAGTATTTTTGAGTTCAGCGTTATGAAAGCTTTCACAAGATACCCCACACGATATACAAAGAAAAGATTTTTTTTTTTCAAGTACCATAATTAGCCCCAATACATTTTTACTAAATATATTTATGAATGTTTATTAATCTGAAAATGTGTGGGTCAATGGTCTTTATTACTTCCCCGAATTTGAACTTTCCACGTTCCATAGTTTACGAGTAAAATGGCTGTGACAGACAGGCAGACAGACACAGGAGTGATCTTATAATGGTTCCGTTTTTATTTTTTAAGTACGGAACCCTAAAAAAGGAGTCACTGCGCAGGATCCCTCCACACAAGCGAAAGAAAAGGGGTGCTGGTCATATCATTCACTAAGGAAGAAGTATGCTTATGAATATAGTAAGTTTCGGAAAAGTCTTGATCCAAAACTGAATTGCATTTTTGAATAATTTTAGCCTCTAGATAATTAAACTGGTGGTTGGAATTCCAACAATGTTTAGCTATTGTAGATTTCTCACATTCCTGTTTTTTAACGCAATTCTGGTGTTCTTTCAGCCTAATTCTAAGAGCACGCTTCGTCTTCCCAATGTAAGCGAGGCCGCACTGACAAAAAATTTCCATAAATGCCCCAGGTATTATGGTCGTCAATTGGATCTTTGAGATCTTTTTGCTGTAAGTTTGCCCCCTCATTATTGATCCAGTCATCCCAAACTTGCAGCTTTCAATAATCTTATTTTCCGTGCACGCAAAATTTGTTTAAATTCTGAGTTATTAAATAGTGAAAGTAACTATATAAAAGCAGTTTCCATCGATCGTGGATTTTGCTTGAATATCATTAACCGTATTTTATCTAAACCTTCGATAATCACTGATTTTGTTCCAACAAATAAAGAATTAAAAAATGTTATTTTCTTACCTTATTTTCTTAAAATCAGTACACAAATTTCTCGTATTCTCAGTAGGTTTAGTTTCAAAGTTGTTTTCTATCCAACCAATAAAATTTCTTTCTCCAATTTCAAAGATCCAATTGACGACCATAATACATAGGGCATTTATAGAAATTTTTTGTGAGTGCTGCCTCTCTTACATTCGGCAGACGAAGCATGCTCTTAGAATTAGGCTGAACGAACACCAGAATTACGTTAGAAAACAGGAATGTGAGAAATCTACAATAGCTAAACATTGTTGGAACTCCAACCACCATTTTAATTATCCAGACTAAAATTATTCAAAAATGTAATTCAGTTTTAGATCTTGACTTTCACGAAGCTTACTATATTCATAAACATACTTATTCTTTCTTAGTGAATGATATGACCAGCACTCCTTTTCTCTCGCTTGTGTGGAGGGATCCTGCGCAGTGAATCCTTTTTTTTTTTTTTTTAGATAGTTCTGGTGCATTATGTCATTTCTTTCCAATATATAAGCTCTTGTTTTTGGCCTTTTCAATCAGTCCATTAGCCAGTAATCGGGGCTATAACCAAGGGGTGCCAAAAGTGTTTAGGAATTATTATTTTCTAATAATGATTAACAATTCCATGAGACAACGAAATCCAAACATGCAAGAAGTTAGAATTTTTTTTTTTGTTTTCTGTGCTTCGTGTGACGTTTCGTGACGTCACAACAAAGCGTGTCACGGCTTTCTGCCTTATCAAGGGGGCGTTGGTATCGTCCGAGTGGTTAAGTTCGTAGAACGTTGGTGCGCTATACAAATGACACGAGTTCGAGTCCCGACTTAGACAGATTTTTCACTCTGTTGGCTATACTCCTTGTTAGCAATACGAAAATTCATGCAATTAAAATATTCAATATTTCGGGCGTAATTCATAACTACAAAATCATATGCAGAAGAACCCCGCTAATCCGAAATCCCGGTTAATCCGAACCGATTTTATTTTCGAAAATTATACTTGAACAGATTAACAGAAAAGATTAATTTACGAAATTTTCCGGATTAAAAGATAAATGTCGGAAAAAATGTGTAGAAGTTAGAATTAAACAAAAAAAAAAATAAGTTTTTTATTCTCTAATCAGCTTGAACAGAATAAAAAAAATACTCAATAATGTAAAAGTACAGCATATATACACGAATATAAAATGAAACATGCTCTTTAGGCCTATTCGAAGAAGCCACCTTCAGAAAATCTCGAATATCAGCTTGTTTGCCAGTCACTATAAAATTATTTTTTTAAATGCAAAAAGTATTTAATTCAGATAATAAAAATTTATTTTTTCATTTCAACAGTTTCATTTTGAAGATTATCTATAGAAATGTTTTTTTTCTTCCCCCCTCCTTGTCGACATGGTGACTGAGCAATTTATAGTTTCGCGATTTGGAATCATTTGCAGTGAGTTGTTACGTAATTCCTCATTCTGAAGTTCCATTGGATTATTATAAATATCAGAAATGATTAAACAAGGTATGTTTTTTTTCCGAAAATCGTGGCGGATTATCCAGCATGCCGAACCTTAGGATGACGGATTAGAGGGTGTCTACTGTACTACTGACACTTGTAACTTACATTTTTAGCACGCACCTTTTTCGTTTCTATGCTTATCGGAATTTCGGGTAATCCGAACAGGCGCCGATCCCAATTAGTACGGATTAGCGAGGTCCTACTGTATGTAGGTATTTTTTTTTTATTAACCAAGTTCTTGAAATGTGTTTACAAAAATCATAATCTAATTATACTCAACATCGTTTCAAATTATAAGAAGTTGATCGATGTTGCTAAGCATTTTTAAAAATTCAAAAATGCTTCGATACTTAAAAAAAAAAAAAAAAAAAAAAAGGTAACATAACTTTATCTTAAAAATTCGTGTCATAACTGTTTTTCCAATTGGTACAAAAAGTAATTTAAATTAAAAAAAATAATGTAATCCGATCCCACGCATTTATTCATTTTTTCTGGTCTTTCGAAGAATTCATTACTTGGTTGCTTTTCAGGCGCTATAAATACAAAATTAAAAAAAATCAGAGAAATAGTTTCAAATTATAAAGATACTTTTTGGATAATGAAGCTTTGCTATATTATTCTTTGATAAAGATTATCAGGAAAAGATTTGCTTGTTTCTTATCAAAATTAGAGGTTTACATAATTTATAATTAAAAAAATAACTGTAATGTCCCGAGAATTAATTATGTGGCTGTTATTTATATTAATTAAGAAATTTAATGGATATTTCACTGAATGAAAAAAAAAATTAAGTCGGAAAAAAATTATTTATTAGCGTATTTTTAGAAATTCTATATCACTTAGAAAAAACCTGATAACCGGAAAGAAAAATAAAAGGTAAAGCTTATATTAAAACTTGAGAAGAACGAGATAAAAAAAACTGCGACGGATTTTATTTACAAAAATAATATATGGATATCGAGAGAGGTATGCATGTACTTATTTATATACAGGGTGTCTGCATTTGATTAGAGAAGTTCGTGTTTCTATAAATATAATTTTTACTGTTTAATAATTATATAATGATAATTATATGACATTTATTTCGAATACGAATTGAATATTTCCAACTGAACGATAAAATGCCCAGGCTGGGAATCGAACCCAGATCCCTGGCTTACAAGGCCAATGCTTTACCGTTTAAGCTAACTGGGCCGGCAACCAGCCAGCATATTTCGCTCAGAAAACCTTATTGGTAGTAACATCTGGTCTGTCATGTAGACAGCTGAACAGAATAAACCGCAGGTAAAGGAACTCCATATAAAAATGATGGATACGTAGATGAACTATTATTTTAACACAATCAAACTGATTTGTAAAGTTATCGTAAGAATTGAATATTTCCAACTGAGCGAAAAAATGCCCAGGCTGGGAATCGAACCCAGATCCTTGGCTTACAAGGCCCAGTTAGCTTTACTGTTTAAGCTAATTGGGCCGACAACCAGCCGGCATATTTCGCTCAGAAAACCTTATTGGTAGTAGCATCTGGTCTGTCATGCAAACAGATGAACAGAGAAAACCGCAGGTAAAGGAACTCTATATAAACGATGGATACATAGATGAATTATTATTTTAGCACAATCAAACTGATTTGTAAAGTTGTCATACGAATTGACTATTTCCAACGGAGTGAAAAAATGCCAAGGCTGGGAATCGAACCCAGATCCTTGGCTTACAAGGCCAATGCTTTACCGTTTAAGTTAATTGGGCCGACAACTAACTTTTCTGAGCGAAATATGCTGGCCGGTTGTCGGTCTAGTTAGCTTAAACGGTAAAACATTGGCCTTGTGAGCCAAAAATCTGGGTTCGATTCCTAGCCTGGGCATTTCTTTCCCCCAGTTGGAAATATTCAATTCGTATGATAACTTTACAAATCAGTTTTGATTGTGTTAAAAAAATAGTTAATTTATTTAGAATTTTTAAATAAAGCGTTAGGTATGAAATCTTCTGCATTAATTATCTTGATGTTATTTATATTTATGATAAAATTTAATGGATATATCGCCGAATCGCTAAAAGTCAACATAAAAATATTTTGAGCATAAATGTTTTAAACAATGGTTGAGACTGACGTTTTTTCTGTATTTTTAAATTAATTAACAAATTGATAGAACTATTATGCGTTTACCGATCACGGTTGTGATTATATAGATAAAAAGAATGACATTTTATTATTTTAATATATTTCGTTCATGATGTTTTTATTTGTTTTAAGAATTTATCACTTGAATGCTTAACATGGAGAGATAAATCAAAAATCGGATTTTCAAATAAATAAATAAACAGTAAAAATATGAACAAAAATAAGAATACAAATCTTGCTTTAGTTTTATTCTCGTGAAATCATTTCAAGATTCTTATAAGCATTTGATATATACTTAATATTTTTAATGGAAACACATATCTGTGAAGTCTTGTAACATGGTGTTATTTATATATATTAAAAAATTTAATGAATATTTCTGGAAAAAGAAATTCACATAAAATGGCCGAAACAGAAAAAAAAAAAATAATTCCGTTCATTAGACGAAAAAAAAAAAATGTACCACTTTAAAATGCGAAAGTTAGCAGAAGTAAAAGGGTTAACTAAGAAAGTAACTAAGAAGTAAAAGGGTTGAGCTAAACTAGTTTTTTTTTCAATTTTTGAGAAATATATGACGGAAATAAATTGCAGAATAATTATATTTACAAAGATTGGATTTAAGTTCGAAACATATATTTATACATGTGTGTATTAGCTCAATGGTTTATGTATATGATGTTTGGAAATGATTAGTTTTTTTTTTTTATATATATAGCTTTGTCATTAAGAAATCTGATGATGAACATAGTTTTCTATTTTAATAATTCTTTTGGTAACGCAATTTTATTCTTTTTGAAGAGAATTTCTCTCTTGGTTGTTTTCCTTGTAAACCAGATGCAAATGTCCAATTTTTATTGGAATAAATGGATTTTTGATATTTTTAAGACTTAATACACACATAGAGTAGTTTTGTGAGGTTTTTTTTTTTAATTTTTGTTGTTGTTGTTATGATTTGTTTTTTTTTTTTATAGCTTTGTTATTAGAGATATGCTGGTGAACTTACTTTTTAAGTTTAATAATTCTTTTAATAACGCAATTTTATAACTTTTGGGGATAATTTTTCTCTTGGATATTTTTCTTGTGAACCAAGTGCAAAAGTACAATTTCTAATGAAATTGATGAATTTTTTATATTTTATATTTTTATATTTTTTATATTAAGTCTTATTGCATATATTAAGTGTATTAATAGCTTACTATACAAAGTGCTCCACACAGACTGAAACGCGTTTTACTTATTTTTATGTTCGAGATGCGTAGAGAATATATATTGAAAAAGAGTACAAAATAAGGTAGAAATTGAGTTTCTGTTTTGGAAATAGTCCTGCCATTAATATTCATTGAGCTAAATTTTATTCTGTCCAGTTTTATTTAGAAAAAAATTCTCAATGCGCTGACAAGAGCAACAGTAAAAATTCCATTTGTATACGCCAAAACTCGATGATTTATGACGTTTTGAATTTTATGAAATATCAGAGCTTTCAGACATTAAAAAAAATATCAGTTTTTAGTGTCAAAAAGCACCGAAATTCAATAAAACACAGAGCATCATAACTCGGTGAGTTTTGAAAGTAAAAGAATGTAATTTTTGCTAATATACCTGTCAGAGATGGACAACACCTCTCTAAATTTAACATATAGGACGCAGAGACCTTATGAAAATTTAAAAAGTGCATTTTTTTTTTAAATTAACGTCAGAACCATTCCATCCACGCAATCTTAATTCTTAAGGAAATGCGACTATGGTGGGCCGCGTACCAGTAGCCGGTCACTAATGTATAAAGTTTAAAGACAAGCCCACAATGTATTTCTGAAAAACGACTGAAAGAAATCTGATTGACTAATATCCTTAAATGTTAAATTTCCATAAACTATTCAGAATAATTGTTTTTTTTTATGCTGTTACATTTGTTTATTCTTTAGATTGTCTTCGAAAACAGATTTTTTGGTAAATTCTTAGGCAATTCATTAAAAGATAGGTTTTTATCTAAAACATTGCTTCTTTAATATAATGTTTCATTTTAAATTAAACTACTATTGATATACTGTATGTATTGTAAATAATTCGTTGGAAAAGCGGAAAACTTAAAGATTTATGCATCAGAAATTTGCTAGGCCTACTACTGAAGCATAGAGGAAGATAACATTTTTTATTTTCCATTTTTTTCCCGAAGAATATATTTATTTTGAATATTTGAATGTTTATTCTGATACAGGAAGGCTAAAAATAAATATATATGAGTCAATATCTGAAAATCGGACATTTCATTCCAAAATTTTTATTTTTTTAAATTAATGTACCAACTACCACTTACGCTTACATAGCATGATACATGTTTTGTCATTTAAATTCTGTGGTGTTTTGAGATCAAGGATGTATATTTTATGCGTAGGATAAACTTTTATGGAAGAATGTGTTTGTTAACATCATAATCAGTGTGTAATAATTGGGACTGAGGTGATATTTTTATCTTAACAGCTGCACAGCCATTTATTGAATCATTTTGCACCCATGTAAATTATTAAATATCCCATGTAACATTTTCATGTTACATAAATAAAGTTGCAATAAGCTTTTTTCTTATAAATAAAAAGTTAAATATGGGGACATGAATGATGCTATAAAAAATACTCATCCCTATTCAGAACAAAAAATAAATATTTCTAAATATGAAACAAAGATAAGAACAACTTACCTTTATCCATGGTGGGTAGTTTAACTTTAGTTGCTGTTGCAATGGGAATAATTTGGCCACCGCCACCTAGTATCTGTTAACCTAAATGTATGTTTAGAGTGACTGAGATGATGGTCAACCTCAGGGACAAATATATTTACTACAATATTTTACTCTATACTAATAAAGGAGAATTATATTTTCCCATACTGTATATATATATATAACCATTAATTAAACATAACCTACCACCATCAAAAACCGTAATATTATGAATTAAAGCTGTAAGTATAAAATTTTTTTTTAAATTTATTATAAGAATTATTATAAGAAAATGTCCTGTAATTTTACAACAAAAAGTGCTGGCAATTTGGGTGCCAGCATATTATGCTGTTATTTTACAGCAATGGCGTTATTTTAATTTGACAGTGCAGGCGTAAATTTTACTGCAATTTTAGCTGTTATTTTTACAGCAGTGTCGTAATTTCATTTTACAGTATTGTCGTAAATTTTACAGCAAAAAGTGCTGGCAATTTGGGTGCCAGCATATCATGCTGTTATTTTACAGCAATGGCGTTATTTTAATATGACAGCGCAGGCGTAATTTTTACTACAGATTTAGCTTTTATTTTTACAGCTGTGTCGTAATTTCATTTTACAGTATTGTCGTAATTTTTACGGAAATTTTAGCCGTTATTTTACAGCTGTGATGTATTTTAATTTTACAGCGCAACCGTAAATTTTGCTGTAGATTTTTCTGTTATTTTTACAGCAGTGTCGCAATTTCATTTTACAGTGTTGTGGTAATTTTTAAGGCACTTTTAGCCGTTATTTTTACAGCTGTAGTGTATTTTAATTTTACAGCACAACCGTAAATTTTGATACATTTTTAGCCATTTTTTACAGCTGAATCGTAATTTTATTTTACAGCACAACCGTATATTTTAATGCATTTTAGCCTTTTTTTACGCCTGAGTCG
This sequence comes from Maratus speciosus, assembly GCA_963932465.1. Lineage (NCBI taxonomy): Eukaryota > Metazoa > Arthropoda > Arachnida > Araneae > Salticidae > Maratus > Maratus speciosus. The sequence goes on along the minus strand of OZ010798.1, from coordinate 374,880,438 downwards.
CAATTTTGTTTTACAGTTAAATTTAATCTTTATTTTAATGCACTTTTGACTAGTGTTACAGCAATGTTGTGTTTATGATAGGCTTTTCACTGCATTTCTATTGCTTATTATTGTCTTTTAGGAAGGAAAGGAAAGGGGAAGAGACAAATCTTCTATACACGATTTACCAAAGAAGTAACATTTTGTTTTAAAAATTACATACAATTCTTTGAAGCTTGCTAGCCAATAAACATTTTCAATGTAAAAAGAAAAAAAAAATGATTTAAATAAATCTTTTTCACAAGTAGATTTTTTTTTATCATAAAGTAATTATGCAGTTTTAAAATGTTAATAAAATTCGTAAATGCACATTTCAAAATAATAAATTTATAAAATTTAGACCACAAATCTATATATACATATTTCCTTTTATTGATGCAATAAGTATCTTTCAGAACTTTATTTTTAAGAATACATTTAAATTAAAAGCATTTAAGATTAATCTCTTATCAGCAGAAAATGCTTTCTTCCACCCTCTTTTAAATGTTAAAAATAAAACATACATTGTAAAAGAAAAATGTTCATAAATAAAAACATGGTAAAATGTAGCTTGTGAACCTTAATTTTAACCTTAAAAAATAAAATAAAATTAAATGAATAGAATCTCCGAAGAAGGAAAAATAATAAGCAATTTTGTGGACAGAAGATTTTTTATATATTTTGTTACTGTAATACATGAATATAATGCTATTGCCTTAATCCCCCCCCCCCCCCCTTCAGAGACTCTATTCAACATTGACTGCCTGTGTGCAACTTCAACGTTTGGTGAAATTTATTCAAAATTGCAATGAACAAATTAAGAGTTGATAAGCATCAAAACTAATGATCCTAAAGAAATAAATGAACAGTTAAAAGGATGAAATCCATTATTCAATACTGTTGTTAATACAAAGTACCCAAGTCCGTTGTTTTTTTCCTTATTTTTAATAAAATGTTCTGGTTGAATATATTGTGGTATATAATTCTTTCTTTGTTAGTTTGCAAATATTTTAACCTATTATATCTGTCAGTTAATATTTCTTTAAATAAAATGTGCATTAAAGATTTGTGTGTTGGTGATATGCTTTGTTTTTGAATAATTAAAATTAAAAAAAAAATTAAATTAAATCTGATTTTTAAAAAATCAACAATTCTTATATTAATTGTGGCAAATGTCGATTCTTCTGATATTCTAGCTTTATATCATAGATAAAATAGCTTCAGAACTTACAATTCAATATTTTTTATTTTTGAAACATGAAATCTGAAATTTGGCATGGCTACATCAACTCTGGTTTGGGTTTTTATCAGTTTCAGACACTACTTATTAAATTCATGTGCTTTGTTTGATTATTGCACATTATATAATAAAACATGAAATATTTGTTTCCCCTTTTGATTTTATCTATTTAAATTTTTATTATTTTTCTAACCACTTGCACATTGCTTAAAAATACTTAAGGAATCCTAAAAAAGTTGAGTTGCATCTTATTCTAAACACTAGTTACTTTTAAATGCTACAAGTAAATTATTTAAAATCCATTTAAATTTGCAAGCGTACAAATTAATATTAAAAATGCAGTGCACTCTCGATATCTCAAACACCTCAATATGTCGAAAAAATATTTTCTTCTTTGATATTACCTATTCCTCTAAATGGCTGTATTATCTTGAAAATTCGCTATTTCGAAATGTTTTTAGCGTCCCTTTCACTTTGAAAAATCGAGAGTATACTGTAATAACAAAAATCCCTCCCGGCCCGGCCTACAGGCAGAGGTAGATTTCGAAGTCAAATATACTAATTTCACAAACAAAAACTAAATCATGATTATAGATAAATCCACTTTAACAATTTTATCTGGCCGCTCTTGATGAGTTTTTATTTCATTTTCATATAATAGCTGGTTTTATCAGAATCATGTTAGGGCGGTATTCAAAAAAATACTTTTCCATTCTCAACAACTCGAAATTTTCTGGCATAATTCCAGATTCATTTTTAATAAAAAAAAAAATATGAAACTTGCTGACGTGATTTTTGAAGAGATTTATAAGCGACCTGTGTTTTTATTTTTTGTTCAATTAATTGAAACTTGATATATAAACAATTGTTTTCTCAGAAGGACAATATTTTTCGTTTCTAACACAATCGCTTCGGGAAATTCCGTTCAAAATGTCCACTTTAACATCATTTTTTGAAATATATTCTGCCTCTATCTAAAAATCGATTATTACGGTACATTATATAGTTTCTGAATAAGCGAATCTACCAATTAAATGCGTTTGAGAGCAAAAATGAATTTAAAAACCAGTCAGAAAATAAGCAGTTTGGATTTAAGCGCATCCTTAATACAATGATTTTTCCAACACAATCCGCTTCGGTAAATTCTGTTCAAAATGCCCTTTTTAACAGCATTTAAAAAAATATATTCTGCCCCTATCAGAAAATCGACCATTACGGTACATTATATAGTTTCTGAGTAAGAAAACGTACCAATTGGAAGCCTTTGAGAGCAAAAATGAATTGTAAAATGAGTCAGAAAATAAGCAGTTTGGATTTGAATACACCCTTACTAAGATCATTTTTTACTTCAACCGGTATGTATTTTTAATTTGTTTTTGCTCTAAGAATTGGTCCTATCCAAAACTTGTCTATATAGATGTTGTAGACAATATTAAGAAGATATATGATAAATTCATGGGGATTTTATATCTTTTGAATTGACGGAGTTATAGATTTTTTTCTTCTTCAAACCCCCTTTTTGTTTTCGTTTTTAATTTTTTTTTGCGGTACGAATTGGTCCTATCAAAAACTTGTGATTATAAAAGTTGTAGATAATGTTAAGGAGATTCATGTTAAAATTAATTGGATTTGATATCTTGAGAATTGACGAAGTTATGGATTTTTTTCTTCTTCAAACGCCCTTTTTGTTTTCGTTTTTAATTTTTTTTTTGCGGTACGAATTGCTCCTATCAAAAACTTGTGATTATAAAAGTTTTAGATAATGTTAAGGAGATTTATAATAAAATTAATTGAATTTGATATCTTGAGAATTGACGAAGTTATGAATTTTTTTCTCCCAAAAACCCCATTTTTTGCGCCCCTTGAGCCCATTTTTAACTTTATCAAAAATCTGTGATACATAAATTTTTGGCCCTATTTTTAGAAGTAATAAAAACTTTAAACTGATTTGATATGTAAAAAAATTAAGAAGTTATGGGGTTTTTTCTGTTTTCACAAAACCCCTCCCTATTTCCCTCCCCTTGGTCCGATTTTGCCCATTAACGAACTTGACCGAGATCTTATGTCCATTGATTTTATGTATCAGTTTGGAAGAGATTGGTGCAGAATTACGAAAGTTATCGTGTCCAGAAGAAAGTGATATATATAGATAGATAGATAGATAGATAGATAGATAGATAGATAGATAAAGTTTTTTACTGAGGGTGGTTTTGGGTTCTAGGGGTCATGATCGGTGTAGATCTGCAAAAATTTTTCAGAAATTCCAACATAGGAACGATCCCAATAGGTAGTATTTCATACGAAATCTACCTAAAAGTAATTTATCAAATATAATATATAAAAAAGCCCCATTTATGTATTATATTTGATAGTATCTACTTGATTAAGTGCTTTATTAAAACAATGTTACTTTTTCTTGCATTCACTAATCACTGAAAAATTGAATTTATAATCATGAATTTTAATTGATAAGCACATTTTCAAATTTTAACATGATCTTAAGTTTTATAAAGTATTTAGAAAACTGAACAATGACATTTTTTATTTCAATTTGTAAAATTTTAAATACATGTGAATTAAAATGAGAACAATAAAGGGAAGAGAATTTATGAAGTTTGTACTTTAACATCTAAAAGAACACAAAACCTGGATGTCAAACATTATGTACATTGTTTGTTATAACATGTATTTTCCTATGAAATTAAATTAAAATATCATTTAAATATATAAAACAGCTTTTATGATTAGTACTTTAAGTATTCATTTTTCCTTGTCAACAATAGTCATTCATTACGTTTAGACACACTTGAAATTATCATTTTTCACATTAAATATAATTTAGTAAATAAAGCAGACATTCACAATTTTGCTGAAAATTAGGCCTGTTTTTGTTTTTTTTAGATAATGTCATTATGAAGAAATGATAATTGCAATTTCAGTGAAGAAAAATTTTAATGCAAAACAATTATCAATAACACATTAACGATAAATTACTACTCAAAAGCAGACATATTATTTAAACAGGGAAAGAACACGTGGAAATATTCCATCCTTAATTTTTATCTGTTTATTTCTTCTATTTGGGTTTATATTCAACATGCATCTGAAAACAAAAGAAAAAAAAATTAACATATAAAATTAATTATTTTCCATCTGACTTACAAAATTACATTTCATACATCAGGGCCGCCAACTTTTAAACTACCTTTTATTTAATTACTTTAATAGAAATAAACAATTGGTTACATTGGAGAACTGAGGTAATAGGTATGTGTTCACTTTTAAGTTTTTAGGAGAACAAAAACAAAATTTGGAACTGTATTATAAATCAATAGGTGTATATTTGTTTTAACCTATGAGCACTGATACTAGGAGAAGTGAAAGAAAACATGGACAATTACCTTTGTGCTTTAGTGCAAAAGATTGTACTATTTCTGCTGCCATTTAAACTTTTTTATTTTATTTTATGAGTTTAAAATGAATAACTGAGTGCAAAATATATTAAACAAGAATGGTCAAGCCAAACTCTAAGCACACTCCATATCCATTCAAATCCAGTTTTACATCGAAATGTAAGTAAAAAATAAGATTAAAAAATAAATTATCTCAATTATAAAATCAAAAATTTGTCAGTTTATAAGTATTATCGAAATAGTTTATTTCAGTTTAATACAAATTTCTAAATTCAAGCCAGTTGAAACTGATTTGGTTAGTTCATCCCATGTTGAAATTTTTCAAATTTAATATAGTTAAAAAGGAAAAAAATCAACATCAAAATGAAATTGGAATTTATAAATTATATACAGGGAAATCAGAACATGGGAACATAAAAAATTTTAACTAAGAAAATGCAACTCTTAGAATAAAGCTAAAATTCAGAGCACGAAGAAATTTAATTGTGTATCTGTATTCAAATTATCATTTGCAGTTTCAGAATTCTGAAAATGGAAATAAATAAATCTGACGAACACACAAAGTCCTGATATTAAGTACACTAGAGCTTGCTAAAAATAGTTCAACGTATATAAATTTTTAAAACTTGAGCAAAATGATTGATACACTAATTGCAACAACTAGATTGAGTCAAAAATTTCTAAGTATTTTAAAACACTTCACTGCATTATTAAAAAAAATTCTTAGAAGTATAGCCCTGTTTTTGACTTGATAATTTTTATTAATAAATTCTTTGTATGTGTAATGCAAAAATATTTTTCTTATAAAACACCTTTAAAAGTCTGTTTGTAATAAAAGCAGACTAGCTTCAACTTTAAAATTAGGCATGATATGTAGATATAGCACATTTTTAGTGCAGTTAAAGTAAAATATACACATCTAAAAGAACGTAGTCAAAACAGATGTTTTGAAAACAATTTTTAAAAATTGAAAAGTACAGTGATACTGTCTAAATTAGAATCACTTGGGACCAAAATAAAATTTCGCCTTAGACAGATTTTCTTCTTAAACAGAGATACTTTAGTGATATTTAAGAATTTGGGGCTTAGAAATTTTTCGCCTTAGACAATATTCATTCTTAGTCAGATTTCACTTTACTTATTACAAAAACATCTTTATAAATATTTAATTGTTAAAAAACAGACAGACAGGAAAGCAAATTAAAGTTATTAGCCTTATAATAACATTGGCATTCTTTAATTTTTTAAAGGATCGAATTCAATTTTAAAAACTCAGTACCCATAAATGCATGTTCAAAGAATATATATATACAATCCTGAAATAAAATAGTAAAAAAAAAAAAAGAATTCCAGTACATAACCTGAAAACAATCACCTCTAATAAAATAATTACAAAGGGTAATTTAATATCTGCTTAATCATCTTACTGATTTTCAGAATCTCTAATATAGAATAATATCTCCTTAATGTATCAGAGCAAGGTATTAACCAAAAACCGACAAATGAGACACTTAAATTGAAATAACATTACATATCTATACACAAAACATTCTAAAATCAACATATAACTGAGAGAAACGTATAAATGTGGTGATGTGAGAGATTACTGTATATTGTTTTTGAAAGTGTTACTTTAATATATTAAAGAAAATTACCTTTGCATAAATTCTATTGTTGCAGCAATACTCTCAGGATACTTTATATTAAATGTATAATATGCTGCCATAAACATCAAGAAGCATCCAAAGAATTCTTGATATCATCATTCACAATTGCACTATCAATGAGAAGCATGAAATATCCAGAATCAAACACTGTTTTACCTACAAAAAGAAAAAAAAAATAGCCGTTTTAAATTTTTTTAATCATGCATTTTCGACTATTATACTCATTTTGTTTCGCCGTCTGTCGTTTTTCTTTTTACCTGAAACTGCATAGGTTCAATAAAACTCGCTTGTCAATCAACGTCATACATACTTATTATTCTCAAAATAAACTTTTTATATTTAGTTAAACAACCTGCATGCTCTGACATTGGAGCGAGAAAAAATTCTTATGACCAAAATTCCTCTAGTTATACGAATCTTAATTTTAGAAATTAATGTATTTAACTCTATGCTGGAATTATTTACGATTTAGATCTAATTGCACCTAGCTGTGAGTTTTAGTTTTTATATTTTTATATACAGTAGAAGTTCTATATAACAAAATACTCCAAATAATTATCTTGGAATGTAAATAGTGAAATTCACAGTTTCAATTAAAAAACTTCTACACTCTCTGTTCAAAAAATAAACTATTACTCTCCAGCAGAACTTCAGCTATTATTCTTTAAATAATAAAAAAAAAAAATGACTTGATTATGAAAGAATAATTTCTAAAGTGTGAAGTGAATATTTTGATAGCAATAATACACTATCTGATATAAATTGCAAACAAGATCAGCAAAATATATATTCAGGAAAAATTAATTTCTAAAAGATTATAATTACTAAAGCATGCTGATATTGACAATATTTCAAGGAATATTAAGTTAGTGCTGATCATTTAATATGTCTTCCTCTGAGTAATATTGAGAAACTGCAAATATTTAATTATTGTTAAATATCATATTTTGTATTTTAAAACCATTTTTATTTTTAAATTACTGTTAAGTGTTAGGATTGGAAAATTCCAGACATATTTTACTATGTTCACTAAATCAAGTTTTAAGGATGTATAAAATGTTCTATATATATCAAAATTTTATATAACGCAAAACCTTGCGTTTTAAGGTTTGCGTTTTAAATAACACGAATTTTAGGAAACTTGCCTCCAACGGGGATCGACCTCATCACCTGCTCATCAGCAGTCAAGTGCCTTACCCCGGGGCGTCGGATTCATACAGATGAGAATTCCAGATTTGCTATATTTATTGCGCTTAGCCTTGATCAATCATTAAGCTCCGGCGAGCACAGGATGCTAGTTTTGTTACAATATTTATTTTTAATAAAAATTAGAGAAACTTAATATGATATAGTTGAAGCAGTTTATAACATTTATAAGTTATTTTCCATGAAAAGTTAACAACTACATTATACACGTGACTGAAAAATGTGACTTAGGTATTTATAACACAATAAAGATAAATACAATGTTATTAAGCAAAGAAATGAGTAAATATAAAGATAAAACTTACCTTTAGCCCAAAACAGCTTCCTTCACTTAAAACGGGAATATCTTTATCAATTATTAAGAAAAACAATGTAACAAAAAGCGATAACACTACAGCAGGAAGGCAACGATGAAAATCATAAACATGGCGGCAAACGGCATCACGGAATAGCCATGAGAATTGCGATCGGCAGATGGCGCTTCAACAACTTCGTCTGAAAATTACAGCAAGGCTGTAAAATTCTATTTTCGCACAAAAAAGAACTATTAACGGCACATTCTGCTGTTTTTTCCACCGTCTTTTCTTACAGTATAGGTATAAATAAGTAATAGCAAAAGTTAATAATATTTATAGACATTTTTACAGCATGCATTTAATACTGGATATTTGTACCTGGGAACAAGGACTGAAATTATGTTTTCGTTAGTTTAAAGCTTAAAATTAATTATTTATACACAATTATATGTCCATCTATAATTTGTAATTGTTATAACAAATGTTACAATATATTACATTTTGATGATTTTAGTATAATTAATGAAATATTTTTGGCAGTAGACGCAAATTGTTCAATTTTCAGATATTGACCCATATATTTTTTGGAATTCACTAACGCTTTAATAATAATTTGATAAATGTCCTTCAGTGGTCCACTACTGGTGCTTTTACCTTATTTATTTCGAATACTTTTGCAATTCATATTATATACGTATCCCCAACAGCTAAGCAATTACAGCGTGTTTAAATCTTGTTGAGACACCCTGTATACTTTAATTTTTTTATGCTTTCTTGGCTCTTTTATTTCATTTTTTAAAAGGTATTGAGGAAGTTTTCTGATAAGCATTAGCTGTTTATTTAATAAATGTAATTAAAAAAGTTAGTTCCAAACCCTCGAAAATTAATTATAGTGACATTTATATTAATTAGGAAATTTAATGAATATTTCGGTAAACGGGCAAAAATACAAAAGAAAAAAAAATCTAAATACTGAAAAAAAGAGGTGAAAATAAAAAAAAATTCTATATCGCTCATAAGAAAAAAAAATCTCTGAAAATTAGTGGAAAGACAAAAGAAAATCTTGAATATTTAATTAATATATGGGGAGAATGAAAGATTATCTTCTTTATTCAACATTTTTTTGTAGATTTTTGCCTATTTACCGAAATATTTATTAAATTCCTTAATTAATATAAATAATCCTATGATAATTAGTTTACGAGGTTTTGCAGCTAACTTTTTAATTACACATATTAAAATGTTGAAATATATATTTTATATTTTCACAGATATGTTGAAACAAATCTGTTTATAAACAGGATATTTGGAAATAATTAAAACATTTGCATAGCATTTTAGTGGTTCTAATGTTATAATGATGAGTATAGATTTATCATTTTAATAATTCTTTTAATAATGTAATTTTCATCTTTTTTGAAATTTTTTATGTGTTGATTGAATTTTTTTAAAACTTAATCCAAAAATCACATTTTAAAATAAAAGATCCTATTTTGATATTAATATTTAAACATTGGAGAAAACGCTCTTATATATTTTGCGATAGCAGGAGCTGACATTTTCTTTTTTGTACACTGTAGTTACGCTGTTACAAATTCAAGTTCCTTTATAACAATTATGAGGGAATTATTAGAAGAACAGTTATACGTATCAGTAATAAAAATTGAATTTTAAATCCAGTGCCATTTCTGAAAAAAGAGTTTGGGGAAAATCATGTTTGTCATAAACTTCTCGATATTTTCAATCGCGGGAGGTACGGGTTATTGAAAAGTCGCGCAAGCCTTGAAAAATAGTTTGTTTACTAAAATACAAACATGATTCAAATTACAAACATAAACTAAATTCAAACAGTAACAATACTACAAAAATGACCTAAAATTAACATTGTTGCAGAAGATATTGAAAATGTGACCCTTTTTCTCGGATACAAAGACGTATGCGTTTTTTTTCAAAGGGTCTAGCGGATAAGCATAGCGAAATGGCACCCACGGCCGATGTTTGAAATAACATGTGTGGTATAAGGCTCACCATGAGAGTACTATATAGAGTGTTTTTAGCCTATGACCTTGAACTGTCCTTGAGATAATCGGGGAAGTATGCGCCGGCACTACTATTTTTCAAATGCGTTTTTCTAAAAAAGCACAAAAGTAAAAAAAAAAAAAAAAAAAGAAAAGAAAAAGAAACCAACGCCAATTATTGAAGAAAATATTAGTTCACATTATATATTTTTTTCACATTTTTACAAAAACTTTAAAATAGAAAAATTAAAAAAAAATTATTAATGCAGTAATTTTATATTTACAACAACCAAAAAATTACAGAGTAATGCTCAAAGTATGTACTTTTATGAAAACGAAATTCGTTAAAATCGAAGGTGCACTTTTTGCGTTATAAAAAAAAAAATGCTATCAACTTACTAAAATATTCGTAACTTTTTCTGTTTCGATTAAAAATGATAACGATATCAATTGTCAACCCCCTCCCCTACAGATATCTTCCGATGTCCAGTATCAGACCCCCCCCCCCCCCCCCCCACACACACACACTAACCCTAAAGGGATGCGTTAGATCCTCCTGAGACCCAAGAAAAGTGTAATGCATAAGTTTTTTTTAAATATGAGTTTTTTTTTCAACAAATAAGCATCAAAAAAGACGTTTTTAAAGAAATTAATAAATTTCGATTTTTTAATTTTGTTTTATAGCACATCCATCTAAATGGATGTTCAGGCCATAACTCGCTTTAAAGTAATTAAAAAAATGCGAGAAGTATGGGAAAGAATAGAATTTATTATAAAGAACATAAGGAAAGTATTAAAATCTGATTTAAAATTGCAAAATAAAAATAGTTTAAACAAATTAAAATAACATAAAAACGAAATTTACTAGCAGAACGTAGAATTCCAACTTGACTCATTTATTACGCCATTTTGTAAACAAAGTAGTTACCGTTGCAAAAATCCAAAAGCTGAATGTTGATTTTTGATTCATACATTACCAAAACTAACTGGTTTTAGATTTTGGTATAAATCTAACTTACAACTTGGCCCGAAATTCATGTTTGAAAGACGCCCAGACGCTAAAGAAATGATTACAGAATGTGAAAATATGGTACCATCTGCACCTACAAATCACAAAGAAGAAATACGAAGTTTGCTTTTTAATAGATTCACTAAATTCAATAAACAAGCCAATAATTCTGTCAATAGAATAAGTAAATCAGTAAATAAAAAACAATCTGATGCCATTAAACGGTTACAATCATATAATGATATTGCTATTATTCTGACTGTTAAATCTAATCGCCTTGCTGTCCTTAATATAGAAGACTATATTAGTAAAATGCACGATTGTACTGATAAGATGGAATGTATAGCAGTAAAACATAATCCACTAAATAAAATATGTGCGGAAACGAAAGAAATAATAGAGAAAGGTAAACGGCCATATTTTATGAAAGTTAACCTCAAGTTAAATAAAGTTGCAGTTATTCCAAGATTAGTTGGCAGATTGAAGGACCATAAACAAGATTATCCTCTTCGCCCGATTGTCACTAAATGTAAGGCCCAACATATTACTTAGAGCGTGCATTCGTTCCATTACTGAAACAGTTATTGCCTCCCTCCACTTTCACGGTTGATTCCAGTATTGACTTCATCGGAAGATTAGAGAAAATCGACATTACAGATGATTGCATTTTAGCAAGCTTAGACATTGTGTCATTATATCCATCCATAGATACTTCAGAAGTAGCTCAAACCATCAAACAGTTTATTGACAATAGAGAAGATTTTGACATACCAATGAAAAACACTTTAAAAAGTGCCCTAAACCTAATAATTAATAGTAATTATTTTATTTTTAACAATATAATTTATCAACAATCAGACGGTGCCCCAATGGGATCTCCAATTTCAGGCCTCCTATCAGAATTCAAATTACGCCCCCTTGAATCAAAAATTTTCAGTACTTTTAAATTATTACCTTTAGTATGGCTACATTATGTAGATGATATTTTTATTGTTTGGCAGGGGGAAGTTGATAAATTATTAGTTTTTATTCAACAGTTAAATAATTTAGATAATAAAATTAAATTTACTTTTGAACTTGAAACCGATAAGAAGTTACCTTTTTTAGATGTTGAATTAAAAAGAGAAAATAATAAACTAATTCGTTCAATATATCGTAAGCCAATAACTAACTTAAATGTTATACCTTTTGATGCTTGCACTCCATATTCTTATAAATTATCTACCTTTAGACTCCTTATTAACAGAGCTTTTAGAATTTGTTCCCCTGAAAATTTAAATGGTGAATTAGATAAAATTAAAACAATAGCTATTAACAACGGATATCAAGTTAAAATAGTTAATAAATTAATTAAAAAGTTTATTAACAAAATGAATGATGCTATTTTTTAGAATAAAACCGACAGAGAAAATAACATGAAAAGGGTGGTTATAAATTATTATCAAATTTCTGCAAATCCGCTAAAACTCATCTAAAAAAGTTTGATTTAAATTTAATTGCTAGACCCCCTCCAAAATTAAAATCAATTTTAACCACTAGAATTAACCCTATTGATAAATTTGACCTTTCCGGTGTTTATATCATTCCTTTTCTTAAAGAAGGTGGTTATAGAAATTATTATATTGGCATGACTCAGAGAAAATTCAAAGTGAGATGTAAAGAACACATTGCAGACATAAAATTTAATAGAGGTAAAACCGCATTATCTAGGCTAAATAAAATAGAAAACATAAATATTTTGTTTAATGAAAGTAGATTAATTTATAGGTCAGATTTTTATTTGCAACATTTTATTCCTTGTCATTTCAAATCCCAAATATTTGGATTGAATTGTTAGATAATTTGAAAATAAAATAGGGCAACGTGAAACATGTTAAAATATTACGCGCGTGATTTTTATTTATTTATTTTTAAATTCCATTTGTAATAGTTTATTGTCATTTTCCATCTTAGTGTTTATTTGTTTTTCTGATGATGATTGAGTAAATTCAATCGAAACATGTCAACTTATTAAGATCTTTTCGTGTATTTTATTAACATTTGACGTCCTTTTTAGCAATTAAATGTTTAATATATATTTTGAGTGTGTTTTTAGAATATATATTTTTGAAATGGTTTTAGATTGCTACAATGAAATTTAACGCAATAGAAGGAGAAAGCAAAACATCCTTTTAAATGGATGCCAGGTCTCAGGAGGATATATGTACACTAGGGTGGTCACAAGAAATCAATTTTCGAATTTTTTCGGGAGGACCCCCCAAAAAGTTGCCAATTGACTAGAAAATGAGATTGGCTAAGTTTCAGCTCATTTGAATAATATTAACCCGTGCCTCATTGAGGTTTAAGTTTGAAAAAAAACGTGATTTTTCGCAAGAAAATGCTGTTTTTCCTTCATGAAATGAATACAATTGAACCTAGAAACATAATGCAGGTCTCATTTTTTTTTAAAGTTTTGCTTTGAAGAACCACACACCATTTTTTTCTAAAAATGTATAGATTTAAAAATATGCGCATTTTTCAGGACCAGACATCACCTGAATCCTAAAAATTGACTTTTTATGAAAAAGCGAAAAAAAAATTTGCAACATTCCATTTCATCTGCTTCCCACATTTTGTTTTTCTTTTTTTCGTTTTGTGAAATCCAATAAAGTGTATGATTAAAAAAAATTCTAAAGAAAAGGAAAAAAATCGAATTTTAAACTGAAAGAATTTTTTAAAAAAAAAGGAGGGCAAAGGAAGTATAGAAATGAGAGCAAATAATGCTCAATTGCATTTTATTATTAAAGTTGTGTTACAAGAAAGGAGGCATAATAAAGAAAATAAATTATTTTCCCTTACAACTGTCACGTTAACCCTTTCCGGCACAGAAAAATTCTGTTCGTTAAAGGATGAAATGATTGTCTACCCCGGAATTTACAAACGACTTTTTAAAAATTAAAAACACATTACTTTAACCTTTTATTGTAAAAGCAAAATTTTATTAAAATATTCTTCATGCGGTTTGTAAGTTTGGAATTAAAATTAGGTGGTCCCGGAGTGGGACACTGCGCCGGAAAGGATTTAAGTGGTAATGGTTTAGATAAGGTGGCTTATGTTGACTTTTTTTACCAAAGTATTATCTAAAAATGAAAATGCAACTTGATCCGAGTTAAGATACTAAAGGCGGTTTGTCATTTTAGCAAGTGCTTTGTCTGTAACCAATTTATCAAATTTTCTGTAGTGAACAAGTGATTTTATTATTTGCAGGTCTTGAATTGGGGGCTAAAGTGGCAGTGGAAGTTTTGAAGCACGCTTTTACATAAATATTTATTAAAAATAAGAAAAGATCTCTGATACCTTCTTTTTCTAAATTTGTTATTGAAAGATGATCCCTGAAACAATATATTTTGGGAGAATGAATGGCCTGTTCCACCACTTGATTAAAAGCACCAGGTGCTCTGAAAAAAAAAGCCTTTTGCAGGAAGGAGTTCTATAAAAATTAAACAAAGTTGGATAAACTCTTTATAATCATCCCTGAGCTGTTAATTTTTAAAAGTTCCAGTAAGAAAGTTTGAAATTTCTTCTGAATTAATTATTTATACCTAGTATTTCATCTTCAATAGCATTTGTATACTTACTCTGGTTTAATTTAGACCACCCAAACAGAATTGGATTTTTTTAAATATCTGGCTGAGGGGCAGTGATTATGCCCATTTTACAATCAAGAACAGCTTTTAGCAAAATTTTTAAATTATGGTGGCGGCATGGTAAATACAGAAGACTTTTCCTTTAACAATGGTATAGAAAAATGCAGGTTCCTCTGAGGCGACCTGTCTTTACTGCAGTTGTATCAAAAAATATTGCCTGGATTTTACCAACTTCCTCCCACTCTTCAACTGCTGAAAATACAGCTTTCGCCTGAATTATTCCGATACTACTTTCAAGTTGAGGAACTCGTAGTAACTGTTCTTCATCCCCACAACTAATTAAAACTTTTATCCACTCTACATTTTCTTTATTCAAAAAATGGTGAAGCAGTTTTCCACCCCAGTGAACAACAGTTCTCTCTAAACGGGAATTTTAAAATCTGATTTTGAGAGCTCAGATTTTTGTTTACGAAACAGTTATTTGCAGAGTCGATGTCTGTGGTTAGCTAGTGGATATATTCTAAGTCTAGCAGCTTCTCTGGCGTTCAGTTCATTTTGCGAATATTATAAAATAAAATACATAAAACTTGACAATTATTTGGCTGCTTACTGTCTATGATTTGATGAGACATGTGGTCAATATAAAAAATCTTACATTTCTGCTATCATATCAAGAAGGGGAAGGGGTTTTATGGAATGTTTCGTCAATTCTAAAAATAGATAACCATAAAAGTTTAACAAAAACAGCCTTGTAATAAAAAGAGAAATTCAGAGGTTCAACTGCAATACAAATCGAGAAGCTCATTCTTACTAGACACAGATCTAGATAACTAATAATCAATTACAATTTGTGAAATATTTTTAAAGTTACAAAAATTGTTCACTTATTTTTGCCTATTAATAAAAATAATACAAAAAAAAATATCAAAAGTAATAGAATTTTTAATTTGTCATTTTTTACCTGTTTCAAAAATGCAGAGCTTGAGGGTGTGGTTCACTAGCTGTCCTGAAAAATACTAAATGTTCATTAAATATAAGTTTTCATGAGAGTAAAAGTTCAAGGCAACAACAGTTTCTATGTAATAAAACAAGAATCAGGTTTCTAAGAAAAATATTTTTCACGTAAAGAAAGAAAAACGACAATTTTTTGCAAAAAATTGCAAATTTTCAAGAATTCAACCTCGATGAGACACGGGTTAATGTTATTTATTTGAGCTGAAACTTTTCCAATCTCATTTTCTAACTAATTGGCAACTTTTAGGAGGCTCCCCCGAAGAAAACGTTAAAAAATTTTTTCCCCATGTTGCTTGTGACCACCCTAATGTACAATGTACAGCCCCATAGCCGGGTCATTCCATGTCAGTTCGGGCAGGCATGTAACCCACCATCACAGATTTTGATGAAACTGCGTGTGTTTGTTCCTTTTATTAAGATATGATTCCCAGTATTTTTTTTTACTCCTTGGTCAAATAGTTTCTGAGAAAAAAATTGTCAAAATTTTGAAAAACTGCCATCAGTTGGCATTCTTGACTGCTCGATTTTCAAATGTAGCATAATATATATATGATCATATTTCAATATCTATTCCACAAATCATCTTCAAATAATTTATGCATAATATATAGGGTAAGTATTTTATGACAAAAAATACTGTTACGCTTATATAACATTTTAAGTGTGTCTAAAAAAATGTTTAATCTTTGAAGTCGTGATTTTTTTATGAAAAATAATGCATTAACTAAAATAGCATTATTAACAAAAGGCGGTATTTTTATTAAATTTATTTTTTGTGGGGGATATACTTAAAGGTGTCCTTTACCTGATTCTGAAATAAAAGTAGTGGGATTTTGGGTGTTTTTAGTAGTATTTCATATTTTAAAATATTTTGAGGCGTATTTCAAATCAAATCAAGCAGAGTCATTCCATGTCAGTTCGCCTAAGACATTTAATTCACTGTCACAAATTTCAATGAAACTGGGTATGTTTATAGCTCATTTTAAGACAGGATCAAGGAAATTAAACGTGATTACAAGTAAAATATTTTTTAAGATGAAAAAAAAATATCTAAATTTTGAAATTTTTTTAAAAATGTTTTTAATGACAGATCTATATTCAAAGACTGCATAAAAAAAGTCATTTCAATATAAAATCACTAAATAAGTTTCAAATAATGTATATGTGACAAATAATGTAGGCAGATTATTATTTATTGTTGTTTGTCATGTTTAAATGCTAAGAGTGTGTTTAATCTTGTGAATTCTTAAAATCAAGAATTTTGTGAAAAATAATGTGTTAATCAAAAATTTATTATTAACCGAAGGCAGGCTATTATTACTTTTTTTAATTGTACGTAAAAATATCTTTTCAATAGTTATAAAATAAAAATAGTGAAAATATGAGCAATTTTAACAAAATTTTCATAAAATGTGAATGTTTAATGATAAATATTGAAGCTTTTCATGCTAAGATGTACTAAAATGACTACGATATCGTGTATTTCTACTCTTGCTTAAATATAATACATACAATAATAAAATAACAAATATTATTTACAGCAATAAAAATTAAATTAAATAGTACCAGTTCCTTTACCAACACTACATTGCTCAACAGCCGACTTAAAATCAACAGCCCACTCTTATTGAAAAATACTTTCAACTGTTCAAATAATAAATAAACTGCATTTAAAAATTTTAATATCAACTTATTATCTTAAGACAATAATAATAACTAAACAACATGATGAATTTATAAATCAGCTTTTAATTGAAAAGTCATGAAATGGTCCCTTTAAATATTGTTGTTCATCGAGTCAATCAAAACAAATTATATAAAAAAAAAATAGTGAGCCTAATATGCTGACTGCAATGACACTTCTAACAAAACTAATTAATTCATTACCATCTGAAATCAAACCCGAAAGATCAAAAAGAAAAAAAAAATCATCTGTAGTGTGAATGTGACATACTCAGTGGTTGTTGAGGTAGGAATGTCTTTGTGACATTTTCACCTGTACTTCAATAAAATATAAACATGTAAGCTTTTTTCATTCATCCAAATTAAGTAAAACAATTATAAAATTTTGTTGTCATTACACCACATGTTAAATTTTTCGTTACATACTATTAGATAAGTTCTTTACTTTTAGACATTATTGACATAATATCATAAAATTTACTATATGTATTTTCTATAAGTGTATAAACAATATATATATGCTTTATTAAACATAAATGAATAATTTTTAAATAATTTGTTTGAGAACAGGGATATATATACACAAATATATATGTTGAAAATCCATCTTTCAGCAATATTGTGATGAAATAAATCAAATTACCGTAATTTCCGGTGTATAGCCCGCGGATCAAACAATCGTGTTTCGACCCAGAAATTTTTAAAAATAAAATGTAACTTTTTAGATCACAGTAAATATTGGTCTTCAAATACTGAATAAAACTTCTGGGTCCAAACTGAATTGTTTGATCTGCGGGCTATACACCCGAAATTACGGTACATATCATTAGAAACTGAATAAAGTTACAAAAGTGCAACTCATTAAGTTTTAAATATTTTTTTTAGATATAGTTATTTGAAAGATATAAATATAATGGATTATGCATTTTTTGCATATATTTAAAGCACAATACGTCAAAATTTTCTTCAAAAGAGTGAAATTTGGTATATATTTTTAAATATTAGCAGCTCAATGCTAAATTTTCAATATTAACAGCCAAATATGAGTTTAAAGATTAGAACTGTCATTTTGAAAATTTCTATTGGGCGGTGAGGAGCTAGTGATTTTTCTCTTTTTTGGAAAGGGATAATTGCTCTTCGCCCTAGAAGATTTACTAAAAAACAATATTGTATATTTTTTCCTTAAGAAACGAACATAAAAGATAATTTGAAAAATGAAATAAATGTATAAATAAAAATATTTCCATCGATGATACATTGGATAGGTTTTACATTTGAAAATATTGATAATTTTAAATATGATTTAAATACTACTAAAACCAACCAAAATCCCACTATTTTTATTTCAGATCCAGTTATAATGTAGTATTATGTACAATTTAAAATTAAAAAAATAGTCATAGAAACTCCGCCTCTGATTGATAAAGTTTTTTTAATAATTTCATTATTTTTTGTAAAATATTTTTGATTTCAAAGATTATACAATTTTTTAGACACATTTAAATATTTTTTAACATTACAGCAATATTTTTTTCATAATCTACATACTTTATTTACCTTGCTTAAATTATTCGAAGAAGATTTCTTTATTAGTTATTGAAATATGATTTTATATATAAAATGAGGCCTTTGAAAATTGAACAATCATTAATGGCAACTCGTGGCATTTTTCCAAAATTTTGCTATTTTTTTCTCATATGTTCACTATTTTTATTTTATAACCATTTAAAAGATATTTTTACGTAATAATAATAAATTTTAATAATAATAATAAAATAATTTTAAAATTTAATAATAAATTTTTGATTAACACATTATTTTTGACAAAATTCTTGATTTTAAAAATTCATAAGACACTCTTAGTGTTTAAACATGATAAAAAACAAGAAATAATAATCAGCCTACATTATTTGTCACATATACATTATTTGAAACCTATTTAGTGATTTTATATTGAAATGACTTTTTTTTTTTTTTTTTTTTTTTTTTTAATGCAGTCTTTGAATATCGAACTGTCATTAAAAAAATTTAAAACAATTTTTCAAAATTTTGATATTTTTTATCTTAAAAAATATTTTACTTAGGATCAAGAAAATTAAAAGTGATTACGTCTTAAAATAAGCTATAAACAAACCCAATTTCATTTAAATTTGTGACAGTGATTAAATGGCTTAGGGGAACTGACATGGAATGATTCTGCTTGATTTGATATGAAATGCACCTCAAAATATTTTTAAATAGGAAATACTACCAAAAACACCCAAAATCCCACTATTTTTATTTCAGAATCAGGTAAAGGACACCTTTAAGTATATCTCCCATAAAAAATAAATTTAATAAAAATACCGCCTTTTGTTGATAATGCTTTTTTTGTTAATGCATTATTTTTCATAAAAAATTCACGACTTCAAAGTTTAAATATTTTTTTAGACACACTTAAAATGTTATAAGCGTAACAATATATTTTTTCCATAAGCTGCGTACCCTAAATATTGTGCATAAATTATTTGAAGATGATTTGTAGAGTAGATATTGAAATATGATTATATATATGACATGCTACATTTGAAAACTGAGCTATCAAGAATGCCAACTGACGGCAGTTTTTTAAATTTTGACAATTTTTTTCTCAGAAACTATTTCACCAAGGAGCAAAAAAAAATTACTGGTGATCATATCTTAATAGTAAGAACAAACACACGCAGTTTCATTAAAATCTGTGATGGTGGGTTACATATTGATATTTTACTGCCTGATTTGACGTGGAATGCCCCAGCCTTCTTCTATGTGAAAATCATTGTAAGCAAATGTTACCATTTTGTTTGTCATTTCCTGATATTATTATGCGAGAAGCATACGCAGTACGACAAAATAAAAAAAATATTTACAAACATGATACAAACCTTTTTGTATCATGATTACATAAACATGTAAATTTAGGTGGCATATAGAAAGAAATCGGGGCGGGGGTGACCGTGGGGACCAAAGTTCTTTAGAAATGAGGCGGTCATTAAAAAAGCCAGTCAGAAAGGACATTAGAGGTATAGCACTAGAAATTAGATTTGGAAATGGCATGTATGAAAACATACTCTTATTTTGGCGCACTGTGCACACTGCCCGAGTAGAAATGTCACGAATCGGCAAATGCATTGATAGCAGAGTATTTCTGCAAATACAAATAGGGAAAGTTACGAATATTTTAGCAAGTTTTTAGCATTATTTTTGTTATAATTCAAAAAGCGCATTTTCGATGTTAGCAACAAAAAAAAATTCTTGAAAGTATACCCTTTGAGCATTATTCTGTAATTTTTTGGTTGGTGTAAATATAAAATTACTACATCAGTAAATTTTTTTAAATATTTTTGTTTATTTTTCTATGTTAAAATTTGTGTAAAAATGTGAAGAAAAAAATATATACAATATGAACTAATATATTCTTTAATATTTGGTATTTGTTTCATTTTTTTTAACTTTTGTACTTTTTGGGAAAACGTATTTGAAAAATAGTAGTGCCGGCGCATACTTTGCCGATTATCTCAAGGACAGTTCAAGTTCAGAGGCTAAAAACACTCTATATTGTATTCTCATGGTGAGCCTTATTACCACACGAGTTATTTCAAACATAGGCCATGGGGGCCATTTCGCTATGCTTATCCGACTTAGACCATTTGAGACCACTCTTCTCAATGTTGGAACACTTATTTTTTTAATCTCATGTTCAATGTTTGTTTTCAGATCAACGATGGATTGTTCGCAAAAACATGTACATTTAGGTGGCATATAGAAAGAAAATGGGGGGGGGGGTTGACCGTGTGGACCAAAGTTCTTTAGAAATGAGGCGGTCATTAAAAAAATCAGTCAGAAATGACATTAGAGGTATGACATTAGAAATTAGAGGTATGGCACTTATGTCTTATTCGGCGCACGAACATTCTGATATGTCTCTTTAAACGCTTTAATCTATCTACTATTATATATATATAATCCAAACGGAAATTTCGTTCCGAACGCCGAGATTTCGAGTTCTACCGCATGGATTTTGACGGAACTTATACCGTTAGATAGGTATCGTTTCAGGGAAGGTTTTAAGCTATAACACATTATTATACCTAGATTAGTTATAGAATTATTACGGAAAATTCTTTTATATTGGACTTTGTAACTTCATATTTCCTTAAATATCTGGGCTCCTATTGGTCGTAGAGCTTAGATCTCGCGCCAAAAGTAGCTCCAAAGCACCCAAGCAAACTTTTCCCCGCGATTATTTTGCCGTCTTCCGATTTCCTCTAACTCTATTAGGGGCCCGCGTAGGTCCCCTTTAACATATTTTTCGTAGTAATTTCAGCAATTATCTTACATTATTCGTCAAGACCGCCACCCTCCCGATTCATGTATCTACGGAAAGGTTGCACGAAGGAGTTTCGTTCGGATACGCTTTCGTTAAGAATAGAGTGCGCTCCCTGGTGGTGGAATGTGGAACTAACATAACGCGATATTGTTAAAATTGGGAAATCTAACAATGCGATCTGTTTTAAACTTTGAGATAGTTCATAACACATAATCTATTATCTATTCTATTATATATATATATAAAATCTATTATATATTATATGTATAAAATCCAAACGGAAATTTCGTTCCGAACGCCTAGATTTCGAGTTCTACTGCATGGATTTTTACGGAACTTATACCGTTAGATAGGTATTGTTTCAGGGAAGGTTTTAAGCTATAACACATTATTCTACCTGTATTAGTTTTAGAATTATGACGGAAAATTCTGTTATTTTGGGCGATAAGGTTACCATTTTATTTCTTGGCGAAATTCATCGTTGACAAAAAAAAAAAATTGAAATGGCTATTAAACCTCGAAAAATAAAAGAAAAACTGTTACTAATTTTATTTAAATGAAAAAAAAAAGAAAAAGAAAATCCGTTTCAATGAGTGATAATATTAAAAAACGGAAACATTTAATCAAAACCTGAAAGAAATATTTGTAATGCTTAAAAATTAATTTAATAAGAAATATTACACTTGATACGCAATATTTGGCTCTTTATCGCTTGCGTTAGATATGGAAACGAATCAGAAAATTTGATTAGATGAAATTTTAACGACATTTTCTTTCTGTTCTGCTCTTTTCTTTTTTTTTTTTATATCTAATTGTCCCATCACGTGACTTAAAGAAGAAACAAGCAGATGTAATTGTGAGTCACATGTGTAATTACTATTTGTTTCTTTACAATTTTTTATTTTTCTTTTGTCGCCAAACGATGTGATTTTAAGCCAAAAATGCATAAGCGTGACATTAGCTTGAGGATGTTCTCACAAATGGTGTTTTTTTAGGTGAAAGAGATCATTTTTTGAGTACATTTTCATATTCAATTGTAACTTATATAGATATCAGTTAATATTTTAAAAATGGAATCGAATGCTTAAATTTCAGTGTGAATCTCTGCCACACATACATATTGTAAAATAATTTCATACTTTTTAAAATGTTTTTCGCCGTAATTCCGAAAGCATGTGATATTTATAAACTCGAACTCAGATCAACGAATATTAACCATTTTATTTAAGCAAATATTATCTATTTTCTCAAGTCATGTCGCCAATTTCATTTATAGGAAAATTTCACAGATTCGAAATCTAGGAAATAAAGATAATTTTTAAGGAAATTTATGTTTTATTACGTTATTACCATGGAAAAATTCAACATTTTGAAAAAAAAAATTACAAGTCTTTTGTAATTCGTCATTTCTTCTTCGTCTTTCTTCGTACTTTCTCCTCTGTTATGTAATATTTCAAATGATATTGGACTAATTTTCGATCATCGATTCACCGCAAAATCGCATATCTAATATAGTATATAAAATAAAGTCTGGATTAGGGGACTAATTAACGCACAGCGCAAACTACTGAACCTAAAATCTTGAAAATCGTGGTAAAAATACTTCTTATGACATAAACTTCTGCTAAGAAAGGATTTTCTAAAGTGTCACCCCTAATGGTTTTTGCACGGGGAGGGGAAAAAAATCGAATATCAAAATTATTTGTCAAATGATAGCATATTTTAATGTAGTTTTGTATGCTGAATCGAATGCTACCAAATAAATTTTTATAAGTCCAATAGTTCATGACACATTTCATATATTTCTAATTTGGCGGTGTCTTTGGCATCTAAACCTCAAAATATCTATCATTACATCCGTTACTCTAGCAACGGAAAAAATTCAAATCAACCCTTTTGGCTAAAAAATAAAAACGGCTCTATGAGTTTGAAATAAAAATGCAAGCATCTTAATTTTTTAAAAAAATAGTGATTTTATGTAAAATAAAAGGGAAAAAATTACTGAGAATTTAGCGTTATAAAACAAAAATGGAAAAGGTACTACTTAGATATTCCGTCGACCAAAAATCTATCGTCAAACTATAAGATTAAATGCCAATAATGGTTGATCGTAAATATCAAATTCACTTAAATTTAAACAAACTACACGTGTTTACGTCATCAAGTGATTTTAATTTCGACGTTTTATTTGTATTTTTATTAATGTTATACTAATTTATTTGTTATTTCGTTATTTAAAATAAAGATTATGTCAATTTATATAATTTGGCAAAATTGGTCGACGGGATAACAAGTAGTACCAATGAAAATATTTAAGTATGAAAGCAATGTTTGTAACGACTTAAAAATTATTTTCATATATATAAACTCGGTTTATGGCGTCAGATGTCGTCATCCGAAGAATCTACAAGAGTCTCTTTCCATTTTTTCCGGTCATAGGTTCCTCAATGAAAGAAATTGGAATTGGAATAATATTGTGCGATTTATAAATTACTCCTCGATAAGAAGAAAAAATGGGTACATTTATAATAACCGTGCGCACATCTCGCTGATAGCATTTTAAAAATTCCCAGTAGCAGTAGTTACATTTTGCGTATGTAAATTAAAAATATTTTTTTGCTTTTAATTATGGCATTATTTTTTGTTATTGTTTATCTTTTCAGTTTTTAAATGAAATTAGTATAAGGCATGCATTTTAAATTAAATGAGTGAAAGGTTTGTGTTTTAAATGAAAATAATAAAATAAGAATATGCTATGAAAACAATCTTTATTGATTTATTACCTGCGCCCGGCTGACATAAAAGTATCACAAAAGCCACATATTCACTTTTCTTTGAGTAGTTGCTCATGACAATTCAAGTTAACCTTCCGTAATCGGATACTTCACATATTGGTGTATTAGCTTTAATGTTGAAGGCATCGTTTTTGTTTGAAGCGAAAACTTTACTATGAATTCTATTACACAAAATCGCATCATCATCATCTACTAAATATTTACAACGGAAATTTGTATTTCATTCCGATTGTTTATAATACTTTCGTAGGATATACCACAATTAGTTAGGTAATAATTTTGGAAAGGTTTTAGTGTATGCATATTGTTCAAGGGTACTTAGTTATAGAGCAACAGTAAAAGTTCAAAAATTAAGTGAACCTGATTATGAAAGTTTAGCCTTTTAAAAAAAATCTACAGAACATATTTTGTTACAAGTGGCCCTGTTGCATGACTTTTAGGAATGGTGTTAGTATATACGATTTCATTATATGTTGATTAGTTACAGAGGTATTAATTCCTGTTGTCATAACGGTCTCATTACCCGACCATAAGTGCGCTGTTTATAATCAACTAAAACAATTACTTCTTAATTGCTGAATTTTGTCCAACGCTTAAGATAACATTATATCGCAATGGCGTTCGCATCGTTTTCAGCAATGTGCAAGGTCAAGCTGAACATCCATATTGTTTAAAATACAAATTCAAATTCACCATCCAAGGTTCATTTGGAAATATTGACCAGCGCAGCGGGCATAGCCTGCTAGTCTATTATATATATATAATTCAAACGGAAATTTCGTTCCGAACGCCGAGATTTCGAGTTCTACCGCATGGATTTTTACGGAACTTATACCGTTAGATAGCTATCGTTCCAGTGAAGGTTTTAAGCTATAACACATCATTCTACCTAGATTAGTTATAGAATTATTACGGAAAATTCTATTATTTTGGACTTTGTTACTTCATATTTCCTTAAATATCTGGGCTCCTATTGGTCGTAGAGCTTAGATCTCGCGCCAAAAGTAGCTCTCAAGTACCCAAGCAAACTTTTCTCCGCGATTATTTTGCCGTCTTCCGATTTCCTTTAACTCTATTAGGGGCCCGCGTAGAGCCCCTTTAAAATATTTTTCGTAGTAATTTCAGCAATTATCTTAAATTATTGGTTAAGACCGCCACCCTCCCGATTCATGTATCTACGGAAAGGTTGCATGAAGGAGTTTCGTTCAGATAAGCTTTTGTTAAGAATAGAGTGCGCTCCCTGGTGGTGGAATGTGGAACTAACATAACGCGATATTGTTAAAATTAGGAAATCTAACAATGCGATCTGTTTTAAACTTTGAGATAGTTCATAACACATAATCTATTATCTATTCTATTATATATATATAAAATCTATTATCTATTCTATTATCTATTATATATATAAAATCCAAACGGAAATTTCGTTCCGAACGCCTAGATTTCGAGTTCTACTGCATGGATTTTTACGGAACCTATACCGCTAGATAGGTATTGTTTCAGGGAAGGTTTTAATCTATAACACATTATTCTACCTATATTAGTTTTAGAATTATGACGGAAAATTCTGTTATTTTGGGCGATAAGGTTACCATTTTATTTCTTGGCGAAATTCATCGTTGATAAAAAAATTGAAACGGCTATTAAACATCGAAAAAGTAAAAGAAAAACTGTTACTAATTTTATTTAAGTGAAAAAAAAGAAAAAAAGAAGAAGAAAATCCGTTTTAATGAGTGATAATATTAAAAAACGGAAACATTTAATCAAACCCTGAAAGAAATATTTGTAATGCTTAAAAATTAATTTAATAAGAAATATTACACTTGATACGCAATATTTGGCTCTTTATCGCTTGCGTTAGATATGGAAACGAATCTGAAAATTTGATTAGATGAAATTTTAACGACATTTTCTTTCTGTTCTGTTCTTTTCTTTTATTTTCATATCTAATTGTCCCATCACGTGACTTATAGAAGAAACAAGCAGATGTAATTGTGAGTCACATGTGTAATTACTATTTGTTTCTTTACAATTTTCTATTTTTCTTTTGTCGCCAAACAATGTGATTTTAAGCCAAAAATGCATAAGCGTGACATTAGCTTGAGGATGTTCTCACAAATGGTGTTTTTTTAGGTGAAAGAGATCATTTTTTGAGTACATTTTCATATTCAATTGTAACTTATATAGATGTCAGTTAATATTTTAAAAATGGAATCGAATACTTAAATTTCAGTGTGAATTTCTGCCCCACATACATATTGTAAAATAATTTCATACTTTTTAAAATGTTTTTCGCCGTAATTCCGAAAGCATGTGATATTTATAAACTCGAACTCAGATCAACGAATATTACCCATTTTATTTAAGCAAATATTATCTATTTTCTCAAGTCATATCGCCAATTTAATTTATAGGAAAATTCACAGATTCGAAATCTAGGAAATAAAGATAATTTTTAAGGAAATTTATGTTTCAATACGTTATTACTATGGAAAAATTCAACATTTTGAAAAAAAAATTACAAGTCTTTTGTAATTCGTCATTTCTTCTTCGTCTTTCTTCGTACTTTCTCCTGTGTTGTGTAATATTTCAAATGATATTGGACTAATTTTCGATCATCGATTCACCGCAAAATCGAATATCTAATATAGTATATAAAATAAAGTCTGGATTAGGGGACTAATTAACGCACAGCGCAAACTACTGAACCTAAAATCTTGAAAATCGTGGTAAAAATACTTCTTATGACATAAACTTCTGCTAAGAAAGGATTTTCCAAAGTGTCACCCCTAATGGTTTTTGCACGGGGAGGGGAAAAAAATCGAATATCAAAATTATGCGTCAAATGATAGCATATTTTAATGTAGTTTTGTATGCTGAATCGAATGCTACCAAATAAATTTTTATAAGTCCAACAGTTCATGACACATTTCATATTTTTCTAATTTGGCGGTGTCTTTGGCATCTAAAACTCAAAATATCTATCATTACATCCGTTACTCTAGCAACGGAAAAAATTCAAATCAACCCTTTTGGCTAAAAAATAAAACTGGCTCTATGAGTTTGAAATAAAAATGCAAGCATCTTAATTTTTTAAAAAAATAGTGATTTTATGTAAAATAAAAGGGAAAATATTACTTAAAATTTAGCATTATAAAACAAAAATGGAAAAGGTACTACTTAGATATTCCGTCGACCAAAAATCTATCGTCAAACTATAAGATTAAATGCCAATAATGGTTGATCGTAAATATCAAATTCACTAAAATTTAAACAAACTACACGTGTTTACGTCATCAAGTGATTTTAATTTCGACGTTTTATTTGTATTTTTATTAATGTTATACTAATTTAGTTGTTATTTCGTTATTTAAAATAAAGATTATGTCAATTTATATAATTTGGCGAATGGTTTGGCGATTTATATAATTTGGCGAAATTGGTCGACGGGATAACAAGTAGTACCAATGAAAATATTTAAGTATGAAAGCAATGTTTGTAACGACTTAAAAATTATTTTCATATATATAAACTCGGTTTATGGCGTCAGATGCCGTCATCCGAAGAATCTACAAGAGTCGTTTTCCATTTTTTCCGGTCATAGGTTCCTCAATGAAAGAAATTGGAATTGGAATAATATTGTGCGATTTATAAATTGCTCCTCGATAAGAAGAAAAAATGGGTACATTTATAACAACCGTGCGCACATCTCGCTGATAGCATTTTTAAAATTCCCAGTAGCAGTAGTTACATTTTGCGTATGTAAATTAAAAATATTTTTTTGCTTTTAATTATGGCATTATTTCCTGTTATTGTTTATCTTTTCAGTTTTTTAAATGAAATTAGTATAAGGCATGCATTTTAAATTAAATGAATGAAAGGTTTGTGTTTTAAATGAAAATAATAAAATAAGAATATGCTATGAAAACAATCTTTATTGATTTATTACCTGCGCCCGGCTGACATAAAAATCACAAAAGCCACATATTCACTTTTCTTTGAGTAGTTGCTCATGAGAATTCAAGTTAACCTTCCGTAATCGGATACTTCACATATTGGTGTATTAGCTTTAATGTTGAAAGCATCGTTTATATTTGAAGCGAAAACTTTACTATGAATTCTATTACACAAAATCGCACCATAATCATCTACTATATATTTACAACGGAAATTTGTATTTCATTCCGATTGTTTATAATACTTTCGTAGGATATACCACAATTAGTTAGGTAATAATTTTGGAAAGGTTTTGGTGTATACATATTGTTCAAGGGTACTTAGTTATAGAGCAACAGTAAAAGTTCAAAAATTAAGTGAACCTGATTATGAAAGTTTAGCCTTTTAAAAAAAATCTACAGAACATATTTTGTTACAAGTGGCCCTGTTGCATGACTTTTAGGAATGGTGTTAGTATATACGATTTCATTATATGTTGATTAGTTACAGGGGTATTAATTCCTGTTGTCATAACGGTCTCATTACCCGACCATAAGTGCGCTGTTTATAATCAACTAAAACAATTACTTCTTAATTGCTAAATTTTGTCCAAAGCTTAAGATAACATTATATCGCAATGGCGTTCGCATCGTTTTCAGTAATGTGCAAAGTCAAGCTGAAGATCCATATTGTTTAAAATACAAGTTCAAATTCACCATTTAGTTTAATCCAAGGTTCATTTGGATATATTGACCAGCGCAGCGGGCATAGCCTGCTAGTCTATTATATATATATAATCCAAACGGAAATTTCGTTCCGAACGCCGAGATTTCGAGTTCTACCGCATGGATTTTGACGGAACTTATACCGTTAGATAGGTATCGTTCCAGGGAAGGTTTTAAGCTATAACACATCATTCTACCTAGATTAGTTATAGAATTATTACGGAAAATTCTATTATTTTGGACTTTGTTACTTCATATTTCCTTAAATATCTGGGCTCCTATTGGTCGTAGAGCTTAGATCTCGCGCCAAAAGTAGCTCCAAAGTAACCAAGCAAACTTTTCCCCGCGATTATTTTGCCGTCTTCCAATTTCCTCTAACTCTATTAGGGGCCTGCGTAGAGCCCCTTTAAAATATTTTTCGTAGTAATTTCAGCAATTATCTTAAATTATTGGTTAAGACCGCCACCCTCCCGATTCATGTATCTACGGAAAGGTTGCATGAAGGAGTTTCGTTCAGATACGCTTTCGTTAAGAATAGAGTGCGCTCCCTGGTGGTGGAATGTGGAACTAACATAACGCGATATTGTTAAAATTAGGAAATCTAACAATGCGATCTGTTTTAAACTTTGAGATAGTTCATAACACATAATCTATTATCTATTCTATTATATATATATATAAAATCTATTATCTATTCTATTATCTATTATATATATATAAAATCCAAACGGAAATTTCGTTCCGAACGCCTAGATTTCGAGTTCTACTGCATGGATTTTTATGGAACCTATACCGTAAGATAGGTATTGTTTCAGGGAAGGTTTTAATCTATAACACATTATTCTACCTATATTAGTTTTAGAATTATGACGGAAAATTCTGTTATTTTGGGCGATAAGGTTACCATTTTATTTCTTGGCGAAATTCATCGTTGATAAAAAAAAAATTGAAACGGCTATTAAATCTCGAAAAATAAAAGAAAAACTGTTACTAATTTTATTTAAGTGAAAAAAAAAAGAAAAAAAGAAGAAGAAAATCCGTTTTAATGAGTGATAATATTAAAAAACGGAAACATTTAATCAAACCCTGAAAGAAATATTTGTAATGCTTAAAAATTAATTTAATAAGAAATATTACACTTGATACGCAATATTTGGCTCTTTATCGCTTGCGTTAGATATGGAAACGAATCTGAAAATTTGATTAGATGAAATTTTAACGACATTTTCTTTCTGTTCTGTTCTTTTCTTTTATTTTTATATCTAATTGTTCCATCACGTGACTTATAGAAGAAACAAGCAGATGTAATTGTGAGTCACATGTGTAATTACTATTTGTTTCTTTACAATTTTTTATTTTTCTTTTGTCGCCAAACAATGTGATTTTAAGCCAAAAATGCATAAGCGTGACATTAGCATGAGGATGTTCTCACAAATGGTGTTTTTTTTAGATGAAAGATATCATTTTTTGAGTACATTTTCATATTCAATTGTAACTTATATAGATATCAGTTAATATTTTAAAAATGGAATCGAATACTTAAATTTCAGTGTGAATTTCTGCCACACATACATATTGTAAAATAATTTCATACTTTTTAAAATGTTTTTCGCCGTAATTCCGAAAGCATGTGATATTTATAAATTCGAACTCAGATCAACGAATATTACCCATTTTATTTAAGCAAATATTATCTATAGTTTATTTCATTTTTTCTCAAATCATATCGCCAATTTCATTTATAGGAAAATTCACAGATTCGAAATCTAGGAAATAAAGATAATTTTTAAGGAAATTTATGTTTTAATACGTTATACTATGGAAAAATTCAACATTTTGAAAAAAAAAATTACAAGTCTTTTGTAATTCGTCATTTCTTCTTCGTCTTTCTTCGTACTTTCTCCTCTGTTATGTAATATTTCAAATGATATTGGACTAATTTTCGATCATCGATTCACCGCAAAATCGCATATCTAATATAGTATATAAAATAAAGTCTGGATTAGGGGACTAATTAACGCACAGCGCAAACTACTGAACCTAAAATCTTGAAAATCGTGGTAAAAATACTTCTTATGACATAAACTTCTGCTAAGAAAGGATTTTCTAAAGTGTCACCCCTAATGGTTTTTGCACGGAGAGGGGGAAAAAATCGAATATCAAAATTATGCGTCAAATGATAGCATATTTTAATGTAGTTTTGTATGCTGAATCGAATGCTACCAAATAAATTTTTATAAGTCCAACAGTTCATGACAATATTTCATATTTTTCTAATTTGGCGGTGTCTTTGGCATTTAAACCTCAAAATATCTATCATTACATCCGTTACTCTAGCAACGGAAAAAATTCAAATCAACCCTTTTGGCTAAAAATTAAAAACGGCTCTATGAGTTTGAAATAAAAATGCAAGCATCTTAATTTTTTAAAAAAATAGTGATTTTATGTAAAATAAAAGGAAAAAATTACTGAGAATTTAGCGTTATAAAACAAAAATGGAAAAAGTACTACTTAGATATTCCGTCGACCAAAAATCTATCGTCAAACTATAAGATTAAATGCCAATAATGGTTGATCGTAAATATCAAATTCACTTGAATTTAAACAAACTACACGTGTTTACGTCATCAAGTGATTTTAATTTCGACGTTTTATTTGTATTTTTATTAATGTTTTACTAATTTATTTGTTATTTCGTTATTTAAAATAAAGATTATGTCAATTTATATAATTTGGCGAATGGTTTGGCGATTTATATAATTTGGCAAAATTTGTCGACGGGATAACAAGTAGTACCAATGAAAATATTTAAGTATGAAGGCAATGTTTGTAACGACTTAAAAATTATTTTCATATATATAAACTCGGTTTATGACGTCAGATGCCATCATCCGAAGAATCAACAAGAGTCTTTTTCCATTTTTTCCGGTCATAGGTTCCTCAATGAAAGAAATTGGAATTGGAATAATATTGTGCGATTTATAAATTGCTCCTCGATAAGAAGAAAAAATGGGTACATTTATAACAACCGTGCGCACATCTCGCTGATAGCATTTTAAAAATTCCCAGTAGCAGTAGTTGCATTTTGCGTATGTAAATTAAAAATATTTTTTGCTTTTAATTATGGCATTATTTCCTGTTATTGTTTATCTTTTCAGTTTTTTAAATGAAATTAGTATAAGGCATGCATTTTAAATTAAATGAGTGAAAGGTTTGTGTTTTAAATGAAAATAATAAAATAAGAATATGCTATGAAAACAATCTTTATTGATTTATTACCTGCGCCCGGCTGACATAAAAGTATCACAAAAGCCACATATTCACTTTTCTTTGAGTAGTTGCTCATGAGAATTCAAGTTAACCTTCCGTAATCGGATACTTCACATATTGGTGTATTAGCTTTAATGTTGAAAGCATCGTTTTTGTTCGAAACGAAAACTTTACTATGAATTCTATTACACAAAATCGCATCATCATCATCTACTATATATTTACAACGGAAATTTGTATTTCATTCCGATTGTTTATAATACTTTCGTAGGATATACCACAATTAGTTAGGTAATAATTTTGGAAAGGTTTTAGTGTATACATATTGTTCAAGGGTATGTAGTTATAGAGCAACAGTAAAAGTTCAAAAATTAAGTGAACCTGATTATGAAAGTTTAGCCTTTTTAAAAAAATCTACAGAACATATTTTGTTACAAGTGGCCCTGTTGCATGACTTTTAGGAATGGTGTTAGTATATACGATTTCATTATATGTTGATTAGTTACAGAGGTATTAATTCCTGTTGTCATAACGGTCTCATTACCCGACCATAAGTGCTCTGTTTATAATCAACTAAAACAATTACTTCTTAATTGCTAAATTTTGTCCAACGCTTAAGATAACATTATATCGCAATGGCGTTCGCATCGTTTTCAGTAATGTGCAAGGTCAAGCTGAAGATCCATATTGTTTAAAATACAAGTTCAAATTCACCATTTAGTTTAATCCAAGGTTCATTTGGAAATATTGACCAGCGCAGCGGGCATAGCCTGCTAGTTATATATATATAATCCAAACGGAAATTTCGTTCCGAACGCCGAGATTTCGAGTTCTACCGCATGGATTTTTACGGAACTTATACCGTTAGATAGGTATCGTTCCAGGGAAGGTTTTAAGCTATAACACATCATTCTACCTAGATTAGTTAAGAATTATTACAGAAAATTCTATTATTTTGGACTTTGTTACTTCATATTTCCTTAAATATCTGGGCTCCTATTGGTCGTAGAGCTTAGATCTCGCGCCAAAAGTAGCTCCGAAGCACCCAAGCAAACTTTTCCCCGCGATTATTTTGACGTCTTCCGATTTCCTCTAACTCTATTAGATGCCCGCGTAGAGCCCCATTAAAATATTTTTCGTAGTAATTTCAGCAATTATCTTAAATTATTGGTTAAGACCGCCACCCTCCCGATTCATGTATCTACGGAAAGGTTGCATGAAGGAGTTTCGTTCAGATACGCTTTCGTTAAGAATAGAGTGCGCTCCCTGGTGGTGGAATGTGGAACTAACATAACGCGATATTGTTAAAATTAGGAAATCTAACAATGTGATCTGTTTTAAACTTTGAGATAGTTCATAACACATAATCTATTATCTATTCTATTATATATATATATAATCTATTATATATTCTATTATCTATTATATATATAAAATCCAAACGGAAATTTCGTTCCGAACGCCTAGATTTCGAGTTCTACTGCATGGATTTTTACAGAACCTATACCGTTAGATAGGTATTGTTTCAGGGAAGGTTTTAAGCTATAACACATTATTCTACCTATATTAGTTTTAGAATTATGACGGAAAATTCTGTTATTTTGGGCGATAAGGTTAACATTTTATTTCTCGGCGAAATTCATCGTTGATAAAAAAAAAAAAAAAATTGAAACGGCTGTTAAACCTCGAAAAATAAAAGAAAAACTGTTACTAATTTTATTTAAATGAAAATAAAAGAAAAAAAGAAGAAGAAAATCCGTTTTAATGAGTGATAATATTAAAAAACGGAAACATTTAATCAAAACCTGAAAGAAATATTTGTAATGCTTAAAAATTAATTTAATAAGAAATATTACACTTGATACGCAATATTTGGCTCTTTATCGCTTGCGTTAGATATGGAAACGAATCTGAAAATTTGATTAGATGAAATTCTAACGACATTTTCTTTCTGTTCTGTTCTTTTCTTTTTTTTTTTTTTTTTATATCTAATTGTCCCATCACGTGACTTATAGAAGAAACAAGCAGATGTAATTGTGAGTCACATGTGTAATTACTATTTGTTTCTTTACAATTTTTTATTTTTCTTTTGTCGCCAAACAATGTGATTTTAAGCCAAAAATGCATAAGCGTGACATTAGCGTGAGGGTGTTCTCACAAATGGTGTTTTTTTAGGTGAAAGAGATCATTTTTTGAGTACATTTTCATATTCAATTGTAACTTATATAGATATCAGTCAATATTTTAAAAATGGAATCGAATACTTAAATTTCAGTGTGAATTTCTGCCACACATACATATTGTAAAATAATTTCATACTTTTTAAAATGTTTTTCGCAGTAATTCCGAAAGCATGTGATATTTATAAACTCGAACTCAGATCAACGAATATTACCCATTTTATTTAAGCAAATATTATCTATTTTCTCAAGTCATCGCCAATTTCATTTATAGGAAAATTCACAGATTCGAAATCTAGGAAATAAAGATAATTTTTAAGGAAATTTATGTTTTAATACGTTATTACTATGGAAAAATTCAACATTTTGAAAAAAAAAATTACAAGACTTTTGTAATTCGTCATTTCTTCGTACTTTCTCCTCTGTTATGTAATATTTCAAATGATATTGGACTAATTTTCGATCATCGATTCACCGCAAAATCGCATATCTAATATAGTATATAAAATAAAGTCTGGATTAGGGGACTGATTAACGCACAGCGCAAACTACTGAACCTAAAATCTTGAAAATCGTGGTAAAAATACTTCTTATGACATAGACTTCTGCTAAGAAAGGATTTTCTAAAGTGTCACCCCTAATGGTTTTTGCACGGGGAGGGGAAAACAATCGAATATCAAAATTATGCGTCAAATGATAGCATATTTTAATGTAGTTTTGTATGCTGAATCGAATGCTACCAAATAAATTTTTATAAGTCCAATAGTTCATGACACATTTCATATTTTTCTAATTTGGCGGTGCCTTTGGCATCTAAACCTCAAAATATCTATCATTACATCCGTTACTCTAGCAACGGAAAAAATTCAAATCAACCCTTTTGGCTAAAAAATAAAAACGGCTCTATGAGTTCGAAATAAAAATGCAAGCATCTTAATTTTTTTTTTTAAATAGTGATTGTATGTAAAATAAAAGGAAAAAAAATTACTGAGAATTTAGCGTTATAAAACAAAAATGGAAAAGGTACTACTTAGATATTCCGTCGACCAAAAATCTATCGTCAAACTATAAGATTAAATGCCAATAATGGTTGATCGTAAATATCAAATTCACTTGAATTTAAACAAACTACACGTGTTTACCTCATCAAGTGATTTTAATTTCGACGTTTTATTTGTATTTTTATTAATGTTATACTAATTTATTTGTTATTTCGTTATTTAAAATAAAGATTATGTCAATTTATATAATTTGGCGAATGGTTTGGCGATTTATATAATTTGGCAAAATTGGTCGACGGGATAACAAGTAGTACCAATGAAAATATTTAAATATGAAAGAAATGTTTGTAACGACTTAAAAATTATTTGCATGTATATAAACTCGGTTTATGGCGTCAGATGCCGTCATCCGAAGAATCTACAAGAGTCTTTTTCAATTTTTTCCGGTCATAGGTTCCTCAATGAAATAAATTGAAATTTGGAATAATATTGTGCGATTTATAAATTGCTCCTCGATAAGAAGAAAAAATGGGTACATTTATAACAACCGTGCGCACATCTCGCTGATAGCATTTTTAAAATTCCCAGTAGCAGTAGTTACATTTTGCGTATGTAAATTAAAAATATTTTTTTGCTTTTAATTATGGCATTATTTCTGTTATTGTTTATCTTTTCAGTTTTTAAAATGAAATTAGTATAAGGCATGCTTTTTAAATTAAATGAGTGAAAGGTTTGTGTTTTAAATGAAAATAATAAAATAAGAATATGTTATGAAAACAATCTTTATTGATTTATTACCTGCGCCCGGCTGACATAAAAGTATCACAAAAGCCACATATTCACTTTTCTTTGAGTAGTTGCTCATGAGAATTCAAGTTAACCTTCCGTAATCGGATACTTCACATATTGGTGTATTAGCTTTAATGTTGAAAGCATCGTTTTTGTTTGAAGCGAAAACTTTACTATGAATTCTATTACACAAAATCGCATCATCATCATCTACTATATATTTACAACGGAAATTTGTATTTCATTCCGATTGTTTATAATACTTTCGTAGGATATACCACAATTAGTTAGGTAATAATTTTGGAAAGGTTTTAGTGTATACATATTGTTCAAGGGTACTTAGTTATAGAGCAACAGTAAAAGTTCAAAAATTAAGTGAACCTGATTATGAAAGTTTAGCCTTTTTAAAATAATCTACAGAACATATTTTGTTACAAGTGGCCCTGTTGTATGACTTTTAGGAATGGTGTTAGCATATACTATTTCATTATATGTTGATTAGTTACAGAGGTATTAATTCCTGTTTTCATAACGGTCTCATTACCCGACCATAAGTGCGCTGTTTATAATCAACTAAAACAATTACTTCTTAATTGCTAAATTTTGTCCAACGCTTAAGATAACATTATATCGCAATGGCGTTCGCATCGTTTTCAGTAATGTGCAAGGTCAAGCTGAAGATCCATATTGTTTAAAATACAAGTTCAAATTCACCATTTAGTTTAATCCAATGTTCATTTGGAAATATTGACCAGCGCAGCGGGCATAGCCTGCTAGTAACTTTAATAAAAGACGTTGATTACGAAATGATGTTTAAGCATAAAAATTCTCTGGGCTTCGGAAAATTCCACTTCCATCATCGCCATCTTTAACGAAACAAATGGCTCTTACTGATTACAGCATCAACTGCAACTGAAATTTCTACTGGTCAATGAGTTTCAAATGTATACTGCTGCGATCTATCGAAAAATAATCCCATTATTATTTATTTCGGATCTTGTATAATTTTTGAATATTTGGGTTCCGCGACTTTTCGAATCACCCTAAGCACTTAAGTAGGCTAATTCACTCACGCAAAAACAACAGCTCGTTAACGTTAATCCTATGGGAGAAGTTTCTTTAAACAACTCGTTTGCATTTCAGTATTTTTAAATGATTTTTCTTTGCATTGGATAGTTAAGGTAGATTTCTAAAAATACCGTTTTTTTACTTCTTCGTCGATTTTTTTTCTGCAGGATTTTTTTATTTCTGAGTATACTTTCACTTTTCAAACGGGTTTCGAAAGGGAAAATATCCTCATAAAAAAAAGTAAACAAAATCAAAATGTAAAAATGGCCCATTGTAGATATCGACCTGAACTATGCAATGCAAGAGAAGTCATTTCAAAACATTCAATTGCAAAAGAGTTAATTAAAAAAAATTCTCCCATAGGATTAACATTAGCAAGCGAGTGTATTTGCGTGAGTGAAGTAGCCTATTGTATTAATAGTTTTCTGTAGATGTTAGTTTTCTAGTGCTGTATTGCTTTTTTAAAATTATTAAAAGAACATTACATAGTTATAATAAACACTACACGTTTAATTGATAATTTTTATTTAAACAATTAGCTTTAATGAGTGTCGAATTAATTATCACAGAGTTGTTTATACGAGGGTCATACAGAAAATAATTTTGCCACTGCCCGTAAAAAGAAACAAAGCATAATTAGCTGGGAAGATTTATTTTAAAAGATAATGTTTCAGGTTCTTCTCAACATAAGAATCACCGGAATTGTAACACTTGTCATAGCATGGGATAAGTTTTTGCAGTCAAGTGTCATAGAAGTCTGCCGTCAGTGAATGGAGCAAGCCTGTCACAGTTGTCAAGTTGTCAACCCACGTTTTAAAACCCGTAACGAACCGTTTCCATCGTTAATATGACGACAGCGTTACTCACCGATATGTTTTTGCTTTATAATATAGATTAATAAATTTTATGAATTAATTTGGTGGGTGCGTAATAAAGTTAAAAAATTAAAAAGATCCATTCATTGGTTAGATTATTTTAGAAATTCTGTACCACAAAAGACACATAATAAATCTACGGTAAAATGAAACAAGAACGAAAAATCATGCGTAGAGCATAGATTATAAAACACTTTCCAACACATTCAGAATACTATAGCAAAACTTCACAGGTTACTAAGGTGAAAGGTGACGTGTAAGTGAATCATTTGGAAACGCATAACGCATTTGAAAACCCGATTTCTGCTATTACCATGAATAGTCGTTAAAATATGAGATTTTGTTTTGCACCTTTATACGATCAACAGATATGTATGCGTACTACATAGCATGCTAAAAGTTAGTTCAATTAAACGCATAGCACAGTTGAAAATTTCCACTCAGCAATTTCAGCCAATAAACGGATGTTGTTGAGAACATTTGTGCGACCCTGTGTACGATCTATATAAGTTATATGCACTAAATAATATTTAAAAAATAATTAAATTTAAAAACGCACTTCCTGCAATTACTGTTAGTAGGCTTCAGTTATTGCTCATTTTCTTCTATAGAGCCAAATTCCTTTGTGTGTCCCTGTAAATAAACTATAAGTTCTATGCATACCATATTCTATAGTAAGAACCTTGTAGTACACCTCAGTGATGTACATCAATTTCATTATGTTTAAAATACTGTAATATCATTAAAATACACGGCAAAATTTACCCAAACATTTTTCCCCCATAGACCGTATGTAACGGAATTCTTTTGATTGGCCCTGTAAATGAGTCGAAAATGCTACACACTTCATTTGCAATTCTGAACATTCCATAGTAAACCCCAATAACATATAAGGGGTATTCTCACAATCTTTTGACTTTCATGTCCCTGAATAATAATTTTTATTTTAATACACTTTTTTGCGTTTTTTTTTTAAATTTTCATATACTGGGGAACATCCCATTGCATGATTGCACATCAATATTAACGAGATAAATAAGTTTTGGACGATGTCGGGGGTCCAAACACCTGGAAAACTCCTATACCGTCCCGTGTCCCTGATGCTGATTTTTAAGTTTGGAGCTGTCTGGATAAAATTGTTTCAATAAAAATAATTCGATGTAATTTTTTTTCTGAAATTGAAACTACTGTTTTATATAAATATGTAGCTAAAAATTAACCTGCACACATTTTTAGGGTTGTTATTATTTTTTAAACTCTGTCCCTGGGTTTTAGATTTTTTACCATCCCTCTTCTAAAATTATACAGAAAATCATTTCAGATGCAGCCACAGAATTTTTTTCAAGTTTTTTCTCATGCAGAAGTATGCTAGAGAAATAATGTCTAAAATTCTTTGGCAGGAAATTTACTGTAGAATTTAAATCAGCATTTAAATATCAATTTCAAGCATCGTGGCTTTATTGGTAGTCTCACCGTCCCCAAGGTTTATTCCTGCACTTTTCGAGGTAAATTAGAAAAAAATTAATTTAATCCAATATTAACAACTGTTTCTAAAAATCAATAAACATTGTGGCTATCACTTAGTCTTAACATGATTTTCCTAAAAATAGGTGGAAATTTTCCTTACCGTTCCATCTTTACCGTCCCCTTTTTTACCATCTCGTCCCTTTTTTCCAATACCATCCCCCCTTTTTTTTACCTTACCGTCCCTTCTTTAACACCTCTTTAAGACAATTTTATACAAAAATTCTGTATTAAAAGTACTACAATGTTATTATTTCTTATTTGAAAGTCCTATGGGTACTATGCAAATTCATTATAAGTAAAAATTTAGAAGAAAATAAAAAGTTATAGGGGTAAAATGGTAAGTTAAAATTAAACTCGCAAGTTTAACTTAAACCTCAGTTAAATAAAAAAACTTTCGCTGCTGACCATTTTTTCTTTATTTTGAATCATTAAGGCATTGGTCTATAAGTTTAAAATGTTATTTTAACAAGTTTAATTTTGTCAGATTTTTTTCCCCAAAAGTCAAAAGATTGTGAGAAAATGCCCCATATCCATTTCACGGAAATCATACTACATTTACGTGAGTTACTGCACAGGCAGAATGACAGTCAAACCCAATTCATAGGCACTTTTCAATTATGCTCGAAAGCGTTAAAAAGGATAGAAGAAAATCTTATTTATTTAATCAGTAATTAGAATCGTTTTGTGATTATATTTTAAAGCTTAAATCCTCGCAATATGACGATCAATTAAATTTAACATTTCTTTTAAAAAATTAATTTTATCCCTTTTGGGACTATTTAACATTTCTGTTACTTTTCTTACGGAGTCAATTTCCAAAGAAATAATTGAAACTTGTGAATGGAAATTTAAGTGATAATCTGTAGTAATCTTTTAATGCGCTTTTTAAAGGCATTAAGAGCTTACAAAGACTCCAGTATTTATAATGGTTTATTGACTGTTTTTTTTTTCTTTTTTCGTATCAGAATAAGTTTTTCAGAAAAACGTTCTGTAGTTCTTATATACATTAGACACTTATTAAATAATTTTTTACCGTAAAATCTCCTGTTCCGTATCACATAAAACACATAATAAATCTATGGTAAAATAATTTTAAAAAAAGATAGAAGAAATTCCTGATTTATTTAATCTGTGATTAGAATAGTTTTGGGATTATATTTTAAAGCTCAAATTCTGGCGATATGACGATCAATTAAATTTAACACCTCTTTTAAAAAATTAATTTTATCCGTTTTGGGAATATTTAACCTTTCTGTTACTTTTCTAATTCCAATTTCCAAAGAAACAATTGAAACTAGTGAATTGGAATGTAAATAATAATCTGTAGTAATCTTTTAATGCGCTTTTTAAATGCATTAAGAGCTTACTAAGACTTCAGTACTTATAATGCTTTATTGACTGTTTTCTTTTCTTTTTTCGTATCAGAATAAATTTTTCAGAAAAATGTTCTACAGTTCTTATATATATTAGACACTTATTAAATAATTTTTATTATAAAATCTCATGTTCTGTATCACACAAAACACACAATAAATCTACGGT
The DNA here is from genome assembly GCA_963932465.1 of Maratus speciosus. Lineage (NCBI taxonomy): Eukaryota > Metazoa > Arthropoda > Arachnida > Araneae > Salticidae > Maratus > Maratus speciosus. The sequence goes on along the minus strand of OZ010798.1, from coordinate 374,839,192 downwards.
AAAATAAAAAAAAAAGGATAGAAGAAATTTTTGATTTATTTAATCAGTGATTAGAATAGTTTTGTGATTATATTTTAAAGCTTAAATTCTGGCGATATGTCCATCAATTAAATTTAACACTTCTTTAAAAAAAATAATTTTATCCGTTTTGGGAATATTTAACCTTTCTGTTACTTTTCTAATGCAAAAACTCCAATTGCCAAAGAAATAATTCAAACTAGTAAATACCAATATAAGTGGTAATCTGTAGTAATCTTTTAATGCGCTTTTTAAATGCATTAAGAGCTTACTTAAGACTCCAGTATTTATACTGCTTTATTGACTGTTATATTTTTTAATTTTTTCGTATCAGAAGAAATTTTTAAGAAAAACGTACTACAGTTCTTATATACATTAGACGCTTATTAAATATTTAACAATTCTGTTACTTTTCTAATGCAAAAACTCCAATTTCCAAAGAAATAATTGAAACTAGTGAATAGCAATATAAGTGATAATCTGTAGGAATCTTTTAATGCGCTTTATAAATGAATTAAGAGCTTACTAAGATTCCAGTATTTATAATTGACTGGTTTTTTTTTCTTTTTTCGTATCAGAATAAGTTTTCAGAAAAACGTTCTACAGTTCTTATATATATTAGACACTTATTAAATAATTTTTATTATAAAAACTGTTGTTCTGTATCACATAAAACGCATAATAAATCTACGGTAAAATAAAACAAAAAAAAAGGATAGAAGAATTTTTTGATTTATTTAATCAGTGATTAGAATAGTTTTGTGATTATATTTTAAAGCTTAAATTCAGGCGATATGTCGATCAATTAAATTTAACACTTCTTTAAAAAAATTCATTTTATCCGTTTTTGGAATATTTAACCTTTCTGTTACTTTTCAAGTGCAAAAACTCCAATTTCCAAAGAAATAATTCAAACTAGTGAATACCAACATAAGTGGTAATCTGTAGCAATCTTTTAATGGGCTTTTTAAATGCATTAAGAGCTTACTTAAGACTCCAGTATTTATACTGCTTTATTGACTGTTATATTTTTTAATTTTTTCGTATCAGAATAAATTTTTCAGTAAAACGTACTACAGTTCTTATATACATTAGACGCTTATTAAATATTTAACAATTCTGTTACTTTTCTAATGCAAAAACTCCAATTTCCAAAGAAATAATTGAAACTAGTGAATAGCAATATAAGTGATAATCTGTAGGAATCTTTTAATGCGCTTTTTAAATGCATTAAGAGCTTACTAAGACTCCAGTATTTATAATGCTTTATTGACTGTTTTATTTTTTTATTTTTTCGTATCAGAATATGTTTTTCAGAAAAACGTTCTGCAGTTCTTATATACATTAGACGCTTATTAAAATTTTTTAATTATAAAAACAGCAAAATAATTCCGAGAATTAATTAGCATTTGGTTTTTTATGTTAATTATGAAATTTAATACGTATATTGGGGAGTAAAGGAAAAAAAAATCACCAGAAAAAAAAATCAGTTAATTATATGTAATTTTCAAAAATTCGATCTATCTTTTAAAATTAGAAAGGTAAAAAAACTGACAAACCAAGAAAAGAGTAATAAAACTTGAATATTTGCATATTTAATTAATACTTGAAGGGGTTTCACGAAATAAACTGAAAATAATTATATTTGTGGTATTTAATTTCATTGGTTTAAGATAGATGGATTACATGTTTGTTAAATTTGTATGTTATTCATATTATTTTATTACTTCATTGATGAAGTTTTAATTTCAATGTGATATATTAGACGGAAACAAATACTCAACTATTGTTTTAAATGCAAACAGGTTAATATTTTGTAATCGGACAACACGCAATAGAGATATAGTTTTTAAAAAAAATCAATATTTTAAAAACTCATAAAAAATTAGTCAATTGAGATAGAGTTTTGGAAAAAAATTGCACTAGAAACAGCATTCTTTTCCCCAATTCGACGGTACAGAAAATGACATAGTGCGATGTTCAGAAGTTAAAACACTTGCACTAAAAGTGAAGTTTATTGCTCAGGTGTTGCCGTCGTCAATATGACGTAGGCGTTACTCGCCGGCATGTTTTTGCTTTGTAATATAAATACAATGAGGATAAAAGAAATAAACTGCATTTTGCTATTTTTACAAAAATAGTACGTTATTAATTATAATATTATAATGAAATATAATATAATATTAAATAGCATGATTAATATTAAATATCATATTATAAATTATTTATACTTTTACCTAATATTGAAATAACAACGTTTCTTTACGTTTGTTACGCCAAATGTGCTCAAAGAATTAAGTAAATATGTAACTGTTATAGTTCGTTTACCGGTATGCACAAAATATTCCGATTCGCATTCATTTCATTGTTTGAGTTATAATACAGCTCATGCGGTTATTAAACTGTGAATTCCTGAAATCTTTAACATTTTTGACATAATTACCTCATATCCGTACAGTTCAACTTGTTAAGCCTAATTACTTTTCCCTGCAAATTAACTATTTCTTCTAAAATCATAACTTAGTTCGAATGAAACCGATTTCTTTAATTTGTATTAAACCTGATGTAAGGTAAACGCACCAGTAGTGGGCCACTTAAGGACATTTATCTAATTATTATTAAAGTGTTAGTGAATTCCAAAAGATATATATAGATTTAGCCTAGTCCTAACCTTCATGTATCAGAATAAACATTCGAAGTTCCAAATATATTCTTCAGAAAAAATGAAAAATAAAAAGTGTTACCTTCCTCTATGCTTCAGTATTGGGCCTAGTAAATTTCTGATGCATACAACTTTAAGTTTCCGGATTATCCAACAAATTGTTTACAATGTAATAGAGTATATCAACAGTAGTTTAATTTAAAATAAAATATAATATTAAAGAAACAATATTTTAAATGAAAACTTATCTCTTAATGAAATCTCTAAGAATTTGCAAAAAAATATTTCCTTTTGAAGACTTGTAGAAAATTAAATTAAATTTAAAAAATCAAAAAACCCGACTGCGTAAAAAGCGAACTAATTAATTATTTCTCATCAATGTGAAACTATTTTTTATATTACTTACCTATTTTTTTTACTTGTATTGATGACTGTTAAGTTGTGTTTAATTGTTAGTTCCTATCTATAAACACTGTTTTGATGAGGCCTATAGATGTCTATGATGGTTAGCGTTGCAGTAAAGCTAGAGATCCTAGCTACACAACTTCCAGGTTGTGTAATATTTAAACGGAGCTTCTGACTGTAAAATAGTCAATGAAACATCGTCTTCATTTTCATTGACCTATCCAATGATATGCTACTCAACATGGTGCGCAAAAATTGTTTTTCGTCTCTACCGCCATTTTGAATTTATAAAAACAGAAACTAGCCTATAACCATCGGGCGGTTAAGACGAATCGATAGAGACCTCATTCATTAAAATCCATCCAGCCGTTGGGATGTTTCGAGGTTATAAAGAAATCTACATCCCCAGATACGCGTGAAACACATAACTCTTCTTGGCAGTCGGGTAATAAACAAATGTACCAGCAGGGAGAAAAAAAACAAATATTCCAAACAGTTTACGGATAGTTAACATTTAAGGATGTCAGTGAATCAGGTTTTTTTCAGTCGTTTTCAAGAAATGCATTTTGGGTTTATTTTTTAAACTTTAAAAATTAGTGGCCCACTACTGGTACATGCGAACATCTACCTTATGTAGCTCAAAACATAAACAAGTCGGAAATTGTACGTCAAACGGCAAATGAGGTGCGTTCGTACTATATCTAGTTTTATAAATATTTAGATCTTGGTGCAATATCTGTTGCAATCTTATGCAAAAATGCATGTATACAAAATTTATTACGGTTATGTATATTAAATTCAGTAATACGGAAATAATAGGACTCCATCTTAAATAGGACATTATCATCATGGCAACGTAGAATCATTACCTACCATGGGATATCATTGAATTAATTGCGTATGATAGGATTTGATAGAATGAACAACACTTTTATTAATATTTTTTTTTATGTTTGGATTCGATTGACACAAAATTTGAAATGACTGGACAAAATTCTGAAACGATTATATTTAATAAAATTTCAAACCATTCAGTTGCGTAGTTTTTGCGCTGTTATATGCGGACAGACGGACGGTGTGGAGAATTATGTTTTAACGCCAATTGAGCGATAATTGGATGACGATGGTTCTATTGTTTACGAGGGATTACTGGCCTCCTGCTCTATCTGTCTGTATGAGTAGGTGCGTGTTGATGGAAAGTTTTTAAGAACATGTTTTCGCTTTTACTGTAATATATGTATTGTGTGTATTATAGCTGTAAATATGTCTTCCAATAAAAGGAAAGAGAAAAAAGGATTTCCTGCCGAATTAATTGAGTAAATGCCAATTGATTTAATTTTAGATAGCGTTAGATAATTTAAGAAATTCACTGAACCATAGAACCGGTCACAACAGACGGACCAGGCGAAAACTGTTGCTACGTATTTTAATAATTACGAACTCACTTAATAATGTAATAAAAAATAAAGTAGCCTTAAATGGCACACCTTACGTATTCTATATCATCCACCTATATAATCATTTTTTTAACACCCCAATCAATTAAACCTTCACATTTTAATTCTGAAATCTATACATATAAAAGCCGTTCTCTGTGTGTATGTCCTTTATATACAAATCTTTAATTTTTGACCGATTTGCACGAAACTCGATGTACATACGTTTTAGAACGTGGAAAAGATCACTGTCTACATTTAAAAATTATCAGACCACTATTTATCCCTTTTTTCTACCACTTCCATAATTTAACATTATAGAAATATCTCTTTTTAAATCTTTTTTAATTCAAACGTTTCTTTCCTGTTGCCAAACCCTAAAAAATAACACAATAATGTGAAAAAAATAAGGATAACGCTTGTATTTTGTTTTATTTGCCAATAAAAATTCAGATTTTCTTGTTATATTTTTGCGTGTTTGATATTGACGTCATTCTAAACAGAAAATTTACATTTTTTTTGTATATAAAATAAAAACTTTAACTACAAGAGCGGGAAAATAACGTAGCACCTCAATTTGAATGTTTTTTTTTTTTTAATTAAAACATCTATTTTAATACAAACAGTCAAATTTCATGAAAACAATTTAAGAAAAAGAAAAAAAAAAGGCTAGCTATGACGTCACATTCTATCAAATCTTTTCAACGCGTATTCAAACTCATTATAAACATATGGCTCCTACATTTTGCTTACTACTTCGATTGTATATTAAAATGAGACCTTTTGAAGAGAATATTTTCGTAAAGTTTGAGAAAGTTCCTAAATTTTGGAAGAGGTATGTTGGTGATGAGTTTTTTATTTGGGAAGGGGGGGGGGGGGTGAGTCTTTTTTTTATTTTGTTGATGAAGTTAAGGAACTAGATGAGAATATTCAGTTTACCTTTGAATTAGAACATGATCGTGCTCTTTCATTTTTAGACGTGTGCCTTATGAGAGAGGGATCTGTTTTAAAAAGAAAAGTTTATAGGAAGGATATTAGTAGTCAGCATATTATTCCAAATACAGCGTATTCACTTTTTGGGTATAAATTCTCAACGTTCAGGTTCATGGTTAATCGTGCGTTTAATATTTGTTCAGAGGATTTTTTGGACGTGGAGTTGAATTATATTTTCAATATTGCTAAAGTAAATGGTTACAAAAGGGAGAAAATTAATAATTTGATTAAAAATTATAAGTGTAAAGGTCATTCACAGGTTAGTTGTACTTTGGTTGGTAAGACGTGCGAGAGGGGGGATGTTAGTAGATTTAAAAGGTCATCGTTTCCATATATAAAAGGTAATTTTGAGAGACTTAAAAGTAAATTAATGAAGTTTAAGTTAGAATTAGTTGCTAAACCACCTCCTAAATTGAAACATCTTCTGTACAGACCTTTTGATCCGGTTGCACAGGATATTCTCGCAGGGGTGTATGAAATTCCATATGTGAATGAAGGGGGGGATTATGAAGACGTTTTCGATAGTAAAGAGATGGCCGTTTTGTGTTGACAAGGTAGTGAAGTTTTTAACACCAGGTCCTATTAAAAAAAACTCCAATTCGGGTAAACAAAGACTTAGTTTATTACATGATGAAAGTCCAAGGGAGAGGTACAGGGGGAAGCAATAAGGAGCCTCTTTTAAGACGTCATCACGAGGCTAGAGACAGAGCAGGAATGTATTGAATATACAGTTACAACTTTCTTGCTTGGCGGACTACAATATCGCCAATCTAAAAGTATTTTTGCGCCATGCACAAGAGGCGAGGCTAAGGGAAACATTGGCTGGTATGTTTGCCAAAAACATACGGTAGGCTTCTACCATATTAATTGTGTAGGGAGGGGGGCAGATTGTGGGCTGCAAACATTCTTGACTCATGATAAGCGCAGACTAATCTGTACATTGATACAGCTGCGGTTAAAAAATAAAATAAAAATTGTTATCTGGATAGGGCATAGTAACAGACCGAATTCGTTAGGCGAAAGGCATGAGAATGTATTTTTCTAGACCAGATGTTAGATCAAAGATAAACCGCTTTACCACAAAAATGCAGAATTGCCATACATCTGAACAAAAGGGTGTGAAGCGAAGATAATTCTAATGAATAGATTGCATGTAAAGTGATTTTAAATGATGAGTTATATTCATGCCCAAATAAGGAAATGACCGAAGTTAAAATGCTTTTGAAACTAACAGTCAGCCGTAACGAATTTTCTACAAGGTTAAATCGTAAGTGTGTGAGACTCACAAAGTGAAAATGGAGAGTGATTCACTGATTTTATTTTATTGAAGAGATGAGAAACTAGAATAATTTAATTTAAATGTGCAGGGCCATTAATACAATCGATTTAGTTTTTAACTGTTGAATTTAATTTAGGGGCTGCACTGTTTGACTATAGCGCACTAAAATAAATAAATTCTTAAACAGAAATTTAATTAAAACTGCTGGGGGGGAATGGAATGTAAACATATATAACGAGATAATCGTTATATATATCACCTGGGACACCGCAAAAAAAAACTTTTTGTTGACCCGTGTGCATGGGCAAAACAGCAAGAAAAATAGTTACACATATAAATATATTTTCAAAACATAAAAGTTTTTTTTTTAAAACAAGTTGCTGTCATGAACACAAAAAAAATCTCTTTCATCAATAGTTCAACAGTCCTAAGAGATTTTATGAATTAATATTTTCTAAATTAAGTTTATGGATCTCCACCTTCAGTAAAATTTTCTTCACAATTGCATACCACGGTATAATTTTTTCTTTAACTGAGTCGACTCTGACAGCAAATATTTAAGCAGCATATAACTAAGCCATTGGCTGCACATCATCAAAATATTGATCCTGATTCGGATCATTTTATGAAAAAAACACAAGTAGTAACAATAAAAATATAATATATAAACACAAATGTAACACTATAAGTAAAGAGTAAATAATAATAAGTGAACTGTGTAATTGTAAACTAATAAGCAATTGTAATATGATTTAACAGAAATTGGACATGATTGAAAAAAAATGTAATGTTTATGCATGCAGCATAAGATGACAAAAAAAAGAGGTGCCTGAAGCACGCCCGTGAAAAAGGTGTCACCCTGAATCTTGTGTAGACCACAAGTATTATGGTGTCGGCTTAGGGCTTCAGCCTTATATGAGGAGGGAGTTTTGAGACTCATACAGCGCCCGCTTATATGAGTCCCTGCTCCTCCGAAGACACTAGCGGTCCTCTAAAGGAGCACACGTCGGTTTACAAGCAAAAATTGATTTATGTGAATTGGAACACCAATTCCAAGGGTTTGTCTCTCAACACAATGAAGTTTTGGACCCTAAGGGCAATAATTTTGAACGGTAACAAAACATTCGAAAGGGAGAATTAAAAAAAAAAAAAAAATAGATATATGTCACATATATATCAAATCAAAAAGGGGTAGACAATCCTAGAGTGAAGAGAGACATAAAAAATGAAAAAGTCATAATCAGGTTAAATAATGCACAAGTCGTATAATTAGAAGTTAACTAACTGGTTGACAAGAAAATGTTATCAAATTACATGTGAAAAAAAAAATTTTTTAAATAACTGCAATTATTAAATGTGTTAGTTATCATTGTTACCTGAAATGTAATCGTAAAAGAATGAAATGTAAAATAAATGTTAAACTGTAAATAATAGTTAAGTATATGTAAATAACATAAAAGTGTACAGTAAAATGAAAAGAGTGTAAAGTGATTCAAAATATTGTTCACAAGAGATCTTCGAAGCATACAGTCATGGGCCAGCCATAATGTTGTCAAAGATCTGTTGTAAGCAACATACATACAACCTAGGCCTCTGGTTGTACACTTAGCTTCACAATACATGTCATAAGAAAAAAAATGTAAACAAAAGTATATTATTTTCTGTTTCTTAAATTATATGTATGTGGTTGATAAGCATTAGGGAAGTTGTGATTGTTTAAGTGACTTGTAGCATCGAATAAATGTCCATATCGAGGTGGTGCAAGGAGTAACCTATCAATGTGTACACGAAATGCTGTATTATCAGCAGCATATAACCTCTTGATCGAGAATGACACAGGTGAATGTTTGAAAGTTACAATGTATGGTCCAGTGTATTTAGGTTTGAATTTATCAACAGATTTTAAGTACACAATATCTTTGAGACAAATGGTTCTTAATTTAGCTTTTTGACCGTAATGTTTATATCTTTTATCCTGTGCTGTTTTAATGTTAATGTAAGCCTTGTCATATATTTTTGTAAATCTTCAAGTAGTTTATGTATTTCAGTATGTTTATCTAGAAAAGGTTGATTGCTATTCTGATCAAAAGTGTCAAAAATTAATGAAAGTTCACGTCCAAAGTGGAGAAGATTAGGAGTGAATAATGTAGTTGAATGTTTTGAACCATTATAGAGCGACTCGTGTATAAATATTGCATTTTCAAATGAGTGACCTTCTTGCAAAAGTATATTAACAGAGTATTTGATTGATTTATTGATTCTTTCCGAAAGAGCATTGCTTTGTGGCCTCGAAACAGAGCTGTGAAGTACCTTAATACCTAGAGTATCATTAAAAATGTTGTATATTTGAGATGTATATTGGGGTCCTAAGTCTGATAAGACAACAGAAGGTCTCCCAAAGGTGGTTATGTAAGAGAATAAACATTTAACGACTTTAGCTGCAGATGTATCATTAAGTGGAAAAAGTTCAACATGTCTTGAAAAGTGATCTGTAATAGTTAAAATATGTTTACCATTAGAAAAAGGTCCAACGAGATCTGTACTAATGGTATGGCCAGGATATCTGGGCGTGTAGGTGGGTTGTAAGGGTGCAGGAGGGGTTTGATGATGTTTACATTGAAGACATTTGACACATGAAGCTACAAAGTTTAAGGTGTCAACATACATGCCTTTCCAAAAGTATCTTGATGATAGGAACTCATAGGTTTTATTAAAACCAAAGTGAGATAAATGAGAGATTGTTAAAACTTTGCTTTTAAGAGAGTTAGGAACAACAATGTGGTATGAAAAAGTGTTATTAAGACTATTTTCTTTTTTTAACATTAAAACTTTCGAATCAGGGTGTATGAAGTAGTTAGGATATTTTTGAGAAGGTCCTTTCTTTAGAATATCCTTGTAAACAGTGGACAAGGTGGTGTCATTTTTTTGTTCAGTGGAGTAAGTTTCATTTGAAATTTCCAATAAAGGATCTGGATTTGTTTGTTTACCCGATACAAGATAGTTTACATATTTCTTAGTGGCACTTGAACATGAAATATTACTGTCTGGTGTATCATAGTCAACAATAGGTAATGGTTGAGGGTCATGGATAAGTTCAGGGTTAGTATCCAGAGTTTGTTGATTGTTTTCAAAAGTACAGCGAGATAAATAGTCAGCAAGAACATTTTTCTTACCAGGAATATGTTTAAAAGTGTATGAGTACTCTGAAAGCTCCATGAGCCAACGAGAGATAATATCAGCTGGATTAGTAGTCTTGTTATATTTTTCTAAGGGTTTACTGTCAGAAAGGATTACAAATTGCCTGTTATATAAATAATATTTGAAAGCGGTAACAGATTTATAAATTGCCATGAGTTCTAATTTAAGTGCAGGGTATTTTTTTTCTGATGGCTTAAGAGATTTAGAAAAATATGCTACTGGTAAAAGTTCTTGATCATGCTCTTGTAATAAAGCACCAGAAATAGCAACATTTCACGCATCTGTATTTAAATAAAATGTCTTGTTCCAATCAGGTAACCTAACCATGGGAGAATTAAAGAAAATTTTCTGTATTGTGTCCATGATTTCTTGATGTTTAACTGTCCATTTAAAATTAACTTTTGGAGTAGTTAGGTTTATCAGTGGTTGTACTAACTCAGAAAAGGATGGAATTAGACTCTTATAAAATGTAATGACACCAATGAGTCTTTTTAGTTGACGTTTAGTTGTAGGTGTGGGAAAAGATGTTATTTTTATGATATTTGACTGGATCGGGGAAACGGACTGATTTTCTACATGAAATCCCAAATAGTCAATACTAGATTTATGAAAAGTACACTTGCTAGGAGACAGGGTCAAGTTATATTTGGTTAGGATAGAGAGAATTTTTTTTAATTTACTACACATTTCATCAAAAGAGTTTGCACCTACAATGAAATCATCCTGATATGTATATACACCATCTAATTGTAATTCATCAAGCAAAGAGTCCATTAAAGCTTGGAAAATAGAAGCGCTGTTTTTTAATCCGAACACTAATCTCTTGTATCTAAAAGAACCAAACATAGTAGTGAATGTCAACTGATTTTGGAATTTTGCTGGCAAATCAATTTGATGATATGCCTGATGAAAGTCAAGAGAAGAAAAATATCGATACTGAGAAAGATTTGACATGATGGTTTGAATTTTAGGTAGAGGGTAAGATGATCCTTGAATTACAGTATTGACCATTCGAAGATCTAACGCGAGACGGAATTTTTGTTTACCAGTTCCGTCTGGTTTCTGTTTGACTAAAAGCATGGGACAAGCCCATTCTGAACAGTGGCGTTCAATAATTTTGGCATCAAGCAGATCTTTAATTTGTTCTAAAGTACCTTTTTGCAAAGATTGAGGAAGGGGGAATGGAAGTGTTTTTATAGGGTAGTCATTAATAAATTTCAAATCAGGTACAATCTTATCCGTATGTCCAAGTGTATTTAATGATTTTGAAAAGGCAGGGTAGTAATTAAGTAATAATTTAGTCATTGTATTTGCTTCATTAGAACTTAAATGTGTAAGATCAAAATCGGTAGCTGCCAAATCCTCTTTCCTCTTTTTTAATGTTTCATTAGATACCTGGATAAAATTTAGGAAGTGTTGTTCTGAGTTATGATGCTTGTCCAAATTATCAGAGGGGTATTCAAGAATTTCCTCAACCTCAGATAAATGTCCAATTTTTGTGTGTTTAGGGAGATGAATGGTAGGTCAGAATTATTTTTAAGTGAAATAGAAAAGAAATGATTTAATTGTACAGGCTTCTTTTTGCGTTTAGATTTCTTATCCATTTGAATAATGGCATCATGACCTATTACTTCTTTTTTATCTTCCAAATATTCAAATAGATAGTTTATGTCATGTTTGATATTATTGTTTGTGTAAACTGAGCACCATGTTTGCTCTTGGGGTTCTAGAATTATTTTACGGGTTAAGAAAACTTTTTGATTTGTCACCACATCACATAAGGTGTTGTCTTCATAGGGATATTAATTATTATATTGGTATGACAGGTAGGAAGTTTGGGATAAGGAGGAGAGAGCATGAATCTGATATAAAATTTGGTAGGGATAAGACTGCGTTATCAAGGCTGTTTTTAACCTTCTCACCGTCGCGAACTGATATATCCGTTCACTAAGCTGTAGGTTTCACTGCAACGGAAGCATTATTTAAATTAATATAATTATACAGATATAATCCAGTTTCAAAAAATAAGGTTATGATTAATACTATCAAGGCTTATATACCTATACTTAATAAAAAAAATTATATCATGTTGGAGAAAACATCTTTTTTTATCATTAAAAGTAAAATTGCTGAGAAAACAACATTACAATTTTGCCCTTTTGCTCGGCGGTCAGGGGGTTAAAGAGGGGGGTTAATATTTGTTTCAGGGATAGTAGATTAGTGTTCGTTTCGAGTTTACACCGCAAGTCAATCATCCGTGAATCTATTGAGATATATTCTAGGAGGGATACTGTGTGTAATGATTCTTTTTCCTTTGATATTCTAATTTTATGGTTGGAATTCCTTAATAAATACTTAAAAAGTGAGTCTGGTAGAGGGGGCCGCGGTACGTAGGCTATTTGAGATCATAGAGGGCGCAGTGTTTCCATTTTTATGTTTTTTGGATTATTTTTTGGTACCCAGTGTCATTCATTTTCTATTGATTATGTGTGTGTTATGAATACGGTTTTTACTATTGAACCGAAATATGTCAACATATTTTGATTTTTATTTGTGACACCTATTTAAGTAAAATAAATGTATGTTTTTATTTATAAGACATCATTTCATCTAATCATTGTAGATTTAATTTCAATAAAATTTCAAATTTTCCAAATAAAATTTTAGTAACTACTACCTCATTTGGATGTATTTTTTTGCATTTTCCCCCGTATTGTGAAGATATTGTATACTTCTGTTACGCGCGCCAAAGAAAACATGTATTTTAATTTTAAAAGTTAAAAAAAGTACCACAATGTGTCAAAAGAACATCCTTTTTCTTAATTTAAATTTCGCCAGTTCCAAAATTAAAATTAAAAATGTCAGTTTTTTCATAAACTTCAAGTTAAGGCTGTTCATAAAGTTAAGGCTGTTCTCAAATCCAAAGGAACTATATTCTGACATATTTTTTAATTTATTTTTGTTCGGAAACGCATGAAATTGACAGGAGTTCTTATTTAGAAACTATGTAATCGAAAGATAGTTTCCATTTGTTGGTAAAGGTATAAGATCTTTCAGTTGGTGTTTTGAACTGAATTTCGGACGCAACAGTGCAATAAAGGATAAAAGCTGGCCATCACGCAACCACAATTGCTCATAACTCGATAAGTAATTTATTTATGAAAAAAGGAAAAACTCATTTCAATTCCAAATCGCTTTAATAGTCAGGCCTACAAATTTTAAGCCTTTACGTTTAATGAATCAGAAAATGTGTCAGAAAGTTTCGCGTTGTTGAGCAGGGAACTGGAGAAGCACCTTAAGCATTTACAGGTTAGTATTTTGTAATCAAGTTGCATGCCAGATAGTCGCTTAAAACATAAGTCATTCTATATTGTTTTAAACAAAGGTGCATGCCATAATAGGTGTCAGGCACACTCATTAAAATAAGAATACCCTAGCGCACAGCCCCATTACCGAAGATAAACCCGTCAATATACTTAGAGATAAAAATAGTTCTGCATTTTTCATTCAGCTAATAAGACTAATCCTTCATAATTGGGTTCACATGGTTATATAACTTTCCCCTATAATTCTATGACTAAGAAACGGAAAACAATATGTTACGCACAAAAATCTTCCCTAAAAAACTAATAGTGCAAGTCGCATGGAAATCCGTTACGAAGAATTCAATTTATATGCACCCGGAACGAAATTCCCATTTGAATTTTATATACTTATCAGGTTATTTTGAGTAGTTTGATTTGATATCTGTTAAATTCGTGTTTTTATTTTATTTTATTTTTGGCGTTTTAATTTCGTTTGCCAATTTAGTTATTGAATATGACGCGAAAGCAAACAAATTCTGAATTATTTACAATGTTTTTGAACAATTGAGTTAATCTTTTGTATTTGGGTTGCAAGCATATTTAAAAAATATGCATGCTTAAAAATGTTTTTGAAACCCATAAAATATTCGTAAATTGAGATAAACATTACAAACAAATATCACTGAAAGTACTTTTGTTTTCTATAATACGTTGGAACAATCGAATGTACAATGTTTAGACGTTAAACTGCAATAAAAGATAAATTTGTTGTGTTAGGTTGTTGCAACCGAAAATATGATACCAGCGTTACTCATAGACATGTCTTTTCTTTAAACTATTGCATTAAGTGTAAATAGGTTTATCTTTCGTAATCGGGTTGCACTCAACTTTAAAAATATCCATGCTTAAAAATTACTTTAAAATCCATTAAAATCAGAAAACTGAGGTACAATTTTCAAACAAATTTCATTTGAGAGAAATTTTTTTTATTTGACATTGTAAAAAATAAAATTGTGTGATGTTTAAAAGTTAGAAAATTTGCAGTAAAGGCACATTTTATGGGTTACAATTTATGGGGCACAATTTATGGGCACTGACATAGTGTTTTTACTTTATAATGTAGATAATACCATACAAACGAGAATTTCACTAAGTGCTGCGCGATTTGGAGGAATTTCTTTTTTTCGTATTGTCAGGAAAATCACATATTTTTCTCTTATACCCACCAAAGAAAACGTGTATTCTGTTATTAAAGCTCAGGGATTTTACTATGGTTGCAAGACATTAACGCCATGTTTTTTGTTGTCTTTATAACGATTTGTGGATGGGAATGCACAAATTTCAGTTATTGTGATTGCCGTATTATTTTGTTTTAATTTATTTTAACTGGAAGGCTTCTTATAATTGACACGGGCGAAGCCGGGTAGTTATGCTAGTTATAAAATAAAAATAAAATGAAGATTGTTGTCGTCTTTTAATAGCCAATCAATGGTGCAAGGAAATCAATGTGAAAGAATGCCTTGTAACGCAAAGTTTTGATTCGACTTTCATCAAATTTGAAATTCCTCTACAAAATACAGCAACGATTATAGACATTAAATTTTAAACCATTCGGTTGTTATGTAAAAAACACAAAACAGAAACAAAAATCAACCTTCATTTCTGTCTAAACAAAAAGGACTTGTTTTAAAACTATAAACAAAAATCCGTGTTCAAATTTGTCTATGACGCTCTGTATTTTTGACTGAATAAATGGATCGCGAACCTAATTTACTTTACGAAAATTACTTTTTATATTTGTTGCCTTTCGTATTAACTGTTGTTTGCTTTCCTATTAAATTTAATACGAAATTCCAATTTTCAAGATTTATTTAAAAACTTGGCGATGGCAGTTTAAATGATGTGTTATAGTAGATTATTAACACACCCATTAAATGTATTATTAGCTTCAAACAGACAACAGTGTCTCGAGATTTTGTTGGCTGATAAGCATTATAGATGCTAATTTAATATTTTAAAATTAAAAAGTTGGATGAAAAGCCTTATCTATAGTTTCTTGACTCATATTACATGTTTATTGAATGTTTTTAATTTAGAAAGTTAAGCGTAAATGCACGAGAATTAATTATCTTGGTGGCATTTTATATTAAGAAATTTAATGAATATTTATGTGGACGGGTAAGAATCTAAAAAAAAAAACATTCTAAGGCGGAAAATATCTTCTCTTTAGATATATATTTTTTTAATTACCACTTTAATTTTTTTTTTAATCCCATGTAAACTGAAAGAAAGACAGCGAAAAAAAATGAAGTTAATTTGCAAATGAGAGCAGTTTGGGGAATTTTTTTCTTTAGGGTATCTTCACCTAACATGATTTTATTTTTTTAAATATTCTTTTAACAGAGTAATATATATATATATATATATATATATATATTAAAGAATTTATTACTTTGTTGCAATAATGTAAACATATCGGAAATTGTACGTCAGATGTGGCAGGTGACGTGCGTTCATACTATAACTAGTTTTATAAATATTCAGATCTTGGTGCAATAGCTGTTGCACTCTTGTGTAAAAATGCATGAATACAAAATTGATTACGATTTCATTTATTAAATTGAGTAATACGTAAGTAATATGACTCCTTCTTAAATAGGGGGTAATCATCATGGCAACCTAGAATCATTGAATTAAAGATGTATGAGAGGATTTTATAGAATAATCACCATAGCAACTTAGAATCAGTACCTATCATGGAATATCATTCAATTAATTACGTATGATAGGATTTAATAGAATGAACAAAATTATTATTAATATATTTTTAAGTTTTGATTCCATTTTCCTAAAATTTGAAATGACTCGACAAATTTCTGTAACGATGATATATATTATATTTAAAACCATTCGGTTGGGCAGTTTTTTATTTATTTATTTATTTTTTTTTTTTGCTGTTATATGCGGACAGACAGACGGACGGACCAGAGGTCGACTATAGGTGTTATGTATTATTATAATTAGGAATGCACTTAAAAACAATTATTCCAAACAGTTTATAGAAAGTTAACATTTAAGGATGTTAGCCAATCACAGTTCTTTCAGTCGTTTTCAAGAAGTGCATTTTGGACTTGCTTTTAAACTTTAAAAATTAGTTGTCAATAAAAGTGGATTTACCTTATGTACCTGAAAACATAATAAAAAAAAAGAACCCACATTTCCGACTTAGCCAAAAGGACTTGTTTTAAAAGCTATAAACAAAAATCCGTGTTCAGATTGATGTGAGACGTCCTGTATTTTTGACTGAATAAATGGATCTCGAACCTAATTTACATAAAAGAAATTATTTGTTATAGTTGTTGCATTAACTCTTGCTTTCTATTAACAATTAAATACCGGTAGCTGCTTTTCGGCAACATATCCAATTTAGGCTCTAAAATACTGTTATAATAATATTGAAGCTATAATGCCTAATGTTGCCAATAAAATACATTCTGAAAATATTATTAAATCGATTTTCAACATGTAGATGGCAACACTTGTGCTGTTTAAGAATAAAGATATATTTATTTTTTCAATTGCTGCTACTTGTTCTTTTTGTTTTGTTCGGAAGCTTGCGAAATACCCTATTTTATTCTGCAGTGAGCAAGTCAAATTTATTTCTTATTATAGTTCCTAAAATTCTTGTGTGCTTAATAATATAGAATTTTATCAAGGAAAATTATTTTTTCAATTAAAGACCAGTATTGCGGATTAGTAACAAACTGTTTTTTAGCCGTAAATCATACTTAAAAAAATATATGATTTTTTAAAGTATTTTTCCCATGATTTCTTTAAAAAATACAAGCCAAAAAACCTTATTACAATGATTTTTGAAAATTCAGGCATTTAAGGGTTAAACTTAATACAAAATTCCAATTTTCAACATTTTTCCAGTTTAAATGATGTGTTATAGTAGATTTTTACCACATTTATTAAATGTATCATTAGCTTTATACACACACAAGTTTCCCGAGTCTTTGTAAACTGATAAATATTATAGATGCTTATTTAATATTTAAAAAATAAAAAGTTGGATGCAAAGCCTTATCTATAGTTTGTTGACTCATAAGTATTATAAGTTTATTGAATGTTTTTTATTTAGAAAGTTAAGCGTAAATGCACGAGAATTAATTATCTTGGTGATATTTTCTATTAAGGAATTTGGTGCATATTTATGTGGATGAGTGAAAATCCAACAAAAAAAAAAAAAAAAAAAAAAAAAGTTCTAAGGCGAAAAATATCTGCTCGTTAGAGAGATATATTACTTAAATTACCAATAAAAAAATAAAGAAAGAAAAGAAAAACCCCAAGCAAACTGAGAGAAGGATAGAGAAGGATAGAGAAAAAATGTGAAATTAATTTGCAAATGAGAGCAGTTTTGAGATATTTTTATTTTAGGTAGGGGATCTTAAGATCACATGATTTTATACTCGTAGTTTTAAATATTCTTTTAATAGAGTAATTTTTATCTTTATTTATTTATTTATTTATTTATTTATTTTGGGGGGGGGGGAGGATTTCTTACTTTGTTGTAAATTTTTGCAACATAATGTAAAAAATGATATTCTGTAGCAATCTTTTAATATTTTCTTTAAATTTAATAAAGGCTTACTACACTGTATAAAAATTTTGTAACGTTACTCCATAAAATTGGTAGCAACATGCTGGAAGCAATTTTATGGAGAAATTTAACTTATATAATGGTGTAATTTGAACTGAGGTAACTGGTGTAATATTACACATTAGTGTAACGTAACACCAATTATATCGGTTAAATTACTCAAAAATGGAGGCAGCTAAAGCTGCCACCAATTTTACGGAGTAACGTTACATAAATTTTTTACAGTGTATAGATTCCATGTGCGGATTTTTTTTTTTTTTTTTTTTAACTTATTCAAGGTTTTTTTTATTTATTTATTTATTTATTTTTTTTAATATGACTATCGAGGAAAAAATCAAAGTTTTATAAAAGCAGATGTTCATAAATTAATTTTTAATCTAAAAAATTAGCTTTATAAATTATTTGTTATAGTTGTTTATTTTGGATTAACGCTTGTTTGCTTTTCTATTAAATTTAATACGAAATTCCAATTTTCAAGATTTATTTAAAAACTTGGCGATTGCAGCTTAAACTATGTGTTATAGTAGATTTTTAACACAGTCATTAAATGTATTATTAGCTTTATACAGACGACAGTTTCCCTGAGGCTTTGTTGGCTGATAAGCATTATAGATGCATATTTAATATTTTAAAATTAAAAAGTTGGATGCAAAGCCTTAACTATATTTTCAAGGCTGGAGTAGCACAGTTGAAGTTTAATCCAACAGAGCGAAAAATGTCCAGACCAGGGATTGAACCTGGATACTTGGCGTGCCGTGCCAATGCCTTACCTGTTAGGCTATCCGGACCGATACCTGGCTGACATAATTCACTCTTATTAGTTGGACTTGGCTGCGAACTGCAGCGCTAGTTTCATTCATCCGAGCTATAACTACAGCATTTATAATGTCAGCCAGGTATCGGTCCGGATAGCCTAACAAGTAAGGCATTGGCACGGCACACCAAGTATCCAGGTTCGATCCCTGGTCTGGACATTTTTCGCTCTGTTGGAATAAACTTCAACTGTGCTACTCCAGCCTTGAATATGATTTAATCCAGTTGGAAAAAATATTCGTTCCCTTCATTATGACCTAATGACATGGTATACAGGAGTTTCCGTGTAAAAGTAGTTTCATCATATAAATGCTGTAGTTATAGCTCGGATGAATGAAACTAGCGCTGCAGTTCGCAGCCAAGTCCAACTAATAAGAGTGAATTATGTCAGCCAGGTATCGGTCCGGATAGCCTAACAGGTTAGGCATTGGCACGGCACGCCAAGTATCCAGGTTCGATCCCTGGTCTGGACATTTTTCGCTCTGTTGGAATAAACTTCAACTGTGCTACTCCAGCCTTGAATATGATTTAATCCAGTTGGAAAAAATATTCGTTCCCTTCATTATGACCTAATGACATGGTATACAGGAGTTTCCGTGTAAAAGTAGTTTCATCATGTAAATGCTGTAGTTATAGCTCGGATGAATGAAACTAGCGCTGCAGTTCGCAGCCAAGTCCAACTAATAAGAGTGAATTATGTCAGCCAGGTATCGGTCCGGATAGCCTAACAGGTAAGGCATTGGCACGGCACGCCAAGTATCCAGGTTCGATCCCTGGTCTGGACATTTTTCGCTCTGTTGGAATAAACTTCAACTGTGCTACTCCAGCCTTGAATATGATTTAATCCAGTTGGAAAAAATATTCGTTCCCTTCATTATGACCTAATGACATGGTATACAGGAGTTTCCGTGTAAAAGTAGTTTCATCATGTAAATGCTGTAGTTATAGCTCGGATGAATGAAACTAGCGCTGCAGTTCGCAGCCAAGTCCAACTAATAAGAGTGAATTATGTCAGCCAGGTATCGGTCCGGATAGCCTAACAGGTAAGGCATTGGCACGGCACGCCAAGTATCCAGGTTCGATCCCTGGTCTGGACATTTTTCGCTCTGTTGGAATAAACTTCAACTGTGCTACTCCAGCCTTGAATATGATTTAATCCAGTTGGAAAAAATATTCGTTCCCTTCATTATGACCTAATGGCATGGTATACAGGAGTTTCCGTGTAAAAGTAGTTTCATCA
Source organism: Maratus speciosus (assembly GCA_963932465.1). Taxonomy (NCBI): domain Eukaryota; kingdom Metazoa; phylum Arthropoda; class Arachnida; order Araneae; family Salticidae; genus Maratus; species Maratus speciosus. The sequence continues at coordinate 374,819,180 of OZ010798.1, read as the reverse complement.
TGTAAATGCTGTAGTTATAGCTCGGATGAATGAAACTAGCGCTGCAGTTCGCAGCCAAGTCCAACTAATAAGACTGAATTATGTCAGCCAGGTATCGGTCCGGATAGCCTAACAGGTAAGGCATTGGCACGGCACGCCAAGTATCCAGGTTCGATCCTGGTCTGGACATTTTTCGCTCTGTTGGAATAAACTTCAACTGTGCTACTCCAGCCTTGAATATGATTTAATCCAGTTGGAAAAAATATTCGTTCCCTTCATTATGACCTAATGGCATGGTATACAGGAGTTTCCGTGTAAAAGTAGTTTCATCATGTAAATGCTGTAGTTATAGCTCGGATGAATGAAACTAGCGCTGCAGTTCGCAGCCAAGTCCAACTAATAAGAGTGAATTATGTCAGCCAGGTATCGGTCCGGATAGCCTAACAGGTAAGGCATTGGCACGGCACGCCAAGTATCCAGGTTCGATCCCTGGTCTGGACATTTTTCGCTCTGTTGGAATAAACTTCAACTGTGCTACTCCAGTCTTGAATATGATTTAATCCAGTTGGAAAAAATATTCGTTCCCTTCATTATGCCTTAACTATAGTTTGTTGAATTATAAGCACGATATGTTTATTAATTGTTTTTAATTTGGAAAGTTAAGCCTAAAGACATGAGAATTAATTATCTTGCTGATATTTTATATTAAGAAATTTGATGCATTTTTATGTGGATGGATTAAAAAATGTTCTAAGGCGAAAAATATCTGCCCGTTATATATATATTTTTTACCCGACTGCCAAGAAGGGTTATGTGTTTCACGCGTATCTGGGTATGTGGATTTCTTTATACCCTCGAAACATTCCAAAGGCTGGATGGATTTTAATGAATGAGGTCGATATTGATTCGTCTTAACTGTCCGATGGTTATAGGCTGAAGTTTGTTTTCATAAATTCAAAATGGCGACCGTAAAATACAAAATGACGGTACAGACGAAAAAAATATTTTACGCACCATATTGAGTGGCATATCATTGGATAGGTCTTTCAAAATGAAGACGATGTTTCATTGACTATTTAACAGTCAGAAGCTCCGTTTAAATATTACACAATCTGGAAGTTGTGTAGGTAGGATCTCTAGCTTTTATGCAACTCTAACCTTCATAGACATCTATAGGCCTTATCAAAACAGTGTTTATACAGATAGGAACTAACAATTAAACACAACTTAAAAGTCCTCAATACAAGTAAATAAAAAAAAAATAGGTAATATAAAAAATAGTTTCACATTGATGAGAAATAAGTAGTTCGCTTTTTACGTAGTTTTTTTTTACGTAGTAGTCGGGTTTTTTTATTTTTTAAATTTAATTTTTACTTGTAATTACCACTTAAGAAAATAAAAATAATAAAACTAAAATCCGAAGTAAACTGAAAGAAGGATAGAGAAAAATGTGAAGTTAATTTGCAATTCAGGGCAGTTTTGGGATTATTTTTTTAGGTAGGGTATCTTAAGATTTTAAGATCACATTAAGATCACATGCTTTTATTATTTTTTTAATATATTTTATAAGTAATTTTATCTTTTGAAGAATTTATTAATTTGTGGCATATTTTGGTAACTTAATGTAAAAAATGTAGATTTTAAAGCAATTTAAGAAAACTTGGAGATAATAGGTTAAATTATATTCTGTAGCAAACTTTTAATATTTTCATTAAACTCAATAAGGGCTTTTCATTAGATGACATACGCGGATATTTTTTGACTCATTTACGTTTTTTAAATATTCTTATGAAGAGAAAATTCGAAAGTTTTAAAAATCAGATGTTTATAAATTAATTTTTTATATAAAAAAAATGCGTAAAGCCTCTTAAACTAAGTATCATATTATTTTTATGAATTAAAGTTTTTAAAGAATATTCTGGGAAAAATTCTACAAAAATTGTTCATTAGCCGCAGTGAAAAAAAAAGTATGTCTCACGTAAAGAAAAAAACTGGTAAAACGATAGAATTTTTTTTTGTTTAATATTTTGTAAATGGGTAGGATAGTTTTGTGATTATATTTCATGACTGTGCGTTAGTGGTATAAATATCAATAAGATTTTATAAATTTAATATTACTTTTAATAATTAAATTCAGTGTTGTAAGAGTGCGTAAGTGTCTTGCTTTTCAAGTAAACCAAATAAAAAAATTCGATTTTGAAAGAATTATTTGAAAATTTTTGTACAATTTTTTCGATGTTCTGTAATACTATTGACACATTCACAAATACACAAATGTATTTTAACTTTACGACTTTTTTCGTCTTGTTGACTCATTTCTTTTTAGTTTTCTTAATATAGTTATCGAATGAATGCACTACATATTTCTTCATATAGTTGAAATCTTAAATGAATATTATATTATAAAATTTAAAAAATCGACTTTTAAGAGTATTCTCAGCTTTTATATTACAATTTTTTTTTTTTTTTTGGCGATATACTAAAAACAAGATAAAATACTTTAAAGGCTTTCCTTGAGAAAAACCCCTATAAAACAAAAAATTAATGTTTGATGAATATAACAAAAATAATTTAGAAATGATCGAAATAAATAAAATTTAATGCAAGAAATATTTTTACAATTTTAAGAAGGGATAATAAAACTTTAAGACGAACAATTTTAGTATAAAAAGCCATGATAGTTACATACTTAAGGTTTGAAGGCAAACATTTTATTTCTAACGTGATTACAAAGTGGTGGTTCTAAAGTTATGATAAGCTTTTTACATCTAATGAAGAATCGGTTATTATACATATTTATTTATTTACATTGATTGGATTTTTTCCATTATTATGTTTCAAAAGCCATTGTGTATTCTTACGATAAACAATTGTGTTCCCTGTTTTTTCGTTGTTCGTTTTTTTTTTTTTTTTTTTTTTTTTTTTCCATTTAAATGGAAGAAGATATTCTATTTTGATGTTCCCAGAAAATACTGGATGTAATTTTCATGGTGTAACCTGCCTTTTCTTCATATTCTAGGATTAAAACAATTACTGCTCAGTTTCATAAAACTTTCATAAATGTTAAGCATGATCTAATTTCTCTTTCCTTTCTTCCTGCAGGATTAAAAATTTTGTGGTGTTTTGTTTGTGCTGAACGATGCGCATGAAAGCCCGCAGGAGGTCTCTGCTTTGCAGAAAACAAGGACCGAATTCTCATTAGTGTTGGATAAGGGGTACCAGTCCCCCAGCGAAAGAAGTCAAGGTAAGTCGTATACATATGTTTTTAATATTTCAAATGCACAATAGTTCTGTAAAAACGTTCATAAAAATAACCAATCTGTGCTACATGTCTCTGTTAGTCACTGTCCTAAACAAAAGTCGTACCAAACAAACGATACGTACGCAGAACTATCCCCTTTTCTGTAATGTGTTTATGGGTATCGTCCTTTCTATGTCTATCTTCTTTGTTCATTGTCTAAAACAGACAAACCGCTCGATAACATTATCCATATTTGCTGCCTAAAACCGCAAAACATTGTTGTTTCACGAGTTTTAATGTAATTGAAAACATGCAGTAATTCAGTTTGCATGGAGAAACTTATAAGAGGCAATTAACAATACCATAAAATATTGATAATATTGGTAAAAGGAAAGTATTGAATTTAATCTGTTAATCACTACTATCTAAAACAATCAAACTCTGTGATAACATTTTCGTTATTTGTTGTCAGAAATAGCGAAGTATTATTTCAAATGTTTGATTTTAATTTAAGAAATTCAATAATTTAATTTGTATTAAACACTTACAGGAGGCAAACTAATAATACGATATCAATTGAATAATATTGGTAATGTTGAAAACACCAAATATGACAGACTCCAAACTAATCTATTTATATTATTCGAAATGAAATATACCTACCAACATGAAAATGAACAGTGCAATTGCACTTAATAGAACAGAAATGATTTATGAGAATGAAATTTGACTTATTTTTATAAAAAAAAAACTGATTCATATCAGAAAAAAGAGCCCATGAAGTTAAGAAAAAAGCCATTTTCATGTAACAGCAACACAATTTAATGTTGAAGATTGCCTCGAGTAAAAATTCTGGAGTATAATTTTCTCTGACAATTTACCACTTAAGAAGGTGCTAACGCGAATTAGTCTTGCAATGAGGGGTAACATACAGAAGAACTAACTATTCGATGAATTATTTATTCAATTCAATCACCAGTTTTGTGTATGCTGAACATGTTACTGAACGAATTTTGACTATGATTTTCTTACAGAACTTAGAAATATTCTATGTTAACTTTCAATCTGTTTTATACAGTAGCAGGTTGCATGCAGAACTCTTGCTGTTGCACTATGAACCTCAATAAAGGTATTACAGTAACCTCCAGCTTAACCGGTCTCAACGGGACCGAGGGTTAGCCGGTTAAGAGAAAAACCGGTTGAACCGGAGAAGTAAAAATTTTAATAAGTAACTGCATATGTAATTAATTAAATGCGTAGGATGCATTTAGATTTTTAATTTTTGTACTTTTAAAAATGTACATATTTTCTATATTTTGTGAAGTGAATACTAGTTGTAATTAACTAAATTGAGATAAAAATTATCGCTAGTAACAAATAATGAACAATATTTAATACAAATTAAATCGTTGAAAATCTTGTCACATACCTTTATAAGAAGTTGAAATTACAATTTTTTTTAATTAATTTTTCAACTACCTTTCAGCAGTGAAATTACGCTTGAAATTATTGAATATTCAATACGTGAATAATCATATTGCTAACAAGTCGTAAACCAATTTAGTGAAAAATGTCCAAGCCGGGAATCGAACCCGGGCCCCTGGAATAGACTCCAGTGCTCTACCACTAAGCCACACGGACGATGCCCAGCTTGGCATCTCTCACTTATATAAGTCGGTAAGGCTGCAGCCGCAGCACAAGATGGAAAAGTCATCATGTGCACACATTCTAGTGGAGAAATATGAGACGCAAATTAACCCAGCATCGGTGAATATACAATTTTTTAATTAATTTTTCAACTACCTTTCAGCAGTGAAATTACGCTTGAAATTATTGAATATTAAATACGTGAATAATCACATTGCTAACAAGTTGTAAACCAACTTAGTGAAAAATGTCCTTGTGGCTTAGTGGTAGAGCTCCAGGGGCCCGGGTTCGATTCCCGGCTTGGACATTTTTCACTAAGTTGGTTTACGACTTGTTCGCAATGCGATTATTCACGTATTTAATATTCAAAGTTGAAATTATTCTACATTATGTAAATTTGAGTTAATTAACCATAAAGAAATGAGAACCGAAATTTTCCTTTCTGAATTTTGCTTGATGTTGGAAAAAACAGTCAGCCGGTTTTAACCGGCTGACATTTTTTTCGCTTTAGCGAAGATCTGGTTAAGAGGAGGCCGGTTAAGAGGAAGGCTACAGTACGAGTTACCTTCAGTGTAAGTCTATTATTATTCTGCTTCATTGTTTATTGTCGACTTGGTCACGCTACGTCATATTTTTCGTACGAGGGGCTAACAGACCGGGGGCTCTGTTTAAAGTGTAATCGAAATCAATCCAAACATCTATGCATGAGCTGGGTTTCTAACTCTCATCTTTTGTCCAGTAACCAGCCGCTAACTATTAGACAAGTAGCTGAGCTTTCTTCTCCGTTTATCAAAACGACTTAGCTAACAAAGCTAGATCTCTCATAGGTAACATAAGTGTTAGCGCAGTCTATCGATGATTTTTTGAACTAAAACCTTTTTAGGGTTTCGTTCATCTGACGAAACCATATTCGTCTCGCTTCTCTGTCTGTCATAGAGCCCGTTCTCAGAAACTATATATATTGGAGACTTGAAATTTTGGATTCTTATAGCTGAACACCTCACATCAAACGACAAATCATAAAATTTTGAAAAAAATCTTATATTTACCCCCCCCCCCCCCCAGGGCTCTAACTTGTGTATTTTAAGCTTTTCTTTCTAACTAAGTCCCTAATTAAGTTGAAGATTTGAAATTTTGGATTCTTATAGCTGAACACCTCACATGAAACGACAAATCATAAAATTTTGAAAAAGTGTTATATTTACCCACTCTGGGCTCTAACTTGTGTATTTTATTTTTTTTTCTAACTGAGCCCCTAATTAAGTTGAAGACTTGAAATTTTGGATTCTTATAGCTGAAAATCTCATATCAAAAGACATATAATAAAATTTTGAAAAAGTCTTATATTATTTACCCCTCCAGGCTCTAACTTCTGCATTTTTAGCAATTTTTCTAACCTCCACACTTTTCGCCCGAGGTGCACTTTTCTAACTTTTGCCGACACTCCTTTAACCACTCTTTCATATTATGCACCATATCCGTACATATTTTAGTTCCAATTTTTACCGCCAGGGGGCGCATACCTATCCCGTGTGCTATGGGTCCGATCCCCTCGACTAATATACCTACGAATAGTTTGTAAAACGAAGTTTCGTTCGGATAGAGGTTTGTTTAGAATAGAGTGCATCCCCTGGTTGCGAAATGTGGAACTAACAGATTTTGCGAAAGAATAAAGTGTTTGAAAGTAATATTAAACGAAAACCCTCTTTGCGATCTGTGATCACACTTATCCACTTGTTTAGTATTTTTAAGAACAAATCCCACTTCCTGACACTGATTCTGGTGCTAATCACACTTTCGTATCTTTATTTGTTCTGATTTAATTAAATTTGAAAATATGTATCGGCTTTTCTGCCCACGCTGTAAATGCTTAATCACAATAAGAAAATTGCAGAAAATTTAGAATTTTCATTTTTTGTTCTTTTTTGGCATATAGCACAAATGTGCGCTTCAGTTGATTGTAAAGATATTTTCATTCTATCTGATCATTGCAGAAGAAACGTGTGTGTATTTCGCAAATTAAATAATTGTACAATTATTTATAAATTGTTACAAATTTAAAAAATATACAAATTTTAATTTGTAAATTATAATAATTGTAAATACGAATTTGCACAATTTAGTTTCAATTTTCTTCCGCGTTTCAGAAAACATGTTTTCTGAATTTTAAAATTTGACAAACTTTCCAAGGAATGAATAAAACATTTGCATGGATATTTTTTCTTTACATATTTTTATAAATGTTTTTGTAAATGTTTATAATAGTGATACGCATGAAAGAATAGAATTAACAATCCAAAACATGTAAGAGAAAATAAATATTCATTATTTGTTTCAAAAAATGAAACTGAAAATTCTAGAGCTAAATTCACCCTGAGTATATAATTAAAACTCAGATAAAAAAGCACAAATAAATATACTAAATTTACATGCAAGTACATACGTATAATATAAAATTATTTAAAATACATTAGAAATATCTTAAAAATACACTAAAAACCATTAAAAATCCAAAACGTTTTCAGCCACCACAGGACTGTATTGACGGCCGTGTGATGGCTGAAAACGTTTTAGATTTTACTAGCTTTTAATGCATTTTTAAGGTATTTCTAATGTATTTTAAATAATTCTATCTTTTTTAAATCTTTAAATTAACAGGAGTCTTAGTAAACATAATTAGCCAGGCAGGGCTTGTTGAGCTCAAGCCATCAGGTAGGCCTCCCTGCCTGGTCAGAACTTGAACTTGTACGTAGACGGTCCGTGTGATGGCTGAAAACGTTTTGGATTTTACTAGTTTTTAATGTATATTTAAGGTATTTCTAATGTATTTAAAATAATCTTACATTGTACGTAGAGGGTGAGTGGTGATGGCGAAAACGTTTTGGATTTTTTATGGTTTTTAATGTATGTTTAAGTTATTTCTAATGTATTTTAAATAATTTTATATTGTACGTAGAGAGCCCATGTGATAGCTGAAAATGTTTTGGATTTTTAATGGCTTTTAATATTTTTTCAGATATTTCTAATGCATTTTAAATAATTTTATATTATACGTATGCACCTGCAAGTAATTTTAGTACCTTTATTTTTGCTTTTTTATACGAATTCATTATTTGTGGTAACAGCAATGATGAAAGATTCTAAATTTAGAACAATTTATTTTAACCTGCGGTATTTTATTAAATAAACACACTGTGTAGAAAATCAGGAAATTTAAATAAAATGTGAACAAAGCGTATAATCAATCAAATAAATCATCCCAGTTATTGACGTATTTATATAAGATCTCAGAAGCTCGTTCCCATGATTTTGATTTGAATGGTTATCCTGCAATGAAGAAAATATTGATCGCGAAATCAATCAATCTGTCAGTTATGGTTTCAAGAATCGACTTTCATCTAAATACCCATATAGATTTCATAGAAAATGTCATTTCATTTTTTGTTGCGTTAAAATATTTTTGAAAAATTGCATTTTCTTGGATTTATTTCTACACTGTTGAAAACAGCTATATAAAATTAAACAAATCGTACTGATTTTTCACTATTTTCTCGGTATATATAGTAGCATGTTTAAATTTCAATTTGAAAAAAAGAAAAAAACATGTAACAAACACAATGTTTATAAAATTATATATATATGTTACAGTAAATGTAATAAACCTGTGATTATTCACATTCACCACTACATTATAGAATATTTATCAAATTTACCGGTTAGTTTATAAATCCCCAATTCGTAATAGGGAATGTAATAAATTCTGATTATTTTGTCGAGTAACGAGGTCTTATATCCAAATAATGTATATTTTCAAATAACACTAAAAAATTCTTTGTTAAGAATTGAATATCTTAATGGCTATTAAAACTTACAATGATATTTCAGTTTAAAAAAATTAAATAAAAATGCCGCTTTTGTACTTTACTTTCATTAGATATCTTAGAACCGATATATTAGATAAGAGCATAAGTTATATAATATATGCCGTACAAAACGATTGAATAATACAAAATGATCAAAATTGCTAAATATAAAATAAAGCCTAGCTTGTTATTTAGAACCATTTATTTTAACCTGCGGAATTATATTATATAAACACACTTTTCTCGGAAATAGAAAATTTAAATAAAGTGTGAACAAAGTTCCCATGATTTTGATTTGGAAATGGCTATCCTGCAACTAAGAAAATATAGACGGATAACTGTAGTTATCTTGAAATCAATCAAACTGTCAGTTACGGTTTCAGGTATCGTCTTTCATCTAAATGCCCATATAGATTTCGAAGAAAAATTCATTTCATTTTTTACTGCATTAAAGTGTTTTTCAAATATTGCGTTTCCTTTGATTTATTTCTACACTTTTGAAAATAGCTATATAAAATTGAATAAATCGTACTGATTTTTTACTACTTTCTCGGCATATAGTAGCTTATTTAAATTTTAATAAAAAAAAAAACATGTAAAAAACACAATGTTTATAAAATTATATATATATATATATTATATGTGTGTGTTACGGTAAAAGTAATAAACCGGATATTACGTATAATTACGGGCGATTATTTATAATCACCCACTAAACTTGGTAAATATGATACATTATTAAATATTTATCAAATTTACCGGTTAGTTTATAAAATCCCCAACTCGTAATGGGGAATGTAATAAATTCGGATTATTTTGTCGAATAACGAGGTCTTACATTTAAATAATGTGTATTTTCAAATAACACTAAACATTAATTATTGTTAAGAATTGGAAGAACGCCATGGTGGCTATTAAAACTTGCAATATTACTTCAATTAAAAAAATTAAATGAAAGTGGCCCTTTCTACTTTACTTTCATTAGATGTATTAGAACAGATATTATAGATAATAGCATAAGTTATATAATTTAAGTCGTAAAAGCTATTGAAAAATACAAAATTATTAAAACTGCTAAATATAAAATAAAGCCTAGATTGTTATTTAGAATCATTTATTTTAACCTGCGGCATTATATTAAATAAACACACTTCTCTCGAAAATCAGAAAATTTAAATAAAGTGTGAACAAAGTGTATAATCAATCAAATAAATCCTCCCAGTTATTGGCATATTTATATACGATCTCAAAAGCTCATTCCCATGATTTTGATTTGGAAATTGCTATCCTGCAACTAAGAAAATATTGACGGATAACTGTAGTTATCTTGAAATCAATCAAACTGTCAGTTACGGTTTCAGGTATCGTCTTTCATCTAAATGCCCATATAGATTTGGAACAAAAATTCATTTCATTTTTTACTGCATTAAAATGTTTTTGAAAAATTGCGTTTCCTTTGATTTATTTCTACACTTTTGAAAATAGCTATATAAAATTGAACAAATCGTACTGATGTTTTACTACTTTCTCGGCATATAGTAGCTTATTTAATTTTTAATTAAAAAAAAAAAAAAAACACGTAAAAAACACAATGTTTATAAAATTATATATACATATATATATGTTAGGGTAAAAGTAATAAACCGGTTATTACATATAATTACGGGCGATTATTTATAATCACCCACTAAACTTGGTAAATATGATACATTATTAAATATTTATCAAATTTACCGGTTAGCTTATAAAATCCCCAACTCGTAATGGGGAATGTAATAAATTCGGATTATTTTGTCGAGTAACGAGGTCTTACATTAAAAAAAATATGTATTTTCAAATAACACTAAACATTAATTATTCTTACGAATTGGAAGAACGCCATGGTGGCTATTAAAACTTGCAATATTACTTCAATTAAAACAAGTGGGTAAGTGTGATCGCAGATCGCACAGAGGGTTTCGTTTAATATTCCTTTAAAACACTTTATCCTTTTGTGAAATCTGTTAGTTCCACATTTCGCAACCAGGGGCGCACTCTATTCTACACAAACGTCTATCCAAAGGAAACTCCGATTTACAACCTATCCGTAGGTATATTAGTCGAGGGGATCGGGTCTATAGCACCCGAGATAGGTAGGCGCCCCAGGAAATTGCACGGAACATTCTTTTATAAGCTTTTTATTATGTGCTATGAACTATGTCAAAGTTTCCAGCAGATCGACTTGTTAGATTTCATAATTTTAACAAAATTGCGTTATGTTAGTTGCAAATTCCACCACCAGGGAGCGCACACTATTCATAACAAAAGTGTATCAGATCGAAACTCTGTTAAACAACCTATCAGTGGATGTGTTACTGGAGTTGGTGGCGGCCTTAAGCGAGAAATTAAGAAATTTGCTGAAAGTACTATTCGGAAATAGTGGTAACTAAAATTTTGACATTTTTATATTTCATAAGCAGCACGTGTCTGAGTATATCATAGTGCTCAAAAAACGACACCTAAAAAGGTCGTAAACGCTATTTTTTAAAAAAGAAATCCAGCGCCCCTCCTCCGCCCTCCCTTCACAGGAAATTGCATGCACCATTATTTTATAAGCTTTTTATTATGTGTCATGAAGTATCTTAAAGTTGCAAACGGATCGCCTTGTTATATTTCCTAATTTTAACAAAATCGCGTTACGTTAGTTCCGCATTCCACCACCAGGGAGCGCACTCTATTCTTAACAAAAGCATATCTGAACGAAACTCCTTTGCGCAATCTCTCCGTAGATACATGGTCGGGAGGGTGGCGGTGCAGTCTTAACCAACAATTTAAAACATTTTCCGCGATAACAAACGCTAAGATTTAATAAATAAATCTAGTCCCCCCCCCCCCTCCACTCCTCGAAATATCACACTCCATTCTTTTTTACACTTTTTCTTATGTGTTATAAGGTATCTTAAAGTTTCGAAGACATCGAGTGGCGGTCTTAAACAATAATTTAAGATATTTCCTGAAATTGCTATTCGGAAATAGTGGGATGAACACTTATAAACCTATAAACTTTTTCATGTTGAATAATTAATACTTATCTCATAGCGCGCCGTCGAAACACCCCACGCAAATTGTTAATTTCCTAATTTAAATGAAATCTCCGTTAAAAAAGCACGTGCCTCCATCTTAATCTGGCATTTGATGGAAATAAAAGGAATTAATAAAATAATAATTAATATCTCAGCTCGTAATGAAGCAATCTCTTTGAACCGGGTATGTATCCTCCCCTTAAATTTCTCCCGCGCCGATATGTCCAGAAATGATGACAGCTGCCTTCCGGTGAATGGAAATCTGTTTTCATTGTTTTTAAAAACACACAAATTAAATTTTTATCGATCGATTTTTAGTGGATTTTTTGCGTTCTATCCTACGCAGAAATTTGAAATTTATACCAAAATAAAGTAGAATTTTTTCCGCGTATTTCTACACCTGTTACGAATTTGTACGACCGCTATTTCGGCAGATCCAATTTTGTTTTTTGAAGGTCCACTTCATTTATTGCTTAAAGTACTTCGTAGTAACCCTGCACCGGCTGATTTGACGGAGCATCCGCTGAGTTTATACTGGCAACCATTAGGAGAAACTGGGGAGGATTTCGATAACGTGCATTTTCACCTGCATTCAAAAGGTTGATTGGTTAATTTTAGAATTTAATTAGCCCGTAATTAGGTTTATTACCAACTTTTTCAAAATTTTATGATTTGTTGTTTGATGTGAGGTGTTCAGCTATAAGTTCCCAAAATTTCAAGTCTCTAACATGTATAGTTTCTGAGAACGGGCTCTGTGACGGACAGACAGACAGAGGAGCGAGACGAATAGGGTTTCGTCAGATGAACGAAACCCTAAAAATTAAATGAAAGTTGCCCTTTGTACTTTACTTTCACTAGATGTATTAGAACAGATATTATAGGTAATAGCATAAGTTATATAATTTAAGTCGTAAAAGCTATTGAAAAATACAAAATTATCAAAACTGCTGAATATAAAATAAAGCCTATCTTATTATTTCGAAACATTTATTTTAAACTGCGGAATTTTATCAAATAAACACACTTTTCTCGGAAATCTGAAAACTTAAATAAAGTGTGAACAAAGTGTATGGTCAATCAAATAAATCCCCCCAGTTAATGGCATATTTATATACGATCTCGAAAGCTCGTTCCCATGATTTGGATTTGCAAATGGCTATCCTGCAACTAAGAAAATATTGACGGATAACTGTAGTAATCGCGAAATCAATCAAACTGTCAGTTACGGTTTCAGGAATCGTCTTTCATCTAAATACCCATATAGATTTCGAAGAAAAAATAATTTAATTTTTTTACTGCGTTAAAATGTTTTTGAAAAATTGCATTTCTTATTTCAACTGAAAATCAATTTTCAAATTTCAAAGTAATTGCTTAAAAGGCGCAAAGGCCAACATAGTGAAAAAGATTCCAAGCCAGAATAATTAAAAATAATTAAATATAATAAATATAATTAAATAATTAAATATAAAAAAAAGATTCCAAGCCGGAAATTGCATTTCCTTTGATTTATTTCTACACTATAGAAAATAGCTATATAAAATTTAAAATTAAATAAAATCGTACTGATTTCTGATTATTTTCTCGGTATATAGTAGATTGTTTAAATTTCAATTTAAAAAAAATGCACTTTTTTGGTGCGTTCGTAATTATATAAATACCTATAAGCGTCGTCTGGTCCGTCTGTTTGCCCGCATATAACAGCGCTAAAACTACTCAACCGAATGGTTTGAAATTTAATAGGTATAATCGTTGCAGAATTTTGTCAAGTCATTTCAAATGTTATGAAAATTGAATCAAAACTTAAAAATATATTAATAAAAGTTTTCTTCATTCTATTAAATTCTATCATAAGTAATTATTTCAATGATATCCTATGCTATGTAAAAATTGTAAGTTGCCATGGTGATTACATCAGATTTAGGATGGAGTCATATTATTTTTGTATTACTGAATTTAATATATATAATCGGAATAAATTTTATATTCATGCATTTTTGCATAAGAGTATCAAAAATATCGCCATAATTAAAAAGTTAAAGAATGAAAAAGAACTATATAATTAAGAAAATATTTCATTTGGAAAAATATGAACTCATAATTGAAATAAAATTCGTATTTTCGAATATTCTTTGAAAATATAATGGGAATGAATATCAGTAACTAATGAAAATAGATAAAATAATGACGACATATTTAAAATGAATAACATAAATAATTTTTACTGATACTGATTAATAAGTTTGAATATACATTACATACAAATGAGAATTTTCATTCAAAATTCACGTTCGTTTTATCAGGAGGAAACATTATTTTGGAAATAACGGATTAATATATATCTTCACGCTATTTTCTCAAATGAAAAAACTAAAGAAATTTCAATTTTAATAGATGGTAAAGAAAAAGACGATTAAAGTAAATTTTCTAAACACTAAAAATATATTTTCACACATTGGATCTTCCTGAATCAATTTATTTCACAGAAACAAAAATCGTCTGTCAACGTATTGACTTCACAGGAATTGAATTTTTAAAAAATCGTATACTGTTTTAATTACTTATTTTTAAAAGATGGCAACTAAAACGTTTCACAAAGGCATTTTTTAGTAAAAAGGTTTATGTGGTATAAAGCATGCAATATTTTTTCATGGAAAGCATCCATTTTAACAGACTTCAAAGGGAAAAAAAAGTAGTTTATCAATTCGACGCGTTTGTATATTTTAATAATAATATATATCTATATTTATTTTAATTTCGCCAAAGTGGCATCATTTTCATTTCACCAGCTTCGAAATTAGAAACGAAATCTTGGTGTAACATTACACTTTTCAGAAATAATGCTTGTCATCAAAAGTCTGATAATTTCAAAATGCAATTTTAGCTTACATTTTAAATACAATTTCTTAGTTGAAATTTAGTATTTAATAAAATTAATGTTTCAATGTTTCTCTAAATGTATATTAATACTGAATTTCATTAAGCGATTGTATGTTTTAAATGAATTAACATGTATATTTTTGCGTGATTCATAAGGGGAAAGCTTTATTATTATTATTATTATTATTATTATTATTATTATTATTATCTTGACAAATATTATTCCGTAGGAAAAAATAACCTGGTGAAAGCGTCGTGATATTTTAAATCTAACCGGTTTTCATTTGCAAAATATTATCATTTTATATCAGTTACACAAAATAGCGTGATTTCCACAGACTTTATCATTCGCAAATATATAAGTTTAACGTACTTTTACCATACAATTTCCTTCAATGCTGGTTTCAATAAAATTTAATAAATAGCATATGAAAGCCGATGTAAAATAGTTTAGCAAGTAATTTTAATTGGAGACTACTAGGCTTTTCATGTGGCATCATTTACGTGTAAAGAACCTATGTAACTAATTCAGCAATAAATTCGCCTTTCACCTCACCCCGTCGAATTTTTAAAGGCACCATGATTATCGAAAAGCACAATAGAAAATTCCATAAAAAATCACGGTAATAATAAGTTATCCTTTTCTGAAATTTTTTCGATTTTAAAATATCTAAATGTAAAGTTAAAAATATAAATGGTATCTCTGAATGATAATTTTGTCAATCAGTGGAGCACATTCCTGCAAATTTCGAAGCTTCCATAATTCTAAATTAAAACACAACAACCGATATGAAACTATTTATCCATGATCGGGGTACTTTTTTTATATATAGATTTTCCGTGTTTGAAAGCATTAAGCTATTGCTTAATAAATATGCATTTAGGCTTTGAGAGTCTTTAGAGCGTGATAAAAATTTTGGTATTATTGGTAAATATACAGCTATTAAAAATGTGGTACTGTGAAATAAAAATGTAATAAATATTTGAAAGTTAAAGATATTTCTCGTACATTATTTTTATTATCTATCTTTGAACTTTTATGCTTTACTACGTTTAATTTTTTCCCCAAATATGTGTTTTTTGGAATAGAAACATAATGTTGCATGTTGATTTTTCGATTAATCTAATCTATCATCGTCATGTCTGAAGTGACCTGTTAATAACCACCATTTTCCTTTAAACATATTTACTAGTAAAATCGCATTAGCCAGTATTCGTTTTCACATAACCATAAATTAATTCAATATCGATGAAAGGAATGAATATAAAATATAATAAATATAAATGATAAAATATAATAACCAAGATAAAAATTTATTTCTCATTTAATCTTAGAAAAAGCGTATGAAATATCAAGCTCGCGATAGAAATGAAAATGATCCTATACCAAGCGAGTATTTGATCAAATAAGGTCGGTACTACGGGATTTTTATTATGTTTCCTTCCTTTTAAGTTTTAGAAGTAAACTAACATGATTGCTACAACCCTTAATGAATATCATATAATGGGCAAAAATGAAATCTTCTGAAATTAAATAGCAACAAAATTATAAATGAATAGTTTCTTTAATTGCCATTTTCCCAGTAGTTGATCAAGCGAAGAGATCAATCGAAAATTCAAAAATTAATCTTTAAAATATCATGCTAGGTCTGTGCTTAAAAATAATCCATATAAACTATTATTTGAAATAAGCAAGATAGAAATGGATTATTTTAACTCATCGTAATTGTCTCTAACTAATCAAAAACTAAATTTTTACTTTTTCTAATAAAAGATTTCACAAAATGACTTCTCTTATAGCAGGCAGCTCCCAACAATGTGACAACAGGTGCTCTAACATTCAAACAAAAATATTATATCTAGTGTTACGTGTAAAACTCTTTTCTGCCTGAAATGGCTCAATATTTCAAAAATTTGATCAATTACTGAAAGGGTATCAATTACTGGTGGTGTCACCCTATACGTAATATAAATGCAAATTGGATTACAGTTATTCTACTATAGAGTGTGATGCAGGATAACTGTATAAGCTTTAATTTATCGAATTTCTGCGCATAAATTATGCATTTATTCTTCTTTAAATGTTACGTGAACGAAATCACGGGCAACAGCTAGTACTTCATAAATATTCAACGCATTTTAATAAACTGTAATGCAGCTCGAATGCGTTGAACTGACTATATTAACTGAACAAAATATCGATAATTCGAAGTAATTGCTTTGGTTGCATGAATGAAATTTATCATCATTTAACAACTGAATCAATCCTATCTTTTATAACGTAGGATTTTATTAAATTAACGCATTTTCTACATTTATCTGTCTGATACGTCAAAAAAATTAAATAATTTGTGGCTTAAACATGTCATGAATCAAATAACTATTGTCAATATTGACACATTTATTCGTATTTCCATGAATGATTTCAAATGGGTATCATTCGATGGAGAAGATGTTTACGAATACAGGATTTATCGCAAAATCAATCAATCTGTCAGTTGCGGTTTCAGGAATCGTCTGTCATCCAATACGCATGAAGATTCCTATTTAAAAATTTGTTTTACTTCATATCAGACGATATTTTTAAAATACGTGAATTTTCCGTGTTATTTTTGCTTTAAAAGAATTTTTATTTTTAAAATTTATTTTTTAATTGAGAACAGAAAATAAAATAAATGTTCTAGAAAGAAACGTTGATATAGTTAATTAAATTGTCAGTTACGGTTCCGGAAATAATACCTCACCTAAATACTCATAGATATTCAGAATTTAAATTTTGTTTTATTTTATAGTTGTATGATTTTCTTTTAAAAATATTTCTGTGCATCATTTTATTTAATATGAAGCCTTTTTTTCTATTTTTTTAAAATCATAAATCTAGAATAGACTGGGGGCGTTGGGGGTTAGGAGCAGCACCAGTTCATATAAGGATAGGATTTAATTTTTTAAAAATTCATCTTATTCTTTACAGTACTTCGTGAAGTAATCTCTTATCCAAATATTTCATCAATGTCGTTACACTATATATATTTTTGAACTTAAAATTACGCTACTTGTTGTAAATATTTCCTGTATTATTCAATATTTCGTCAATATCGAAATAACATCAGAAAATCCATTTTAAAAATAATATTTTAGAATATTTATAATTTATTGTAAATATTTTGTATTGAGATAAGTTATAGTTATATTATTATTTTTGTAACATATGGATTAAGTAAAAAAGACTCTTAAAAGACATTATTTTTCTCCTATGTTTAATGTTCTTTGCATAAAAAAGATTACCCGCATTACATTTAAAAAAAAATCTTACTTCATTAATATTTTATTTGGCATTATTATTATTTTACAAATTTTTTGACGAAACTAATACATTATGAATGAATTGGTTATGCAGAATAACTATACAAAACAAAATTTGTAAATAATAAATATGAATACTTCATTTCAATATTTTAAATTCCGACTGTACAAATAGTTAATTTAGGAAACGGTAATATGATATAGATGCGTGAAATATTCGCTATGCAAACTTGCTGTAGAAAACGAAATATTGATTGTTAAGATATAGTGTGACAGTGCATGCATCAAAATTTATCATCACTTATCACTTGAATCAAATCTTCCTTTCAACAAATAGAATTTCATTAAGTTAACACATTTTCGAAATGTTTGTCTGGTAAACCATAAAGTTTAAATAATTTGTGACTTAAACGTTTTATGAATCAAATAAGCCTGTCAATATTGACATATTTATTCCAAATTTCCAATGATCACTTCCATGGCTCTGATTCCGAAATGGATATCCTTCAACGGAAAAGATACTGAAGGTTACAGAGACAGCATTTATCGCAAAATCAATCAAACTGTCAGTTACGGTTTCGGGAATCGTCTGTCACCAAAAAACGAATTGAAAATTCTGAATTGGAAATTTGTTTCATTTTGTATAGAACGATATTTTTAAAATGTGTATTTTTTCCTTCTATTTTTGCTGAAATTGATATGTATTTTATTATTTTTTTTAAATTGTGAAGGAAGAATAAAAAATCGTCTGACAATAAGAAGTTGATTCAGTTCCAATATTATCTCTCGGGATTATTTGAAAGTCGTTTATCTTTGTAGTTATAAAGTTTTGACAGTTGAAGTAAATAAATTTTCTATTTTTGTATATGTTTTGTGCTATTTATTGGATTAAGTTTATTTTATTTATAAAGTATTAGTAGCAGCAAATTCTGCTATAGTATATTTTTATTTATGATAAAATATAACAAAGCGTATATGTTACAATAAAAAAAAAAAATCCGTTGTATAAACTATCTGTAATATAATGTCCTATATATGATCATCTTTTCCCATTCATCCTAATAATAAATCCAATCAATATGAATTCACAGACACGCCAATAATGATAATAAGAATGACCGTCACAGCATGACCAAAATATGCCTTCTTCACATAGTAACCGTCTCCCATTAAAGACTAAGCTACCATAATTGGGCTATTGCAGTATGTTTTCGACCTGACTGCATTTTCATGATTAATAAACTGGGCAGCAGCTGCATAAACCATCAACTCATCGAATTAACGATTGAAATTTCAGGTTTAGTTAGAACACGATTAGCACAACGATAGCGCATATTTATAAACAAATCCCTGCTTCAACCAATCTACCAACTACATTTGTGCTTTAGCGATCATTGCAGAAATCATCATGGCGACGTTGAACAATCTTACTAAAGAGCTGTTAAACCTAGATCAAACAAATCACCTGCATTCTTGTGTACAGTAGGTTTCGTAAATAGGGAGAGGGAACTACTGTGGATCCACAATAATATTTCCCACAGTGACGTCAGCTGCCGTTTCGTTATATGAAAATGGAACTAGTCTACTAAGTCATATCTTGTGGAAACCACCTGCAGAACCGATTTCAGTGATTCATTGGTAGGTTTAACATTGTGTTTTCCACACTGAGAACAACTGCTTTTGAGATGGATTGAAATTGTCGAACGTTTTGCTTAACTTATTATGCAAGCTGGGAATTGTTCTCACCCATCTTGAACTTAAAATTACTCATAAAAATTTTCATCTAATACAGTTCTGCCCGTCAAAGAGTTAAATACAGCATCATCTAGGATTATAGATATAAATACATTTTTTAGTGTTATTAATGAAGGCATTATCTTGCGATATGAATGGCTTTCAAAACACGTATTTAAAAGAACCCCCTTTCCCCCACAAAAAGGGGGGGAGGCAATTTCAACTTTTACAGATTTAAGGATTTCGTAACACAAACAAAATATTTACCATTAAAAAAATCTAAATAAATGTTTTGCAAAACACACAATTCAATATTTAATTATACATGGTTGAAAGAAAAGTTAAATCTAAAGAATATATTCCTTTCCGCAACAAATTCATCTCCTTTTTTAAAATTTATTACAAAATATTTTTGAATTTCAAAGCAAAGGTAATTACAAAAACAGGTTTTTTAATAAAAATTAGAAAACTTCCTAAGAAAGAAACAAAATGAAAAACAGTTTCGAAAATTGTGCAACTTTTACACGAATTTTTAATACGCCAAAACTGTGTTTGCAGTATTTCACACATAATTATTTTCGTCTGAAATATTAACCATGTCTCGAATTACAAAGATAAAAAAGTACAAGTTTAATTTCGCAAGTTCTAGAAAAATAAAGATCAATTACAAATAAGTTTTATTAACAAATTCAGCTGTAAGTAAAGCAAAACATGTGAAAAAGTGCGCGACTGTTTTTGCTTTTTAGTTTCTTCTTTCTAAAGAACATAGTATTGTATTCGAGATTTTTGTCGATTTCCGGTTTTTAACGGACTTACACGTTTTAGGCGACAGAAATTTTGAGAAACATGTTTATACCAAATGTCTGCCCGTCTGTCCGTCCGTGTATCCGTATGTATGTATGTCCGCTTTGTATCATCGAAAAGTGTATTAAGTTAAACAGTTTCAGTTTCAGGCCAGGCGGGGAGGCCTACCAATATGGTTTTAGCTCAACAAACCCCGCCCAGCAGAATAACTACCATTATCACGGGCCGCTGCCAGAGGCAGGGCCCGGAAATATCTTCGTTGAATAAGACCCCTATATATTAAAACTTACAAAATTATACAAAAATGTTACCAGTGGCAGCCCAGTTATACCCCAGGCGTGCTGGACTTATCATTATACAACCTTATGTACGTTACAGATTTTGAAGGGGAACCCCCCCCCCTTATAATGCAGTATTATACATTAGTGGACAAATAAAAAACAATAAAAATACACTAAACAAAAGAGGTCCAGATGTGAACCAAAGTGGAAAATCCACTTAATAGCACTTACAGATACAACAAAAACAATGGGAGTTAAAAGAAGTTTTTCCCATTTTTTCATATAAGGGACAATTCTGGATTGCACTATCTATATTATAAAGGACAAACATATCTGTGCGTAACGCATACGTCATTTTGCGAATGGCAACACTTTGAATTTTGAAAAAAATTTTTTGTTTTGCAATTTTTTTTACTGCAAATTTTTAAACTTCTAAACATCGCACATTTTAAATTTTTACACCGTCGTATAAGGAAAAAAATGCTCTTTTAAATGCAATTTGTTTGAAAGCTGTATCTCAATTTATTTGTGTGATATTCATTTTTTTTTGTACTTTTTAATACCATTTTTCTTATTGTGGCAACATACATGTACCCCATTTCTATTGAAAGTCACTGAAAATAAACGGAAAATAGTCGAAAATAGGAGATACTGTACCTTTTTTTATGCCATTTTCTCATAAAACCTGAAAAAAAAGTTGGAATCAAAATATCTGCTATGTCAAGAATATTGTCTGTTATTCCGTGATAATGACGTCATATGCATACTTTTCTATAGACGAAGTTTAAGACTGGATTGTAAAAGTGGATTGCTTTAGCGGATGCAAATGACGTCATTTTATATAAAAGCGTGCATTTTAATTCTTAAACTTGAATTGTGTTTTGTAGAAGTGCGTCATTTTCACAGCCCAGCTGTTTTGAAATTCTTCACAGGTGAAAATGCTTCACTTTTGAAAATAATGTAATCGAAATCACACACTGATAAAACGCAATGTTTTATAAAAACTTAGAGTGTCTTTATAAAAGAGAGGTGAAATGGAAATAATAGCGATTTATATAACAGAAATTGATGATTCTCGTCTGGATGGATTTGCTTCGCCGAGTTAGACAAGCAAACAAATAATTCGTGGTATAAAAT
This sequence comes from Maratus speciosus, assembly GCA_963932465.1. Lineage (NCBI taxonomy): Eukaryota > Metazoa > Arthropoda > Arachnida > Araneae > Salticidae > Maratus > Maratus speciosus. Next base: position 374,797,252 of record OZ010798.1, on the reverse strand, counting down.
AATATCATGTTCCTGAAGTTTTTGCCCAAAATTCTCTCGAAAAATAAAATTTTAATGCTATTCTTTAGGACATTCTACTATAATTTTATCAAAATAAGATAATTTGCTTAATTTAATTTTTCCTAATTTTATATAATCTATATATTTAAAACACAAGTGTGTTTTTTAGTCATCTGCCCTGATCATTCTGCTGAAGCAATTTCTCTAATATATATTTTTTTAAACTGAAAACTCTTCATTTGCAGATGTTATCGCACTATCTGTTTTTTTTTTTTTAAATGTACCCAATTTTATATTTTAATTTTAAAAGCATTTTATGAAATATTTTTTAAAATAGTGAAAATTAGATACCTTTCATTATTGCAGACAAGAGAGATATAATGAGGTATTTTTTATCTTTATTCATGCTATTTTCCGATAAAAATTTTAAATTGTTGATAAAAATTGTTGTATAGGGTTCAGTGTCGCAAAATCCTATCAGGAGCAGAATATTATATTAGTGGCATAATTACGGAAAATGGCATACTGTTTTTGAAAACACGCATTTTTTCCTGATAAATTTTCTATGTTGTTTTTCCTTCTGCATGTGTACTGATACTAAGTTTCAGACTCTAGGAGATATTCTTATTTAAGTGAAAATGAAGTCATATTTAAAAGAAAACGATCATTTTCTTCGATAAAACTAAACATTTTAACACAAACAAGTCTAAAAAACCTAAATGATCAAACAAAATAGATTTTTTTTTCTTAATGATGAATATGAATATGAGGAGTGCGTATGCAAATTTTGAGAAGGTGAAAATTGCTGTTTTTTATTCCGGAATACCAAGCATAAGAGCCTCAATTGATAACAATATCCTAATAACTGATATTTGTTATATTCTACTGATTAAGTATATATATTATAAAGAAAAAACGTATCCGTGCGGAAAGCTGACGTCATTTTGCGAGTAGCAACACTTCACGATCAAATTTCGGTCTTGAAATTTTCGCTATTGCAATTTTTTAATCTTCAGACCATCGTACATTCTTAATTTCCGTCGCATAGGAAAAAAAAATATTTTTAAATGCAATTTGTTTAATAACTGTATCTTAATTGGCTGATGTATTATATTTTCTAAATTAATTTTTAAGCATGATTTTTTTAAAGTTTATCTTATCACGTGCCGGTTTCAATACATAATAATAATAAACATTTTGCACATAAAGCAAGAAACATTTTTCAGCATTTGTTTCTGACTATTTTTATGTAACGAAATTAATACTTCCTTTATAAACAAATAAAATAATAACATTAAATAACCCACCAATCTAACATATTTGGGAAAGACAAATTAACGAAATTAATACTTTTATAAACAAATAAAAGAATAATAATGAAGAAACACAAATCTAACATATTTCTAATCGTACAATTTAAATTTTTAGATCACCAAATAGAATTTTTTTTTCATATGCAATTTGTTTGCAAAGTTCATCTCAGTTTACTGATTGTCTACGGTTTTAAAAACAATTTTAAAGCATGAAATATTTTTTAATTTATCTATATCGCGCGGAGCTCGATTACGGAAGATTAATCCGTTTGCCCTTAAAACAAAGAGTTCATCATTTTTTACGGATAATATCCATTAAAAATAACTTTTCAATGAATAAATAAATAAAATAATATAAATAAAACACAAATTTAACAGACATGAATGAGCTTTGAAATTATCAGAATATAAAAGGATGCCATAAGTATCAAAATCTTGGTCAAATAACTCTTAGCAGGCGGCTAATAAGAAAATATTGCTTTTGATAAATTTCAAAAATTTATTTGATTGTATAATTCGTCTTTTCATTATGAAAAATGCTTTTTTAATGTAAGTGGGCAATCTAAAAAAATTTATTGCATATAAAAAAATTATTAGTTTCCACATATATTTTTTAACCCGGGGAGCCCGGGTACGATCCCCTAGTTACACATAAAAAATAAATAAATAAATAAATAAAAAATAAAACAATATATAAGTTCTGACACAGGAGACTATTTACAGAAAAGCACGATGCTAGAAAACAAATAACACTATTATTATATACGTTTTTAATGATAGAGCTCGTTTTGAAGCGAGTTTTAATTCTTATTTTGACGCCGAAACCCATATGCAAGTAAGAATTAAACCAATAATTATATGCAAATGCTAATAAAAAGAAAAATAAATAAATAATAAATATAATAATAATAAGTTGATACTTTACAAATTAAAATTGATGCAATAGACTATTATTTACAAATGAAACCCTGTGCAAGAGAAGACGTTAACTCTATGCAGATTAAATTTGGCGCTAATGAGTACTGTAATGATGCCAACAATAAGAATGTCAAATAAGACAAACACGATGCAAATACTAATAATAATACACGATAGAAGTACCAATAACAATAAGCAATGCGAATACTTAGTAGAATAACAAAATGAAACAGAACTAGAATACACAATGATACAGAGGTAGGTAAATGAAGCCTAACAGTTGTTTTAGGCTGTTGAGCAGGAGTGAAACTAATTACACTGTCAAATGAGCTGCATTAAGAAAAATAGAATACACTGCTAGCATCAAGTTCAAAAAGTCCTTCCGGCCAGTGCCGGGAGGAAGAGGTAGCTTACATATTCCTTATTTTAAATAAGCCAACTTATATTATTCAAACACACGAAGCTCAATTAAGTGGAAACCGAATGTAGGAGATTCAATACTAATTTTTATCAATACTAAATCATTATGAATGAGAATTTCGCAAAATTAGTCAGCTTTATCCAAGCTGCTTTTATTTAAAGTAACTTATATTTCGCTGCCAAATTCGGTGATTTCTTAAAGTGCCTGCCATTTTAGAACAACATGGTGGATGAGGCTAACCAGTGAACTTGGTCGAGACCTTAGTAAGTGCTGTGCACATGCTCACTCACATCGGAATCGGTTGATACATACGAGTGCTGTCGCAGGCAAAAAATCAGATTTTTCAAAATGTCACCCACGTTGAAACTGCTATATCTGAGCCATTTTTTAAGATAAAGACAAACAAAAAATGCTCCCGAATCCTTATATCAAGGCCAAATACTTAAGAAAGAAACCTTTTTCAATTTCTAATTTTTTTGCACCTCACTTTAAATATATATTTTTTTAATTTAATGGCCGCCATTTTGAAACAAGATGGCTGATGAAGCTGGCCAGCGAACTTGGTCGAGATATTGATGTATACTATCCACATGCCTTCTTCCATCGAAATAGGCGAATACGTGTGGTATCGCGAGACAAATACAAGATCGTTTCAAAGTGTTAGCCATGATAGAAATTCAAAGTGCTATAATTCAACCACTTTTTAAGATATAAACAAAAGAACAAATTTTCAGAAACAAAAACTGCTCCAGAATCTTTGTATCAAGGCCAAACACATAAAAAAAATCTTTTTCATTTTCCAATTTTTTAATACCTCATTTTAAATTTTAATGTACATTTTTTTTAAATGGCAACCCTTTTGAAACAAGATGGGGAATGAAGCTGGCCAACAAACTCGATCGAAACATTGGTATGTACAGACCAAGTTACATTCAAATCGGTTCATAAATACGCCTGTTATCGCGTGACAAAAATCAGGGCGTTTCAAAATGTCAGCCACGCTAGAAATTCAAAATGCTATAACTCAGCCATTTTTTAAGATATAGAAGAAACAAAAACTGCTCCCGAATCTTTTTATCGAGGTCAAACACATAAGAAAAAAATAATGTTTCAATTTTCAATTTTTTGGTACCACTTTCAAATTTAAATTTTTCTTAAAATTTTAAATGGCCGCCATTTTTAAACAAAATGGCGGATGAAGATGGCCAACGAACTCGGTCGAGACATTGGTCTGTACTATGTATAAACGAAGTTACATCCAAATCGGTACATAAATACGTCTTTTATCGCGTGACAAAATTCAGGACGTTTCAAAATGTCAGCTTCACTAGAAATTCAAAATGCTATAACTCAGCCATTTTTTAAGATATAGACGAAACAAAAACTGCTACGGAGTCTTTGTATAAAGGCTAAATACATAAGAAAAAAATATTTTTCCATTTTCAATTTTTTGGTACCACATTTTAAATTTTAAATTTTTTTAAAATTTTTAAATGGCCGCCATTTTGAAACAAAATGGCGGATGAAGCTGGCCAACGAACTCGGTCGAGACATTGGTATGTACTATGTACAAACCGAATTACATCCAAATCGGTTCATAAATACGAGAGTTACAGTGTGACATAGGTCAGATATATATATATATATATATATATATATATATATATATATATATATATATTGATATATATATATATCAACTTTGAACGGAGGGTGGTTTCGGGGTCTAGGGGTCATGATCGATGAAAATATACGAAAATTTTTTTAAAATCGCTTTCCTCCGAACGGCTGCAATAGGTAGCTTTTTGTAAAGAAAGCTACCTAAAAGTGAAATCAGTCTAGTGAAGTGGCAACATTTATTAGTTTTCTTCATATTAAGTTAAACATACAGAGTTATAGATACAACCTGTAGAATTAAACCAAATTTTTGTGTATGTTTTTGGCTACGGCCAGCAGAATTTGAAATTATGCCGCCGAAAGGGGGCGCTGTAATAGTGTTTTTTGTGCCATTTTCAATTATTGCATCATCGAAAAGTGTACGAAGTTATGCACAGAACTGAACCAAATTTATGTGTACGTTTTTTACGATGACTAGCAGGTTCCACGTGAATTTGGGAACAACTTTTTTGCAAACGGACACTATAATAGCGATTTTTCTCTATTTTTCATAGTTCTGTTGTATATCGGCAGCGACGGACAATTCGCATCCAGCTAACCTAACGCTGGCGATTCTCAGGCAGCTGATGTACATCAGAATAACGAAAAATATTGATTTTATTCAATATTATGATTGAGACTAACTATTTTTTACTCCGATTAGTATAATGAAGCAAAAACCTAAAATAATAATAATACTTAAATAATAACTCTGAAGGATTAACATGTGAAACAACTTTTTGAAATATTAATATGTATGAAAAAGAAGAAAGTTTTGGGATTGGAACATGCGGCCTAGCTATTATGGTTGATTATTAAACATACATGAGCTTCACAAACAGGTGAATTTTATCGTATGCTTTAGAGATCGTACAACAGTTTTGATACGAATTTCGTTCTCTATTTTAACCAATGTTGCATGAGCAAATGTATTAATATGATGTTTAGGTTTTAATCTGTAGTAATGAAGAAAATAAATTGAAACTGGTGTGAATCAATAAGAACTAAATGATCTTCTTAAACCACCATCAAAAACTTTTAAATATGCCAAGCCTTTCGAAAGATCTGAGTCTTTCTTCATCAGACGCAAAGAAGATGCGCTTCTAGTATGAAAGCTGCAGCAAGACTGAAATGAGAGATAAGGGAAAGGAAACAAGCAGAAAAAAACAGCCAATAGGAAAGTAGAAATCAACAGCCAATAGGAAAATAGAAGACAACAGCCAATCACAGAAGAGTATAATCAAAACAAAAGAGCATAGAGTAGAAGGGAGAAAAGGAAGCAAATTGGAAAAAAAAAAATGCATGAAAATAAAACTAAAAATAAATTATAATAAAAGGAAAACACACTCATATATTTAAATAGGAGAACATCTGAAATTAAAAAATAAATAAATAAAATATAAAAAACAGACTAATATTAATTAATACAAAAATAAATTATATTATAGTACTGAAAAGGTTTTTCCAAGCTGCAGAGAGCATTGTGGAATCAGATTTATCATTAACAATAACTTCACGATTAAGATAAATAACAAAATTTTCAAGAAAATCCAATTGAGAGATACTATTGGCAAATTGGCATTAACCCTTTCATTCCCAGTGAGTCCAAATGGAATCATGATATTCTTTATATTTTTACTATATATCTGGATTCTCCCATATTATTTCAAATGACGGAAATAAAAGCTACATATAATCCCTAATAGATAAATATTTTTGTTTGTCTTCAACAGATGGCAGCACTATGCAAAAAAAAAAAAAAAAACATTTTAATATTTCTAATATGAGATTCTGTTCATTTCGCTAAACGAGTCATGAATAACAGTCTTTTTTATAAACTTTATAATTAATAAATGTTTTTATTTTTATATATTATATTAAAATATGCTTCAATAATTTATTTTGTCTAGTTCATATAAATATTTTATGAAAAATTTTGTTTGAAATGCTTTTTAATAGTAATAATGTAATAAGTAATCTAATGTGTAAGTTTTAAGTAATAATGTAATAAGTATAATATTCTGGGTTACTTCACATGAAATGTGAGTATTATTTAATAGTAATAATGTAATAAGTAATGTGTAATAAGTAATCTAATGTGTAAGTTTTAAGTAATAATGTAATAAGTATAATATTCTGGTGTGTTAAACTATATTATTTAAATTGACCTTCAAGTTGTTATTAAATAATTTAAGAATTTTTGTTATTAGAAAACATTTCCATAATGTTGTATTAACAATAAAAATGTTTAATGATATATATAAACTACTCTGATTCACAGTATAAATTTCCTTATATAAATTTTATTATACGTCATGTCCCAATGATGCCAAATGGCGTCGTAAACTTTTCGATTGATGTGTTATTTAACTCCCAATGATGCCATTTGGAATCATTTAAAATTTTAATGAAAAAAAAATGTTTTATTATTTCTTATATTGAACATAAAAGTAATCTATTTTATGAATTTCAGAATTTTAGCATAAACAGGTAATTTATGGGACTGAAACGGTTAAAGATAATTTTAGCATTTTGAAAATTAAAACTATGGCCACAATCCCAAGAGTGCTTGGCAATAGAATATTTAGAAATTTCTTGATTAATTACTTAACGAGATTGTTCTTTTAAGCGGATATGGAGATTTCTTTTAGTTTGACCAATATGAGATAAATCACAGCCATTATAAGGAACATTATAAGTTCCCCATTTGCGAAGATCAGGAACAAGAGATTTAGTGGAGGGTATTTTGAATTTATTGACAGGTATAAAGTTAATGTTAAATTGAAACGTTTTAAAACTTTAACTAATTTGAAACATAAAGGATGATAAAAGGGGAGGACAACCAAATTACCAGGTTTGCTTTTGACAGATTTGGAGAGAGTAGATTTATTAGACGGTCTATTGATTTTTTTTCACAGCATTATTGATAACAGAAGGATTGAAAACTCTTTTGACAGCAGCTGTAAGTAAACGTAAACTTTGTGGAAAAGGTGGGTGCTACTTTCACTTATTATTGCTGTTGTTTATCGAACAATCATTTGAATTTCACAGACAGGTTAACTTTATCTTGTGATTTAAAACTCACACTAAAATTTTAACACAAAACTAATGTCAGCTTTTAACGTGAAGTGTTAAGTTGTATTGCATTCGTGACATACTTTATTAGTTCGAAAAATGCGTTTTAAATGTTCATTAAAAATATTATAACATTAATTTTTTTACGGTGTTTTACTTTGGTTGAGGATGGTTTTTTAGCTGGTCGCAGACCTAAACATTAAATAAAAATATGGGCATGAGTTACATAATAATTTGTTTACAATAATATGGTTCTATAGCCACTAGCCGCCCTTGGCGACCTGTTTGGTCTCCCTTAAAATTTATATTTGAGAAAGTATGCTAAGCATTGTATCATGTTACTTTTTTCATAATTTAATTTACTTGTGCTCTCTTAAATATAATTAATATAATCCCTTTAACTAATATTAATTTTGTTTGCATTAAAATACCTCGATTTGTTGATTTTCTGTAAGCAAGTAAACCCTATTAGTTTTCAATGGCAGCCTTTGGGAATTTGGCGAAATATTAGAGATATCGTCAAGTTGGCGACAGAACATTAGTCCCCCCTATGGTAAAATCTCTTTATAGGTATGGCGATGCATTAAATGCTGTTCAATAACGATGTGTTTCATTCGGGCGCTGCTTTTCAACAATTAACAAATAATCGCGATTTATGTGTCACGTACGATAGCATAATATATAGTAGATTCTTCTCAATGTGTCAGCAACATTCATTTCTTGACAATTAAGGTTTTATTTAAAGTGTATGTCGAGAAATTAAAAGACACCAGAAATTGGTAGTTGAATAGAAATTAATGCGCCATATATTGTTTTGATAAACCAAAATTGCATTTACATGTTTTCACTCTTGTAATTATTTCCAGATGAAAATTTAACTATCTTTAGAATTTCTGTAATAAAAATACATATTCATTTTAGGAAATTATAGTCAAATAAAAATAATATTATCAACAAATACAGCTGTAAGTAAACGAAAACTTTGTGAAAAAGTGGTTATACTTTTCGCTTACCATAGCTGTTATTTATCAAAACAAGAACTTGAACTTCACAAACAGGTAAACTTTAGCTTGTGATTTAAAACTCTCACAAAAGTTTTAACAGAAGTTTCGTTTTTTCCTAATGCATGTTCCATGCACAAAAATATTAAAGTTAGTGTCCAGCTTTTAACCTGTTGGGCTAATTTATATCGTGTTCGTGACACATGTTATTAATTTGAAAAATATGTTTCACTTAAGTTTGTTAATTAGAAACATTATTATTAACATTAATTTTTTACGGTGTTTTACTTTTGTTGAAGATGAGTTCTTTTTATGTTTTACGCTTGAACTTTCAGTAAATTAAGGTGTATGAGTTGCATAATAAGTGTACAATAATGCTGTTTTATAGACATCCTTCACAATGCATCAACAACATGAACTTCTTGACAGTTACGGTTTTATTTAAGGTATAAGTCGAGAAATTAAAAGAAATTAGCAAACGATAGTTGACAAATTTTAATGGCAGCACTGTAAAAAAATCTCTTTGCATGTTACGCATGGAGGAAAGAGATAGATGGAGATGCAGTAAGGTGGCTAGGGGTGACGCCAAAAAAGTAACCCTATAAAATGAGCTACAGTCGGCCCAAACACAAACAGGTTCTTTTAAGAAAAAACGAAGAACTTTTAGTACTAGAGTTTTTAATTCATAATACAATGGAATGCTTAAAAATAAGCAGATCACTTTCATTTAGAGAAACAAATGCACGGATGATGTCAAAGAATTCGGTCCCTGTTCCAGGTGCTTGTTTTGTTCGGGCCGAGTGGAAACATTTAAATTTGAGCGATAACGCGCATCATATTTCGAAAAGGTTTTTACGGCATACTGCATCTCCATCTATCTCTTTCCTCCATGCATGTTACAACAACATGAACTTCTTGACAGTTACGGTTTTATTTAAAGTATAAGTCAAAAAATTAAAAGACAGTAACAAACGATAGTTGAAAAATGTTAATGGCGCACTGTAAAAAATGTTCTTTGCAAGATTTCAACTTTAAGTAAATTATAGCGTATGAGTTACATAATACGTTTACGATAACGCGGTTTTTTAGACATTCGTCACGATGTATCAACAACATGATTTTTTTTACAGTTACGATTTTGTTTAATGGGTACGTCTAGAAATTAAAAGAAAATAGTAAACGATAGTTGAAAAATTTTAATGGCTGCACTGCAATAAAAGTTCCGAATATATACCAGTGATTTTATGTGAAATTTCTATTTTTTAACAAAATCTTTCAGTTTTGAATGCAAGTCGTAAATTTATCGGAAATAAACGATTTTTTTTTATTTTTTATTTATTTATTTTTTTTTTTTTTTACGTACTCCTCGAATGTTAAAAAAAATCCCTGCCGGCCCGGCCTACAGGCAGGGGTAGATTTCGAAGTTAAGTATACTAATTTCACCAACAAAAACTAAATCATTATTAGATATAAATCCACTTTAGCAGTTTTATCTATCTGCTTTTGACGAGTTTTTATTTCCTTTTTATAAAATAGCTGGTTTTATCAGAATCATGTTAAGGCGATATTAAAAAAAAATATTTTTCCATGCTCAACAACTCCAAATTTTCTGGCACATTTTCAGATTCATAAAAAAAAAACAAAAAAAAAACATGAAACATGCTGACGTGATTTTTGAAAAGATTTATAAGCGACCTGTGTTTTTATTTTTCCTTCAATTAATTAAAACTTGATTAATAAACAATTATTTTCTCAGTAGGGCAATATTTTTCGTTTCTAACACAATAGCTTCGGGAAATTCTGGTCAAAATTCCCACTTTGACATAATTTTTTGAAATATATTCTGCCTCTATCAAAAAAATCTATTATTACTGTACATTATATAGTTTTTGAATAAGAGAATCTACCAATTGGGAGCCTTTGAGAGCAAAAATGAATTATAAAATGAGTAAGTAAATAAGCAGTTTGGATTTGAATGCACCCTTAACAAGATGATTTTTTTCTTCAACCGCTATGTATTAGGTAGCTTTCATTACAAAAAGCTACCTATTGCAGCCGTTCGGAGGAAAGCGATTTCAAAAAATTTTGGTATATTTTCATCAATCATGACCCCCAGACCCCGAAACCACCCTCCGTTCAAAATTGATATATATATATATATATATATATATCCCTATATATATATATATATATATATATATATATATATATATCTGACCTATGTCACACTGTAACTCTCGTATTTATGAACCGGTTTCGATGTAATTCGGTGTGTACATAGTACATACCAATGTCTCGACCGAGTTCGTTGGCCAGCTTCATCCTCCATCTTCTTTAAAAATGGCGGCCATTTAAATTTTTAAGAAAAATTTAAATTTGAAATATGGTACCAAAAAATTGAAAATTGAAAAAATATTTTTTCCTTATGTATTTGACCTTTATACAAAGATATCGGAGCAGTTTTTGTTTCGTCTATATCTTAAAAAATGGCTGAGTTATAGCATTTTGAATTTCTAGTGTGGCTGACATTTTGAAACGTCCTGAATTTTGTCACGCAATAAAAGACGTATTTATCAACCGATTTGGATGTAACTTCGTTTATGCATAGTACATACCAATGTCTCGACCGAGTTCGTTGGCCAGCTTCATCCGCCATCTTGTTTCAAAATGGCGGCCATTTAAAAAAAAGTAAAAAATGTAAAATTTAAAATGAGATACCAAAAAATTGGAAAATAAAAAAGATTTTTTCGTATGTGTTTCACCTTAATACAAAGATTCCGGAACAGTTTTTGTTTCGTCTATATCTAAAAAAATGACTGAGTTATAGCATTTTTAATTTCTATTGTGGCTGACATTTTAAAACGACCTGATATTTGTCACGCGATAACAGGCGTATTTATGAACCGATTTGGATGTAACTTCGTCTGTACATAGTACATACCAATGTCTCGACCGAATTCGTTGGCCAGCTTCATTCGCCAACTTGTTTCAAAAGGGTTGCCATTAAAAAAAATTAAATTTAAAATTTAAAATGAGGTATTAAACAATTGGAAAATTAAAAAGATTTTTTTTATGTGTTTGGCCTTGATTCCGGAGCAGTTTTTGTTTCTGAAAATTTGTTCTTTTGTTTATATCTTATAAAATGGTTGAAATATAGCACTTTGAATTTCTAGCATGGCTAACATTTTGAAACGATCTTGTATTTGTCACGCGATACCACACGTATTCGCCTATTTCGATGGAAGAAGGCATGTGGATAGTATACATCAATATCTCGACCAAGTTCGCTGGCCAGCTTCATCAGCCATCTTGTTTCAAAATGGCGGCCATTAAATTTAAAAAAATTATATTTAAAGTGAGGTGCAAAAAAATTAGAAATTGAAAAGGTTTCTTTCTTAAGTATTTGACCTTGATATAAGGATTCAGGAGCATTTTTTGTTTGTCTTTATCTTAAAAATTGGCTCTGATATAGCAGTTTCAATTGCTAATGTGGGTGACATTTTGAAAAATCTGATTTTTGCCTGCGACAGCACTTGTATATATCAACCGATTCCGATGTGAGTGAGCATGTGCACAGCAATTACTAAGGTCTCGACCAAGTTCACTGGTTAGCCTCATCCACCATGTTGTCTTAAAATGGCGGGCACTTTAAGAAATCGCCGAATTTGGCAGCCAAATATAAATTACTTTGAATAAAAGCAGCTTGGATAAACTTACTAATTAAGCGCGAAATTAATAACTAATTTCGCGAAATTCTCATTCATAATGATTTAGTATTGATAAAAATTAGTATTGAATCTCCTATATTCGTTTTCCACTAAATTGAGCTTCGTGTGTTTGAATAATATAAGTTGGCTTTTTTAAAATAAGGAATATGAAAGCTATCTCTTCCTGCCGGCACTGGCCGGAAGGACTTTTTTTAATTTGTTTTTGCTGTAAGAATTAACCCTATCAAAAACTTGTCTATATATATGTTGAATACAATATTAAGAAGATATATGATAAATTCATGGAGATTTTATATCTTGTGAATTGACGGAGTTATGAAAATTTTTCTTCTTTAAGCCACTTTTTTGTTTTCGTTTTAATTTTTTTTTCTTTTTGCGGTACGAATTGGTCCTATCAAAAACTTGTGAATATAAAAGTTGTAGATAATATTAAAGAAATATATAATAAAATTAATTGGATTTGATATCTTGAGAATTGACGAAGTAAGGAATTTTTTTTCCCCAAAACCCTATTTTTTGCGTCCCTTGAGCCTATTTTTAATTTTATCAAAAATCTGTGATGCATGAATTTTTGGCGCTATTTTTTGAAATAATAAAAACTTTAAACTGATTTGATATGTACAAAAATTAAGAAGTTATGGGTTTTTTTCTGTTTTCACAAAACCCCACCCTATTTCCATCCCCTTGGTCCGATTTTGTCCATTAAAGAACTTGACCGAGATTTTATGTCCCTTGATTTTATGTATCAGTTTGGGAGAGATTTGTGTAGAATTGCGGAAGTTATCGTGTCCAGAAGAAAGTGATAACACAATTGCTTCGGGAAATTCCGGTCAAAATGCCCAATTTGACATCATTTTTTGAAATATATTCTGCTCTATCAAAATATCGATCATTGCGGTACATTATATAGTTTCTGAATAAGCGAATCTACCAATTAAATGCGTTTGAGAGCAAAAATGAATTTAAAAATGAGTCAGAAAATAAGCAGTTTGGATTTGAGTGCATCCTTAATGCAATGATTTTTCCACCACAATCCGCTTCGGGAAATTCGGTTCAAAATGCCCAATTTAACTGCATTTTTAAAAATATATTCTACCTCTATCAAAAAATCGACCATTACGGTATATTATATAGTTTCTGAGTAAGAAAACGTACCAATTGGAAGCCTTTGAGAGCAAAAATGAATTATAAAATGAGTCAGAAAATAAGCAGTTTGGATTTGAATACACCCTTAATAAGATGATTTTTTTCTTCAACCGCTATGTATTAGGTAGCTTTCTTTACAAAAAAGCTACCTATTGCAGCCGTTCGGAGGATAGCGATTTCAAAAAATTTTGGTATATTTTCATCGATCATGACCCCCAGACCCCGAAACCACCCTCCGTTCAAAATTGATATATATATATCTGACCTATGTCACACTGTAACTCCCGTAATTATGAACCGATTTCGATGTAATTCGGTGTGTACATAGTACATACCAATGTCTCGACCGAGTTCGTTGGCCAGCTTCATCCGCCGTTTTGTTTCAAAATGGCGGCGATTTAAAATTTTTAAAAAATTTTTAAACTTGAAATGTGGTACCAAAAAATTAAAAATGGAAAAATATTTTTTTCTTATGTATTTGACCTTTATACAAAGATTCCGGAGCAGTTTTTGTTTCGTCTATATCTTAAAAAATGGCTGAGTTATAGCATTTTGAATTTCTAGCGTGGCTGACATTTTGAAACGTCCTGAATTTTGTCACGCGATAAAAGGCGTATTTATGAACCGATTTGGATGTAATTCAGTGTGTACATAGTACATACTAATCTCTCGACCGAGTTCGTTGGCCAGCTTCATCCGCCATTTTGTTTCAAAATGGCGGCCATTTAAAATTTTTTTTAAAAATTAAAATTTGAAATGTGGTACCAAAAAATTGAAAAATGAAAAATATTTTTTCTTATGTATTTGACCTTTATACAAAGAATTCGAAGCAGTTTTTGTTTCGTCTATATCTTAAAAAATGGCTGAGTTATAGCATTTTGAATTTCTAGCGTGGCTGACATTTTGAAACGTCCTGAATTTTGTCACGCGATAAAAGGCGTATTTATGAACCGATTTGGATGTAACTTCGTTTATACATAGTACATACCAATGTCTCGACCGGGTTCGTTGGTCAGCATCATCCGCCATCTTGTTTAAAAATGGTGGACATTTAAATTTTTAAGAAAAATTTAAATTTGAAATGTGGTACCAAAAAATTAAAAATTGAAAGAATATTTTCTTCTTATGTGTTTGACCTTGATAAAAAGATTCGGGAGCAGTTTTTGTTTCGTCTATATCTTAAGAAATGGCTGAGTTATAGCATTTTGAATTTCTGGCGTGGCTGACATTTTGAAACGTCCTGATTTTTCTCACGTAATAACAGGCGTATTTATGAACCGACTTGGATGTACCTTGGTGTGTACATAGTACATACAAATATCTCGACCGAGTTCGTTGGCCGGCTTCATCCGCCATCTTGTTTCAAAATGGCGGCCTTTTAAAAAAATTAAAAAATAAAAAAATTTAAATGAGATACCAAAAAATTGGAAAGTAAAAAAGATTTTTTTGTATGTGTTTGACCTTAATACAAAGATTCCGGAACAGTTTTTCTTTCGTCTATATCTAAAAAAAATGGCTTAGTAATAGCATTTTGAATTTCTCTTGTGGCTGACATTTTAAAACGACCTGATTTTTGTCACGCGATAACAGGCGTAATTATGAACCTATTTGGATGTAACTTGGTCTGTACATAGTACATACCAATGTCTCGACCGAGTTCGTTGGCCAGCTTCATTCGCCATCTTGTTTCAAAAGTGTTGCCATTTAAAAAAAATTAAATTTAAAATTCAAAATGAGGTATTAAACAATTGGAAAATGAAAAAGATTTTTTTATGTGTTTGGCCTTGATACAAAGATTCCGGAGCAGTTTTTGTTTCTGAAAATTTGTTCTTTTGTTTATATCTTAAAAAATGGTTGATTTATAGCACTTTGAATTTCTAGCATGGCTAACATTTTGAAACGATCTTGTATTTGTCACGCGATAACACACGTATTCACCTATTTCGATGTAAGGAGGCATGTGGATAGTATACATCAACACCTCGATCAAGTTCGCTGGCCAGATTCATCAGCCATCTTGTTTCAAAATGGCGACCATTAAATTAAAATATATATATATATTTAAAGTGAGTTGCAAAAAAATTAGAAATTGAAAAAGGTTTCTTTCTTAAGCATTTGACCTTGATATAAGGATTCAGGAGCATTTTTTGTTTGTCTTTACCTTAAAAAATGGCTCAGATATAGCAGTTTCAATTTCTATTGTGGGTGGCATTTTGAAAAATCTGATTTTTTGCATGCGACAGCACTCCTATATATTAACCGATTCCGATGTGAGTGAGCATGTGCACAGCAATTACTAAGGTCTCGACCAAGTTCACTGGTTAGCCTCATCCACCATGTTGTCTTAAAATGGCAGGCACTTTAAGAAATTGCCGAATTTGGCAGCCAAATATATGTTACTTTAAAGAAAAGCAGCTTGGATAAAGCTGACTAATTTCGCGAAATTCTCATTCATTATATTGATAAAAATTTGTATTGAATATCCTATATTCGGTTTCCACTAAATTGAGCTTCGTGTGTTTGAATGATATAATTTGGCTTTTTTTAAATAAGGAATATGAAAGCTACCTCTTCCTCCCGGCACTGGCCGGAAGGACTTTTTTTAATTTGTTTTTGTTGTAAGAATTGGTCCTATCCAAAACTTGTCTATATAGGTTTTATAGACAATATTAAGAAGATATATGATAAATTCATGGGGATTTTATATCTTTTGAATTGACGGAGTTATGGATTTTTTACTTCTTCAAACCCCCTTTTTGTTTTCGTTTTTAATTTTTTTTTTTTTTTTTTTTTTTTTTTTTTTTTTTTTTTTTGCAGTAGGAATTGGTCCTATCAAAATATTGTGAATATAAAAGTTGTAGATAATATTAAGAAGATTTATAATAAAATTAATTGGAATTGATATCTTGAGAATTGACGAAGTTATGAATTTTTTTCTCCCAAAAACCCTATTTTTTGCACCCCTTGAGCCCATTTTTAACTTTATCAAAAATCTGTGATACATAAAATTTTGGCCCTATTTTTAGAAGTAATAAAAACTTTAAAATGATTTGATATGTATAAAAATTAAGAAGTTATGGGGGTTTCGGTTTTCGCAAAACCCCTCCCTATTTCCATCCCCTTGGTCCGATTTTGCCCATTAACGAACTTAACCGAGATTTTATGCCCATTGATTTTATGTATCAGTTTGGAAGAGATTGGTGCAGAATTACGAAAGTTATCGTGTCCAGAAGAAAGTGATATATAAATATAGATAGATAGATAGATAGATACATAGATAGATAGATAGATAGATAGATAGATAGACAGATAGATAAAGTTTTTTACTGAGGGTGGTTTTGGGTTCCAGGGGTCATGATCGGTGTAGATCTGCAAAAATGTTTCAGAAATTCCAACATAGGAACGATCCCAATAGGTAGTATTTCATAGGAAATCTACCTAAAACGGAAATGTTCCTTTTCAATGGAGAAAAAAACGGAATAGTTGCAGTTAAATTTTCATAATTGATGTTTATCATTTATCAATTTGGACTGTAACAAAATTGTTGGATGTGACCAGTTGATGTAGTATACAGAGAATTCATGTTCTAACGGCGAGTACCGATATTCGAGGGGGGGTGGGGGGGAAGGCAAGGCAATAAAAACCGATGTGATAGTATACAATACAAATAATTGTTCAATGTAAATATGCATCAGTATATATAATTATTATTTAGATTTTTTTTTTTTTTTTTTTTGCTCGCATTCAACATAAAAACAGAAATTTCCAGTTTTAAATGGCGTGAAATTTGCCAATTACAAATTGAAATATGAATTGAAATATAATTGCCAATATGAAATTTGACAAATGGAGGAACACCAAAAACGGAAGTTTTATTATAAAATGGGAAGAATTCGCGGCAACTTTGCTGCCATACATTTTCGATATTTGCCCGTACATGTTTTTTGCACTGTGTTTAAGAGAATAATTTTTCGAATTTCTACTCCGAGAAAATTTCACTTATATGACTGAAGAAAAGCAATATGAGAATTTACTTCAAAAGTTTTATAGTTAAATAATTTGTTAATTAAGAATAACTTTTTATCTCTTGCGTGCATTTTAGAAGAACTTATGATACCCACGAATTCCAAAAAATTATTATAATCAGAATATGTAAATAAGCATACTGTTAAAAACTTTTGAACATTAAGTTAGGTAGGAAAAGATGAGATACGTTTAATATAGGGTATAAGGGACCATTACTTCAAACTGCGTTTAATTTACATTGTTTTAACTTGAGATTAGTAATAAATGGCAGTATAGTAATGAATATTTTCCGCCTTAAATTAAATGGTCAAAGCAGAATTTATTCATTTTAGAAGAAGTTTGTTGTTTTTTTTGCTACACAAATAAAATTTTGCTTAGAATTTTAGATTTTTGGCTAATAAAGATTAGAAGTATAGAAGAAAAAAAAAAACAATTGAAGTTTAAAGTAAGGGAACACATTTATTGGTAAATCTATGCAATTTTTTTTATGTCAAATAAAACGTTTGAACATTTTCCTATTCCATCACTCCATGGAGTACATTGGGGTACCATGGAGTACAATTGAGCACTCTTTTATATTAATTTTAAAGTGAAATTTCCTATAGAAAAATTGAACCAACTGAAACAATGTTTTATCTTTTTATTTAAAATTAAAATTACATTTAAGAAAATGTTTTAATACAGGGTTCGTACGGGTGCTTGAATTTCATGACTAAGAAATTCTTCGGTACCAGTATTTTCTTATGGAAAATCTGCCCTGAAATAAGGCGAAATTTCGACCGTTTAAACTAGATTTATCTTTCTATAAAAAAATTCTGGTATTGGGCCTTGACAATAACGGTACCCGTACGAACCCTGTAATATATTTTGTTGTGAAACATTTTTTTAAAAAGTTACTTTTGTCTTATGCGAATTTTTAATATCATAAACAATATGGATACTAAAATTCCTATTAAACTGTTAAAATTTTTTATAAGGTGTTTATAGTAATGAAAATAGTATTTCTTATCTTTTAAAGTAAATAAGTATTTCTTATCTTCTTTTTTTTCTATTTTTCTAAACACCCAATTAAATCATTTAAATCATAAATAGCTAAGTGCAACCTCCTTTTTTTTTTTTCTGCATTTGAACTCATCAGGATGCTGCAAAGAAAATTATTCATATAAGTATCTTAATTACATATTGTTTAACATATACTAAATAATTTCAATTTAAAATAAACCACTTAAGTATAAATTTGATAGATATATTTATGCATATAATATCATTCTGCGTAATAATTCTTTTAAATTCTGTATGCATGTAAAGTCAATTAATATGTATTGTTCTCTCCATTGAAAAATATGGTCAAGGATTTCAACTATGGTACTTTGCCCTTTTAATGTATATTAATATTGTAATTTACCTTTCACTATTTATGCTTTACCATGCCCCACGTTGTGTCCCACTGTATGCCAGACAGTAGAAAAGTGACAGACATTTTTGTACCTTAATATTTTTTTGTCAATTTTAAGACCTATGCTTTGAGAAAATTAACAAATGAATGTAAGGAACTAAGAATTATTTTCATATTCAGGAATTTTTTAATATAGATTGATTTGTAAACTTAAGAAGGAAAAAAACTTAGAAAGCGGTCCACAATGCCTTTATCTTTCCCTACCTTTAAAAAAAACACTATATAAAAATTAAATGTTTTCTTTTCAAAGTAAATTCATTCCCTTCTTAAATACAAAATACTTTTTACATACAAAATGAAAAATAGTTAATATATTATGTAAAAATGTAACGTATTATGTTTTCTTTTATTTCTTTTTCCTGTTTTTAAATAAGCCAAAATCATACGTATAGTAATTCACAGTTGTAATTATTTCTTTCTACTAATTTAAGTGTCTAAAACTTCCGCATTAAAAAGTATAGGTTTATTTTAGGAAGTTTTAGGCAAATAAAAGTAAAATTAGCAAGTTCTAGGCGAATAAAAGTAAAATTAGCAAGTCTTGGGTATGAAAGCATCTGTAAGTAAAAGAAAATATGTGAAAACGTGCGTGACTCTTTGCGCTTATTACTGCTGTTGTTTATCAAACAAGCACCTGAGCGTCACAAAAAGGTGAATTTTATCTTTTGATTTAGAGATTGTAGAAAATTTTTGACATAGATTTAGTTTTTTTCTTGTTGTTTGGTTTTTTACTTTCGTTGCACGTATAAAAATAGTTAAATCTTCGTGAGGTTTTAAATGTTCGGTTGAAATATACTCTGTTTGTGATATATATTGTAACTTATTTTTTTATTTATTAATGTTTGCTCGGTAAAGCATGCGAACATTACAAACATTAGTTGCGGTATTTTACACTAATCAAAATAGATTATTGTACATGTTACCGGCGTGAATATTAAGTAAAACGCTAGGTATAAGTTGTTTCATTATTTTATTTTTTTTTACTATAAAATTATTTTTTAAACGTTCGTTACAATATATCAGTAAGATGATCTTCCCAAGTGTTGTGGTTTTAGTTGACATTTCACACTGTTGAATATGTAAAAGAAACTGGAACAGGATAATATAAAAAATTTCAAATGCTTCTTAAGTCAGAAATATTTGACATTTTCCAAAACACAAAAAATGCAGTAACATGACTAAAGATTTAATTATTATAAGGGTTTAATTTAAAAATTTTGTCATTATATAACTTGGCAATTAAAATAAAAGAGTTGTATACATTCAAATGTACTTGCAGCTACAGACCTACAATAAAATCTACATTAAGAGGCTATGCATATTATAACATTATCAACTTTTTGATAATTTTAGACCCCCCCACACCTTCCTTCACGATATCATACGTTATCATTCCTTGAACCCCGCCCTAATGATATCGTTATCAATGCTAAAAATTCTTTTGATTGTTGCAATTTTTTTCTTTTGTTTGCAGTGATAGACAGATATGGTTATACATTTATTATTTGCATAATTTATTGATTAAAATGAAGATAAGTTAATAAAATATCACTATTATATACTGGTTTCCAAAAATTAAGGAAAAATCACAAAAGAGCGATAACTCATTCAAAAATTAACCTATCCGTATGAAATTTGGATAAGTTGTTAACTATAAGATGCTGATTAAAATTACAAAATGCAAATTAGTGTCGCTGCAATCGGATTGCGTCATCTGCGCGGGGCATAAAAATGCTTGCTAGAGACTACGGCTGCTGGTGTCGCTGTGATTATGAGATAAGAAAACAGAGATAGCCAATTCATTAGTATGATCACGAGGTATCATTTGTCCGCATAACTGCGATATAGAGCTATTGGAAGATTGGGTGTCGGCTAAAATCAGACAGAGGTGGCCAGATGGCTAAATGTGAGTCCTTCTGTTGCTCATAGGCTTTGGCAACACTTTCAAACCACTGGTTCGGCCTCACGAAGGTTCAGCGAAGGACGAGCAAGAGATAGACAAGCACCGATGACCGATATTTGCGGTTATGTGTACGAAGGAATAGAACAGCAACCCCTCTCATCTTAAATCCTTCCTTTCTGCAGCCATTGGAAGGTTGGCATCAACGTGTACTATGCGTAGAAAGCTTCATGAAGGTAGTCTTTACGCGATGCGACCAGATATTTGTGTGCCGCTCGCCTCATGTCTCCGGAGGGAACGTTTAAGGTGGGCACCTCAACATGTCAACTGGATGGCAGATCAATGGAGGCGTGATCTCGTGACAAATGAGATCCAGTTTAGCCTCCAAAGCGATAGTAAGCATTTTTTGATTTGGAGAGAACAGGGAGCACGCTATCATCCATCAAACATTTGTAAAAGAGATTCGTATGGAGGAGGCAGCGTCTGTGTTTGGTTTGGCATCTCTTTGGGCGGACGTGCAGACCCCCATGCCTTTCCACGTGGAACTGTGAACGCTCATGTCTATAGAGGGATGACATTCTTGATGCTTATGTGCACCCTTATTCCGATGCAATAGGTAAAGATTTCCTGTTACAGGACGATAACGCTAGGTCGCACAGGGTTCACATCGTAGAAGATTATCTTTAGCACCAAACAATTCAGCGCATGGAAAGGCCAGCGCGATCACTGAACTTGAATCCTATTGAGCATTTTTTGGGATGCTTTAGGAAGATGTGTCTCTTCTCTCAATCCCCCTCCTCAGACACTTACCACGCTTAAAACTGCTTTACATGATAAATGGCTCACACTTCCCAGCAAACTTATCGATCGCATAATTGTCAGTATCCCACTTCGCTGTATGTGCTGTATTGCTTCTAGGGGTGATCATACTCCATATTAAAGGTACTTTTCCTATACCAAACTGAGACAATTTTTTTTTTTTTTATAATTGTATTAATTTCTGAAACACCACCATCGTCTGGTAATTTCTTTTAATGTTATTTTATACTTTACTATGTGTTGTAAATTCTGTCTCAGTTTTATTAAAATCTACTTGTAACATTTTGAGTAATCGCTACTTTTGTTCTTTTTCCTTAATTTTTGGAAACCAGTGTATATGAAATAACTTTATATCGAAGAAAACTTTAAAAAGAAATAGTTACTATTTAAAAGTATTTAATAGAACATTTTTGTTACATAATGAATTCAACAGTAATAATGCCTTCTTGCACACTCCACCGCAAGGGGAGGGGAGGGGAAAGGCAGAGTTTTTTTTATGAACAAAACAGGTGCATAACAATCTTTCTCTTTTCTTTATTGGTAAACACAAGTATACTTTCAAACATACTTCGCACATGGTTTCTCGAACAACTGATTATATATGCACACACATAAGACAAAAGAACAGTAATGCCAAACGTTGAGCTATTTCACATTTTGGAATTAAATAATTTTATAATCATTTCATGATTTTAATAATAACTTTGCATCTTCATGAAAATAGATAAGTTTTTAGTCTGTTAGAGAACAGTGTTAGTAGAGAACAGACTTTTTTGATGTAAATAACAAGTTACAAATAAAAAGAGAAAATTTTGGTTGTATCAAAAATGATAACGATATCAAAAGACAAAACCCCCCTCTCTCTAGAGATATCTTACGATATCATGCGCCAGACCCACCCCCCTCCCCTTAAAATGATAACGTTATATATGCACAGCCCCTAAGCTTGTAATTAGGAAATATAGATATATCTAAGAACGACTATACGTACAAACTGTAAAAATTAAACAATATACTGTTAACACTAAAGATACCGGGAGTTTTACTCAAGTTTTATAAAAACATTTCACACCAGAATTTTTATTTAAAACTATTTAATTAATTTATATGTGATTTATACTTTATTTACTTTTTAAAGCAATTTTTGGTTCGAATCGAAATATTTTGGTGTTTAAAGGGGGGGTTAGAGACCCCTCGCTTTGTTCGTTTGGATCGTTTTTCATTTAAAACTATAAATTCTAAAAAATTCAATTGTGTACTTCACTTTAGGACAGGATAATATAAAAATGTTTAAATGCTTGTTAAGTCAGAAATATGTGACATTTTCCAAAACACAAAAAACTGCAGTAAGATGACAAAGATTTAATTATTATAAGGGTTTAATTTAAAAGTTTTCTCATTAAATAACTAGGCAGTTAAAATCGAACAGTATATTGCTTGTATACATTCAAATGTTATTGCAGCTATAGATCTACAATACAATTTACATTAAGCTTGTAATTAGGAAATACAGACATACCTAAGTACGACTATACAAAGAAACTGTACAAATTAAACAATATACTGTTAACACTAAATGTACCAGGAATTTTACTCAAGTTTTTTAAAAACATTTCTCACCAGAATTTTTATTTAAAACTATTTAACTAATTTATATGTGATTTATATTTTATTTATTTTATAAAACAATTTCTGGTTCGAATCAAAATATTTTGGTGTTTAGGAGGGGTTTGAAAGCTCCACTCTCTATGTTCGTTTGGATAGATTTTCAATTAAAACTATAAATTCTAACAAATTTAATTGTGTGCTTCAATTTAGAGCAGGATAATATAAAAATGTTTTAATGCTTGTTAAGTAAGAAATATGTGACATTTTCCAAAACACAAAAAACTGCAGTAACATGACTAAAGATTTAATTATCACAAGCGTCTAATTTAAAATTTTTATCATTAAATAACTAGGCAATTAAGATTAAATAGTATATCGCTTGTATACATTCAAATATATTTGCAGCTACAGATCTACAATACAATCTACATACATATATAACGTTATCAACTTTTTGGTAATTTTAGACTCCCCCCCTTACTATATCATACGTTATCATTCCTCGAACCCCCCCACCCCACCCCCCCGCCCTAATGATATAGTTATCAATGTGTAAAAATTCTTCTATTGTTGCAATTTTTTTCTTTTGTTTGCACTGATGGGCAGATATAGTTATATATTTATTATTTGCATACTTTATTAATTAAAATGAAGAGAAGTCAATAAAATATCACTATTATATATGACATAATTTTATATCGAAGAAAACTTAAAAAGAAATAGTTACTATTTAAAAGTATTTAATTGTACATTTTTGTTACATGATGCATTCAACAGTAATAATGCCTTCTTGCACTCTCCACCGCAAGGGGAGGGGAGGGGACAGGCAGAACTTTTTTATGAACAAAACAGGTGCACAACATTTTTTCTCTTTTCCTTATTGGTAAACACAAGTATACTTTCAAACATACTTCGCACCTGGTTTCTCGAACAACGGATTATACATGCACACACGTAAGACAAAAGAACAGTAATGCCAAACGTTGAGCTAATTCACATTTTGGAATTAAATAATTTTATAATCATTTTATGATTTTAATAATAACTTTGCATCTTCATGAAAATAGATAACAGACTAAAAATCATTGCAGACTTTTTTGATGTAAATAACAAGTTACAAATAAAAAGAGAAAATTTTGGTTGTATCAAAAATGATAACGATATCAAAAGACAAAACCCCCTCTCTCTAGAGATATCTTACGATATCATGCGCCAGACCCCACACCACCCCACCCTAACGATATAGTTATCAATGTCTAAAAATTCTTTTGATTGTTGCAATTTTTTTCTTTTGTTTGCAGTGATAGGCAGATATAGTTATACATTTATTATTTGCATACTTTATTGATTAAAATGAAGAGAAGTCAATAAAATATCACTATTATATATGACATAATTTTATATCGAAGAAAAAAGAAAAAGAAAAGAAAAAAAGAAATAGTTACTATTTAAAAGTATTTAATTGTACATTTTTGTTACATAATGCATTCAACAGTAATAATGCCTTCTTGCACTCTCCACCGCAAGGGGAGGGGAGGGGACAGGCAGAACTTTTTATGAAGAAAACAGGTGTACTACATTCTTTCTCTTTCCTTATTGCTAAGCACAAGTATCATTTCAAACATACTTCGCACTTGGTTTCTCGAACAACGGATTATATATGCACACATATATGACAAAAGAACAGTAATGCCAAACGTTGAGCTATTTCATACTTTGGAATTAAATAATTTGACAATAATTTAATGATTTTATTAATAGCTTTGTATTTTCATACAAATAGATAACAGACTAAAAAAGATTGCAGACTTTTTTGATGTAAATAAGATGTTACAAATAATAAGAGAAAATTTTGATGTAAAAAACAAATTATAAATAAAAAGAGAAAATTTTGGTTGTATCAAGAATGATAACGATATCAAAAGACAAAACCCCCTCCCTCTAGAGAATGATATCTTACGATATCATGCGCCAGTCCCCCCCCCCTCCCTCCTAAAATGATAACGTTATATATGCACAGCCATAAGCTTATAATTAGGAAATGTAGACATATCTAAGTACGATTATACAAACAAACTGTAAAAATTAAATAATATACTGTTAACACTAAATATACCGGGAATTTTACTCAAGTTTTATAAAAACATTTCACACCAGAATTTTTATTTAACCCTTCACTGCACCACTTGCCGTATCTGACATATACCTAAAAATATTATATATTTCATTATGTGCCATGAATTTGGCTAATATGATTACTGTAATTGATCAAGAACAATCCAAATAATGAATTAACAATTATTTTGTCCATGTCAGATGGCTGCATTAGCCATAAAATTAGAATTTATTCTACAGAAACAAAACAAATAATTCGATCAAGCTATTAAGGTAAGATTTACTTTCTTTATTTTTACTGAATACTTAAAAATATTAATATAAAAAAAGTTGCAGAGTGTTAAGCAGGTAAAATTAATTAAGTTAAGCTCATTTAGTTGCAAAATATAGCAATAAAATCCTAAATGTGTACATATAGCACACACCGCAAAATATCAAATTTTAGCTGAAAATTTGAAATTATTATTATTATTTTTTTTTTTTTACTATTTTTTTTTCATTATTAGACCGATATATAGATTTAAAAAATAATTTTTCACAAAAATAGAAAAATTCGTGTAGTGAAGGGTTAAAGCTGTTCAACTAATTTATATGTGATTTATATTTTATTTATTTTATAAAGCCATTTCTGGTTGGAATCGAAATATTTTGGTGTTTAGAAAGGGGGTGAGAGTTCCTTCTCTAGGTTCGTTTGGATAGATTTTAAATTAAAACTATAAATTCTGACAAATTCAATTGTGTACTTCACCGAAGGCTGTAGATATCCCAACATCGGGTTCGTTTGGAAAGATTTTCGTTTAAAATATAAAATCATTCAACGCTGATTTTAGAAATATTAAAGTTTATTATCATGGGCTCGACCAATTCCGAGCAGTCAGCTAGTCTACCCTATTAAAATCCGTGCGCGTAAGTCAACTCAAAAACTCGGAAACCACAGGGCGCAGGGCTACGAAACTTGGCACACGGGTTGTTGGTAGGGGGCCCATGAACGATTGGGGCAAAAAATTCGAAAATTTTAAATATATATTTTTTTATTTTATGCTTTTGACGAATTTTTGCCTTTATGTTCAATCCGCAATTGCGCGAATTCCAACCAGTTCTAAATGTTTACTGCAATGCGAGATATACATATTACGTACGCCACAGTGCAATACAAAGAAGCTGTAGCGGGTATTGCGGTAATTCTTTTACCTCGCATGCAAATAATTAGAGCTTATTTAATTGCGCTTATTTATTACCTTTTTTAAAAAATAAAGAAAAACATTTTATCAGAAACATCAAAGCTTTTTGTTCTATTTATCCCAAAGATATCGTTTTATCGTCTGCTGCCTTAGCAACATGATAATTCGGCAAAATTTTATTTTTACATTTGGTTTTAGAATTAAATTAATAAACTCCTGCGCGTAGAACGGGTTAAACATCTAGTAGTAGAATAATGTGTGTATGTACTTGTGGTTGAACAAACATTGTGTACGTACTTGTGGTTGAACAATCATTGTACATGCCCTTGTCGTTGAACAAATGTTCAACAAAAATAGATGTTCATAATTACCCCTTAGTCATTGAGGTAAATATGAAACTGTAGGGTAACAGTGAACAAGCAGTTTTGGGTATCTATATTATAAAAGGCAAACGTGTCCTTGCGTAAAGCAAACGTCATTTTAACGGTAGCCACAACAGACCATTAAATTTAACTTTTATTATCTTTTATTTTAATTTTTAAATAGTGCACATTTTCAATTTTAAACCGTTTGAATGCGTAATGTGCTTAAATTGCTGAAATGAACAGAATCAAATAGGCTGAATGCAAATAGCGATCTCTTCGTTTGTTAATTCTTGGAACGAGACCATTATTAATAAGTTTAAAAAAAAAACTTTTGACGATTTAATGGTATTTTTCAAATAAATATGATTTTTAGTATTGTGAAGGGCATTCCAAATATATGTATATATCACGTAAAAAGTCTTTTAGAGATCCTTAAAAAATAATAAAAATAATAAAAACACGCCTCTCTCTTCGCTATCTTTGTTTTTTGTTGATACATTTTTTTCATGAACTTTTGATTAACAGCATTTTTTTTTAAATATCAAACAGCGTGTTTTCGTGTATGAAAGTACCTTTCGAAAAATACCTCATTCATTGATGTTCTTTTAGTACGCGCAGATAAAAAATTATGTTAATCCTTTATTTACTGAATTATGAATTCATGAAAATTTCATCTTCTAAAGCATTTTTCGTGAACTTTTGAAACTACATTAGAAGATTTACGTAATCATTTAATCAAATTCATGAAAATTTCATCTTCTAAAGCATTTTTCGTGAACTTTTGAAACTACATTAGAAGATTTACGTAATCATTTAATCCATTTTAGAAGGATTTAGGAAGGATTGAAGGATTTAGAAGGATTAATTAAATTTAAATTTATAAGGATTTTGTGCAATATTTATAACCCAACGCAAATCTTTTATTTTAAATATTTTTCTTCGTATTTTGTAAAATTAGGAAATGTACAAATATAGAAATATAGAAATATTTCCGAATTGAAAAATCCCCCCCCCCCTTCCAACGCCAAGAAAGCTGAAAAGATGCAAGGGGCTGTGCATATATAACATTATCACTTTTTTGGCAATTTTGAACCCCCTCCCCCCCTTACGATATCATACGTTATCATTCCTCGAACCCCCCCCCCCCCGTAATGATATCGTTATCAATATCTAAAAATTCTTTTAATTTTTTTTCTTTTGCTTGGAGTGATATACAAATATGGTTACATTTATTTTTCGCATACTTCATTGATTCATATGAAGAGAACTCAATAAAATATCACTTTATACATGAAAAAACTTTATACTAAATAACACTTAAAAGAAATAGTTACTATTTAAAAGTATTTTATAATAGCTTTTTGTTACATAATACATTCAATAGTAATAATGTTTTCTTGCACTTGACCCCGCACGGGGGGGGGGGGGGGGGAGGGAGACAGAGCTTCTTATCACCAAAACAGGTGGACAACATTCTGTCTTTTTTATTTATTAGTAAACACAGGTATCATTTGAAACGTACTTCGCATATGGTTTCTCGAACAGCGAATTATATATGCATACACATATGACAGAAAAAATAGGAAATTTGGAATTAAATAATTTTATAATCATTTAATGATTTTAATAATAACTTTGTACTTTCATAAAAATAGATAGCGGACTAAAAAAAGATAACATTCTATTTTGATGTAAAGGCTAAGTTATAAATAAAAAGAGAAAATTTTGGTTGGGTCAAAAATGATAACGATATCAAAAGACGAACCCCCCCTCCCCCTAGAGATATCTAACGATATCATTTGCCAGACTCCCCCTCCCCCCTAAAATGATAACGTTATATATGCACAGCCCCCAAAAGCAAAAGAAATCATCCTTTTAAAAATTTTTTTGTTTTCTGTAACCAATAAGGCTTTTGGAATAAGATAAAATAATGCATCTATAACTCATTCTAAACTCTATTACTACTAATCGATGTATTAAATGAATTTTATAACAAGTTATTTTAATGGTACTTATAAATACCGTCAGCAGATACAGGGTAGGGTTAACAACCGAAAAAATATATATGATGTTTTTCACCTATCGGTGATTTTCAAAAAGTGTCGTGTTTTACCGTCATTTCACATTTGCACAGAAAAATACTTAAATATCATAATTTTAGTTATTGCATTTTAACTAACATTTTTAATGATAATTTACAGATATATTATTATTTATAAAAAATTTAAAAATAAGAAATATATTCATTTGTAGTCAAATTGTCATTACCATAGGTTCTCCCAACAAGCTATTTATCAGGTAAAGATTTGACTAAGTTCTATTTGAAATAGATGATTATAATTTTTTAAATACATTTTTATTTATTGAGGTGCTCTAATTAAAAAATTATTTATTTTCATATATTAAACATATCTATAATTCTTAATAATTTTTTTAAACCGTGTCCTAAGAAAGTGTGTCATTACCATGCTTTTGACAAAAAGTTTATCTGGAATTTTTTAGAGGGCAGCACATGTCTTTTTATAAAGGCAAAAATAATCCTTAAAAGTCAATTTGTTATCAGGTTTAGGTGAATAGAGTAAATAGTTTTATAGTGTTTTGGTGAATATTTTTTGTACGCCATTACCGTACCACTTCTAATTGATAATTAAATGAACTATTATTTCTTAATCTGCTTTTATTATATAAGAAATAGAAAATCATTGTATGGGCTAGAAGATATAATGGCTGCCATTAATTCCTGAGTGAAAAGAAAAATAATTTGCTTAATTTGTCATTATCATAGATGCCATTATCGTGCTCACTTATGTCATTACCAAGTTCATTAAAATTTAAAAATCGTTTTTAAAATGTTAAATTAGTAATTTGGTCTCTGCTGATGCTTGTACATTAATTTTTATGAGGTAAAGTAATTATTTACAAAAAATTAAAACTTTCTGATTGTTTTTAAAATTTTCATTTTACTATTCCAAAACATGCACGGATTTAAAAAATGACCCCTATATTCTGTAACCCGGGAAGCTTGTGTTTATCCCCTTGTTTAATTAATGTACCACAAGACCAATAACTAATTATAATTGAAGTATAGGAGTGAATTAATAGATTTATGGTAGTTTTAAAAAGTTTTGCAGGGAGCATGAAAACTATCAGTAATTGGATCTAGTAAAATTTGTTCACAATTAACCCAAGTCACCCTATGTACGCCCGATGCTGTGCCCTAGAGTACTCTGTAAAGTAGAATTTATTTTAATAATAATAATAATATATATATATATATATATGTGTGTGATAACTTTAATAAATAAGAAATCGTATTTAAATGAAATTTATGATTTTATTGACTAAATAACACTAATAAGTGTGACTAATAAGTGCAATGTTTAAACATTAGCAAATTATACTTAATGCAAAAATGTCAGATCTGTCCGAACCAAACCCACTCTTTTCTAACACAACATGTTAAACAAGAAAGAAAAAACATGTGCCAAATATAGATTATGAAGCACTTTCAGACACATTCAGAATAATGTAACAAAGATTCACCATTTAATAAGTTGAAACAGGATGTCTAATTGAATCATTTGGAAACGTTTAACACATTTGAAATCCCAATTTCAGGAACTCCCATCTACAGTCGGAAAATTATCCGAATTCTTTGAGCAGCCCTGTATATGATATATATACATACATATACCGGGTGTCCCAAAAAGGACTGACTGATTTTAAAATTCAATAACTTGCAAACGGTGACAGATATTTAAAAAATTCTTGCAGGAGGGTTATGCATAAGGTCAAAAGTTTTATTTCAGTGATTTTCAATTTTAGTTCGATTTACAAACAATAGATGGCGCTGTAAGCAATAGTCGCTAATACAGGCTCGATTTTTGGTCCTTTATCTTGTTCCATGCAGAAAAAGGAGATGGAAATGTATTATCCGGGCCACGAAGTACCAAAAATCGAGCCTGAATTTAGCCTCTATTGATCGCAGCGCCATCTATTGTTTGTAATTCGAACTAAAATTGAAAATCACTGTAAAAAAAACTTTTGACCTTATGCATAACCCTCCTGCAAGAATTTTTTAAATATCTGTCACCGTTTGCCAGTTATTGAATTTTAAAATCAGTCAGTCCTTTTTAGGACACCCGGTATATTTGTATCTATTAACTCTATGCATGCAAAAACTTAGTTCAGTTAAGAAATACACATCACAGTTGAAAATTGGACTTCAGCAATTTCCGCTAATAAAGAGAATGGTACGAGAATTCTTTTGTGCAGACCTGTATACTAGGTGCATAATTCATGCACAACGAGTAACATGCAAAAGATTTTTTAAATTTCAAAGCGCATACCGCAATTGAAAACGCATTTTTGCTCAAAGACAGTAATGTAATTGATTTATTATGTGTGTCCCTGTAAATGAATGACAAATGCTTTGAATGACCTATTCTATAGTAATCATCTTGTAGTAAAATTTAGCAATTTATATCAATTTCAATACATTTGAAATAACATAATGTCATTAAAATACTCTGAAAACGATTTTTCCCCATTCACCATAATGTAACGGAATTATTTTGAGTGACCCTGTAAATGAACTATTAATGCTACACACTTCATATTAAATACTGAACATGCCATGGTAAAGATCATTAACATATATAAATTGCATGAATATCCGAGTATATTTACGTGAGTTAGATCGTGGACAGACGGACAGACAAACCGAATTCATAAACACTTTTCAACAGTGTTGGAAAGAGTTAAAAACATAAACTTAAATCTTCCCCTAAGGAAACACAAAAATCTTCAAATTTTCTTTAAAAAAATTATTGCATTAAATTTTTCTCTGTGTTTTTCTGCTTAAAAGGACTTTTAAATCATTTTTCTATCTTAACTGGAACAAAAAATATTAATTTTTTCGTTTTGGTTTGTTTTCAAAATTTAGCTTTCAAGCAATGGTTGTCATGAAAACGACTTCTTGTGAAAATGCGTTTTTCTTCATGATGGGTTTTTTTCACCATTTCTCCCATTTAAATTGTTATAAGTCAAGAACCATTAAAGATTTTTCAAACTTGAAACATGTCTTTTCGATTGTTTTGCTTTAATTTTGATTTAACAAATTTGAAAAAAAAAATATTTACTTTTGAAAATATGATTTCTTTAAGTTACATCATTTATTTCTTAAATTTTTACTTTAAATATTTTTAATTTTTATTTAAATTAATATTTTTAAAAATGCTGAATCAAATTTAAAGCTTACATATATCTGTTTATTTCAATGAAAAAAAAATTGAAATTCTACAAATAATATTTCGAGGTATAAGGATTTTAAATTACCTCACTTTTTTCATAAATTTTTAAATAAAAAATAAAAAAATTCTGAGATGTTTTATCATATGAATTGGTTTATAAATGATATGGTTAACCATCACAAAAAATTTCAAAATTTTAACTCAATAAATAAAAACTATTTTAAAATGTGTTCCGGACCCTCTTAATTAATTACACTTTTAATCACTTTTCCTTACAATGCTAAAAAAATGAAGCTTTAATTGCAATTGTAAACTTGTGTCAAATAATTCTTTTTTAAAACTCTAGCAGACCATTTGTTTTTACGTTTATTTAATGAATGCTGCTCCGAAAAACAGAAAAAATATCCGTTTTCGAACCCTCTATAGCTGAATAATGTAGCATTTTAGTTGAATTCCTCCAATTAGCTAATGAATTTATTGACTCTTTTGATAATTACTGAAACGTAATTATGAAGTTTTCGGTTTTTACCAAATATAATACGGCGAGGAGAAATTCGTTGATTTTTCTGGATATTAGTTAAGTTTATTCTTAATTAAGGAAATATTTTTTTATTATTGCTTATGATTCATATGTAAAGCATGCCATTGAAATCTATATCATGTTCTAAGTTTCGAAAGATACTTGATATTTTTATTCGATAACAGATAATTATTGGGGAAATGTGGCTGTAAGATGTTTATGGGAACATATTTCATAATTAGTTTCACGTAATTATTAAATTACAATGAATAATTCTATTATTGAAAAACTGGAAAATGAATTATGGTATACCTTTTGATAAAAAAGAAAAGAAGGCGGAATAGAATGGTATAAAAAGGGGAAAAAATGAGAATAATTGAAATTTATCATAAAGGATTTTATTATTATTTTTTATTATTGAGTATTAATTGTTAAAAAATAACTGATAATTATTTTTTCAGAGTATTTTATGCTTTTGCATTAAATGAGTTATATTGGTATTATTGTTTGAATAATTTTTGTTTTGTTTGTCATAGACCGGGAGGCTGCAGCACAGATAATCACCTCATCGAGTTCACGGCTGAAATTTCAGAATTCATTAAAACTCGATTCGCATATTACAACGCAATCAGTCTGCCAAGTCATATCTTGGTGGAAAACACCTGAAAACCCGATTTTAGCGGTTGACTTGTAGGTTTACCATTGTGTTTTCCTGCACCCAAAGGTATGAAAACATGGAGTACAGGGGACAGGAAAACACAATGTTAAACCTACGTGTCGACCGTTAAAATCAAGTAAAATCGAATAAATTAAACTAGTGCTGCAGTTCGAAGCTATGTCCATCAAATAAGAGTGATTTATGTCAGCCAGTTACCGTCCGAATAGCTCAAAAGGTAGAACATTGGTACGTCAAGCCAAGGTATCCAAATTCGAGTCCTGGCCTGAACACCTTTCACTTTGTTGGAATAAACTTAAACTGTGCAATTCCAGCCTTAAATATGAATATATGTCTTAAAGTATTACATTATTATTTTTTTAATATTGAGTATCTAATTATTAAGGAAACAACTGATGTTAGGTAACTTTTCATATTAATTTCAAAACCTTTTAATCAAACAAGTCGTTTATGCTTTAAAAATTTCTTTATTTTTATTCATTGTCTTTTTTTATATTTTGTATAATTTTATTTTCTACCGGCAATTTGGTACGTCCTTGGATATATCGTGCTTTATTTT
The DNA here is from genome assembly GCA_963932465.1 of Maratus speciosus. Classification (NCBI taxonomy): domain Eukaryota; kingdom Metazoa; phylum Arthropoda; class Arachnida; order Araneae; family Salticidae; genus Maratus; species Maratus speciosus. The sequence continues at coordinate 374,763,520 of OZ010798.1, read as the reverse complement.
CACTTTTTTCTAAGTTATTTTACAGCAAAACACGTGTTTAAAAATATATTGTTCACTAAAACCCCCTGATATGTATTATAAACTACGTTCTAAAATAACTACATACTTTAATTGAATACGAAACTTAGAATATAACGCTTATTTTCGAAACAAATATATTGCAGAACGTTTTGTATTACATACTAGAAACATAATCCTTCTGCATTGTTTAATGGATTCGAAACATTTCAAGCACGTAATGTTTGATGCTGTTTACTTTTCTTCTAATGGACGAAAACGGAGGAATTTCGAAGAAAAGAAATGTCTCAGATACTTACGCTGAAACAGCGTTCGTCTATTTCGACCCAAATCTTACCCATCGTTCCAAATTTCTTTCGAAATCATAAAAATATTTAAAGAAATATTTGAAGAAAAAGAAGCTACTATAAATAAGACGCGTGAATTTAGGTATGTTATCTTCTAACAATTAAGTATTATACAAGCAAATCTGACGTGTTTATCATTCGCTGAAGTAAAAGAAAAATTTTCGAAAAGACGACATGGCATTTGACAGAAATGAAAAACTTAAATTTCCGAAGGTGATAAAAGTAGGAATAGATCTATTTAAGTAAATATTTGTCGAAAGAATTTGATGACATTGAGTAAATTTCATGAAATAGTAAGGACGATCTTGTGTTGTAAAAAAGAAAGATAATACATTTTATTTTGCAAAATTTATTTCAAAACTTTTTAATTTTCATGTTTGCATTCAAATATATTTAAACCAAAATTTTTTAAAGATTGAATACTGTAATGGAATAAAAATGTGGAATAGAATTTTGCGTACTTATATATAGTAAAACATTTTATTAAGTAGAAACATAACTTCTGTTATCTTTAATTAAATCGAATTACAGACGTGTGAAAATTATTAGAATAATTGTGAAATTTACATTAAAATCTTGTTATATTAAAGAAATAATGCATTTAATAAATATTGATACAGATCATATTTAGTGTTTATTCCTTTGTTTTTTATTAAAGATTCGATACGTCTTGGCATACTTTGTATGAGTTTTTGGCAATTAATTTGTATTTTGTTATCATGATGCCAAATTTGGATGAGTTTTTCTATCAGAACATACTTGTTTGAGATGTTGCATTTCTTTAATTTAATAAAAGAAAACACTTCCATGGCCTGGAAACAGTCCAGATATGAACCCCATAGAGAACCTTTGTGCCATTGCAAAGAAAAAATTGAAGAAATGCAACATCACAAACAAGACTGATCTGATAGAAAGACTCATCCAAATTTGGCATCATGACAACGAAATACAAATTAATTGCCAAAACTCATACAAAGTATGCCAAGACAAGTATGCCATCATTTCTTTAATAAAAAACAAGGGGGTGCACACTAAATATTAAATGTATCAATATTTTTTAAATATTTCTTTCCAATTATGAAATTTCCAATAAAAACTTGTTTTATTAAAACAAGTTTTTATTGGAAATTTCACAATTATTCTTATAATATTCACACGTCTGTATCTCAACTAAGTAACATTTTCTGCCAGTTAATTTATTATTGAGTATTTAAATATTAAGGAAACATGTGTTGTTAAGTTACTTTTGAAATTATTATATAATGTTTTAAATTTTTGTGTAATTTTATTTGCTTTTGGCAGTTTGGTACATCCAAGGATAACTAGTGTTTTATTGTTTTTATCCAAGTCATTTTATTACAAAACAAATGTTTATAAAATTTATTGTTTACTAAAACCCCTAAATATTCATATAAATGTATTTTAAACTACATTTTAAAATAACTGAAAACTTTAATTAAATACGCAACATAGAATATAAAGCTTATTTTTCGAACATATTACAGAACATTTTGTAATACATAAATACATATTCCTTCTATATTGTTTTATTGAATCGAAACATTTCAATCACGTAACGTTTGATGCTGTTTACTTTCTTTCTAATGGAATAAAACGGGTGATTATATTTTTATATGTTCTATAATTTTATTTTCTGTGAACAATTTGGTACATCCAAGAATAACTTTTCCTTTTCTTTTTACTTTTCCAAGTTATTTTATAACAATATGAATGTTTAAAAACTTATTGTCTACTAAATCCCCAGATATGCATATAAGGTATATTTTAACACGTTCAGTGAAACGGTGACTGACACTGAAGAGCTGAAAAATTTACAATGTTTTAAGTAATTTTAAAGAAAGTATAATCTTGTAATAAATAAAATGTAGGTAAAATTTAAATAAATTCTCAGTAATTACCTATAACAATATATATATTTTTAGTTTTATATCATATTTTAGATGTCAGTCATCGGTGAATGACGCATTTTAAACGGACAATTCAGTGTCAGTCACCGGTTATTCACGTGACGCTTAACGTGTTAAACTACATTTCAAAATAACTGAATATATTAACTGTACATAAAACGTAGAGTATAAAGCTTGTTTTCTGAGCAAATATGTTACAGAACGTTTCTTATTACATAGAAAGATAATCTTTTTGTATTGTTTAAAAGAATCGAAACATTTCAATCTTGCTGCGTTTGATGTTGCTTATTCTCTTTGTACTGGAATAAAACGGGGGATTATATTTTTATATTTTCTATAATTTTATTTTCTGTGAACAATTTGGTACATCCAAGAATAACTTTTGCTTTTCTTTTTACTTTTCCAAGTTATTTTATAGCAATATAAATGTTGAAAACATATTGTTTACTAAATCCTCAGATATGCATATAGATGTATTTAACTCTAAACTTCAAAATAATTAAATGCTTTCATTGAATACGAAATGTAGAATATAAAGCTTGTTTTCGGAACAAATATATTACAGAACATTTTGTATTACATAGAAACATAAACCTTCTATAATAGAGGAAAAAGTCCAAATACCGGCTACCACTTTTGTTTTCAATCTAGATCATACAATTTTCAAAATTAATAAAATAAAAAGTGACAGCAGGGTACCTTGAAACGTCTTACACCTGTTTAGAGAAAAAAAAATCAAGGCATTTTCTGTTTATAAGAAGCCAAATTCCGAAAGTCTTCAAATTTTGAGTTTTTAAAATGGTGTCTAAATACCGGCTACCTAAGTTTTTTTCCAAAAGATCACACAAATAGAGCTAATGACAATTATTAAGCAATAAGAATATTATTTTAATAAATTGTATTGATTAATAACATTTCTTATGCACAGAAAAAATACGCAAATTTTAATAAATAAGTATTTTTGTCAAATTTCTAAAATTCTTTACGACTATCTCTCACAGTCTTCTTCCCATTATGTTTCTAATTTTGTTTTTTAACGTGTAAAAAAAAAAAAAAAAAAAAAAAAAAAAGCTTGCTGATTGAAATGAGAATTATTTTATCTGGAAAAATCAAAAGCATAATATCACTCTCTGCGTCGGTATAGTCCCAATCAACCCACATATTGCATTCTTAACACTAAACCCAGAATCCACTCCCCCATTCTTGTCCACAGAGAAAGCACCCATGCAGAAGACACAAATTTATCATCTTCCTCTGTTGGATATTTTCCTTTTTCACTTTTTTAGCCCTCTCGCTACGTAATTGTTTTATCAAAATAGCTTCAAAAATTGCGTATTTAACCCCTTTGCGACGAGCGTCTTTTAAGAATTTTTATTCTTTTGTCACCGGTTTTTCGAAACAAAAGTTTTTGTCTAATTTAACCGGGAAAATGCTCCGATTAAATAAGGCATAATTTACAATAAAAAATAACTGGTGGGAATAATCAAGGAGGGTTAATTAGACGGAAAAAAATTGCATCCCCGAGGAAATCTCGGGTTGCGCAAATTTTGCTATTTTTACGATGCCCAAGGAAATCTCGGGTTGCGCAGCGAGAGGGTTAAAATAAAATTCTCTTTCGCCTGGTTTACTCCGTCATTTTTTCCCCTTCTCTTCACATTTATTACAGACAATTTTGTAGTGTCCAACAGCTCTTTTTTGGAAAGTGATTCGGTAACCAGTGTCGGTACTGAAGAATTACGGCCATGGTTGTTTTTTCATACTGCGAAATGGGACGGGGACTATTTCTGAACCATTTAAATTAATTTATTATTTATGAACTATTTAAATTAATTTATTTTCCTCCCCTTCAAGCAGAGCAACCGAGAGAGGTCCAAATACCGGCTAGCCGGTATTTAGACCACTCTAGGTAGCCGGTATTCGGGCCACTGCTATGTTTAAGTTTAAACCCGTATTACTCATTCATATAATAAAATAACAATACTGTGCGCGTGGCAATTGAGAGCTAAATATGTCTAGAAAATAACTTAATCAACAATTCAAGCCAATATACGATCAGTATATTTTTAAAAAATGAGAAACACATATCTGAAAAACTTTTCATGCACCAGATTGCGTAGATGCGACACTTTCATTTACTATTTGTAAACGATGCAGACTTCAGCGACGTACTTTTCGTAACTTTCTTCTCGCAATTAAAGTTACAAACTCTGCCTATTACCGATAGGCTACGCTGCGCTCAGTTCTCAGAACACCTAGTAGCCGGTATTTGGACCCTAGCCGGTATTTGGACCTTCTCCTCTATTTAATTAAATCGAAACATTTCAAGCACGTAACGTTTGATGCTGTTTACTTTCTTTGTTATGGAATAAAACGGGGGATTATATATTTTTTATTTCCTATGATTTTATTTTCTGCGAACAATTTGGTATATCCAAGAATAAATTTTGCTTTTCTTTTTACTTTTCCAGCTTATTTTATAGCGATATAAATGTTTAAACTTATTGTTTACTAAATCCCGAGATATGTATATAGATATATTTAAAATTAAACTTCAAAATAATTAAATACTTTAATTGAATACGAAATTTAGAATATAAACCTTTTTTCGGAACAAATATGTTGCAGAACATTTTGTATTACATAGAAACATAATCCTTCTGTATTATTTAATTGAATCGAAACATTTCAAGCACGTAACTTTCGATGCTGTTTACTTTCCTTCTAATAAAAAATAGAACGGGGGAATTTCGAAGAAAAGAAAATATCAGGTGCTTAAGCTGGAGCAACATTCGCCTATTTTGACCCTAATCTTACCATTAGTTCCAAATTTCTTTCGAAATAGTAAAGATCTATAAAAAAGTATTTGATGAAAAGAAGCTACTATAAATAAGAAGTGTGAATTTAGGTTTGTTATCTTTTAACAATTAAGGGGTCTCAGGACTATTAAAGCTCTAAAATTGTAGAAATTTTAATTTTTTTAGGTGCTAAACTTCTATGTTTTTTGAACATTTTGATATAATTGTTATCTTGAAATTCCCATTAGAACAGAAGTTATGGCATTTAGAATTATACTCGCTCAATAGCTGAAGCGGTGTTTCCAAAACTTTGAAGTCATTTTTCTCCAAATGACGTTTTTCGGCATAACGCGCACGATATCTCAAAAACTTCTGAATATTTTTTCATGAAATTTTCAAAACATATGTTTCCTGTTAGTCTGTATAAACTAAACGTAAAATTTCCTTTTTATTGTAAAAAAAAAACAAAAAAAAATTTTAGGGGTTTATATTGTTGAAATTTTCTAAATTTTGCATTAGCTAAATACAATTTTGTATTAAAAATATAAAAATGCTTTGAATACAAATTTATTTAGGTTCAGTGTAATTATTATAATCTGAGGTATAAGTAGGCACCAAAATGTTCATTCTAGTTGCAAAATTTATTTTGTAATCGTGCGCATAAGCTATTATGCCGATTTTCTGCTCGTCAAATGTCTGACAGTTTGAAGTCCCCTGTAAATGCTAATTCTGCATCTCGCAATTTTTCAAATATTTGAAATGAAAGAACATACTTGTATCTTTCATTCCCATTTAAAATTGTGTCTTAATATCAAATACATTTTAAGATATTAAATGTTGAAAATGCTCCTTTTTTTTTCATTTTTTCCAATTTTAAGAGTCCTGAGACCCCTTAAGTAATGTAAAACTGAAACTAAAATGTTTATCACTCGCTATCTAAGTAAAAGAAAGATTTGCGAAACGACGATATGGCATTCGACAGAAATGAAAGACATTTCCGAAGGTGAAAAAATAATAAAGGAATAGATCTATTTAAGTAAATATTTCTGGAAAGAATTTGATGACATTATGTAAATTTCATATGAAATAGTCAGCACGATTTTGTGTTGTAAAAATAAAGATAATACATTTTATTTTGCAAAATTTATTTCAAAACGTTTTAATTTTCATGTTTGCATTCAAATATATTTAAAACTAAATTTTTTAAATATTTAATTTTGCAATGGAATAAAAACGTGGAATAGAATTACTGTATGCATATTTATATATTGCATAATATTTTATTAAATAAAAACATGGCTCCTGTTTTGTGTAATTAAATCGACGAATCTCAAGCACGTAACATTTGACGCTATTTAATTTATTACTGGATATCTAACAGTTAAGTAAACAATTGATATTAAGTTACTTTTTAAATTACTATATAACATTTTATTTTAAGTTGTCGTTTTTGAGTTAAAACTTTACCTCTTTCATTTTTGTTTGTTGTCTTTTTTTCTTTTTTTTTTTCTTGTATAATTTTACTTTTTTGACAATTTGGTACATTCTGGCATAACTTGTGTTTCATTGTTATTTTTACAAATTATTTTATTGCAAAACAAATGTTTAAAAAATTATTGTTTACTATAGACCCTAAATATGCATATAAACGTATTTTAAATTACATTTTAAAATAACTGAAAACTTTAATTAAATACTGAACTTAGAAATAAGGCTTTTTTTCCGAACAAATTGCAGAACTTTTTATATTACATAGAAACATAATCGTTCTGTATTATTTAATTGAATCGAAACATTTCAAGCACGTAACGTTTGATGCTGTTTACTTTCCTTCTAATGGAATAAAACGGGGGGATTATATTTTTATATTTTCTATCAATAATTTGGAACTACCCGGATAGCTTTTGCTATATATTTACATTTCCGTATTATTTTATTAAAAAACAAATGTTTAGAAATTTATTGTTCAGTAAAAGGCCCTGAAGTGCACATAGATGTATTTTAACTACATTTCAAAACAACATAATACTTTAATTGAATACGAAACCAATAACATAAAGCTTGTTTTCAGAACAAATATAATTCAGAACGGTTTGTATTACACAGGATCATAATACTTATGTATGGCTTAATTAAATAGAAATATTTCTAGCACTTAATATTTGATGCTGTTTGCTTTCCTTCTAATGAAATAAACCGGAGGAATTTCGAAGAAAAGAAAATATCTCAGGTGCTTAAGCTGGAACAACATTCGTCTATTTCGACCCTGATTCAAATTCCTTTCGAATCAGTAAATATCTATAAAAAATATTTGAAGAAAAGAATCTGCTATAAATAAAAGAACATGTGAGTTTAGCTTTGTTATCTTCCAAGAGTTAAGTAACGTAAAAGCAAAACTAAAGTGTTTTTCACTCGCTATTAAAGTAAAAGGAAGATTTACCAAACGACGATATAGCATTTGACACAAATGAAAGATTTAAATTTCCGAAGGTGATAAAAGAAAGGATCTATTTAAGTAGATATTTGTTGAAAGAATTTGATAAGATTGTGTAAATTTCATGAAATAGCAAGGACGAGTTTTTGTTGTAAAAAAGAAAGAAAATACATTAAATGTTGCGACAGTTATTTCAAAACTTGTATTTAAATTTCCAGTTTTGCTTTCAAATATATTTAAAAGTAAATTTTTTAAAAGACTTAATACTGTAATGCAATAAAAATGTAGAATAGAATTCTTGTATATTAATCAATACAAAAACCCTTAACAGGTTAAAAGTTTGTGACGCAGCACTTTATCTTATGCTCAAAGAATTTTAAATATGGAACTTAAAAATAATGATATCAAATTTTGAGTGACGCCACGCTATTAATTATAATCTCTCTCTATATTATTTATTTCATCTTTTTATTTTTTTATAATCGCATGTGCAAAAATTATGTTCAATTAAAAAAAAAATGTATACAAGTTTATTCATTGATGCCTTAACATTTACACCTCACATAAACTCCAAGTATGAGTTTTAAAAGATATGATATCAAAATTTTAGTGACGCTTTGATGTGGCTTTAAACGATTTGTTTTAAAATTAAATTTAAATTATTTTTGATTTGGCTAAGATATATTCACACATCTAAAAAGTAGTTTTAATTTCCAATATACTTTAAATATGTCACTTTCACTGAATTTATATAATGCATTTAAATGTATTTATTTGAATAAATTGATTTATCCTTTGTCCAATGCTAGTAAAAATTTAAAATAAGATTTACCTAAATAATTTTTTTTGCCTCATAGTATCCATTTGAATACATTTCACTTAGTTTGGATACAATGACGCAAAAAAAAATTATTTAGGTAAATCTTATTTTAAATTTTTACTAGCATTGGACAAAGGATAAATCAATTTATTCAAATAAATACATTTAAATGCATTATATAAATTCAGTGAAAGTGACATATTTAAAGTATATTGGAAATTAAAACTACTTTTTAGATGTGTGAATATATCTTAGCCAAATCAAAAATAATTTAAATTTAATTTTAAAACAAATCGTTTAAAGCCACATCAAAGCGTCACTAAAATTTTGATATCATATCTTTTAAAACTCATACTTGGAGTTTATGTGAGGTGTAAATGTTAAGGCATCAATGAATAAACTTGTATACATTTTTTTTTTAATTGAACATAATTTTTGCACATGCGATTATAAAAAAATAAAAAGATGAAATAAATAATATAGAGAGAGATTATAATTAATAGCGTGGCGTCACTCAAAATTTGATATCATTATTTTTAAGTTCCATATTTAAAATTCTTTGAGCATAAGATAAAGTGCTGCGTCACAAACTTTTAACCTGTTAAGGGTTTTTGTATTGATATCATTACTTTTTTGAGGTTATTGAAAAAATAAATAAAACAATAAACACACACACAAAAAAAATTAAAGACCAATACAAAGAATTCATAGTCAGGATTTCCATTCACCTTCAATCTCTCCCCCCCCCCCTCCTTCCCCGCAAAAAAAGGATGACCATACTTCAATTTTAAAGAGCACCGTGCAATAAAAGTTTTATAAGAACTCTTTGGTAAGATATGGAAGTAATGTACAACATGCATGTTTAGAGGGTATTTCTGTTGGTTTATTTCAGAGATATGAAAAGCTATGTTAAATTTTACTATATAAAAAATTTACTTTGTTAAGAAAAATAGCAAGAAATATTACTCTTTAAACCTTTATATATATATATAACAATCATCGCTCACTTATAACAGTAATTACATACATTTATATTAAATCCAAAACTACAAATTTCTGCTTCTCCCTTTTCTCATTCATAGTGCAAAAAAATTAAATATTCTTTAATTTTATATAAAATAATCTTTCACCATCCCTATTTAAAATTCTTTATTAACAATAATAATAAATCATATAAAATAATCCCCTGAGCTCCGAAGATTCCACTTCTGCTTTTGCACCCACCTCTCCAGCTTACCTAAATAATAAAATCTTTCAAAAATTAGTTTGAAAAAAAAATCTACAACATTTGTTGCTCACTAACATAAATAAATAAGCACTAACTTCCCTAATGTACAGTCATGGAAAAAAAAAAGTAAACACCCCCTACTAACTCCTCAACAAATTACCGTAGAAGAAAGTTACTGGTACCGAACGATTGGAAATAAAGTCTACTTTTAAATGATGTATATAAAATTTGCTTAAGGGGTCATCTACATATTAAAACGAACCATAACTTTGTTTTTTTTTTCAATAGCAGTACACAATTCTTACAGCATAAATGGATTCTATACCATTTAATTAGCCTAAAAACAAATTTTTATGCAATTCGTACTATAAGTTTCCGAGAAATTAATTATTTTAAAACGAGCGTATTTTAAGGGCTGTATCCAAATTGAAGTTTGGTACTCGATTGTTAATTGAGAGAGCCCCCTTCTTGATCAAGGCACCTGAAAGCGTCACTCAAGCAGTCAATGAAGTCTGCTAGATTACAGGACAGCGTAAGACATTTCAAAATATCTAGTCACTTCTATCGTAGACGGTCCCTTAAACCATCATTTTGCCGTTTTTTAAGCATAATTTGAAAACTGTTTGGAAGAAAAATGTAAATTTTGGATTTCCATAAAGCAGGACTTAATAAATCTAAATCCATCAAAAAAATTGTAGGTTACAATTCATAATTTTTTCCAATATTAATTTCATAATTCATATCATAAAATTATAAAAATTGCAAATTCAACGTATTTATGTTTGGGTATATTAGTATTACTGCAACACAAAAATTTAGCACATTAGGAGCATAATTTCAGGAGATATGAATAAAAATATGAAAATGTAATTTAACATTAGAAGCACTAAATTTTGAATGTTTATAATTCAAAAACTTATTATTCAAATGACTTGAAATTTGGTGCCTAGGCATAGTTTGAACCGAAGATTTGAAATATCTCGTTAAAATTGGGTATTGCCATTGAAAAAAATGAAGTTTGGATTTGTTTTAATATGTAGATGCCCCCCTAAGCAAATTTTATATACATCATTTAAAAGTATACTTTATTTCCAATCGTTCGGTACCAATAACTTTCGTCTACGATAATAATTTGTTAAGGAGTTAGTAGAGGCTGTTTACTTTTTTTTCCCACGACTGTACATTTCACCTCTTCTCCCTCCCCCTACTCCCCAGCATTAAAAAAATTTAAATTTTTATTTTTATACAGAAAATTCTTCTATATAAATTATCCTCCTGTTCCTCAAAATTACCACTTTCCCACTCCAGCATAGAGATTTCAATCTTTAAAGCTTTTTAGAAAAACGGATCTGCAAAGTCTGTTGCTTAATAATAAAATATATAAAATATAACCATGTACACTTTCAATTATTTTTCACACAAACAATTGATGTCACGATAATAGTTGTTCTGAGCGAATATTGTGTTGGCTACGCTGTCGTACAGATAGCTCAATTAGAAGAGTACTGGCAATTAAAGCCAAGGATTATTAAAGTTCACTGTAATTCAAGATGTTTAACCCCTTCGCGACAAGAGCCCTTTGGTTAATTTTTAACCTTTTACTACAGGTTTTTAAAAACAGAAAATTTTCTGTAATTGAATCACAGAAATGCTCCGATTAAAGAAGGTAAACTTTACAATTAAAAATAAGTGGTGAGAATAATGAAGGATTCTGAACACCTTAAGTGGCCAAGTATACCGGTCGCTCATCCCCAAGGGCTTAAAGATGCTTTTTTGCTATTATAACCTTTAGGATTTACAATATAAAAAAATCTTAATCACTTCTGAGGTAAATAAAGATAGTGGAAAAAAATCAAGATGACAATGTTTTGATTGGCAAATTCTAAGCTGAGTAATTTGTGCTACAGAATGAAAAAAATATAAAGTTGTAATAATGTCCTCTTACAGATACTAAATCTTTAAGGTTTTTGATGTGTGAATACAGTAGAAGATCTTTATAATGCACACCTTGGTATGAGAAGTTGTGCATATTATAGAATTTTGCATTATATAGATCATATTTCATACATCATTAAATTTACTTCGTATACATGCTTTAAATTACATTCCTTGGAACCAGAAAATGTGCAAATTATAAAATTTTACACAATAGGTATAGATCACACATTATTAAATTACCTTAAAGATATTACCTTTAAATATAACATCCAAATATGCCTGGGCAAAATCATTATAAACAGTGGTAACTCATGACTGACAATTTTGGGAACACTAAATGCATGGCTGGCAAATTTATTCTTTTTCACTATTTTTAATAATGAAATCTTTGCCTTATTTTTAGCAGAATTTTCTTCCGTTAAATAAGGCAAAAATTTAGTAAAAAAAAAAAAAAATTGGAAGGCATGCATTTTAGTGCTGCAAGAAAAACCTGTCATGAACTACTACTGATTATAACACCCATTTACAAAACAATTTAATATAATAACAATGTTTTCATTACTCCAAAATAATGTGTTAAAGACGATAATGCATCAAATTTAGAGTTCCAAGAAATAGCAATATTTGTGAAATGCATGTGCTTCTTAACTGCAAAATTCATTGTTTACATATGAGTAATACATTACATTTTCTGCATTAAAATGTTTTAGTGGCAGGCTTTTGTGATTGAACAAGAACTGCTTGCAGAGTGCTTTTAATGATTTTAGAATATAAAATTATGGCTCTTAAACTACTATTAATCCAATACAGTAATAAAGATAAAAAAATCATTAAATAGTTCTTTTTAAAAAATTATTTGTATTTTCATCAGATATACCGATTATTACTACCATATGTTATATGTAACATATTTATTAGAAAAGTTACAACTATTTTGATGAAGTTTTGGATTCCCCCCCCCCCCCCTCCCTGACATACTGTCAAATTTCGCGAGGTTTTTTTTTTCTTGTGATGTTCCTTCCCCGACCGAGAATGGAGCGGGTTTTTTATAATTAACTGATTAATTTTGTTTTTCTTTTATTGCTACTTTTTTATGTCAGTGTGGTGATCTTTCAAATGCTATTGCACAACTAGGCGATAAACGCGCTACTCTGTAAGTGGCACGGCAACACTCCAGTGTACAGGTGGGATTGATAAAAAGGGTTTTTGTAGTCGGAATATGCGGAATGTTAAAGAATAGTGAATGGTTTAATGAAAGCAGAATAAAAACTTAATATTTAATTTAAGATGCGAGTCATATTAATATACTAATTGAAATGGTTACTGGGTAATCACTTTATTAGTTTATACAAAGTCTAATTATCATGACAGCTACAATGCAGCTGCTAATGAGATTTTGTGAAACCAATCTTTTCTAAATAGTAACATGTTCTGAATTGTTCTTATTTACAATAATACTTCATTACCACAAATACCATATAAGAGAGCTGGCTACTTTTATATTTTTTAAAAGTAAATTATTTAAAGCTTTCTTTTAAGCATATTAACTTTAAAATTAAATAAAAACAAGTATCTTACTTTTGCAAAAAAGCTGTTTTATCTTATTTATCTATAAACTTTAATTACTAAATAAGGAAAAGTATCATGATGAAATTTTTTACTTTTAGGAGCTCAAAACAACCAGCCAGGATAAAATGGTTCATTTTGAGCTAATCGTGATAATTTAAGTATATAAAGTAGAATTTACTCTCAGTCAAAAATATGTCCAAGACTGAAATCAGTCCTGAGACTGAAAGTCTTGCACCCATGGCTGTAATCAATTAGCCTAAAAGAAATGCTTCAAGGTTTTTTTTTGTTGTTGTTGTTTTTTCTTCTGTTACAGAGATAAACGGCAATAAGAATTTTTTTCTCCCCTTTAGGTTTAATTTTATAAAAATAAAATACTTCGATGCTTTAATTTTTGAAGCTGAAAAGAGTTATATTAAAAAAAAATAAACGAAAGATACCCATATTTCGAAAAATATGTCATTTTAAGTCAATTTTCGTTTATAATGTTATTAGAAACGATTCGCAAATGAATCATTTTATAAACGGGATTGGAAATCTTAATTTTGATTTCGTCATACCTTTTATTTAAATTGTGCGTTCTTTAAAAATGAAAGATTTTGTTTAATTTCTTTAAAAGAAAACTCAAAACACAAAATTAAATTAGTAATCTATCTGTATTACACTCACATATCACAAGAAATACCTATGCCACACATGAACGTTATTTTGTAAGGAAAACAGTTATAAGTATTGTTGAAAATAAAAACAATTCAGAACATTATACTAATTAGGAAGGATCGGTTGCAAAGAATGCTGTCTGGATAATTAGAAATTGTACTCACTTTCTCCCCTTGGAATACCATTTCAACAAGATCTTTGATATTTCTTATTTCTTCAGTCAACTTCGCGTATCGCGTAGTGATACATGGCGAAGTCTTATGGCGAACGCGATGAATTTTCATTTCGATACGAGAATTTTCGATAAATATCGAATTTCGATACGAGAATTTTTTTTAAAATGTGAAATATTTTCTCCTTAAAAAATGTTTACTTACTATGAATAACAATGAAATAAAATACATATAATTACAAAATACTGTTCCATTTAAAAAAAATCAGTCTAAGTATTTTAAAGCACATAATAAACTGTTTTTGTAGTTTAAAAAAAGATTTATTGCCAATATTCAGATTTTTAACTGTGACCTAAACCGCGCAAAACCGATGTGCAACGTTCTGTCTGCTAGCCCATAGAATAACATGTAATCCGCGATCCTAAGAAGTCCAATTTTTCATGCGGATTATATAAAAATTAAGAGTTTTCCTAGATACTAGGTTAGTCTTATCCATTTCGTCAAAAACAGATTCATTTTATATATTAATGTTTTTAAAAAAATCTAGACCGTTTCGGAGAAAAAAAAAAGACAAACTTACACCATCGAAATTGCTTTCAAAATGGGTTTACAGATCTGAAAATATACTGCGCGTAGAATTGTAAAAAATTCAGAATAGGATTAGACTGCAGATATAAGACTGTTTTACAAAAATCAGAACAATAGAACCTATATTTGCTGAGTTATTAACAGGCGGCTTTTCGCATTTTCTTTGATGTCGAGTTAGCTGTATATATGAGTTCCGCCATCTACGAATTCTACGATACGATACGATACGATTTTAGGCTTAAGGCTGCGTCACTCGGAATACTACCGTCTTCCATGATTTCAAATGCTAAAAGGTGTAAATAAAAACATTAAAGCCAGTAAAAATGCGTTTATTTCAGCTGTTGACATGTTTCTACTCACCCCGAGTCATTTTCAAAGACAAATAAAGCTATTCTAAATTTGCACGGTCTATGGCACGCCATTATTCAGTTTTCGATGTATTCTTTCATTTTCTGTACCTTTCTTTGTTTTTGTTTTTTACTTGTATGTTTATTTTATTTTCATACCCATGGAGTTGCTCTAGCCATATTTTTGTAAGTGAAATGATGCTGCATATTACCAAAAATATGGCTCGAGCTGTTCAATGGGTATGAAAATAAAAATTAAAAAAATAACGTGCGTAATATGAAAGAATAAATGAAAAACTGAATGATGGCGTGTCATAGACCGTGTGATTTTAGAATAACTTTATTTATTTGTTTTTGAAAATGACTCAAGGTGAATTAAAACATGTTGTCAGTCGAAATAAATGTATTTTACAGCTTTTAAAGATTTAATTTACAACTTTTAGTATTTGAAATTAATATATTTTTACAAGGTGTAAATTTGCTACATATGTACATAACTATAGAATTCTTGTTTGAGTACCAATGTATTATATCACATTGTATTAAATGAACATAATTATTATTTTGTTTAATTATATAATAGTATTTCAAGCAAGTAATTTTTGAAGCCATCTAATTTATTATTCGTTATCCAACTATTAAGGAAACATTTGATGTTAAGTTATTTTTTAAATTATTATACAACATTTTATTCAAAGGTCTCGTTTTTGCTTTAAAATTTTCTCTCTTTTATTATTGTTTATTGTCTTATTTTTTATTTTGTATAATTTTATTTTATGTTGCCAATTTGTTACATACAGGATAACTACTCTTTATTTTTATTTTTCCAAGAAATTTTATTGCGAAACAAATGTTTAAAAACTTAATTGTTTAATAAAACACCCAGATATGCCTATAAGGTGAATTTTAAATTAAATTTTAAAATAACTGAATACTTTAATTGAACATGAAACGTAGAATATAAAGCTTATTTTCCGAGCAAATGTGTTGCAGAATAGAAAAATAATCCTTTTGTATTGTTTAAATGAATCGAAACGTTTCAAGCACGCAACGTTTGATACTGTTTATTTTCCTTCTAATGGAATAAAATAAGGGATTATATGTTTATATTTTCTATAATTTTACTTTCTGTGAACAATTTGATACATCCAGGAATAACTTGTGCATTTCTTTTCCCTTTTACAAGTTATTTTATAGCCAAATAAATGTTTAAAAGCTCATTGTTTACTAAAACCCCCAGATATGCATATAGATGTATTTTAAACTAAATTTCAAAATAACTAAATACTTTAACTGAATACGAAATTTAGAATATAGAGATTGTTTTTGGAACAAATATATTGCAGAATGTAATAACAGAAACATAATCCTTCTCTGTTATTTAATTAAATAGAAACATTTCAAGCACGTAACGCTTTTGATGCTGTTTACTTTGCTTCTAATGGAATAGAATGGGGATTTTCGAAGAAAAGAAAATATCTCAGATGCTTAAGCTGAAATAACATTCGTCTATTTAGACCCTAATCTTACCCTTCGTTCCAAATTTTTTTCAAAATGGTAAAGATCTATAAATAAACGTTTGAAGGAAAGTAATCTTTTATAAAAAGAGGACGTGGGAATTTATATTTGCTATCGTCCAACACTGTAATACGGAAAGTGTATTGGCAATCGAGACGCCAGTACTATTTCCGTATTTCAACGAAAATTTTCCCCCGAAATTCCAGAAAAACGAAATTTTTTCTGAAATTTACACAGAAAAATTTTCGTTAAAATACGGAAATATTAGGTTGAGCAAAAAGTTCTGGGAGATTTTTGATCTAATAGTTATATATAACCAGACCTATAACCAGAATTTGTATCGTATATATGAGGACTAGTGGTATATCTATAGGAGTTCAGGACGTGGCTCCATCCGATTGTGGCCTCTTTCGATCAATGCAACACTTTTTAGGTGCGTTCGTAATTATATAAATACGTAGCACCTATAGTCGTCGTTCAGTCCGTCTGTCTGTCCGTCCGTCCGCATATAACAGAGCAAAAACTACCCAACCTAATGGTCTGAAATTTTAAATATATGATTGTTGTAAAATTTTATCGAGCCATTTCAAATTTTATGAAAATCGGATGTATAGTTAAATTACAGGGACAGTCAAAAGTTTTCCGTTACATTAAAGCCAGTGGGAAAAATTATTGCAAGTGCATTTTAATGATGTTAAAGCTTTCCGAATGGTCTCAAATTTTAAACATATAATTATTGCGACATTTTGTCGAGCCATTTCAAATTTTATGAAAATCCGATGTATAGTTTAATTACAGGGACAGTCAAAAGTTTTTCTTTACATTAAAGCCAGTGGGAAAAATTATTGCAAGTGCATTTTAATGATGTTACAGCTTTCCGAATGGGCTGAAATTTTAAATATATAATTGCTGCAAAATTTTGTCGAGCCATTTCAAATTTCATGAAAATCGGATGTATAGCTTAATTACAGGGACAGTCAAAAGTTTTCCGTTACATTAAGGGGAATGGTAAAAAATTATTGCAAGTGCATTTTAATGATGTTACAGACTATGCACTTATGAATTGCAAATAAATACCCACCAGTACAATATGGGGTGCAAAAAATAATTATAAAACTAGTTATAGTACGAACGCACCTCATTTGCCACGTTTGACGAGCAATTTCCAACTTGTTTGAAGGGCCGTCGATTTGAATCCTTTAATGAAGTTGAAGAAGCATGTCAAGAGTTTTTCGATTCCAAGGAGCCGCCATGGTACTTCCAGAAAATCCGGAATCTGGCAGAACGATGGCAGAAAGTCGTGGACTATGATGGTCTCTACTTTGAAGAATAGTCCTTGTTGCTTTTGTTGTAATTTGCGCATAACGATGCAACTTTCACAAATTTCCCAGAACTTTTTGCTCAACCTAGTAGTACTGGCGTCTCGACTTCCATACAACAATTTCCGTATTTTAGTCCTTTTTTTTTTTTTTTTTTTTTTTTTTTTTTTCCAGTTAACATTTAAGTAACGTATAAGCAAAGCTGACGTTTTCAAAACTTGCTATGAAAGTAAAAGTAAGATTTGACAAACGACGGCATGGTATTTCGATAGAAATGAAGGAAGGTGATAATTTTCCGGAAGTGATAAAAAAAATAAAGGAAACGATCTATTTAAGTAAATATTTGTTGAAAGAATTGTACGTGTATCTAAATCACGCTGTATTTCATGACTTGCAATTATGTTGTTCCAAAAAATTTCGTTACAATACTTTAATTTCTCCGATTGTGGACAATTCAGCGCTTTTATTCACGCTCGGTAAAAAGCGTGAACTAATGCATTTATTTAAAAATATGTAGTTTTTGCTCTGTTTCTATTCTTATATATTGCCAACTGGAAAAATAAACAAGTCGGAAATCGTCCGTCAAACGTGGCAAATGAGATGCGTTCGAACTATATATAGTTTTCAGATCTTGGTGCAATAGCAGTAGAACTCTTATGAAAAAATGCATAAATACAAAATTTATTATGATTATATAAATTTATTCAGTTATACGGAAATAATACAACTATTTTAAATAGGACGTAATATCCACGGCAACCTCGAATCACTGCCTATCATGCGATATCATTGAATTAATTACGTATGGTAGGATTTAATAGAATGAAGAAAACTTTCATTAATGTCTTTTTAACTTTTGATTCGATTTTCATAAAATTTAGAATGACACGACAAAATTCAGTCACGAATATATATATTAATTTTAAACCATTCGGTTGGTTACTTTTTGTAGAGTTATATGCGGACAGTATGACGGATTAGGCTACGATTATGAGTGCTACGTACTTATATATTTACGAAATCACCTAAAAATATTTATTAAATTATCTATCCAGGATTTCTAAAAAACTTTTTCAATGTATAATTATAATATATTAATATCAATCTATTAATTCATTAAAGCATAACTTAAATCTATTATTACATTCTATGCTTTTTATTTATATTTTCTTTATTTTAGTGTTTAAAGTATTTTGCTATTGTAGTTTTGCAGCTACACTCCTCTCCGGAGGAATGAATAGTCAATCTATCGTAGAGTCAAAATATGCCCAACCGTTTTAAAGTGACTATTCACTCTGAGCGAAAATGGAATTGTTGACACTCTGAAAGAGTAAATACTCACTCCTGGGAAGTGAATATGACATATATTTATGATACCCTTTTAATCAGTGAAGTTCTAGAAACAAGCAGCAATAGCAACTAAACTAACTTTAGCTTCAATTTCTACTTTATTTTTTTTTTTTAATCACACTGGTTTCCAAAAATTAAGAAAAAACAACAAAAGTAGTTATTACCGTTACGTCCGCCCAAAGAGATACCATCCCAAACAGAGGCTCTCGCTCTTCCATACGAATCTTTTTTACGAATGTTTGATGGATGATAACGTGTTCCCTATTCTTTCCAAATAAAACAATGCCTACTATAGCTTTGGAGGGTAAATTGAAATTCATCTGTGAAGAGAACACGCCTCCATTGATAAGCCGTCCAGTGGACATGTTGACGTGCCCAACATATACGTTCCCTCCGGTGATAGGAGGTGAGTGGCACACAAATGCCTGCTCGCATCGCGTAAAGACCACCTTCATGAAGCTTTCTATGCACAGTAGATGTTGATACCAATCTTCCAGTGGCAGCCACAAGCGCAAAATTTTAAGGAGCACGCTTTAATTACCTTTTCCTCCCCAAAGATCAAGAGGGAAGGGGTGTGAAAGTTGAAGGGACAGATATGGCACATTCGCGTCTTGCTGCCTTTTTTTTCTTTGCGGTCAGCAAACGGGGCTTCGCCAAAGCACTGAACTTTCCAATAGGCCGTAAAGCAGAATAAAGGAAAATTTTTTAAACGAGCCGGGCCGACATAAAAATTTAAACGAAACCGATAAAATATGCAGGGCCCGACTAAGAGTATAAAATCCCCCGGGGCAAGCATCATTCTGCTGGTGTTGGTGGTTAGGGGGGGGGGGGGGGGCTTCTATCTATCTATAGAATTTTCTTGTGAATAATGTGGAAGTGGCTAGTACTAAACTTCATACATATATGTATGCATAAATTTTGTACCCGGTACTGCTCACATCTACATTACAGGGTATCACAAAAAAAGATGGTCACAACTTTAAGGCTGTTCTCAACTGCTCTGCTCAACAAGCGCAAAACGTTTTGACACATTTATAGATTAGTTTTTTAATGGAAAGGTATAAAATTGGAAGACCTGACTATGGAAGCGATTTAGAATCGAACTGTGTTTTCGATTTCTTGATAAATAAATTACCTATTGAATTATAAGCGATTTTGATCACGTGACAAATACGCTTTTCGCCCTTTCATGAGTGATTATTCTTCTTTCGCGCGGAAATTCGGTTCAAAACGCCCACTGGCCCACTTTGACACTACTTTCTGAAAGATCTATTGCGTTTGCAAAAAAACGGAAAAAACAGCTTAATTACATAGGTTCTGAGCAACAACATCTGCTCGATTCATGCATTTCCGAACAAAAATAAGTTAAAACTTATGTCATAAAGTTGTCCTTTTGGATTTGAGAACAGCCTTAAGAAAAAATACTAGTCGGACAATAGTAGAAAAAATGATATATTGGTTGACACGAATATTTGTTTGCAAACTTTTACTTTGTATGTTATAAGATGTCTAAAAGAGAATGTCACAAATTGGTCATCATTAATGATTTAACATGCCACATTACGAGGAAAACGTTAAGGATGTTCTCAAATCCGAAAGAGCAACTTTCTGACTTAAGTTTTAATTTATTTTTGTTCGAAAATGCATGAAACTAGCTGTGTACTGTTGTTCAGAAACTATGAGCTGTTTTTTTCGTTTTTTTTTTTTTTTTTTTTTTTTTTGGAAACGCAATACATTTTTCAGAAAATAGAGTCAAAGTGGCCGTTTTGAACCGAATTTCCGCGCGAAAGGAGAAAAAACACCCAAGAGCGGGCCAAAAACGTGTTTGTCACGTGATCAAAATAGCTTATAACTCAATAGGTAATTTATTGATTAAAAAAAAAAATGGAAAACACAGTTCAATTCCGAATAGCTTCCATGGTCAGGCTTTCCAATTTTATAGCTTTCCGTTAAAAAATTAATTTGTAAATGTGTTAAACGTTTTGCGCTTGTTGAACAGAGCAGTTAAGAACATCCTTAATGCAGAATTTCTTTTGAAAACAATGGCATACTAATAAATTTTAATCATTAGTTTTCTAATGATGTAGTTTGTTTTTTTGCATGGGTGTTGTGTGTGTGGGGGGGAGGGGGGCGTGTACTGGAAGCAGAAGGGGAGGAAGGGGGACCACACTCCCTTCCAAAATGTTTGAAATATATGAATTTTGGTCACTTTTGGCTAATTTATATCATTTGACACCTTTTAATGAAAATCCTGATTACTCTCATGGGCCCCGGGCGGCGGCCCCGCATGCCTCTGCATAAGTCGGAAAATATGAAACTGAACATATGAATATACTGACAATACTGAAAATATGAAACTTTTGTCATGGATATGACTTGGATATGATATGACATGGATATATGATATGACATGTATATGATTGTTCTCAAATCTAAAGGGGCAACTTTATGACACAAGTTTCAATTCATTTTTGTTCAGAAAGGTATGAAAATATGCATGTAGAATATAATTAATATAACTTTTATTATAATATTTTTATTTGATTAAAACTTTACAAACAATAATTATTAAATCCAATATGTAATTATTTTTAAACTTTTGCGCTTGTGGCTGCCACTGGAAAATTGGTATCAACATCTACTGTGCGTAGAAAGCTTCATGAAGGCGGTCTTTACGCGATTACATGCCGTTTACTATTAAAGTGGTACATATACTGTATTTTTAAGTTTATTGTACCGTAGAAATACTATACTTAAGCTGTTAAGAAAATGCTACAAATGAAAATGAAATGAAACTAAAATGAAAATGGTACAAGTACAGCAAAATGTACTCGATTTATACATATACGAAAATTTTATGAATTTTTTTTTTTTTATAGTGAGTATAAATGTAGAAATTATAACATTATATTGGTTTCAGAATATAATCTGATGATTGTCACTGTCTAAAAAGATGCATAGCGACTTTTAAAGCAAAACTGTTCCTAAGTTTTTCAGTCTGTTCTTATTACGAACTTATTGCTTTGATGAATCAAAAAAGGGAGGGTCTAAAAGGAGAAGAGGTTGCTGTTCTATTCCTTCGTACACATAACTTCAAATATCGGTCATCGGTTCTTGTCGTAGCTCTTGCCCGTCCGTCGCTAAACCTTCTGGAGTCCGAACCAGTGATTTGAAATTGTTTCCAAAGCCTATCAACAACAGAAGAACTCAGATATAGCCATCTGGCCACCTCTGTCTGACTTTGGTCTACATCCAACCTTCTAATAGCTCTATGTCGCAGTTATGCGGACAAATGATACCTCGAGGTCATACTAATGAATGGGCTATCTCAGTTTTCTTATCTCATAATCACAGCGACACCAGCAGCCGTACTCTCTAGCAAGCATTTTTATGCTCCGCACAGATGACGCAATCCAATTGCTGCGCCACTAATTTACATTTTGTAATTTTATTCAGCATCTTTTAGTTAACAACATATGCAAATTTCATATGGGCAGGTTCATTTTTCAACGAGTTATAGCTCTTTTTGTCATTCTTCCTCAATTTTTGGAAACCAGTGTATTTTAAAATGAACACGTTACTGTAAGAGAAAAATTACAAAATGTCCACTTTGCATGCCTAGTTTGGTTAAAGTGGCAGCATAAGTAAATTAACAAATCACATTGATTCGGGATGTATATTTTTTAATAAACACAAGCTAAGTAACACACATTAAGAATAACTATTGTGTTTTGCAATATTTAAAGTATTAAATCGTTACAAGATAAAATAATTAGTAATGAGTATCAATATCGTGAATGAAGGGATACAAGTGCTCACAGCAGACATGAAGACCGCAAATGTCGAGAATAAGCATTTTTCTGCAGAAATTAAACTTTTGGATAGTACTTTGTCTTAAATAATGAGTAAAATATCGTTTCCGGGAAAAGTAGGTATTTGGACAAAAACTGTGACCCAGCATCTAATCTACATAACTTATCGTTTTCAAAGACACGATCATTTAAAAGGTTGCTTCACACTGATCGAACAGCATAGGAAAAAATAATTATAACACGACGTATTACTATATCAAATAACACATTGTAACAATATATTAATTTCAAATGCTAAAAAGTGTAAATTAAAACTTTAAAACCAGTAAAATACGTTTATTTCGACTATTGACATGTTTCGACTGTATAAAACCAGTTATAAAAAAAACAGTATAATATTAGTTATAAAATCCAGTAAAATACGTTTATTTCGAATGTTGACATATTCTGACTCACCCCGAGTCATTTTCAAAAACAAATAAAGAAGCTATTTTATGTAACGTGCTTAATATGAAAGAATATGTGAAAAACTGAATGATGGCGTGTCATAGACCATAAAAATTTAGAATAGCTTTATTTATTTGTTTTTGAAAATGACTCGGTCTGAGTCGAATATTTTCGGGCTGAGTCGAAACACGTCAACAGTCGAAATAAATGTATTTTTACTGGTTTTAAAGTTTTAATTTAAACCTTTTAGCATTTGAAATTAATACATTGCGTATTATATAGCTATAATCAAGAAATTGCACCACTTGCTAAAACCAAAATTGCGAAAAAAAATAAAATAAAATGAGTTCAGAATTAGAAAATAATAGCCTTCCTCTTCCAGAGTCACAGAAAATACTACCATCATCTGTTTCACCCGGTTTCTACCTGGCGGGGGCACTATACAGCGGACAAAACTCCCTCACTGGTCACTGTATCCCCCCCCCCTTATATATATATGATACGTTTTCACTAGTATCATATAACCATGTCGGTCTTAAGCAACAGCATACACTCATTATGTAACTCAATGAAGGAATCAAAGTTTTTGCAGCGGTAAAATCATGATTAAGAGTCGAAGGTCATGCCACCGTCCATTGGAAGGTTTTCCGAAAAATAATAATCGAAGTCGTTAGATTCATCAAACATTTATTAGATGATCATAAAGTGCACTAGCAAACTCCATAAAAAACTAGCCATATGTTATCAATGTTCGGGCAGTTGCTATGTCGTAAAAGGTAAATTACTAGATGTTACGTACTAGAACAGCATGACGAAGATTCGGGAAAAAAGCTCTCCAGGTGCCGTGGGTTATTTAAGCAACTCAATAATCGTAAAAATCCATCTCCCCTAGCCCATGCAACAGGTTATATACTTGCAAAAACTGCACGCGTATGAATACAACACAAGTGAAAGAGCAAATCCCGTAAAAGTGGTCGGAAGGACGCGAGAGATGCAGAATATGATAGAACCTAGCTCCGGGGGAAGGGGAGGGGAGCACGCGTGACGTCGATGTGAACTATTTAGCTTCGGCGTCAGAAGTATTACGCAAACAAACGTTGGCGGGAGGCTGGCACGGAATTATGGGAAATCGAACACCAGAGAACAAATGCTATTAAAACACTCGAAACAAAAAGAATTTGTTTTCAGAATAAAATGAAAAAAGTAATTTAATAGGTTTTATAAGATTAGACTAATGGATTTAAGGTTTTTAGAATAATAAAAGAATACGCATTTAAAGCATGGAAAAAAGATAAAAGATATTTAAGATATAATTAAAGCTAAGTAAAAAGGTAAATATTATATTAATTTGGAATAGTTTAATAAAGATAAAAGGGCGAAAATTTTCATTATTACATATATACACATTTATATTCGCATATATAGTTTTTTATAATCTGAAACAATATTCTGTACTTTCTTTAGACTAATCGAATTTAATTTGAACTGTCTCCTTCCTCCACACCCAAAGAAAAAAGAGAAAAAAAAAACTATTGCGAACTCGACCCCATTCAAAAAAAGCTCATCTGGTTAGATTTGGGTAATAGCAGGTTAACCGAACCAATGCAGTATTTTAGTACACACTGGAAAACCCTCTTTTGTTATCATATGTTCTATTCTGTCTGATTTTATCTCGCAATTATCTTCCTTTTATTTTTAATTCTTTTAATTTAAAAGTGGTAAATATATTAATCTTCCAAAGTTGTGAAACAATTAATTTTTATACGTTAAACATGCTTCTTTATTCCGTTGACATAAAATGCATAGGGAAATACATTATTAATAAAGGTGAAGGTCACCCGAGACGGAATCACAAATGTGGTTTCGCGTGAGATGCCATTCATGAAACGTTCTTCTTCTGTTGCATTTTAATTGCTTCATCAAGAAATGATATTTTCGCGAAAAGAGTTTTGAAAGTCCCAAATTTCTTACGAGAGTTACATTTAA
Organism: Maratus speciosus; assembly: GCA_963932465.1. Taxonomy (NCBI): domain Eukaryota; kingdom Metazoa; phylum Arthropoda; class Arachnida; order Araneae; family Salticidae; genus Maratus; species Maratus speciosus. The sequence continues at coordinate 374,738,246 of OZ010798.1, read as the reverse complement.
GAATGAATGCATTTTAAACATGATTATATGTGCGAATGAAAAAATATTTCTCAGTTTGTCAATGTAGTTTAATAAATGTATCCGATTTTAGTGTTATCGTAATAAATAATCAATAACCCATTTTCATTTTAAGAATATTTATCAGAGTGACATTTTTTTACTTATTACCATCTTCCAAAACAGTTATGAAATAATTGTTTTTGTAGAACGTTTGCTTATAAAGTTAAGTTACATTATGATTTTTTAATGCATTTTAACCCCTTCGCGACGGGAGCCTTTTACGAAATGTTTATTACTTTGCTACCGGTTTTAAAAAACAGAAGTTTGTGCCTATTCAAATCGGGAAAATGCTCGGATAAAATAAGGCAAATTTTACAGTAAAATTTTACTGGTGAGGATAAACGAGGATTCTTAGGCCTATTTCCGGCACGTATACGTGTCGCTCGTCCCCAAGGGGTTAATATTAAATAATCCTGCGTTGATATCGTCATAATTTAAAAAAAAATTCTGATGACTAATTTGTCAAGTTGTATGTATAGATATTATTATTAATATTATCACAATTTAGAATAATTTTGTAAAAGAGAACGAGTTAGTATAACAATTTAGTATTATATTTTGCAATGGTCAAACTTATAGTCAGTCAAAAAGACAACCAATGAGTATCACAATTAACTGTCATTTTCTGCATTAGAAGAACATATAACCAGTCAGATTTTTTTGCACTCTCTTGAAAGCTATATTAGGTTGTAACGAAAGTTTTCTTCCAAATCCCCATTACATAATACTAATTATAATATATATAATTAACTGTAATTTTATGTATAACCGCCATTCTGCCAAACCTTCACAATGTCATACGATACAACAGAAGTATCTACAGCTGTGCACTTCATTCAGTGACATTCTGTAGCTGACATTTTGCAACAGAACTGGAAGTAAATGATTGTTCTAATCTGTTAGCGTGATAATTCCATTTCGGACATCGTGTATTTAATGATAACGATATTTTTTATAAATTTCACAACACGGTGTTATAAAAAAGTCTCTTTCGCTCAAATGCCAAAATATTTTGACAAAATATGAATAAACATATCAACGCAAACAGTTTGCACAGACCGTATTAGGCTGTGGCGGGAAACTTTCATACCGAACTTTCATACACTTCACAACCATATAATGTTTGTACAATGCTGGATAAAAAGTTGATTACCCCATAATTCTACTGTAAATATCCTATGGAAAAGGTTTACGCAACCAATCAATAACGTTCTACCTCAACAAATCTACCTTAATATAAAAGTAAGAGTATTTGATATGAAAGGCATAAAAATAGCTCACTCCAAATAAACATAATAGAACATAAATATAGTCATTGATAATGTACAAATAAATGCTGCAGAAAGCAAAAATTTTTAACGAATCTATCTTTATCATTACGTTCCAAAGAATAAGCAACTTTTTAACAACTTTATTTCCAAATATAAGTTTAACTTTTGATAACTAAGCTTTTCTTTCAGCAATTTGAAATCTTGCACTATTTCAAAATAAAAAGCTTAAATATTGACATCCTCGCTAGGTATATTCATTTCTGTCGCTTATTTCTGACATCATTTTTAAGTCTTCTCAGAGGCCACCCAAAGGAACACCGATCAACGTATTTCTATTCCAAAGCTGTACAATAATTAATTTTCTTAAGTTAAATGCACTTCTTTGTTCCTACGAGATAAAGTGCATACGGAAATGTATTATTAATAAAGTTTAATGTCACATGAGACTGAAGCACGAAGATGTTTTCGCGTGAGATACCATTTAATAAACACACTTCCTATGGTGCATTTTAATTGTTTCATCAAGAAATGGTGTTTTCGTGAAACGAGTTTTCAAAGTCTCAAATTTCGGGGTTGAGTTTCATTTAAAAATGAATGCATTTTAAACATGCAGATATTTGCCAAAAACAAACTATTCCCCAGTTTGTCGGCACATGCATATTATTTTAATGTTATGAGTTGATATTGCGTTCTGTTTTTTTTTTTTTTTTTTTTTTTTTTTTTTCAGTTAAAAACGAGTCTGGTGTTAACATCATAATAATTTAATAATTCTCTTTTTTAGAAACAATTCGTTTAGTCGGATATTCATTATCGCAATTTGCTATCATTTTCGTATCAAAAATACAGTCGGTCAGACATCGAATCTCTATAACAATTTATTATCATATTCTGTATTTGTAGAACATGTAGCCAACCATATGCTTTTCGAACTATCTTGAAAGATATTGATGAACTGGATCTAATGGAGAAAAAGATGATCACCCCCTAATAATATTGTTGCAAATAATCCTATGAAAAGATTTACGCAACCAATCAATTAACTTTCTCGCTACAAAAGAAAAAGTATTGGATCCAAAAGGCATACGAACAGTTCACTCCAAAAAAATAAAAAATAAATAAATAACAGAACATAAAATATAGTCATTGAAAAAGTACAAGTAAACGCTGTAAGTAGCAAATATATTTAATGACTGTGTTTTTACCATTGACTTTCAAAAGCACAAACAATTTTTAAACAACTTTATTTCGAAATACAATTTTAATTTTAGATAATTAATTTTTTCTTTCGACAACATCAAATCTTCCAACATCTCCACCATTTCAGAAAAAGAAGCTTCAATCCACGCTATAGGTATATTAATTTCTGTCGCTTATTTCTGGCTATACATTTATTTCATTTTTAAGTCTTCTCAAAAGCCACCTAAAATAACATCGATCAATATATTTCTATGCCAAAAGTTGTATAACAATTCATTTTCTTAATTTAAAAACACTTCTTTGTTCCTGCGAGATAAAGTACGTACGAAAATGCATTAGTTATAAAGGGGAAGGTCACACGAGACTGAAGCACGAAGGAATTTTTGCGTGAGATGCCATTTATGAAACGTTTTTCCTCTGATGCATTTTAATTGCTTCATCAAGAAATGATATTTTCGCGGAAAGAGTTTTGAAAGTCTCAAATTTCGGGCTTGAGTTTCATTAATTAATGTAATTTAAACATGCATATATTTGCCAAGAACAAAATGTTTCCGAATTTGTCGGTGTAGTTCGCTTAATATTTGGGAAAAACCATAAAAAAAACGTACTTTTTATTACAGAAATTGAATAATTATAAGGTTTTAAAATAAAATATGCAATTAGTTTTTTTTAAGGAGAAAAAAAAGATGTTATAAAACAAATTCACCTTTGTAGAAAAGGCATCATGCGAGAATTCTGTGTCTTAAAGTTTGTTTTACACCATACCAATTAATGCGAATAATAAACTTTATTTTTCACATCTTAGATGTTTATTTATCTTCATCGCACAAATTTTTACAAATAATATTTGACATATACATGAAATTTTGTTTATTAATAATTTTTTTGAGTGTGATATATTTCGAAACATGCAATATAAAGCCCAACATCACAATCAGCGCCAAAAACCAAACCCAAATGGTACTATTCAAAGACATCACACGGAAATGCCAGTTAAATTTTTCTGGTTTCAAAAGTTTTTCTAGCAATTAAATCTCCAGCCTGGAAATATGACGGGCACGAGAAATAATGAACAACACCTCAGCCCGTAATATTGACGGGAGCGAGAATTAAGGGGTTAATACATTTATCCTATTTTAGTGTTATCATAACACATATTAAATAAGCCATTTGCATTTTAGGATCATTTATCAGAGTAAAACAATTATTATTCATTACTATTTTCCGAAACAGATATGAGATAAATACTTTTGTAGAATGATTCCTTATGAAGTTGAGCTTTGTTCATTTTTTCATTAAGCTTAATAAATATGTCCGGTGTTAGTATCACCTTAATTAAATAATTCTTTTTCTTATGAATAATTTGTCAAGTTGGATATTCATATTAATATTATTGCAATTTACAAAAAAGTTCTGAATTAAAATATCATTCAAATAGACAACGAGTCAGCATAAGACTTTAGCATTATTTTCTGTAATGGTCGAACATATAATCAGTCAAAATGACAACAAATTAGTATCACTATTATGTGTCATTTTCTTTAACACATATCCGGTCAAATGTTTATTGCACTCTCTCGATTGATACAGTTGAGCTGCATGTACAATTCCGGAGAAAAAAAATTATCACCCCCTACTAACTTTGCTGCAAATACGCCTTTGAGAACGGTTTACGCAAGCAATAAATAACTTTTTCTCTACAAAAGTAAAAGTATTGTATAGAAAAAGCATAAAAACAGCTCTTTCCAAATAAACATAAACGAACATAAATTATAGCCATCGAAAAAGTACAAATAAACGTTGCAAGTAGCAAAAACATTTTATGAGTCTATGATTGGCGTCTCAAAGAACAAGCAATTTTTTTAAACTTTACTTTAATACAGGTTTATCTTTTGATAACTAATGTTTTTTCCTTCACTAACTTCAAATTCTCCAACATTTCCACAATTATAAATAAAAATTTTAATCTTGACATTCTAGTTATATTATTTTCTCCTGTTTATTTCTGGCATTATGTCTAATTCATTTTTAAGTCTTTTCAGAGGCCACTTAAAATAGCACCGATCAATATTTTCTATTCTAGAGTTGTATAACAATTAATTTTCTTAAGTTAAACACTCTTCTTTTTCTTTGTTCCGGCGAGATAAAGTGCGTACGGAAATGCATTATTAATAAAGGGTAAGGTCACACGAGACTGAAGCACGAAGGTGTTTTCGTGTGAGATGTCATTCATGAAACCCTTTTCCGCTGGTGCATTTTAATTGCTTCATCAAGAAATGGTGTTTTCGTAAAACGAGTTTTAAAAGACTCAAATTTCGGGGTTCAGTTTCATTTAAAAATTATTGATTTTTAAACATGCATATATTTGACAAGAACAAAACGTTTCCCAGTTTGTCGGTGTAGTTTTCATTTTAATAACAATCAGCAGAGCAACACGGTTATTGTTCATTACCATCTTAGTTATTATCGCAATTTATAATCATTTTCTGAATAAAACATATAGTGAATCAAATAGAGAGTGAGTGAGTATAACAATTTACTGTCGTTTTCTGTATTAGTGTAGAACATATAGCCAGTTTTTGCACTCTATATATAGTTAAAGATATAGTGAACTGGATGCGCAATATTGGATAAAAAAGATGATCACCCCTTGCTAATATTGCTGGAAATAATCCTATAAAAAGATTTAGGCAACCAATCAAGTAACTTTTTCACTACAAAAGAAAATTGAATCTAAAGTAATAAAAATAGTCCACTCCAAATTAACATAACAGAACATAAAATATAAGCCATTTAAAAAGTAGAAATAAGCGCAAGTAGCAGAAAATATTTAACGAGGTCCCTTTATCATCGACATTCCAAATCACACAAATAATTTTCTAACAACTTTATTTCCAAATAAAAGTTTAACTTTAGATAACTAAGTTGTTTTTTTCCAGCAACTGAAAATCTTCAGCAATGCCACCATTTGAAATAAAAAGCTTTAACACTGGATTCAATGCTAGCTGCGCCCATTTTAAACTTGAACGGAAAATAGACATTTAAGGAAATCAACTTTATTTTAACTTGTTTGTATTTATCCTGATATTTCTTTACAAGTTCAAATAACCACAAAGAAGATTTAAAATTACATTATTTTTGAACAAGGAATAAGGACCTTTTTAAAAATTGGGGAAATTGGGGTAGTGGATAACGACTACCGGTTTTATTTAAGTAATCGGCGTAACAATTGAATTTAGTTTATCTTGAAACATTCTTCATCAAACTTTCATACCCACTTTCTACATTTTTCTTTGTGATACATTTACCCTTGTAGAAGTAAAATACTTATTATTCGTAAAATACTGAAGTGATTAAATGACATCAGAATTTGCAAACAAATTTATATTAAAATCAGTAAAGTTTTTCCGAAAGTTCCGAATTTTCTTCACGTACTTAAAAGAAAAAAAAAATCATTCCAAAATTTTAGTGCCACTGTGTCAATTAGAAATTTAATTTTGGTCTAAAAAAGGAACCATTGCCCTATAACATCGTCAGACTATAGGTACACAAATGTAGACCTACTTTTTTCCTCACAAAAACTAACATGTTTGAATTTTTTTTACATTTGACTTCAATTCTACGTAACTGGATGTTTTTCACCTTATAACAAAAACATTAAATGGCAACATCGATGTTGATTTTCTCATAAAATAAACATAAATTTCTTCTGAGTTTTCAAAATGCTTTTATGACATTGTACCCAGAAAGTAATTTTTATAATTATTTAAATTCTGAACACTAAAACATTTTGAGGGTTTGCAGATCGTTCACTTGTTCAGTGCCCTTAAAATTGTGATTGTGGGAATTTAGATCATTAATAATTAAATTGATATTTTAGATCCATATTTGTGAACCTAAATTACCAGTTTTTTAAAGTATCAGTTTCAGAAAAGGTCCCTTTTCTGTCATCTACCACTGTAAACACAAACGCCTGAAATTCAGTTTAAAAAGTGTCTTAAATGGATGGTCACATTTTAAGTGAAAAAAGGGTGTCTTACTTTTTAAGACACTTTTTTGCATCCGAATTTAAGACATTGGAAACGTCTTAAAACGCCGCCATTTTTAAAACACTTGAAATGTCTTAAAACGCCACCAGTTTTAAAACACTTGAAATGTCTTAAAATGCCGCCATTTTTAAAACACTTAAAATGTCTCAAAAAGCCGCCATTTTTAAAATACCTGAAATGTCTCAAAAAGCCGCCATTTTTAGATATTTGAAGCATCTAAAGTGCTGCCATTTTTAAGACACTCTAAACATCTTATATGTTTTTTTTTTCTTTCTTATTTACACTGGCTGATTGACAGCAGGCTAAAACTTAGACTTACAGTCAAGCTTCAAAGCAAAATAAATGGTTGCCAATTATGGAAGACTACTACAACAGTCTGCATACTATACTGTCATAATTATTTTTTATTGCAGCAAGCCATGTGAAGTGTTGCCAAGTATATTTTAAAAATACTGGCACTTAACCTTTTTACATTAATTTTTAAGTATGAGAACATAACCAATTAAGCATAAAAAAAATTTCAAAATTACAATTTTAAATGAATCGATTTTTATTCTTACATATCTGTAGTACAACATTATTCGTCTGAAAGGACCCAATCTGCCAGGATATCCATATGACATTCCTTCTAGGAATTAAAATTATTTTATAAAAGTCACAATATTCTTTAAGTACTTTAAAAAAATATTTTCTCATGGTCAATATCCAAAACTAGCATATTTATGGGCTCATTTTTAGTTGCAGATGGAGTGCTTTGTATTCGAGCAGCTTTTTAGCCCCCGGTACGCGATGCTATTTCTTTCTCCCAGCTTATTTTGTGTCCACTCCAAAAAATAACGTTACCTTACAGAAGCCAGCAGTAAAAAAATGCAGTACGATTAAATTCCCTATAGCAATTTTTTAAACTTCTAAGCATCACACATTTTCAATTTTTATATCGTCGTATTTGAAAAAAAATGTACTTTTAAATGCAATTTGTTTGAAAACTGTATCTCCATTTATTTTTGTAATATTAATTTTATTGTAGTTTTTAGCACCATTTGTTTAATTTTGGCAACTCAAGTATTCCATTTATGTAGAAAGTAAAGGGAAAATAGTTGAAAAATAGCAATTATATCTTTTTGTTGTCATTTTCTCATAACAACCGAAAGAAAATGTATTTAAAATACGTGCTATTTTGATAAAATATAAACGAATCATTTCTGTTAAAACATGGAGCTATTATACTATAATTATACTATTAAACTATAAACTATAAACTATAATATAAACTATATTTAATTTTAAGTATCTATAGACGCTTTCAGTGTGACGTAAGTCATGACATTTTGGTTGGAAACTGACTCCAAACAAACGGTTACTATGCGTCATTTCTTTTAAATATAAATCGTGGAAAATGTTACCAGTACATATCAAGTATTAAAACACTTATATGTGAGATATAGATATAGGATATAGCTGCAACACAGAAACATAATAGAAAATAAAACATAGCAACCGTTTGTTTGGAGTCAGTTTCCAACCAAAATATCATGACTGACGTCACGACTGAAATCGTCTATATTAATGTTACAAACAAATGAAGGCATATGAATCATTAGATCGCCGGTTTTTTTGTCGAGTTTCTTTAACGACGGCATCTTTTTGCTGAATTTGTGTATTATTTTGCGATAGTGACATTCTATGCATGCTTTACTGCAGATGTTTAAGAGTGGGCCGTAAATGTGGAATTATTAAGCGGACGCGAATGACGTCATTTTACATAAAATAACAGTATGCGCTTTAAGTCTTAAAATTGAAATATATTTTGTACTATTTTTATATACATATATATATTTTTTTTTCATCGGGGGCAAGAGTAAATTCTGAAATAGCAGAATTCTTGTTCTCTAGTTTTTTTTTCTTTTCTTTTTCTTTTTTTTCAAAATTGTTGAATTATAAGCAAATAATAAAACTGAATTATTCATAAATTTTCAACTTGATACGAATTTTAGTTTGTCATTTAGACGTCATTTAGTTTATGCAAAGACAGACAATAAATATGTATCTTTAGTATTACTTTAGCTTCAGGTCTAGAGCCAGGTCAGAGGTTAAGAGGTTAAGCCAGAGATTATACAGGAAATTCAAATTACGGAATATATAACAGACCCCCAAAAATAATTGGATTTAGAGAGTTTTCTTTCCTTTTCAACACTTTCCAACATAAATGAAAAGTGTTTATGGATTCTGTTTGTCTGTCCGACCATAAGTTTCCCCGTGTTCTAACTCGCGTAAATATAGTCAGATTGCCATGAAACTGATATATAGTTTACTATGACAAATTGTTTACTATGAGATTTCCATATTTAAAATTAAGTGGGTATCATTTTCAGTTAATTTACAGGGACACGAAAAAGAATTCTGTTAAATTACGGCCTGTGTTGAAAAATCGTCTTTAATGCTATTACACTGTTCTAAACACATCGAAATTCATATATATTACTGAGATTTACTACAAAGCTCTTACAGTAAAAGCTTGTGTGCATATCTATACATCTGTGCAATCTGTGCATATAATTTTATCATTCATTTACAGGGACACACAAAATTATTTGGCTACAGCATTGTCTATGAAAAATAATTGTTGGATGTATGATTTTAGTTGCGGTATGCGTTTTAAAATTTAGTTATTCGTTTGCATATTACTTGGTACGTATATTAATTCTATTGATCATATACAGGACTACGCAAAAGATCACAAGTACATTTCAGCTTATTGACGAAAATTGCTGAATGGAATTTTCAATTGCTCTTATGAAGATACATTTAATTGAACTAACTTTTATCATACTTTTTAGTACACATATAAATCTATGGATAATATACTGTGCTGCACAAAAAATTTCGACTATTTTTCCGACTATTGATGGTAATTGCAGAAATTGTGTTTTCAAATGCGTGTTATGCATTTTCTAAATTGTTTGTTTAAACATATTTTACCTTAATAAAAGGTAAAGATTTGTTATAGTATTCTGAATATGTTGGAAATTTTTCCATAATGTATTCTAGATGCGTGATTTTTCGTTCTTGATATTTTTTGCGTATCTCTCGTAATAGAATTATTCCCTCTCTACACATTGACGTGAAAAGAAACAGACTCGTTGATTTCACCCCGTTTTGTATCATTTCGTAAGGGACGCCGACATTTGCATAAGCTAACTACTTCTGACGGCAATATTTGCATAGGCTAATTACTTCCGACAGCGACATTTGGCATCTGCGGAAAATTTATTTTTTTTCAAACCGATAAAATATGTTTGAATAAATGCATTTCAATAAAAGATCGAAATATTTTCTGTATCAATAAACGTAAACGTTATTCTGAATTGAATACTGCCATTTGCATTTTTTTACTATTATTTGTGAAACATTTAATATAGGGGACATACTTTTTTTCTGCGGCTATAAATTTAATGATACAAGTGCAGCATCTGTTTAACCTCGACACATCACCGGCCTGTTGAATCCAATGTAGCTTCAGTATTACATAATTTATATTTTGGTAAATAAAACAATATTTTTACCGAGCTTTACGTAATACAAACGAAATATTTAGCATAATATTTGAATAAAATTATAATCTAGTATTTTTGAAATGATATGGATATGGTAAAAACAAACTTGTTGGACATTGCATTCAATTCCATGTTGAAAAACTAAATTGGAAAGGCGAAAAGCTTTGGGAAAATATAAAATTTTAAAAGAAATATTTATTTCCTTTATTTTATAATTGTCTAAGCTATACCAAGACAGGAAATTAGTTTTCCATATTCACGAATAATGCATATCAATCTAAAAAATTGAGTTAGCTACTTAATTCTATAACAATAAAAAAGGAATATTTTATAAGTAGCTAGTTTTCAAAATGCTAGTACTTTAACCCTTTATCTACTGACAATACTTACCACTCACTTTAAACTTTCACCTCACAGTGAATATTATTAATAATTTAATAGTATTTTGCAAAAACATTCTTTTAACTCCACTGTATCCAGATACATGGCAGCAGTAGTTTTAGGTTTGTTATTTTGTCGAGGAAGAAGGCTATATTTGACACAGACGATGTGTTTTGTGCCGACATTTTGTACAGATTGTCTCGCTCTACTTTTTATTGCTACAAACACAGTAAAGGTTGTAAGATAAGTGTTGGATTTTTTTTATTTGCTCATTATGGTCTTAAAATACAGTTTGACTAGCTATTTTAGGTGAATGGTGTATGTAGTTGATTTAACAGTTGAATTACACGGTGTTAAAAACCGTCAATACACTGGTTGCTGGAAAAAACTTCATGTTTACTTTTCGCCTGTGTAGTTATCCATCGTTTACACCTGCTTTAAAATGTAATTATTAAAATGTAGTGTAGTAATGATTTCCCTGGTATTTCTTTTCTGTTTCATTATTATTTTTTATAGGAAATCGAACAAGTTGTGGCACCGGCTCATTTTTGCTATACTAGAAATGGCATATGTAAATTCATATGTTGCATATATGGAAATGCGAGAGAACATGTTGTCCCTGGAATATAGACGTCGCATAACTAAAGGACTGCTGTCAAGATCGAAACCTAAAAAAAAAATATTTTAACCCTTTCAGCGGCAAAGCATTTTCAATTCTAAAGTGTTGAAATAAACGATTGGCACCGGAATTTGCCAAACGATTTATTTGCAAATACGGAAAAGCCTATATTTCACATACTTATTAAATCGAAAATATTATCTGGCGCCATTTGAAATACCTTGTGGGTTTTCTGTTACGATATTTTAGTCACAGTATACTGACGGCACTTAAAAGTACCACTTTGATCAAGTACCTCTAAATAATTAAATTTCTAACGGATTTTTTTGTGTTTATGCTTTAATTTCAATGTAGTCACTGAAAAAATAATGTATGAACAAAATTGCAGTAGATCATAATGCAGTAGATAAAGGGTTAATACCATTTATTCTATTAACATTACAGAAAAGGACTTTGAATTTATTCTTTAGATTCTCGTAAAATTATTTCTTATTTCATAAAACGTTTCTTCAAGACATTTAAATAAATTGAAATTTGTCCGAGCAGCAATGACAACAATAAGGGCTGAAAGTAACGGAGTAGCGGATTTATTTGTATTAATTTATTCCTTTTCTTTATTTTATTTTGTATTCACTCAGTACTTATTAAGTTTATTCCTATTTTTTCATTCTAGTTTAACTACTAAAAGTTAATCTAAGTCTTTTCTTGATTTCTTCAATCATTTTCATTCATTTTATTTTTTAATCTTTTTGGGGCTTAAGATAGCAACTCTAAACATTATTGTTATTAATCCAGTTCCAATTTACATTTTGTCTTTCTCACACCAGATGGCAGCACAGTTATTGGTTTCATTCAGATGCTCAACTGTAGATCACATGTTAAAATAGTCTTAACCTTGTTTTCTATGCTGATATGCAGTAGTTTTGACTCTTAGTATGTCATTCAGGTATTGTGCTCTAATAATTTTTAATATCCAGTATGAGGTGTATCTTTCTTTGGATCTCTTAGCTTTTTATTATCTATTTTCTGTAATGTTTGCGTTATAAGGAGCTACATTTTGTCATTTTAGGCTTAATGCCGACAAAATTGGATGAAATAATGCATCTTCTATGAATGAACTCACAAGCTCCTCTGATGATTCTGTGAGTCATTCATAGTTTCTTATTTTACATACTGGTTTCATATGTTCATTTCTAAATCATCTTTAGAATTTTATCAATTTCTTCATATATTTGTGATTTCAAATTTATTATATATATATATATATATATATATATATATTCTTATTCTATTGCTAGTACATTAAAATAACGTAGGCAAACGTAGCCGAAGCATCTAAATTATTAACTTTAATATCTCCAGAATTTTCAATCTGCATCACATAATCAATTTTCAAATAATATTATTTCCACATAAGACTTTAAACTTTGCAACGAATTTTTTCTTGTAGAGATTGTAATTTAAGTGTTTAAACCGCTGGAACTGTTTTCACAGAAAAGGGAAAATAAACATGAAAGGCTTAAAAACAGTTCATGTGCATGTCGCGTAACAGAAGCTACTATGTACCATCAAAAAAGGATAAACAAATACCAAAAATAGAGCGTGAAAATTTTTAACAAGAGTCTCTTTATCATTGAAATTCAAAAGCGCATAAGTAATTTTCCATCAACTTTACTTTCAAATACAAATTTAACTTTTGGTAACTAAGTTTTCTTTCAGCGATTGCAAATCTTCTAACAATACCCACAATTTAAATAAAGAAAACTTCTGAATCACTTACAAACTAGATGCGTTCAGTTTAAACTTGTCACCTTAAACAAACATTTAAGGAAATCAACTTTATTTGAGCTTGATCGTATTCATCATGATACTTTCTCACAAATTCAAACACCACAAAAGAACTTTAAAATTACCTCGCTTTCTAACAAGCAGTAAGCTCCAGGGTCTTTGTTTACGTCATCTGCGTAACAATCGAATTTATTTTAACTTCAAACATTCTTCATCAAACTGTCTGAACCACCATCGGCACTTTTCGAATCTTGTGTATTTAATCTAAGCTAGCTTTTAAACGAGAAAATCGAGTTACAGAAAACAAGAGAGAACTCGAACTATTTGGATTTGTTGAATTCCTTTCCTTTTTCTTTATGTTTCACATCCCTCGCGCTAGAATAATCCACTCATCACTGATCGACGTGATGTGAAACAGTATCGCTCATTTGAGAAAGGTTTTGTGCCATTTTGAATGCAGACGCCGATATTTGCATACGCTAACTGCTAGTGACACAGACATTTGACATCCGCTGGATGACATTTATTTTCTTCGAACCGATAAAATACGTTTGAATAAATGTATTTCAGTAAAAGATCGGGAGGTTTTCTGTATGAATAGAAAATCACTTTTATGTTTGGATGCGATAAGAAAAAGAACGCTGAGGAAAATGCCATGGGTGCCATTTCAAGCGAATAAAATAGAAAATGCTTAAAGGAATAAAACACATTTGGTTGGTTGGTTGTATATTTATTTTCTGGTTTGGGCACTACAAGCGTCCGAAAAAAACTATTCAGGTAAAATATTTTGCTTTTATATTTTATAGTCGTACATACTACGTCAAAGTACGAAATTACCTGTTATAGAATTTTGTGAATTAAGACATAGTACAGGATGTTCATAAATAAATGACCGTACTTTAACATTTAAATTTTCAAAACTGTTACAGATATTATAATAAGTGATATATAAAAATAAAGAAAGTCCAACCAAGTTTTTTTTTTTTTGTTACAAATGTTCTATGTGTAAACTTTTCATGACACGACAAATTTATAATCATGTTCATTCCATACATTTTGCTATTTTACACTGTCAACGGTTCTTAATGCAGAACTCATGCGTTCTTTAAGTTTTATTTAAATCAGAAAACAAATGTTCTATGTGTGAACTTTTTGTAACAGTACAAACGTCTAATCTGTAATCATGTTCATTCCATACATTTTGCAGTTTTATATTGTCAACGGTTCTTAATGCAGCACTCATGCTTCCTTTTTTTTTATATAAATCAGAAAACAAATGTTCTATGCGTGAACTTTTCGTAACACTACAAACATCTAATTTGTAATCATGTTCGTTCCATACATTTTGCAGTTTTACACTGTCAACGGCTCTTAATGCAGCCCTGATGCGCTCGGCAACTTTTTTTTTTTTTTTTTTTTTTTTTTTTATCAGAAAACATATACATTTATAGTTTTAAGCAAGTATTATTCCTATTTCACACAAAACAAGGATTTAAAATTTGAAAATCCCTATAAAGTATTATTTTCGTAAAACCATAAAATTTAATGTATCAGAGCATCTTTTTCCTCGATTCCCATGAGATTCACCCTTCTGTGTCCCTTTCTGCACCATAAATATCAGAGCCTCTTTTTCCTCGGGGCCCCGGGGATTTCCCCCTTCTGTCCTCGGTCTCTGTATAAACTGCTCTTAAAATGATTGTGTGTAGCATAAACTCTGTTAAAAGAACATTATGACCATAAACATTTATTAAACAACACCAGGAAACTTAGAAAAACCCCTTTTCTATTAAATGAATATACATCTAAAATAATTTCATTCTTAAACCTTACTCACGTCCAAATTTAATATTTTCAGAACTCTTTTCGGTGACAACTCATTTCTAGATGAAGCAATTAAAATGAACTAGGGTAAGAAAGTTTCATAAAAGACTATTCACGCGAAATCGCTTTCGTGTGCCAGGTTCACGTGACATTTCTGTTTATTAATAATTGATTCTCGTACGCACATTATCTCGCCGGAACAAAGAAATGTGTTTAACAAGTATGACAATTAATTTCTTCACAACTTCTCTCGAGAAATTTATTGATCATCGCTTTTTTAAGCGTCTCTGAGAAGACTTAACTAGTCGGAAATCGTACGCCAATTTTGGCAAATGAGGTGCGTTTGTACTATAACTAGTTTTATAACCTCCTGAGACCCTAGCAAAATATAATGCATATATATTTTTCAATATGAGTTTTTTTCAACAAATAGGCATCAAAAATAATGTTTTTAAAGAAATTAATAAATTTCGATTTTTTAAATTTCTTTTACAACACATACATCTAAATGGATGTTCAGGTCATAACTCCTTTTAAAATAATTTAAAAAATGCTAAAAGTATGGGAAAGAATAGAATTTATTATAAAGAACATAAGGTAAGTATTAACATCTGCTATTAAAATTGCAAAAGAAAAAAAAAATAGTTTAAACAAATTAAAATAACATAAAAACGAAACTTACCAGCAGAACGTAGAATTCCAACATGACTCATTTATTACGCCATTTTGTAAACAAAGTAGTTACCGTTGCCAAAATCCAAAAGCTGAATGTTGATTTTTGGTTCATACATTACCCTGCCAAACTGGTTTTAGATTGCTACAAAGAAATTTAACGCAATAGAAGGAGAAAGCAAAACATCCATTTAAATGGATGCAAGGTCTTAGAAGGATAAATGTATTCAGATCTTGGTGCAATAGGTATTGCACTTTTATGCAAAAATACATGAATACAAAATTTATTACGATTATACACATTAAATTCGGTAATAAGGAAATAATATGACTAAATTTTAAATAGGACGTAA
Source organism: Maratus speciosus (assembly GCA_963932465.1). NCBI lineage: Eukaryota > Metazoa > Arthropoda > Arachnida > Araneae > Salticidae > Maratus > Maratus speciosus. The sequence continues at coordinate 374,722,481 of OZ010798.1, read as the reverse complement.
TCCCCATGGCAACCTAGAATCATTATCTATCATAGGATATCATTGAAATAATTACGTATGATAGGATTTAATAGAATAAAGAAAGCTTTTATTAATTTCTTTTTAAGCTTCGATTCGATTTTCTTAAAATTTGAAAAGACTCGACAAAATTCTGCAAGGAGTAAGTATATTTAATTAAAAACCATTCGGTTGAGTAGTTTTTGCGCTATTATATGCTGACAGATGGACGGACCAGACGACTGCTCTAGGTGCCAGGTATTTATATAATTACGATAGCACCTAAAAATTAAACGAAGATAATTGTCAGATAAAAACGAGAAAAGGTATACACAGGTGGTCCTAGCATGAACTGAACTATTTAAGATTGAGTAACAAATAAGCGGTGAGAGCTACTGAAATTATTCTTGTAGGACATTAATATGTGAAGTGGGGACTACATATTATAGGCTTCATTGTTTTAGTTCCAAATATTAGCAACAGATAGCGCTACACAGTCTCAAACTGTCATACTGTTAAAAAATAACCTTGCAATTTCATAACGGAAACCATGTTTTTCGAGGTTCAACAACTAAGCAGAATAATGGCTAAAATCTGAATGAAGAAACCTTGATCCATTTTCGCATGTTAGTCTTAAAATTCCATGAATGACTGCACACACGAAATCGCTTTCGTGTTAACCTGACTTTACTCTTTATTAATAATGTATTTATTTCTGTATGCAAGTTTTCTCGCCAGAAAAAAGAACTGTGTTTAACATAAGAAAACTTATTGTTTCGCAGAACGGAAACCATATTTTTCGAGGTTCAACAACTAAGCAGAGTAAAGGCTAAAATCTGAATGAAGAAACCTTGATCCATTTTCTTATGTTAGTCTAAAAATTTCATGAATGACTGCACACACGAAATCGCTTTCGTGTTAACCTGACTTTACTCTTTATTAATAATGTATTTATTTCTGTATGCAAGTTTTCTCGCCAGAAAAAAGAGCTGTGTTTAACATAAGAAAACTTATTGTTTCGCAGAATGGAAACCATATTTTTCGAGGTTCAACAACTAAGCAGAATAAAGGCTAAAATCTGAATGAAGAAACCTTGATCCATTTTTGTATGTTAGTCTTAAAATTCCATGAATGATTTCATACGCGAAATCGCTTTCGTGTTAACTTGACCTTACCCTTTATTAATAATATATTTATTTCTGTATGCAAGTTTTCTCGCCAGAAAAAAGAACTGTGTTTAACATAAGAAAACTTATTGTTTCGCAGAACGGAAACCATATTTTTCGAGGTTCAACAACTAAGCAGAATAAGGCCTAAAATCTGAATGAAGAAACCTGGATCCATTTTCTTATGTTAGTCTAAAAATTTCATGAATGACTTCACACACGAAATCGCTTTCGTGTTAACCTGACCATACCCTCTATTAATAATGTATTTATTTCTGTATGCAAGTTTTCTCGCCAGAAAAAAGAACTGTGTTTAACATAAGAAAACTTATTGTTTAGCAGAACGGAAACCATATTTTTCGAGGTTCAACAACTTGCAGAATAAAGGCTAAAATCTGAATGAAGAAACCTTGATCCATTTTTGTATGTTAGTTTTAAAATTCCATGAATGACTTCACACACGAAATCGCTTTCGTGTTAACCTGACCATACACTCTATTAATAATGTATTTATTTCTGTATGCAAGTTTTCTCGCCAGAAAAAAGAACTGTGTTTAACATAAGAAAACTTATTGTTTCGCAGAACGGAAACCATATTTTTCGAGGTTCAACAACTAAGCAGAATAAAGGCTAAAATCTGAATGAAGAAACCTTGATCCATTTTTGTATGTTAGTCTTAAAATTCCATGAATGACTTCACACACGAAATTGCTTTCGTGTTAGCCTGACCATACCCTCTATTAATAATGTATTTATTTCTGTATGCAAGTTTTCTCGCCAGAAAAAAGAACTGTGTTTAACATAAGAAAACTTATTTTTTCGCAGATTCTCGTGAAAATTTTATTGATCGGAGCTATTTTCCGTGATCTGAAAAAAGATTTACAAATGAAATGATGATGGCTATTTAAAAAATAGACTGCAACAGGATATTTCTTTTATAATAATTTTCGGTATTTTTTTTTTTTTTGGGGGGGGGGATATACAGTAAAACCTCCCTAAAGCGACCACGTTCCGTTCCAATAAAAATTAGTCGCTCCGAGAGGTGGTCTGTTAATGGAGGTCATGTTTAAATCTAGATTTTAAATTGTTCAAAAAATGTAAGAATTAATGTTACTAAAATTTATTTTTCACATTAGGAAAAAAATATAAAACTTTAATTATCAAAACAAAAGTTAATTACTTAAGTTAATTACTGGATAGTTTAAAAAATGAATACATTAACGTTTGCTTTGATTTTACGGTTACGGTTTTACCTTTTATAATTTGTACTTCCAAGTTCTTTCAAATTTCAGTAAATAAATGCAATTTTTTTTTTTTACTTTAACAAATAATGACGATTTCATTAGCATATCTATTTCTTTGAGAGTTTCCTGACAGAATAGGGCAAGGGGAGTTTATTGACCATCATTTTTTAATTAGTCATCAGAGTTAAATTCGTTACCTAAAAAGGCATAAAGGGGTTTGAACACTTAAAAGTTACCGGAATTTAAAAAAAATCTATACTTAGTTTAGAAGTTTGATGAATAATGCGCTCTCCGGGATTATTTTTTTAATAAAACCTTCTTCAAGCGATCAGGAAAAAACGGAATTTGTTTCATTTTCTTCAAAGAAATGGGTCGCCCATGGAGTGAGTTCAACTGGGATGGTCTCTGAATGGAGGTAAAATTAGTATTGAGCCTATGGAAATAAATTTCTATCCATGAAGAAATTATCGTTCAGGGAGGTGGTCGCACAGGGAGGTTTCTCTGTATCTGATTATTTTACAAGAGAACGAGGATATGGCAGGAGCGAGCCGTTAAAATTAGAAATAGTACATTTAAAAAAAAATCCCTGCCATCTCGGCCTACAGGCGAGGAAGTAAAGTTTTGAAAATTATTAAACTTGTTACTTTCATATTAGTTGAACGCCGCCGGTGGCTAATAAGTAATAACGAAAGAAATAACCAAATATTTCACTGTTTACACCAATATTTGTTATTTTGATTACTTTAGCATTTAAGTTCATAGTTTGGCTAATTTTCTTTATTTGTTAAACTTATGTGTTAATAATTTTTTTCGAAGTTTTATATTGTTATAGAGTATTAGCTGGGAACAACTTCTGAACAATTTTTACATATTGTTTTAAGTACAAACTGATTAATCTTTTATCAGTGGCCTGAAAGCAATAGAGATTTTTTTTAATCATGCTTGAGAATTATTTGTTTAAAGATTTATGAAAATCAGTAAATTAAGATGCAGTTTTTAAATAAATTGCATCTTTTTTCTATTTGACGGTGGGAAAAAATTGAAATTGTGTGTTTTTTAAAAAGTTTTTAAAAAATGCACTAAACGAGAAATACATTGCTCTCAATGTTTCCACCGTCGGTCTGACGTCAGCGTTACATCATGTCGGGACCATGTTTTGATTTATATTAGTGATAGCCAGAATAGAGCGAAAGGAAGCTTAATACAATAACTAATAAGCATTTTCTCAGATTCATCAAAACTCCAAAAACTGTCTTTTCCTAAAAAAAAAAAAAAAAAAAAAAAAAAATTAAAAAAAATTAAAAAAAAAATGTAACACAAATATAGAAATTTTCAAGAATTTTATGTCTTATCCTTTCTAAAAATGTATTCATTTGCAGCTTATAATTATCAGTCTCGTGTGTAACATTGCTTTCACATCTTCTATTCTTTTAATTAAATAATCAGAATAAAGTGCCAGGTAACTAATCAAAGATAATCTATTTTTCTTACTGCTGATATGACAAAATCGATTACGATCTAACTGAATCAAAACAATATCTGACGGATCGGCTTGCCAGACTTATGGAACTCAGAAAGTTGTATGGAGTTTCTATAACTGAGAATTTGCTGAAGTTTAGAAATAAATGTTTAGGGATTATTTATTGCAATTGTGAAGAAATATATTCTTTTCTCACATAATTTATACTTTTGTTGACTTCAAAGCTATAGTTATGATTAACTTCCCTTTTTTTAGCCTTATTTTTCACTGCTTCTTACAGAATGTAGCAAAAGAGAAAAAGCTATATTTATTATTACACTCATGGAGCAAACCAACGCTTGAAATTTGTCCAGCATATTCATTACAATTGGTTTGTAGTCAGGATCCTTGTACACAGGAATTTACTGCGACATCTTTGAAGGCCGCCCAAGCTTCTTTTTCTTCTGTTGTCATGCTATTCTCAAATTCTTTATCCTTCATAAGCTTGCGGATATTTGTACCAACAAAGATTCCTTCTTTAAACTAGTCTTTGGATAAACCTGGAAACTTTTTGCACAGGTATTTGAAACAATACAATTTTTGGCTCAACTAAGCTGTTCCGAATCACATTCTTGGTGCCTTGTTTAAGATTTTGTCTTTTCCGTCATTCTTTTTTTAGTCTTATGACGGCTGTCACACTCACAAATGAAACAAGGGTACTTTGTGTATCCACCTTGTTGACCAAGAAGCATGGAGATAACTTTCAAATCGCCGCAAACGGTGAAACCGAAATCGGCATATTTTATTTTGTTGAGGACGAGAGCCAGGTTTTCATAGCGTTCTTTTAAACGCACTGAGTGTCCAACTGGTACAGATGCTTACTGGTTTCCGTAATGAAGAAGGACATCTTTAAGGCTCCTTTTTGATGAATCTATACACAGCCTTCATTCATCTTTATCGTAGGTGATATTAAAAGTGCTCATTAATCCGTGAACATCAGCACAATAGACCAGGTTCACCTCTTCCTTAAAGTACTTAACGAATTCCTTTTCTCGATTCCTGTACCAATAAAAAGAGATTCATTTATCCAATAAGTTTTTTCTTTCAATCTGGAGCTCAACAACTCAGATGCTCTTTCGAAAGGCCCAAATTTCTAGGCAGATCATTAAGTTCAAACTGAGACATGGACTGAGGTGAATCGCTTCCTTAGGGCTTATAATTCGGTATAGGAGCCTTGAACTTCTGAATGTTCCGAGTCTTAAGACTCTGTAGAGATGACTGGCAATTCAATTGGAGGCAAAGGTACTGGCATATCAGGTCCATGAGGAACCGATGAACCATGAGGTACAGTCAATGGAGTGTTCCTAAAAATACAAGTAAAATTGAATTTTTCAAGAAAACGTGACGTGATAGAATTTTTTCATTATTATTTTTTAAATTAGCACCAAGAAATACATAAAGTTCAGCTAACAATCCTCTTGTATTTTTTCCATCCTAGGCTTGTATTATTTTCTCAGACTCAGCAAAATCCAAAAACTGTTGTTTCCTTAGAAGAAAAAAAAAATCTTAATACAAATTTTGAAACTTTGAAGCATTTTATGTCTTCCCATTTCTAAAAATGTATTCAGTTGCAGCTTATAATTACCAGTCTCGTGTGTAATATTGCTTTCATATCTTCTATTCTTTTAATTAAATAATCAGAATAAAGTACCAGGTAGCTAATCAATAATAATCTAATTTTCTTACTGCTGATATGACAAAATCGATTACAATCTAATTTAATCAAAACAATATCTGACTATCGGCTTCACACGATTATCGTATTCAGAAAGTTGTATTGAATTTCGGTATCTTGTAAATGTGCGAAAGTTTAGAAATAAATATTTAGGGGTTACTTATTTGAATTATGAGAAAATATGTTCTTTTACCACATAATTTATACTTTTGTTCATTTCGAAGCTATAGATGTGCATAATTTTCCCTTTTACTGCCCTTGTTATTAAAAAAATAAATATTGTAATAGAAATTTTTTTAGACTTCCGGTTTTCGACGGATTTACATGTTTTAGCAGTCAAAGATCCCGAAAAACATGTCTATACAAAATGTCTGTCTGACTATCCGTGTGTCCGTATGTCCGTGTGACCTCTTTGTATAATCGAAAAGTGTATGAAATTATACATTGAATTGAATGAAATTTTTTGTGTATATTTTCCGCTATGGCCAGCAGGTTCTCATTAAATTTGGAAATATTACGCCTGAAAGGGGCGCTGTAATAGAGCTTTTTGTGCCATTTTTAATATTGTATCATCGAAAAGCGTTTGAAGATATGCATAGAATTGAACCAAGTTTTATGCGTATGTTTTTGGCTTTTGTTTATGCAAATTTGGGGAAGGGGCTCAGAAGGTGCATAGTATTAATAAGTGGTCACAGGCCTTTCCAACAATATGTCGCATGTGGGAGTCGGTAAAATTTGGATTAATGCCCCTCTTTGGGTCTACTATCGCGCTACATAGAATACATCCTCCCCCCTCTCTTTGAAATACCGATTGCAAAAATGTGTTACTGTGCACACTGAGCTACTTATTAGTAAGTTATTAGTTACTTTATTACTCAGTTACTTACTCACATTTTTTACTTACTATGACGGTTAATAACGATCGGGCATACTGATAATTACAATTAAAAACATTAAGAAAGTCTGACTACTTTTTATTACACTTTCTAACAAAGTTGTAAAGTGTTTATGAATTTGGTTTGTCTGCCCGTCTATCTGTTCATGCTTTAACTCACGAAAATATACTCGGATTTTCATGCAATTGATATATGTTAATGATGTTTACCATACTGGTATTGAAGATGAAGTGTGTAGCATTAATAGTTCATTTACAGGGAAATTCAAAAGAATTTTGTTACATTATGGTCAATGCGAAAAAATCTTTTGCAGAGTATTTTATTGACATTATGCTATTTCAAATGTATTGAAATTGATATAAATTACTGAATTTTACTACAAGATGATTACTATAGAATAAGGTATTCATAGCATTTGTCGTTCATTTACAAAGACACACAGAAGCAAATTTTTTACAATACTCTCTTTGAGCAAAAATTATTGCAAGTGCGTTTTCAATTTCGTTATGCACTTTGAAGTGTAACTACCTTTTTACATGTTACTCGTTGTGTATGAATTCTGTACCTCGTATACAAAGCTGGCACAAAAAATTGATGTACCATTCTCCTGATTAGCGGAAATCGGTGAAGGGGAATTTTCAACTGAGGTATGTATTTTTGAATGCATGTAGTTAATAGATACAAATCTATATATCATATACAGAGCTGCTCAAAGAATTCGGCTGTAGATGGGAATTGATGAAACTGGGTTTTCAAATGTGTTATGCGTTTCCAAATCGTTCAATTAGACATCATATTCCAACTTATTAAACTGATAGGTTTTGTTACATTATTTTAAATGTGTTGGAAAGTGGTTCATAATCGATGCTTGACGCATGATTCTTCTTCCTTGTTTTATATTAAGTTTAACACTCTGGAAGTACTATTGGATAAACTTTACAACATAATTTTTAATACTTTGATTCGTTGACTGCTGCAGAGCTTGATGATATCTTCCTTTAAGATATTAGTTATGGTTTACTGGTACCAATGCATATCAGATAATGAATGTTTAGAGAGGCTTACAATATTTACAAATTTTCATTTCCGTTTTTAGGTTTTAAAAAAGGGAGAGCAAAACGTAATGAAAAAATAAACGTATAATTTGTCTATTTTTGAAATAAAATAAACTACTTTGTTCCGCATCCAAAAAAAATTTGGAACGTAGATTTTTTTAAGATCTTTATTTTTGCTATTTCGGTTTTGTTTCCTTTTTCATTAAGCTGAGTATTTATGGCTTCAGTATGGAAGATAATAATAAAATAAATAAAGTGAAAAGGAGAACGAATTTTTCAACTACTCAAACAATTACCCCTAAAGCTTTTGTTTTCCTCGATTGGAAATCCCTGACAAGCTCGACAGTAAAGAGAAGCTATTGAAGGTTCTGAGATCGATAAACCTGACAAATTGATCGTCAGATATAGGTGACGTTTGGCTTTTGTTAGATTCCAATCCAAGTATATCAGAGGCAAGAAAAGTAGATTATATATTTTATCGCGTGGTGGTTTTTTCCTAAAATTAAACTTTGAAGGTGCGAGGTGTAGAACGTGCACGTGATACACGAAGATTTGGGATTCCACAGCACTACACTTAACCGTTACTTGGGCAAGACTCAAAACTAAAATATTTAAATTAATTTTTGTCTCATAATACTAATAATATATTAAATTTAAAAAATCAAAAAACCCGACTGCGTAAAAAGCGAACTAATTCATTATTTCTCATCAATATGAAACTATTTTTTATATTACTTACCTTTTTTTTATTTACTTGTATTGATAACTTTTAAGTTGTATTTAATTATAAGCTCCTACCTACAAACACTCTTTTGATGGGCCCATAGATGTCTATTATGAAGGTTAGAGTTACAGTAAAGGTAGCAATCCAAAGTACACAACTTCCCGGTTGTGTAATATTTAAACGGAGCTTCTGACTACAAAATGGTCAACGAAACATCGTCTTCATTTTGAAAGACCTATCCAATGATATGCCACTCAATATGCGTAAATTTTTTTTTCGTCTCTACCGCCATTTTTTATTTTACGACCGCTATTTTTAATTTATAAAAACAAAACCTATTCTATAACCATCGGAAGATTAAGACGAATTGATAGAGACCTCATTCATAAAAATCCATCCAGCCGTTGGGATGTTTCGAGGGTATAAAGAAATCCACATACACAGATACGCGTGAAACACATAACCCTTCTTTTCAGTCGGGTAAAAACCCTTAAAATACATTATAAAACCCATAATCTAAAAGAAAATTTTGTTTACCTATAAACGAAAGGTGTGTTGGAAATATGCTTCCCAACGTCTAAATAGTAAACAACGAAAGTGGTAAAAATATCTCTGCCTGCTTGAGGCACAAAATATCTCGCTTACAACTAAAAATGCAACTATGATTTCCGCTTTATAATACTAAAAACACTTTAAGTATATTGTATAAACACAATTAAAAAAAATTCTTTACCTTGAATTTAATAGGAATTAGAAATATTTTTCCCATTGCCTAAACAGTAAAGTACAGAGTTGGTAAACATATGACCTTTTCTTGCTTGAGGTACAAAATATCCCACACACAATAAATGTAATAATACAATAAATGTGAAATAATAGATGAATAAATGCAAAATAAAGGGCTTTTAACTAAAATTTGGTTTCTATAAATATTATAATTATTTCTAGAAAAAAATCACATAAATGGAAAACAAATGTTTGCAAGAGCAAAAATAATTATGTAAACATTAGAGACCATAGGGAAATAATTTTCCAGTTGCCTTGAATAGACTTTACAAAAAAACGTAAACGATTAAAAAACAGTAAACGATTTACCAAAATATTTTTTATATGGAATTGTGCAAAATATTATAAGCATACAAGAAAAAACAATATTTCTTATCTTCCCAAGCGAAAACTATATTTTTTTTGCACAAAACTATATTATTTTTGCACAGAAACTATCACACTTTGGAATCGAAATTACATATCACAAAAGACAACATACCTTTTCTGAAAGTACTTCTGCGGGTGCCGCCATTTACTGGCATGTTTTGTTAACCCCGAAATTCCCGCTTTCTTTACCGGAGAAAATTTATGCGGGAAGTAAAATTCTTAAGACTATTTTGGCATAAAAAAGTAAGTGGTAATACATATTACCACTACCCGGGTAAGGGTTTTAATAGAGAATATCTAGTCATCAATCAATCAATCAAGAATCAATTACCTATTCAAGAACAGTCTTAAGGCTGTCCTCAAATACAAAAGGGCGACTTTATGGTACAAGTTTTAATTAACTTTTGTTCGTAAATGCATAAAACTGACGGGTGTTGTTATTCAAAAACTATGTAATCGAAAGACGTTTTCTATTTTTTGTAAACACAGTAGATCTTTCAGAAAGTATTGCCAAAGATTGAGTTTTGAACCTAATTCCCTGACGAAAGCTCAAAACCTAGTCAACGAAGAGAGAAAAACGCCTTGACACGTGATCAGAAACCCTTATAACTCGAAAGGAAATTTATTTATCAAAAATAGGAAAAATCATTTCGATTCCAAATCGCTTCCATAGTCAGTTCTGCCACATTTATAACTTTACGTTTAAAAATGTATACGGCATTGTATCAGAAAGTGTCGCGCTTGTTGAGTAGTGAACTTGAGAACAGTCTTAAGAAAAGCCCATGCAATAAATGGCAGGTACTGTTTAGGGAACAATGCTGATGGGAAGAATAAAAAAACCCATAACTCTCACTGTAATAGGCCTAATTAAAAAAAAATAACCGGTCGAGTGCGAGTATTATTCGCGTACAGAGGGTTCTGTACAATGAATATACGAATTAGTAACTATGGGCATTGAATTACACAAATACATCATTTAATGTTGTTATCTAGGCATTAAGAGGCTACTTCAGTCAAATGGAAAGACCCGTTCGCTAATGTTAATCCTATGGAAGAAATTTATAAAGATATCTCGGTCGCATTTCAATATTTTTAAATGATTTCTTTTGCATTGAATAGTTGAGATCGATCTGTATGCAGGCCGTTTTTTACTTTTTCAATTTTGTTTACAGGTATTTCTTATGAAGACATTTTCATTTTCGGAACCGGTTTTGAAAGTAAAAGCATCCTCATAAAAAATATCTACAATCAAAATCGAAAAAGTAAACAACGGCCTGCATATAGATCGATCTCAACTATTCAATGCAAAAGAAATCATTTAAAAATATTGAAATGCGACCGAGATATCTTTATAAATTTCTTCCATAGGAATAGCATTAGCGAACGGGTCTTTTCGCCTGACTGAAGTAGGGCCTTAAAAGTCGGTGGCGCATAGAGTACGCCGCCCGTGTCTTTATGTATGTCCAAACCGCCCGTGTCTTTATGTATGTCCAAACCGCCCGTGTCTTTAAGGGTTAATATCTCGGGTAAATAACGACAATTTTTTCGAAAATCATTATAAAGAATCCATTTATACTTCTACTCCTCAACTCCTTTGCTGAACATCCGCGAATTGGAAATTGTGTGTAACGTAAAAATGCGATTTTCTCAAAATACTATGTGACCTAATAGTAATCGCTATAGTTTTCCTGCAAAGTTTAAATTAACTTCTACTAGACCAAATTTTTTCATAATTTTAGTTTCAGTAAATTCAGAAGTAGAGGAGGTGGGGGGTGGGAGCAACATATTTCTGCATTACATTTTTGACTATATGTCTGAAAATTTAATACCTAAAATTAAAAGAAATGTATTTTTCAGTTCGTCATTACGAAAGCTTTCGTACCGTACACTACACGCTTTACAAAGAAAAGATTTTTTTTTTCAGGTAACTTAATTAGACGCTCTACATATTTCATAAATATATTTATAAATGGTTAATAATCTATAAATTTGTGGGTGAATATCTTTTCTTACGCCAGCCAATTTGAACTTTCCGCGTTTCATAGTTGACTAGTAAAATGGCTGTGACAGACGGACAAGCAGACACAGGAGTGATCTTATTAGGTTAGTTGGGGTAACTGGGCCATAGGCTATTTTATAAAAAACCGTTGATGTATTTTAAGTTTTAGCTTTTGTGAACAATGCCCCTTAACCTTTACTTCCTAAAACAAAGTGTGTCAACTCAATCATAACTCTCTCTTTGCTGCGATAGGTTGTTGAAAATTTACGTTTCTTTTTTAAAAAACAACGTCCATTTGGTTGAACTTCCTCGGCCTTTTATTCAAATAGTGTAAGTACTTTTATTAAACAATCTATTTTTTTTTAAGATTAGGCATATAAATACGTTAATATTATTAGGTATCTATACATATTTACTTCATGTTTCAAATGTAAGACCGGTGTCCCAGTTACCCCATAAATGTTTCAAGAATGGGTTAACTGGGACATGTATCCGGGGTAACTGGACCATGCTGGATCCAGTTACCCCAGTAGTTATAAATAATTTTTTTGTGTTTCTCTTACTACGGGAAGTAAATTTCTCCATTGTTTTTTGCTCACAATAAAGAAAATGATAGAATACCTTATAAAAATTATGTAATGAAATTTAAAAAAAGCATACTGAGTGGTATCAAACCAAATTTCTTGGCCCCTTCAGAGGCGGTGATGCCGTTATGGCATCACTTAATTTTAATTCCTAACTGCCACATTGGCATACATATTAGTTGGGCAACTTCGTAAGGTAAGAACTTCCGAAATATTAAATGTAATTAACTAGTTGAAAGTCAGATTTTTAATAATATTGCCAAAGTTCATTCATAGATGGCGTTAGGTGTCATAACTGACGCTATCGCTTAACGAGCGGAGGTGTTATTCAATGGCCACCATGATCACAAGATCTTTAACCTCTTGATTTCCTGTGTATGGGGTTTTGTAAAGGATCAAATGTACAAGCCGCCGCTTCCTGCATTCAATCCTGAAGTAAAATCAAGAATCTGCACTGGAATTAATTTGATCGACGGAAACATGCTGACAAATCTGTGGCAAGAAATGATTTACCAATGGGACATTTGAAGTTGTCTTCCCTTTATTTAAACATAGATTTCTGCGATTAAGTAAGGCGATGATTTCTCTGCGAAATGACTGGTTACAAAAAGTCATAGAAGTTGGCCGGTATGACTATATACCTAATATAACGTGAAGTTGGGTTATGTCAAATATTTTGCCCTGAAAAAATCTGCATAGATGATGTTATTTATTTTATTAAAACCTAAATGAATTTTAAAAATATACATCGTAAACTTATCTATATATATAAAAGAAAGTCTGGATTTTGTATTAATCAACGCGCAGCCCAAACTACTGAACCTAAAATCTTGAAATTTGCGATAAAAATACTTCTTATGACATTGAGTGCCGCTAAGAAAGGATTCTCTAAAATTCCACCCCTAAGGGGGGTAAAAAATAGAACGAACTTTTAAAAAATTCCTTAAAAATCTGATTTTATAGTTATTTTTAAACTGATAACAAATTTTAGTGTATTTTTGTATGCTGAATCGAATGGTATTAACCAAATTATTTTAAATCTAATAGTTCATGAGATATTTCATATTTTTCTAATTTGGCGCTATCTTTGGCGTCAAAACCTCAAATATTCAAGTGATAATTTCTAAAAACTCATTCTCTTCATTCTGTTACTATAGTAAGGGAAGAAATTCAAATTGAATAATTTTTTAATCAATTCTTTTGCTTAAATATTTAAAACAACTATGTCAGTTAGGAAAAAAATTATAAACGCTTCAAAAACGAAAACTGAATAATAATACAAATAAAAAAACTGTTCTACTTTTTCGTTCTATCAACACTATGCCAAAATGTATGGTATCGCGCCATTTATTTCTACGATTTCTACCCTTAGCGTGCAAACGATTTTTATTACAAACCGTGCCAAAGATTAACATTTGCTATTTATTGAACGTGAATATTTTTTATGAGTATTATTCCACCGTAATCTCGTAAAACTTTTTAATTTGTTATTTTTTGAATAGAAAATATTTAATTTTAAATTATAACTTACATTTGTTACTGACACCGACATGGATTTTACGATTTTGTAGTTACTTGATGACGAGGAAGGTGTAATAAAATCATTTCAGAACTTAGGAATTATACCTATAAAAATGTTTTGTTAAAAACGTTGAACGTCTTCATTCAAAAAATTAAATATTTATTGCAATGACAGATATGCTTCTTACGTACGCCACGCTACAATGATAACCTGAAAGACATTTACAATTCGAGACCTGCAGATTAAATTGACTTTATTTTATTATTTTATTGTAAAATATTTATTTTTTCTTTTATTTTAAGTATTGATTTGTATTGATTTAAAAAAATAGTTGTGAAAGTCTGTAATTTTCAAATGTTATATATTTTAAATGCTCATTTTTGTATCAACAAAATTATTTTTTTTTCAAATGTTTCAGTTCATTTTGCGCTAATTATTATGCTTGGTGACAACGGTGTTGGTATAACGGGAAAATACCAAAACAGTTACTGATTTTATTTAAAATACAAAGAAAAAGGGTTTAATAAGAAATAAATATTATAAAAGGGAAATATTTAATTTAAGTATGAAATCAATGTTTGTACTGTTTAAAAACGTGTTCACATTCAAAGGTTTAAAGAGAAAAATATTTTGCAATTTGCCATTTGCTTCTATGGATAAAAAGAAAAAATGGATACTTTTATGTTAGCCATGCATAAATCTCGCCAATAGTATTTTATAAATCGCAAATACCAATACTTACAATTTTACTCATCATCATCTACTATATTTACAAAACGCTAATTCTTATTTCATTCTGATTGACTATAACTCAGGTTCTACTGAACATAATTTTGTAGAATGTACACTGTTAGTTAAGTAATTTGTTTTAGAAGTGCTTTAATGTAAAAAAAAATAGTTCTACTCTACTTTGAATTAGTGATAAGTACAGGACTTTTAAAATTAGGTGAACCCGATTATGAAAGATTACCTTTAATGTAAAGTTCTACTAAGTGGATTTTGATGCTATACCTGAAAGTTCTCTGTGGTGTAGTAAATTACTATAAGAGGATGTACGCTATATGCAATGTGTATATACTAGAGAATATATATTCTATAAAGGTGTACAGGGTTTCTTAAAAAATCCAGTGGGTATATAAAGTAGACCTACCCCTACATCCTTGAGAGTTCTATAATCTGGTTAACGCGATTATGGAAAATATATTTAAATTTAAATATCTATAATATGTCTGAAATGCAAAGAGAAAATTCGTTTGGGCCGCTTACAACCTGAGTTCTGCTGAATAGATTTTTGATGGGACTTAGATTGTTCGATAATTTTTCAGAAAAAAAAATAATTAGTACATCATATCGTTCTACGTTGCTTATTTAAATAATTATGGAGGAAAATTCAAAATCAGAAGAACACGATTATGAAAGATTGGCTTTTGTAAAGGTTCTGCTGGGTGGATTCTGGTAAGACAAACTGTTAATTAGATAATTTTTAGGGAACGTTTTGGTACATTTGCCAGTTTAAAAGATTCTGCTAAGTGGATTTTGGTAAAACTTGCCCAGTTAGTTAATTTTTCAGGGAATATTTTAGTATAAAACACATATCGTTCTAGGTTGCTTGGTTATAGGATTTTTGATGAAAGTTCTAGAATGAGGTGAGCCCAGTTATGAAAGATTAGCCTTTTTAATAGGTTCTATTGGACGGAATCTGATGAGAATTGCATTGATAAATTTTCAGAGGAAGGGTTTAAGTATACTACATATTGTTCTATCGTACTTTACCAAATCCTACAGTAAAGGCTCAAATAAAGAAGTTGGACCTTAGCAGCTCAAATTTTGCCTGTCTCAATAGAAAATACAATAGTATAATGACGTCCATATCGTTTGTAGCAATTCGGATGGGTATGCCTGGTTAATGTCCATATTGCTTTCAAACGAATGATTAAATTCACAGATATATTTCGTTTGATTCATGGTTTGGTTAGAAAAACAGACCAGCGAAGCGGGCGAGGGCTGCTAGTCTTATATATAAGTAAAACTTTGTTCTTTACTATTTGGTTTTAACATCTATTGGTTACGGAAAAATGGTTTTGAAAAAATTACCTCCAAATTATTCCTCCCGCCAAGTTCCTTTACTTCATACTAATTTAATTTTTTCTGGAATATCTCAATTTACTTTTATCAGTTAATTTGTAGTGGAAATTTGGAAAGCATATTTTTTTTTAGTTCTTTATGACCACTTTCAGAATTTTTTTCTTGCAAGAAAAACAAAGCTCTAGTATTTACAGTCTAAGATTGAAAGAGAATAACAAAATAACCTGAAAAGGAGAACAAATTTTCCCACTTCTCAAACAAATACCTCTAAAGCTTTTATTTTCGTCCTGACGTGCTCGACGATAGAGAAATGCTGTTCAATGTTCTGAGTTCGATAAACCTGACAAATTGATTGTCAGATATAGGTGACATTCGGCTTCTGTTAGATCGTAATCTAAGCATATCAGGGGTAAATAAATAAGATTATATTTGATTACGTTCCTAGCGCTTTCTTCTACTTGGTAAATTAAAAATTTGGAAGTTTGAGGCCATATAATACATTAAATCGCAGTAATAAAGATGTCTTTATTAAAAAATCTTCTCCTTTATTTTCGTTTCCGTTTCGTGATTTGGTTTTAGCTAAATAAGAAGAAAATGTTCGTCAGTGTTCTATGTTCGATAAACCTGACAAATTGATTGTCAGATATAGGTGACGTTCGGCTTCTGTTAGATCGTAATCCAAGCATATCAGGGGTAAATAAATAAGATTATATTTGATTAGGTTCCTGGCACATTCTTCTACTTGTTAAATTAAAAGTTTGGAAGTTTGAGGCCATATAACACATTAAATCTCAGTAATAAAAATGTCTTTATTAAATAATCTTCTTTATTTTCGTTTTCATGATTTGTTTTTAGCTAAATAAGAAGAAAATGTTCTTAGACCTCATAAACGCAAGATTGTAAAGAAAGGTTTTCACTAGCAGCGGACAGAGAGCTTTTATATAAGTATGGCGACATACGAGATATAAAATTCGATTGGTTGAGACGACTTTGGCCAAAAAGGAATTGGCAAGCCTGCCATTATTACGAAGATAATGCTTGTTAACTTACCTTATTCGTGTAATTAACATCGCCCATGCAAATATTGACAAGTTCTGAAATGCAGGTTTGTCATAGTTTAAACAGAAGCGAATTTCTATGCACAGTCTGAGCATGCGCCCTGTGCATATGTTTTAAGTTGCCAGATTTATCTCAGGATAAAACGGAAGATTTTGTTTGACCCTAGTTAGTTTTGATTTTATTGGGCTATCATCCTTTTTTATACAAAACTAAACTATGTTGAATGTACCAGTAATGTTTACGGCAACAAATTTGTTTAAAAAGAGGTTATTAATAATCAATTTAATTATTATTTTCCAACTGTATTTGTATTACATTATTAACACTGTTTAATTAAATTTGTAGTCATATATCCATTATGGAGGAAAAATTAACTGCATTGTAAGAACAAAAGTAAATCAAAATATCCTACAATGCTTTGATGATCATGAAAGTTTTACTAATGGACGCACTACGAAAAATATATGTCTGTATTTAAGCATAAAGGATAATACTAATAAATCAAACAAAATTTTAAAACTTAACCCTCTCGCTGCGTAATTGTTTTATCAAATTAGCTTCGCGATGAGCGTCTTTTAAGGATTTTTATTCTTTTGTCACCGGTTTTTCAAAAAAAAAATATATATATATATATATATAATTTAAATGGGAAAATGCTCCGATTAAATAAGGCAAAGTTTACAATAAAAAAATAACTGGTGGGAATAATAAAGGAGGGTTAATTAGACGAAAAAATGCATCCCCGAGGAAATCTCGGGTTGCCCAGCGAGAGGGTTAAGCTACAGATATACTAAATATAAAAATTTATAACGTAGTCTATAATAATGCCATGTTTAGATAATCTATATTCCTATCCAAGGGTTTCAGAATGCACAATCAATATTTCAGAAATCTGTGAAGATTTTGTCATCCTGATCGAAACATGGCCTTTTTACCCTTGATGCGCATGCGAATAACTTTTATTCGGCGAAAGGTAAAATTTTGAAGCAAACTGAAAAAAAAAAATCTTTAAAATTTCAAAAGTAAGATGTGTAGAAAAACTGGAGAAATCGACATACGGGATAAATTGAAACGTACACTGTACGATAGGCGTAGAATATGCTAAAAAACTTACAACTTACGGGGAAAACGTACAATCTGGCAATCCTAATTCCTCTCTCATATAGAGGCAGCCTAGCAGGTGTTGTCGTTTAGCAACATCTAATTACGGATTTGTGTTGAGTAAAATTTGTCCTTATGTTATGTAAATTCAGATAACTTTATATGAGAGTAGGGATGTACGCACATGACTCATGCTAAGACAAAAGTTTTTGTCCAAACTGCGGCAAACCTATGTTAGAGAACTTGGTGATGCACTGCTGGACAAGATAACAAACATTATCTTGGGAATAATCGCAGGCTCTCCAAGATTTTTAGTGATTCGTTTTTGTCCAAAATTGTCTCCATCAATAAAATTTTATATCCCGATTTCGACACTGTCATTTAGAAGCCCCTACTGCAAGTTCCCTGCTACAGACTGGAATATTATGCGTAAATGGAATTTGTGAGGAGCAAAATATCAGTTTAACTCATTAAAGCCGGTTGCCAAGAAAACTTGCTATGTAACGCGAACAAAACTTTTACATTTGAATACCAGTAATTTAGTTTGGATATTTTCACATTATCTAATCTTAAATTTTGAGCGATTAAATAAATCAAAATTACAATGTAGAAAAAACTGGTATCGAAGAATTAAGACAAGTGTAAAAGAGGCTCGTCTTTAATGGGTTAAGTGAACTCTCGGTTATGTGATGACGATCTATAAAAATTCTAAACTAATATAAAATTTATTCAATCTAGTCTAATTTTTCTAGAATTTAGGCATGTTCAAAGACAAGTCCTACAGATTAAAGCTTTAAAAACTTTGTTTTATACATTTTTGTGTGTTTTTTTCTACGTTTTAACTTGCTTATTATTTTCATTTAAGATTTGAACGATTTCTGTGTCATAAATTCTAAAACAGTTTTTTCGAACTTCTAGTAATACATATCATAGTAATGTTGTAACATAATAGCAACAACACAAGAAAAGCTGAAGTGTTTATAATTTCAGTTTAATAGAAAGTAATAGAGTGAAATACGTTAAAAGATTTAAGCAAAAATAATATTTTACAATTCAACCAAATATCCCTTAAGTTTTTACTTTCGTTCATCAGAAAACCCTGATAAGCTCACTGATAGGGCAACTTTATTCAACTTTCTGACTGAGTTTGATAAACCTGGCAAAATGTTCATCAGTTATATGTGATATTTCGACTCTGTAGGATCTTAATGAATTCCGAGCATATCGGCAGCAAGAAAATAAGATTATATTTCACTACCTACCTGGAAGTTTTTTCTGGTTAGTAAAAAAAGGGAAATATGACAGCCCATTACGCTGAGTTAATTAGCTGACTGGAAGCTTAAAAGTGATGTAACTCATTAAACTCTGCCATGCATATTTGACTTATTAAATTATTCCCCTTTTCCTTTTGCTTTGTGATTTTGTTTTTTAGCAAAAGAATTAAAAGAAACTGTGCATTTTGTGCATAAGAGCGAGGTTGTAATGAAATCTAGCAACAGAGCTCATTTAAAAATATCTCGCAACTGGTAACTAAGGTGCACCATCTGTATGCACCTGTGGTGTACCGTGCGTGCAGCTTTAGGTTTTCGTACATACCGTAGGGCAGAAATTAGACAGATCACTGCAATGTTGTACTCTACTTGCAGGAAAAGCCGCGTAAGAAGAGGTATTTGATAAGGCACCTTAGACATTGGAATTTCATGTTTAAATCATATCCCATAGGGCTTAATGCAATGGAACAGGTTAATTTAATTCTTTATCTAGAATTAAAACACAGTTAAATTTGCATGTATGCATTAAACAAGAAAATTCACATACCTCTATACATGTTTTTATCGGCCACTTGGCTTAATGATGCACAGATACATCTAAGGTGCACCTGTTGACCCCGGTGCATCACCTGTTCGGTGTGCAGCTGAATGGTGCACAGATAATCTAAGGTGTACCTGTTGACCACGGTGCATCACTTGTTTGGTGTGCACCTTTAGGTTTTCGAGCATACCTTGTGGAGCGACATTCGTATATAGCATTCGTAAAATATCATATGCAATTGCAATCGAACACACTAAATACAAAAAAAGTTTAAAACATATTATAAAACATTCTAAATAGTTTTGTGTTATGCAAATTTGCAATAATAAACCTACTAATGAACAAATATTCATATTATCTCCATCAAACGATGACAATTTTCTAGATTTCATAGTTTTATTCTTTTAATTTAATAATCCGAAGAAAGTGCTAGATAGCTAATCTTATTTGCTTGCCACTGATAATTCAATCCTCGATTGTAATCTAACAGAATCTATACGTCACGATCGATTTGTAGGTTTACCGAACTCAGCAAATGGTGTTATCAGCGAACTTGAGAGATCATTTCGATTAATGAAAATAAAAGTTTCATGGATATTTAGGTTATGAGATTTTTTTTTGTATTCTATTATTTTCATTAAAATTGCTAGGTAGCTAATCAATTATAATATTATTTATTTGCATCTAAGAATTCAATCATCGATTATGGACATAACAACATCCGAACATGACAATCGATTTCATATGTCTATCGAAATAAAAGAAATAGTGTTATCAGAGAACATGTCAGAGTCCTTCGATAAAAGAAAATAAAAGCATCAAGATTGTTTCTGACGTGTAAAAATTTGTTCTGTTTTTAACTTCTGTATAATGTTATTTTCATTGAAAGTGTTAGGTAGCTTATCAGTTACAATCTTATTTCGTTGCCGCTGATAATTCAATGATTGATTATGATCTCCAGAATACAAACGTGACTAATCGATTTGTCAGGTTTATCGAACTTCAAAAGTTTGTGTTATTAGCGAGCTTGTCACAGCTTTTCGATAAATGAAAATAAATCTTCAGGGTTATGTAACTAGTAACAAAATTTCTTCTTTTTATTTCAAATACTTTATTCTGTTGTTTCCACTGAAACTGTGGCTATGAATGATTTGTTATTTTTCTCAGCACAGAACAAAATAACAAAACAGATTTTAAGATTAAAATTATTTAATAAAAATTACATGCAAAATAATTTTTTGTTCGTTTTGTGTCAGATAACTGAGGAACGAGTTAACTACAGCCATGAATGATGTCATATAGATATTCAAGAATTAACCAATAAGAAGCGTGAATGGTGAAATAAGTTTTGCATTGAGTAGGCGAGGCCTCTGAAAATAAAACTGTTTACGATCCTTCAAAATAGTCCTCGTCGTACAGTATGCATCTCTCACAACGTGTGTACAAATCGTCAAAAGCTTTGGAAACTCCTCTATTTGTACAGCTTTCAATTCACGTGTAACAGCAGCTTGAATGTGGGTAATGCCTGTAATTAATCGCTCTTTCGTTGCCACTTTAACCCTTAAATGCCAGGTGTTGCTTTTCGGCAACATACCCAATTTAGGTTCTAAAATACTATTAGAATAATATTGAAGCTATAATGCCTAATGTTGCCAATAAAATTCATTCTGAAAATATTATTAAATCGATTTTCAACATGTAGATGGCAAAACTTGTGTTGTTTAAGAGTAAAGATAGATTTATTTTTTCAATTGTTGCTACTTCTTCTCTTTGTTTTGTTTGGAAGCTTGCGAAATACCCTATTTTGATCTGCTGTGAGCAAGTAAAATTTATTTCTTATTTTCCTAAAATTGTTCTGTATTTAATATTATAAAATTTTATCAAGGAAAATCATTTTTTCAATTAAAGACCAGTATTGCCGATTAGCAACAAACTGTTTTTTAGCCGTAAACCATACTTAAAACAAAATATGATTTTTTAAGTATTTTTCCCATGATTTATTTAAAAAAGGAAAGCCGAAAATGTTATTACAATGATTTTTGAAAAATCAGGCATTTTAGGGTTAAGTTTGCGGAAAAAGAAAAAGTTCGATAGTGACAGGTCTGAAGAATATGGTAGATACGACAGTTTATTAATCTCATATTTAGCCAGTTCACGTATTCTGTCGATGTTTGTTTCTATTTTGCTGGTGGTAGGCCGTCCACTCCGGTGATTGTTTTCAACGCTTTCACGACTATCACTAAGACAAATATCAGACGGACATCTTTTCGCACGCTTTTTTCCTTACGTATTATCCCTACACAATGCCACTAGCATTGTGTAGGGATAATATGTAAGTAAAAAAGCGTGCAAAAAGACGTTCGTTTGACATTAGCCTAAACCTTTTAAACCACGCGTCGCGTACACACTCTTCAAGGTTACGGTTTCATCTCTGTTCACTGGCTTCAGCATTGCATGAGTTTCGCCTGTTGATTTACCGAATTTGTGCAAGAAATTTAATTTGATTCTCTGCTTCATGACACGCCACAAAACCACCGCACAGACAAAAGTCAATAATAAATTTATTGAGACTCACAGACGAACTAAACTATGCAGTACTGTTAACTGATCATTACTGAACACAAAGAAAGTGATCTCTGATAATCGGGTTCTTCTCATTTTCGATTTGATGGGTGATTCACCCTACTTATAGGCCATTTCTTAGTAAAATGACACTGCTCTATGTACTACAAGATTCGGTTCTCAGTCTCTAATGGTAAATTCAGGAATTAGGTATCGTATTTCAAAAATTATAGATGATGCGACCAAAAGCTCACTTACAAAGTTGTACAGCACCATCTGTTTCGCAAGAAAAGACATATCATGAACGTGGACATGATAAATAGCCTTCTGTGCAGACGAAAACGCCCAAAAACAATGCGAAATATTTTGTTTGAGAAAAATAGATAATGGCAGACGATAAATTTACTCTCGCGTTTACACATATAAACGCCGGAGCTTTAAGGCTAATATGAAACGAACGTCTTTTTGCGCGCTTTTTCACTCCTTATGATCAGAAACACTATGCTATAGCATAGTGTTTCTGTTCATAATGAGTGAAAAAGCGTGCAAATTCACGTTCGTCTGGCATTACCCTAAAACATAGCATCTTGTTTTATTCTTTCTTTTACTACATCATACTTTGTTCTTCATGTTTTACCATGATCAGATTCAGATTCGATAGAAGTACAATTGCGTACATTTAAAAAATTATCGTTTTGCTTTCACAGAAAGTTATTTTAATTTTTTTTAAACAAAGCATATCCCATCTGTGTCAGACATTTTTTTCTATACAGGCAACTACTTATATTGGTAATCAAAATGTATTTTGTTTTATTAAGTCGATGCAAAATGTGCTCTGCGAAATGTAATTGTACTTCTGGTCGTATGTACGAGAGTAGTTCAATAATTATTATCCCGAGTATACATAAATATTTCTACTGCGATGGTTGATGTGAAATATTGATTCTTCATGTCTTAGGTGCCTATAAGCTCAATTTCAGAACTGTAGCTGCTATATTGACATTGAGGGGGGGGGGGGGGGGTTGGGGATGACAGTGAATGAGACATGACTACTGTCTTTTCGACTCGGGATCACAGTGATGTAGCCACGTCTCATCTACTGTCACAAATCTATCACTGAACTGCTTGATGTCTGTCTTTCACACCTAAAATGAAAGAAAATATGTTAATATAGCAGCTACGGTTCTGAAATTAAGCAAATAGGCATCTAAGACATTAGGCTTCGATATTCCACATGAACCATCACAGTACAAATATTTTATACGCACTCGGGACAATAATTATTGAACCACCCTCGTACTATAGTTTTCAAGACATTATCTAAAATTCTTGAATGAACCGCTAAAGGTCTGAAGCGTAGAAAAAGGCTCAGAGCGTACAGCAAGGATAGACAACCTTTTTAATATCATGGGCATAAATGACCTTTAAATAAATAAGAATATTCGTGGGCACATTCCCCTATCACATGCACCCTTTTATCTATATGAGTGCATGTGGTATAAATTAGATAAACATATACAATCTCATATATATAGATATTGGATGAGCATAAATATAATGCACATTATGAAAAATTCCATATACCAAGGATAACAAAACTACATCTCAACTTTCAAGGTTATAAATAATGAAACCAATTTGACAAAAATGCTCTTTTTTTCAAAGTTTTCAATATTTTTTTACACACTGTTAGAAAAAACGTCAAAAATTACACCAAAATTCGTTGTAAATTTATGTAGCCAAATTGCCTGTATATTTTATTATAAATTGACTGCAAAATATGTCGTAAATAGCATTTTAGAAGTTTTAAAGCATAAAGGGCTGCAATTATGCTAATTTTACTATAATAAAGACTGCAATCATATTAAATTTTACTGCAAAAAATACTTTCAATTTGTGTGCATAATTTACAACAAAGTATCGTGCAATTTTTGCCATTATCATTTTTGTCGTCATTTTGCCATCGCTTTTTACCATACTTTTTGCCGTTTTACAGTGTAGCAGATTTTGAAATAGCTATGTAGATTGAGAACCTTCTATTTTTCATCAAAGTAGTATTTATTAATAATTAAGGATAAGATGCAGAAGACTGAAAAGTCAGTCACAGTGACCCACACAGTAACTGGAGTCACCAAATGACGTCATTAGGGTGTCATAATGCAATGAATTAAAAAGGTATATTTTGATCACATTTTCTGGTTGCGACGTTATAGTGACGTTATAGCCATTCATTTAGCTATTAGATATATCACTGGTACTCACAAAATTCCCAATTTGATACAATTTAGAAAGACGTGTAAGGAAATGTAACTCTCAGTATAATAGATATATAATCTATATATATGATTTTGCAAAGTAAATATGTTTTCGAAACGAAATACGAATATGACGATTATGAGTATAATAGATTTATAATCTATATATATGATTTTGCAAAGTAAATATGTTTTCGAAACGAAATACGATTATGATCCGAATTATTGCATTAAAAAGTCATATTTTGCTTAAATTTTGGGGTTGTGATGTTACAGCGACGTTACATTCATTCATGAGCTATTAGAGATACCACTTATACTCACCAAATTCCCAATTTGATACAATTTAGAAATATTTGTATAAGGAAATTTAACTCTCAATATAATAGTTTTATAATCTATACATATTATTTTGCAAAGCAAATATATTTTCCAAGCTAAATACGATTATGATCCGAATTGTGGTAAATTTAATTAAAGGTATGAAAGCATTTGCAATTAGAATATATATGAGTTCGGCAGTCCAAATCATAAAACAGATCTTTATAACAGATTAAATTACTAGATAAGCAGTTACCATTAACAGGCAAACATGTGTCTCAATTCAAGTGATCAGTCAATGGTTCCATTCACTGTAATTTGATTTTCTCGTGCCACTGTGCATTTAATTGACTTGTCATTTATTTTAGACACTGATTTGGAAGGACAAAAGATCTAGAGCTCATTGCATATGACTATTGATTACGTGCAACTTTAACATCTAAAGTTACTGAATTAGAATAAAAGGGACTATGTGTGTATCTTTTATTCTTTATAATTTTGACTTTCTTCTATCTTCAATAGAAGAAAGTATTGTGATCGAAATGCTTTTTGACTTCCAGTTTTTGACGGATTTATACGTTTTAAGGGTCAGAGTTCCCCAAAAACATGTTTATAGAAAATGTCTGTCTGTCCGTATGTCCGTGTGTCTGTTGCTATTGTACAATCAAAAAGTGTATGAAGTTATGCATAGAATTGAACGATTTTTTTTAAAGTTTTTGGCCATGGCAAGCAGGTCCTCCTTTAATTTGTCAAAAATTAAGGGATAAATAACCTTAATTTGGTAATTTGGCCGCCGAAAGGAGGCACTGTAATAGACATTTTTGTGCCATTTTGAATATTGTATCATTGAAAAGTGTATGAAGTTATGCATAGAGTTGAACCTAATTTTTTGAGTATGTTTTTGACCATGGCAAGAAGATCCTCCCTGAATTTGGAAATATTCCACCGAAAAGCGGCACTATAATAGCAATTTTTGTGTAATTTTTTTCGTAGTTCTATTGTATACCAGCGGCTCGTGAAGTGACGGGAACTTCCCATCCTGATAAGTCGGCTATTCGCGAACAGCTGATATACAACAGAATAACAGGAAAATATTGATTTTAATAAACATCGTGATCGAGATTAACTGTTTTTAACCGACTGAAAAGAAGAGTTATGTGTTTCACGCGTATCTGTGTATGTGGATTTCTTTATACCCTCGAAACATCCCAACGAGTGGGTGGATTTTAATGAATGAGGTATCTATCAATTCGTCTTAACGGCCCGATGGTTATAGGCTAGATTTTGTTTTTATAAATTTAAAATGGCGGCCGTAAAATACAAAATGGCGGAAGAGACGAAAAAATGTATGCACCCTATTGAGTGGCATATCATTGGATAGGTCTTTTAAAATGAAGACGATGTTTCATAGACTATTTTACAGTCAGAAGCTCCGTTAAAATATTATACAACCTGGAAGTTGTGTATGTATTGTGGATCTCTAGCTTTACTGCAACTCTAACCATCACAGACATCTATAGACCTCGTCAAAACAGTGTTTATAGATAGGAACTAACAGTTAAACACAACTTAAAAGTCGTCAATTCAAGTAAATAAAAAGAAAAATAGGTAAATAATATAAACAAGTAATATAAAAAAAATATTTTAAGTCAATTCCTACTTCGGTCAATAAGACAATGTTTTTTCTCCCATTCTTCTTTCCTTTTGAGTGGCGCGTAAAATGCCTTAATCTAGAAGAGGGCTCTCTCGGTCTTAAAATATCTTGATCAAGAAGGGGGCTCTCTCGATTATTGAAAATTAATTAATTTAATTTAATTAATGAATTAATATTAGAAAAAACTGGATTAACATCAAATGTCATCCACTACAAGTTTAAAAAAATTTATTTGAGCTTGATTGGATGAATAATAAGTATTTTATTAACGACTGAAAATTTGAACAAGATATATATAGCAAGAGTGTGAGCTAATAGTAGGAATTGAAAAAAAAAATTGTTTCACATTGATGAGAAATAATTAATTAGTTCGCTTTTTACGCAGTCGGGTTTTTTGATTTTTTAAATTTAATTGTTTTTCACTCCGATTAATTGTCTGAAGCAGAAATTTAAGATGAAAGACAAAGTTGATATAGTATTGAACTAATAAAAATAAAATATAGACATTTGTAACAACATTTTGAAATATTAAAATATATGAAATAGAAGAAAGTTTTGAGATTGGCACATCCAACCAGTTATGCATATTACTAGCAGCATAAAGCAACAAAATAGAAATAATTTTAAACAGATAATTTATGTATCATTCTACCTTTGTGTAAGAATAGATATAATGACTAGTGTTCGGCAGAAAACGAATCTCGGTTATCTTGATAATGACAAATGATAATATAATAATTGAGTTAATGAAGTAATATACATTCTAAACGTTTTTAGTCTTTTGTTGGTCAAATTTTAAATTGTTTTATAAAAATATTTTCGGCTCATCCTTTTTCTAAACCGTTAAGAACATAATTCTAAACATATCTTTTACATAGTCTGGTAGCTGTTAAACATTTTAGGGTAGGTATTTGAGGCACCGTGAAAATTTCTGTAACACTTCTTTTGCAATGTCTGAATACAAAATCGAATGTCTGGCTGAAGTATCGTGGCACTTAGCCGACCCGTGTATTTTTTAATTTCCGAAATTTTTGTTGCAAAAAAATATCCTTGAGTCATTTTGAAATTTTAATACCTTCAAGTTTAGTATTTAATGCAATAAAAATCATAAAAGCTAGACGTTTTAGTCGGCCCAAAAAACTGTGCCAGACACGTGTCAAGTGGTATTTTATGACTACCGAAAAAAGGTTTTGAGGCATGCTGAGATATAGACAGAATAATATTTATGCTTAAAAAAAATATGTTGAAAATGACAGACACTTTTGTTGGTACTTTCTACTTGCCAGACAACAGGGAATGTTAAACGCGAGTGCCAGTAAAGCTGAGCTTGCAGTGCCGTGCTGAAGATCCATTCACTGGCTTACGATACAAAAAATTCTCAAACCATGTTGAAGCCGGGCCGTCGCGAAAAAACCTCTTTCTCTTACGGGCCTGCTTTAAGAAAACTGCAAATAGTTTTTCTCCGTAGACTGTAATGTAACGGAATTTTTTGTATGTCCCTGTAAAATAACTATAAATGCTGTATATGATCAACAGAACACAATACTTTTCGGTAAGAAACTTATAAAGCACCTCATTAAAGGATATAAATTTCATTTTGTTCGAAACTGTGTAACAAAATTAAAATACGCAGTGAACAATTTTTCTCCGTAGACCTTGAAGTACCGGAATACTTTTGTGTGGTCCTGTAAAGTAACCATAATTGCTACACACTTTTTTTTCAATACCGAACTTTCTATAATATACCTCAATAAAATATAAAAATTTCGTGACAATTTGAGTATATTTACGAGAGTTTGGATCATGGAACAATGGCAGACAGAATAACCGAACTCATAAACACTTTTCAACAGTGTTGAAAATGATTAAAAAGGCTTCGATCTTCTGTTACTCAAATTAGAAATTGATTTTAAATATCTCTTTTTTAAACGAATGAAGTATATAATTCATTTCATATTATTTAGGTACTTACATTAAATCGATAATTAAAATCGATATGCTACAAATTTATTCGCTTGAATCCTGCCCATCATTGAAATTTATTATACTTTAAGATAACCGTGCTTAATTTTTATCTATCAAAATAATTTATTATCTAGCTTTAATATATTTAATTATCTGTTATTTAACAGAGATAAAAAATCATAAGAAGAACATTCTCAAAAATAACAGATTTAATTCTGCAGATCACGGGGTGATACAAGTGTAGCAGACGATTTCTACCGCCCTAATCTACGTTAAGTTCTTATTACTGCTCATTAAGTTTCTTTTTAGTCACTCTCTTGTCTTTAAAAGGTGAAACATTTTTTATTGATCCTTTCCCAAAACTTCGTATTTAATAATCAGTTTCATTGATTGAATTCTATATCTGGAAAGTGGAAAAATGTGGAATGAATGATTTTGTGGCTTCGTTATTTTCTGTAAAATCATTATTATTTTTCGTTTTTTAAAAGAAAAGTTTTTCTTATCCTTGAAAAAAGAAAATTCTCTATTAGATTCCTACGTAACTGATTTTAGTCTTACTTATAGAAAAAAATAGAACATTTTTTTACAGGTAATTACAAAGAAATAAAGCAATAACGAAAAATGGATGCGTCCAGCATCCATTCTTTCAAACACATTCATAATAATATAACAAAACTTAGTTTTAAACTATATGTAAAACTAGGATCAAAGAACGTATAGCAGACATCAAATACAACAAGAAAACTACTTCTCTGGCCAGACTATATAATAAAGAACCTTTGCAAATAGATTTTGAAATATTAGAATACTTTATCCATCAAGATCTTATTTGCCATCCATCATCAGAGAATTGATAGAGATCTTCTTATGCATTGAGAATATTTGCAATGGTTCATCATCCATGGAGCTCCTTAAAATTTGGAAAGAAATGCTACACAGAATCCTGAAAAAATAATGTAAAATAATTCATGTTCACAAATTTCCATTTTTGATATTACAGTTAATTTCATTATCCTTTTGTTCGCCTGATTTTTGTTTTTGTTTAATAGTTTTTCAATTTCAATTTTTGCAAAAATATTTTTTATAATATCATTTTATTTTCTTGAGAATGTTGCCGTTTGATACAATGAAACGTGTCGAAATGTAAATAAATAAAAGTATTTTGCCTTTTTAAAATTTATGTTTATCACCTATAGCAATTATTGAGTATTTTGAAAACTTAGCTTATTAAGATGAAAGATGTTTAAAAATTTTTTTAGAAAAGGCATAAACGAATTTGAAAATCGATTTTCAGCAATTAGCATCAATAGTCGGAAAAAACTGATTTCTTTTGTGTAGCCGCGGTAAATGATCTATAGATTTCCATATATATATGCACTGTAAAAAAAAAAAAAACCCGTTAAAATACGGAAATTGTACTGCCAATCGAGACGCCAGCACTATTTCCGTATTTTAACGGAAAATTTCCCCCGAAAATTCCAGAAAAACGGAAATTTTTCTGGAATTTACGGGGGAAATTTTCCGTTATATAAATTTTCCACTATGTTTAAAGAATATCGAAAAGAAAGCGAAAACTTTGCTAAAAATTACGTCAGATTTAAAACGATTCATTTAAAAAGTCTTATTTAAAATAACTTTCTTATAGCGTTGTTAAAAAATGCCTGGAGACAAAGATTCTGTTTGCTTAATTAATTTTATATTAGCTTATTTTCACATCTTTCATTGATCTGATTTAATCAAAAACGAAAACAGACCGTTAACAAGGAGATCGCCGCTGTCTTTTTAACTATAATTCAGCCTTCCGAAATTTTTTTTAAGCCGATCAAATTAGCGTGCTTTACAGTTTGCGGGGGTTGACGAACGTAGCTCGTAGGAGGCAGAGCCCCCTAAGTATTTATTAATAAAAGTAAAAATTATAAAAGAAAATTCCCATAAATAACAGATTTAATTCTACTGTCGATGAATAATTACAAGTGTAGAAGATAACTTTTGACGTATCAATCGACATTTATCTCTTATTACTTCCATTAAATTATTTCTTTCCAATATCTTGTCTTTCATATATTTAATTGAGGTACATTTTTCCTAAGTCATCTTAAAAAATATCTTAAATATGGAGCACAGCGTACATTAGGGATACAATGGATCACTTTTGAAAATGTATATCTTTTACATTGGTATTTAAAGGCGATTATGTATTCATCGTAGTAATTCATTCTTCTTTCTAAATATCATAAAATGATATTAGATATGATAACACAAATTGGTTTTACATTTGTACAGTCATGAAAGAAAAAGTAAACACCCCCTACTAACTCCTCAACAAATTATCGTAGACAAAAGTTACTGGTACCGAACGATTGGAAATAAAGTCTACTTTTAAATGACGTATATAAAATTTGCTTAGGGGGGCCATCTACATATTAAAACGAATCCAAACTTCATTTTTTTTCAATGGCAATACTTAATTTTATCGAGATATTTCAAATCTTTGGTTCACACTATGCCTAGACACCTAATTTCAAGTCATTTGAATGATAAGTTTTTGAATTATAAACATTCAAAATTTAGTGCTTCTAATGTTAAATTACAATTTCATATTTTTATTTATAACTTCTGAAATTATGATCCTAATGTTTTAATTTTTTGTTTAGCAATAATACTAATATACCCAAGCATAAATACGTTGAATTTGCAATTTTTATAATTTTCTGATATGAATTAGGAATTATGGAATTAATATTTAAAAAAATTCTGAATTGCAACCTACAATTTTTTTGATGGATTCAGATTTATTAAGTCCTGCTTTATGGAAATCCAAAATTTCACATTTTTCTTCCAAGTAGTTTTCAAATTATGCTTAAAAAACGGCAAAATGGTGGTTTAAGGGGCCGTCTATGATAGAAGTGACTAAATGTTTTGAAATTCCTTATGCTATCCTGTAATCTAACAGGCTTAATTGACTGCTTAAGGTCACTTGAGCAAGAAGGGAGCTCTCTCGGTATGGAACGCTTCTCTCGCTTCGAGTATGGAACTTCAATTTGGATACAGCCCTTAAAATAGGCTCGATTTAAAATAATTAATTTCTCGGAAACTTATGGTACGAATTGTATAAAAATTTGTTTTTAGACTAATTGAAGGGTGTAGAGTTCACTTATGCTGTCAGAATTGTGTACTGCTATTGAAAAAAAACAAAGTTATGGTTTGTTTCAATATATAGATAGCCCCTACGTAAATTTTATATACAGCATTTAAAAGAAGACTTTATTTCCAATCGTTCGGTACCAGTAACTTTCTTCTACCATAATTTGTTGAGGAGTTAGTAGGGGTGTTAACTTTTTTTTTTCCACGACTGTACATAATATGGGTACTCATAAATGACAATTTAGTCATGAACATTTTTACCCTTAAATCGCGAGATCAGAAAAGAATTTATTTATTTTAGAGGAAGTTTGATAATTTCAGCTACCATAACTAAAATTTCGCCTCTTTAGAATTTTATATTTTATTCTAAAATAGATTTGAAATATAGATGATAAAACAAAGAATATTTAAAGATAATGGACTCATTTATTGGTACATCTACGCAAGATTTGCCGTTTTATATAAAATTAAATATTTTAAAACATTTTCTTATTCCATGTGTAAACGGGATACGAAGAGTCGCCCCAAAAATACGCACAGTGGACAATACTTTTATACTGATCCACTGATGAAAATTTCAATAGAAAAACATGAAGAGATGCAACAATGAGTTCCATCTTCATTTAAAATGAATACTGCTGTAAGAAAATGTTCTACTAGACTTTGTTCTTTTCCATCACATTTTTATTAAAGGGAAATGTATCAATTACTTTTATGTTATGTGCAATTTTGATAACATCAAGTATAGTGTTATCAATTCGTATAAAATTATAAAAATATTACAGAGCTTTTGAAAGGGATATTTTCTTTCTTTTCTTTTCTTTTTTTTAACCCTTTATCTACTGAATTATGAAGTCATGAAAATTTTATCTTCTAAAGCATTTTTCGTGAATTGTTTAAACAACATATTCGAAGATTTACATAATCATTTAATGAATTTTAGAAAGATTTTAGAAGTATTGAAGGATTTAAAAGGTTTAATACAATTTGAATTTATAGGGATTTTGGGCAATATTTATAAGCCCACTTTTATTTTAAATATTTTTCTTAGTATTTTGTAGAATCAGGAAATGTTCAAATATACTGTTCTTACAATAGAAATATAGAACTATTTCGGAATTGAAAAATCCCCAACCCCCCCAACGCCTAGAAAGCTGAAAAGATGCAAAGGCAAATGAAATCATCCTTTTAAAAAAGTTTTTGTTTTGTGTAACCGATAATGCTTTTGGAACAAGATAAAGTAATGTATCTATAACTCATTCTAAACTGTATTACAACTAATCGATGTATTAAATGAATTTTATAGCAAGTTATTTTAATGGTACTTATAATATCGTCAGTAGATAAAGAGTTAAAGAACCTAAACACTGTACCACTTATGGCTCAAACATCTAAATCTACTTTTGTACATTTTTAATATGCTATAACTGAGGTTAATCGGTGCTTGCATAGAAAATGGTTCCTAAAACTAACTTAATTGCAGATTCTTTAACCTTTATGCCTCGATAGTACCTTAAAATACAATTAAAATAACTTGTTATAAAATTCATTTAATACATCGATTAGAAGTAATACAGTTTAGAATGTGTTATAGATACTTTACTTTATCTTGTTCCAAAAGCATTTAGAATTAGCAAAATGCATCCAAAAGCATTCAGTTTTCTTGACGGTGAAAGATTGGGGGGAGGGGGATTCAGTTCGGATATATTTCTATATTTCTGTTGTAAGAACTTTACATTTGCATATTTCCTAATTCTACACAATACTAAAAAATTACATTTGCTCAAAATTAATTGTATCATGGTTGATCAAATTATGGTTAATAAAATTATGGTTGCTCAAAACAAAAATATTTTTAAAAGGATTATTTCTTTTGCCTTTGCATCTTTTCAGTTTTCTTGACGGTAAAGATTGGGGGGGGGGGGGAGATTCAGTTCGGAAATATTTCTATATTTCTATTGTAAGAACTTTACATTTGCATATTTCCTAATTCTACAAAATACTAAAAAATTATATTTTAAATAAAAAATTTAAGTGGAGTTATAAATATTGCACAAAATCCCTATAAATTGAAAATTAATTAATTAATTTTAATTGGGAAAATCCTTCTAAAATTTATTAAATAATTGTGTAAATCTTCTAATGTCGTTTCAAAAATTCACAAAAATTGCTTTAGAAGATGAAATTTTCATGAATTCATAATTTGGGACGTAAAGGGTTAAAGCATGTTAAATAAATTTCTTTAAAATTAAATAAAAAATTTCTCGAAACTAAATATATCTGTCAAATATCGTTAAATATATTTAAGGATATATAGAATATCACTGTGCACAAAACTTAATCTAAATCTCTTTATGCATATGAAGTCTCCATTTTACTATTTAATATATATTAAAAAAATGGATAATAAATTCCAATAAATATTTTTCACTTTACATATGCATTAATATTGCATACATATAATGCATATTGCATATAATACATTTCACAATTCATTGTTCTTTCTGCTCCATGCAGCGTCCCAGTGTACTCCTGACTTAGGGTACAGTGGGACACACTTTTAAGCCTTCAAAATTATTTTATATTTAGAAAATCATTAGGACTTATGCTTTGATAAAAAATCATAAATGAAGTCATTGTTCTGAGGTATATTCATTTTTTTTCCATGTAGATTTGTCTCTAAATTTCAGACGGAAAACAAGTTACTTTTTCTAAGGTGTACGCAAAGCATCTCTCTATTCTAAAAAAAATGTAACTACCGCTGTCACCGCCGCCGCCGGTTTTGAATTTTTTGTGACCGGAGGTCTTTCTTCGTTAATATTAAGAAAAATAATGCATACAAAAATATGAAAATCAGCAGTATTATACAGAAATGTTTGATAAACAAGCTGATGCAGACAGTTTTCAAATCGAAGAATTATTTTAAGAGATATTTAATGCTAAAGTTGGACAAAATCGTTCCACTAAAAAAGTTTTATAGGAGCAAAAACTATACATCGGAATTTAATCATTTTTAGATCATTTTATACGTTATAATTTCCCGGTGTGCAGAATTAATTTATTTTTTTAATTTGACTCATTTTTCGAGGTTTCATTTCTATTTTAAATTCAAATTTTCAGCATTTCGAGAGATATTTTTTACTTATTTCAGAAAATTGTACTAATTTAACCTGTTGCCAACTGTATAAACAACGGAAAAAATAATGTTTGCTTCAAATTAAAAATTTACTTACACGTGACTATTATAAACAGAAAAAAATCTTTCAAATTAGAATTAAATAATTACGTATAAAAAGCAGGAACTTATTGAAAATTACTTCATCTATAATTACACGTGAAATTCATTAACATGCGTTAGAAGTCTTAAATAGGAGAAATTATATCACATTTACGTCACATTATACTTATTACGTAAAATGAACAAAAAATAATATTGCAAAACAGTTTAAATTTAAAAATAGCGCGATACATTTACTAGATATTTTGAGATGAACTTTTCAACTTTTTTTTTTTTTTTTTTTTTTTTTTTTTGACAGCGCAAATAATATTTCATTTCTAATAAAAGTATTTTCACGTGGATATTAAAAAGGGAATGAAAAGTTTGGTGAAAAGTACGTCAGATTAAAAACGATATATTTAAAATGTCTTATTTAAAAGGACTTTCTTTACGCTTTGTTAAAAAATACTGGGAGAAAAGACTCTGTTTACTTAATTCATTTTATATTAATAGATGATTTTGAAATGCCATTGTATCTTTTAACAGCAGCTGATTTTTCCGTAAAATTCCTCAATCAAAGAGAAATGAATAGAAACCCGTTTATAGGGAGATCGCCTTTGTTTTTTTAATTATCATTCAATCTTCCAAAATCTTTTTAAAGCCGATCAAATTAGCGTGCTTTTAGAGACTGCAGTGTTTGAACGGGGGTTGGCGAGCGTAGCTCGTAGGGGGCCGATCCCCCTAGTAAAAGTAAAGAAAAAAAAGTTAAAAAAATGTCCAGTTAAACTGATGGCATTGAGCTCACAGTCTATTCAACTAAGTGCATATTATATTCTTACTTCAAAGAATAATGCCATTCGAAAAATAAAGCAAGGGGGATTAGCCTTACCCCCTGTTTCACATCTTTATAATTAACCAATGAGCCTCTAAATCTCACTAGGGAAGCGCTTTATCAGAATAAACCGGTATACCAAATTTGAAGAAAATCGGATAAGAAAATTCATTTATCTAAATTAAGAGGATATTACCCCCCCCCAATCCCCCCTTTATACTTAAGCAATGAACTTCCAAATATAATCATGGAAGCGCTTTATCAGAATAAACCGGTAAACCAAATTTGCAGCAAATCGGATAGAAAAACCAATTTATCTAAGTTAACGGGGGTGGGAGAATAGCCCCCGTACCCCTATTTATACTTAACCAATGAACCCCCGAAACTAATCAGGGAAGCGCATTATGAGAATGAACCTAGAAAAAAAAACTGAAGCAAATCGTATATTTCTATCAAGAGTTATCGCGTTAAGTACGTACATACGTACATACATACGTACATGCATACACAACCTGTGGGCTCATTAGCTCTCAGGCTTTATAGCTTGTGAGCTAAAACGTATTTCACTGTAGCTCATCTCCACTTTATTACTTTCTTCTATCTTCAATAGAAGAAAGTATTGTAATCGAAATTTTTTTCGACTTCCGGTTTTCGACGGATTTACACGTTTTAGGGGTGAGAGATCCTAAAAAACATGTTTATAGAAAATATCTGTCTGTCCATGTGTCCGTATGTCGCTATTGTACCACCAAAAATTGTATGAAGTTATGCATAGAATTGAGCCAAATTTTTTTTAAAGTTTTTGGCTATGGCAAGCAAGTCCTTCATTAATTTGGAAAAAATTCGCCGGTAGGGGCCGCTGTAATAGCGATTTTTGTGCATTTTGAGTATTGTACCATCGAAAAGTGTATGAAGTTATGCATGGAATTGAACCAAATATTTTTCGTATGTTTTTGGCCGTGGCAAGAAGGTCCTCCCTGAATTTGGAAAAATTCCGCCGGTAGGGGGCGATGTAATAGCGATTTTTGTGCATTTTCAATACTGTACCATCGAAAAATGTATGAAGTTATGCATAGAATTGAACCAAATTTTTTATGTATGTTTTTAGCCGTGGCAAGAAGGTCCTCCCTGAATTAGGAAATTTTCCGACGGTAGGGGGCGCTGTAATAGCGATTTTTGTGCCATTTTCAATATTGTACCATCGAAAAGTGTATGAAGTTATGGACAGAATTGAACCAAATTTTTTGTGTATGCTTTTAACCGTGGCAAGAAGGTTCACCCTGAATATTAAAAAATTCCACAGGAAGGGGACGCTGTAATAGCGATTTTTGTGCAATTTTCGGTATTGTACCATCGAAAAGTGTATTAAGTTATGCATAATTCTAATAAAAATACCAATAAAACTAATGAAAATGAATTATTGATATTTGTAACAACATATTCAAATAATAATATACGTGTGATAGAAGAAAGTTTTGGGATTGGCACATCCAGCTAATTTAATTATTAGTTTCGATAACTGAATTTCGTATTTGAAGAAATGGAAAATATAATTCAATGGAAAAGATTTTTTCCGGCTTCTTCCTTTTTCCTGTCAAAACATCAATATCCAGTTCAGTAAAAATATTTTATTTTTCTCTTCGAATGTATTAAATGTTCTTTTTTATTTTCATGTAACTATTTGTAAAAATTACTTTGATCATATTAAATAAAACAAATCACAGCGGATAAAAAAAATACACATTCTTAATATTTAAATCATGCTTAGAACTCATTTTAAAAAAAGATGTGAGTTTATAAGCATTGTTTTTTACGTGAAAAAATGAAAAATATTTTAGGGCTTTGCATAGGACTTTGCAAAAATAGCAATCACTCACGGAAAAAGTGCAGTAAAAAGATAGGAATTTATATTTAAAACAAAAATTAAAATGAAATCGAACATTGTTAAAGATATAACATCCACCTATTAAAAAGTTATTTATAAAACTTTAAAAATAATATCTTTATAGGGCATACAATAAAAGCAAACACAAAGGATAAGATTGGAATAAAATGTATTAGTTTATTTCTGTCAGTTATCTAATTTAAATTCATATTTAACTTTAACTGATTTTTTCCTTAAAAGTTCAATTTGTGTTACAAACTATGAATTAAATAAATATTGCTAATAAAGTATTTTATTCCAATCATTACCATGCTTGTATCTATTTTCATTCCATTCTGTAAAAGATGTGATTCTTTTAAAATGCCCATAAAAGCAAAATAAAAAAAGAATTGACTCCAAAATAAATGAACATTCACTCCTATGAAAGAGTGACTATTTACTCCTACCAGGTGTGAAAAACCACACTCTTTTAGCAAGAGTGAATAGTCACTCCTCCGAAAGAGTGATTATCCACCCCTGTTTAGAGTTAATATTCACTTCCCAGGAGTGACTATTCACTCTTTCAGAGAGTCAAAAATTTCACTTTTACTCAGAGTGAATAGTCACTCTAAAGAGGTTGGGCATATTTTGACTCTGCGATAGAGTGACTATTCACTCCTCCGGAGTGAATAGTCCCTCATTTTTATTTAGAGTGTAAATAAATAAATAGATATTTACTGATAAAAGAAAAAGAAAATATTTTATTTTTGCATAAAGGTGTATTTACCGGTTAGTTCGAATTAAAAATTTTAAAGGAATTTTGAAATACGTTTTTATTCCATGGGGAAGTTGCTTACTGGCCTTTCTTTTATATAACTTTTTAGGTGCGTTCGTAATTATATAAATACGTAGCACCTATAATCGTCGCTCGATGCGTCCGTCTATTTGTCCGTCCGTCCGCATATAACAGAGCAAAAACTACCCAATCGAATGGTCTGAAATTTTAAATATATAATTTTTGCAAAATTTTGTAGCGTCGTTTCAAATTTTGTGAAAATCAGATGTATAGTTTAATGACAGGGACAGTCAAAAGTTTTCCGTTACATTAGGGCCAGTGGGTAAAAATTATTTCAAGTGCATTTTAATGATGCTACAGCCCTTCGAACAGAATGAAATTGATATGCACTTATGAAGTTTACTAAAATATACATTCAGTACAATATGTGGTGCGAAAAGTATTTATGAAATTTGTTATAGTGCGAACGCACCACATTTGCCACGTTTGACATGCAATTTCCAACTTGTTTTTATTAAGTTCATGCGTTACGGTTTAACTCATTTGATTCACATAAAGATTACAATTGAATTATTCTTTTTTTTTTTAGGAAAATTTAAAGCAAATTTATAAATTTTATCATGCAGTATACTTTACAAATAATCAATTATTCATTCTGTTTTACAAAATAACCCCTATAAAAAAACACATTTACTTTCAGTACACATTTACATTCAACATCAGTTTCTCTGAAATTAATTTCTGAGTTGCCATAATTTTATCACAGGTACTTTTAATAGTATGGTAATTTGCGGTACTTTAAAAGCCGCAATTAAAATTCTTCGATTTCTAATTAACCGAATTTAGACAAGATCAGATCATCTAAAGTTTATGCAGTATCACTGTATATTGATTTAGAGTCGCAAGCGACACCGTGCCAAAATTATTCTTTCGCGTGCCACTTTTGGCACGCGTGACATATGTTCGCCGTCCCTGTAGCTGAATACCTCACATCAAACGAGAAATCATAAAATTTTGAAAAAGTCTTATATTTACCGTCGGGGCTCTAACATGCATATGTTACTTTTTTTTCTAACTGAGCCCCTAATTAAGTTGAAGTCTTGAAATTTTGAATACGTATAGCTGAACAATTGCGATCACAGGACAAATCATAAAAATTTCAAAAATTCTTATATTTATCCCTCCGGTATCTAACTTGTGTATTTTAAGCAATTTTTTTAACTTCCACCCTTTTCACCCGGGGAGCACTTTTCTAACTTTCGCCAACACCCCTTTGACCACTCTTTCGTATTATGCACCATAGCCTTACATATTTTAGTTCCACATTTTTACCGCCAGGTGGCGCCTAACTATCTCGGGTGCTATGGGCTCGATCCCCTCGACTAATATATCTACGGATATGTTGTAAAACGGTGTTTCGTTCAAATAGAGGTTTGTTTAGAATGGAGTACGCCCCCTGGTATCGAAACGTGGAATTAACAGATTTTGCAAAACGATAAAGTGTTTTCAAAGGAATATTAAATGAAACCCCCTGTGCGATCATGATCACACTTACCCACTTGCTTTTTTTTTTTTTTTTTTTTTTTTTTTTTTTTTTTTTTTTACAGAAATTTTAAAAAATAGCTTTTTTTCATGAAGGAAATTATTTTCCACGTCATTTTTTAGTATCGATATCAGGTAAGACGCATTCGTTGAGAACAGTAATTCATATCACATTTGAATACGTTTCCAAACATGTTAAAAATAAATCTCCTCTTTCTTTTCTCTCTCTATCTATCTGTGTCTGCCTGTCTGTCTATTAGACAACAAACATACAAACAGACAAATATGTAAGATAAAAAAAACTTCTTAAAAACACCATATAATTTTTAATAAATGCGCAGGACCCTTTTAAAGATCTAGTCTTTCTTCATCAGGTGAGAAAAACACGTCTTAGTACTTTGAAAACAGCAGCAAGTCTTGCGTCTGATGAAAAAAGACTAGTTCATTCGAAAACCCTTGCGCATTTATTCAAATTTTTATGGTGCTTTTAAGAAGTTCTTTTTTATTTTATAATTTCCTACCGGCTTATTTAATTATTGAGTGAGACAAATATGGGTCTGTCTAACCATCTATCTAGCTTATCTGTCAGTAATCTTAGTAAATACATCTAACTACATTC
Organism: Maratus speciosus; assembly: GCA_963932465.1. NCBI lineage: Eukaryota > Metazoa > Arthropoda > Arachnida > Araneae > Salticidae > Maratus > Maratus speciosus. The sequence goes on along the minus strand of OZ010798.1, from coordinate 374,682,117 downwards.
ACTATCTGTTTTAGGTAGATTTCGTAAGAAATACTACCTATTGCAGTTGTTACCATGGTGCGACTTTTGAAAAATCTCTTCATAGCTTTTCATTATAGGACCCCAGGAACCCAGAACCACCCCCACCTAAAACGTTTATATATATATATATATATATGTATGTACTAAATTTTGTCCGCACGATAAAAGTCGCAATTATCCACGGATCGTCTTCAAACTCGCCAACAACTTTGACATGGCTAATATCTCGGCGGGGATTGAAAATGGGCAAAATCGGCCCAAGGGAATGGAAATGGGGAGGGTTAAAAATTTTGAATACCGTCTTAACAAAATTCTGATAAAACCAGCTCTTACACAACAATGACAGGAAAAAATAAATATTTTTCGTTTTAGCAGTTCCAAACAATAAAAAAAAAAAAAACAATAAAATTCTCACCACAACAATTGCTTTTCTATTGCAAGATTTTCACGCGAAAAAAATAAATTAAGTAAATAGTTTGACGAAATGAAAACAAATTGAATATTACGTCATAAGTTTACTAGAGCAAGATTTCAGCATGAAAACTCAAAATGAAATAAATACCGGGTGTCCCAAAAAGGACTGACTGATTTTAAAATTCAATAACTTGCAAACGGTGACAGATATTTAAAAAATTCTTGCAGGAGGGTTATGCATAAGGTCAAAAGTTTTTTTACAGTGATTTTCAATTTTAGTTCGAATTACAAACAATAGATGGCGCTGCGATCAATAGATGCTGAATTCAGGCTCGATTTTTGGTACTTCGTGGCCCGGATAATACATTTCCATCTCCTTTTTCAGCATGGAACAAGAGAAAGGACTAGAAATCGAGCCTGTATTTAGCGACTATTGCTTACAGCGCCATCTATTGTTTGTAATTCGAACTAAAATCGAAAATCACTGTAATAAAACTTTTGACCTTATGCATAAACCTCCTGCAAGAATTTTTTAAATATCTGTCACCGTTTGCAAGTTATTGAATTTTAAAATCAGTCAGTCCTTTTTGGGACACCCGGTAGTTTGACAAATTAAAAAAAAGGAAAATAAATATTGCGTCATATTGGAAATATAATGGACCTCAGCAAGTGAATATGTAACGTCATGTGAGTTTGAAGAAACGTATTAAAACATGATAAAAACCCAACTATGGAAATATTAACATATTATAACACTTTGAGGTTCTCTGAATTTTGTTTTAGCCATTTTTAAACCTATTCCATATGCATGCGTGTGTGGGTGTGTATTCGTGTATATTAGAGTTTTCACAGAATGTTTAGCTCCCTATAGCTCATTCTTAGTGAAGGAGCTGGGTTTATCTCTAATCTTGATTTAAGTTTTGTTGGTGAATTTAGTACTTAACTTCGAAATCTACCTCCGCCTGTAGGCCCGAGCCGGCAGAGATTTTTTTCTTTCAGTTTTCTGTCTTATTAATGTATTTTTCTTTCTTTTTTTTTTAAATTCTATAATAAGTGGCTTTTAGCAATTACTTATGGGAATAAATTAAATGTATTTTGTTGGGTTATTACTGAGCTTAAGACCGTAATCCTTACGGAAACGCATTTTTAAACGAAGTAAAAATAAAATATGAATCTCTTTTCATAACAATATGTTTTATTTTACAAAGTAACAAACAGAAAAAAAATTCCATTAATAACATTTAATTCTACAGATCATTGGCAAATGCTAGAATCGTAGAGGACATATGACGCTATAATCGCCCTTTAGATCTTATTACTTTTCCTAAAGAAATGTAGTGGTCAGTTTTAATCATTTTGTCAACTATTTTTCTCAGGAAGTGTTCCTTTATGATGTATTTCTCATTGGAACAAAACAGAAAAAAAAGTTCCATAAGTAACATTTAATTCTTCAATTCATTGGCAAATGTCAGAGCAGTAGAAAATATATGACGCAATAATTGTCTTTCAGTTCTTTTTACTCTTCATAAAGAAGTTTAGTTTGTCAGTTTTAACTGTCAGTTTTAAACATTTTGTCAAACATTTTGTCAGAAAGTGTTTCTTTGTGACATATTTTTCATTGGAAATTTTTTTAAAGTTTCTCTTTCGCATGTCTACAATGAAAAACTTTTTTTGGTAATTTTAATTCTTTTTAATATAATTTATGGCGTTGAATGTAAAAATCACAATTATATATTGTGTTATTTCTCCATAACCTCCGCGTGATCACATGTGATACTTCCGAATTAAAGAGGACGTAAACTAAATTATTTTATTTTTTTTTACATTTTTACTTTACTTCTATATTAGCTGAATGTTTTGGGTTTTGGTTCAAAACCAATAAATGGCATCACTGATGCTTATTTCCTCATAAAATAAGTGTTATTTTCATCTGAGTTTGCAAATTGCATTCCAGACAATATATCCAAAATTGAGGCTTTGTAGACCATTCAATTAATTAAAGACCTTCAATTTGTTACTGCGTAATTTAGGTCATCGATAATAAAATTGATATTTTAAGGGTTTAGTAATTTTAGATCCACATTTCTAAACCTAAATTACCAACCCCCTAAAGTATAAATTTCAGAAAAAGGGCTCCTTCGGTCATCTGTGGTGTCTTTTTAGGTGCGTTCGTAATTATATAAATGCGTAGCACCTATAGTCGTCGTTCAGTCCGTCTGTCTGTCTGTCCGTCCGCATATAACAGAGCAAAAACTACCCAACCCAATGATCTGAAATTTTAAATATATAATTGTGGCAAAATTTTGTTGAGTCATTTAAAATTTCATGAAAATCGGATGTATAGTTTAATTACAGGGACAGTCAAAAGTTTTCCGTTACATTACGGCCAATGGGGAAAAAATATTGCAAGTGCATTTTAATGATGTTACAACCTTCCGAATGATCTGAAATTTTAAATATATAATTATTGCAAAATTTTGTCGAGTCGTTTCAAATTTATGAAAATCGGATGTATAATTTAATTACAGGGACAGTCAAAAGTTTTCCGTTACATTACGGCCAATGGAAAAAAAATAATTGTAATGATGTTACAAACTTCTGAATGGTCTCAAATCTTAAATATATAATTGTTGTAAAATTTTGTTGAGTCATTTCAAATTTTATGAAAATCGGATGCATATTTTAATGACAGGGATAATCAAAAGTTTTCCGTTACATTACGGCCAATGGGAAAAAAATATTTCAAGTGCATTTTAAAGATGTTACAGCCTTTCGAACAGAATGAAATTGATATGCACTTATGAAGTGCACTAAAATATACATTCAGTACACTATGCAGTGCAAAAAATAATTATAAAACTAGTTATAGCACGAACGCACCTCATTTGCCACGTTTGACGAGCAATTTTCAACTTGTTTGTTTGTGCAAAATCAATGAATGCGTATTCGGTTTGTTATTTTACCTTCGGGTCTGAAGAGGGTTAACTTAACTTTTATGATATGTAAGAGAAATTACAATCTGCTGATATTGGATATATTACAATTATATTACAATCTGCAATTACAACACCTAATTTATCACTAACAACATTTTTAAAACAAAATGTTTTATAATTCCTCAAAATTAAATGTGTGTAGTGATACATACTACATTGAAAAATATTATTTCACCTATTTTAAAATGGAACTGTACGTGATAAAAACAATTGGGATCATTTTTGGACTAAGCATTCCAAAAATGTAAAGAATCAGTGTATTTTTTTTTTTTAAGTTTACACAAACGTAAATTTTATAGAGCTTTGGTTTGGATGATTTAATTCTCTATCTGGAGAAAAGGAAATATGACATTATTGAAATGACATTTTATGGGATCAATTGTTTTGTTTTCAAAACTTTAAAATCTTTTTTATCCTCTTCGGTCCTTGGGTCCCCGTGCGGGGACCTCTGTTCTTTTCCTTATAAAAACTAAAATGTCCAATTTTTTTCAATTCCTACTATTAGTTCACACTCTCCCTATATTTATTTATGTATTTATGTATTTATATATTTATATATTTATATAATCTTGTTCAAATTTTCAATCGTTAATAAAATACTCATTTTTCATCCTATCAAGTTGAAATAAATTTGTTTAAAATTGTACTGGATGACAATTGATGTTAATACAGTTTTTTCAAATATTAATTAATTAATTAAATTTTAATTAATTAATTTTAGTTTTGCATGGGAAACAAAATGGCGGTCATTGGTTATTGAAGATCAATGAAAGTATTTTCAATAAGGGGTTACCATAGGGGGACAATCGTTCTGTCGCCAAATACTGCCAAGTTTGTCGCCAACTTGGCGATATATCGCCAAATTCGGCGGGCAAAATGAGTCGCCAAAAGTGACGCCAACTTGACGATATCTCTAATATTTCGCCAAATCCCCATAGAGTTCCATTGTAAACCTACTTGCTTATAGAAAATCAACAAATTGAGATATTTTAATGCAACAAAAACTAATATTAGCTTAAGGGATTATATTAAATTTTTCTTTGATGACCTAAGTAGGAATTGACTTTAAAAACAAAATTTTTATATTACCTGTTACATTTTCACATCACTTCTTAATAGCTGAATGTTTTTTGCGTTCAAAGGAAACGAATTAATGGCAGCATGTAAGCTAATTCCAATATAAAATAAATGTTATTTTCATCTGAGTTTGTAAAATGCCTAAAAATGCCCAAACGACAGTATGACCAAAAAAGTGAGAAATTTTCATAAGTATTTAACTTAAATCTTTTTCAATAAAAAATTTTGAGTATTTGTATATTATTTTACTTGTTTAAACCTCTTGAATTTGTGATTGTGTTAATTTAGGTTAATAGTTATAAATTGATGTTTTTCAGGGGATTTGTAGTTTTAGATACATATTAGGTAGCTTTCATTACAAAAAGATACCTATTGCAGCCGTTCGGAGGAAAGCGATTTCAAAAAATTTTGGTATATTTTCATCGATCATGACCCCCAGACCCCGAAGCCACCCTCCGTTCAAAATTGATATATATCTACCCTATATATGTAAAATCCTAATGAAACGAATATATGAAACGCCTGAAATGTATCGATTCTTTGAATCGACTGATTAAACAACTGACTTTGTTTCACGGCGATTTTTCCTAAAATATGGAATACTTTGCGATGAAATTAACACCAAAAATCCGTGTTGATCCACAGATCACAAAACTGGTATTAGAATTTTTAAATTCGAATTAGTTTTCGAAATATTAATTTTTTTCTAATTTTAAATACATTTTTTCTAATGATGGCAACTCAAATTTTAAACATAACAGAAATTTTTTTTTCATAATTTAGAAAAGGTTACTATTTTAAATTAATTTGGCGACAGTTTGGCCTCCTTTAAATCTATGCTATGAACAATGATTTTTTTTTTTTTTTTTTTCGTTATCATTTTATCAAATACAAAACTTTCATTTAAAAATGAAACATTTAAATTGATGGCTTTCACTTCTTTAAAAAAAAAAAAGAAACGAAAAGAAAAATATTAGGCACGGATGTGATATACGCATCGGGGTACCTAATTGGCGCACAAATGGCATTATTTTGATAGACATGGTAACCCGGCTATTGTTGTTTATTTAATAATAAATGTATATTTACTTTTATTTCTTTTTTAAATTTATATAAATTATTTTGTTCTATATTATTTACTTATTTTTTTTTTTTTGCTATTTCCTTTGGAAATAATAGAAAATAATTATAAAATACTGTACAATGTAGTAGTTATTCCGTTACCCAATTTCGCAAATTATATAAATCGCCAAACCACTCGCCAAATTGTACAGATTGACAAAATTTTTATTTTAAATAACGAAAGAACAAATAAATTAGTATAACATTAATAAATATAAAAATAAAAAGTCGAAATAAAAATCACTTGATGACGTAAACACGTGTAACTTGCTAAAAGTCAAGTGAATGTGACACTTACCATCAACCATTATTGACATTTAATCTTATAGTTCGCGATAGATTTTTTGTAGACGGGATAACTAAGTAGTACCAAAAATACATATGCAACTGGTATTCGAAAACGAGGTTTTCGTCAAATTTTCGTAAAAAAAATGGCGATGACATCTGGCGAAATATTAAATTATGTAACAAACCATGACATTTAATTTCAACTTCAAATCAATGTTTTAATTTATCACTCGAACAATAAAAAAAATGCTAACTGGCGAATTGAAAAAAAGATATTAACGAGATTTGCACCCGGCTTTTTTTTTTCTTTCGGCACAGATGTCACATACGGCCCCATATTGGCGAGATTTTTTTCTGACGCCAATGCCATATACGCAACGGGTACTTAACTGGCGCCAAAGTATCGTTATTTTGCTTGATATGGTAAGCCGGATGTTGTTGTTTATGCTGTTAATGCGTTCCCCAAATTTGCGTTAGAAAAAAATCGCGCCAATATATATGTAATGTATATATATATAATTGTATATGACATTTGTTCCAAACCTGCATATGAAAGGCGAAGGGACCAGATCGTATTTGTTTATGGTATTTGATGACTTGAACTATTATAATATAGATGAAATGATGGGGATAGAATAATATTTGGCGTCTTATCACCTGTGCCTGGCTAACATTAAAGTATCAAAATGGCACCTAGAGTACAAAAAGGAAAGTGTTCAGCCCGGAACTGTTGATGATAGTCACATGATTTAGGCTATTGTTATAGAGATTGTTTTAAAATATCGGTTGACAAAGACTCTGAATACTTAATTTGTTTATTTTAGCTTCTTTTCAAATGTTTAACTGATCCTCTTTAATCAAAAACGAAAACAACCATTGGATGTCTTAACAGCAACTGATTCTCCGTTAAATTTTTGCAATCAAAGGGAATTGAATGGAAACCCGTTTACAGGGAGATCTGCACACCTTTTTCAGTATTATATAATCTTCTCTAATATTTTAAAAACCCATTAGATTTTTAGATTCTGCGGTGTCTGAACGGGGGTTAGCGAGCGTAGCTTGCAGGGGGCAGAGCCCCCTAGTATATATATATATATATATGTATATATATATATGACCTATGTCACACTGTAACTCTCGTAATTATGAACCGATTTCGATGTAATTCGGTGTGTATATAGTACATACCAATGTCTCGACCGAGTTCGTTGGCCAGCTTCATCCGCCGTTTTGTTTCAAAATGGCGGTCATTTAAAAAATTTTAAAAAATTTAAAATTTGAAATGTGGTACCAAAAAATTAAAAATGGAAAAATATTATTTTCTTATGTATTTGACCTTTATACAAAGATTCCGGAGCACTTTTTGTTTCGTCTATATCTTAAAAAATGGCCGAGTTATAGCATTTTGAATTTCTAGCATGTCTGACATTTTGTAACTTCCTGAATTTTGTCACGCGATAAAAGGCGTATTTATGAACCGATTTCGATGTAATTCGGTGTCTACATAGTACATACCAATGTCTCGACCGAGTTCGTTGGCCAGCTTCATCCGCCATTTTGTTTCAAAATGGCAGCCATTTAACATTTAAAAAAAAAATTAAAATTTCAAATGTGGTACCAAAAAATTTAAAATGGAAAAATATTTTTTTATTATTTATTTGACCTTTATACAAAGATTTCGGAGCAGTTTTTGTTTCGTCTATATCTTAAAAAATGGCTGAGTTGCAGCATTTTAGGTAGCTTTCATTACAAAAAGCTACCTATTGCAGCCGTTCGGAGGAAAGCGATTTCAAAAAATTTTGGTATATTTTCATCGATCATGACCCCCAGACCCCGAAACCACCCTCCGTTCAAAATTGATATATATATATATATATATATATATATCCATATATATATATATATATATATATATATATATCTGACCTATGTCACACTGTAACTCTCGTATTTATGAACCGATTTGGATGTAATTCGGTGTGTACATAGTACATACCAATGTCTCGACCGAGTTCGTTGGCCAGCTTCGTCCGCCATTTTGTTTCAAAATGGCGGCCATTTAAAATTTAAAAAAAATTTAAAATTTGAAATGTGGTACCAAAAAATTGAAAAAGGAAAAATATTTTTTTCTTATGTATTTGATCTTTATACAAAGACTCCGGAGCAGTTTTTGTTTCGTCTATATCTTAAAAAATGGCTGAGTTATAGCATTTTGAATTTCTAGCGTGGCTGACATTTTGAAACGTCCTGAAATTTGTCACGCGATAAAAGGCGTATTTATGAACCGATTTGGATGTAACTTCGTTTATACATAGTACATACCAATGTCTTGACCGAGTTCGTTGGTCAGCTTCATCCGCCATCTTGTTTAAAAAAGCGGCCATTTAAATTTTTAAGAAAAATTTAAATTTGAAATGTGGTACCAAAAAATTGAAAATTGAAAAAATATTTTTTTCCTATGTGTTTGACCTTGATAAAAAGATTCGGGAGCAGTTTTTGTTTCGTCTATATCTTAAAAAATGGCTGAGTTATAGCATTTTGAATTTCTAGCGTGTCTGACATTTTGAAACGTCCTGATATTTGTCACGTGATAACAGACGTATTTATGAACCGATTTGGATGTACCTTGGTGTGTACATAGTACATACAAATATCTCGACCGAGTTCGTTGGCCAGCTTCATCCGCCATATTGTTTCAAAATGGCAGCCATTTAAAAAAATTTAAAAAATTTAAAATTTAAAATGAGATACCAAAAAATTAGAAAATGAAAAAGATTTTTTTCGTATGTGTTTAACCTGAATATAAAGATTCCGGAACAGGTTTTGTTTCGTCTATATCTAAAAAAAATGGCTGAGTTATAGCATTTTGAATTTCTATTGTGGCTGACATTTTAAAACGACCTGATTTTTGTCACGCGATAAAATGCGTATTTATGAACCGATTTGGATGTAACTTGGTCTGTACATAGTACATACCAATGTCTCGACCGAGTTCGTTGGCCAGCTTCATTCGCCATCTTGTTTCAAAAGGGTTGCCATTTAAAAAAATGCAATTTAAAATTTAAAATGAGGTAATAAAAAATTGGAAAATGAAAAAGATTTTTTTTTTGTTTGGCCTTTATACAAAGATTCTGGAGCAGTTTTTGTTTCTGAAAATTTGTTCTTTTGTTTATATCTTTAAAAAGTCCTTCCGGCCAGTACCGAGAGGAAGAGGTAGCTTTCAAATTCCTTATTTTAAAAAAGTCAACTTATATTATTCAAACACACGAAACTCAATTTAGTGGAAATCGAATATAGGAGATTCAATACCAATTTTTATCAATACCAAATCATTATGATTGAGAATTTCGCGAAATTAGTCAGCTTTATCCAAGCTGCTTTTATTTAAAGTAACTTATATTTGGATGAGATGTTGATGTATACTATCCACATGCCTTCTTACATGGAACTAGGCGAATACGTGTGTTATCGCGTGACAAATACAAGATCGTTTCAAAATGTTAGCCATACTAGAAATTCAAAGTGCTATAATTCAACCATTTTTTTAAGATATAAACAAAAGAACAAATTTTCAGAAACAAAATCTGCTCCGGAATCTTTGTATCAAGGCCAAACACATAAAAAAATCTTTTTCATTTTCCAATTTTTTAATACCTTATTTTAAATTTTAAATTTAATTTTTTTTAAATGGCAACCCTTTTGAAACAAGATGGCGAATGAAGCTGGCCAACGAACTCGGTCGAGACATTGGTATGTACTATGTACAGACCAAGTAACATCCAAATCGGTTCATAAATACGCTTGTTATCGCGTGACAAAAATCAGGTCGTTTTAAAATGTCAGCCACAATAGAAATTCAAAATGCTATAACTCAGCCATTTTTTTAGATATAGACGAAACAAAAACTGTTCCGGAATCTTTGTATTAAGGTCAAACTCATACAAAAAAAATCTTATTCATTTTCCAATTTTTTGGTATCTCATTTTAAATTTTAATTTTTTTAAAATTTTTTTAAATGGCTGCCATTTTGAAACAAGATGGCGGATGAAGCTGGCCAAAGAACTCGGTCGAGATATATGTATGTACTGTGTACACACCAAGGTACATCCAAATCGGTTCATAAATACGCCTGTTATCACGTGACAAATATCAGGACGTTTCAAAATGTCAGCCACGCTAGAAATTCAAAATGCTATAACTCAGCCATTTTTTAAGATATAGACGAAACAAAAACTGCTCCGGAATTTTTGTATAAAGGTCAAATACATAAGAAAATAATATTTTTCCATTTTCAATTCTTTGGTGCCACATTTCAAATTTTAAATTTTTAAAAAACTTTTAAATGGCCGCCATCTTGAAACAAAATGGCGGATGAAGCTGGCCAACGAACTCTGTCGAGACATTGGTATGTACTATGTACATACCGAATTACATCCAAATCGGTTCATAAATTCGAGAGTTACAGTATGACAAAGCTCAGATATATATATATATATATGGATATATATATATATATATATATATATATCAACTTTTGAACGGAGGGTGGTTTCGGGGTCTGGGGGTCATGATCGATGAAAATATACCAAAATTTTTTGAAATCGCTTTCCTCCGAACGGCTGCAATAGGTAGCTTTTTGTAATGAAAGCTACCTAAAATGGTTGAATTATAGCACTTTGAATTTCTAGCATGGCTAACACTTTGAAACGATCCTGTATTTACCACGCGATAACACACGTATTCGCCTATTTCGATGGAAGAAGGCATGTGGATAGTATACATCGATATCTCGACCAAGTTCGGTGTCCAGCTTCATCAGCCATCTTACTTCAAAATGGCGGCCAATTAAAAGAAAATTATATTTAAAGTGAGGTGCAAAAAAATTAGAAATTGAAAAAGGTTTCTTTCTTAAGTACTTGACATTGATATAAGGATTCGGGAGCATTTTTTGTTTGTCTTTATCTTAAAAAATGGCTCAGATGTAGCAGTTTCAATTTCTAATGTGGGTGACATTTTGAAAAATTCGATTTTTTGCCTGCGACAGCACTCGTATATATCAACCGATTCCGATGTGAGTGAGCATGTGCACAGCAATTACTAAGGTCTCGACCAAGTTCACTGGTTAGTCTCATCCACCATGTTGTCTTAAAATGGCAGGCACTTTAAGAAATCGCCGAATTTGGCAGCCAAATATAAGTTACTTTAAATAAAAGCAGCTTGGATAAAGCTGAATAATTTCGCGAATCATTCATAATGATTTAGTATTGATAAAAATTAGTATTGAATCTCCTATATTCGGTTTCCACTAAATTGAGCTTCGTGTGTTTGAATAATATAAGTTGGCTTTTTTAAAATAAGGAATATGAAAGCTACCTCTTCCTCCCGGCACTGGCCGGAAGGACTTTTGAATTTCTAGCGTGGCTGACATTTTGAAACGTCCTGAATTTTGTCACGCGATAAAAGGCGTATTTATGTACCGATTTGGATGTAACTTCGTTTATACATAGTACATACCAATGTCTCGACCGGATTCATTGGCCAGCTTCATCCGCCATCTTGTTTAAAAATGGCGGCCATTTAAATTTTTAAGAAAAATTTAAATTTGAAATGTGGTACCAAAAAATTTAAAATTGAAAAAATATTCTCTTCTTATGTGTTTGACCTTGATAAAAAGATTCGGGAGCAGTTTTTGTTTCGTCTATATCTTAAGAAATGGCTGAGTTATAGCATTTTGGATTTCTAGCGTGGCTGACATTTTGAAACGTCCTGATTTTTGTCACGTAATAACAGGCGTATTTATGAACCAATTTGGATGTACCTTGGTGTGTACATAGTACATACAAATATCTCGACCGAGTTCGTTGGCCAGCTTCATACGCCATTTTGTTTCAAAATGGCGGCCATTTAAAAAAAAAAATTAAAAAATAACAAAATTAAAATGAGATACCAAAAAATTGGAAAATGAAAAAGATTTTTTTTGTATGTATTTGACCTTAATACAAAGATTCCGGAACAGTTTTTGTTTCGTCTATATCTAAAAAAATGGCTGAGTAATAGCATTTTGAATTTCAATTGTGGCTGACATTTTAAAACGACCTGATTTTTGTCACGCGAATACAGGCGCATTTATGAACCGATTTGGATGTAACTTGGTCTGTACATAGTACATACCAATGTCTCGACCGAGTTCGTTGACCAGCTTCATTCGCCATCTTGTTTCAAAAGGGTTGTCATTTAAATAAAAATTAAATTTAAAATTTAAAATGCGGTATTAAAAAATTGGAAAATGAAAAAGATTTTTTTTTATGTGTTTGGCCTTGATACAAAGATTCCGGAGCAGTTTTTGTTTCTGAAAATTTGTCCTTTTGTTTATATCTTAAAAAATGGTTGAATTATAGCACTTTGAATTTCTAGCATGGCTAACATTTTGAAATGATCTTGTATTTGTCACGCGATAACACACGTATTCGCCTATTTCGATGTAAGAAGGCATTTGGATAGTATACTTCAATACCTCGACCAAGTTCGCTGGCCAGATTTATCAGCTATCTTGTTTCAAAATGGCGGCCATTAAATTAAGAAATATATATATATTTAAAGTGAGGTGCAAACAAATTAGAAATTGAAAAAGGTTTCTTTCTTAAGTATTTGACCTTGATATAAGGATTCAGGAGCATTTTTTGTTTGTCTTTACCTTAAAAAATGGCTCAAATATAGCAGTTTCAATTTCTATTGTGGGCGACATTTTGAAAAATCTGATTTTTGCATGCGACAGCACTCGTATATATCAACCGATTCCGATGTGAGTGAGCATGTGCACAGCAATTACTAAGGTCTCGACCAAGTTCACTGGTTAGCATCATCCACCATGTTGTCTTAAAATGGCAGGCACTTTAAGAAATCGCCGAATTTGGCAGCCAAATATAAGTTACTTTAAAGAAAAGCAGCTTGGATAAAGCTGACTAATTTCGCGAAATTCTCATTCATTATATTGATAAAAATTAGTATTGAATCTCCTATATTCGGTTTCCACTAAATTGAGCTTCGTGTGTTTGAATGATATAAGTTGGCTTTTTTAAAATAAGGAATATGAAAGCTACCTCTTCCTCCCGGCACTGGCCGGAAGGACTTTTTTTGAACCTAAATTACTAAGCGCCTAAAGAAAAAAATTTCAAAAAAAAATATTTTTTCTGTCATTTACGATGTCATTTTGTTTTGAAGAAATCTATGAATAAGCATTTGTAATATTTTAGCTTCGGAGCTGAAGAGGTTAAATGTAAGGTATGTCACTGATCGTTTTCTTTCTTTTTCGATTACCTCTCAAATTTTTTTAAACATCTACTTATTAAAATAAGCAAAATAAATATATATTATTGAATATTTTACAGATAATAAATTTAATTCTCTAAAAAATGAATTTCTAAACAAACTAAAAATAAACTACGAATCTTTTTTACACAAGTAACTAATGCTTTACGAATTAGCAAAACAGAAAATAAAAGTTCCATAAATAACATTTAATTCTACAATTCATTGCTAATAGCTAGAATAGCAGACGATATCTGACGCAAGGAATCGATTTTTAGTTCTTATTGCTTTTCATAAAGGAGTTTAACTGTCACTTTGAATCGTTTATTTTACCATTTTTGTCAAAAAGTGTTTCCTTATGACGTGCTTTTCGTGGAAGTTCTTCGAAACTTTGTATTTAATTGCTAGTTTTGATGATTTAATTCCATAGCTAGAGTACCGGATATATGATATAATGAAAAATCATTTTATGTGACAGATTTTTTGCTTTCCTAACTTGACCAGCTGGTTTAATATTTTCTTTTTCAATCTTATTTAGATTTCTTTCAACTTTTACTTTCTTTTTCTTTTTCAGATTATCTGAAAAGTGATTTTTAACAGTTCTTTACAGAAATAAATTAAAGTATATAAATTTTGATGGGTTATTTTATACGTTGGAACCACAAATCTGAAAAAGATGAGACTAAATTACATTTTTAATGTTAAAAAGAGATTTAAAATAAATTTTAACGTTATTTTTGTTGTCATATCAATTTATGTGTATGATGTGTGAGACGTAAGGCGATTTTTTGAAAATATCAACTTTTTGCCGCGTGCCCTACACCATACTCTTTTTTAACACTTACTCGTACCAACATACAGTAGAGCGCCGATTATCGGAACTCCAATAAACCGAACCTCCAATTATCCGAACAGCTTATTTCTCTCAAAAAAATATTGAACTGAATTTCCAATTATCCATACACACTGTTTCTCACATTTTTTCTCTCTCTTTTTTCCCCCCCTCAAATGTAACATGCGAAATCGAATCCCCGATTAGTGTACCGCTGGGAAGAGTATCAAAGAAAAAAAATTGTAGAAAATGAAAACGAGTGCTCTGAAAATGTCCCAGGTTCATCACATAACGAAGACTTTGAATGTTTGTAAACAGCAATGAAATGGCTCGAACGTAGAAGAACGCTAATCCTATTGAACTGACGTATTTAAGAATAATTCGAGATATGGCAGTATTGAAAAGAATGTCTTCTTTGGAGCAAGCAACAATCGAAAGCTTTTTTGCTTAAATTATAATCTCTGGAGTTCAGAAGATGGTAAAAAAAAGGGGGGAAATTTTTAAATAAGAAGAAAGTAACAAAAAAAAAAAAAAATTAAAAGACAAAAAAACAAAAACAATTTTTAAACACGACAGCACTAACTGGTGCTGGCACTCCTAAACCTGGATAAAGTGGGAAGGTTTTAGTACAGTCAGGAACATCCCTTTAATTGTCTGTCCCTTTATCCGATCTTTTGCTTATCTGAACTAGGGTCGGTCCCGACTTGTTCGGATAATCGGCGCTGTACTGTAATTGAAAAGTGTTTATGAATTCGGTTTTACTGTCCGTCTGTCTATCTGTTTGTCCACGCTCTAGCTCGCCTAAATATACTCGGATTTTCATACAATTGATATATGTTAATGATGTTTACCATGGCATATTCGGTATTGAATATGAAGTGTGTAGCATTAATAATTCATTTACAGAGGCACTCAAGAGTATTCCGTTAAATTATGGTCAATGGGGAAAAATCGTTTACAGTGTATTTTAATGCATTTCAAATGTACTATAATTTATATAAATCACTGAATTTCACTACGACATTATTATTATAGGATAGGGCATTAATAGAATTTATCGTTCATTTATAGGGACACACAAAGAAATAGCTTACAGTACAACTTTGAACAATGATTGCTGGAAGTACGCTTTAAATTTTTGTATTCGCTTTTAAATTTAACTAATTCTTTGCATGTTGCTCGATGTGTAAAATTCTATGCCTTGTATACAGTGTTTCACAAAAGAATGCACATAACATCTTTTCATAGTACGTGGTCTGCATAATAGTCCGCAATTCTCTTGATTATATATAGGACTACACAAAGGAATTCGTAAGTATTGCTGACTATTAACGTGAAATGCTTAAAGTTAGTTTTTAATTGTGTTATGTATATTCCTGCTGAACATATTTCAAAATTTTGCGGAATATAAATAAATTCATACACAGGACTACGCAAAGAATTAGACACATTGCCGTCTGCAGATGGTAATTGCTATAAGTGCGTTTTAAGTTGTGTTGTGTGTTTTTTTACCTGCATAAAATTTTACCTTTACTACTTACTTTTTATGAGGTACGTACAAATGTCTTTAGGTAACATACAGAGATGTACAAAAGAATTTGAGTGCATTTCCATCTACTGGCGAAAATTACTAAATGTGAATTTTCTATATGAACTAAATTTTAGAATTCTATATGGTATGCATTTAAAACTAAACATCGTATACAGGGCAGCGCAGAACAATTTGAGTAAGTTTTTGACTGTGGAACGTATTTGCTGAAGCTGGATTTTTAAATATGTTATATGTTTTCTAAATTCTTTACTTACATATATTTTTTCACCTCTTTTAACGATGAAATTTTGTTACAGTTTTTTTGGATATGTAGGAAAGTGTTTCATAATCTCTTGACGCATGACTTTTTGTTCTTTTTACAAAATATTATTAATCTTATACTAAAAATGTCATTGGTATATGTTTTATTTTTTATTTTTATCTATGCATTTATTTATTTCATATTTTCTAACAGTTGGTAACATTGAACTTCAGGTTTATCTGTGGAGCCTCCCATTTTATTCATTGGCATTAATGTATACGATCATCGGACGACTATATCTATTTCGAAATCCAAATATTCCGTTTCATTATTCACAATCAATAAATAATATTTAGTAATTATTGTGCAATAGTAAATATAACTATTAAATTCTGTTTGAAATCTTTTCTTATATTTTTTATTAAATATATATAATATATATAAAACCATTATAAACCATTAAAAATTGTGAAATTATAAATAAACTAGTATGTTGTGGCCATCACAAAACTTTCTTCTATCTCGTACATGTCAATACTTCAAAATTCACTATCTCAGTGCCAAATAAAATGGTAATCTGTGTTCATCACGTGAATTCTAAAAATATGAAATTCCGTGCATTAGTTCTCGAGGTATGACTGTCGCTGAAATCGTGTAAATCCAGCAAAATGCAGCATAGCAGTGCCACCTATTGGGTTATTTACACCAGAACCTAATTATCACCAACTTATGTGAACGTCTAACTGAATATGAAGTTTGAGGAAAATTCGTGCATTAGTTCTTGAGATAGAGGTATTGCGCAAATAACGACAAATGCAGCATAGAAGCGCCACCTGTTGAGCGATTTGCAACAACACATAATCAGCAGCAATATTAATCAAGTTATACTTAAATCTGAAGTTTGATGAAAATTCGTGCGTTAGTTCTTGAGATTGAGCTATTGAGGAAATAGTTCAAAATGCAGCCCAGCAGCGCCACCTATTGGGCGATTTACACCAACACGTAGCCAGCATCATTTCATATGAAGGCCTAACTAAATCCGAAGTTTGATTAAAATGTGTGCATTAGTTCTTGAGATAGGGCTACTGCGAAAATAGTGTAAATCTGCAAAATGCAGCATAGCAGTGCCACCTGTTGGGCGATTTACACCAAAACGTAAACAGTATCCATTCAGGTCAAGGACTAACGGAATCTGAAGTTCTATAAAAATCCGTGCATTAGTTCTTGAGATAGAGCTTTTGCGGAAATCCTGCAAAATGCTACATAGCAGCACCACCTGCAGGGCGATTTACACCAAAAACTAATCAGCACCAATCTATATCAGGGACTACCTGAATATAAATTTTTATTAAATTACGTACATTAATTCTTGAGATAGAGCGCCCACAAAATTTGTGTCACATACATACATACAGGCAGATGGACAGACAGACAGACAGACATTTTGTAAAAACATGTTTTTGGAATCTCTGACCCATAAAACGTTTAAATCCGTCGAAAACTGGAATTCGAAAATTTTCATGAAACCAATACTTTCTTCTTGTAAAGCTAGAAGAAAGTAAAAAGGAATTTATTCATTGTATATATATATATATATATATATATATATATATATATATATATATATATATATATATATGTATGTATATATATATGTGTGTGTGTGTGTGTGTGTGTGTGTGTGTGTGTGTGTGTGACTATTTAAAAAAACATTACAAATTACCAACAAACATAAAATAAAATAAATAAGTAAAATGAACAGAGAATAAATAATGGATATTTGTAGAACACAGACCGAATCTTCAGATCCCAAATGCCTAGAGTCTACAAATAAATTGTCTGGTTTCATCTTGATATTAGCCTTAAAAAGGTAAAGAATATGAATTTGAGACTACCAACACACAAAAAATGGAGAAATAAGTTATGAAAAACAAATAAGTTTAAAATAAAAAGTGATTAAAAAGGATTAAGAAATGAAATTCACATTACCATACTGAAAGCATTGCTGACTAACAAGGAGAAGGCCAACCCTGTAAATCACAGATTTGGATTATTTTAATATATGTTGTAGGGTAGACACCCCTTAATCTCAGGTTCAACGGATTTTATACAACGCTCGTTAGTTCTTGAGAAACCGGGGTGTCTAATATTAGTATACAACTTAAATACTTACTTTGTAACAATTAGGATATGTTGGTCGTAGCTCAGTTGGTATGGCGTTTTCTGGCTGATCCGCGGGCCCGGGTTCGATACCCGAACGCGCTACATTTGCCTTTGTCATCTTTTCTTTTATAAATATACTTGTAATTATAATTTAATAATCTCAATTAAAAATTTTAATATCGTATATTAATTATAATGTTAACAAATTTAAATTTATCATTTTTTATTTTGAACTGTTATTTCTCATCCTTTAAGGGTGTCCGGGACACATTTTCAAAAAAATTTTATTTATTGGGTTAAAATTTTGAAATTTTTTGTGATGGTTAACCATATCATTTGTAAACAAAATCGCATGATAAAACTTCTCATAATTTTTTTAAAAAAATTTTAATTTTAAATTTTGTTAAAAATGTGGGGTAGTTTAAAATCGTTATAACTCGAAATATCATTTATAGAATTTAAATTTTTTTTTCATTTAAATAAACAGAAATATATAAATCTTAATTTAGAGCCAGCATTTTAAAAAATATTAATTTTAAAAAAATTAAAAATATTTAACGAAAAAATTACAAAAAAAGTGGTGCAACTTTAAAAAAAAAAATCGTATTTTCAAAAGTAAATATTTTTTTTTCAAATATGCTCGCTCAAAAGTAAAGTAAAATAATTGAAAAAGATATGTTCCGAGTTTCAACCCTGTATCTTTAATGGTTCTCGAGTTATAAGAATTTAAATATGAGAAATGGTGAAAAAACCTATCATGAAGAAAAACGCAATTTCACAAGAACTCGTTTCCTTGACAACCATAGCTTGAAAGGCAGATTTTGAAAACAAACCAAAACGAGAAAATTAATATTTTGCTGTTCTAATTAAGATAGAAACATGATTTAAACATCATTGTAAGTAGAAAACAGCAGAGAAACTTTTAATCCAATAATAATTTTAAAAAAATTGAAAATTTGAAGATTTTTGTGTCCCGGACCCCCTTAAAGAGATTTAAAAAGAAATTGGATCTATTATTGAATAGGCATCCGAAACAAAGGCATCCGTGAAGTGCTGCAAACTTAAGAATTTAGTAATATATATTGTTTTGGAATAAAAACTACTATATAAAAAAAAGTATTTATATCTATTAATGGATTAAACTTTAAAGCAAATATCGTCTAAAGAATATATATACACATATATGCATGTATACATTAAATAAGGTATTAAAACTGCATATGTGGGTGTCATACGAGAAAGCGAGCGATTAGTATATTGTAAATTTGCGTATAGGGTCTGAAAAGCATACGGAGACATACTGTCGTCTATTAAAGAAGTAACCAGAATAATCTTTTTAGTTGTGTGATTCGTTTTCCGGCTCAATTAAATTTCAGTTTCACTACCATGTGTTATGAGTAAAACTCTATGCATCATGTATAGGGCTGCATAAACCATTTCGCATACATTACTGCCAATGGACAGAAATTGCTGAAAAAGTGATTATTTTTTATTGTATTATCTCTTGTATCTATTGTATTATTTATTTAGATATCTCCTTTTAGTGTACGAAAATATGAAGTTTTATTAAAACAATCTGATAGTGTTGGGAACTATTCCATAATCTATGCGTGATACATAAATTTTCTTTCTTGTTTGAAAATCAACTACATTTTTCTCTGTAAACAAAATGCAAACGAGTTTTCTCTGTTACTTTGCACGATAATAAAAAAACTTTGAGATAAAAAAATAGACTGCTATAAATTATTTTTACATAATTTCTAAAACTATTTTTTAATTAAATTTCAAATCAATTGATTATTTTTCGGACATACTGTGGATATAATTAATCAACTGAGAGAAGATCTACTTTTATGTCTGTATTAATAAAAATCAGCAAATGTAAAAGATAATCCTCTTCTCTCTATTTTACTTTCCCGAAGGATTTAAGCTGATTTTCGATTTTGTCTAGACAGATAGCAACATTAATTTGGTGTGTCTAGTGATGTAAGATCAAGAGTTACTTTGCCACAGAATTGGTAAATATAAAGGAAGTGTTTATTTCCATAGAAGATTAAAAATTATTTATTAATTTCTTTTCTTAGAAGTATATAAATCAAGAAAAGCTAAATTTTATAGCTTATTAGTGTTATTTTAAAAGTACTATATTGCTTTACTAAAATATATATTTTCTCTTTCAGGTAAGCGCTTATGTTTCTGCTTTCTGTTCTGCTTCAGCCAGAGGTAAAGGACTTAGTTTACATTTTGGTTGTTTATCTATTTTTTATAGTTGATTAGACTTCATATATTTTTAATTTCTGAAAATTGTAAATACATAATATGAACTTTAAAAAGTTCGCCATTTGCTTAAAAGGTGACAAATAATAATAATACGGATGTAGCAAGTTTAAAAATTACATTTTATTTACATTTTCGAGTACTTTCGGTCTGCAATCCGGCAGCCATCGTCAGTGAATATTTTCATTAATTGCCATTCCATTCATTCATATACTTCAATTCGTTTCAAATGGGAGAATCTATAGTTCTTAAGGCAGCTAGAAGTAGAAGTAATTACATTCGAGAACATTTTCTTCGGGAATTAATTTTTCGAATACAGCGAATAGAATTCTTCCGTAATTATTTAATTCTACGCGGACTGTTTCAAGACTTCTAATTTGAACAATATAAGTATAATGCTGAGTTTTCTCAAATTCGCCGCAGACTTCACAGAAGATAGCCTTAAAAATTTATTTACATGTGATCTTACTATAATTTCGTTTTTCCCAAATCTGCCTTTTAACAATTCGATGGCGACATCATACTTATTTTGCGTTAGAGCTAACCCTAGAATACATTTTAAAGCTGTTCCTTTCAAGAATTTCTTTAGTAATTCAATTTCTCTGCATTTGATATTTGCACATTTTTCTGTATAGCCACTGCAAATTGTCACAGAATCGCTGCCATTTTCATATATGCCATCGAAAGGCTCTATAGTAAGCCTCGGTAATCATACACGAGAATAATTCAATAATTCTTCATGTTCTGTGGACAATATGATAGAGGGAATTATTTTACTTTCGTTAGGAACGCTTTGTTTTAAAAGTCTATCAATTTTAGCTTTCGATTTCGTGATTTTTTCGTGACTGGAGACACTACATCTTTTCGAGTGTGTCTTAAACTAATATTTTAAATTTGTTTTTGTAAATTAATATAGTGTGTGTCTTTCGTGATGTAACTGCACATATGTACAACGTCCAGGATAATACGCATTCAATGACCAGAAAACTACATCGACAACAACGCAGTGAAGACATTAGAAAAGGGAATGTTGGAGAGGGTTAACCCCTTGGGCCAAGTGTCACGTATACGTGACGGATAAGGTGCTCAGAATCCTTGATTATTCACACCAGTTATTTTTTATTGGATTTTTTTTAATTTAATCAGGACATTTTCCCGATTCATTTGGGCAAAAATTTCTGTTTTGTAAAACCGGCGATAAAAGATTAAAAATCCTGTAAAAGACGCTCGTCGCGAAGAGGTTAAATACAGCAGAAACATTGAGATTAAACAAAAACATAATTTGAAGGAAAAAAAAATCCTACATTGATTAATGGGGTCCGGGACACAAAAATCTTCAAATTTTGCAAAAACATTTTATTTCATTAAAAAATTCTCTGTTTTTTCCTGCTTAAAATGAACATTGAAATATTGAAACATTGAAATCATGTTTCTATCTGAATTTGAACAAAAAATATTAATTTTTTCGTTTTTGTTTGTTTTCAAAATCTAGCTTTCAAGCAATGTCTGTCATGGAAACGACTTCTTGTAAAAATGCGTATATCTTCATGATAGGTTTTTCACCATTTCTCGTATTTAAATTCTTATAACTCGAGAACTGTTAAAAATATAGGGATCAAACTTGGAACATATATTTTTGAATTGCTTTACTTTAATTTTGATTCAGCATATTTGAAAAAAATATTTACTTTTGAAAATATGATTTTTTTTTTCTTTTAAGTTGCACCACTTTTTTAAAAACTTTTTCGTTAAATATTTTTAATTTGTTTATAAATTAATATTTTTAAAAATGCTGAATCAAAATTAAAACGTATATATTTCTGTTTATTTAAATAAAAAAAAAATGAAATTCTACAGATAATATTTCGGGTTATATCGATTTTAAATTACCCCACTTTTTTAATAAATTTTAAATTTAAAATAAAAAAAAATATGAGAAGTTTTATCATGTGATTTTGTTTACAAATGATAAGGTTAGCCATCACAAAAAAATTCAGAATTTTAACTCAATAAATAAATGTTATTTTAAAATATGTCCCGGACCCCCTTAAGCCCGAGAAGGGACAGATATTAAGATATTTGAGGGGCTCACAGCCATAGTAGATCAAGTCCATTATGAAACAAATTAGATAGTCTATTTAGAAGGTGGAATAAAATGTGTTTTATTCACTACCACAGTGAACCAAGTCTGTAAACAGATGCCATATATGTGAAAGTATGTGAAACCAGGCTTGGTTCACTGTGGGAATAGTTAAAAAAGATTTTATGCACCTTCTAAATAGACTATTTTTTTTTTTCAAAATGGACTTGGTCTACTATGGTTGTGAGCCCCTCATTTCATTCAATTAGTTCTACCTTTAGTGTTAAATTTTTGTAACAAATAAGTTAAGCCAAATGAAGATTAAAAAATAAAAATAAAATTCATAAAATATGATACTTAAAACAGCCTAAAAAATTAGATTCTGTTCAAATGAAATCGAATTAAATCTTAGACATCTTCCATTTTTAATTGAAAATATTTGTATTGCAGATTTTGCATTATGTTTATGACGATTGTATAGTGCATAAAATGATAAGATGCAATAAAAAAAGTCTAAGATTTATTTCGATTTCATTTGAACGGAATCTAATTTTTTAGGGTGTTTTACGTATCATATTGTATGAATTTTATTTTTATGTTTTAATCTTCAATTGGCTTAACTTATTTGTTACAAAGATTTAACATTAAATATAGAACTAATTGAATGAAATATCTTAATATTTGTCCGTTCTTGGGCTTAATCAATGTAGGAAATATATTTTTATTTATTTATTTGTTCTTCAAATTATGTTTTTGTTTAATATGTCAAGTTTTTTAATAACTACTTCATTTAGACAAACTCATTTCAAAATTAGTGGAGGGTATAATAATTAGGCTTTGATGGATTGCATCACAATGTGTGAAACAATTTACCAATGTATAATTAAAAATATTTCACCACTGCAGTAATGCAGGTTGCTATGGTTTGGACAAAACTTCCAATTTGAACGTAAAAAATCTATAATCAAAACATAAAAATTTACGTTCACTTAAATTGAGATACCCTATTTCCCACTCAGGATTGCAAAAATAAATTGTGTTGAATTCTTACTGCTAATATTTAACAATATTATATCTGTGATACAGTAAAAAAATTTAAAAAAAAAATTACTTAAATCTTGCTGCCTTATTCCCTCCGAAGGGGTGAAGTAAACACAAGAGAAAATTATTTCCTAAGTTTAACTTGGGATATAAGTAGTTCTCATCTTGCAAAAAAAAAATACATTTTAAAATTTAAATTATGTAATTCTTCACTAAATTAGCTAACTGCGTAAAAATAGCTATCTATTTGAAACTTTTTACTAAAACACAAACTTGACCAAAGCAAAATCTTATTCTGAAAATGTCCTTTTTATTTCCACTATGACAACATTTTCTTCTTTTTCATTCTTAAAAAAACACTATTTCAGTTTCATTTTTCACGTGGAAATCTTTCAACTAAAAAGAGTTAAATTATTATTACGGCTTTTGAATTATTTGCAACAATGAAGAAAAACGCTAAATTTTATAGGAAAAATGTCCGTTAATTCTCAATGAAAAAAACGAAATTTGGAATTATTAAGAAAAATATTTAAATAATGTAAATAAAAATTACCCCGCATTACTCTCTGGGTTATAATCCACCCATATGAAGGCATTTTATCATTCGTTTTGACCCTGACGCCATGCAAACATTTTATACTTTAAATTTATAATATCATTAGAATTAGTAAAGAATAAGAAAAATATGGCATCAGGGACAAAAAAGTAGGAAAACTAGAGAACAGGAATTCCGCTTTAGTGTCAGGAATTTAGTGTCACCCTCGGCATTTCCATTACTTCCTATCCTTCTGATGGACTGGTGGCTTCTATTATTATGTAACAGCCATTATAAATGAAGTGTTAGGTGAAGATGAAAGAGCAGCCGTAAAAACTTAGAACTCTGGTTTTTTTCTGGTCAGAATGGGAGGGGGGGGGGAAATGGCCATAATTTTTTCCTTTTTTTACGGCTGCTCTTTCATCTTCACCTAACACTCATTTATAATGGCTGTTTTATAATAATAGAAGCCACCAGTCCATCAGAAGAAAATAACTCGGTTAAGTGGGACTCTACTGCAGTACAAAACATATTTCAGTTTTAAGACTTAAAGCACGCGTTTTATTTTATGTAAAATGACGCCATTTACATCCACATAAGAATTCCACATTTACGATCTACTCTTAAACATCTACTGTAAAGCATGCATAGCACATCACTAGCGCGAAATAATGCACAAATGCAACAAAAATATTCCGTCATTCAAGAAAATCGAAAAAAAAAAAAAACCCGGCTATATAATGATTCATAGATACTTACAATTAAATATAGTATGTAATAGCTACATTGATTTAACAGAAATCATTCGTTTATATTTTTTTCAAAATAGCACGTATTTTAATTACGTTCTCTTTCAGTTGTTACGAGAAAATGGCAACAAAAATATATAATTACTATTTTAAAACTATTTTTCCTTTACTTTCTACGGAAATGGAGTACTACCGTTGCCAATATTATATATGCCAATATATGCCAAATGGCTCTAAAAACTACAAAAAAATTAATATTTCAAAAATAAATGGAGATACAGTTTTCAAACAAAATGCATTTAAAAGAATTTTTTTTCCCAATACGACGGTATAAAAATTGAAAATGTGCGATGTGTAGAAGTTAAAAAAATTTCTAAAGAGTATTTAATCTTAATGCTTTGTCTTACGGCTAACTTCTGTAAGGTAACGTTATTTTTTTAACACAAAATAAGCTGGGAGAAAGAAATAGCATACCGTACCGGAGGCTAAAAAAATGAAAAAGTTATGAGCTCCATAGGCTATTCTATGTTAAATTAACATTGAGAAGTGACACTGGAAATAAATAGGTATTGCACTGCCGCTCAATACTTAAATAATAATTCGGATAAATAACCACAAATTCAATCGCGTTTTGTTACAGATAAAATGCTTTCCTACAAAATGGATCTGAAATTATGAGAGACGTCTGTAGAATTTGAGATAGCGTAGAAAATCTTACAAGCCAATCACAGATTTAACATAGACATACAATGTTTTTTGTAATTTTTTATCCAAGATGTGATCCCAACGCTTTTGCTGTATGCAACCTTTTAGTTGAGTAGCCAATCATTCAAGCTTTTTGTTCAAAATAACCGATATATCAGAAATAGGAAATCATAAATTTGCGATATCACAAGGTGTTTTATTTTTATTCACTTTTAATTGTTGATATTAAGGCTCCTCATCAGAGAGACTTCAAATTCCCTCTCTAACATTAAACATACAAGCTTGGAATGTATCGTATTTTTCAAATTTTTCCTCTGAAAATTAAGATTATTGCATTCAGTTTTCTGTATTCTCTTCTTGAAAAGATGTTTCTTTCGTTTTTATTTGACAAAATGTTTCTAAAAGGTATAGCGAGAAACCCTGAATAACTGACACCTTAACCTCTTGTGCTCTAGCGCTGTTAGCGGATGTATATCACTAGCCACCAGACATCAAAGTAATATGAAATTTTGGACAAAAACTGTGTCGGTTATGCCAAATGATTCGAGCAAGATAGCTATATGTCATATGTGTTGATAGGTTTCTAAAAACAAACAAACAAATTTAATTAATCAAGTTTAATTTATTAAGCAGATGTAATTAAACTATTGTAATTAACATTTGCAAATTAACATAACTAATGCTAATTCTAAATGATGATATAAAGCAAAAGTGTTTCTAACAGGTATAGAGGGAAACCCTCAGTAACTGACACCTTAACCTCTTGCGCTATATCGCTGTTAGCGAATGTACATGTACATCACTAGCCACCAGGCTTCGAAATAATATGAACTTTTGGACAAAAACTGTGTTGGCTATGCCAAATGTTTCGAGCATGATAGCTATATGTCATATGTGTTGATGAGTTTGTAAAAAAAAATAATAATAAATAAATAAATAAATAAATAAAATAAATAAAATAAATAACCAAGTTTAATTAATTAAGCAAATTCAATTATTGTAATTAACATTAGCAAATTAATATAACTAATGTTAATACTAAATAATGACATAAAGCAAATACGAATACTACATCAAATGCATACAAAACAAAAAACTTAACAGGGATATATATTTTCATAATCTACTCTCGGTGATAGGCATGAAAATGGCTTTCATTGCAAAGCAATGGAAAATCTACTCAACCAGAACACATAAGCAGAGTATCACCACACAGCACACCACGCGTACTGACTGGTTTTCATTCAGGCCTTTGTAGGAAAACGACAACACAGCTAAGGGATAACATTTTCATACCTGTTGCATGACGTATGGGTCGAACGTCACTGTTGGAAACGATCAAAATATCATGACGTACGCTAGTACGTCATTCTTGGAAATGTCAAAAATATAAGGAAGTAGCTGTGTGCGTTATAGAGCTCATGAGGTTAAGGATTCATTTTTGTTTAAATCACTATTACAAAATTTTAAATCCATTTTGTACTTATCTTTCTGTTTGAAAGGATGCAAAGAAGGTAAGCAAAGAAGAAAGGTAAGGCTTACAACGATCTCCATAAAAACATGATAGATTGTACTGGATAAAGATTTTCGGTTTTGACAGGCAGAAAAGTCAGAAAGAAAAACTAGACCATCAAGAAAAACTAGAGATTTTATGGGAAAAAATCCGATTTTAAACTTTTAAAAAATATTTTATTATTTGAAAAAGAGAAAATTTGTAACTTTAACAGGTTTTTTCCATAAAATAACTTTCCTTAGGAATATCTCACTAGACAGCTATTCTTACAATGCAATATTCCCTATGTGTTGACGTAAAAATTAAAATTTTCGATTCTGACATTCATTCTTCTAAAAAAACTGTATGCCTAAAACTATTAAGTATTGAATGATTTCCTGAACGGTCAACTTTAATGTAACTCTAATCTCATTAATCGTCCGCGACATATACAAATCATGATAAATAGATGGCATTAACAAGTGACAAATGCAAAATGCTATCAGTAGCGACAAAACATGATCGATAACATGATGTAAACATGACTAATAGTTTCAGAGATCATAATTCTTAATAAATAGTCGTTTTATTCAAAGGTGATCGTCCAGTATTATGGTTGAGGATGATTAATTCTATTCACATTTCGGATACTTGTGACATCATCAATTTGCAAAATAGAGCAGTTCACAGCTCAGTTTATAATCTTACAATTTATTTGAAATGTACAAGAATAAGGAGGAATTTTTAATATGTATTTTGTAGTATGCGTATAAAAACACATTGTATAAAGCATGTATTGTTATAGTTGAGGATGATTAATTATATTCAAATTTGCGATATTTGTAAGTTTACCAGTTTGCGAAATAAAGCAGATCGCAGGTTAATTTATAATCTTACAAATTATATAAATTGTAAAAAGAGAAAAAATAATAAGGTGGTATTTTTAATATGTATTTTGTAATGATTATGTAAAAAATGTATTTCTTTGGTTGAGGATGATTAATTCTATTAAGATTTGGGATATTTGTGATATCATCGATTTGCGAAATAGAGTGGTTCACAGCTTAGTTTATAATCTCAAAATTTATTTAAATTGCAGAAAAAAGGAGTTTTTAATATGTACTTTGTTGAATACATGTAAAAAAACAGATTATATAAAAATATGCATCGATATAGTGGTTCAATTTTTGCCACTTTTGAGTTAGCATAGCGAGTTTTGATTTCTCGAGCCAATTAATCTATTTGACTCATAAGCGCATATATGCTTTAATTTCTTTTTTTATCCAGAAATTATGAATTCATACCAAAAATTCTGAATAGTAACATTTACTTTATTTAATGACAGACGTTTCGTGATTACATAAAGAAAAATTTCTTTTTTCAAAATTTCGAATAAATAAATAACAAGTAATATAAAAATTTTGGTTTTTAAAGTCAATTCCTACTTAGGCCACGAAAGAAAAATTTAATATAATCAAGCTAATATGAGTTTTTGTTGCATTAAAATATCTCAATTTGTTGATTTTCTATATGCAAGTAGGTTTACAATGGAACTCTATGGGAATTTGGCGAAATATTACAGATATCGCCAAGTTGGCGTCACTTTTGGCGACTCATTTTGGCCGCCAAATTTGGCGATACATCGCCAAGTTGGCGACAGAACAGGGTCCCCCCCTATGGTAACCCTTATTGAAAATACTTTCATTGAAATTCAATAACCAATGGCGGCCATTTTGTTTCCCATGCAAAACTAAAATTAATTAATTAAAATTTAATTAATTAATTAATATTTGAAAAAACTTTATTAACATCAATTGTCATCCTGTACAAGTTTTAAAAAATTTATTTCAACCTGATAGGATGAATAATGAGTATTTTATTAACGATTGAAAATTTGTACAAGATAAATATATAAATATATAAATAAATATAGGGAGAGTATGAGCTAATAGTAGGAATTGAAAAATAGAAATAAAATGATTTTTTTTCCTTCATTCCTTAAAAAATCCTTTTATTTCTATTTCTATTTATTTATTTATTTATTTATTTATTTATATTTAATTTAATTTATGTATTTTTTTAATTTTTGTTACGCTTTTCTTTTCTGTTAATTTTTCTTTCATTTTGGCAACACTTTCTTTTCTGCATGTGCGCCACCTGTCACATTTTTTGTAAGTTCTCCTCTCTGCTCTTTCTGTTCATTTGTGATCTTATCTGCTTTCAGACACATGTTTACTTTGGCTGTTAAAATGTGCCCGTTCCGCAATTCGTCCTGTGTGTTATTTTGTATTTTATGGTGAATTAACCGAGGTTTATTTTTCTAATTGCGATTTATCGTCAGTTTTTCGGTGCTGTTTCAACTGCGCATTTTATCGTTATTTTTAAATAAAAATTGTCATAGTGATGTAACATATTAACCCCTTGCGATCTAGCGCTATTAGCAGATGTATGTCTCTAGCCACCCGTGTTGCCAAATCTGGCAGATTTTTTTTTTTTTTTTTTTTTAGAAATTTTGAATTCACACCACAAAAATTTAATTAGTAATTTTCTTTTACTTTATTTATGGGAAGTCAATCATCTTGTAAAGCAAAAATAACAGTTAAAACTTTCTGATGGGAATTTGTCTAATTAAAAAATCAGCCAGATATCATGACGTAGTCTGTGTACGTCATCGTCGGAAATGACCAAAATAGCATGACGTACGCTACGTACGTCATAGAACACAAGAGGTTAATTACGTAAAAATAACAACACCTTTGTTTAAATTAGTAAATTTCCGCCAAAGTATCATTTGATTAAATGCTGCGAATTAAATATATCACATAAGATATAACTAAAAAAACAACCCGGATGTGAAAGAGAGGGATAGTTCTCTAAAGGTTGTTTATTCTTTGCTTAGGTGGACTGTCTCAGGAGGATAAGAAGTTGTTGCTAATAAATTTTGCTTATTCTGGCAGAGATAAATTGATGAAGCAATATTTTTCTATTTGTAATATTTATCGTCCATATTCATTTCTGAAAAGTAGGACTTTTCAAATTATTATATTATTGTATTAATTATTATAGAAGAACAGGATGAAAACTAGCAGCTTTAGTTTGTTGTTGACTTCCTAATAAAAATGATTTGCCATAATGAAAGTAATGATAGGGTAAAAGAACTATGTCTGTTAAATTAATTTTACCATAGCTTTTATTACAATACATTATAAGAAAAAGTTTGTAAAATTACTAAAACAAACAATTGTACATTTTCACTTTTTTTTTTAAGTCTTTATAAGTACAACATTATATACATTAAAAAAAAATGTATATTACCTTTTATTTAAATTAACGTAATTCCGCTATCATTTGCTATCATTTGATTAGATATGTCTGGTAATTCTCATAACTGAGGCCTACAAAATGTAAGACATAACATTTTATCTAAAAACAAACATGAGCTGGAGAAAAAATGTAGTCCTCTAATGATTGCTTATTTATACTTTTCTTTAGGTGGACTGTTTCGTTAGCATAAGGGGCTGTGCATTTATAACGTTACCATTTTAGGGGGGGGGGGGTCCGGCACATGATATCGTAAAATATCTCTAGGGGGAAGGTGGATTTTTCTTTTGATATCGTTATCATTTTTGATCCAACCAAAATTTTCTCTTTTTATTGGTGATTTGGTCTTTACATCAAAATAAAATGTTATATTTTTTTAGACTGTTATCTGTTTTTATAAAAATACAAAGCTATTATTAAAATCATTAAATGATTATAAAAACATTTAATTCCAAAATATGGAATATCCCAACTTTTGGCTTTCTGATTCTTCGGTCATATCTGTATGCATATATAATCGGCTGTTCGAGAAGCCATATGCGAAGTGCGTTTGCAATTATAATTGTGTTTACTTGTAAACAAAAGAGAGATAATTTTGCCCACCTGTTTTGTTCGTAAGAACTTCTGCCTGCTCCCCCCCCCCCTCACGTGCGAGTAAAAATGTTAGAAGACATTATTACTGTTTAATGAATTGTGTAAGAATAAACAATTAAATTTAAAAAATAAAAAAAAACCCGACTGAGTAAAAAGTGAACTAATTAATTATTTCTCATCAATGTGAAACTATTTTTTTTTTCAATTCCTACTATTAGCTCACACTCTCGCTATATATATATTTTTTTCAAATTTTCAATCGTTAATAAAATACTTATTATTCATCCAATCAAGCTCAAATAAATTTTTTTAAACTTGTAGTGGATGACACTTGATGTTAATCCAGTTTTTTTGTTCAAATATTAATTAATTAATTAAATTAAATTAATTAATTTTCAATAATCGAGAGAGTCCTCTTCTTGATCAAGGCATTTACAGCGCCACTCAAGAGGAAAGCAGACTGGGAGAAAAAATATTCTCTTATTGACCTAAGTAGGAATCGACTTAAAATATTTTTTTATATTGCTTGTTTATATTACTTATCTATTTTTTTTATTTACTTGTATTGATGACTTTTAAGTTGTGTTTAATTGTTAGTTCCTATCTATAAACACCGTTTTGATGAGGTCTATAGATGTCTATAATGGTTAGAGTTGCAGTAAAGCTAGAGATCCTACCTACACAACTTCCAGGTTGTATAATATTTTAACGGAGCTTCTGACTGTAAAATAGTCAATGAAACATCGTCTTCATTTTGAAAGACCTATACAATGATATGCCACTCAATAGAGTGTGTAATTATTTTTCGTCCCTACCGCCATTTTGAATTTATAAAAATAAAACCTAGCCTATAACCATTGGGCCGTTAAGACAAATCGATAGAGACCTCTCATTCATTAAAATCCATCCAGCCGTTGGGATGTTTCGAGGGTATAAAGAAATCCACATACACAGATACGCGTGAAACACATAACCCTTCTTTTCAGTCTGATAATAAACTATTATTAAATACTTTTAAATGGTAAATATTTCTTTTAAAGGTTATTTGATATAAATTTATTTCCTATATAAAGTAATATTTTATTGATTTCTCTTCATTTGACTCTATAAACTATGCTAAAAGTAAATGTAACCAAATTTGTATATCACTCCATACAAAAGAAAAAATTCCAAAAAAAAAAAAAAATCTTACGACCAATTTTAAATAAAATTTCATTCTTAAGCTTCTAAACATCCGACAATATTACTTTTTATACCGTCGGATAGGGAATAAAATGTACTTTTAAATGCAATTTGTTTGAAAGCTATATCTCAATTTTTTTCTGATTTATTAATTTTTTTTTGTAGTTTTTACTACTTTTTTGTCATAGTGGCAACACTCTGTTGTCCATCGTTGTTGAAACCAAAGGGAAATACAGATTACTTTATAGACCAATCAGAAAACGAATAAATTGCGGATTAAACCAATGAAAACGTTCAGATATGCTTTTGATTTCCTACCCTGACGAGAACATAACCATTTTTCCAAATGGTTAACAAAAATTTAGACATTGATAACGATATTATTACAAGGTGGGGGGGGGGGGCAAAATTACCAAAAAGTTAATAACGTTATATATGAACAGCCCCTAAGCAGTTACTGATCATTTTTCGTATCCGAGTAGGAAAAAAAGTGATGAAACTACAGGTTGTCTATAAAAGAATGTCCCAGTTATAAATTTTAGTAGTATCAACTGTAAGTGTGCTGGTTCAAGGCCACAAATAAAGAGTAACTCAAACAATTTTAGATAAGCGCATGCGCGAGTACTGCTTTGTTATTTCCTCACTTGCAGTGTCACATACACAAAATTGCTACTCCTGAGTGCAAAACATTATTGTTGGGCTAAATATTCAAAAGCCGTTAGAACCATGCGATGTTTTCGTTTGGGGCTTTATAAAAGATCCGCCGCTACGTTCCGCCGCTACCAAATGACTTGCCAGAGTTGAGACGCAATTGAAGAAGCGATTGCTTCCATCATTCCGGATTTGTTAACTGAAGTGTGGGGGAATTGTACTTTATGTTGGATGTGCATTTGGCGTATGAATAAAGATGCACATATTGAACATTTGTAAGAAAAACTAGGTTAGTGTATCTTCAATTAGATAGGGTAGGGGAGTACACAGTGAGACAGCAGCCATTTTGACATATTGTTATACCTTTTTCTCCTAGCTGGAACACACACTGAACCACCTCTTATGCAACACGTGGATGTAGTTTCGGCACTTCAGTTACCCATCCGACAAAATAGCAAATAATTCTTTATTTTATAGTGGTTAAAGTTACATAAACGTCTATTTTAGAGTTTATTTACTTCAATATGACATATATTTACTTAACCGAACCTAGCTATATCTAATAATAGACTGTTTCGACAAAGCGACATAAACTTTTTAAAGCGATGAAATTGATGTAACAGATGTGGCATCCATTTTGTTATAACGTAACGAAAGTACACAATGAGACACACAGTTGTGGTACACAGTCAGACGTGCATCATTGTGTATCTACTATGCGGTTCTGATGTAAAAAAAAGTTATTTATTAATAAAAGAAGGGTTTTTTTCTTTCTCTCTATCTGTGTGAGTGTGGGAGCGTGCGATGGCTAGTGAAATTTACTAAACGTAAGAGGCTGCAAATTTGCATGAAAGTAGCCCAATGTCTGCCATTGTCTACCCGAGGCTCATATTTTTAAATTTTTTTAAATCTAGATATATTAATTAGAAGTCATAAACTGCAGAAAATTATTGATAGAGTGTAAACATGTATGATTTATGAAAATTAAGTAATAATAATTTTCGCCTCACTGTGTACTACCCTCCCCAATATGATTTGTTGTAAATAGTCTAAATTAAACTGTTATAATGTACCATTGAAACTGGGGCATCCTTTTATGGACACACTGTATTTTTCCGATGAATGTATTTTAATTATTATGTAAATTTATGTCTAAGAATTATAAATGTTGAGCAAATGTAATACAATGTAGAGGCATTCTCACAATTTTTTAACTTTCATGAATAAAAATCTGGTAAAATTAAACTTACTAAAATAACATTTTAAAATTAACGACAAATGTCTTAAGGATTCAAAAAAGAAAAAAATGGTCAGCAGTGAGAAATTTTTCATTTAACTGAGGTTTAAGTTAAAATTGCGAATTTAATTTTCCTTACCATTTTACCACTATAACTTTATATTTTCTTCTAAATTTTTAATTATATTGAATCTCAATAGTACCCACAGGGCATTCAAATAAGATAATAACAATGTAGTATTTTTAGTACAAAATTTTGGTATAACATTGTCTTAAAGGGGTGTTAAAGAAGGGACGGTAAGGAAAACAAGGGATGGTAAGGATAGGACGGTAAGGAAAATTACCACCTATTTTTAGGCATATCATGTTAAAACTAAGTGATAGCCACAATGTTCATTGATTTTTAGAAACAGCTATTTACAGTGGATTAAATTAAAAAAAAGAAAAAATTACCTCGAAAAGTGCAGGAATAAATCTTGGGGACGGTAAGACTACCAATAAAGCCACGATGCTTGAAATTGATATATAAATGCTAATTTAAAGTCTGCAGTAAATTTCCTGTCAAAGAATTTTAGCCATTCTTTCTCTAGCATACTTCTGCATGAGAAAAAGTTCTAGAAAAAATTGTGTGGCTGCATCTGAAGTGATTTTCTGTATAATTTTAGCTAGAGGGACTGTAAGGAATTTAAAACCCAGGGACAGAGCTAAAAAAATAATAACAACCATAAATAAGTGTGCAGGATAATTTTTTGCTACATATTTATATAAAACATTAGTCCCAGTTTCGGAAAAAAAAAATATATTGATTTCCTTTTATTGAAACAACTTTATACGGACAGCTCCAAACTTAAAAATCAACATCAGGGACACGGGACGGTATAGGAATTTCGTGGTATATTTGAACCCCCAAAAACTTAATTAACTTAAACCCCCATCGTACAAAACTTAATTATCTCGTTAATATTCTTATGCAGTCATGCAATGAGATGTTTTCCAGTATAAGAAATTAAAAAAAACCAAGAATATGCACTAAAATAAAAATTATTATTCAGGGACTTAAAAGTCAAAAGATTGTGAGAACGTCTCAGTAGTATAACAATTACTATAGGAGAACATAATGAACAACTGGAGTTTTAATTTATTAACTGATAACAATATTTCTCACTGAAATACTTTTCAATAATTAACGTAACAGTAAATGTACAATGTCTATTATATTACTTTTAGTTACAATACAGTAGTGAAAAAATGTTTTGAAAAGTTCCAAAACGAACAATTGTACATTTTCTCCTCCTTATCATGTAAATAAATAAATAAATAAATAAGTAAATAAAAATAAATAAATTCCAGACCAGCACAACTTTTAATATGTGAGGACGTGAGTTTCAAATCTCGCCTTATCCAAAATTTTTAAAATCAAGTTTTTTCTATCAATCTATTCTATTGGTGAACTTGCATCGAAATAACACTGCAATCTACAAAAAAAAAACTAGTTTTATCATGTATTTCTAACATTGTAAACTCTTGGTTTACAATGAAAAACAATGGACGCAGTCAGAAGTTTTTTCTGATTTTTCAAAATTTGAGTTTCTGGATACTGCGAGTTTTGAAATTCACGTCCTCATATATACATACGTAAATACTGAATATTTCCCTTTTCTTAAACTAACATGCTTCGGCTGTCATTTGATTAGGTGTTTAGCAATGTTCATATCTGTTGCCTACAATGCAAAGGGCATAAAATGTCAGCTAAAAAGAAACATGAGGTGAAGAAAAAAGATTGTTCTCTAACGATTGAATATCTTTTTCAAAGGCAGACTGTCTCAGTAGTATAAGAAATTACTGATAATAAATTTTACGTATTCTAGCAGACAAAAAAAAAAGTCTTATAACTATTTTTCCATTGAGCGTGTTTTATTTATCGTGTAAATTTATATCTAAGAACTAGAAATGTTGGACAAATGAATTATAGTAGTATATCAATTACTATAGGAAAACAGATCAGAGAACTACGGCTTTAATCTATTTACTGATAAAATGTTTTTAATAGAAATCCTTTTTGATAATCAAAGTAACAGTAAATGCCTATTAAATAAGTTTTAGTTTTGTTTTAATTACAATGCAATAGAGAAAAAAATGTTTTAAAAAGTACTAAAATAAACTACTGAACATTTTCTTCTCCTTTTCAAATAAATAAGTTAATACAAATAAATAAATCCCAGATCAGTACAACTTTATATACATATAGATATATAAATAATATATTTTCCCTTTGCTTAAACTGACATATTTCTTCTAACATTTGAATAGGTGTTTACCAATGCTCATATCTATTGCCTACGATGCATAGGGCATAAATGTCAGCTAAAAAGAAAGCCGAGGTGAAGAAGAAAGATTGTTCTCTAACGATTGAATATCTTTTCGAAGGCAGATTGCCTCAATAGTATAAGAAATTACTGATAATAAATTTTGCGTATTCCATCAGAGAAAAAAAAAGTCATGAAACTGTTTCTCCATTGAATGTGTTTATTTTATCGTGTAAATTTATATCTAAGAACTACAAATATTGAACAAATGTAATGTATATCAATTATTGTAAAAAACCAGAACGAAGAACTAGGTCTTTAATTTATTGACTAACTTATTTTTTTATAGAAAACTTTTTCATTAATTAAAGTAACTGTGATTTACTATGTCTATCAAAATAATTTTTTAATTGTTTCTATTATAATACCGCAGAGAAAAATATCTCTGAACTTACCAGAAGAAACAATTGGAAGTCCTGGAAAAAAAAAAAGTTAAGACCCCTCTACGAACTCTATAACAAATTGCAATAAAAGAAATTTACTGGTAACAAAACAATTGATTGGAAATAAAGTCTACTTTTAAATGATGTATATAAAATGTTTTTAGGGGAACATCTACAAATCACTTTACAATTCAATAACTTTGGTTTATTTTAATGGTAACACTCAATTTTGACAATCTATTTAAAATCTTCAGTTCAAACTATACCTAGAAACGAAACTTCAAGTTATCTGGATGAAAAGTTTTTGAATTATAAACATTCAAAATTTAGAGTTTCTATTGTTGAATTACATTTTCATATTTTTATTAATATTTCCTGAAATTATAATCCTAATGTGACATTCTTTTTGTGTGGTTATTATACTAAGAATCCCAAACATAAATATGTTGAATTTGTAATTTTAAAAAATTTATAATATGAATTATGAAATTGATATTCGAAAAAAATATTAATTGGAAACTACAACTTTTCTTGATAAATTTATATTTCTTTAGTCCTGCTTTATGCTAATCCAAAATTTCGAATTTTTCTTCAAGTAGCTTTCAAATTACGTTTAAAAAAGATCAAAATGATGATTTAAGGGTCAATCTATGATGTGCAGAGCCTTTTCAAATAAATAAATCTCAGATCTGTATAACTTTACATATACAGCGGTGGCCAAAATTGTTCATATTTTTTTGAAATTTTCATGTTTTATAATTTAGTGTGCTTGAAGAATGTAATAAATTTCTCTTAAATACAAATGTTTATGTATCAAATTCAAGGTAATTTAATGTAGAATTTAATAAATAAAAAACATAATTAAAATATCTGCATTACAAAACAGTTACGCTTACAAAAAATAAGATCTATCTTAGATTCCATTGTATTTTAAAGTTACATTTACACATTCAATATTTAGTAGGATAACTCCTGTTTTTTATTACAGCGCACGGCGTCTTTTCACTGGAACAACTAGTGTTTGAAGATCATCCTTTTTAATCAAATGATGCCAAGAATCAATTATAGCTTCAATAAGTTGCGTTTTATTGGATAGTGTTTATATATG
Organism: Maratus speciosus; assembly: GCA_963932465.1. Taxonomy (NCBI): domain Eukaryota; kingdom Metazoa; phylum Arthropoda; class Arachnida; order Araneae; family Salticidae; genus Maratus; species Maratus speciosus. The sequence goes on along the minus strand of OZ010798.1, from coordinate 374,644,382 downwards.
TACAAGGATTTTCAAGCGTCGGCAGAAATTTTCTATAGGATTCAGATCAGTGATATTTCCTGGCCAGGGTAATAATTGTATGCTTTTATTATTAAACCTTTCTTTTCATATTTTTGCCTCATGGCATGGAGCCGAATCCTGCTGAAAGATAAATGGTGCTTTATTGGGGAAGAGATCCCTGATGGAAGGTATCAATTTTGGTTCCAGGACTGTTTCGATGCATTTTTTTGCATTCAGAATGCCATCAACCACTTGAATGCGGCTCACACCATCTGCAGACATGCATTCCCAAATCATGATATTTTTTGGCTTCGTAGTAGCTTCAATGCAATCAGGATGCATCTCTTACCCTACTATACGTCTCACATATTTTCGTTCATCCCTACCAAAGAGCCATATTTTACTCTGATCGCTCCAGATTATTTGCTTCCAATGATTTTCTGACCAATTAATGAGTTCTTTTGCCCACTGAACTGGTTTCGTGCGTTGCTGAAGATCTAAAAATGGTTTTTCCCTCGGAATTCTACCTTTCAGTCCAAAACCTGCTAAACTCCCCCTTATTGTTCTTGAACTAACTGAAATACTCATTGCATTCATTTCACTTCTAACAGCATCTGATGAAATTCTTCTATCTTTGAGACATATTCTTTTTATCTTTCTATCGTCAGAAGCAGTTGGGCATTTTTTCGGCCTGATCTTACCTTATTTTTCACTTATTTAGTTTCTTCATACGTAAACACAACTTCCGTACGCCAGATAAAGTGACTGATCTACTAACCTGTCTAGCAATTTCAGCACAAAAGAGACCATTTTCTCTCAATATGACAATTTTGCCTCTTTTTGTAGGTGTCCGATCAGTTGATGTTGTTTATGACATTGTTTTAAATTATCTGCATTAAGAAAAAAAAATTGAAATATTAAAGAAAAACATTATTCCTTTTAGTTACACTAGTATTCACCATTCTACAAAATTCATTCCAGCAAAATACCGCTTTTACAAACCAAAACATACTACAGTTTCGTTACTGACATTTGAATGGTTCTCAGAACAGTCATTCTGATTGGCTAGGAAGCTTTTATTACAATACACTTCAGCATTCATCACTAAATGTGTTTGTATTTTAGACTAAAGTAAGTGTAACTTTTTTTGTAAAGCGGGTATTTTAATTATGTTTTTTTTTTTATTCTATATTAAATTTCCTTGAATTGGGTATATAAACATTTGTATTTAAGTGAAAATTAATATATTCAATAAGCACACAAATTTATAAAACATGAAAATTTCTAAAAAATGTCCACAATTTTGGTCACCGCTGTATGTGTATATATAGACATAAATACTGTGAATTTCCCTTTTGCTTAAACTAACATATTTCTGCTATCGTTTAATTAGGTATTTAGCAATGTTCATAACTGTTGCCTACAATGTATAGGGCATAAAATTTCTGCTAAAGAGAAACCTGAAGTGAAGAAGAAAGATTGTTCTCTAATGATTGAATATCTTTTCTTTAGGCAGATTGACTCAATAGTGTAAGAAATTTCTGATAATAAACTTTGTGTATTCTAGCAGACAAAAAAAAGTCAAGAAACTATTTCTCCATTGAGTGCGTTTTATTTATCGTGTAAATTTATATCTAAGAACTAGAAATGTTGAACAAATGTAATATAGTAGTACATCAATTACTATAGAAAAACAAAACGGAGAACTAGGAGTTTGATTTATTTACTGACTTTTTTTTATAGAAATATTTTTCATTAATTAAAGTAGCAATAATTTACTATGTCTATTAACCTTTAACTGACGTCACGCGGTCTCCCAGACCCTGTGACTCCCAGCTGTAAACACTTTTACAGCTTTTTACTTTTCTGTACTGAAGTTAAATAATATGAATAAAATACTTTTTTCATGCAATTTAATTCACATGCTCCTAAGAAAAGTACAACGATATTGTTAGGACAAAATTTAAGTACATTCAACCATTTGAGTTATTTTTTTATTCATTTTATTCAAGGGGTCTGAGAGACCGGATCACATCAGTTGTGTGACAAATTTTAGTCACATCAGTTAAAGGTTAAATTAATTTTTGAATTGTTTTAATACCTCAAAGAAAAATACCTCTGAACCTGCCTGAAAAAAAAGTAAACACCTCCTACTAAATCGGCAACAAATTAATGTAGAAGAAAGTTATTGTTACCAAACTATTGTAAATAAAGTCTACTCTTGGATGTTGTACATTAAATTTGCTTAGGGGGCAATCTACATATGAAAACGAACTCAAACTTTGTTTTTTTCAATAGCAATACCCAAGTTTGACACCCTAAATAAATTTTACACTTCTCAATTAGCCTAAATCCAAAATTTGTGGAAATTCGTACGATTAGTTTCCGAGAAATTAATTAAAATGAATGAATTAAAATGAAATTAATTTAAAAATGAGCCTACTTTAGGGGCTGTATCCAAATTGAAGTTCGGTACTCGATTGTTGAAACGCTACAATCTCTTTTATGCTACAGCGTGCATACAGAATGCTACAGAATGACTATGTCACTTCTATTAATGTATTATTTCCTGCCAATATGAACATTTCACTCGCTTAATATTTTTTAACTATTGCCAGCCCAGATGTTTATATAAAATGAGTAATATGTATATTTTTTCGAATTATGCTTTTCTGGACATCACAGCCCTTTAAACCATCATTTTGTCGTTTTTTACTCATAATTCAAAAACTACTTGAAAGAAAAATTTAAAATTGAGAATTCGCATAAAACAGGACATAATAAATGTAAATTTATCAAAAAAATTGTAGGTTGCTATTCAAATTTTTTTCGAATATTAATTTCATAATTCATATTATAAAATTTTTTAAATTACAAATTCATTGTACGTATGTTTGGGATTTTTAGTATTATAATCACTTAAAAAATTAACTCATTAGGAGTATAAGTTCAGGAGATGTTAATAAAAATATGAAAATGTAATTTAACATTAGAAGCTCTAAATTCTCAATGTTTATAATTCTGAAACTTATCATCCAAATGACTTGAAATTTCGCTTCTAGGCATAGTTTGAACCGAAGGTTTAAAATATAGTGTCAAAATTGGGTGTTGCTATTGAAAAAAAAATAAAGTTTGGTCATAATTAATAAATTGTCATCTGCAAAATGTAACACATAAATTGTGATCCATAAAACAAGCCATGGGTGAAGAAAGTAGATAGTTGCATAATGACTGATTATACTTTTTGTTAGGCTGACTGTATCAGTAGGAAAATAAATTGTTGTTAATAAATGTTGCGTAGTCCTGGTGGTTAAAACAAAATTGATAGAATTATATTTTTCCACTGTGTGTATTTTTTATTTATCTTGTAAGTTTATGTATACGAAATAGATAAATTCAATTAAGTTTTAAGATTATTTTTAGAGATCGACCGAAAATTCGGTTTCGTTTTCTTTTTCGGTGAAAATGCTGTTGGAAATTCGACCAGACCGATACTCGGTCGAAGCTATCCGTATTCCAAAAATTCTGTTTCTTCCTTAGGAAACATTACTCAATGATTTGAGCTGTTTTGGCACAAATGGAACGCCCTTTATTTATTGCTATAATCTTCACGGTTTATAATTATCAGTCATGGCTGATTCAAGACATGAATGCAAATTATAAAGCAAGAAATGCCTATATGACTAAACTTTGAAGACGCTTTTAAAGTTTTCATTAAAAGCTGCAGACTTAACAGTAATAAAAAATGTAGTTTGAAACCCCAGAAGTGTTTCGAATATTCTTTGAGAAGTTCTAGTATAACAGATGATCATTTACAAAAATATTTATATGATCATTTACAAACATATTTGTGAAAGATAAATCTAGATATGTACATTTAACACATTTTTTAATTAGATGAAATTCGTATAATTAGAAAATCATTCCTTGTCGCTGATGAGTTAATTACAATTTATTTTATATGAAAATTAAAAATTTTGGTTTGAGGCACAGAGAGTCAATTTGGACCACACATATAATTATAATTGTGCACATTTAATAAACACGTATAATTAAACAATAATTATATATATTTATGCATGTATTACTTACTTTGAAAAAATTGGGGGCATTTTCGTTTTCGGCCGAAAATAGGTAGATTATCGAAATTCGGTTTCGGTTTCGACCTTAAAAACCTGTTTCGGGCGATCCTTAATTATTACATTAGTTAATAGTAAAGAGTAGAGCGAAGTACAAACAATAGCTTTAGATTTTTCGTATTTTCGTTAACCTGAAATATTTTGAAATATTATTATTGTCAAAGGGATTTTTTTTTTTTTTTTTTTTTTTTTTTTTTTTTTTTGCATCCTTTAAAATTGTAGTATAAAGCCTACATATATCAGATTACTTTTTAAACTGCCATAGTAAAGAAACATTCTGACTACATATACAATAATAATATTTTTACCTATCCCTGTTATGTGGGAATAGTTTAAGTACATTAATAAGTATTTGTAAGTAAGCAAAATTGCAGAATGTCTGCAAATCCCAAACTGGGAATTCTAATTATGATGCATTTTCAAAAATTAAAGAACGTTTAATTTTTTTTTAATTAAACTTTTGTGTTCTTTTATTATTTTTTATCTGTCTATATATTTATGTGTGTAAATAAATTAATTGTTAAATGTTAATTTTTATCTCTGTTTTATTTTTAATGATTTAATCTCTTTTAATTTAAGCATCGAGCAGACAGCTCGTTTAAGTTTTGATATTTGCAGAGGGTAGGCTAATTTATGTTCTCCTGAGTATTTCTATTAATGTATCTTAATCCAGACACCAAGGTCGAACAAAAATCTCAAATCTCTGAAATTATTCACTTGTTTATAATTAAAATTAGCTGTAGTGTTAAGAAATTTCTCCTAATGACTCTAAATATCACATCGGCTGAAAGGTTTTATTGTACGATCATTTTAATATATGTATTTTTTCCTCTTTAATTGACACTAAGAAGCAACAGATGATGTACAACCCTTTACCCCTTAACTCTCATGATGGCTGTTGCTTATTAGGCGCAGTAACCAGGCTACTTTTATTAGCCTGCCTAGAATTTTCCGGCATAAATATCCTATTTCAATTAAGAAAATTTTACAAAGGTTTTAAATATAGGCATGTTTTTTAAGTAAGTACCGTTTTGCGATTCCGCCGCCGCAGCGCTACGGTCGGCGTTCTGCGCATGCGCGCTGGTTACCTACATCTCTTGTCTACGCACTGACGCCATTACAGTCTGATTCTTCATTGTATACGTTGTTTACTGAGTGTTTAAGATGCCTCCGACAATCGTGAGTCCCGCTGATTGTGAAGTACGGGCTGTTATACGATTTCTTAGTGCTAAAGGCGTAAAACCGATCGATATTCATCGTGAGATCCGTGAAGTTTACGGACAAAACATTATGAGTGATGGAATGGTAAGGAAATGGGTGAGAGCATTTAAAGATGGCCGCACAAATGTGCATGATGAAGAACGGAGTGGGCGTCCTTCGGTCGTTAATGAAGATTTGGTGCAGAAAGTGGACGAAAAGGTGAGAGAAAACAGACGCTTTACATTTTCATCATTGTGCGACTGCTTTCCTCAATATTCTCGTAGTGTTTTGTATCGCATTGTGACCGAGAACTTGAATTGCCGGAAATTGTGTTCACGTTATGTTCCAAAAATGTTGACGCGGATTTGCACAAAACCCAACGTTTAGGCAGTGCATTGACTTTTCTTGAGCGGTACCACAATGAAGGTGAAGATTTTTTAGACCAAATTGTTACTGGTGACGAAACATGGGTGGCCTACGTCACACCAGAATCGAAACAACAATCCATGGAATGGCGACATTCATCATCACCCAAAAAAGTGAAGTTTAAGCAAACAATTTCTGCCCAGAAAATCATGTGCACAGTTTTTTGGGACAAAAAAGGGGTATTGCTAGTGGAGTTTCTGCCTCGTAATGAGACAATCAATGCAGCGTCTTATTGTGAGACATTGAACAATCTGCGTCGTGCAATCCAGAACAAAAGACGTGGCAAGTTGAGTAAGGGATTGCTGCATGACTAATTGGGAGGGATTGCTAATCGGACCAAAGATCTCATCAAATCTTTTAAATGGGAAACTCTAGATCATCCTCCATACAGCCCTGATCTGGCGCCCAGCGACTACCATTTGTTCCTGCACTTGAAGAAAGACCTGGGTGGTCAGCGTCTTCAAGACGATAACGAAGTCAAAACATTTGTGATGCAGTGGTTAAAAAGTCAGGCGGCAGAATTTTATGAGGAGGGTATTCAAAAACTGGTGCCACGTTATGACAAGTGCCTCAATATTCACGGAAATTATGTAGAAAAGTAGATGAAGGTACAGGCTTTCATGTAAAAATAAAATTATTGCGATATCTTTGCACGTCTTTGTTTAATTCCAAAATGGTACTTACTTAAAAAACATGCAGAGTAGAGAACACTATTGTTAAATATAGTAATAAAATCAACTGTACAATTTCTCTTTCTTTTTACATATTGTTTTTATAACAAAAGAGCAGTATATACAATATATGTGTAGAATTCTAGTCGGCTTACTGTAATAGTTAATTAAACTTCTCGTCAAAATAGTGGAAGGCTGTATATCAATGCAGTGAATTCATCATTTACTGGCAGCTGGTGTAAAATTGTAGTATTTTTAAGACGACAAATTCAGTAACTTACATAGAATTATGGCTGAGAACGTCGTGGCTAATATAAGTGAAAACACAGTGATTCCACTTTTGCAGTCGCATCATCAATTCGATGGTTTGAGGTAATATCCCAAGGCAAATGATGATTATTTCGGTAATTTTCCCAGTAAAGACATAGCTAGTTGATCTTCGAAGGACTTTTATTCACAAAAAATGGACAGGAAAAACAATCTCTATATAGTGAGAGATTTTGTAACGTCTCAGAATGGATCGTGAATAACTACATCGTGCTAAATTTTAAAACGAATTTGAACACTACAGGACGTGCAGAACACCGGGTAACTTCTTTGAAGCACTGGAAAAACAAGACAAATCTGCCCTCCGAACTAATGCCGGATAATTTTATTCTCATCGCGTAGAAATATATATTGGAATGTGACACTCAGGAATGAACCACTCAGCGAAACGCGCACGTTTACCCAGCCAATCGCGTGGGAGATAGAAGCGTAATAGGAAAGGAGTTCCGTATCTGCTCACGGATGGATTTCGATGTAAAAAATCCGACACCGGCAAATGCGCGGGAAGTTGATTCGTGGAATAAAATTAGAAATGAAGATAGTAAAAATGGCTTTTAAAAACATTCAAAAATAAAACGTAGCTTCTCTGAGAATATTATAGTTTTGGTAGCTGATAAAAATTTATGAAGGGATTAAAAGTTTAGATTAAGATTTTGAATAAGAAAATTATTTATATGCTCGTTAAGAAAATTAACTAGGAATGAATAATAGATATTATTAAGAAATGGAGAAATATTGAATATGCCGGAAAACTAGGATAATTTAGATGAATATCGCGAAGTAAAAATTTTATATAACATATATATGCATATACACGTTTTTCTTTATTTAAATTGGCTACTTTGCTAAAATATAATTTGATCTTATGTTTAGCAATGCTCAAAATTTTTACCTACAAAATATAACATATAAAATGTGAGCTAAAAACAACCTTAGGGGTTAGAAAGTAGATAGTCCTCTAATGATTGATTATCCTTTTCATAGACGGTCTGTCTCAATAGTATAAGAAGTTGTTGCTAATAAATGCTGTGTATTCCTTGCAAGAAAAACAAATTGGTGAAAATATATTTTTCCTTTGAGCATTCGTTTTATTTATCGTACAAGTTTATGTATAAGAAATAGAAATCGTGGTATATTTTATAAGATTATATAAGATTATTTATGTAAGATAATTATAATGTTAGGTAAGGGAAGAATAAAACAAAAAATAGCTCTAGATTATCTTTCGTTTCATTTATCTGAAATATTTTTTAAATAATATTATTGTTAAGGGTTCTTTTTCCAATATTTAAAATTGTAATATAAAGGATATGTATATATTAAATTAATTTTTAAATTATCATAGTAAACATTTTTGTAATATTTAAAACTACAGTGTAAAAGAAAGGTATAACTCTACTGCGATCAAAATATATCGGGAATAATGGCATAAAACAATACGTATCAATTTATTGGTCAGAATTTATCGCATTTCCTTCCAAATAATCTACTCCCACTGCCATGCACTCCTGGCAGCGTTTTCTTTTTAACCGTTTATTTACAGCAATTTTTTTCTCAGTTACTACAATGAAAATTAAAGGATAAACATAAAAAAATACTCACACGTGACAAATTTAATTAATTAGAAGTAATTAATTAAAGTGGTACTTTAAAGTACCGTCAGTACACTATGACTAAAATATCGTAGTAAAAAACCGACAAGGTATTTCAAATGGTGTGAGATGAAATCTCACAGTGTTTAAATTATGTTACTTTTTTATTTCTTTTGCCTTATACATCGATGTTCTTTAAACTTAAATCCATATTTATTTTTGCGCGGGCGATTTCGCTTCACCGCACATCGGCAAGTTCGCTGACGTTCGGCTGCCCCTGGCATGGGATGCTTCTCCTTTGAACTTTGTACGATTGTGATGACGTCATCGGAGCAAGCTTCTCACGGCATATGCATTGAATGGGTGGCTATCTTTTGGAGGTGTGTCTATTCGCTGTGCATGTAGCAAATTAAAAATAAGCTTTTTAAATGTTTTATTTTGGATTTGTTTATTAAGACATTACCTAATATTTTAAATTCTCTAATAGATTTAATTCTTTTCTTTCAGTAACTTTTGAAGTCCCCGTATTCTTACTATAAATTAAAAATTCCGTTAATTTTAAATCAGAATCTGTTTTGTTGGAGAGCTGTCATGACTTAGTTTTGGTTTTAAAAAGATCGCGGGCTCCGGCTCCGGTCTGCCGACGCCGATGAATGTGGAATCCGGTAAGGAGCTTTTACGTAAACGATGTCTGCGATTTTTAACAACTCCTGTTAAATATTTTCTTAATAATTTCTTGATTCATGCTGCACTTTAATTTTAAAAGAAATAGCTATCTTCTAGTGGAGTAGATGTTTTTATTGGCAATAATTAATTTATGAACGGTGACCAACGGGAAGCCCTTTCTTCTCTCCTTCAAGATGAAATAAAAGATTAATTGATGCTTACAAGTCTCCTCTTCATTTATTTTACAGACTACACGATCCAAGTAAGAAGTTTCATTTATTTCTATTTTTTTACAATTGCTGACCTCAAAGAACGAAGGGTCTTATTGCAAACATTACACAACGCATGTTAACTAAAAAGAACTTTACTTTTAATTAACGGCCCATAAATATGGATTATAATATATTACAAAATATTTCCATCACAAATGGCACCAGAATTGTGATAAAATATTTTCGATTTAAATAGTATGTGAAATATAGCCTTTTTAATATTTACAAATAATTTTTTTGGCAAATTCCGGTACCAATCATTTATTTCAACACTTTAGAATTGAAATTGCTTTGCCCCTTAAAGGTAAAAAAAAAATTAAGGTTTTGATCTTGTTAGCAGTCATTTAGTTATGCGACGTCTATATTCCAGTAACAACATGTTCTCTCGCATCTCCATATATTCAACATTTAGATTTACATATGCCATTTCTAGCATAGCAAAAAAGAGCCTGTACCACAACTTTTTCGATTTCCTATGTAAAATAATAATGAAACAGAAAAGAAATACTAGGGAAATTATTACTACACTACATTTTAGTAATTACATTTTAAAGCAGATGAAAACGATGGATCACAGACGAAAAGTAAACAAGAAGTTTTTCTCCAACACCCAGTGTACTGACGGTACTTATAAGTACCACCGAATAATTTAACTGTCAAATCAAATACATACACCGTTCACCTAAAATAGCTAGGCAAATTGTATTCTAAGAGCATAATGAACACATAAAAAAATCCATCCCTTATCTTATATCCTTTACTGTGCTTGCAGCAATAAAAAGACAAGCGTGGCAATCTGTACAAAATGTCGTCACAAAACGCATCGACTGTTTCAAAGATACCCTCCTTCCTCGCTAAAATAACAAACCTAGATCTACCCCTGTCATGTATCCGGAAAAAGTGGAGTTAAAAGAGTGTTTTTCAATGTACCATTAGAATATTAGTAATATTCACTATGGGATGAAAGTTTAAAGTGAGTGGTACTTATAAGTACCGTCAGTAGATAAAGGGTTAATCACCAAAATATGCTTTAAAATCGTTTTCGTGAAACCCGTTCAGACTTCATAGAGAATTTTCTTTTATCGAATTAATGGACTCAAAACAATGATCAAGAACAGGCAATTTCAACAGTGGAAATAATAAAAAGTTATACGGCGCCATATAAGGTGACTGCAGAGCAGTATTTGTTGAATGCTTTGTTAAAAACTCATGAAACTGTGAGAAAGCGCATTATCGTAGTGCAAAACACATGAGTTTTCTCGCCCCATTTCAGTCCATTTTCGGCGAATCGCTTCACGCAAACTGCGCAAAACACTCAAATAATATTTTTTATTGACTTTCGGGCCAGTTGGTAGGAATTCATAATGCACAACACCACGACAATCAAAGAAAGCAGTCAACATTACCTTTTTTTAGCGTCTTTGACGTGGTGTTTTCGGTCTTGCTTCAACTTTCAAGCGCTACTCACTTGGCTGATGAGTAGTTTTTGTATCTAAAGCACATATCCAAGTTTAATCACCTGTAATTACGGGTTTTAGATAGGAATCGCTTTGAGAAAGCATATCTCGGGTCAATTGAGCACGTTGTTGTTTTTGGAACAAATTCAAATTTCTTGGAACAGCTAGAAAAGCGACGTGTCGCAACCCTAAATGATCTTTTAAAGTTGCTTGACAGGAACAAAATCATATAGGAGCTTGTTCAATAACGTCTCTTGTTGGCAAATGATGATCACCAATTACAAGTCGTCTGACTGTATCGATATCTTGATCATTAATCGAAGTGGATGGTCTACCAGATTGCAAATCAAATACGACGGTTTCTCTACCATTTTTAAAATTTTTATACCAATCAAATACTGTTTTTTTATTAAACCAATCGTCTTTAAAAGCTTTTTGGTACATTTCAAATGCTTTTGAAGCAGAAATTTCATTGCTGAAACGAAATTGAATTAATGCATGTTCTTCGCTCAATAACATTCGCCATTTCGGAAATTCAACACAATGAAAATTCTTATCTCATTAAAAACTAATTTATTTTCAGACGATAAAATGAAATAAATTATTGACTATTGTCAGATGTTTATTGAAGTCGTAACCATGTTTGATAAAAGTTTTCAGAAGATATCTACCATAGATGTATTTTAAATGAAGCATTCCGGATACTTTTTGATCACAGTACACTGTTAAAAATTTTGCAGCATTCTGGTAGGTCATTCGACCGTTTTTTGAAAAAACGGTTTCATAACCATAATTTAACTATATTCTGACCATAAAATGGCCAATAATATGGTCAGAATAGTGTTAAATTACGGTTGTGTAACCGTTTTCGCAAAAAACGGTCAAATGACCTGCCAGAATGCTGCAAATTTTTAACAGTGTAGTATAAATTTAATTTAAAAATTGCCATAATAAAGTTTTTTTGCAATATTTAAAATTCTACTATAAAAGTTGTATACATAAGTTAATTTTATAATTCCCATAGTAAAGATTTTTGCATTATTTAAAACTTCTATGTAAAGGCTATATATATTATGTTAGCTTACAAAATTTTCAAAATTGTCATAATAAAGTTTTTTGCAATATTTGAAATTGCAGTATAAAAGCTGTATACACTGAATTAATTTTTAAATTGCCATAGTGAAGATTTTTACAATATTTAAAATTTTTAATATGATAGCTGTATATTAAGTTAATTTGTAAATTGCCATAGAAAAGTAATAGTTCATTTACAGAAAGCTTTGAAATTTAAAGGAAAAGAACAACCGAAAAATGTATGCGTCTTTTTGATTATTTTAAAATAAAAAATGTTATCTATTCAACCGATTTTACTTGTCACTTATGGCTAATATGGGTTTAAAACTTTACGTAAACTTATATTGATTTAATAGCTTTCCTTTTTACATTTTAATGCTTATAGAACTTCTTTATTTTAAAAGCAATACCTTCATCACCTGGAATATAATGTTAATTGTTTCCTATAACGTAAATTAATTTAAAGGAACTGACATTAAATTTAAAGTGCTTCATAGATGGCGTTAGCCGTTCCGTAGTCGACTATTCTCGGATCTACCCTTTTTGTAAAATGGAATCGTCCAGTTCAAAGGTATAAATTGCGTTTCCCTAATCAATTGCCGCGCTCTCTCTTTTCTGTTCATTTCTTTAAAGTTATCATTATGATTTTAATATGTTTGAGTTTAAGTTACAGTAAGATATTTAGTTTGAGTTTTACGATGTTTTTAGAAAACGGTTTTAGCTATGATTTAAATTTAAGCTGTTTTGAAAAGCTCCAGATGTATTGAAGTTAATCCGGTTTTAACCAAAGTTATTTTTAATGATTCACTTAGCTATTTTAAACAAAGTTGGCTCTGAATATTTTTCAACTTAAATCTGTATTTTTATAAAGTAATTGAATGAAATAGAATTCAAATAAAGAACTGTCGTCAACAATATCTGACTTTTCTATGAATTCAACATACAGTTTTGTAACAGGTATCTTCCACAGCACATTTACAGTTCCTCTGCTGATAGCAGTATAAGTGTATATCAGACCTGTATTGATACAGGCTAAGAAAAAATAATTCCACGTCGATATTACATTGGATATTTTAGAATAACGTATCATTCTCTTTTACTTAGGGGCTGTGCATATATAACGTTATCATTTTAGGGAACAAGTGGGTGGTCTGGCACGTGATATCATATCTCTAGGGGAAGGTGGCATATGTCTTTTGATATCTTTATCGTTTTCGATCCAACCAAAATTTTCTTTTTTTCTTTGTAATTTGTTATTTACATCAAAATAGTCTGTTATCTTTTTTTAGATTGTTTTCTATTTTTATGAAAAATCAAAGTTATTATTAAAATCCTTAAATTATTGTAAAATTACTTAATCCCAAAATGTGGAATATCGCAAAATTTGGCATACCTCTTCTTCTGTCATAAGTGTATGAGTATATAATCCACTATTTGAGAAACTAGGTCCAACGTATATTTGTAATGACTCGTTTTGTATACTACTAAAGAGAAGAGAAAGAATGTTGTCCACCTGTTTCGCTAATAAGAAGTTCTACCACCATGTGGGGGCAAGTGCAATAAGACATTATTACTGTTGATACATTATGTAACAAAAGCTATTATTGAATACTTTTAAATAATAGCTATTTCTTTTAAGTGTTATTTGATATTAGTGTTATTTGAATCAACAAAGCATATTAATATTAAATGTATAACCATATCTGTTTCTGTCGATCATTGCAAACAAAAGAAAAAAATTGCAAAAATAAAATAATTTTTAGACATTGATAACAATATCATTAGGGAGGGGAGGGGGGGGGGGGTTCAGGGAATGATAACACATGATACCTGAAGGGGGGAGGGGGTCCAAAATTTCCAAAAAGTTGATAACTTTATATATGCACAGCCCCTTACAGTAAAGAAAACAAGTTTTAAAAAATACCAGAACAAACACGTGTACATTTTATTCGCTTCTTTCAAACGAAAAGTTTTATACCAATACGGGATCACATACTTTACAATAATATATCACACCCCTTCCCTTGAATTATCATATATTTTAAAACATTATTTGATTAGGCGTTAATCAATACTTCTGACTGTTGCCAACAAAGTAAAACACAAAATTTTAGCTAAACAGGATTTTGGGGTGAAGAAGATAAATAGTTCTCTAATGATTGATAATGATTTTTTTCTTAGGACTGTCTCAAGAGTATGAAATGTTGTTGTTAATAAATTCTGCGTATTCCTTTCGGTGCGGTGCAAATAAATAACGAAACTATATTTTTCCATTGACTATGCGCGTTTTATTTATCATATAAATTTATACCAAAGAAGTAGACGTGTTGAACTAATTTATTCTATTATTATATTAGCTGGAACAGAGTGCGAAACTATTAGCGTAATCACACTGTTCACGCCTTTAAGGTGTGTAGCTCCGCCCACGGGTGGTACTTTTGCATTTTATGTGTTAGATTATTTCTCAGAAAACATGCACAAATTTCGCATTTTTATAATCAGATTACTATGCATATAAATACATCGATTAGAAACAATATTATTATTATATACACATTCATTCATAATAAAAACACGAATGTCAATGACTCTGGTTCGATCCCGGAGATGGACACTTTTTTACCCCGTTGATTTTACCCCTCATGAGCAAGTTCGAATAAGAATTTGGCAATTAAAAATTAAAAATTACTAAATTAAAAGCGTGTGACATTTTTGTATAAGTTTTCCAAAATTATATATAGATTTATTCGATATTATTATTGTCAAAGTTTTTTCAACTATGCGTAAAATAATAGCATAAATGCTGTGTTTTCTAAGTTTACTTTAAATTGTCATAGTTAATGAACAATTAAATTTAAAAAGTCAAAAAACCCGACTGCGTAAAAGGCAAACTAATTAATTATTTCTCATCAATGTGAAACTATTTTTCAATTCCTACTACTAGCTCACACTCTCGCTATATATATCTTGTTCAAATTTTCAATCGTTTATAAAATACTTATTATTCATCCAATCAAGCTCAAATAAATTTTTTAAAACTTGTAGTGGATGACACTTGATGTTAATCCAGTTTTTTCAAATATTAATTCATTAATTAAATTAATTAATTTTCAATAATCGAGAGCTCTCCTCTTGATCAAGGTATTTTACGACCGAGAGAGCCGTCTTCTTGATCCAGGAATTTTAAGCGCCACTCAAGAGGAAAGAAGAATGGGAGAAAAAAATTTCTTTATTGACCTAAGTAGGAATTGACTTAATTTTTTTTTAATTTCATATTACTTGTTTTATATTACCTACCTATGGTTTTTATTCACCTGTATTGATGACTTTTAAGTTGTGTTTAATTGTTAGTTCCTATCTATAAACACTGTTTCGACGAGGTCTATAGATGTCTATGATGGGTAGAGTTGCAGTAAAGCTTGAGATCCTACCTACACAACTTCCAGGTTGTATAATATTTTAACGGAGCTTCTGACTGTAAAATAGTCAATGAAACATCGTCTTCATTTTGAAAGACCTATCCAATGATATGCCACTCAATAGAGTGCGTAGTTTTTTTTTTCATCTCTACCGCCATTTTGTATTTAACGGCCGCCAATTTGAATTTATAAAAACAAAACCTAGCCTATAACCATCGGGCCGTTAAGACAAATTGATCGAGACCTCATTCATTAAAATCCATCCAGCCGTTGGGATGTTTCGAGGGATATATCCACATACACAGATACGCGTGAAACACATAACCCTTCTTTTCAGTCAGGTAAAAAACAGCCTAAAGAAAAAACTATAGAGGAATAAACAACCGGAATATTTTTGCTTTTTTAAAATGAAATTTCTGTTACCAAAAATGTTCATTTATCATCCACATGAAGCAGTCCTGGGAAAAACTACTTTGAACATACAATGGCAAACAACAAAATTAACCCTTTTCACCCAGAGAGGATTCTCACTCACCAATAGTGTTGCCGGGTGTTCCGCATAAATCAAGGGTCCGAATGCTCGTGACACCACTAAAGTTTTACAGCTTATTTCTCCATGTTTAATCGCAGATAATTCTGCCATTAGATAAGGCGGAGAAAATTGCTTTAAAATACTGGTGTCCAGAGTATTTGGAGAAACGTTTTACGCGGGACAGTTGGCAACACTAGGTGAGTGAGAGTCACCTCTTGAGTGCAAAGGGTTAAGAATATATATATATTTATTTATTTATTCATTTCGACATTATTATATGCATTTGTTTCATATTTTTAAACCAACCTCGCAAACTCTAGATAATTATACAACAATAAACATTTGAAACTTTGTGCGTTTTTCATATTTTTCTAATAAAATTGCTAAGAACGGTACATTATTAATTATACAGAATCGATGTGCTATATTTTTATTTTTCGTAAATTATCATTATTCAGGCAACATAAATGATCAGATACTTTAAATATTCCAACAAAAGCATCACATAATTTGCTAAAAGCAACCCTGAGGTGAAAAGATACTTAATTCTCTGATGATTGATAAAACTTTTTGTCGGGCAGACTGTCTTGGGAGAATAAGAGTTTGTTACTAATAAAATCGGGTATTTTGGCAGAGAATAATATTTTTCCATTGAATATATGTTTTATTTTTTGTATTAATTTATAGTTTTGAAGAGTTTAACTAATTTATTGCATAATTACGTTAGTTATTGTAAGAGAATAGTGGAAAAATTAGCAGTTTTAATAATTTATTCTTTTCTTCAATTATTTTAAAATAATTTAAAATTTTATTAATGTCAAAATATTTCTTTGCGATATATAAGACAAGAGCGTAAAATAACAATATAATTCAGTCTATTACGTGAATTTTACAATTGCCATAACTATTAAATAACCTGCAGCAAAGCAAAATTACTGATGTTCAGGTCGCCTCTGGCGAGATATATCCTCCTGCGACCCAAGCAAAATATAATGCATATATATTTTTTAAATATGAGTTTTTATCAACAAATAGGCATAAAAAATGATGTTTTTAAAGAAATTAATAAATTTCGATTTTTTATTTTGTATTACAGCACATCCATCTAAATGGATGTTCAGGCCATAACTCGCTTTCAAATAATTTTAAAAATGCTAAAAGTATGAGAAAGAATAGAATTTATTATAAAGAACATAAGGCAAGTATTAACATCTGCTATTAAAATTGCAAAAAAAAAAAAAAAAAATAGTTTAAACAAATTAAAATAACATAAAAACGAAACTTACCAGCAGAACGTAGAATTCCAACTTGACTCATTTATTACGCCATTTTGTAAACAAAGTAGTTACTGTTGCTAGAATCCAAATGCTGAATGTTGATTTTTGATTCATACATTACCATGCCAAACTGATTTTAGATTGCTACAGTGAAATTTAACGAAATAGAAGGCGAAAGCAAAACATCCATTTAAATGGATGCCAGGTCTCAGGAGGATATAACAGAATTCTGTTTGTGCCCTTGTAAAGAATGATATTATGCATTCCATATTGCACAGGAAGAATGTTGTATAGCATCTCAGTAATGCATATCAACTTTTTTCTCCCAAAACAGTGACAACAAAAGAAATTTTACTTTTATAAATGATTTTTTAGCTCTCGAAAAAACATTGTTTTCTGAGGTTACTACAGTGCGCTAGGAAATTATAAGACCACTGACGAATTGGTGCACTTCTGAAGAAGAAGACGCAATATGAAATTTTTAGCGTGTGTATTTAAAATTGATCGTAAAACGTTTCTCTTATAATTGCTACATTAAAATTTGAGTTGCATTTTATTAAAATGTTGTAATATTTTTAAAATGTATATAAGGTGACTGATAAGGGGCCGCTATACTGAAACTCCCAGAACTCGAAATCCCATGTTAACGTATGGGAAGACTTTCAAGCGCGATTATTCACTACCTAATATAATTATTAAAATACCGTTTACACCATCTGAAAGTAGACGTCAGGTGCCGATGATGTGCGTTTTTAAAAATTGTCTCCGTAAATTTTAAGTATTTTTAAGAAGATTATAAGATTTAATGAAATGGAAATTTCAAAGTTTATAGGGATTTTTTATGTACTTAAAATTTACCGAGATAATTTTAAAAAACGCAAATCATTAGCATCTAACGTCTACTTTCTGATGGTGAAAACGGTATTTTAATAATTATATTAGGTAATGAGTCATCGCACTTGAAAGTTTTCCTATAGGCTAACGTGGATTTCGCGATCGGAGAGTTTCAGTGCAGCGGAGCCTTAAGAAATTATAAGACCAACCGAGGAAATTAGCATATTATACGTCAAATCAGAATCATTAAAAAACGTAAGCGTTTGTATATCGTGAACGTATTTCCGAGAAATAAAGGTTCAGGTTTAGATAGTGTTATTTACGATATATTTGAAGATGCCGCGGGGTAAAGAATTGTCTGCGACCGAAGTAAGAAAAATTAACCCTTTTCACCATTAATCATTTGGTCTTTTAAGGGTGCTGGTAAATATAAACGAGAAATAGCTCGGTTAATGAAGCGTTCTAAAACTGCCATTCACAATGAAATAATTAGAAAAAAAGACTGAAATAAAATTAAACGATCTGGAAGGAAAAGGATTTTGACAGCACGGGATGATCGACAAATACTTCGATTATCAACTCAAAAAGGTCTTTCAGCTCGGAAATTTCGAATCGTTTCAGCAAAAGCACCTCACACGTAACAGTTTGGAAAAGTCAGAAATCAAATAGTAATGCAAAATGTATGGAACTATTGTAAAAACTGAGATTAATGAAATATCATAAAGAAGAAACACTGAAATGGGCTAAAAATGCAATGTCATGGGATAAAAAATGGAAACAAGTGATATTTTCAGATGAAAAAAAAAATTAATCTTGACGGTCCGGACGGTTATAAATACTATTGGCATGATTTGAGGAAGGAACCGAAACAATGCTTCAGTCGACAAATGGGAGGAATATCAGTAATTGTTCGGGAAGCTTTTAGTCAAAATGGATTATGTGATTTAACCCGAATTTTGAGACGTATGAACTCTGCGCAATATCAGGCTATATATGTTATATGATCATTTGATATCGTTTGGACCTTTTTTTAGGTGATGCTAACTGGATGTTTCAGCAGGACAATGCTTCTTGAAGTGTTTCTAAATCCACCCGACCATGGTTAAAAAAAAAAAAAAATCATGTTTTGTCATGGCCAAGTCGAAATCCAGACTTTTGAACCCCATGGAAAATCTTTGGGGCGTATAAAATCGCAAAGTTTATGCTAATAATAGACAGTTTTTATCTGCCAATGAACTGGAAACAACCATTGTAAAAGAACTGCACAATATTTCTGAATCTGTACTTAATCACTTGGTCACTTCTATGGAAAACAGAGTGTTTGAGGTTTTAAGGAAAAAAGAAGAACCAATATCGTATTAATTTACATTTTTTTTTTTTTGTTGTTGTTGTTTTTAGACAAGTGGTCTTATAATTTGTTAACAGTGTATTTTTCAGTCATTGCTTATATTTTTGTTAACTCACTTATTTATTTAATTACGCATTATTCAAAATTATTGCAAAATAAATTGATTAAATATGTTGTATTTTGATATACCATGTGTTTAAACTCTAATTAGAACCTTAATTTACTTCATAATTTTCAAAATTAAAGTGGTCTTATAATTTGTGAACGCACTGTAATAATAAAGAACGCATTTGGGAATCGTGGGTAACTCGAGAGAGGTTATTTTATATTTTTGTTCTTGGTTATATTTTCGTAGATTCTGTAGAAAAGGCCCTTACTCGTCAAAATTATACTTTTTTTGAAAACTAAAATATTTTATTAAAAAGATTCGTTCGTATGGATTTTTAAGTTTATTTTGAGAAAACTTTAAACATTTATTTCCTGTTACCATATTTCGTTAACGCCTACTTTTACAAAGCACTAGGCATGTAAAAAATAGTGTTGTCATTTATTTATTTATTTTGCTTAAATTGGCATTCTTCTGGTGATTCGTAGATAATTAGATGCTCAGAAATGTTTATCTTTCTCAAACAAAAAATAATGCATAAGATATTATCAAAAACAATCATCGCATAAAACAAAGAAATATCTCTATGTTGATTGATTACATTTGTCTTAGGTGGACTGTCTCGCGAGGATAAGAAGTTGTTGCTGATAAATGTTATGTTTCTAATAACGGAAAAACTGATGAAACAGTATTTTTCTATAGATTATTTGATTAATTTATTGTGCAAATATACGGCAAAAAAGTACAAGTAATAAAATAATTTATTAAATTAATTTAAAAATTATTATATATTGACTGTGAGAGAACATGAGAAAATGAGTTATAAAGAAAGTGAAGATAAGAAGAGAAAATGAGTTATAAAGAATGTGAAGATCAGAAATTGCTTTAGTTAAATTTTGTGCCTCTAACAAAGAAAAGGGGATGAAGCAGTATTTTCCCCCAGAATCAACTGATTTATTTATTGTAAATGTATAGTAAAAAAACTACATTAAAATAAATAATTAAATGGGTTTCCAAATTATTTTATAACGACCGTGAAAAAACTTGAGAAAATGAGTTATAAGAAAAGTTTTCTACAACTAGAAGGATAACAAGTTGTTAATAATAAATTTTGCTTTTCCTACAGAAAAATATGTGATGAAAGAGTATTTTTCTACATATTATATGTTTCATTTATTGTGTAAATGTTAAAACCTACAAGCATTAAAATAAATTATTAAATGTGTTTTCATATTATTTTATAACGACCGTGGAAGAGCATGAGAAAATGAGTTATCGGAAAAGTTTTGTAAAACTGGAAGGATAGCAAGTTGTTAATAATAAATTTTGATTTCCTATAGGAAAAATGTGATGAAACTCTGTTTTTCTAGTGATTGTATTTTGCATTTATCGTGTAAAGGTTAAAAACCTACAAACATTAAAATAAATTATTAAATTGGTTTCCAAATTATTTTATAGCGACCGTGGAAGAGAATGAGAAAATAAGTTACAGGAAAACTTTTGTAAAACTGGGAAGGACAGTAAGTTGTTAATAATAAATTTCGCTTTTTCTTCAGAAAAATGTGATGAAACAGTATTTTTATACAGATTATATTTTTCATTTATTGTGTAAATGTTAAAAACCTACAAGCATTAAAATAAATTATTAAATTAGTTTTTAAATTATTTTATAACGACTGCTAAAGAACATGAGAAAATTAGTTATAAGTAAAGTTTTGTAAAATTGGAAGGATAAGAAGTTGTTAATAATAAAGTTTGCTTTTCCTACTTTTTCTACAGTTTATGATGTGTTGCATTTATTTGGTATATGTATGGCGAAAACGTACAAATATTAAAATAATTTATTAAATTGGTTTGCAAATAATCATTATCTAGGGACAGGGGGAGAACATGAGAAAATTAGTTATAAAAAGAGCTTAGAAAGTCTAATGGTTATTTAAAGTTTATCAGAAAATTGAGTATGAACAGAAGAAATTTGAAAATGTAAAAGAAATTACGCAATTAAGAATTTTTCGCACAAACATTCGTGGTCGTAACTCTAGCAATCAGACGGTGAAAAACATGTAAAAAAATAAATAAATAAAAGTAAGCTGTTTATCAATTCTTTTTCAACTATTTGGCGAAATTAAATTTCTGTCATTTATTGTTATAGTGTAAACAAATTGTTATTGCGAAAAACAGATTTAGGTGAAATTAGGTAAATGCAAAATGAACATATTTGAAACTATTTACAAAATAGAATGTTTTCCGAATAAGATGTTATGATAGCACTAAAATATAATAACAAAAACTTCAACTAAAATTACAAAGAAATTTAAAATTAGAAAAACTTTTGTAATATTTAATTATTTTTTCTTTCAAACTTGTGCTTTGGGAAGTCTTATAGTTTAAACATGTATTTTGCAATAGTTTCGTTGCCCCATCAGTGTCCGAGTAGTTCTGCGCGTAAAGCTGGTAGACGGTAGGTGCTGGGTTCCAACCCAATCGCGCCTGTCGGCCTAATCATTCGGAGTTTTCCGTGGTTTACTTCGAACCTTGGATTCCCTTGCGTAAATATGGGTTAGGTTCCCTAAAGACTCCAGCGGAGGGAACCCCTTCTTTTCGGGCCTAGTGTAAATAATTGGTCGTCATACACAACTCAACACGCAATAGTTTCATAAAGCAAAATAAACACAGTACTTCTGTATTTTTCTGAACATACTAATTTGTCGCCATATTAACTCGGTCTATGTATGTCAAACGAAGCAGTGCCATAAAAATGTTTATAGTCTTTCGTAAAGTAAAACAACTTCAATACTTCTGTGTTTTGCTTTTTTTTTTTTTAACTCACTAACACCTTTAGAGCAGAATTATAACTCAAAATTGGTGCAAAATGCCAAATGGCAAAATAAATTTCTAAAACAAGAATTTATTTGAGAAACACGATAAATTAAAATAATTTAATTTCACATTAAAATTAATATTATTTTGTTACTCTTGCACGTATAAATTCCATTACGCAAAAAACCGATATTCAGATTTAGGAAAACGGATAAGTACTCAGAAATGCTTAAAAAAAAAAAACTAGCGGCAACAAGAAAAACTTTGCTTTTCTAAATGATTCTTTGAATTTCAAATAAGATGACCTGGGGTAATAAACGCTATGTTAAGGTTCTACTAATTTTCACGGCTTAGTTTTAGATTTTTTTTTTCAGACAAATATCTATGTGGGTAATAACGCTATGCACACAAAACTATAAAATAAGAGGGACTAATGGCATGTAAATTGTCCAGTTCTAAAGATACAAACTCTACAGCCCTAGAAATTGACAAATTTCTCTTACTTGCCATTAACTGCGATATCAGGATGCAGTAATAATTATTTGATATTTTGTTCTTCTGACATGAAAAAAATAACAGCACTTAGGACATACAAATTTCTCTTTATCCTTTTTTTTTCAACAATGACAATAATGCTCTCTCGTGCATAAAACAAAAATTTAATCCTCTCCGGATGTAGTTCCAACACAGAAAAAATCGAATTGAAAATTTCCTCGTTTAACATGTAATTCTCAAAAAGCTATTTTTTCAAACAATTCTTTGATAGTAAAATGCAATTTCCTGTTCAAATGCATCGCCTTTTTTCTAAAAAAAATGATAAATTTAATAAGTTAGTTTCTTCCTTTAAATATAAATTCGTAACAATAATAATAATAATAATAATAATAATAATAATAATAAATGGTGAAAAATACCTCTTAAGAATAATTGCGCTATTTATTTTTGCAGAAGGCTTATTTCCATTCTTACAGAAACATCCTTTTCCTTTAGATTCATTAAAAATGTCGACATTTTTATTTAAAAAATTGACAAATTAATTTTTCAGTTTTCGAAAAATGTGCAGCTTATTATCGGGAAAGAAGATTTTTATATTTATGTAACATCGATAAAACTGAATTTTTTCCATGCATAATTTGATACTGCCTGCAAAATAAAAATATTTCTAACAAATATTAATCTCTTGGGGTAAAAGATTTGAGAAAGGTTATCCATCATTATTTGTGCTTCCTTTCTTGACCTTTACGAATAAATTGATAGTTTTTTATCTGATAGAAATTTATATTTTAAGCTAGTTTTTCTTAGAATTCACAATTTATCCGATGGATATTTTTGAAATGTTACAGTTCAGTATCGTGAAAAAAAGAATTTCACATTAATGCCACCTCGATAAAATAGAATTTTTCAGGTGCATCATTTTATTTTGTCGAAAAAAAAAATCTAACAAGTTTGAATGTCCTGAGATAAAGGATTTCAGAAAATTATCGATCATTTTTTCAACTTATTCCACTTGTTCTTTTTTTTTTTTTTTTTTTTTTGTCTAATTTTGTAGTTTCTAACAGATAAAACCGTAGAAGTAGAATTTCATATTAATGCCACATCGATAAAATAGAATTTTTCAGGTGCATCATTTTATTTTGTCGAAAAAAAAATCTAACAATTTTGAATGTCCTGAGATAAAGGATTTCAGAAAATTATCGATCATTTTTTCAACTTATTCCACTTGTTCTTTTTTTTTTTTTTTTTTTGTTTAATTTTGTAGTTTCTAACAGGTAAAACCGTAGAAGTAGAATTTCATATTAATGCCACATCGATAAAATAGAATTTTTCAGGTGCATTATTTTACTTTGTCGAAAACAAAATTCTAACAAGTTTGAATTTCCTGAGATAAAGGATTTCAGAAAATTATCGATCATTTTTTTCAACTTATTCCGCTTGTCTTTTTCTTAAATCTAATTTTGTAGTTTCTAACAGGTAAAATCGTAGAAGTAGAATTTCACATTAATGCCACATCGATAAAATAGAATTTTTCAGGTGCATTATTTTATTTTGTCGATATCATAAAAAAAAAAATCCTAACAAGTTTGAATTTCCTGAGATAAAGGATTTCAGAAAAATATCCATCATTATTTTAACTTATTCCACATATCTTTTTTTTAATCTAATTTTGCAGTTTCTAACAGGTAAAATCGTAGAAGTAGAATTTCACATTAATGCCACATCGATAAAACACAATTATTGAATTACTTGAATATTTATGAAACTATTTATAGTAGGAACGCACCTCATTTTCCACGTTTGACGTGTAATTTCCGACTTGTTTTATATTGTTGGAGAAATGGAAAATATTCCAAATAAGTCTCGATCTCCTGAGATAAAGAGATAAAGGATTTCAGAAGATTATCGATCATTATTGCAGCTTTTGCCACTTGTCTTTTTGGAACTAAATTGACTTTTCCTAAAGGTTACAGTATATTATCAGAACGTGGAATTATATATCGCTGAGACATAGATAAAATGAAAAAATTTATGTGAATCATTGCATTTTGTTGATGAAATGAAAAACACACCTAATAAATCTTAATCTCCTACGATAAAAGTTTTCTGCATATTATTTATCCTTATTATAATTTTTACGATTTATTCTTTCGTAATACAATGACGTTTTTTTTTTTTCTGATGGAGATTTATGTTATAAGTTTTTGTTATTATCCACAATATAACCAGAGTACTATCTCAAATACTGCAATATAATATCGAAAAAAAAATTAATATCAGTGCGACATATATAAAGTAGTATTTTTCTGATGCATTATTTTATTATTTCTGTGAAATAGACAATATCCTTGACAGGTCTCAACCTCTTGAGATAAAAGTTTTCATTAATATTTTCCATTGTTATTGTAGCTTCTTCTACTTGCTTTTCAGAATGCACTGACTGTTTTTATTCATAGAAATTTATATTTTAAGTTTAGTTATTCTTATTTTAACCCGACTGAAAAGAAGAGTTATGTGTTTCACACGTATCTGTGTACGTGGATTTCTTTATACCCTCGAAACATCCCAACGGCTGGATGGATTTTAATGAATGAGGTTGCTATCAATTCGTCTTAACGGGCCGATGGTTATAGGCTAGGTTTTGTTTTTATAAATTCAAAATAGCGGCGACGAAAAAAAAGACGAAAAAAAATTTACGCGCCCGATTGAGTGGCCTATCATTGGATAGGTCTTTCATAATGAAGACGATGTTTCATTGACTATTTTACAGTCAGAAGCTCCGTTAAAGTATTATACAACCTAGAAGTTGTGTAGGTAGGATCTCTAGCTTTACTGCAACTCTAACCATCATAGACATCTATAGACTTCATCAAAACAGTGTTTATAGATAGGAACTAACAATTAAACACAACTTAAAAGTCATCAATACAAGTACATAAAAAAATAGGTAACTAATATAAACAAGTAATATAAAAAAAATATTTTAAGTCAATTCCTACTTAGGTCAATAAGAGAATTTTTTTCTCCCATTCTTCTTTCCTCTTGAGTGGCACTTAAAATGCCTTGATCAAGAAGAGGGTTCTCTTGGTCTTAAAATACCTTGATCAAGAAGAGGGCTCTCTCGATTATTGAAAATTATTTAATTCAATTTAATTAATGAATTAATATTTGAAAAAAACTGGATTAACATCAAGTGTCATCCACTACAAGTTTTAAAAAATTTATTTGATCTTGATTGGATGAATAATAGGTGTTTCGTTAACAATTGAAAATTTGAACATGATATATATAGCAAGAGTGTGAGCTAATAGTAGGAATTGAATAAAAAATAGTTTCACATTGATGAGAAATAATTAATTAGTTCGCTTTTTACGCAGACGGGTTTTTTGATTTTTTAAATTTAATTGTTTATCATTAATATTTTCCATTGTTATTGTAGCTTCTTCTACTTACTTTTCAGAATGCACTGACTGTTTTTAATCATAGAAATTTACATTTTAAGTTTAGTTATTCTTATTTTTAGTCTATATTATTTTTTTCAAATTGGAAATTTAACCGTTTCACTTTACAGAAATGATGCAGTATAATTTCAAGAATACGGAATTTTTTTTACATTAGAGTGACATACACTGTAAAAAAAAAAGAAAAAAAAGTACTAAAATACGGAAACTGTACTGGCAATCGAGGCGCCAGTACTATTTCCGTATTTTAACGGAAAATTTTAATTTCCCCCGTAAATTTAAAAAAAAAAAAAAAAAAAAAAAAACGGAAAATTTTCAGTAATTTACGGAGAAAAATTTCCGTTAAAATATGGAAAATAGTACTGGCGTCTCGACTGTCAGTATAATGTCCGTATTTTAGTCCGTTTTCTTTTTCAAGGTAGATATAATAGTGTTTTTCTGATGCGTTATTTTATTATGTCGATGAAATGAAAAATATCCCTGACAGGTCTCAATCTTCTGAGATAAAAGTTTTCAGAAGATTATCTGTCATTACTGCAGCTTCTTCTACTTGCTTTTCGGAATGCTCTAGCTGTCTTTAGTCTAGGAAATTTATATTTTAAGTTTAGCTAGTCTAAATTATTTTCAAATTGGCAATTTAACAATTGCTCGTCACAGAAATGATACAGTATAATATCAAGAATATGGAATTTTACATTAGAGCGAGACGTATATAAAATAGTATTTTTCTGATTTTATTTTGTCGATGAAATGGAAAATATCCCGAAAAGTCTCAATCTCTTGGGATAAAAAGTTTCAGAAGGTTAGCCGTCATTATTGTAGCTTCTTCAACTTGCTTTTTGGAATGCACTGGCTTTTTTTACTCATGGAAATTTATATTTTAAGCTTAGTTATTCTAATTTTTTCTCGCCAACTTAATCTTTGTATAATTCTAAAATGTTGCAATATGATATGGAGGAAATAGAATTTTACTCCAGTGCGAAATAGATATAATGGAATTTTTCTTATGCATTATTTTATTTTGTCTGTGAAACGAAAGAAACCTTCAACAAAGCTGAATCGCCTGAGATAAAAGATTTCAGAAGATAATCCATCATTTTTGCAGCTTTTCCCACTTGTCCTTTTGGAATATATTGGCAGTTTCTTTCCATGGAAATTTATATTTTAAATTTTTTTCTTTAAAATTGGCGAATTTATCTGTGTATCTTTTCATGAAAAGTTGTAATATAACATCAAGGACATAAAATTGCATATTAGTGCGATATGAATATAATAGAATTTTTCAGATGTATTATTTTATTTTGTGCATGGAATTAAGAATATCCCTAACAAGTCTCAATCTTCTAAATTAAAGGATTTCAGAAGATTATCCATCATTATTGTAGCTTTTCCCATTTGACCTTTCGTTATACATTGACGGTTTTTTCTCATAGAAAATTTAGATTGTAAGCTTTGTTTTTCTTAAAACTCACAATTTACCGTTCCACCTTTTTGAAATATTACAATACTGAGAGAATAGAATTTCACATGAGTGAAACATAGACAAAATTGAAATTTTGTAATGCAATATTTTTTTTATTCTCGATGAAATGAAAAATATTCCTAACAAATCACAATCTCCTGAAATAAAAGATTTCAGAGGTTTATCCATCATTATTAGATTTCCCCCCGTATCCTTTCGGACTGCTGTGAATGTCTTTTTTCTTTCAGGGAAATTTAAATTTAATATTTTTTCCTTAAAATTAACTGATTAACAGTTGCAATTTTTTAGATGTTTGTATTATTGGAAATTGGGATTAGAATGTTGTATTATTGGGAAAGTAGAATTTAACATCCATACTTTACACAGAAATAGAAATTTTTAAATATTATTGTAATTTGTTGATGAACTGAGAAATATCCCTGACAGGTCTTAACACTTAAAATAATGGATTTCAGATTTATTCATCATTATTGCAGCTTTTCCTATTTGTTCTTTCAGAATATATTAAAAGTTTTTTTCTTCTCGCGGAAAATTAAATTTTAAGCGTTGTTTTTCTCAAAATTAGCACTCTGCTGTCTCCTGAAATTGTACGATATAGTATCGAGTGCATGGAAGTTCACACCAGTGCAACATAAATAAAATTGAATTTTTTTTTATGTATTTTTTTATTTTATCGTTGAACTGAAAAATATATCTAACCACTCTCGATCTTTTGAAATAAAGGATTTCAGAAGATTATCCATCCTTATTGTAGCTTTTCCCATTTGTCCTTTCGTAATACATTGACGGTTTTTTTTCTCATAGAAAATTTAGATTATAAGCTTTGCTAAAATTTGCTAATGCTAAAATTATCTCTAATGCCAATAGTGTGAGATGAAATCTCACATTTTTTTGCACCTATTCACCGGTCTGCATCTGTGACGGTGTCGCGGCCGTGCTTTTGTTTCTTTTCTTTTTTCTCCCGTCTCTCTCGCTGACAACCTTAGCGTAGTCTGTAAGTTGGCTTTCCCCCAGTGCTTGCATACGCACGCCATTCATTCATTATTCTTCCCTTCCTTTTTCTCTCCGTGTTCCATCCGAGGCTGTAAGTGTGCGCATGCTCAGTAGAAAACGGGCGCTTGCTATGATTTCAAACGAGTGACGTTTCGTTTCACGAACAAATTAGATTGCGTTACTTTTGGTTTCGCTTTCTCATTTGTTTTCCGAATACCGGTGGCTTTTGAATTTGATCAATTGTTTTAAACCTCTCGCTTAATTACTTTTACGGGCCCCGTAGCGATGTTTATATACTGTCTCCCTTAATTTTTTTTAAGCAGTTAAAGTTCTGACGGGATGTCCGAAACAACGATGTCGATATCTGGTTGTAGTTGTGCCATTTTTTTTTATCAACGAAGTTTTTGTTCTTTAGTGTTCATATGTTCAGTTCATATGCGATATTCTCTCGGGAATTTTTTTAATCTAAGTGCTGGTATTTTCAAGAACAATTTACGGGTGATCAAAATTGAAAAATATTCATCTTCATCTAAAAATATACTTAAATAAAGATTGATTTAATCTCAAGAAAGTGTAGTTCCTGTCTCTTCCTCAACACTGCTTGTTTCAAGTAAGATCTTTTCAATTTTCTCCTTTTTAAAATGACCTAAAAGAACTAAGTGTAGGGTTATTGTCTCCATTTCTAAAAGAAGAATTTTTTACAACAAACTATTTCCAAAATACGATCACAACAATTTGTGAATATTCTAATATTCACGTCACAATTCCTGGTGCCGACTTTGGAGAAATTCTTGAAAAATGCACCCTGGAATTATGAGAGAGAGAAATACTTATTTAATTAAAAAAAAAAAAAATATGTTATAATGCTGTGATATTTTAATATTTTAGTCTGAAGCTGTTACTTTTTTTGAAGAGTTTATTTCAATATATTATTTTGTTGAACTTATATTTGTATTTGGGGAACAAATTGCTCATTTTTATGTACTTTGAAGAGATTTTTTTTCTGTTCTGAGAAGTAAATGGTAGGAAATATCTCCTTTTATTTTTGCAGAGCATGATTTTTCTTTCGATTGTATGAAGTGATAGAAGATATTTTTGTTCTTAGTATGCAAATATTTTTACAATGACCTATAATTTTACATTGTTTGAAGGGGCATATGGCAAATATTAAGGCACAATTTATTAGAACTATTGATGTATTTATATATTGTTGAGATTAGTAATTTATTTGAATACTGTTTATTTGAATTATTGCATTATTTTTGAATTTTGTTGTATTTATTCACCATGACGTCAAAAATTAAACCTCTAAGAATAATAGTGACACCTTTTTCGGGTGATCCCGAACTTTTAGATTTTTTTGCTGAGCAAGTTAAAGCGACCATTTCTTATTCTAACTGGAGTAATGAACAGGCACTTATTTTCCTCAAATCTAAACTCTCTGATCAGGCATTAAAATTTTATGTTTCCTCTAATGCATGTAAAAAGGCAACTTCTCCTGAAGACTTGTTTGATATTTTTAGGAAACATTTTAAGACGGAGTCAGCTACCTCGATTGCTCTTAAATACAATAGTATAAAGTTTCTACCTTCAGAATCTATCCGGAATTTTGCTACAAGGTTAGATGATGTTGTTCGTAAACATTTTCCTCAGTTGCCTGATCCCTCCATTGAACAGATTCTAATATCAAAATTCACTGATCTCATCCCTAATAATTTAAAAGTTCACATTCTTACACAACACATAGATTCGTTTGACAAAATGATTGAAGTTGCTGCTTCATATCAAGAGATTCTTGATTCTGTTCAAGCACCTATAATTTCTAATTCGGTCCCACCTTCATACAGTATGTTACATAACTTACATGAACAACCTGAGGATTCTCTGTCTCATAATAGTCATTCTGCGGACTCATCGGAGGTGTGTAACAAACCTCACACAGCTACTTCAGATGATAACTCATCTTGCGATACAGAGTCTAGGCACAATTCTTCCAGAAACATAAGACTTAGTCATCATTTCAAACATTCGTATAAACGAATTATTTGCCAGTGGTGCACAAGACCTGGACATTCAGCAAACAGATGTTTCAAATTGAAAGCAAATTTAGCTTCCAAATCAAAACAAGCATCTTTTAAAAAACGGCATCACAACTCCTCAGATGATAAACCACATTCATCCGACTCTCGACATTCTTCCTCTAAGGTTTCGACCTCCCGTCAGAACTACTCAAATAAAAATCCTCATAGGTACTGACACGATTTGGGGAGAAGTGGGTGTGGAGCTGCTTCACCCCTGTGTCATTTTTCTCCACAGTATAACTCTCAAGCTGTCTCTTTCAATAATGTAAATTCTGATAAAGACCTTGCTGTTCCCGTTTTTCAATGTGAAAGAATATTCTATAATTCAAACATAACTCCTGAATGTTTTCAAGAGTTAACTCCAGACATAAATACTCAACTTCCGTCCTTTAATGATTTTTCTGCCTTAAGTCGTGACTTTATGCCTTTTCAAGTCCAGAATGATATTATTGTACCGCGGTCTCCATTGACTAAAATTAACTATCCGATTTCATCACAGAGACTTGTGAAATCAGTTGCTAGTCAAACAAATAAAGAAATTCCACTTTTTGCAAACTCTGCTATACAAACAACCTCTTCTGAAAATGACATAATCTTTGTTGAGTCCATCGAATTTCTTCTCCATGCGGAAGTTGATCAACCTACCCTTCCAATTATTCAATTAACTATTAACAAGAATCCTGCAAATTTTCTTCTCGATTCAGGTGCAAGCATTTCTCTATTATCAAAATATTATTTTCAACGTATAAAACAGCATGTACATTATAGCAGAATTGCTTCAAATGTAAAAATTACCACGGTAAATTCTGCTGTTATTTGTTCTGGTTGTATAAACTTGTCATTTAAGATAGGGAAATTTTTCTACAAACATTCCTTTTTTCTCATTGATATTCCTGAAGATTCTAAGTTTGTTGGTATCCTTGGCTTTGATTTTTTGAAATCTCATAGAGTTGTTATTGATCTACATAATAGCCAAATTAAGATAAATAATAACCTACTTGACATCTTAGACTCTGTTTCTGCTCAAGAGGTTGATCAAACACAGGATTTACAAGTCAACACTTTAACTCAAAAGAGGTCTCTACTTGAATCTTCCAATAAAAATGTATCAGTGTCTGTTAATTCCAATAATAAAGTACGTAGTTCTCTTCCTTCAAATAATTCTTGTTATTCAAGAAAGAAAGTCGTTATTCCACCTGACAGTACTGTATATGTACCTGCGGTGTCTTCCTTTCATTCTTGTGATCAATTTTTGTTTGAACCAAAGGAGTATGAATTACCAACTTGTGCATATCAATCCATAATTTCTGCAGAACTTAGCTCGAAATCTAAAAATGCTAAAAACCTCAGTAGTTACTTTTATATTCCTATCACTAACAATGCTGAAGAACCCATTCACATTAATAAAGATTCAGTTTTGGGAACAATTCACGAGATAGATGAAATTCAAGAAGATTTTGATACTCAAAATATTAGTTCTCCCCATGAAATTAATTTAATTCAAGCTTCTACTGACATTTTAAAGTTAAGAAAATCAGAGTTTAAACTTAGTAATTTTAGCCTAAATCATCTACTTCCATATCAGAAAACAGAATTACAAAATTTATTAACTAAATATGATACGGTGTTTTCTTCTTCCTTGAAATCTTTGGGTCAAACGGACAGAGTTATACCTCATATCCAGTTTATCTCAGATGTTCCTGTTAAGACCCTGCCCTTCCCTGTGCCACAATCTATCCAAGAAGAGGCAAAACAGCAATTGGACACGTTAGTTGATGCAGGAATTATTGAAAGAAGTATTTCCGAATGGGCATGTCCAATGCTTATGGTTAAAAAGAAAGCATCCTCTCCAAATGAAAAACCAAAATTTCGAATGGCCCTGGATCTAAGATTAATTAATACCATGATTCGTAGTTCTTCTTACCCATTACCTAGAATTGATACTATTATTAACAATATTTCTAAATTTAAATACTTCACCACATTAGATTTTCCATCTGCATATCATCAGATAAATCTCCCAGAAGAATTTCGCAAGAAACTCTCTTTTACTACCGAATGGGGTACTTATAGTTTTTCTCGTTTAATGTTTGGACTCAGATCCGCAGCCTCTTCATTTCAAATGTTAATTGATGCAATAATCGAAGAAAGTAAATTACAAGGTGTTTATGCATATCAGGATGACATTATTGTTGCTGGTGATTCATTTCAAGAAATGATTCACAAATTAGATGTTTTGTTTTCAATTTTACAGAAACATAACCTTACCTTGTCTCCTGCTAAATGCAAATTTCATCAAACAGCCATAGATTACCTTGGTTTTCATTTGCAGAATCATACTATCCAACCAGTGTCTTCTAATATAACCAAAATTACATCTTTTCCAGCTCCAAAAACTAAGAAACACTTAAAAAGATTTATTGGTCTATGTGGTTTTTATCGCAGACTTATTCCCAAATATTCTAAACTTATGGATCCACTAATTAAACTTACCTCTCCAAAGGTTCCTTTTACATGGACGCCAGATCATAATAAAATTTTTACAGAAGTTCAAAACATTTTTTTCTCAAAACCTTTTCTCTCCTTGCCTGATTGGTCCAAACCATTTTACCTCAATACAGATGCAAGTGGTATAGCTATTTCCGGTGTCCTTCTATAAAAGCGAAATGGTCATCTACTACCTGTGAGTTATTTTAGTAAATCTTTATCTCCTTCAGAAAGAAAATATCCTGCTCTGAAGCTAGAATTGATGGCAATTGTGAAATCAATTAATGCATTTAAATTTTTTCTGTATAATAGACATTTTACGATTTTAAGTGACAGCAAACCTATTGAACATTATAAGTCTACTAGTTCACCAGTTGATCTGACTACGAGATGGTTGGTTGACCTTTACAATTATGATTTCACCTTTCAATATCTTAAAGGCGAGAGTAATGTGTTAGCAGATTATTTCTCTCGTGAAGATTTTACAAATAATTCTCAAGATCTTAACACTAACCCTGCTTTAATAAGAGATAAAAATATTCTTCCAGTCACTACAAAGTCACCAACTATTGAGTTGCATCACATAGATGATCAAAACCAACAATCTCAAGACCCAAAAATGGAAATTTCTGAGTCCACATTCCTCTGTGAACAGCGTAAGGATCCTAAAATAATGAAAATAATTGACTCCATAACTTCAGATAAACCTAATCCTAAGTTCAAAAATTATTTTATTCATCCTGATACAGGTTTACTTATGATAAAACGTAAATTCTTACAACCTGAAAATTCACCACATATTAAAATTATTGTGCCTCATATTTTAAAGTCAAAAATCTTGCATATTTGCCATATGCCTCACTTCGGTATTGGAAATACTTATAGAAGACTACTCAAAAAATTTTACTGGTCAGGAATTTATAAAGATACAAAAAATTTTATTCTGTCCTGTGAGTTATGCGTTAGACATAAACCACGAAGAATACCTGCAGCACCATTACAAGAGATGTTTATCCCTTCTAAACCTGGTGAGCTCGTCTCAATGGATTTCCTAGGCCCTTTTTCGAATAAATTTTATGTGCTGACATTCCTGGATCATTTCTCAAAACATATAGAGTTATACCCGATCAAGATTGCTACTGCTCAGTCTGTTGTTAAATCCCTGACCAACTACATCACCACCTATGGTCGTCCGGCTTCTTTAATGTCTGATCTGGGCCCTCAATTTAATTCACAAGTATTTGATAATTTTACGGAGAGCCTCAAGATCAGTATTGTTCATTCATCCTCTGGGCATCCTCAAACGCAAGGATCATCAGAGAGAATAAATACCAGCATTAAGTCATCAATTGCTACATTAGCTCAGGAGGGATATAATTTTCAACAGTCCCTAATGATACATAAAAGCCTATATAACGACACAATACATTCTTCAACTGGATACTCACCATCTTTTCTGCATTTTGGCAGATCTATATCCAATATTTTTGATCTTTTCGATTATCCTGATCTGGAAGCGTTATCATATCCGTACGATTACTATCAGCATATGTCAACAATGAAACATGTGTACCAGAAAGTTTATGGAAACATGAAAGAGGCTCAACAGTTACGTAATCAACGTCAACATAAACGTGCTCATCTACGAAAGTTCCAGTGTGGTGATATTGTTTACATTAGAACTAATGATGCATTTAAGCCAAGAAACATTGGTCCTTATGTTGTGATAAATGTAATTTCAGATGTGCTTCTTTCTGTTAGGGTTTTAGAAGATGAACTGGACAAGCCTTTCACAATAAATATTAATAGAGTAATACCTGTACAGAAACGCCAACAACACTTAGTGTTGCAAAGTCCTCATCAGATTACACCTCTACCCCACAGCTATAATTTACGAAAAAGACATTAATATTTGCATTTAAATATGTATTTTCATAAATATTAATAGTTAATTTTTTTGTATTTATTTTTAGGTTTATGAGTAGTTGCACCTGACAATGTGCTGATGTTAAGGCAATAGTTTGTTCACCTAGTATTCTAAGTTCTAGTAAATTTCATTTAATTTTAGCAAAAACATGATGGTAATATCTGTTCTAGGTTATCTGTCTATTCCTTTTTATTTTTTTGGTACCATGTTTCTCATTTATAAATTGACATGATCAAGCTTATTACATAGAAATGTATAATGATTTTGATAGTATATTTTTAATTTTTTTTCTTTTTTGGAGATCTCCACCTTTTTTTTATTTTCATACAGCAATATATATATATATATGTACCATACCTAGGTTGATGAATTTTGAGTAATTATGTTAAATATTTTTGTTGAGTAATTTATTGATGTTGACTTTTTTTTATTTTAGAGGTTATACGTGTTGTTTACTGTTGTTGATATTATTTTGATATACATTTTATCTAATATGTTAATGGTAGTGAGTAGCTATATAAATATCTTCAATGAGTAAACAAATTATACTAGTACTCTTGATTTATGAGATACTTTGATTGATGAAAACTTGAATAGCTGAAGATGTAAGTTATTCTATAATACTCTTGGTCGACCAATTTTACTTATTATAGTTGCAACTGTTATTTTATATTATTCGAATAATACATGTTTCATGATATCTCTTGACAGCAAAGTTGTTTGCTTTTTTTGGTGAAATATTAATGTTTAATATTTTTTTTGATATGAGATCTTTTTAAAGATATACTACGTGCACAATTATTTTTATGGCATGCCACATGTAAATAATTGGAATACTCATTCTAAATGTACATATTTATATTGTATATACTACATTGATGTAACATTTATGTATTCCTTTTCCTTCTCTTTTTCCTTTTTGATCACCACGTTTTATTTGTAGGGCTTGTTAATTGGGCTTTCAAAATTTTGATTTCCCCATCCTGATGCAAAAGGTCACCTTTTTACATCTGTCTGGCACATCAAAATTTTATTCGACGTTGGGGGGTATTGTGAGATGAAATCTCACATTTTTTTGCACCTATTCACCGGTCTGCATCTGTGACGGTGTCGCGGCCGTGCTTTTGCTTCTTTTCTTTTTTCTCCCGTCTCTCTCGCTGACAACCTTAGCGTAGTCTGTAAGTTGGCTTTCCCCCAGTGCTTGCATACGCACGCCATTCATTCATTATTCTTCCCTTCCTTTTTCTCTACGTGTTCCATCCGAGGCTGTAAGTGTGCGCATGCTCAGTAGAAAACGGGCGCTTGCTATGATTTCAAACGAGTGACGTTTCGTTTCACGAACAAATTAGATTGCGTTACTTTTGGTTTCGCTTTCTCATTTGTTTTCCGAATACCGGTGGCTTTTGAATTTGATCAATTGTTTTAAACCTCTCGCTTAATTACTTTTACGGGCCCCGTAGCGATGTTTATATACTGTCTCCCTTAATTTTTTTTAAGCAGTTAAAGTTCTGACGGGATGTCCGAAACAACGATGTCGATATCTGGTTGTAGTTGTGCCATTTTTTTTTATCAACGAAGTTTTTGTTCTTTAGTGTTCATATGTTCAGTTCATATGCGATATTCTCTCGGGAATTTTTTTAATCTAAGTGCTGGTATTTTCAAGAACAATTTACGGGTGATCAAAATTGAAAAATATTCATCTTCATCTAAAAATATACTTAAATAAAGATTGATTTAATCTCAAGAAAGTGTAGTTCCTGTCTCTTCCTCAACACTGCTTGTTTCAAGTAAGATCTTTTCAATTTTCTCCTTTTTAAAATGACCTAAAAGAACTAAGTGTAGGGTTATTGTCTCCATTTCTAAAAGAAGAATTTTTTACAACAAACTATTTCCAAAATACGATCACAACAATTTGTGAATATTCTAATATTCACGTCACAAATAGTATCTCTGAATTGGACTTTCTTGAAAATTTAGCTATTTACCTTAATCGTGATGTTATTGTTAATGATAAATCTGATTCCACAATGCTCTCTGCAGCTTGGAAAAACCTTTTCAGTACTACCATTTAATTTATTTTTGTATTATTACTAGTCTGGTTTTTTTAAATGTATATTATTCATTTATTTATTCAATTTTAATTTCATGTGTTCCCATATTGGATTATATGTATTTTTCCCCCTCCCATTTTTTACCCCTCCTACTTTGTGTTCTTTTGTTTTGATTATTCTCTTCTGTGATAGGCTGTTGTCTTTTACTTTCCTATTGGGTGTTGATTTCTAACTTCCTATTGGCTGTTTCTTCAGCTTGTTTCCTTTCCATTGTCTTTCATTTCAGTCTTGCCTCTGCTTTCATAGTAGAAGGACGTCTTTTTGCGCCTGACGAAGAAAGACTCGGATCTTTCGAAAGGCCTAGCGCATTTACAAATTTTTGATGGTGTTTCAAGAAGATTGTTTGTTCTTATAAGCTTTGTTTTTCTTAAAACTCACAATTTACTGTTCCACATTTTAGAAATATTACAATATAATACTATGAAAATAGAATTTCACATGAGTGCAACATAGACAAAATTGAAATTTTGTGATGCAATATTTTTTTTATTCCCGATGAAATGAAAACTATTCCTAACAAATCATAATATCCTGAGATAAAAGATTTCAGAGGTTTATCCATCATTATTAGATTTCCCCCCGTATCCTTTTGGTGATGTGAATGTCTTTTTTCTTTCATGGAAATTTATATTTAATATTTTTTCCCCTTAAAATTAACAGATTAATAGTTGCAATTTTTTAGATGTTTGTATTATTGGAAATTGGAGTAAGAAAACTGTATTATTGGGAAAATAGAATAGCACATCTACAGGGTGTTTCACTATCAGATCGACAAACTTGCACGAGGTGTAAAGGGCACAGAGACTACTGGGAATCACATACCAATGCAGGGTCAAAAATGCCGTAGTTGCGAGCTATGGTTCAAAGAAGCAGAGAAAAGGACAGAAACAGCAACACATTAATGGGACAGAAAACATTTCATTGGAAGGATATATAGGACTATAGGAGGTATTCGAAATTATGACCAGAGGTCGTCAGGCAGGCTTGACAGCGGCCTCCTGTTCCTTCATTTGAAGACCTCGCCACTCGAATATCTGTAGCAGCCGGGAGGATACGCGACACGCCAGGAATCTTTCAGAACGTAAGGAATTCTATGCGGCACCGCTGTCTAGCCTGCCTGACTGCTTCTGGTAGTAATTTCGTACACCTTCTGTAGTACAATCTTTCAATAAAATGTTTTCCATCCAATTACTGTGTTCCTGTTTCTGTTCTTTTTCTCTGCTTCTTTGCACCATAGCTCGCAACAACGGCATATTCGACCCTGCATTGCTATGTGATTCGAGTCGTCTTTGTGCCCTCTATACCTCGTGCAAGTTTGTAGGTCTGGTAGTGAAACAACCTGTCTACGTTACACAAAAAATAGAATTTTTTAAATATTATTGTAAATTGTTGATGAGCCGAGAAATAACCCTGACAAGTCTTAACACTTGAAATAACGGATTTCAGACTTATTCATCATTATTGCAGCTTTTCCTACTTGCTCTTTCAGAATATTTTAACATTTTTTTTTTCTCGCGGAAATTTAAATTTAAAGCGTTGTTTTTCTGAAAATTAGCACTCTGCTGTCTTCTCAAATTGTACGATATAATATCGAGTGCAAGGAAGTTCACACCAGTGTAACATAAATAAAATTGAATTTTTCGGATGCATTATTTTATTTTATCGTTGAAATTAAAAATATACCTAACAATTTCTTCGTCTCTTGAGATAAAAGATTTCATTAGGTTATCCATCATTATTACATCATTTCTTACTTTGTTTCGGAATAATCTGAAGTATGGAAATTTAAATTTCAAATTTATTATTTGGTAGTAAAGCTTGTAGGGTCCCACTTCTATAAAACGATACACCCGTCGCGTACTATGCACTGTTAAAAATTTGCAGCACTTTGGTAGGTCATTTGACCGTTTTTTCCGAAAACGGTTACACAACCGTAATTTTAAGACTATTCGGACCATATTATTGGCCATTTTATGGTCAGAATATAGTTAAATTATGGTTATGAAACCGTTTTTTCAAAAAACGGTCGAATGACCTGCCAGAATGCTGCAAAATTTTTAACAGTGTGTTCTCGAATAATGTACAGTATTAAAGTTACAGTAATATTGTTATTGGATTTTATACAGGGTGGCCATAAAAGAATGTTAAGTTATACATCTCTATAATAATAGCCTAAGTCATGTGACTGTCATCAATAGTTCCGGGCTGACCGCTTCACTTTTTATATTCCAAACAGCCAATTTGATAATTTAATGTTAGCCAGATGCAGGTGATAAATCGCCAAGTATTGTTCCATCGCCATCATATCACCGGTATTATAATAGTCCATCTCATGCGACCATCATAAACAATTTTTCGTGAGGTAAATTAAAACAAAGCTTTGATGTTGAAATTAAATGTCATAGTTTATGGTATTATTTATTACTTTTCTTCTTCTTCTTCTTCTTTTTTCTTTTAAGAAATAAGAGAAAATTGAGAGTCACAAATTTTAAGTATTTCAGTTTTAAATTAAAGTTATGCATTTTAAATAAAATGAGTGAAAGTATTATATTTTAAATGAAATTAATGAAATAAAAAAAATACGACGGGTACAATGTTTGGCGATGTGTCACCTGCACTCGGCTAACATAAAAATACCGAGTTCATGATTTCTGTATGAGAATGTTCCGATTTGAGCAAGTAAATTCAATTATGAATAAAAGTAACATGATACAATGCTTAGCATAGATTTAAAGGAGACCAAACTGGTCGCCAAGGGCGGCTAGTTTTAATAGTGTTAACTGTAAGTGCTGTAGAGTGTTCGCACAAGATTACAAAAGGTAAAGCTAGGAGAGCCCGCGCACATTTCAAAAGAATAATAATAATGAAAAAAAAGGCAATTTAACAAATTACAACGACCATTTGGAAAATGATTATTTCAAAGACTAAAATTTAAGACATAAAAAATCACACGGAGTTGATCATACATTACGTACGCCATGAATTAAACATTAATAGTGTTATTACACGTAAAAATTGCAAGCGACAAAAATCGACTGCGAATCGTCAGATTTCCTGAAACTTACGTATTATCCCCTGAAACTTACACTGAGAAAAATGACACTTTCAAATCTGAGTAAATCGATGTTTTCATTTTGTTATGAAACTTTTTGTTTCAAATATGAAGACTCAATGCTTTCAATTCTGAAATACCGGAAATACTCAGTTTCAAACAAATTACTTTTTATTCGTTAAATGTAATAAATTTCACCTGTGTAGTTGAATTTATTCATATTATTTCATTTGTAATGATTTCGAATGAAACGCTCCTTTCAATAATATTTTATTAGATGAAATGTGGTGAACTACATTTTTATCGTAATCGCTGAAGAACACTTAAAAGCCTTCGTAATGTGATCGTAGAAGCGTTAGCCTTTGTTTTTCAGCCTTCGAAATCGAAGAATGGGTGAATTCGTAAAAGAAAGACTTCGCAAGATTTCATTGACAAATTAGAAGGTAATTTAATTAATTTTGTTGTCTCGAAGTATTTATTCCTATTTTTATTGCATGCATACTTAATTTTTATAAGTTATCTTATGATTAGGGTTAGCTATGCACCATGTTGCGTACACTCTAAAAACGGCATTTTCAAAACGGAGCAAAAAATACTCAAATCTGAGTATGTCGCATAGCCAAAATGGCTCCGAATCAAAATTACTCAAGTTTGAAGCATGCATATACTCATTTCTGAAAACATGCACACACTCAAGCATAAAGCATCATGCGTTCATATTTGAGTATGTCCGTGTTTTCAGAAATGAGTATATGCATTTAATTTAGATTTACATGCATGTTTCAAACTTGAGTAATTTTGATTCGGACCAATTTTGACTATGCGACATACTCAGATTTGAGTATTTTTTGCTCAGTTTTGAAAATATCGTTTTTAGAGTGTACGTACAGATGGGTGACAAAATAATGTGAACACCTATGACACCAATGGCTTACGAATTGAAACTCTTCCAAAAATGTTCGAATCATGAAGTTCCCTTTGGACAGTTCTTGCTGAAATGGGATTCTGGAGATGCCTATTTATCTCTGACGTTATCTGCGATAACGATTGCCTGCACTTTTGGACCGCTATGCGGGTCAACTC
Organism: Maratus speciosus; assembly: GCA_963932465.1. Lineage (NCBI taxonomy): Eukaryota > Metazoa > Arthropoda > Arachnida > Araneae > Salticidae > Maratus > Maratus speciosus. The sequence continues at coordinate 374,603,049 of OZ010798.1, read as the reverse complement.
TCTTTTATCCCACTCAGAAAGCTTTCTTTTCTGTCCACTGTTGTACTTCGCAGACGGCACTTTCCCACATTTCGTGTATGCTGTCATAACAGCTGACACAGTACTCCTTGCACGCTCCAAATAATTGGCTGTTTCCGTCACGGAACAAACAGGGCACCGCATTCCAACAATCATTTCTTTTTCGAACTCTGACAGGTCAGTCATTATTGGGTTTTCCAGAGCGTATGGTAAACGCATGCAACACCTATGAATGACGTTGAGCGACAGATACCTTACCTTTCATAACCACTAGGTGGTAGAATTGAGTGCAAAGTGGCATGCTCGTTCTGCTTCTTTGAAATGGACCATTATTTTGTCGCCCATCTATATTATCCAAGCATTTCAGTGGCTGTTCGGGAAAAGGCTTTTCCATTGTAGAAATCTGACGACCAATTTTAAATGAAATTTCATTCTTAAACTTCTAAACATCCCACAATATTACTTTTTACATCGTCGTATAGAGAAAAAAATGTACTTTTAAATGCAATTTGTTTGAAAGCTGTATCTCAATTTGTTTCTGAGTTATTAATTTTTTTTTTGTAGTTTGTATTACTTTTTTGTCATAGTGGCAACAGAAGTATCCATCTCTGTTGAAAGTAAAGGGAAATACAGATTACTGCATAGACCAATCAGAAAACGAATAAAATGCGGATCCAACCAATAAAAAACTTCAGATATGCTTTTGACTTCCTATCCTGATGAGGACAATAACCATTTTTCCAAATGGTTAAAAATCTAAATATTATTTTTATGCTAAACTATGCAGGAATAATTTTGACTTCATTTGTTTTTTTTTTATGCATTTCCATTGTTATTTTGTTGTTACGCTGTAATTTAATAGAACAACAGCAATAAAACCAAGAAAACTATTTTGCGCAATCTCTCCTTACAGGGTTGATAAGATTGCGCACATGGGTAGGAGAGATTGCGCACACAGGTAGAAGATATTGTTATTAATAATAACTACAATTAAATTGTTAAGAATAATAATTACACTTAATCGACATTTTTGTTAGGTTTTTGTGAGTATATATGAGAATACTTCAACCAAATGTTTAAATAATAAAAAAAATTGAAAGAATTTTATCAACAATTAAATAATTTTAATTTAAGAAGAAGATTAAAATATCAGAAAAAGCAAGCCCTACTAAAATTACAAAATAACATCAATATACTTGATAACATCCCAGGTAAAAAAATCAGACACAAACCTTTAAAATTTTTGAGATGTTGCAGCCATTTTGAAGGTTTCAGCGGGTATCTTTAAGGAAAATGAAAACTAAAGGTTCTCTTAAGAGAAGTATACCGCTTTTTAAAAGATTTCATACAGGTTTATTTCTGTAAGTTATCACCTCCAAATTATCTTCAATGACTTAGAAAATTTTCGTGAAATCGCTTGAGATATTTTCAGGGAAAATGAAAACTGTTTCTCATGCAGGTAATATGAAGGTTTTACTTGAAAGTTTTATTATTGCACATTATGGTATCTAAGATTTTGATATGCCTGTGTTTCCTCATTAATAATTTTAATAAATTTCTAAATTAATATTTTAGATAATACACGGAAATCATTAAGTCAATGACAAGTCTTCCATCCGTACAATCAAAAATTTTTAACTTCTGAAATTATTACAAGTAACATTACCTCTAACACGCTCAAAAATTTTAATCTCAGAAAATTCCCCCTAAAAAGAAAAACAAATCACAAAGTTATTTCGAAGCCCTTTTTGACCTTAAATTTGTCACAATTTTTTCTAAAATTATAACCAGGAACAATATCACCTCAACTCTAACACGCTCAAAAATTTCAATCTCAGAATATCCCCCTCTATAAATAAAATAATAATCACGAAATTATTTCAAAGTCTCCTTTTTATCCTAAAATTTTTCATAAATTTCTCTTAAATTCCCACTAGTAAAAATATTCCCTCAAACTCTAACGCATACAAAAATTTCAATCAACAAAAATTGTCCCCTAAAAAAAATCTCCAAATTATTTCAAAACCCCTTTCATTAATATTTAAAATGTTTAACTTGAAAATTACTTCATTTTCATTTCCACAGTTTCATCGTATTTTGTTTCCTAACCGAAGTTGTCGTCGTCCACAATCGATGTACTTATTGTTGTAAATCGTGCATCTTTCGTGCAATCATCTGCAACAAGCAATACATTGAAATCAGTTACTGATCGAAGTTGTCTCTTGGTTCAGTTCCAGAAATTCAATGCAGTCATCCTCATTCACGTTCGTTTTCTTTCCATCAGTTTTTTTATCCCACTTTTTCTGGAAGCATCTTATCTTCAACTGTTTTCTTTTGTAGCGGCATCCTTCTTAAGCCTTTTTTCATGCATATTTTGTGGATCAGTAACATTAGTTGCACTCTGCTTTCTTTTTGATTTCGATGGCATTAAACTACTTGGAATGGGTAAAAGTTTTTCCAAAACATTGTAGGTGTTATTAGAAAATTTATTTTAGTTAACAAAATTAATTTATTAGCAAATTAATTGTTCATAAATTAAAAAATATTTATATATAAATATTTAATTAATTTATTAACAAATTATATTATTAATTTATTAATAAAAATAATTACATAAAATTAATTTAATAACAACTGTATTATTAATTTATTAACAAAAATAATTACATAAAATTAATTTGATAACAACTGTATTATTAATTTATTAACATAACTTTTATCTGCAAAAGTTTTTTTTTGCAAATTAATTTGTTGCCAAATTAAGTTTCGATAATTATTTGTTTTTCCAAAATTATTTCAAAATTTATTCATTCGTATGCTGTACATGTAATTTGCAATTCATGCAAATTTACAAATAAGATGCGTAATCTCTCCTAGCACTGACACTTATGGTGAAATGCGCCCTCTTTCCTAAGTAGCAGATGCGCAAACTCTCCTATTTTGGTAGGAGAGATTGCGCGACCTTTTATTTAAACGTGGCCATTTCTAAAATGAATTGTTGGTGTTCGCATCCTTGATCTAGGTTAGTATCTTATAAGAAATCGTTTAATTTCAAAATATTTCCTACTACTGACATTCTATAAAAATTGTGATGAACAGTTATGAAAATTCAAGCAATTACTTTGTAAAAACAAAACTAAATAACAATGCTTTATCCAAGACGCTCGGAACAATCAATTTGCACATTCATGTAGACACTGCACTGCTGCTGTGCAACTACATGAGTCGCTGCGCGCGCACTCTACTCATTCCTATCGAATCTCTTTGTGCGCGATCTGTCCTATCGCGCTATCTCTCCTGGCTTTACCTTAAATAGTAACTCAAATATTTTTAGATCAGCTCATGCCCGAGTACTGCTTTGTTATTTACTTTCTTATTTACTCGGTTGCAGTGCCGCATACGCAAAATGGCGACACCTGAGCGTAAAGCGTTATCGCTGGACTGAAGATTTGAAAGCCGTTAAAGCTATGCTATTTTTTCTTTTGGAGCTTTATAAAAGGTCGTGTTTGCGTTCCTCCGCTCCCTAATGATTTACCAGAGTTGAGACACAGAATTGAAGAGGCCATTGCTTACATTACTCTGGACTTGTTAACCGAAGTGCGGGAAGAATTGGACTTTATGATGGATGCGTCCCGTATAACTAAAGGTACACTCATTGAGCATTTGAAAGAAACACTGGGTTAGTTTAGTTTCAGTTTGATATAGTCTAAATTAAGCTATTGTAATATACTACTGAAACTGAGACATTCTTTAATGTACACACTGTATAACGTCTCCCTTCAGAATATTATGATTTTAATAAGAAGAAAAATACCATAAAAATGAGAAATGCAAGCCGCGTTTCGAATGAATGAATGTGATTTTTTCCTTATCAAGCGTAAACAAGACCTGCTACTATTTTTAAAATTCTAGAATCACTGAAAGGAAATAAAACAAAAATGTGAATAATCGTAATTTCAAAGCCCTCCTATGAAGGTTGTCGTCGCGCATGCTCTTTCACAATCTTGTTTTGAATTGTCGATAGGTAATATTTGGCGAATTTTTAAGAATAAAGCAAGTTTAACGAGAGCTGAAAAATTTTCTATTTACAGTTTTGTTCTAAGCTATTTCGGAATACAAGTGTCGTGCAATGGTATGTATTCCAATACAACAAACTGTCTTAATCCACTGATCATTTTGCATTGTTGTTGTTGTTTTCATTGGCGCGAAACACCCATACACATGTCACACTTATACTGGCGGCTTTAAAGAATTTAATAATTTTAAAGTTTCCACTGCAGCGATTTAGCCAAATCCGCTGATGTTTTGGAGGTTTTCGTGGGCACGAAACGTTCATACATGTGTTTTATTAGTGATAGCGCCTGTAAAGAATTTCATACTTTTATAGATTCCATCCAATATAACGATTTAGCCAAATCCACTGCTATATATATATATATAGTTTTTTCATGGGCGCGAAGTGCTCATTCACGCCTTATAATGATAGCAACTGTAAAAAAATTCATATTTTTACAGATTCATTTCTTTTTTATATTGATGGGAGGACATTTTATAACATAAAAAATATTTCATAATTAAGGGTTAGATTTTAAAGATCAATGTATTAAGTTTTAAAGTTTGCTTATTTTTATACCTTAATGATCCTTGAATAAAAATGAAGGCATTTTTATATGCACAATCGACAATTCCGTTTATACCTAGCACTATATTATGACCAACATCACATTTTTATTATAATATCAGACATGTATTTTCCCCAAAACAGTGCAAAGTCGCCAAAATTGGTAGGAATACTTGTTGAAAACTCAGCATGTGTAGTAAATTTCTGTAGAGAGGCTTTCCGATTCGCACAAATACAATAAAGACAGAACAAATGTTTTAAGGATAGTGTAAAATAAATTGTTTCTTGTTTAACAAAGTTAATATTGTGATGATAAATGAGTAAATATTAATAAAAAAATTTAAACTCAATTTTGAATTTAGACCACTAAATTATGTTAATTTTAAGTATGCAACACATTATTCAAATTAATTCTTACACCAACGACAGGGCTTGGGCGTAAAGATTCCATGACTAGTTTAAAATAAGGCAGGCATTGATGCAGTGTTGTCGATAATGTTGATCTCTTAAAGAACAGCTGTTGCTTTAAATGTTGCTTGTCTAACGGAAATGCATATATTCAATGATGGCTTAAAGTAGATTATTCAAATTATAGATTTTTGATGAGGTTTAAGAAGTGCCAGTTCATTATTAGCAACACGTTAAACAAAATTCTGGCATTTTTATGATAAACAAAGATTAACTAGAGCGATTATGAATATTTCATAAATAATTATGAGTAATATAAATATAGAATTGAATATTTAAATAACATTTTCAGTAAAGATTTTAAAATTACAATAAGATGTCATAATAACTGATACAATGCGCAATATAATTTTAAAACTTCTTCAAACACCATAAAGATGTGTTAAGTCAGGGATGAGAGCGCTCCGACCCAAATGGTTTATTTTCACCGTTCAATTTTAATAGCATTTATTGCTTTATTAAGGAGTCTTGTACCTTTAAAACGCGTCGAACATTAATGAAAAACTTCAAAGTTTGAATAAGTCTATCTTCAAAACCTTTTTATGTATAAACATGAAATTTTGGTTATTGATTTAACAGATTATGCTTTGTAATATGCTGCCATTAAAAATTTATTAACCCTTTACAGAATTTGTGTATTGTTGAAATCAAAATAGCTCTTCTTTTACCCCATAAGTCATTGCGAGCATGATATCTTGAGAAAGTATGTATAGATTGGCATGAAATTTGGTAAAGATACTAAACATACATGTGTGTATAAAATGATCTACTCTTAGGCTAAAATTATTTCATTAACTATATAAAAAAAATATTTTAGTAAAAAAAAAAAAAAAAAATAAATAAATTGTATTTTTAATGAATAAAAATAGTCATAACTAAAAATATTACCATTTTAAATACTTAAAAGTAGATCAATTTAAACACACATATTTGTTTAGTATATTTACTAAATTTCATGACAATCCATACATACTTTCTCAAGATATCATGCGCGCAATGACTTATGGGGTAAAACAAAAGAGCTATTTTGATTTCAACAATACACAAATTCTGTAAAGGGTTAATAAATTTCTGTTGTTAGTATATTACAAAGCATAATCTGTTTAATCAATATCCAAAATTTCATGTTTATACATAAAAAGGTTTTGAAGATAGACTAATTCAAACTTTGAAGATTTTCGTTAATTTTTGACGCGTTTAAAAGGTGCAAGACCCCTTAAATCTAATAAATTCTGACATTAAATAGGTCGAGAAATACATTTAAAATTTAGTGGTAGCAACCGGTCGTTTGGGTCTGAGCGCTCTGATCCCTGGTAAAGTCCAACGCTTTTTGACAGAACAACATCTTTTTTATTGGGCATAAACAAGACGTGCTGTCACTTTGAAATCAGGAACAAGGTTTAAAGGTAATAGAAAAAACGGAAAAGTAAACTAACAGGAATAAATACAGACAATGAAGTACAAATACAAGTAAACGGGCAATAGAAAAGCAGGAGGCATCTGCCAATCAGACAGCAGCAACAGCCAATTCAAGACTTAACAAAATAGTAAAGAAAGTAAGAAATTGAAGTAAAAAGACAGCGAAAAAGGAGAATATAAGTCAATAAATAGACTCTGCAATAACACAAAGAAAAAAAAGTAAAGGAAAGTAAAAAAAGATTCCGTAACAAGTTTTAAAGCAACATGGGAAAAGAAGCAGTGCTGCTTGTGCGGGAGCATAAAGGATCTAAAATTACAATAAGATGTTATAAAAACTGATATAATGCGCAACATAGTTTTAAAACTTCTTGAAACACCATAAAGATGCGTGAAGCCCAGCGCTTTTTGATGGAACAATATCTTTCTTCATGGGGCATAAACAAGATGTGCTGTCACTTTGAAATCGGGAACAAGGTTTAAAGGTAATAGAAAAAACGGAAAAGTAAACTAACATGAATAAATACAGACAATGAAGTACAAATACAAGTAAACGGGCAATAGAAAAGCAGGAGGCAGTTGCCTATCAGACAGCAGCAACAACCAATTCAAGACTTAACAAAATAGTAGAGAAAGTAAGAAATTGAAGTAAAAAGACAGCGAAAAACAAGACTACAAGTCAATAAATAGGCTCTGTAATAACACAAAGAAAAAAAAAGTAAAGGAAAGTAAAAAAAGATTCCGTAATAAGTTTTAAAGTATTATGGGAAAAGAAGCAGTGCTGGTTGTGCGGGAGCATAAAGGATCTAAAATTACAATAAGATGTTATAAAAACTGATATAATGCGCAACATAGTTTTAAAACTTCTTGAAACACCATAAAGATGCGTGAAGCCCGGCGCTTTTTGATGGAACAATATCTTTCTTCATGGGGCATAAACAAGATGTGCTGTCACTTTGAAATCAGGAACAAGGTTTAAAGGTAATAGAAAAAACGGAAAAGTAAACTAACATGAATAAATACAGACAATGAAGTACAAATACAAGTAAACGGGCAATAGAAAAGCAGGAGGCAGTTGCCAATCAGACAGCAGCAACAACCAATTCAAGACTTAACAAAATAGTAAAGAAAGTAAGAAATTGAAGTAAAAAGACAGCGAAAAAGGAGAATATAAGTCAATAAATAGACTCTGCAATAACACAAAGAAAAAAAAGTAACGGAAAGTAAAAAAAGATTCCGTAACAAGTTTTAAAGCAACATGGGAAAAGAAGCAGTGCTGCTTGTGCGGGAGCATAAAGGATCTAAAATTACAATAAGATGTTATAAAAACTGATATAATGCGCAACATAGTTTTAAAACTTCTTGAAACACCATAAAGATGCGTGAAGCCCAGCGCTTTTTGATGGAACAATATCTTTCTTCATGGGGCATAAACAAGATGTGCTGTCACTTTGAAATCAGGAACAAGGTTTAAAGGTAATAGAAAAAACGGAAAAGTAAACTAACATGAATAAATACAGACAATGAAGTACAAATACAAGTAAACGGGCAATAGAAAAGCAGGAGGCAGTTGCCAATCAGACAGCAGCAACAACCAATTCAAGACTTAACAAAATAGTAGAGAAAGTAAGAAATTGAAGTAAAAAGACAGCGAAAAACAAGACTATAAGTCAATAAATAGGCTCTGTAATAACACAAAGAAAAAAAAGTAAAGGAAAGTAAAAAAAGATTCCGTAATAAGTTTTAAAGTATTATGGGAAAAGAAGCAGTGCTGGTTGTGCGGGAGCATAAAGGATCTAAAATTACAATAAGATGTTATAAAAACCGATATAATGCGCAACATAGTTTTAAAACTTCTTGAAACACCATAAAGATGCATGAAGCCCAGCGCTTTTTGATGGAACAATATCTTTCTTCATGGGGCATAAACAAGATGTGCTGTCACTTTGAAATCAGGAACAAGGTTTAAAGGTAATAGAAAAAACGGAAAAGTAAACTAACATGAATAAATACAGACAATGAAGTACAAATACAAGTAAACGGGCAATAGAAAAGCAGGAGGCAGTTGCCAATCAGACAGCAGCAACAACCAATTCAAGACTTAACAAAATAGTAAAGAAAGTAAGAAATTGAAGTAAAAAGACAGCGAAAAAAGAGAATATAAGTCAATAAATAGACTCTGCAATAACACAAAGAAAAAAAAGTAAAGGAAAGTAAAAAAAGATTCCGTAACAAGTTTTAAAGCAACATGGGAAAAGAAGCAGTGCTGCTTGTGCGGGAGCATAAAGGATCTAAAATTACAATAAGATGTTATAAAAACTGATATAATGCGCAACATAGTTTTAAAACTTCTTGAAACACCATAAAGATGCGTGAAGCCCAGCGCTTTTTGATGGAACAATATCTTTCTTCATGGGGCATAAACAAGATGTGCTGTCACTTTGAAATCAGGAACAAGGTTTAAAGGTAATAGAAAAAACGGAAAAGTAAACTAACATGAATAAATACAGACAAAGAAGTACAAATACAAGTAAACGGGCAATAGAAAAGCAGGAGGCAGTTGCCAATCAGACAGCAGCAACAACCAATTCAAGACTTAACAAAATAGTAGAGAAAGTAAGAAATTGAAGTAAAAAGACAGCGAAAAACGAGACTATAAGTCAATAAATAGGCTCTGTAATAACACAAAGAAAAAAAAAGTAAAGGAAAGTAAAAAAAGATTCCGTAATAAGTTTTAAAGTATTATGGGAAAAGAAGCAGTGCTGGTTGTGCGGGAGCATAAAGGATCTAAAATTACAATAAGATGTTATAAAAACTGATATAATGCGCAACATAGTTTTAAAACTTCTTGAAACACCATAAAGATGCGTGAAGCCCAGCGCTTTTTGATGGAACAATATCTTTCTTCATGGGGCATAAACAAGATGTGCTGTCACTTTGAAATCAGGAACAAGGTTTAAAGGTAATAGAAAAAACGGAAAAGTAAACTAACATGAATAAATACAGACAATGAAGTACAAATACAAGTAAACGGGCAATAGAAAAGCAGGAGGCAGTTGCCAATCAGACAGCAGCAACAACCAATTCAAGACTTAACAAAATAGTAAAGAAAGTAAGAAATTGAAGTAAAAAGACAGCGAAAAAGGAGAATATAAGTCAATAAATAGACTCTGCAATAACACAAAGAAAAAAAAGTAAAGGAAAGTAAAAAAAGATTCCGTAACAAGTTTTAAAGCAACATGGGAAAAGAAGCAGTGCTGCTTGTGCGGGAGCATAAAGGATCTAAAATTACAATAAGATGTTATAAAAACTGATATAATGCGCAACATAGTTTTAAAACTTCTTGAAACACCATAAAGATGCGTGAAGCCCAGCGCTTTTTGATGGAACAATATCTTTCTTCATGGGGCATAAACAAGATGTGATGTCACTTTGAAAACAGGAACAAGGTTTAAAGGTAATAGAAAAAACGGAAAAGTAAACTAACATGAATAAATACAGACAATGAAGTACAAATACAAGTAAACGGACAATAGAAAAGCAGGAGGCATCTGCTAATCAGACAGCAGCAACAACCAATTCAAGACTTAACAAAATAGTAGAGAAAGTAAGAAATTGAAGTAAAAAGACAGCGAAAAAGGAGAATATAAGTCAATAAATAGACTCTGTAATAACACAAAGAAAAAAAAGTAAAGGAAAGTAAAAAAAGATTCCGTAACAAGTTTTAAAGTAACATGGGAAGAGAAGCAGTGCTGGTTGTGCGGGAGCATAAAGGATCTAAAATTACAATAATATGTTATAAAAACTGATATAATGCGCAACATAGTTTTAAAACTTCTTGAAACACCATAAAGATGCGTGAAGCCCAGCGCTTTTTGATGGAACAATATCTTTCTTCATGGGGCATAAACAAGATGTGCTGTCAATTTGAAATCAAGAGCAAGATTGAAAGGTAATATAAAAAAAAGCAACAATTAGACTGACATCAGTAAAAAACAGACAATAAAGTACAAATACAAGTAAACAGACAATAGGAAAGCAGGAGGCATCAACCAATCAGACTGAGAGCAACAACTAACCCAGGACGCAACAAAGTAGCAGGAAAAGTAAGAAAATGAAATAAAAAGACTGAGAAAAAGGATAATATAAGTCAATAAATAATATCTGTAATAAAAGAACGTAAAAAAGTAATTAAAAAGTATTAAAGTAAAAAAAAATATTCCGTAACTAGTTTTAAAGTAAAATGGCCAAAGAAGCAGTGTTGACAATATTGATGATCTTGTTTGTATAGAGCAATTGTTTTTTAAAGGATTTCTCTTTAAAAAAGAACATTATATTAAAAGGTAAGTAGACAATGGGTAAAAATGATTTTTTAAAACGCAATTTTGAAATTTGTAGTCTGATTGTATTGCTTCTATGCATGCAACACAGCGACGTAAAAGATCTGAATACAGAATCAAATATTCAAATTAAATCTTACGCTTTAGATAATATGCTTTAGCATAAAGTTACCATAATTACTTAAAAGTAAAGCGTATAATGATGTGTTGTTACTAATAATGGTGACCTCGTTTTGTAAAGAACAGCTGTTGTTTTAAGTGTTGCTTGTTTAATGAAATTGAATATTCATTGATGTTTAAGATGAGGGCTCAGAAATATTGATTAATGACGACGCTCATGAAGTATCCGAATTTGATTAATGACGTATTAAACGTAATGATTATATTTTTATGTTGAATTTTTATGTTCGCTGATTTCGTTTCAAAAATAAAATAAAATTAATTGCGTTTCGAAGAATGTTCTAAAATAATAATTTCAAAACTGTACTAAATTTTATTTTGGCAGTGAAGGTGGTAGTTTGGTTTAAATTATATTTATATTATTTTACTGAACAAAAATTCGTGAAGATTTTTCGTAATGTCTTTCTTTTATAATTAAGATCAATATTGTTTTCTTTTATTACAGTAATGTTTTAAAATAATAATTTTAACGCTCTACTAAATTTTATTTTAGTAGTGAAGGTGGTAGCTTGGTTTAAATTATATTTACTTTATTTTACTGAACAAAAATTTGTGAAGACTTTTCGTGGTGCTTTTCTTTTATAATTAAGATCAATATTGTTTTCTTTTATTACAGTAATGTTTTAAAATAATAATTTTAACGCTCTACTAAATTTTATTTTAGTAGTGAAGGTGGTAGCTTGGTTTAAATTATATTTACTTTATTTTACTGAACAAAAATTTGTGAAGACTTTTCGTGGTGCTTTTCTTTTATAATTAAGATCAATATTGTTTTCTTTTACACTATAAGACAAAAAAAAAAAAAAAAAAAAAAAAAAAAGACACACCAAGAATGCAACCCATAATGCTTCGAACGTTCTCAATGGGGGAGCAATCCGGCTACATTGATGGCCAAGGTAGTGTTAGGCAAGCACGAAGACAAGCAGTAGAGACTATCCTTAGAGGAGAAATTGAATAGAGAACGAATCCCTTTGTTCTATCCACCGAATCTTGAAGCACACATGTCTGAGATTTTATCGCCAAAAGGGTGTCGTTTTTTGGCGGTGATCCATTTGTTGGCAAATTTATGTTTCTGCTGTCAAGCTCCGGATACACGCGGGTGACATACAGGTCTGATGGGAGCGGCAATTCCAATGACAGTTTTTGGCGCGCAATCCTCCCACCATCACGTGATGGTGGGGAGCATGATATGTGCTTCAAGAAAAGGTTACCATTTCTGCGTCTAGTTATATTAGAAGTCTATGAAACTATCTCCATGTGCACGCGGAAATTATCTTGCTGAAATGTAAGGCCAGGATGGCGTGATATGAAGGGCAACACAAGGGGGTGTAGAATATCGTTGGTGTACCACTGTGCTGTAAGGTTTCTGCGGATGACAACCAAAGGAGTCCTGCTATGAAATGAAATAGTACACCAGTCCATCACTCTTTGTTATCGGGCGATATGGCGAGTGACAGTCAGGTTGGTATCCTACCGCTGTCCGGGGCGTCTCCAGACACGTCTTCGCTGGTCATCGGGGATCAATTCAACGCGGGACTCATAACTGAAGACAATTCTACTCCAGTCAGTGACATTCCAGGTCGAATGGGCCAGACTCCACTGCACATGGGCTTGACGGTGTGCAGTGGGCAATGGTAGTCGGCACAAGGGTCGCTGTGAGCTCAGGCCCCCTTTCTCTGAGCCGCCTATCAGTTGTCTTTGTTGTTACTGAAGCACCAATTGTACATAGGTTTGATGATAATGACGATTCTGAGGTTCTGATTCCCGCTCTGACAATTGATCGTTCCTCACGTTCTGTCGTCCCTCTAGGTCGATCTCTTGCTTCTTGACGTTGTGTTCGGCCGTGGTTCAACCATTCCTGCCTACATCGTCCAATAGTGGCATCTCTCCTGTCCAAATGTCGAACAATTCGCCGATTAGACCAACCGGCTTCTTTGAGACGAACAACACGTCCTCTCTCAAATGCTGACAACTGCGCATATTGTTCCCGCACCTGTATGCGAGGCATAGTTACTGTCTACCTTAGTACACGGATAGAAATTCGCAAAGACTTTGTGACCTGGAATTTCAGAATTTTTGTACAACTTTTCCGACAAGTATTTATTGAATGAGGTCATTATTTTTATTGTCCGTGCAATTAGATCAGGTGATTTCATCCTTTTAATTTTCAGATTCTAAAAAAAAAAAAAAAAAAAAAAAAAAAAGTTTTTGTGCGACCATTCATGCTTAAACAGTAATCACCCGTGTCAAATTTCAAGTTTCTAACCCCATTAATTTCTTTAAAATCGGCTAGTTTTAAATATTGTGGAACTTTTCGGCCGATTTCAACCTGATAAATTTCGAATTTTTTTTAAACCGTTCTTAGTGACCATTTCACTGTTAAAAGTAACCCCCCCCCCCCCGGCCATCATTCTTACAAAATTTTCACTATTATTAATATAAAAGAAGTCGTTATTTTAGAACATTTTTCGCTCTAGAACACGTTTGGAGGGGGGGGGGGGGGAGGTCGGAGAATCGTCAGTATTGACGTAAAAAGCTGCTTACGTTGGAGCAGAGCTAACGGCTCCACTGCCTCGTTTCTGGTTTAAGGCCCATACCCGGTGCAGTCCAGCAAAATAAAGACAATTTTTTTAGCAGTCCTGGTCAGGCCAATAAAAACAAAATAAATGGGCCGGACAGATAAAAAGATTAAACGAGCCAGCCTGCACAAAACAAAAAATTTAAAAGGGTCAGAATAAGCCGACAAAATATGAAGAATGGACCTGGCTGGATTGTGAATAAATGTGGTGCACAAGCCAGTGCTAGTTTAACAATGTCAAAATGAAAATTTAACATGCTAACGTAGCGATCTGCATCCGGCAATTACATCGTGCCTGAGCCCTGAATTAATTTTTTTCAGCAGGCCTTGGTCAGGTTCAGGCTTACAATTTTTTTTCTTTCTACATACTGGAACTGAGCCCGACCTAGTCTTAAAAGTTTCCAAGACGTGTCGCGTAGGTCGGGTTTCCCTTCAAAAAATAATAGTGATAATGAACTTTTGTTTCATTAGATATATACTTTGATAAATTTCAGGGAAATATTTTCAATAATCTACTTTCGTTTTATTATGCAGCTTTAGCAGTTATGATGTTTTTAACCATTTTTTGTCCTTTATTATAAACTACATCATTTTTTTTATTTGATTGTAATAATACAAGAATCTAAGTGATAATTAATCTTGCTATTCTGTATTATATAGCTAGCGGATATATAGTCTAAAACATACTGTAAAATGTTTGCATACATAGGTATGTATTATTTTTTAAAACAATGTTAATTTTATGTTAACAAAAAATCGGATTTTTTTGTAGAAATTGAGTCGTGCCGGGTAGGTACAAGAACGAACTTTTATGGGTTACTACGGAAAATGTTACAACGTGTGGGTCTGGAATTTTACAATTAAAAATAGCCTATAATTAAAGTGTATGTCCATGTGGCCTAAGTCAATTCTGCGGTTCTTTATCTCAGAACCTTGTTATGAGTACATATATAAAAACTTTATTAAGACACAGCACATAAGAATAACAATACATTAAAAAGTAAAAATTACAAAAAACAAGAATGATGAAGTGAAGAAAAATCAGCATGGCTTTAACGTTGAAGACCTCCCGAGTCCTGGGGAGTGATCTTGGTGCTCTCGAAGTAAATGTCCTGTCAGAAAGATATGGTTTCACTTACGATGATTCTTCGCATTATTTTCGCATATCTCTCCGAGCACAACCTCTTGATCACTCTATCATTTTTCGGGTCCCAGGAACCCAGGGAGCCGATAATAATCGCCTCGACCTTGACTCTCGCCCCTTCGTTAGTTAGAGTCCTGGCAAGATCAGCATATTTGTCTTCTTTAATTTTCCTAGCTTCGTCGAAAGCATCTGGGCCATTCTCAAATGTCACAGTTATGTCAAGGACAATTAGATCGTTATTTTTCTTCGGGACGAGGTCAGGACGTTGACGATTAGTGACGCCCCTGACAGCTCTGTCTTCACTAATTAATTGCCACCTACCCAAAGCAGTTTTCTTGATGAGCTCAACCACCGCATTGTGTCTCTTCTTATATAGGGTGCTATGTGTCATGCAGTGGTTGAGGACATAGGGTAGGGTCTCAAGGTCAGCACACTTACGACATCTTTTGTTTGTGTGATCACGAGCTTTGTTGTATGCTTTTAATTTATTGAACAAGCCCAGTCTCGCGCGGTGAATAAACCGCCAATCTTTAAAAGTAGTATACATGCCGGTAGTAAAAAAGTGCGAGCTGGACTTGGCCGCGGCCACACAATAATTGGTCTTACCTTCATGAGGATGAGGCCTGAGTGACAAGGTAAGTTGATCTCTAAGGAATTTTCTTGTAAGTTTAAAGACCAACCGCCTATTCGCCACAAAGCCGTCGCCCACCTTATGTTCGACTTTTGAATTCTCGTTTATGGCCCATTCGATTTTAATACGTTTTGATGCCTGCCTTGCACGCGACCACGGATACTTGAATTTATCCGACGTGTGGTCAGATGGTGCGGAGTTAAGGTATTCCTGAAGGTTGAGAGTGCTCGGTGAATCATATCGCCAGTTATCAATCTCAGTCAACTCCTCCCAGGCAAGACTTTGGATTATATTATCATTGGATGTTGGGAGTTTGACCCCCCTCCGTCAATCAGTGCAATGTCACTATCCTCAGCACATGATGGGATGCCTAGAAGGCCATCATCACGGCTATCATACAATTATTCATTTGCTGAATTTGACGGGAGGCCCAACGTCTTCTTAATTAGTGGTTTCAGAGTATCGCCTATGGATGTCCAGTCTGTGTTTGAGATTTGGTCGGTTCTTTGGAGAAACTGTAAAGAAGGGTAGAAAAATGATTTGAGGCAGTCTATCCTCTACCACGGTGTAAGCACTGAAGTCATTATCTTGATCCCCCTCTGCCTGATGAGGTCAACCGTGACCGAGTCACGTGGAAGAGAAATACCCACCGGCTTGCCAAGGAAAATTGTGGGATCGCCATCTTCTAAATAAGGAATTTGTGTCCCGGCCAGGTTCAAACTTGTGGGCCGACATCCGGCAGGGGGTTTGCAACTGTAGTGGGGGGTAACGCATTTACTTGGATTGAACTTTAGACCGATTTTAATTGCTAAGGTGGAGGAGGGCCTGGAGGTCTTCGGCAGTACGAGCAATTACAAGCAGGTCGTCAGCATATGCAAGAACATGATGAAAGAGGCTCCTTGTGCCAGGGTCCCTCGCAGCACCCTTCCTTTGAATCTTCTTTAGGATCAAATTGATGGCCAGGATAAAAATGACCCCACTGAGTGGATCACCTTGCCTGACCCCAGTGGCGGCCACACGAGGGGTAGACAGGCCTTTAGTAGTCTTGTATTTAGTCTCAGCTTCCCTGTACACATCCTTGATAATGTCAGTGAAGTCCTCCCCCGCACCGGCTTATTATTGAGTCGTGCCAGGTAGGTACAAGAACGAACTTTAATTTTTACACCGGGCCGAACCAAGATAATTTTCATTCGAGCCGAACCAAGATAATTTTCGTTTGGGCTGGCCCGAGACTGGAATTTTAGGTGCGTGCAGACCTTTAGCAGAGACTGGTACGATAATTTACCTCAATTATTTTTTTAATTGGTTCAGTATTTCCAGAGATTACTCCTACAAAAAAAAAATCTATTTATAATTTTGTAATATATATATGTTTTTTAATAATATTTGTATTTTTTTTCATTTAGCAGTAAGCTATAACTATTTCATTGTATGTCAAAGTAAAAGAAATTGAATTGTAAATCTAAACATATTTCCGTGATTTAACAATATTTAAAATAAGATTTTATACAGTGTTTTGCCTAATTCGACGTACAAATTCAGAGGAGTGATAGTAGGTATGAACAGGTGAAAATTACCATAGAACGTGGGGTCGCAGACCACATATTGCCACATTATTGCCACAGGCGGCTATTTTTCTATTCTATTCGCACCACTCTTTTAAAAAGACAAATTTTGTAGTATATTTCTCTTGGAAATGCTGTCAAACACTATGTCAATAATTTTTGTTTTTAAAAAGTGGTGCGAGGTTCAATTAAAAAATAGTCGAGTGTGGCAGCCCTGCTTCGGCAATTTCAAAGTTGAATGATCCAAAATGTTCGGCAGCCGTTTTAACGGGATCTATTTTTCTCCGATTACGATTCACTTTAGAACTGAACGATCTGACTGGTAAATGTAATCAGGACGCAATCATTATCAGTTGTACTTCTAACGTGATAAAGTTCTTGGTGAAAAGTGCAATCTGTGCAAAGTGTAATCTGTAAAAAGTCCAATCTCGGAAAATAGTATTGTAGGAATTTATTAAGTCATGCACAGCTTGATTTCCGGCAGCCGATGTCACTCACTAATAGAGGCACCCTACAAACCGTCGGAATACCAGAAGACGTGGCTTATCAAATGTGCTATACTATAAATGCAAATAGAAACTGTTTTTGTGTGTTTTTTATTAATAATTAATGAATAGTTATATTAAATGTTGTTTTCATTAAATTACATTCTTTTATTTACATTAACTAAGTCAAAAGTTACAATGAAAGCCATGATCAAAAATCCGTCAATTTGACGGGTGCAGTAAAACTAGGTATATATTTAACATCGGTAGTTCTAGTGTTAATATATTTATTAAATATTATATATTTTATATGTTTAGTTAACAAAATTTAAACTATGTTTTATATTGCTCACGTTGAGGACCTTGATTTTCAGGTTTACTAATTGTTTAATTTCTATATTGGGAAAACTGAAACACTGTTTAAAATCAGGTTTAGAAAACAGATGTTGTCTTATAAATTAAAGCTACTTAATTATTAATGCTACATTAATTAATTTCGCTGATGCGCTTTATTATATAGGCTTTATATGTTCTATTTCATCAAGAGATTCGAGATTAGTCATGTTTATAAGAACAATCTTTCTTCTCGCTCAATATTTGTAATGGGTATGGTTCGTGTTCACAAATTAATTAGTTATTCACTGGGTTCTACATTCAACACACCATTTCATCCATCTAAATGTTTTCATGCACTACCATTACGATTTCATCCGTTGCTGATGAATTTGCTCAACTATTCTTTCTACGAATGTAAGAAAGTTTTAATGGCATGTGAAAGTTTATATCAGAAACCGAAAAATCTCCCGTAGGTATAAAGTTAAGTACAACTTTTCCATAATTTAACAATATTTAACCCTTAAATGCGCAATTTTTTATTTTGTTTCGAAAAAATTATATATGATTCTCTGAAAGGTTTATTACACAGGAAAAATAAAGACAAAAATCAGAGATACATTTTTCATACAATACGTTAATCTTTCCTTCTGTTGCATATCTGCAATATAAGTAAAAACTACTGTCATGTGGCTTTTTTACGCTAAAATAGTGCAAATTGTTAAATATTTTAATAAGCATGTCTCCAAATACCTTATTTTATATAATTATTTATTATACAAAATTTTACCTTTAACCCTTTAATTTCCATGATAGAATACGTTCTAGAAATTACGTAGTTCAGAGAATCTGACTCTACACTAGAAAGTTTCAATGGTTAACTTCGCTTTATTTAAATACGGAATGTCTGTTATTAATTAAAGTAAATATTGCTATTTTAATTTTCTGGTGTGAATTCGGTATATACGAATAAAAAAAATATCTATTTAATTCAAAACACTGTTGTCTGAATATATGCAAAGTCACTAAAGGGTTAAAATGCGGTTTTACTTAATATATTTATTTCATACGTTTATTTAACAAATTAATATATTTTGCATTGCTCACATTGAAGGCCTTGATCTTCAGATTTACTGGTTATTTAATTTCTATATTGAGAACACTCAAACACTATTTAAAACAAATTTTAGAAAACAAATGTACTCTAATAAATTAAAGCTACTTAATTACTAATCCTACCTGAATTATTTTCTCTTATGCGCTTTATTCCATTAGCTTTACATGTTCTATTTCATCAACTGATTCGACATCAGTCATGTTTATAAGCACTAAACGAACCTTTCCCCTCGCTCAATATTTGTAATGCGTACGGTTAGTGCTCGCAAATTAATTAGTTATTCACTGGGATTTCTACATTCAACATACCATTTCATTCATCTAAATATTTTCTCACATACCGTTATGATTTCAGTCGTTGCTGATTAATTTCCTCAACCATTTCCTGTCCGTATAGGAAATGTTTCTACGACAGTACGAAAGTTTTAATGGTATGTGAAAGTTTATATCAGGAACCGAAAAATCTTCTGTAGATATATAAATTTAATTAGAGCTTTTCCGTAATTTAACAATATTTAAAATGCGATTTTATATAATATATTTAATTAATATTATATATTTCATATGTTTATTTAACAAAATTAAAATTGTATTTTGCATTGCTTACTTTGAGGGTCTTGATCTTCAGGTTTACTAGTTATTTAATTTCTATATTGGAAACACTCAAGCACTATTTAAAACAAATTTCAGAAAACAAATGTACTCTAATAAATTAAAGCTACTTAATTACTAATCCTACCTGAATTATTTTCTCTAATGCGTTTTATTACATTAGCTGTACATGTTCTATTTCATCAATTGATTCTACATCAACCATGTTTATAAGCAGAAAGCGAACCTTTCCCCCCCCTTCAATATTTGTAATGCGTTCAGTTAGTGTTCATAAATTAATTAGTTATTCACTGGGATTTCTACATTCAGCACACCATTTCATCCATCTAAATGTTTTTCCCGCAGTACCGTTACGATTTTAGCCGTTGCTGATGTATTTCTCAACCATTTCCTGTCAAGACAGGAAATGTTTCTACGAAAATACGAAAGTTTTAATGGCATGGGAAATTTTAAGTCAGGAACCGAAAAATCTCCTGTAGGAATAAATTTAAGCAGAACGATTTTTTTTTTTTTTCAAGAAAGCATTTACAGAAAGCGCGTAAATACAGCTGAGCTTTGTATTTTCTCCCAGCCTGTAACATTTTTGAAATAGGTATACACTATTATATAACAAATTGTATTGACATTGATTTAAGAAAATATCACCTTACAAATTACGACGATTTGAAACAAATTATTTTTGAAAAAAAAATGAAAATTTTGTCTTTTAGATTAGATATTTTAGGATGTGAAATATTTTATTTCTGTTAACAGTAGAACATAGTTAATTTAAAAGAAAAATAAAAGTCCTTCCGGCCAGTGTCGGGAGGAAGAGATAGCTTTCATATTCCTTATTTTAAAAAAGCCAACTTATATCCTTCAAACACACGAAGCTCAATTTAGTGAAAACCGAATATAGGAGATTCAATACTAATTTTTATCAATATAATGAATGAGAATTTCGCGAAATTAGTCAGCTTTATCCAAGCTGCTTTTCTTTAAAGTAACTTATATTTGGCTGCCGAATTCGGCGATTTCTTAAAGTGCCTGCCATTTTAAGACAACATGGTCGATGAGGCTAACCAGTGAACTTGGTCGAGACCTTAGTAATTGCTGTGCACATGCTCACTCACATCGGAATCGGTTGATATATAGGAGTGCTGTCGCATGCAAAAAATCAGATTTTTCAAAATGTCACCCACACTCTCAGAAATGAGTACTCAGATTTCACGAAATTTTTTTTGCTTTTGACGAAATGGTTTCCTGGAAAATGCTCCGAGCGAACATTTCGTCAAATTGATGAAATTAGTTTCTTCACTTGCTTGACGATATAAATTTCGTCAATAGTTTCGTCAAAAGAGGGCTGGTGGCGCCATATCTCAAACAGTCTGGAAGCTCCAGTATTTGACACGGAAAAAGAAAAAAAATCACTTCTCTCTCTTTCCTCGGCGTGATTCGAACTCACGACCTTTCGTGTGGGAGGTCGCTGCTCTTCCAACCTGACTGCTGGGGACTTAAATCTGCTTTTAGACTGGTGTAATGAATTTCGTGTTTATATTTTTATAACGTAGATTGCAATTTTATCGACGCTGCTATATTTTCTGAAAGTTTTAAGAAAGGCTAATTTATTTTTATGGTTTTCTCGTATCAATGAATAATTATAATATGGCTTGATTATATAATTTACAACTGAAATTTTCTTTGATCAATGGATGATTAGAAATGCATGATTAGTCTGGTTAATTTGTTGCTCACAAATAACGAATTGTGAAGTGCAGATTTTATCACTTTGAGTAGGAGGATAAGATTTCAACACTTTACTGTTTATAAAGAGGAGAGGAATCAATTATGTTTATTTTTAATTTGATTAAAAACATAATATACTTCTTTAAAAAAAAAAAAAAAAAAAAAAAAAAAAAAGATATCCTAGAAGTTTGAAATTTTATTGACCTAATTTTCTTATTGAATGGTTTTGAAGAACAGAGGAAATTTATTCTTTTCGAATTAAAACATAACGAACGATAACACATAAATAAAATAATAATAATAATAATAAGCGTTCCTAAAAATTCTAACAGCTAAAAAAATAACTAATGAAGAAACAATAACTACCTATATTTCAGTATTTTCTGAAAAGCACTAACCACTAAGTGCTGTTTCAAAATAAATTATTACAGGACTAACATAAACAAGCAAATATCTGTTTGCTAAAATCGCAGGATTTGAGGAGGATTTGGGGAACTGTTTCCTTAAAATGCATTGAGTCTGACCGTGATTGAGGCAAAACTTTTGTCAAATATTTGAGGGTTTACGTTTCGTTAAAAGTCACGTGATGTTAATAGGAAATGATCGTCAAAAATTACGAAATACAGCTCGAGGATTTCTGAATCGTCAAAAGGGAGAGTTCTATTTCTGAGAGTGCACAATAGAAATTGAAACTGCTATATCTGAGCCATTTTTTAAGGTAAAGACAAACAAAAAATGCTCCTGAATCCTTATATCAAGGTCAAATACTTAAGAAAGAAACCTTTTTCAATTTCTAATTTTTTTGCACCTCACTTTAAATATATATATTTTTCTTAATTTAATGGCCGCCATTTTGAAACAAGATGGCTGATGAATCTGGCCAGCGAACTTGGTCGAGGTATTGATGTATACTATCCACATGCTTTCTTACATCGAAATAGGCGAATACGTGTGCTATCGCGCGACAAATACAAGATCGTTTCAAAATGTTAGCCATGCTAGAAATTCAAAGTGCTATAATTCAACCATTTTTTAAGATATAAACAAAAGAACAAATTTTCAGAAACAAAAATTGCTCCGGAATCTTTGTATCAAGGCCAAACACACAAAAAAAATCTTTTTCATTTTCCAATTTTTTAATACCTCATTTTAAATTTTAAATTTAATTTTTTTTAAATGGCAACCCTTTTGAAACAAGATGGCGAATGAAGCTTGCCAACGAACTCGGTCGAGACATTGGTATGTACTATGTACAGACCAAAGTTACATCCAAATCGGTTCATAAATACGCCTGTTATCGCGTGACCAAAAATCAGGTCGATTTAAAATGTCAGCCACAATAGAAATTCAAAATGCTATTACTCAGCCATTTTTTTAGATATAGATGAAACAAAAACTGTTCCAGAATCTTTGTATTAAGGTCAAACACATACGAAAAAAATCCTTTTCGTTTTCCAACTTTTTGGTATCTCATTTTAATTTTTTAATATTTTTATTTTTTTTAAATGGCCGCCATTTTGAAACAAGATGGCGGATGAAGCTGGCCAACGAACTCGGTCGAGATATTTGTATGTACTATGTACACACCAAGGTACATCCAAATCGGTTCATAAATACGCCTGTTATTACGTGACAAAAATCAGGACGTTTCAAAATGTCAGCCACGCTAGAAATTCAAAATGCTATAACTCAGCCATTTCTTAAGATGTAGACGAAGCAAAAACCGCTCCAGAATCTTTTTATCAAGGTCAAACACATAAGAAGAAAATATTTTTTCAATTTTCAATTTTTTGGTACCACATTTCAAATTTAAATTTTTCTTAAAAGTTTAAATGGGCGCCATTTTTAAACAAAATGGCGGATGAAGCTGGCCAACGAACCCGGTTGAGACATTGGTATGTACTATGTATAAACGAAGTTACATCCAAATCGGTTCATAAATACGCCTTTTATCGTGTGACAAATTTCAGGACGTTTCAAAATGTCAGCCACGCTAGAAATTCAAAATGCTGCAAATCAGCCATTTTTTAAGATATAGACGAAACAAAAACTGCTCCAAAATTTTTTTATAAAGGTCAAATACATAAGAAAAAAATATTTTTCCATTTTCAATTTTTTGGTACCACATTTCAAATTTAAATTTTTCTTAAAAATTTAAATGGGCGCCATTTTTAAACAAAATGGCGGATGAAGCTGGCCAACGAACCCGGTTGAGACATTGGTATGTACTATGTATAAACGAAGTTACATCCAAATCGGTTCATAAATACGCCTTTTATCGTGTGACAAATTTCAGGACGTTTCAAAATGTCAGCCACGCTAGAAATTCAAAATGCTGCAAATCAGCCATTTTTTAAGATATAGACGAATCAAAAACTGCTCCGAAATTTTTGTATAAAGGTCAAATACATAAGAAAAAAATATTTTTCCATTTTCAATTTTTTGGTACCACATTTCAAATTTTAAATTTTTTAAAACATTTTAAATGGCCGCTATTTTGAAACAAAATGGCGGATGAAGCTGGCCAACGAACTCGGTCGAGACATTGGTATGTACTATGTACACACCGAATTACATCGAAATCGGTTCATAAATACGCCTTTTATCGCGTGACAAAATTCAGGACGTTTCAAAATGTCAGCCACGCTAGAAATTCAAAATGCTATAACTCAGCCATTTTTGAAGATATAGACGAAACAAAAACTGCTCCGGAATCTTTGTATAAAGGTCAAATACATAAGAAAATAATATTTTTCCATTTTTAAATTTTTGGTACCACATTTCAAAATTTAAATTTTTTTTAAATTTTAAATTTCCGCCATTTTGAAACAAAACGGCGGATGAAGCTGGCCAACGAACTCGGTCGAGACATTGGTGTGTTCTATGTACACACAGAATTACATCGAAATCGGTTCATAATTACGAGAGTTACAGTGTGACATAGGTCAGATATATATATATATATATATATATATATCAATTTTGAACGGAGGGTAGTTTCGGGGTCTGGGGGTCATGATCGATGAAAATATACTAAAATTTTTTGAAATCGCTTTCCTCCGAATGGCTGCAATAGGTAGCTTTTTGTAATGAAAGCTACCTAAAAATTACCAGATCATCTTAGAATTGAAAGTCTTCCCAGGAATAAATTTAAATCGAATGAATACAGCTGAGCTTTGTGTTTTATGCCAACTTCTAATTTTTTTAAAAATTGTTATGTACTATTTATAATAAATTGCGTAGATTGATTTTAGATAATATCACCTTACAAATAACGACAATTTGAAACAAATTATTTTTGTACAAATTTGGAAATTTTATCTTTTTGATTAGATTTCTTAGGATGTGAAATGTTTTATTTCTGTTAACAGTAGATAATAGTTGATTTTTTTGAAAATCAGGTACCAGATTAACCTAGAACTAAAAGTCTAATGCAAGAATGAATTTAAATAGAATGAGAATTTTTATAGAGAAACCATTTGTAGAAAGCATGGAATGCAGCTGAGTTTTGTTTTTTCTGCGAAAATATTGCATAACACAATTTAAAGTAATTTATTTTTCAATTAATTGTAAACTTTGTCTTTTTGCTTTTTTTTTTTAGGATATGAAATGTTTTATTTTTGTTAACAATATATCACAATTATTTTTTTTAATCAATCACTAGATTATCCAGGAATAAAAAGTCTTCCGTAGGTATAAATTGAAATAGGATAAGAGTTTTTGTGGAGAAAACATGTATAGAAAACTCGTGAATAAAGCTGTGGTTAATTTTTTCTGCCAACGTGTAACATTTTTGAAATACTGATATACAGTTTTCAATGCATTGTATTTACATTGATTTTATAAAATATCGCCTTACAAATAACGACATTTCAAAGCAATTTACTGTAACGCTGTTTGTTCACTGTATAAATTGGAAATTTTGCTTCTTTGTTTATATTTTTTACGATTTGAAATGTTTTCACGGAACTATGAATGTTTTAATGGCATGTGAAAGCTTATGTCAGAATCCGAAAACTCTCCTATAGGTATAAATTTAAAAACAACAAGAGTTTTTATCGAGAAAGCACTTTCAGAAGCCTGTGAATACAGATGAACTTTGTATTTTATGCCAACTTTTAACATAGTTTAAAAATAGTTTTACACTATTTTATAACAAATTGTATTGACAATGATTAAAAAATTTATTGCCTTACAAATAACGACAATTTGAAACAAATTACTTTTGAATGAAATTATAAATTTTGTCTTTTTGATTAGATTTTTTACGATGTAATATGTTTTATTTCTGTTAACAGTAGATCATAGTTGATATTTTAAAATCAGTTATACACTATTTTTATAACAAATTGTATTGGCACTGATTTTAGAAAATGTCGCCTTACAAATACGACACTTTTACTTTTCAACGATATTGAAATTTGTCTGTTTGCTTGTACATTTCTTAGGATGTGAAATGTTTTATTTCACTTAACAGTAGATCATAGTTGACTTTTTTTTTAATCAGTTAGACACTATTTTATAACAAATTGTATTGACACTTATTTTAGAAAATATCGCCTTATACAAATAACCAGGGACCCGGAGCTGGAGCTGGAGCCCGGAGCCGGAGTGCTCCGGAGCTGTGTTTTCCCTGGAGCTGGAGCCGGAGCTCTAAATTTTCCCCAGCTCCAGGGCTCCTTTAGTTTTTAATATTCTTTTAAATCTTTTTTTTCAGTCTTTTAAATTTCTGGGCTTAAAATATTTTAATTACATCATTATTCAGTATTTTAATTATATCATTTTTTAGGTTTTTATTATTATTACTAGCCGCCCTTGGCGACCAGTTTGGTCTCCCTTAAACATATGCTAAGCATTGTATCACGTTACTTTTATACATAATTTAATTTACTTGCTCACTCCTTCGCGAAATCCGAAGTTTCTGATACAGAATTTTGAACTCGGCATTTTTATGTTAGCCGGGCGCAGGTGATAAGTCGCCAAATACTGTTCCCGTCTTATTTTTTCATGTTTCATTTAAAATATAGTACTTTCACTCATTTTATTTGAAATGCATAGCTTTAATTTAAAACTGAAATATTTAAAAGGTACTTTTTCGTTATACGGACACCATTGTCGCCAAGCGTAATAGTTGGCGCAAAATGAAAATCACGTGAATTGAAACATTTGAAAGATAAAAGAAAAAACATTGTCGATAGTAAAGTGAGCATTTTAAAAATATAACATTTGAAAATTACAGACTTTTACGTACTATTTTATTAAATCACAGATATATACTTAAAATAAGTGAATAAATAACTGTTATGGTGTTATTACACGAGGGGTCAAAGACGCTTCAGTTTCCAGGCGTCTCCATGTTATTCCTATGGCTGCAGGGGAGTCGCTTGGAGAGCGAGCGTCTTTTTTTCTGTCGGAGCATCTTTGACGGCCGAAACGAGTCGACTCGCCAGTAACAGCCAATCAAATGCTTGGAAATCTGATAATAGAAAAGCCTTTTCCGGAACAGCCAATGAAATGCTTGGAAAAGACGGACCGTGAGGCGGCTGCTGTCGCTAGACGCCTGGGATTCCAAGCGTCTCTTGGTGTTATGGTGTTATTACACGAGGACTCAAAGACGCTTGGAATCCCAGGCGTCTAGCGATAACAGCCGCCTCACGGTCCGTCTTTTCCAAGCATTTCATTGGCTGTTCCAGAAAAGGCTTTTCTATTATCAGATTTCCAAGCATTTGATTGGCTGTTACTGGCGACTCGCCTCGTTTCGGGCGTCAAAGATGTGCCGACAGAAAAAAGACGCTCGCTCTCCAAGCGACTCCTCTGGAGCCATAGGAATAACATGGAGACGCCCGGAATCTGAAGCGTCTTTGACCCCTCGTGACAATAAAGTAATTGAAAAAAAACTCATATTAAACTACTGGCATAAAATTACAAATATCTTTCAGCATTGCAGTAAACATTTAATTTTTTGAATGAAGGTTGAAATAATTGGCGCATTAGCATACATTTCGGCATGGTGTCCGTATAACAGAAAAGTACCATTTAAAATTTATGACTCTCAATTACTGCTTAAAAAAGAAAAGTTATAAATAATACCATTAACCATCACATTTAATTTCAACAGCAAAGCTTTGTTTTAAGTTACCACGCGAAAAATTGTTTCTGACAGTCGCAGGAAATGGATTATTATAATACTGATGACATGATATTTACAATATTTGGCGTATGAACAATATTTGGCGATCTATCACCTGCTCCCGGCTAACATTAAATTACCAAATTAGACGCTTGGCATACAAAAAGTGAAGCAGTCAACCCGGAACTATTGATGACAGTCACATGACTTAGGCTTTTATTATATAGATTATTATTAGAGAAGGAAAACTTCTCAAAACATGGTAACACTACTTTACTTCTACTTTCTACTTGAACTAAGTGACAACACTATTTGAAAACAAATATGGCCTGTTGTTTACATGTGTAGTTGTACAATTTTGGCTGTTTGAAAAGTGTAGAAGAAATTTAAGATTTTTGTGTTTAAAATTCCACCAAACTTTCTATTTTAAAAGCAAAAGCTAAAAGATGTCATATTTTCTGAACAAGTATTTCAAGTTTGATGAGAAGAAAAATGTATTTTGTCAGATCTTTAATGAAGGTAGAAAGTTTTTGTGAGCAAAAAATTAAACGTGTAAATTAAAATCTGGAATTCAAAAGTGCGAAGTCGGAGCCGAGTTGGAGCCGGAGCCGGAGCTGGAGCCACAGTATTTTCTCTAGGAGCGGAGCTGGAGCTGGAGCATCAAAAATTGTTCGGCTCCGGGTCACTGCAAATAACAAAAATTTCAAACAAATAACAAAATTGGAAATTTTGCCTGTTTGCTTATATTTTTTAGGATGTGAAATGTTTTATTTCTGCTAACAGTACATCAGAATTAACTATTTATAAATGAATTACCAGAATAACTTAGAACTGAAAGTCTCCTGTCGGAATATATTTAAATAGAATGAGAATTTTTATAGAGAAAGAGCGTGAGAATACAGCTGAGTTTTGCATTTTCTGCGAAAATATCGCCTTAGAAATAACAACAATTTAAAGCAACTTATTTTTTAATAAATTGAAAATTTTGTCTTTTTGCTTACATTTTTAGGATGTGAAATGGTTTATTTCTGTTAACAATACTTTATAGATATACTTTTTAATCAATTACCAGATTATCCAGGAACCTAAAGATTCCAGTAGGAATATATCGAAAAAGAATGCGAATTATTATAGAGAAAACATATGTAGGAAGCGTATGAATACAGCTGAGCTTTGTATTTTCTGCAAACTTGTAACATTTTTTAAATAGTTATGCACGATTTTGTAATAAATTGTGTTGACATTGGTTTTAGAAAAAATCGCCCTACAAATAACGATAATTTGAAACAATATAATTTTCAAAAAATTGGAAATTTTGTCTTATAGCTTCTATTTTTTAGTATGTGAGATGTTTTATTTCTGTTAAAAATAGATAATAGTTGATTTAGAAAAAATAATTACCTGATTATTCCAGAACCGAATGAAAAATAATAATTGTAAAAATAAATGCTGCATTTTTTTTTAAATGAATAATTTTGTTGCCATCAACATAAATGTAAAGTTAAATTTTGTTCGTTGCTATAGAAATCAAAGGTAAATCTTTGAAAAATGAAATGTCGATACATAAATGCAGAGGATTTTACATATTTATAAAAATCGGGCCATTTCATCAGAATTTATTTAAATTACAATACTATTATATTTAGAAAAGCTAATTTTAGGTATTGTATTTTTTCTATGGAAATAGAGTAGGAATTATTTAGATAAGAACACTTTTTTGATGTATTACATGATAATCACCAAAACTTCTTTTCAAACAAAGGTGGTAAAAACATCTACCGTTTAAAGCGATATTTAAAAATTGTAAACTAAATTTAAGTCATGTTATACTTTTTACACAATGTTTTTGTTTTCATTTGGATCTGCGCTATATGATATTTTATTCAATTTCTGCAACAGCTACTAAATTGTTTGTGTTTGTTACGGAACTAAGTATTCTCATAAGAGTAAATTAAAATATTCCGTACTTATAGACTAAGTGCTAATAAAATCAGTGTATAATGCACCTATAATTATAATGGAATCCTGAAATAGCACACTTATTTGAAATTGCGAAGTTAAATTGAATGAATCAAAGAGATCTTAAGGGGCAGAGTTTCCTTGAAAAAAAAAAAAAACATTTATTATTGCATTTTTATTTGTTTATTTATTTTTATTTTTATTTTTTTATTATTTTTTTTTTATAAGGACAAGCTGTTCAAGAAGACCATTGGGTAAAAACTTGTTTAATGTAACTATCTTTAAAAGTTACTTTTTCTGTATCGTCAAAAAGCTTTATATATTTGTATTATGTGTTAGTATACATAACGTAAATAGATTAAATTGTGCATGGATATTATGGATATTATATACTGTGTAAAGTAGGATTAAAATAAAAAAGTCCTTCCGGCCAGTGCCGGGAGGAAGAGGCAGCTTTCATATTCCTTATTTTAAAAAAGCCAACATATATCATTCAAACACACGAAGCTCAATTTAGTGTAAACCGAATATAGGAGATTCAATACTAATTTTTATCAATGTAATGAATGACAATTTCGCGAAATTAGTCAGCTTTATCCAAGCTGCTTGTCTTTAACGTAACTTATATTTGGCTGCCAAATTCGGTAATTTCTTGAAGTGCCTGCAATTTTAAGACAACATGGTGGATGAGGCTAACCAGTGAACTTGGTCGAGACCTTAGTAATTGCTGTGCACATGCTCACTCACATCGGAATCGGTTGATATATACGAGTGCTGTCGCATGCAAAAAATCAGATTTTTC
This sequence comes from Maratus speciosus, assembly GCA_963932465.1. NCBI lineage: Eukaryota > Metazoa > Arthropoda > Arachnida > Araneae > Salticidae > Maratus > Maratus speciosus. Next base: position 374,572,926 of record OZ010798.1, on the reverse strand, counting down.
AAAATGTCACCCACAATAGAAATTGAAACTGCTATATCTGAGCCATTTTTTAAGGTAAAGACAAACAAAAAATGCTCCTGAATCCTTATATGAAGGTGAAATACTTAAGAAAGAAACCTTTTTCAATTTCTAATTTTTTTGAACCTCACTCTAAATATATATATTTTATTTTAATTTAATGGCCGCCATTTTGAAACAAAATGGCTGATGAATCTGTTCAGCGAACTTGGTCGAGGTATTGATGTATACTATACACATGCCTTCTTACATCGAAATAGGCGAATACGTGTGTTATCGCGTGACAAATACAAGATCGTTTCAAAATGTAATCCATGCTACAAATTCAAAGTGCTATAATTCAAACATTTTTTAAGATATAAACAAAAGAACAAATTTTCAGAAACAAAAACTGCTCCGGAATCTTTGTATCAAGGCCAAACACATAAAAAAAATCTTTTTCATTTTCCAATTTTATAATACCTCATTTTAAATTTTAAATTTAATTTATTTTTAAATGGCAACCCTTTTGAAACAAGATGGCGAATGAAGCTGGCCAACGAACTCGGTCGAGACATTGGTATGTACTATGTACAGACCAAGTTACATCCAAATCGGTTCATAAATACGCCTGCTATCGCGTGACAAAAATCAGGTCGTTTTAAAATGTCAGCCGCAATAGAAATTCAAAATGCTATTACTCAGCCATTTTTTTTAGATATAGAGGAAACAAAAACTGTTCCGGAATCTTTGTATTAAGGTCAAACACATACGAAAAAAATCTTTTTCATTTTCCAATTTTTTGGTATCTCATTTTAATTTTTAATTTTTTAAATTTTTTTAAATGGCCGCCATTTTGAAACAAGATGGCGGATGAAGCTGGCCAACGAACTCGGTCGAGATATTTGTATGTACTATGTACACACCAAGGTACATCCAAATCGGTTCATAAATACACCTGTTATTACGTGACAAAAATCAGGACGTTTCAAAATGTCAGCCACGCTAGAAATTCAAAATGCTATAACTCAGCCATTTCTTAAGATATAGACGAAACAAAAACTGCTCCCGAATCTTTTTATCAAGGTCAAACACATAAGAAGAAAATATTTTTTCAATTTTCAGTTTTTTGGTACCACATTTCAAATTTAAATTTTTCTTAAAAATTTAAATGGCCGCCATTTAAAACAAGATGGCGGATGAAGCTGGCCAACGAACCCGGTCAAGACATTGGTATGTACTATGAATAAACGAAGTTACATCCAAATCGGTTCATAAATACGCCTTTTATCGCGTAACAAAATTCAGGACGTTTCAAAATGTCAGCCACGCTAGAAATTCAAAATGCTGCAACTCAGCCATTTTTTAAGATATAGACAAAACAAAAACTGCTCCAAAATCTTTGTATAAAGGTCAAATACATAAGAAAAAAATATTTTTCCATTTTCAATTTTTTGGTACCACATTTCAAATTTTAAATTTTTTTAAAAAAATTAAATGGCCGCCATTTTGTTTCAAAATGGCGGATGAAGCTGGCCAACGAACTCGGTCGAGGCATTGGTAGGTACTATGTAAGCACCGAATTACATCGAAATCGGTTCATAAATACGCCTTTTATCGCTTGACAAAATTCAAGACGTTTCAAAATGCCAGCCACGCTAGAAATTCAAAATGCTATAACTCAGCCATTTTTTAAGATATAGACGAAACAAAAACTGCTCCAGAATCTTTGTATAAAGGTAAAATACATAAGAAAAAAATATTTTTCCATTTTTAATTTTTTGGTACCACATTTCAAATTAAAAAGTTTTTAAAAAATTTTAAATGGCCGCCATTTTGAAACAAATCGGCGGATGAAGCTGGCCAACGAACTCGGTCGAGACATTGGTATGCACTATGTACACACCGAATTACATCGAAATCGGTTCATAATTACGAGAATTAGAGTGTGACATAGGTCAGATATATATATATATATCAATTTTGAACGGAGGGTGGTTTCGGGGTCTGGGGGTCATGATCGATGAAAATATACCAAAATTTTTTGAAATCGCTTTCCTCCGAACGGCTGCAATAGGTAGCTTTTTGTAATGAAAGCTACCTAAAAGCGTGATTTGCACTGTTTGCAGTGCTCACGTCGGGGCCGATATTCAGATATACTAAAAAAGAAGTTACGATCAATTAAGAATGGGGCCTACTGTGCCCTACCTTGTTTCCTTGACCATGGGCCCTGAGGTACTGCACAGCATATGTCCCAGACCGGTGGTCACCCTAACGCGGGATCCTCAGTGTTTAGTTCCCAAGTAATGTTTCTAAGTGTCCCGCGTAAAGCGGGGTTCAAAATGCTCTGGACACCACTAATTTTTTACAGTTTATTTCTCCATATTCAATCACAGATAATTCTGTAATTAGATAAGGCGAAGGAAACTGCTTTAAGGGGGTCCGGGACACAATTTAAAATAATTTTTATTTATTGAGTTAAAATTTTGAATATTTTTGTGATAGTTAACCATGTTATTTGTAAACAAAATCACATGATAAAACTTCTCATATATTTTTAAGATAATTTTAATTTAAAATTAATTAAAATAGTGGGGTAATTTAAAATCATTATAACGCGAAATATTATTTGTAGAATTTCAATTTCTTTCCATTTTCATAAACAGTAATACATAAGTTTTAATTTAGATTCAGCATTTAAAAAATATTAATTAAAAATATATATATAAATACTTAAAATAAAAATTAAAACAAAAATGGTGTAATTAAAAAAAAAAAATCATATTTTCAAAAGTAAATATTTTTTTCTAGTTTCCTGAATCAAAATTAAAGTAATACAATTGAAAAAGACATGTTCCAAATTTGAACCATTTATCTTTAACGGTTCATGACTTATAGCAATTTAAATGCTAGAAATGGTAAAAAAAAAGCCATAATTAAGAAAAACGCATTTTCACAAGAAATCGTTTTCATGACAATCATTGCTTGAAAGCTAGATTTTGAAAACACACCAAAACGAAAAATTTAATATTTCCTGTTCTAATTAAAATAGAAACATGAGTTAAACGTCATTTTAAGCAGAAAAACACAGAGAAATTTTTAACGCCATAAAAGTTTAGAAAATTTGAAGATTTTTGTGTCCCGGACCCCCTTAAATGACTGGTGTACATTTGGAGTCTCGGTTTAAGCGGGACACATGGTAATGCTTGGTACTCATTTTATCCACAGTGAAGGGCTTTGGGCAGCCCGGACACGAACTCTGGATCTGTTGCGCCACACAGTCTGACCAATACGCCACTGGACTTTCCTTCAGATTTACTAGTTATTTAATTTATTAATTGTGAAAAATCAAACACTATTTAAAATCTGTTTTAGAAAACACATGTACTCTGATAAAATAAAGCTACTTAATTATTAATCCTACCTGAATTATATTCGCTAATTGGCATAATTACATCAGCTATACATACTCTATTTTATTAATGGATTCCACTTCAATCATGTTCATTAGCATAAAACGCACCTTTCCCATCGCTCAATATTTGTAATGCGTACGGTTAGTGTTCATAAATTAATTAGTTATTCGCTGGGGTTTCTGCATACAACACACCATTTCATCCATCTAAATGTTTTCTCGCATTAACGTTACGATTTTAGACGTTGCTGATGTATTTATTCAAGCATTTCCTGTCAAGGTAGGAAATGTTTCCACAAAACTATGAAAGTTTTAATGGCATGTGAAAGTTTATGTCAGGAACCGAAAGTCTCCTGTAGGAATAAATTTAAATAAAATGCGAATTTTTATAGAGAAAAATATTATAGAAAGCATAGTTATACAGCTTACCTTTGTATTTTGTGCGGCGAAAATATCGCTTTACAAATAACAACAATTTCAAACAATTTATTGTTCAATAAATAGAAATTTTTTGTTCTTGCTTATATTTTTAGAATGTGAAATGTGTTTTTTCTGCTAACAATATATCATAGCGGTATTGTTACAGAAAGTGTGGTTATGCAGCTTACCTTTGTATTTTGTGCGACGAAAATATCGCTTTATAAATAACTATTACAAACAATTTATTTTTCAATAAATTGGAAATTTTGTCTTCTTGCTTATTTTTTTAAAATCTGAAATGTATTTTTTCTGCTAACAATAGATCATAGCGATATTTTTACAGAAAGCGTGGTTATACAGCTTACCTTTGTATTTTGTGCGGCGAAACTATCGCTTTACAAATAACAAAAATTTCAAACAATTTATTTTTCAAAAAATTGGAAATTTTGTCTTTTTGCTTATTTTTTTAGAATGTGAAATGAATTTTTCTACTAACAATAGATCGTAGCGATATTTTTACAGAAAGCGTGGTTATACAACTTACTTTTGTATTTTGTGCGGTGAAAACATCGCTTTACAAATAAGAACAGTTTCAAACAATTTATTTTTCAATAAATTGTAATTTTTTTCTTCTTGCTTATACTTTTAGGATATGAAATGTATTTTTTCTGCTAACAATAGATCATAGTTATTTTTATAATAAATTACCACATTATCCAGAAACCTAAAGTCTTTTGTAGGAATAAATTTAAATAGAATGAGAGTTGTGATAGAGAAAGCATTCACAGAAAGCGTGTGAATGGAGCTGAGCTTTGTATTTTGTGCTTTAGAAAATATCGCCTTACAACAATTTAAAACAAGTTATTTTTTATTAAATTGGAAATTTCGTCTTTTTGCTTCTTTTTATGATACGAAATATTTTGTATTAACAATAGATCATAATTGATGTTTTAAATTAAATTATCAGATTATCCCGAGGAACTGAAAGTCTCCTGAGGAATAAATTAAAATAAAATGAGAATTTTTATAGAGAAATCGTTTACAGAAAGCGTGAGAATACAGTTGAGCTTTGTATTTTCTACGAAAATATTACCTTACAAATAACGGCAATTTAAAACAATATCATTTTCAATAAATTGGAAATGCCTTTCAAACATTGGTAATGCCTTCAAATCAAATAAATTGGTATGCCTTTTTACTTGTATTTTTTAGGATTCGAAATGTGTGATTTCTGTTAAAAATGGATGATAGTTAATATTTTTAAAAATCCATTTGTACATTAACCTGGAACCGATAGTCGAAAGGAGGAAGAAATTACGCAGAATATAGTTTTTATAGAGAAAGAATTTATAGAAAGTGTGATGCGAATACATCTGACATTTTCTGCCAACTTGGAACATTCTTGAAATATTGATACATTGTTTTATAATGCATTTTGTTTACATTTATTTTTGAAAATATCGCCTTACAAATAATGACATTTTAAAACAATTTACTTTTCAATAAATTGGAGATTTTGCCTTTTTACTTATATTTTTTTAAGATGTGAAATGTTGTATCTCTATTAACATTAGATGATATTTGATTTTTTTTTTTTAAATTAACTAGTAGATTATCTTGGATCCGAAAGTCTGCCGGAGGAATAAATTTAAATGCAATGAGAGTTTTTATATAGAAAACATTTACAGAAAGCTTGTGAATACGGCTGAGCTTTTGACCATTGAACTTGTACCATTTTTTTAAATAGTGATACACTCTTCAAGTATATATTGTATTTACATTTATTTTAGAAAATATCACTTTACAATTAAAGACATTTAAAAACTTCGATATAGTGTAAATTTTGCCTTTTGGTTTATATTTTTTTGAATTGGAAATGTTTTATTTTTGTTAAAAATACGTAATAGTTAATTTATTTAAACACTACTACACTATACTTACTCAAATATTTTTAAACATATAATTTTTTGTTATGATAAATTAATTACGTATCTCATTATGTATCACACAAACACTAATAAAGAACGATGTTTAAAAAAATTAGACGACTGAGATCTTTTTACCTTCTGTCTGGTAATATTTAGGAAATATTGATAGGTTGTTTTATGGTACATCACATAAAATACGACATTAGAAAACCGTCTTTCAAGTAATACCGTCTTACACATAATGACATTTTAAAGCAACTGGATTAAATAATAATTTTAAATTGGAAAAAATGTTAATTAATTACCTATAACATTAAAAAATTCAAACTCTTATGAAAATGGATGTTAAAAAATTTGTCAAATAATGAAAATCATCGACTATTAATCCCATTTGAAGTCATTTGACATTAAATGTATAATTTTTCCTCTTTTGATCATACATCAGTCATGCCCATTAACTTATAAATGAACATATCCCCTTGATTCATATTTGTGATAAGTGTGATTTCATTCGACGCGCCATTTCTTCCATCTGAATATTTATTTGCTCTCGCTACTATTTGAATTCGGCCATTGTTAATACTATAGTAATTCAACAATTTCCTGTCAGGACATAAATGTTTTCATTAAACTAGGAAATTTTTAATGGCATGTGACTTTTTATGCGCTGAAGCCAAAGCAAGTAAATTGAGAACTGACGTTTAAATATATCTGGCAATTTATCTTCCTGTTCTTCATACCCAGTTTCTACTAATTGTTAAAGACAATATGCATGTCCCTTTTAAATTATTTGATTTATCTTTCGTTGTGTTATAATATATTTTTATTTATCGATATCTTGTTTCACTATTGGACAACTTATAATATATTAGAAAATATCCTGAAAGTAATTTATTTTTTAAATATTGCTTTCCTCAAATTTGGTAATTTTAATAATTTCTCCTTTCAACACACCATTTTTGTCGTCTGAATTTTTTCTCTCGCTACCATTTGATTTTAACCGTTGCTAATTTATTAATTCAAACATTTCCTTTCAGTATATAAAACTTTTTACTAAACTAGGAAAGTTTTAATGGCATGTGAAATTTTATCGGTTGTAGCCTGTTTTAGCAATAAATGCAGGTAGAATGAGAACTGATGTTCGAAAAGCGTTTGAATATATCCGGCAGTTTATCTTCTTTTTCTTCATACCCAGTTTCTTTTAATTGTTGAAGACTGTTGTGTGTTGTATACATGTCCCTTTTTAATTATTTGATTTATCTTTCTTTATGTTATAATATACTTTTATTTATCGATATCTCGTTTTACTATTAGATTACTTATAATATATTAGAAAATATCATCCTGAAAATAATTTATTTTTAAAATATTGCTTTCCTCAAATTTGTTAATTTTTATAATTTCTTCTTTCAACACACCATTTTTTTTATCTGAATGTTTGCTCTCGCTGCCATTTGATTTTTGCCGCTGATAATGTATTAATACAAACATTTCCTGTCAGGATATAAAAATAAAATAAAATAAAATAAAATAAAATTCTAAACTAGAAAAGTTTTAATGGCATGTGAAATTTTATTTGTTGTAGCCTGTTTTAGCAAAAATGCAAGTAGAATGAGAAGTGACGTTCAGAAAACGTTTGAATATTTCTGGCAATTCGTCTTTTTCTTCGTTTTTTTTTTTTTTTTTTTTTTTTTTTTTTTTTTTTTTCTCATACCCAGTTTATTTTAAATCGTAAAGACAATGTTGTATACATGTTTCTTTTAAGTAATTTGATTTATCTTTCTTTATATTATAATGTATTTTTTAAATCGTTATTTTGTTTTACTAACCGATTTCTTTAAATATATTAGAAAATATAATCTTTAAAATATTGTTTTCATTAAATTTGGTAATTTCAATAATTTCTACGTTCAACGCACTATTTTTTCCGTCTGAAGGCTTGCTTTTGCTAACATTTGAATTTAGACGTTGCTAATATATTAATTCAAACATTTCCTGTCAGGATATAAAACATTTTAACTAAACAAGGAAGGTTTTAATGGCATGTGAAATTTTATTTGTTGTAGCCTGTTTTAGCAGTAAATGCAAGTAAAAGGAGAACTGACGTTCAGAAAGTGTTTAAATATATCTGACAGTTTGTCTTCTTCTTCGGAGTTTTTTTCATAACCAGTTTCTTTTAATTCGTGAAGACAATGCTGTAGACACGTTTCTTTTAAATAATTTGATATATCTTTCTTTATATTATAATGTATTTTTTAATTTTATTTATCGATATTTTGTTTTACTAATAGATTACTTTAAATATATTAGAAAATATAATCTTGAAAACAATTATTTTAAAATATTGTTTTAATTAAATTTGGTAATTTTAATAATTTCTACATTCAACACACCATTTTTTTCATCTGAATGTTTGCTCTCGCTACCATTTGATTTTAGCCGTTGCTAATATGTTAATTCAAACATTTCCTGTCAGGATATAAAACATTTTTACTAAACAAGGAAAGTTTTAATGGCATGTGAAATTTTATCTGTTGTAGCCTGTTTTAGCAATAAATGCAAATTTAATGAGAATTGACGTTCAGAAATCGTTTGAATATATCTGTCAGTTTATCTTCTTCTTTGTTTTTTTTTTTTTTTTTTTTTTTTTTTTTTTTTCATACCCAGTTTCTTTTAATTTACACGTTTCTTTTAAATAATTTGATTTTTTTTTCTTTATATTATAATGTATTTTTTTATTGATATTTTGCTTTACTAATCGATTACTTTAAATATATTAGAAAATATAATCTTGAAAATAATTATTTTAAAATATTACTTTCATTAAATTTGGTAATTTTCCTAATTTGCTCTACATTCAACACGCCATTTTTTCCAATGTTTGCTCTCGCTACCATTTGATTTAAGACGTTTCTAATATATTAATTCAAACATTTCCTGTCGGGATATAAAATATTTTTACTAAACAAGGAAAGTTTTAATGGCGTGTGAATTTCTGTGTGTTTTGCAAAAAATGTTAGTAGAATGCGAGCTGACGTATACAAAAAGTGTTTGAATATGCAGTTTAACTTCTTCTTCTTCGGGTTTTTTTCATACCCAGTTTCTTTTAATTGTTGAAGACTGTTGTATACATGTTTATTTTAAATAATTTGATTTATCTTTATTTATGGTGTAATATATATCTTTTTATTTATCAATATTATGTTTTACTAATCGATTACTTTAAATATACTGGGAAATACAATCTTGAAAATGATTATTTTAAGAACATTTTTTTCATGAAATTTGGAAATTTTAATGATATCTACATTCAACACACCATTTTTTCCTTCTGAATGTTTGCTGTCGCTAATATTAGATTTCATCCGTTGCTATTATAAATTCAACCATTTCCTGTCAGGATATAAAATATTTCTACTAAACTAGGAAAGTTTTAATGGCATGTGAAAAGTTATGTGATGTAGCCTGTTTTAGCAATAAATTTAAGTAGAATGAGAACTGATGTACCGAAAGCCTTTGAATATACCTGAAAGTTTTTCTTCTGATTATTTTTCTTCTGTTAGTTTTTTTTTCTCATAATTCCATTTCTTTTAATAGTTGAAAAATGTTAATGTAGTCATGTTTTTGCTTTAAATAATTTGATTTGTATCTATGTTGTAATATATTTTAATTTATCGGTAACTTGAAATATATCAGAAAATATCTGGAAAATAATTATTTTAAAAATATGTTTTCAACAAATTTGGTAATTTCAATACTTTTCTATTTCAAACAAACAAAACATTTCTTCCATCTAAATATTTGTTCTCGCTACCATTTTGATTTCAGCTATTTCTAATATATTAATTTAAACATTTCCTGTCACAATATGAAATGTTTTCTACTAAACTAGGAAAGTTTTAATGGTTTGCGAAAGTTTATGTCTTGTAGCCTGTATGAGTTATAAATGTAAGTAGAATGAAAACTGGCATAAAGAAATCATTTGAATATACCTGGCAGTTTTCCTTTTTCTTCTTCTACTTCGTTTCTTTCTTTTTTTATACCCTGTTTCTTTTAATTATTCAAAAATGTTGATATATTCATGTTTCTTTTGAATAATTTATCTTTCTTTTGTTCTAATATTTTTTTATTTATCGATATCTAGTTTCAGTAAAAGATTACTTTAATTGTATTAGGAAATATATCTTGAAAACAATTATTTGATAATTTTAATTCGAATTTTGGTAATTTTACCTGGTGTTTCTCCGTTTAATTTGCCATTTCGTTTATTCGAATAACAGTGATAAATAAATATATATATATATATATAATAGGATGCTGTAACCCCTGGTTAAACGCAAACTAATTCAGTTATTGATATGACAGCAATCACAATCATTTGTCCAAATTGAACTTTATCTCGTTAATGACTAATTTCAATAAATTAAATGCCATATTAACTAAGGTTTCTCCGTTTAATAAACCATTTCATTCATCTGAATAACAATGGTAAACATATTAAAGGAAAATAGGACGCTGCAACCCCTGGTTGAACGCATACTAATTCAATTATTGATACACTGTTAAAAATATCGAACCCCAGTAGCATAGTGGTCAGCACGCCTGTCTGCCACGCTATAGGTCGCGAGTTCTGCTCCCGGCTGGGCAAGGTTCACTCAACCTTTCATCCCTTCGGGGTTGATAAAATGAGTACCAAGCTTGCTTGGGAACTAAACATCGAGGGACTCGCGTTGGGTTGACTACCTGGCAGGGGCATATGCTGTATAGCACCTCGGGGCCCAGATTCAAGTAAACAGAGTTGGGCACTGTAGGCCCTGATCCTTCATGGATCGTACAGCCACAGGTTTATTTTTTTTTATAATTATTTTTTTTATTTGAAAATATCCCTGTACAATTACGGGCAGACGCCGGCAGCAGACATTCCAGTCATACCCCGTAAAAAAATATCCATGCCCATAATTTTGTGCAACCCGTAATTTTAGGGATATAATGCACTTTAAAATAACACTTTACTTACTGTTCAGTAGCACGTAGCACGTTAGATAATCATCACAGAATCGCTTTTTTGGCGGGTTAATAAATATGTTACGGTCGCGGTTAAGTGACATTATTTTTCGATACAGGACTAAAATGAAGGGTTACACCCTAGCGGAGGAAAATGCATAGGGTCGTACCGTATTTTTTCTAACAGATGGGCTAGAACTGTAAGAATATGTGGATGGATTGGCCTTAATTTTCTAAATATGTAAGGATAAGGCCACTCATATAGTGGATCAGAACATTTTTCATCAAATAAGGCTGTTGTTCGTGAAAATTGAAGGACAAATGCTCATAAATTTACAGTTTTTTTTCCTGAGAGTGTATGACATCAATCACACGCCTAAACGGAATTTTCTCTCGCTAAGACCTAATTTCAATAAAGTACACCATTTCAATCATCTGAATAACAGTAGTAAATATAATAATAATAAAAAAAAAAATAGGATTGTGCAACTCCTGGTTAAAGCACACTAATTCAATTATTGATATGACATAAATCACATTCATTTGCCTGAATTGAATTTTCTCTCATTTCATTTTTATAATACATATGATAAGGACTAATTTCTATAAATTTAATGTCATACATATTAAGTGAGGAGTCTCTGTTTAATACACCATTTCATTCATTTGAATAACAATGGTAAATATACATATATATAAATAGAATGCTGCTACCCTTAGTTATATGCACACTAATTCAATTATTGATTTGACATAAATCACATTCATTTGCCTCAAAGGAATTTTCTCTCATTTCCATTTTTGTTATACATATGATAAGGACTAATTTCAATAAATTAAATGTCGCATTAACTGAAGTTTCTCCGTTTAATACACAGCTTCATTCATCTGAATAACAGTGGTAAATATATTAAATATATATATAGGATTCTGCAACCCTTTTAAAACGCACACTAATTCTATTATTTATATGACATCAATCACATTTATTTGCCTAAATTGAATTTTCTCTTGATAAGGACTAATTTCAATAAATTAAATTTCATTCTAAGTGCAATTTCTCCGCTAAGTACACCATTTTGTTTATCCAAATAAGGTAAATATATAGAAAAATATGATGCTGCAACCCCTGGTTAAATGCACATTTATTCAATTATTATGATGACATAAATCACAATCATTTGCTTAAAATAATTTTTTTTTCCTTAAGGACTGGTTTCAATAAATTAAATGTCATACTAACTGCAATTTTCCTGCTAAGTACACCATTTCTTTTATCTAAATAACAGTGGTAAATATATATTAAAAGTAGGGTACTTCAACCCCTGGTTAAACTGTCACTAATTCAATTATTTACATGGCATCAATCACATTCATTTACTTAAGTTTAGTTTTCTCTAATTTTGTTTTTGTTATACATGTGATAAGGACTAATTTCAAAAAATTAAATGTCATATTAACTAGGGTTTCTCCGTTTTATATGCCATTTCATTCATCTGTATAACAGTGTTAATATGTATAAAAAATTGGATTTTGCAACCCCTGGTAAAACGCATACTAATTCTAATGGGTATGACATCAATCTCATTCATTTGCCTAAATTGAATTTTCTCTCGTTAAGGGCTAATTTCAAAAAATTAAATGCCATATTAACTGCAATTTCTTCACTAAGTACACCATTTTATTTATCTAAAGAATAGTAAATGTATAAAAAAAATAGGATTTTTCAATCCCTGGTTAAACACACACTAATTCAATTATTAGTATGACATCAATCACATTCATTTGCCTAAATTGAATTTTCTCTCATTTAATTTTTCTATACATATGATAGGGACTAATTTCAATAAATTAAATGTCATATATATTAACTGGGGTGTCCCCGTTTAATAAACAGCTTCGTTCATCTGAATAACGGTGGTAAATATATTAAATATATATATAGGATTCTGCAACCCTTTTAAAATGCACACAAATTCTATTATTGATATGACATCAATCACATTCATTTGCCTAAATTGAATTTTCTCTTGTTAAGGACTAATTTCAATAAATTAAATTTCATTCTAACTGCAATTTCTCCGCTAAGTACACAATTTCGTTCATCCAAATAAGAGTGGTAAATATATAGAAAAATAGGATGCTGCAACCCCTGGTTAAATGCACATTTATTCAATTATTATGATGACATAAATCACATTCATTTGCCTAAAATAAAGTTTTTCTCCTTAAGGACTGGTTTCAATAAATTAAATGTTATACTAACTGCAATTTTCCTGCTAAGCACACCATTTCATTAATCTAAATAACAGTGGTAAATATATATTAAAAATAGGATGCTTCAACCCCTGGTTAAACTGACACTAATTCAATTATTTATATGGCATTAATCACATTCATTTACTTAAGTTTAATTTTCTCTCATTTTGTTTTTCTTATACATGTGATAAGGACTAATTTCAATAAATTAAATGTCATATTAACTGGGGTTTCTCCGTTTAATATGCCATTTCATTCATCTGTATAACAGTGGTAATATGTATAAAAAATAGGATTTTGCAACCCCTGGTAAAACGCATACTAATTCTAATGGGTATGACATCAATCTCATTCATTTGCCTAAATTGAATTTTATCTCGCTAAGGGCTAATTACAAAAATTAAATGTCATATTAACTGCATATTTCGTTACTAAGTACACAATTTCATTCATCTAAAGAACAGTAGTAAATGTATGAAAAAAAAATAGGATTCTTCAACCCCTGGTTAAACACACACTAATTCAATTATTGATATGACATCAATCACATTCATTTGCCTAAATTGAATTTTCTCTCATTTCATTTTTGTTATACATATGATAGGGACTAATTTCAATAAATTAAATGTCATACATATTAACTGGGGTGTCCCCGTTTAATACACCATTTCATTCATCTGAATAACAATGGTAAATATCTATCCTTCTATATATAAAAAAAAGTAACAGTTTGGAAATGGACCAATGAAAATCTGCGTAGATACCGCGAAACGCACCTGATTGGTCAGAGCTTTTTGACGCTATAAGTGGGTTACCAAGGGGGGGGGGGGGCAACTACATCGCCAAGTTTGTCGCCGAATTGGCGATATATCGCCAAATTTGGCGACCAAAATTAGTCGCCAAAAGTGATACCAATTTGGCGCTATTTCCAGTATTTCGCCAAATTTCCATAGACTCCCATTGAAACCCAATAGGGTTTACTTGCTTGCATAAAATCAACAAATTGAGATATTTCAATGCAACAAAAACTAATATTAGCTTATGGATAGAGCTTAATTGAGCTATTTGCATTATTTTTAAGCACAAGCATTACCATTTACAATATTCATAACATTATATATATATCATTTTACACATATATGTTGGCGGAGAAAAGGCGGCGAAGTGAAAATTTCAGAGGAAAGGAGATTTATATGATAAGATTATTTAATGTAACTACAAATTAGCAACTTCATTACAAAGGTAAGGAAAAAAATCCAAGTAACTTTAATAAATTTGTAATTATTCAAATAAATTATAAATTTTACCTTTTTTAATGATTTTATATTTAATAATTCTTATAAATATGAAACTCTGTAAGCACTAATGATTATGTGCTTGGAGATAAGGAATTAAAATTATCAGGCGTTGGGGAGGATTGCGTTTTTACCAAGTGGAATCTAAAAATTGAATACATAGAAAATAAGGGATCGCGAAGCGATCAAGAATGGAAACGCAAAGCAATTACGTGTAGAGTTGGCTAGAAAATAGCGATTGGTTCGCTACATCGAATGGAATCGCGAAGCGATTACGCGGGGAACGTAGCGAGCAGGGGGGGGGGCGGAGCCCTCCTAGTATGTATAAAAAATAAGATGCGGCAGTCCCTTGGTTAAACGGACACTAATTCAATTATTGATATGATATCATTCATATTCATTTCCCTAAATTTAATTTTCTCTCGTTTTATTTTTTGTTATACATATGATAAGGACTAATTTCAATAAATTAAATGCCATATTAACTAAGGTTTCTCCGTTTAATACACTATTGCATTCATCTGAATAACAATGGTAAATATACATTTAAAAAATAGGATGCTTCAACACCTGGTTAAACGGACACTAATTCAATTATTGAAATGACATCATTCACATTCATTTCCCTAAATTGAATTTTCTCTCGTTTCATTTTTGTTATACATATGATAAGAATTAATTTCAGTAAACTAAATGTCATATTAACTAAAGTTTCTCCGTTTAATATATTATAAATTCATCTGAATAACAATGGTAAATAAATATTTGAAAAATAGGATGCTTCAACCCCTGGTTAAACGGACACTAATTCAATTAGTGATATGACATCATTCACATTCATTGCCCTAAATTGAATTTTCTCTCGTTTCATTTTTGTTATACATATAAGGCCTAATTTCAATAAATTAAATGTCATATAAACTAAGGTTTCTGCGTTTCATGCATCATTTCATTCATATGGATGACAATGGTAAATATATATTTAAAAATCAGGATGCTTCAACCCCTGGTTAAACAGACACTAATTCAATTATTGATATGACGCCAATCATATTCATTTTCCTCTAATGAATGTCCTCTCGTTTCATTTTATTATGCATACGATAAAGACTAATTTCGGTAAATTAAATTTCATAATAACTGGGTGTTCTTCAACCGTCTTTTATTCTTCTGAATATTTTATTTCTCTAGCATTTCGATTCCAGCTCTTGTAAATTCGACCATTTCCTGTCAGAAATGGAAATATTTCCACTAAACTGCAAAAATTTTAACGACACGTAAAAGTTTATGAGAAAACAAAATTTATTGTTGGGATAAATTTAAACAGAATCAATGTTTGGAAAAGAAAAACCTTTAATGAAACCATCTGAATGTATCTGTGATTATTAGCTGTCTTTATCTTTTTTCTTTGGTATTTTTTTCTGCCCGCTTTTTTGTTTTCTTTCTTTCGTTTCCATTGTTTTCTTTCTTTATTCTTTCCTTTTCTTATATTTTCTGTCTTTTTTATTCATTTTTTGTTTTCCTTCTTTCTTGATATTTATGAAGTATGAAATGTTTTAATGCTGTTCGATGAAATTATTATTATTATTATTATTATTTTACAAAGAGTATAAAAATCTTTCCGTGCATACACGGGAAAATACACTTATTAATTATAATTCATTAATTTATTTATTTCCATATTAAAAAACCTCATACACCGATAAAATGAAAGAAAACATTATAAAATTACATAAATGATTCATTACCTACAAGATAATTGAACAACTAAAAAGATGTTAAAAATAAAGTATTTTCGGCTAATACCCATAATCAGCATTCAAAATTTAAACAATTGTTACGAACGCTATTTGTCCATATCTCACTCATAAAACCCGAATTTTATGTGCTCATTTAGTAAATTAAAACTAAACATTTTTTAAATTTTCTACATTTAAAGTACTATTTCATTCATCTAAATATTTTCTTCCTCATCACTCCGAACAAAGGCATTTCTGATAAATGAACTCAGCCATTTCCTTTCAGCATAACTGCAAAAGTTCTATCAGCACGTGGAAGTTATGGGAGGAACCGAAGTATGATTTTATAATAAATTTGAGTGAAATCAGACTCTTCATGTAGAAAGCATATTCTGCCAGTATCTGGATGTAAATGAGAAATATTATTGTTTACAGTTTTTATTCGTGGGCATTTTAGTCAATTTGTTGATATAGAATCAGAGATGGCAATTTGCTCAACATGAACTTTTCTCATCGTTTAAACCGTCGTTTTAATAATAAGTACGGTTAAAGTTTATTTAATAAATTAAAGTTAGAAATTATATGAATTTTCTACACTTACGCACTATTTCATCTATCTAAATATTTTATTCCTCATCGCTCCGAATACAGACATTTCTAATAAATGAACACAGCCATTTCCTTCCAGCAGAAAAGTGAAAGTTCTAATGACACGTGAAAGTTTATTCCTTCACTGCACGAGTTTTTCTATTTTTATGAAATTTTTTTTCTTGAAATCTATATATTTTTCTAATAATGAGAAAAATAGTAAAAAAAATTAAATTTCAAAATTTCAGCAAAAATTTGATATTTTATGGTGTGTGCAATATGTGCACGTTTACTGTTTTAAAATATTGTATTGCTATATTTTGCAACTAAATAAGCTTAAATTAATTTTATCTGCTTAACATTCTACAACTTTCATTATATTATTATTTTTAAGTATTCAGTAAAAATAATGAAAGTAAATCTTACCTTAAAAGCTTGATCGAAATTTTGTTTTATTTCCGAAAAACAAATTCAAATTTTTTGTCTAAAGCAGCCATTTGACACGGACAAAATAAGTGTTATCCTATTCTTTGGATTGTTCTTGATCAGTTACAGGGATCATATAAACCAAATTCATGGCACAAAAGAAAAATTATAATGTTTTTAGGTATGTGCCAAATATGGCACGTCGTGCAGTGAAGGGTTAAAGGAGGAGCCAAAATATATTTTTAGTAATAAATTTAAACAAAATCAGATTTGACATGTTGAAGCATCTTCTGCCAGTATATCTAAATGTGAATGAGAAATATTATCTCTCATAGTCTTAATTCATGAGCATTTTAGTCTATTTTTTGATATAACATACATCAGACATGCAGATTTGCTCAACATGAATTTTCTCTTTCGTTTCAATTATCAGTTTAAAAATAATTACAGTTAAAGGTCCTTTCTTAGGAATTAATTGGATTTTCTATATTTATTATCGTTCATAGCCATAATTCATGAGCCTTTTATTCTATTTTTTGATATAACATATATCAGAAATGCAGATTTTCTCAACATGAATTTTCCCTTTCGTTTCAATTATCAGTTTTAAAATAAATACAGTTAGAGGTCCTTTCTTAGGAATTAATTGGATTTTATACATTCAACATGCATCTAAATGTTTTCATCCTCATCGCTCCGAATACAGACATATCTGATAAAGAACTCAGACATTTCCTTTCAGCATAACTGTAAAAGTTCTAATGACACGTGAAAGTTTATAGGAGGAGTCACAATATATTTTTAGTAATAAATCTAAGGAAATTCAAAGTTTGCATGTAGCAAGCATTTTCTACCAGTATCTGGATGTAAATGAGAAATATTATCCTTTACAGTCTTTATTCGTGCGCATTTTAGTCTATTTGGAGATGTGATATAACTATAACATGATTTTGAGATGTTGATATAACATAAGACTGATTTGCTCAACATGAACTTTTCCCATCTTTTCAATCGTCATTTTAATAATAAGTACTGTTAGAGCTCATTTATTAAATTAAAATTTGAAATTAATTGGATTTTCTGCATTTAACGTGCCATCTCACCCATTTGAATGTTTTCTTCTTTGACATTCTGATTACAGACATTGCTAATAAGGGAAATTAGCCATTTCCTTTCAGCATAACTGCAAACGTTCTAATAATATGTGGAAAGAGTGGAAATATACTTTCATATTAAATTTAAATGAGTCAGAGTTCTTTATGTAGAAGGCTTTTATTACTAGGATCTGATTGTAAATGGAGACTTTTTATTACTAATTTTTTAAATCTTTATTTATGTACGTTTTATTTTAAATGCTGAAGAGGATATGTAAATAATCAGTTACAAACTTAGTTCTTCTAAAACAAATAATATATTACAATGAGCACTGTTTAAAATATTTATAATCATATAGTTATGGCAGATCTTAATATTGGCATGAACTAAAAAATTATTTATCGCACTAATATAAAAATTTCTTGAAATCGTGAATATTCTATATCAGGGAAAGATTTTACGGATACTTCGTGTAACAAAATATGTCTATAAATTAGAATAATTTCTATTATTCTCTATGAAGCAAAACATTATCCCAATGAACACTATTAGCAGAAACAACTCCTTGCATTCAATAACTTTATTCCAGCTCAATTTATGAATTAAAAATAAATTGTGATCTTTATCTCAGACTTTATTTTGAGAGAGTTTTATTTTTTATATGTCTTTTTGAAAAAAGTTATTTTGAAAGTTTCTAAATTCCTAAAGAATTTTTACGTTTTGATGTTTCTAGAAAAGACAATATATGGCTTTTTAATAAAAAAATTAACATTGTGTATAAACAAAACTAAAATGAAAAAATGTTCACAAAACATAAAATAGAAAATATAATGGTATTTTAAGATAACAAATAATATTTACTTACCTGTTTTAGAATCCTTCGTATTCTTATTTTTAGTTCCGCATTACTTTCATCTTAGTTCTTACTTTCGAATTCTAATGATAACACTTTCTAAATCAATAAACTTTTTCTTGGAGGGATGCAAGTTGAAAAAAAAAAGAGAGAGATAGGTTTATTCATAATATTATTAAATATAAACAATAATTTTCTTGGTTACATGAATGCGAGATTTTTTATTTTTAATGTTTCTTTAATTTATTAATATAAGAATGTAAATTGTAAAATAAAAACCTTGATTTAGTAATAGTACAGTTTAATGAGGCAAAACTAATTTTTCTACAAAGAAAATAGTTTTATTTAATTTTCTCACCTTTATTTCTCAAGTAAATCTATATTTACAACAAATTACTTATGAACTGGATAAATATTAAAACTCCGACTATGATGTTTCCGTCGTAGATTTAGAGGGAAATTTATGCCTAAAATTCTTTATAAGTTAAATTATTTAGGGATTTTATCAAGGGAAAAGAAAAATTCCACTCTAAGGTAGAAATCTAGTTTTGTTTTTGCATTCTTTTGATCTTTTTTAATTATTTTCTTAAACTTAAAAAAAAAAATATATATTATTTCCTCTTTTGAAAACTTTTTAAGCAAATTGTGTCCTATAAGAAGGAAGTTACTCACGTTACGCATACTGTAAAAAATGAAAAATGTTTGTTAATCTATAAAAACATGAAAACATTTACAATGCTTCTTTGAAATCCATTACTACTTAGGTGTGATAAAATATATACAAATGTTTTTCCAAGAGTAATTCTATTTTAGTTATACAGCTGTAAAAATTTGATGTAATAGATTTCCCTGTCAAGTCTCAGTCTTAAATCTCCTCTTGATATCCTCACGTTCCATAATCATATCTAGAATAGAAAAACAACATTAATAAATTGACTTAATAAAATAGTCCATTTTTGAACGCCATATTCACCTTTGTTCATTACATAAAAAACATGAAAACATTTACAATGCTTCATTAAAATCCATTACTACATAGGTATGATAAAATATATACAAATGTTCTATAATCAATCCAGAATCGAAAAACAACATTAATAAATTGACTTAATCCATTCTTGAAAATGGACTATATTATTCAATCTATTAATGCTTGTTAATCTACTTCCTACTTTCTTACGGTTTACAAAAATATTATATAACCACTCCCAAATTACTCACAATTCTTGAAAGCGCTGCTTTATTTTTAGAATCCCCATAAACCAATAAATTTCTGAGATTTAAAGAATTACTGAAACAATAATTTCATTCGTTTCCCGTAATTTTCAGAAACGTTTATGAATATTTTTTAGAGTGTATTAATTGGTTTTCTCAAGAAGAAATATCCATTTTCTTGAATGGTATCAATTCTCAATAAATATCTTCGTGTTCAACAAACCTGATGAATAAACAGCATTAACATTAGCATTAAAATTAAAATTAAAAGCATTAATAGTAACATTAAAATTAGCATTATTTTGTTACTTTTGTATCTATAAATTCTATTATGCAGCTGAGAATGTTTACTTGAAAATTGGTAGCCACCGAAAATCCGATATTCCGGATAGAGAAAACTGATTAATACACTTTAAAAACTTTTCGTTTCAGAAAACTACGTGCAGAAAAAGAAACTATTGTTTCAAAAAAGCTGTTGAAAATCTCGGATACCAATTGGTTTTAGAGTCTTCTAAAGATAAAGAAACGCTTTTGGGAATCGCGGGTAACTCGGACGAGATTATATTATACAGGGTGTATCTGAAATGCTTCAACAAACTTAGGGAGATGATAGTACTCATGAAGACGAACAAAAAATGCAATGGAAAATGGGATCACAAATGGCGTTTAAAGGATGAAAATCGAGAAAATCGTTCTTGATATAACCTCTGCGTTAAGTGGCCATTTCCTGCAGCTTCACCGTACACCATATGCATATCAGCCATTTCGTTATTAGCCATTGGGGACTCTGTGACTGAATGGTCAAGGCACCAATCTGCTAATCACTTGTGCGTAAGAGTTTGTGGGTTCGATTCCTGCTGGTTCCATTGCACACACTCTTTGCGTGGAACTCCCAGAGTGTATTTCTCTTGTGTTGTAATATTTCCTTGTGCTATCTTGTCTCCGACTTATAAGCCGGCTCTCATGTCAAGCACACAAGTCGTATGTTTGTTATTCAATAAATAAATAAATAAATAAATAGGTAGCTATTCCTACTAAAAGCACAAACAAAATGTTTTCGTAAAGATACTACTTATCGTTGTTGGCGGTTCATCTACTTATAACGCATGCTTGCTGCAAAGTTGCGTTTATTGGTCTGTTTCTAAGAAGATGGAAAATTTGCATACGTGGATTCCTGCTCGCAGATTTGTTTGGCTGTCTTCCAAGTTTTTGTTATCTCTTTCTGACCGGATATGCACAAAGTGAAAGGAAAACCAACTTCGTGCTACTAGCCAGTTCTGCAGAAAAGCAGCATGCGAGATTTCGATATTTTTATTAGTTTTGCGCTTTTCACCCTTTAAACGTCATTTGCGACCCCTTGTTCCGTTGCATTTTTTGTTCGTCTTGATGAGTACTATCATCTCCCTAAGTTGAAGCATTTCAGATACAACCTGTATATTATTAAACCTTAATACTGATAAGAAAAGATCAAGAAACATTTTTCTTTTTTTACAGTGTAGGATAAATATATCCACCATCGCTGATTATTTTACTTACTCTAGATCTCGTTATTATAAATTTAGTTTTAGAAACTGGATTGTATTCTGATTTAGAAAATATCACTCAATTCCTATACATTATTACTGATGGAAAAATCCCCTTTTTTTATTCACATGCAAAATGCACAATAATGTATAAGAGATCATACGAAATATTTTTGAACAGACTTTTAACAAAGCATACTCACATTTCATTTAAGTATTTTGTTTGGTTATACAGAGTTAGCCTAAATGATTCATCGAGTTTCAAAAGACAAGAATACGGTGTACAAAGACGGGTGATACATGAAAAGATGTATACACTCAACAAGTTTTTGGTACATACTACACATGTTCAATGTGTGCGCCTTTAGTTACCCGGCACATATCCTAACGGTAATTCAGTTCCGTCCTTACGTTCAATAGCATGTTTCTGTCAATGTTCGTCATAGTAGGAGTGATGCGTTCCTGCACGCGAGCCACGAGGCGGGCTTTTAAATTTGGTGAGTGTATGTATCTTGTCATGTATCACCCGTCTTTGTAGGTCGTATACCTCTCAATTAGGGTTGTCAGATTGTACCGTAAGTTGTACTTTTTTTAGCATTTTTTAGGTCTATCGTACAGTGTACGTTTAAATTTGTTCCGTACGGCTATTTCTTCCGTTTTTCTACAACATCTTACTTTTGAAGGTTTAAAGATTTCCTTTTTCATCAGTTTGCTTCAAATTTTCAGCTTTCGCCGAATAAAAGTTATACCCATGCGCATCAAATGTAAAAAGGGCATGTTTCCGATCAGGATGACAAAAATCTTGGGAGATTTGTGAAATATTAATTGTGCATTCTGAAACTCTTGGATATTATAGATCATCTGAACTTGACATTATTATAGACTATAAGGATCTACATTATATATATTTTTTATTTAGTATATCTGTATCTTAAGTTTTAAAATTTTGTTTGATTTATTATATTCCTTTATGCTTAAATACAGACATTTATTTTTTGTAGCGTGTCCATTACTAAAACTTTCAATGATCATCATAGAATTGTAGGATATTTTGATTTACATTTGTCCTTAGAATTCAATTAATTTTTCATTCATAACAGGACACATATGACTACAAATTTAGTTAAACAATGTTAATGGAATAATGTAATTCAAATACAGTTGGAAAATAATAATTAAATCGATTAATTAATAATCTTTTTAAACAAATTACTTTCCTCTTAAAAACAGTAAATAGTTAAGGTTACAAGTCGCTCAACTTCCAAACTGCCTTCGGTAATTTTAAGCCAATGAACATGTGATTTATTCGTATTTTTAAAATATCTACTTAGTAAATTAATATTTTAACTTCTTTTTTCTTTGTGCTCTTCTTAAATGATGACTCTTTCCTTTCTTAATTGTCAAAATATTTATAAAATGTACATTTATTACTATGTGAAGTGTTAAAATCTTACTTACACTTCGTCAGCTTTTAAGATTATCGTCAGCTTTTAATATTAAACTAAGCTATGGATTTGTATGTATACTTCATAGTATGCTAAAAGTTAGTTCAGTGATTAAAAATGTCCATTCAGATAGCACAGTTAAAAATGTCCATTCAGCTATTTCCGTGAATAAACGGAAATGTACTTCAGAACTTTTGTATTGTCAACCCTGTATATGATCTATAGAATGTATCCACAACAAGTAATATTTAAAAAAAAATTGTTCTATTTTAAAACGCCTATCACAACTACAAACGCACTTCCAGCAATTATTGGTCATAGACTTCAATAGTTAAATTTATTCTTCAGCCATATTCTTTTGTGTGTCCCTGTAAATGAAGGTTATATTTTATGCACACCATATTCTACAATAAGTGCCTTAGTACACCTTAGTGATGTATATGAATTTCAGCACGTTTAAAAGTGTGATATCATTAAAATACAGAGCAAACGATTTTTACCCATAGACCATACGGGTGTCTCTGTAAATGAGCCGTAAATGCCATAGACTTAATTTACAATACCAAACATGCCATAGTGATACCCAATAATATCTAAGAATTTCAAGCCAATCGGGCTATATTTTCAACGAAAAATACTTTTGACCAGGATTTCGGGTTAAATACTCCACTGTGCGGCGCGTAAGATTTTCTGAAAAATGTTTTATAAATGCTTTTGCTAGTTGTTCATTCATTATATACATATGCATATGAATATGCTTGAATAGCTGCAAGCAATTTCTTTTCTGAGTTAACACTATTTCCGAATCATAATCCTTACCTAATTTAATTGTAGAATTCTGCGATAAATTAACATTAAAATTAGGCAAGGATTTCTATTCAGAAGGAGTGATACACTAAAATGTGGAATTGTTCACAGTTAAGTATATGCAGGTAGATACATTTAAAAATTTTTGTTTGCCAATGGAAAAATACATGATTTAAATAAAATTTTGCAAATAATGTATGAAATATAAATATGCGTATTGAAGCTATGATTGAGGTGTTGGGGGCTGACGCTATGGTTTTAGTACTGCAGAATATTACGGCTCCGGTACTTTTTTTGTTAGAAATTAAGCCCTGGGTAAAGGAACTGTTTTTCAGAATGGTGGATAACTCGGAAGGATTTATAATACATTTTCATCAAGCTTTGCTAGGTCCAGAAAGATTTCTCTTATTCTAAAGTGTACGCATTTATTTTAATTCGAACTTTTCAAGAACATTAAATTTGTTGCGTTAATTTTATTTCTAATCACTCTTATGTATAATTTCGGCACACAAAAAAGCATTAAACAGAACTTAACATGTTATTGGAGACAGTATAAATACTCGGATTTTGAAGATTGAGATAATGCAGCTGTAACTTACAAAATAAGGATAATGACCTGGCAAGCCCTAAATATACCAATTCCTTTCGAGTATTTTGCATACGTGTAATGTCAGAAAATTAATTTCCTTTATTAATCTAAAGTACGGTCCCTTAAATCCCTTAATTTCACATAATTGATCACAACTTGACAATTATTAGTCAAAAGTGAATGACATTTCATTTTAAGGTTGTTTCAAAAACGCTATTATGCAATGTTAATCAACAAGGTGGTGAGTAAATAATTATGTTTATCAGTATCAGTGTATATCATCGATCGTGTAAATGCTTCTAACATTATCTAATAAATTTAGCTAGAAGTAGTATTTACCTTAGATTTAGTATTGACTTTTATGAATAAAATAAATTTTTACTTTTATAACAGGAATTAAATTATTTGTATTTAAAAACTCAAAATAAACAAATACCGAATTTTTTACTTTTAAAATATTTATTATGAATATAGATAAAGAGATAGTTAAAAAAAAATTACAAGGCAAATAAAGACAAATATTACACATATCAAAATGTTTATTTAAACATATCTACGGAGGGGGTAAAATGCATATTTTTCTTACGTCTGCAATTTAAAATAATTCAATATTAATATCTTTATTAAAAAGGAAAAGAAAACACAATGCATAATAAAAAAGAAAACTCATAATAAAAGGGAAAATTTAGTTTTATTAAACAAATTTACTTTCATTTTCTAAAATATAATAAAACATACTTTCGAATGCTTTACTTTCAACATAAATTGAGTAATAAAAAAATAGTGTATAATAGCTGAGTTTTATAACGAAATAATTATTGATAATAAATAATTAATAAATTAATAATAATTAATTATTAATAATAAATAATAAATAATTGCATAATAAAAAAGAAAACTCATAATAAAAGGGAAAATTTAGTTTTATTAAACAAATTTACTTTCATTTTCTAAAATATAATAAAACATACTTTCGAATGCTTTACTTTCAACATAAATTGAGTAATAAAAAAATAGTGTATAATAGCTGAGTTTAATAACGAAATAATTATTGTTAAACATGAAAAATCAAAAACTAAATCTTTAAAAGCAATGCAATAATTTTATTAAATTGTGTATTTTAAATAAGTAAATTTTTATTTAGAAATATCTGTCGGATTGTTTAAAAAGTAATTTCTATTATAATTCATAAATAAAAATATTAGAGATCGACCGAAAATATCGGTTTCATTTTCAGATCGAAATCTCAGTTCCGCCAAAAATTCGTTTTCGACGGAAATGCTGCCGAAAATTCGTCCGGACCGAAACTATTTGTATTTCGAAAATCTCGTTTCTTCCTTCGGAAATTTTCAACATTACTTATTGATTTGAGCTGTATCAGCTCAAATGACAGTCTTTATTTCTTGCTATGAACTTCACTGTTTATATTTGTCAGTCAGGACTAAAATGTGACCGCAAATTATAAAGCAAGCAATATATGTATGACTAAATTTTGAAGACGCTTTTCCCAGGCTGATTAAAAGCAACAGACTTAACAGTAATAGAAAATTTTAAGATAAGGCTACATAATGCTATAAAAAGTGATAAGATATATTTATTTAGATTGACGAACGTTTCATCGCACAAACGGCGACATCTTCGAAATCATTCATGATAGAAATATTTTCACAAAATTTGAAAACAATAACTTGGTAAACAGTGTCACGAGACAAGATGCATAACAAAAATCAGTGCAAACATAAAATAAAATGAAATGAAATTGGATATTTGTGAGCATGGATTAACTTTTACTATTTTTACTAAAATAGAATAATTTATCACAAACTATTTTAACATAATAGCAGAATAATTTATCCATCAAGATTTTATGTACCATCCACTATCCAGTAATCAATAGAGATATTTTTACGCAGCGAGAATATTTGAAGTGATTCAGTGTCGTTGATTTACCAAAAAAAATTTGGAAAGAGATGATATGCAATTTTAGTAACAATAGTAAAAATTAATCCACGCTCACAAATATCCAATTTCATTTTATTTTATTTTATGTTTGCACTGATTTTCACTATGAATGTTGTCTCGTGACCCTGTTTACCAAGTTATTCTTTTTAAATTATGTGAAAATATTTCTATCATGAATGATTTTGAAAATGTCCCCGTTTGTGCGATGAAACGTTCGACAATCTACATAAAGATATTTCATCACTTTTTATAGCATTTTTTAGCCTTATCTGTTTATAAGTGATTATTATACGTGTTGTTATAGAAAATGTTTAGTTTGAAAACTCAGAAATCTTTCGAATATCCTTTGAGAAAGCTTCAGTATAACAGATGATCATTTATAAAAGTCAGTATAAAAGATAAATCAAAGTATATAACTGTACCTTGGAACAAAAAGGGCCAATGTCCATTTTTCTCAAATGGCAGGAAACCCAATTTAAGTTTGAGGAATTTTAAGAATCTTGCTACGATTTCTGTACTATTATTTTTCAAAGTTGTACTTTTCAATTCGCTAATGTTTTTCCCACTACAATCTAATGTTACATTGATTTAGTTTTTAGTTAGCAGTGACATTGGCCATATTTACATTAACAGTAAGTAACATTGGCCTCGACAAAATATTTTGTTTGCAATGATCTAATATTGGGAGGACTTTGGCCTTTTAACAATTACTTTATATCGCATCCTGAATTCATTCCTGCATTTAACTCAAATTTCTCAATTTTGGACATTGGCCCTTTTTGTTCCAAGGTACAGATATATCTAAAACATGTTTAAATTACATAAACTTCGTAATTAGAACGTCATAATGTATCGTTGATGAATTAGTTACATTTTCTTTTGGCTAGTTCCATGAGTACTTGTAGTGTAAGTCATATGCTACGATTTTTCGCTACGAGTATTTTAGAACGGAAAAATGTGACTTATTTCATCGGATATATCTCATTAATTGAACAAGGCGATGCAAACTTTTCGAAAATAACGATGGCCAAAAAGCATAGCGGTTATCAGCTATGTGACTTACACTGCAAAAACCCATGGAAATAGCCTTTTACATAAAAATAAAAAGTTTTGGTTGGAGGCACACAGAGTCAACTTGGTCCACCCGTATAATTAATTAATAATTATGTCTATTTAATAAACACGTATAATTAATTAATAATTATGTAATTTATGTATGTATTAGTTACTTAAAAAAAATGGGACAATTTCGTTTTCGGTAAAAAATAAGAACATTTCCGAAATTCGGTTTCGGTTAACATGTTTCGGTCCATCCTTAAAACAAGTGCATCGCATTCCGGGAGGACAATTTGATCCTAGTATAATTTGTCTCGATAAAGTGGTATCCCGAGTACTCTGTAAAACCGCTTTTTATGGTGATAAACGTATTGTTGAAGGATAACTATTTCTAAAATTCTAAGAAAATATTCTTTACAATATAAATTTACCACGAGGAAAAAAAATGTATTAAAAAAGATATATATATATATATATATATATATATATATATATATATATATATATATATATATTAATTTTAACGATCTTTTTTAGGGTTACGTACTTAAAAATTAGAAACGGAACCATTATAAAATCGCTCGTGTGTCTGTCAGTCTGTCACGCCCGTTTTTCTCAAAAACTATGGAACGTGGAAAGCTCAAACTTGGTACAGTTATAAAGGGTATTGATGCACATATTTATAGACTATTACCCATTCACAAATATTAACTGCACCACAAATATTTTTTAGGAAATATTTAGGGGCGGGGTGGGGGGGGGTTAAAAAGTAGAAACAGAACCTTTATAATATCGCTCGTGTGTCTGTCAATCTGTCATACCCGTTTTTCTCGAAAACTATGGAACGTGGAAAGCTCAAACTTGGTACAGTTATAAAGGGTATTGACACACATATTTATAGATTATTACCCATTCACAAATATTAACTGCAGCCCAAATATTTTTAGGAAATGTTTAGGGGCAGGGGGAGGGGGGGTTAAAAAGTAGAAACAGAACCATTATAATATCGCTCGTTCGTGTGTCTGTCAATCTGTCACACCCGTTTTTCTCAAAAACTATGGAACGTGGAAAGCTCAAACTTGGTACAGTTATAAAGGGTATTGACGCACATATTTATAGATTATTACCCATTCACAAATATTAACTGCACCACAAATATTTTTTAGGAAATATTTAGGGGCGGGGGGGGGGTTAAAAAGTAGAAACAGAACCTTTATAATATCGCTCGTGTGTCTGTCAATCTGTCATACCCGTTTTTCTCGAAAACTATGGAACGTGGAAAGCTCAAACTTGGTACAGTTATAAAGGGTATTGACACACATATTTATAGATTATTACCCATTCACAAATATTAACTGCAGCCCAAATATTTTTAGGAAATGTTTAGGGGCAGGGGGAGGGGGGGTTAAAAAGTAGAAACAGAACCATTATAATATCGCTCGTTCGTGTGTCTGTCAATCTGTCACACCCGTTTTTCTCAAAAACTATGGAACGTGGAAAGCTCAAACTTGGTACAGTTATAAAGGGTATTGACGCACATATTTATAGATTATTACCCATTCACAAATATTAACTGCACCACAAATATTTTTTAGGAAATATTTAGGGGCGGGAGGGGGGGGGGTTAAAAAGTAGAAACAGAACCATTATAATATCGCTCGTGTGTCTGTCAATCTGTCACACCCCTTTTTCTCGAAAACTATGGAACGTGGAAAGCTCAAACTTAGTACAGTTATAAAGGGTATTGACGCACATATTTATAGATTATTACCCATTCACAATCATTTTTAGGAAAAATTTAAGAGGGGGCGGGTAGTTAAGTTGCTTGAACAAAAAACTTTTTTTTAAATATCGTGTGGGGGTATCGTTCTAAAGATCTTGTAACACCGAACTCGAAAATGCATTTGTTTTACTTTAAGAATATTTTTTCCCAGAGACATCGTAGAAAATGTACTGAAAAAATATGTTCTTCCCACCCTATTTCCAAATATACTGAAATTAAAATCATGAAAAAATTATGAATAGTAAAAATTTATTTTAGTTTTACAGGAAAATTATTACGATTATACTAGAATACATAGTTTTTGAGAATATCGCATATTTCCTTTACACAAAAACGGTACTTTGCGGGCGCTCAGCGAGGAAGTTGAGGAGCACCCAAGGTACCTATCAACGAAGAATCATCCAAGAGTTATTGATAAGGATTTCCGAAAAAATTGCCGCTTATTAGCCGAGATATTAATTAAAAACCTATCTAGAAGAACGCAGCGTTGCAACCTCCTTTCGAAGCGCATTTTGTACAATGGCAAGTTTAAACTTTGTACAAGGTCTTTGTTTTAGATAAGGATAATCGTAGTAGTAAATAGACAACGTATGGAACCCTTTGTGCGCGAGTAAAACTTGCATTTAACTGATTTTTCTTATTAAACCATTGAGTACATTTGACGACTGAGACTCGTCATGCATTTGGCCACTGGCGCCTGTTTTTATATTCTATTCATACCACTATTTAAAGGAAAAAAATTTTGTAGTATTTTTCTCTTGCACATACTGTCAAAGTATATACGAAAGATTTTTGTTTTGAGAAAGATAGAATTAAAAAAAAAAAAAAAAAAAAAAAAAAAAAAACGCCAGTGGCAGCCCTGAAATAAATCCTTACCCAGGGGGTTAAAAAGAAAAGGAAAAGGAATACTGTTTGTAGAGCACTGATTTCCACATACGTTTCATTTCTGCAAATGCGACCGACAATTTTTGTTGACGCAATTGACATGACGTTTGGAAAAAGGTGAAATTCAAGCGATACTTGTAATTGAAACTGACGTGAAGATATAAATTTAAAATAAAGTAATAACAGAATAATTAAATTCATTACACAATGTGCAAATTCCTTTTCTTTATAAAATTTTTGTGATATATGTATTTTTTTGTAATTTTAGACATTAATGCACAATGGATAGAAATATACATAAATATACTGTATAGCTGTAATTAAAACTGATATAGAGGAAAATAAATAAAATAAAATAACAGTCAACTGAAAGGTAGTAAAATAGTAACAACAATTATAGTAAAATCAGCGCAAATTTTTTTAAATTAATTATTTAATTAACTAGTTTTTCATATCTCATCAAAATCAGAAAAGATACTTTTGTCAATTGTTTTCATTATTCCAATAAAGCAGTTCAATATGCATATACTTTTCAAAAAAAAAAAAAAAACATTTTTATGACTTTTAATATTAATGCAGGGTGATAAAAGGAAAAATATATGCTGTATTTGAATTTCTGTTGATATTCAAAAAGAAATAAGCACAAATAAAATAATAATTAAATTTATGCAAGAAAGCACAATAAAATGAAATTCTAATTTATTTTCATGAAAGAAAAATTGAATTAATAATTTAGAGAGTGGTGAAATTGATTTAAAAATAAAATATAGTACTTTTCTTTAAATATGCATTCTACTTTTAACATACACTGCACGATACACTTAAGGGGTGGGTTGGGGGAGAGGTGTCACCTTAAAACTTTTTAGAAAGTCAAAAAAAATTGTTGTGTATTATGAAAGAAGAACATGCTACCGAACTTTAAAAATATATATATCATGACGATACTCCAATTAAAACCGGTTCTATGATATAAAATACGTGGAGTGATACCGACCCAAATCAAGGTAAATGTTAACTTTAAAGTCATTTTTCTCAAATAAGATATTTTGACATTACGCGCATCCTATTTCCGAAACTAAGTAACATAGAAACTTAAAATTGTGTATTATATTGTATTTTATATATCTTTACAACCTCTACTTACAGTAAAACCTCCCTAAAGCGACCACGTGCCGTTCCAATAAAAATTGGTTGCTCCGAGAGGTGGTCTCTTTATGGAGGTCATGTTTAAATCTAGATTTTTTTAATTGTTGAAAAAAGGTAACAATTAATGTTACTAACCTTTATTTTTCACTTTAGAAAAAAATATGAAAATTTAAGTATCAAAACAAAAGTTAATTACTGCATAGTTTAAAAAATAAATACATTGCCGTTTGCTTTGATTGTACGGTTTTATCTTTTATAACTTTATTTCCAAATCCTATCGAAGTTAATAAATGCAATTTTTTTGGACGGGAACAACTAATGACGATTTCATTAATTTATCTATTTCTTTGAGCGTTTCCTGAAAGAATAGGGCAAGGGAGTTTATCGACCGTCATTCTTAACTTGGCACCAGAGTTAAATTCATTGCTTAAATAGGCACAAAAGTGTTTAAACTCTTAAAATTTACTGGAATAAAAGAAATTCTAAACTTAGTTTAGAAGTTTGATGAATAATGCGCTCTCTGGATTTATTTTTCTAATAAAACCTTCTTCAAATGACCAGGGAAAAAAGGATTTTGTTTCATTTTCTTAAAAGAAATGGGTCGCTCGTGGAAGGAGTTCAACTAGGATGGTCTCTGAATGGAGGTAAAATTAGTATTAAGCCAATGGGAGTAAATTTCGTTCCATGGAAAAATGGTCGTTCAGGGAGGTGGTCGTACAGGGAGGTTTTACTGTATTTTTAAGTAAGTACCTGTAATATATTTATTTATTTATAAATTTTTATTGAAATTGTATCATAGATTTTCAGTTTTATGGCTTAATTGCCTGAAAAAAATATTTTCATCTGTAAACTTGATTATTATTTTAGGGTGAAGTTAATGTGCGATATTATAGGAATATATAATAGGTAATACTAAGTGGATACATCGAATACATTTTTTATAATCCTGCGCGCAACACATGTATGCCATTAATTAGTATGTCTTAATTCAACTAAATTCTAATTAAATTTCACTAAAATTGCATAAAGGAATGCGTAAACAAAGATTCGATAAGGTATTCTAAAAAAATTCTTTAATCTGGAGAAATATTTACTGCTCCAAATTTTTTTAGATAGTGCGTTAAAATCAAGCAATATCGAGCTGCTGTAGGTGATCTCCCCTCTTAATCATACATGCAGTCATACGTAATACATGCACGACACATTTAATCTAAACATAACAAGGAAAGACCAAAGGAGAAACTTACGAAATGCATTGATTATACCATAATTTTTACTTCTTTACGTATATTTCATATATTTTTGTTTTCTCATTTTAGATTTTTCGATGCTTTCAATGTAGAGAAAATATGTTTGTTTGTAATATTTACAAATAAAATTAAATCAAAATGCAATAAAAGAAGTAAAATTTATAAAAAATAAGATACTAAAAAACTTTCCTGATAATATAAAGTACTACCTTAAATTAATATACTTTCTTTTTTTCAGATCTTTGCTAGAATACGAAACTTTCTGCATTTTCATTAAGGATTTTTTTTTCTATTATTATTGCAGAGTATTTCTTTTGCTTAATCTAGTTTCTTAACATTTCACATCACATGCATTTTTTCGAATAAAAGAAAAATTATCTTTCGGAATAAAAGTTTATGCAATGAATTTGTTTAATTACAGTAATTTATTACATTTTCAAATGCATTTGTTAAACATTCGTTAACATTTACTACTGTTTTGTGAAACAGCTAGTGATTTATAGAATACTTACAAAACTTTAGTTCAAGAAAACTTTTACAAAACTTCTATTAAAGAAAATGTAATTTATTGAAATTGAGCAATGTGTTAAAAAAAAAAAAAAAAAAAAAAAAAAAAAAAAAAAAAACACTTTGCTGTCAAAGCAGATAATTGCAAAATTTTACAATACAATCTATTTTAAAAGAAAAGTTTACAACATTATTTTCTTAAACAAGTAATTTATTAAACTTTTTTTATTTTCTGTGCGTTATTGGATAGTTATAATTGATAAATGGTTCATGAACGAAAGTTATCATTCGTTCTCTATAATCAATGTACTTTGATCTATTTTGATATTAAAAATTAAATTAGTTATTTTCCGTTCAATTTTTAGCCAAAGAGCCACATTTTATGGGCTGAAAAAAATACCCATTTTTTAAGTAAATTATATTAACTTTTACAAGCAAGTCTTATATAAAATGTAAAAATAAATAAAAATAATATGTCCTGTATTTTTTTCACGAAAAGAATTTATTATTTGCAAATTTATATTGCACATTAACTGCTTAACGCTTTTTTCTGAAAAAAAATTATAAAAAATACTTAAACGCAATTATGATATTTTTTTATGAAATCAAAGAAAACACACGTCAACGGTATTTAAAAAACAAAAGTGAAAAATCCAAGAAGTTGATATTACGATTAATTCTTTTCAACATATGTCATGTGTTTTCATATAATTGAATGTGGTCACAATTTTGATCAAATAAATGCCAGCTATCATACCAATTTAGTACTTTCTCTGTTGCATGCAACGATATTAATACATACACATGATTTTATTTTTTCAAAAATATATTTATTTTGTTCTGTATTTATATGTTTATTTTGCTGTAACTTTAATGCATTGTACATAATGCTATTGTTATTATTTTTTAAGTTAACACACAAAAAATTTAAAGTACTTTTTTTAAACACATCTTTTTCAACACTCTTAGTAAAAAACTCATACGTTTAGACTTTAAACTTCAATTATTCGTTTTTAAATTTTTTAAATTTATTTTTATGAGTTTTATTCAATGTTTTTAACAAGAAATAAGATATTAAATATCTTTAAATTTTATGCATCGTTGATAATTAAGAATTCCTTTTAATATCAATAATGATAATAATAATAATAATAATAATAATAATAATAATAAGTTGTCATCTTTATATTAATTATTTCAAAAGCAACATATTTAGACATTTTTAAAATTTTTGCTAGAGAGCAACATCTTACGGTTTAGAAATATAAGCCCCTTTCTTCCTGGAAGAAAATTATTTTCTCTTTTACAAGAGTTTATTGATTAAAAAATTAAATAAAAATAAGAGTCTACACATTTTCCCCTAGATATATTTTTCTTTTTTTTAAATTATAAATAATAATAAAACCCTAACTGAAATTTGTTTTTACATGAAAAAAAAGCGCAATGAAATCTAGGATTCCGGTTAAGCATAAATTAACATAACTTAAAAGAAAAAAAAACATGGTTTGTTATAAAAACAAAATTAGCAAAAACAAAAACTAAATGTGGTTATAAGATTCATTATTTGAAGAATATCAATCAAATAATCGAGTGCCTTCGACAAAATGTTTTTCATTCGGAATCAGGCCCATTCGCGAAATTTTCTGTTTTCTTTAATTCAATTAGTGTAATTTGTGGTTTATATAAGAACTATTATATTATTTTGATAACTTCTTTTCTGCACGTAACGCTAAAAAAATTCACTTGCCGTCTATTTATGAAACATAATTATTTCTAAATTTGATAGTTTGATGTAAATTTAATACAGATTATCATGCCATATACAAGGTGTCTAATCTCAACTGTGTTCAAATAAGACCAATTCTTAAATAGTTAGGCATAGACATATAGTTCCAAATACAAACATGTTTTAAATGAGGTGAAGAAGTATTTAAAAAGTGATTTGGGTCAAGAAAAACATTCTTTAAATTACAAAATTTAAATTTTTATACGGTCCCCCAGTCCTAGTATTTTATTAAACGTTGCAACACTTTAGCTTATAAAATTTTTCTGCAATGTCTTTGTAAGCAGGAAGTAATTTATTCAATTATTCAAAAGCTATAATATCTATGTGAGCAAAAAATACATTGAATTTTTTTTAATTTACTATTTTTAGACTTTAAACTATTTTTCCTTATTTAAAAATATGTGATTCTACAGTTAAACCATTAATCAAAAGTAATTACATACGTGTAATCCGAAATATTTTATGTAAAAAAATGTTTACACCACTTCGTTAAGCAACAAAATATCAATAAAATGGCTTCAAATACCCAACAATTGCTATTAAAAGATATTGAAATGATCATCACTCGATATTGTATTGATCATCAATTTATATGAAATATACACGAATTGAAACCTCCGATATTCCATACTTCATCATAGTTATATAATAATACATATAATAATACATTTAATGTGTTAGTATAAATTGCTAAGAAACAAAATATTCATTGTTTCATCCAATTAATTATTACAAATAGAAGTGATCCCTGCCATTAGATATAAATTAAATTTTCTCTAGCAAGTATTTAAAAAAAGCCATTTGACTTTTCATCAAGGCATTTATTAAATCTCCCAAAGAGAAATTACATCATTTACTAAAATGTTTCCTTCAAGGAGTGGGGGGGGGGGGGGGGGGGGCGAGAGATAAAGAATTTAAATAATTAACAAGGAAAAAGCAAAACTCTAATGCGTAAGAATGAAAGAAAATATGAAAAATTAACAGAAGAGAAACTTTAATACTATCATCACAGTTATTCTTTTAAACGCATATAGCACATAATTGATGTAGCCAGGATGTTTATTAAATCAGAAGCTAGCATGTTAAAGCCGTCGGCACACATTTCTGATGTTATTTTGTAACTTAATCGAATTTTCAGTTTATGAGGCAGCAAATATATTGTTAGATTATTTGATGCAAGTAAAATAATAACCTTTTTAAAAGAATTTATTCTTTAATCAAATGTTTTGTTAAGAGATCATGCTTACAAAATACATTTTATTTTTCTTTAACACTCTTCACGACGAGTAGCACGCACATGTGACATGGCTGCGTAAAATTCTTGAATTTGAATATCTTTCTTTTTTTTTTTTTTTTGCATTATTTAATTATCACATTTTATCTATTACATAAGACGAAAAATGCTAATTTAAAAAAGTGGTCCTAAAATTAAAAAAGGTGTATTGGACACCCAATGCGAAGGGATTAAAAATTTCAGAGTATTAATTTAAAAGCTTACATTAAATAAACAAGCAAAAAAAAAAAAAAACTATCGTAACCTACACTGTTAATACTTTTGCAGCATTCTGGCAGGTCATTCGACCGTTTTTTGAAAAAACGGTTTCATAACCATAATTTAACTATATTCTGACCATGAAATGGCCATTAATATTGTCAGAATAGTGTTAAAATTGCTGTTGTGTGGCCGTTTTCGGAAAAAACGGTCAAATGACCTGCCAGAATGTTGCAAATTTTAGGTAGCTTTCATTACAAAAAGCTACCTATTGCAGTCGTTCGGAGGAAAGCGATTTCAAAAAATTTTGGTATATTTTCATCTATCATGACCCCCAGACCCCGAAACCACCCTCCGTTCAAAAGTTGATATATATATATATATATATATATATATATATATATATATATATATATATATATATATATATATATATATGGATATATATATATATATATATATATATATATATATATATATATATATATATATATATGGATATATATATATATATATCCATATATATATATATATATCTGACCTTTGTCATACTGTAACTCTCGAATTTATGAACCGATTTGGATGTAATTCGGTATGTACATAGTACATACCAATGTCTCGATCGAGTTCGTTGGCCAGCTTCATCCGCCATTTTGTTTCAAAATGGCGGCCATTTAAAATTTTCTTAAAAATTTTAAATTTGAAATGTGGTACCAAAGAATTGAAAATGGAAAAATATTTTTTTCTTATGTATTTAACCTTTATACAAAGATTCCGCAGCAGTTTTTGTTTCGTCTATATCTTAAAAAATGGCTGAGTTATAGCATTTTGAATTTCTAGCGTGGCTGACATTTTGAAACGTCCTGAATTTTGTCACGCGATAAAAGGCGTATTTATGAACCGATTTGGATGTAACTTCGTTTGTACATAGTACATACCAATGTCTCGACCGAGTTCGTTGGCCAGCTTCATCCGTCATTTTGTTTAAAAATGGCAGCCATTTAAAATTTTAAGAAAAATTTAAATTTGAAATGTGGTACCAAAAAATTGAAAATTGAAAAAATATTTTTTTTTATGTATTTGACCTTGATACAAAGATTCGGGAGCAGTTTTTGTTTCGTCTATATCTCAAAACATGGCTGAGTTATAGCATTTTGAATTTCTAGCGTGGCTGACATTTTGAAACGTCCTGATATTTGTCACGTGATAACAGGCGTATTTATGAACCGATTTGGATGTACTTTGGTGTGTACATAGTACATACAAATATCTCGACCGAGTTCGTTGGCCAGCTTCATCCGCCATCATGTTTCAAAATGGCGGCCATTTAAAAAAATAAAAAATAAATAAAATTTAAAATGGGATACCAAAATATTAGAAAATGAAAAAGATTTTTTTTGTATGTGTTTGACCTTAATACAAAGATCCCGGAACAGTTTTTGTTTCGTCTATATCTAAAAAAATGGCTGAGTTATAGCGTTTTGAATTTCTATTGTGGCTGACATTTTAAAACGACCTGATTTTTGTCACGCGATAACAAGCATATTTATGAACCGATTTGGATGTTACTTGGTCTGTACATAGTACATACCAATTTCTCGACCGAGTTCGTTGGCCAGCTTTATTCGCCATCTTGTTTCAAAAGTGTTGCCATTTAAAAAAAATTAAATTTAAAATTTAAAATGAGGTATTAAAAAATTGGAAAATGAAAAAGGTTTTTTTTATGTGTTTGGCCTTGATACAAAGATTCCGGAGCAGATTTTGTTTCTGAAAATTTGTTCTTTTGTTTATATCTTAAAAAATGGTTGAATTATAGCACTTTGAATTTCTAGTATGGCTAACATTTTGAAACGATTTTGTATTTGTCACGCGATAACACACGTATTCCCCTATTTCCATGTGAGAAAGCATGTGGATAGTATACATCAACATCTCAGCCAAATATAAGTTACTTTAAATAAAAGCAGCTTGGATAAAGCTGACTAATTTCGTGAAATTCTCATTCATAATGATTTAGTATTGATAAAAATTAGTATTGAATCTCCTAAATTCGGTTTCCACTAAATTGAGCTTCGTGTGTTTGAATAATATAAGTTGGCTTTTTTAAAATAAGGTATTTGAAAGCTACCTTTTCCTCCCGGCACTGGCCGGAAGGACTTTTTAACAGTGTACTTAAAATAACTTAAAACTGAAACAAATTTGGAATTTAAAAAATAGGCGTTTTTTTATGAAAGAAAATAATTAATGTAATCCTTTAAAACTTCGCATATGTGTCGAATGCATTTAACGAACAGCCGGGTGAATAAGTTACAGTCTAGTATTGCAAGAACTGTAAACATTTTCCTACAAATCGGTTTGGTATCTAAACTATTCTTCAAATATTTTGAAACCGCACCCCTAAAACAAAAAAAAAAAACTAGTATGTTGTGGCCATCACAAAACTTTCTTCTATATAAATATAAATCACGTCAATTAAATCATTTAAATAGTACAAGAAATTACATAAATTTAGCACCAATTCGTATCAAAGTATATCTGAATTTGAAGTTGGATGAAAATTCGTGCATTAGTTCTTGAGATAGAGCTATAGCGGAAATTCTGAAAAATGTAGCATAGCAGCGCCACCTGTTGAGCGATTTACACCAAAAATAAACAGCACTAAATGATATCAAGGTATTCCTGAATCTGAAGTTTGTTGAAAATCTAAGCGTTAGTTTTTGAGATAAAGCTATTGCGGAAATCGCAAAAAATACAGCATAGCAGCGCCACCTGTTGAGAGATTTACACCAAAAATTAAACAACACTAAATTATACGTCAATTCATGTCAAGGACTGACTAAATCTGAAGTTTGATGAAAATCCGTGCAATAGTTCTTGAGATACAGCTCTTGCGGAAATCGTGAAAATGCAGCACAGCAGCGCCACCTGTTGGGCGATTTACACCAAAAATCAAACAGCACTAATTTATATCAGGGACTAACTAAATCTGAAGTTTGATGAAAATTCGTGCATTTTTTCTTGAGTTAGAGCTATTGCGATAATCATGAATAATGCAGCATAGCAGCGCCACCTGTTGGGCGATTTTTACAAAAAAGTAATCAGCACCAAATTATATCCTGGACTAACTGAATCTGAAGTTTTATGAAAATCCGTGCAGTAGTTCTTGAGATATAGCTATTGCAGAAATCATGAAAAATGCCGTATAGCAGCGCCACCTGTCGGGCGATTTTCACCAAAACCTAATTAGGTCCAGTTTATATCAAGGTCTAACTAAATATGAAGTTTTGTGAAATTCTGTGGATTAGTTCTTGAGATAGAGCGCCCACAAAATTTTTGTCACATACAGACTCACAGAGTGACAGAGTGACAGACAGACTAACAGACAGACATTTTTTAAAAACCATCAAATCGTGTTCTGGGCATTCTAAAACGTATAAATCCGTTGAAAACTGAAAGTCGAAAATTTTCACGAATCCAATACTTTCTTCTTGTAAAGATAGAAGAAAGTAAAAACGATAAGTATTTTCTATTTCAGCTTACACTGTAAAAAAAATTCCGCAACGTTACTGGGAAAAAATGGGCAGCTGAGTTGCCCATTATTTCCAAGAAACATTTATTGAAAATGACTGGAACTTTACTGTATATGTTAAAAACTTTCTACAGAAATGCCAGTAAGTTTCCTGCGAAATACCAGGAACATTTCTGTTGACAGCAAAACATTACTGACATTTCACAGCATGCGGGATCCGCAGACGATTTTTACATTTCCAGTTGACAATTTTCGCTTTATTATCATTATTTGTTAGAACGAAAAAATATTTTGAAATTGACATCAAAATTATTATTTATAATTTACAGGAAAAAATAAATTTTCAGTTAAAATTCAATAAAGTAAATATACTACACTGCTCAAAACAATTAAAGGATATTGCCGTTTTAGGTGGATTTTGTATCTGGTAAACTGTTTAGCTGATTGATACATGGTCGACAGACATAGTAGGTTATATGAGAATAAATTACACATGTTTGGCAGAAAAAAATGCATTTTATTGCGAATTTGTGTACTAAAGGAAAAAAAACACAATTTGTGCATATGAGAAAAAAAGAATAAGAAAAGGTGTTTTCTTCAAAGAAAATCATTTTCAGTAGGGGGTATGGTTTCCACGGGCGGCCAGCCCGTGGCGGCGGGGAACACCTTTGAGGCATGGACTCAATGAGGCTATTAATGACGAGTTGGGGTATTCTGCCCCACTCTTCCAGAAGAGCTCTTTCCAGTTCTTGGAGAGTTTGTGGGGGTTGTT
Organism: Maratus speciosus; assembly: GCA_963932465.1. NCBI lineage: Eukaryota > Metazoa > Arthropoda > Arachnida > Araneae > Salticidae > Maratus > Maratus speciosus. The sequence goes on along the minus strand of OZ010798.1, from coordinate 374,532,160 downwards.
GGCGGCCAGAAACTCGTCTTCCTAGAGCGTCCCAAACGTGCTCGATTGGATTCATGTCTGGAGAACACGCTGGCCATTCCATTCGAACGATTCCTTCCTCGAAAAGGAAATCCTCCACCAGGTTTGCACGATGTGGCCTGCAGTTATCGTCCATTAAAATGAAGTTATCTCCGATTGCTGCAGCGTAAGGGACTACAATAGGTCTGAGGATCTCATCCCTATATCGGCGACCAGTCAGAGCTCCATCTCGAATGATGTAGAGATCAGTGCGCCCGTCAATGGAGATGCCACCATACACCAACACTCCTCCACCGCCAAATCTGACACTTTCGTGCACGAACGCAGGATTATTCCTACTGCCACGGTCCCTCAAGATGAAAATACGCCTATTATCCGGATGCACAGAAAAACGGGACTCGTCAGAAAACAGAATATTGCTCCATTCATTTCTCCTCCAGTTGACATGCTCGGTTGCCTACTCCCTGCGGTCGCGACGATGCCTTGATGTTAATCTAACACATACCATCGGTCGGCGAGCATACAGACCTACAGCATGGAGCCGGTTTCGGACAGTCTGAGTTGAAATCGTGGTGCCTGTAGCCGAGCGAAGGTGTTGTTGGAGAAGAGTAGCGTTCATGGTTCGGTGTCTCCGAGCTGTTAACGCTAAATACCGATCTTCATTGGGCGTTGTTGCCCGTCTACGACCTTGCCCTGGTCTTCGGCCTGCACATCCATTCTCCAAAAAACGGTTCCAGATCCTGGAAATGACACTTTGTGACACTCCAATGGCTTGCGCTACTTCGGCTTGAGTTTGGCCCCCTTCTAACCTACCAACAATTCTCAAAGCTTCTGAATCTGTCAAATGACTTCACTGAGACATCGTACTCATCGAAACAAAGCAATCACTGAATGCCGATCATCCTTGTCTTCATTCTCTTTTATCCAGTTGAAAGTCAAATTTCATTCGCTGCCGCTGAAGCGTCGAGCGTTTTTGACGTCGAACTCAAAATTTGCATACTCCACAGTTTGAAAACCAGAAAATTTTGCATTTGTGATTCTCTTCTTCTATTTTCAGCAAAAAAAATTTCGTTTATATCTTTATTTTATATAAAACTTCAAATATCCTTTAATTGTTTTGAGCAGTGTATATATGATATATTGTTTCTGAACTTTGCTTAAAATATAAAAATATATAAATGTAAATAATAATTAGAAAAAAAAAATCTAGACATAAAATATTTTGGATTTTCGTCAGTAATTATGTTAGTTTACAAGTTAGATAAAATACATATAAATTTTCATAAAAAAAAAAAACCTAAACGTAATTGTATATTTTTTCCGAAAATAAAAAAAAATTCAAATTTGCAGCAATTCAAAGTGTCAAATATATATCAAATTTAAATCAAATTGTAATAAAGTGTTAAAATATAAAATTAATTAAAAAAGAAAAAAAAAGTCAAGAGGTAGCACCGAACTCGGGCTGTACGGGTGGCGTGCAAGCCTTCTGCGTCCACACCACGAAAGACACGTTGAGAGCTGCAAACTAATGGGTATTTGAAACGTATGCTAAACCTCGGCATCTAATTTCTGAAAATCTAAGGCCCATTTGAAGAAATCGTTTCACAAGAATAATTAGAGATAAGAACTCTAAAACATACTTTAAATTAATCAAAATCGGTGAGAATCATGTTTGATGGTCCCCTGGTTAATGGAGATCCAAATAATAGGTGTATTTTTTTACACGGTCTGCTCGCTAAACATTCCACGGACAAGTACGAGAGATAATCTCTTAGCGATGTCACAGAGGTATTGTATTTTCATCTGAATTGTCTTGACAACAGAGACGTAAAGGGTTATTTCGTCTATCGATTTATTTGCATTCCATATTGATTTTTTTACATTCATTTAAGGAATTCGTTTTCGACACTCGCGCGCGAGCAATGGATTATAGCAAAAAAATAATAAATGGCGGTCGCAGCGTTTTGCTGTTTCCAACTTTTGTTCAGGAACGTTTCAGATAAGAAAACCAGAATTTCACAGGAAAGAGCTAAATTATTCTGAAAACCTGAGAAAAGGCGAAACGTTCCTGGATTTTACATGGAACGTTACCATTTTTTTTTTTTTACAGTGTAGTTATTCGAGGGAATATTTTTATTGTTCGCGCTTATCTTATTTTGCAACAATAATCATAATTAACTAAGACGTAACTTAGTTTTGTAAAACATTTCGTTTTTTCTTAAAAGCAAAGAAAAAAAATAGAGATCAATCTGATAGAAACATATGGAAATTTAAGTATTATATGTTGTTGAAAAACAATAGGCAAAAATATACAATCAAAGCAAATTAAAATTCTTATTAGCATGATTATGTAAATTACATATCAATATATTTTTTAATTAACAAATTTTAATTTCAGCATAGTTGGAATAAAAATTCGTTGACAATTACGTCATAATTTTTAAAAAAAGTTTAAGCTTTATAAATGAAAGTAACGCTTTCTTTAGAATGTGGCGTCATTTTCACTAGTGAAAGCGTTTCAACTTTGTGAAATTAAGATTTAATTTTTCATTTATTTTTACATTGCATAGTATTTTATATACTTTTATCTTATTATTGTACTGTGTAGACATTTAGCTTCAAATTATTTTGCGCATTATTATTTTTTTTTTTTCGTATAACGGTACCAATAAATTCAAATGCTTCTTATTTATAAACCGCAAATTTATTTCTAAATTCCGCAATTATCGATTATTTTAATGCACTTTTTTCATTTTATCCATACTACAAAATAATTGCACTGAAACATTTATTAAAATAACACCCCAGATTAACAAATTTTGAAGTAAACCACTCATGTTACAAAATTTGAATTACTATTTGTTTCGTAAAAAATAGTAACAAAATTCAAATGCATAAGAACGTATAATGTATTTTACTGCCATGCAATTTTTTAATAATTAGATCATAATTTTAAATGTTAAATAAAAAAGTAACTTTAGTACTTAATTGAATTAATGCACTTGATTAACGTAATGTACTAATGGACTTTAATGTATTTGATTTATTTAATGACTGTGAAAATCTTAAAAGCGATATATCTACTATGTTTTATTTATTGGTAAAAGAATTTCCTATTCTAATTATTGCAAATGTCTGATTTTACTTAAAAAAATTATGTAGGTTTTTTATAAAAGTCCAGTTATGATTTCTTTTTGCAAAATGAAGAAATACTTGTTTTCTGTAGTGAAAATTTATTGAAGAATTAATTAAATATTTTTTTTTAGATTTATGCGAGTAAGAAAACATAAAATTAATTAAACAGAAAAAACTAAAAAGCATAAAGTTATCAAATGGAAAATACAAAATAAAGGTTGTTACAAAATAATGTTGCTGCTTTTCATGTATTATTTGTGCATTTTTAAACGTTGGTTTTTCTGCTTTTTAAAATAAAGGTGTGTTTTGTTTTACAACGAAATATAACAAGCTAGTTAGTTTGATTTTTTAAAAATGATAAAATTGAAGAATGAAAAATAAACAACAGTAATAAAAATTAGTATCAGAATATTCTGGTAAAAATAAATAGGATGTTATTGAATGTAGCCATTTATTATTAAATCAACAACTTCTTTGTTGATATTGTCAGTGAAAATTTCTGATATTCGTAATTAGGTTAATCTAATTTGAAGTTCATATACTAGCTATTATATTACTTGGTACATTATTTGTTTCATATAAAAATATTAACAAAATGGTTTTCTGTATAGTCAAAAAGCATGCCTTTTTTCTGAAGTTTAGTTTATCGAAAGATATTATAGTATAAAATGTTATTTTTAGTATTCATTGAGTGTTTTAAAAAATCACCAAATCATGGAATTTGTATTTACTTCATTATTTTCTGTGGAAAAAAAGCGGGAAACTTATTTACAAAAGAAAAAAACATACAGCATATTAGTATTTAAAACTCGGAACTGACTCTATTCGACTTTCCGAACATTTGTTCGTATACAGTGAATTTAGATATATTTCTGACACACACATAACACACAACATATTAGTATTCAAAATTCGGAACTGACTCTATTCGACTTTTAGAACATTTGTTCGTATACAGTGGATTCAAATATATTTTTAACACACACATAACACTCAACATATTAGTATTCAAAATTCTGAACTGACTCTATTCGACTTTCAGAACATTTGTTCATATACAGTGGATTCAGGTATATTTCCGACACACACCATATTAGTATTTAAAATTCTGAACTGACTCTATTCGACTTTCCCAATATTTTTTCGTATACAGTGGATTCAGATATATTTCTGACACACACATAACACACAACATATTAGTATTCAAAATTCTGAACTGGCTCTATTCGACTTTCCGAACATTTGTTCGTATACAGTAGATTCAAATATATTTCTGACACACACAATATATTAGTATTTAAAATTCTGAATACTGACTCTATTCGACTTTCCAAGCATTTGTTCGTATAAGTGGATTCAGATATATCTGTGACAAAATGGAATCAACTGGATTTGAACATTGAACCTTACGTTTCGAAATTGTATACTTTACCTGTGAGCCACTCACTAATGTATGTCTACATCATCACAGTATTGCCACATTTCCTTTGTGATTTTACCTGTGGAATTGGTCTCAAAATTGTTTTAAATTAATAAAAAAAGCGTTTTAAAATGATTCGAATAGTTAATCTGTTGGCAAACTTGTACGAAATTCTGTACAGTTTTTGCGACAATGGTTATATAACTCATACAGTCATACAGTCATACAGTGGTCATATTCGACATATGAAATATCAATCGGAAAAGCCATTTGGGAGTTCACTCATGCACACGTAAATCGTAATTACAATACTTTTCATACACTATGTACCGTCAAACAGGTTGACTTTGGCCTTTTTTGCCTCTTGTTGTCTTTAAAGCTACAAAATTTATCGATATTTTCATTTAAACAATTTATAATTCTTTTTTCCTTGCTTCGAGACATCAATTGTAAATTTTAAAAGTTACATTTGGTATTTTTATAGAATTGTTTTTAAAATATTTATTACTTAAAAAATGGACAAAGTCACCTCTGGCTTGTGGTGACTTTGTCTCATAACTAAAAGACCATAAAATAAACCTTAAAAAGTTGGTAAGACAATTCAAACCCACTGTTTGATGGAATAACAAAACATAATAAAAAGACTACGTCATTTCGAGATTAAAAAAACGCAAATGAAAGTAAAAGACAAACGAAACTTGAAAAAAATCAGCATTATTCAAGACATGTTAAACAATTAACAATTAGTACGGCAAGATTAATATATTACAATGGAAAATCCAATTTTAGAAATATCCACTTATTTTAGGCAGTGAAAAAAAACATTTATTTTAGAAGAAGCAGCGACATCTTATTGCAGGGCTTTCCGGAGTTGTGTTTGTGCTGTCTCTATATTTCGATAACTATTATACAGACATATTTAATATGCAGTATATATATCGATTTTAAATGCTTGTATAGTTCATATTATATATGGGATGGGTTAAGGCCGAACCAGTGAGCCTGAAAAATATTCAGGCTCAGTTTTTATACCAGTCTTAAAGTAAAGAAAATTTTTATTCAACAATTAAAATGTAGAAAAAAAGCTGCTGTTTGAGAAAAATTTTTATTAGTTTGGGTATCATAAATTATTTTACGATCTTTCAAAAGTCAATTTGAAAGGGAATTGAAGTGTTATTGCTGGAATATAAGAGGAAATAATCCATATGATTCTGAAGCTTTTGAAGGGTCAGTCTTAGTAACATAAAGAAGCAGTGGGATATCCCTTTTCTAACTTCGCGGTTTTCTTGAAGTCCTTTTACAGAATTATTGGAAAACAAAACTCGTGTATTTCTAAAATAGCTGTAGAGTGACATTTTAAAAGAATAAGAATTGCGCCTTTTGTAGATTTCTTCCAATGTTTGGATATAAACAATAAATTTACCATTTTAAAGAGATTTTAAGGCACGCGAAAATCACGAAACGTTTTCACGAAGAAGAAAGGAGGATTTAAAAGGGTTTAAGATTTCACGAAGATTTAAGATTAATATCTATTTCTAATAAATTGAATAAAATATTTTTAAATGAGAAAATTATTCTTTTGAAATAATTTCAAAATGTTATTAACAATTTTCTATAACGTGCTTTCAGTATGACCCTCAATCTCTAATGACACAAAATTTTTTGGGATCAGGCGGGCTTGGATTTCAAATCATCGGGATCGGGCTATTATAAAAAAGCCCGAATTCATCAGTAGTGCATATGCCATGTATTTAATATACAGTGTATAGATCACGTATTAATTATACAGTATATATGCGGATTACAAAAGGTTTTACCGTATATCTATCGTATCTACCATACTGTTAGAGTATATACGGTATGCAAACTACTTCCTGTGGTATACGGGCTTTAAAATAATTTAAAATATTGTATATTGTTTATTTGAATAACTTTACTACATATACTGTTCACATGCTGGCAGTACATGTACCGGAATTTTACACAAAAGTTTTTTAGAGTGTAGTTGCTATACTACTTGGTATAGTTTTATTTGATGTAATGATATTTGTTCCGGCTAATTCGCAAAACACCTATTTAGCCAGCGCCCCCCCCCCCCAACCCTTGCGCCATTTGAACTCTCTAGTTCTGAACTGAAAAGAAATAATATTTTGTTGATATGTAGATTCTTAGATGTGTTGTGTCGTTCTATGGCACTAATATAGTTTATGTTCTTTTAATGTTATTAAATGTTAGTTTATGCTGTTATAAATTGATTATTTGTAGATTAATACACTGAACCACTAAACAAGATGCTAGATTAATTTGAACATGAATATTTAGATCAATTCTATACGAATAGTATTCTGACTGACTATTATTAACAAATTGTTTTATTATATAACAGTCACAAGCTTTAAAAAAATAATAATAATTTTATTGAAAGACATTTTTATAATAACATAATATGTTATTTTTGGTAATTAGTGAGTAGTGCTAAATAATCTCTAAAAAGTTAAATTGTGTTGTTTTATTTCTTTATTCTTAGTGCAAAACTTAAAAAAGGGTCTATTTAAAGCTAATTACAAAAGAAAAAACTTTATATTTGTATTAAAATAACATAACATGAAAATAAAAAATAATCCTAGTATTAGAATAGAATTCCTCCTGCTATAATACATAGAATGTTATCGAATGCAACGAACGTATTTTATTAAATCAGCAACTTCAATGTTAATATCATCAGCACAAATTTCTGATGTTCTTTATTAGATTAATACAATTTCCATTTTATATGTCTGGTATTACACTAAATCATTAATTATTTGTTGCATGTTGTGAAGCTAACAAATTAATTTATTACGTTGTCGAGAAAGACAAGTTTATTTGAAAATTCAATCCGTTACTATTTAGTAATTAGCATACTGTTCGATAAACTTTCCCATTATGATCCCATTATGATAAATTCATTTAAATTGCTTTTTGCCTCTTTGAGCAAAATAAATTATATTTAAACATAGTTTACAATTAACATGAAAACGCGATAAATTAATTGCGTAAAACAATAAGAACAATGGAGAACTTTAGTATCTATATTGCAACGCAAAAGTACAGAGTGAACCAAAAGTCTTGCCCTGATTATAATAATCCATTACAAATTAACCGTTTGTATAATAATGTAACTTGATATATCATTAGATAGGTTAGTTTCTGTAGTTTTATGTGTGCCATAGATGGCGCGATTGCTCCTTCAAGAGTGACTCAGGCAGCGAGGACTTTATAAGGAAGATATTTTCTCCCGAAATGGCATCGGTTCAAGAGAAAGCTCAATGTGTGTCTTGGTTTCACGAAACGCAATCGCCCATTAATGTTCAGCGAACATTTCTGTGTTGTTATGTATGCAAACCTCCTGATGCAAAATCAATAAACCGATGGTATGACAGGTTTAAAAAACAGGTAGCGTTGCTTCACTTACACTAGGCCTGCCACTTCTGTGCAGATAAGCAACGCTACCTGTTTCTTTAAACCTCTTATACCACCGATATTACCACTCTCATCAAAATCCAAAACTGTCAACAGGAGATATTCCCTACTGAGTCTAATTCTGAAATAATCAGAAGCACAGAGTTTATGATAATTAGTGAAATGTTTCGCCACTGGCAGGCTGGCTGATACGAAAGTAACTAAAATGCTTTTTGGAATAGCTTATGGGCAATCTAAGAAAATGCACCTAATGTAAAAAATCTATTAGAATTTACAATTTAAAACGATTTTTATCTACTTTCGCTAAGCCGGACTAATAATCAGCCGGAATATATCAGTCTGTACCCCGGGCCCCGGAATTCATAACTGAATTAGTTAATCAACCACAGGCATCCCCCGACTTGCGTATTACGCGACATACGTAAATTGGCAGTTACGTAATAAATCTCGAAAAAAAATTATATTTGTGAACATTCATACGCAATTGCAAACTTTTGATATTTATTTTATGAATAAAATATATAGATATAAACAACAGCCGTAATATAGTTTATATATTGGAAAGTTATGTTTTTATTGGTATATACAATCAAATCTATAACAAAACAACTTAATATTTATTGTTAGTTATTCATAGTAGTCATCTAGTTCATAACAATACAGTTTGTGCTTATCAAGAATTATTTTACTTTGTGAGTGCTTTTCATTTGTCTTGCCATCAGAAATTCATGGAGAATAGGTTAAATTAGTCCTCTTTAATTATTTCTTATTTTTATAGTCCTTTGGTGTAGATTCAAAATTGCTATAAATCAACTAATCAACATTAGATTTATAAATCCCGTATTCCATAAGATATTTGAAGAGTGTTAAGTTTGAGCTTTTATTTTTTCATACTTTTATAGTTTATATACGAGTAAATACTGTCGCATGATGTTTTATTTATAAAGCAATACAGTAAATAGTATATATATATGTACCTATACATATATATATGCATGTGTATATATATATATAATAAATATTGTAGTTTCTTACAAAATTATACCTAAGCAAATTACAAATTCGACTTACGTAAAATTCAAGTTACGTAAAACCTTACGGAACACGTTACTTACGTAAGTCGGGGGATGCCAGTATATAACTAGTATTATTATAAAGGGTATGTGTTTTTATTAATTCATTATCGTATTGTATCAATCGGCTATTAATCTGAGCTTCTGAATAACTTAACATGCAATTATATAAAGCATACCATGTCAGTTCTGCTTAAAAGCTAAATTGTAATACTGAATACTAGTATGCTTGCATTACTAAAGTATTTCATGAAACCGTTAAAAATTTGCCTCTGCGGCGGATAAAAAAACACTTTTAAACTTTTCGGTTACTAAGATGAAACAGAAAATATTTTCATTTGAAAACTATCCAAGTAGGTATGTTTTATCTGGATACCTGTAAAATATGACCACGAAACGAATAAAAATTAAAAAAGGCCTTATATATTGTCCAAAATTTTTATCTCACTTTTTTTTGCATATGAATTCGTATTGAGCATATATCCTAAGAAACCGTATTATTCAGATATAGTTCCATAAAATTCATAGATGACACCAGTTCACGGCATGTAGTCCATTAACTCTTAACCTATGACACTAAAATTTCTGTACTTTGGAAAATCACTGCACCTTCGAATGTTATTTTTATTTTCTTAACATAGCATAACATTGTTGTAAATTAGTAAAGTAGAGTACGCTATAAATTATTTATACCAACATAAAATCTAAACTCTAAACCGTCTCTGAAGTTTTTGACGTCAAATGCACTTTCTAAAGTATGAGAATTGAACGTGACTTTTTAACACTGCAACAACTAAATCAATAGTTATGAGAATTTTTTTATTTCTTCAAGGAATCTGTGTAGAATATTAAGGTGCTTTTTTTTATTCCTTTCCAAAAACATATTAAAAAATCTCATCTGATGATGCTAACATCTCTATAAAATCAGCGGTGCTTATGTCAATACTATAAGATAAGAAAGTCAATAATTTTATTTATCCTTTAATCATCGAGTACAAGTTTATTTCTAAAATTCCTTTATTTTTATGCTTTTTTTTATTGAATTATACTTTTTAACAATTAATATATAGTGCAAAAGTTAACCGTTGTGCAATTCAACTTAATGTGTAACTTTTTGCAAAGTAAACAATGCACTAAAGATTATTCTATAAAAAGTAAAGAATAAATAAAATCTTTAGTATTATTTTCGGATATATTCCTCTAAACAGTATTTATTATTGAATATAGCCAAGATCTTTATTAAATCAACGGTATTGATATTAACATTTCCGAAATAAATTTCCAATGCTGGTAATTTCTATAATCTGATTTATAGCTTAAATTCCAATTATTATACTAGCTTACAAATTGCTTTGTTGCATGTAACGAAGTTAACATACTTATTTACTATTTTTATATTAAAAGGAAATTTATTTATAAAATTACTACTATTGAAAGAGTTTTATATCATTTATTATAATATATGATAAAACAGATCATTTGTAATATGAAACGTTTTTTAATATAAATAATTCTAATGTAATGATTCCTTTGTATTTTTTATATTCATTTACACGGTAAAGATTTTTTTAGGTATCAACAAAAGAATTTGAAGTTGCTTATAGAGTTTTAGTGTATTTTATTTATTTATTATTGCTATTTATTTTGTATTTAATATGCAGTTCAATATATTGTCCACAAGATAAATAAATATAAATTTACATCCGTTTATTAAATGTATTTCTTTTTCTTAATTTCTGTTATAAGAGCTTTTGATGATTGATATGCTATTTACAAATTCTTTAATGAAATTAGTTTATTCAACTATCGGTTATTTTGTCAAAAAAAAGGTTATTTCTAAAAGCCTTCACAATCTACCAATAAATAAATATTATTTTTCATAAACCTGAAATGAAATTTATTTTTAATAAACTAATTATATTTATCAAAGTCATGAAAAATGTTTTCGGTATTTTTTTAATGAAATTTAATATTAGTAATTTTTAATAATGGTAATTTTTAATGAAATTTAATATTACTTTTGTCACAAAACTATAAAAAATAGTGAAAACTAAATTAATATATGTATTACCAAATGCTCCTTGAATATAAGCTCATTCCGATGGATTGAATATCTGATACTTTAATTGCGTTTGATTAGCTTAACCCATTTATGCCCAGCGTCCCATTTTTGGGACGTTTCTGATTTTAATATTTTTTTATAATTTTCTTGTTCTTTACAGCATGAAATGTGTATGAAGTAATTATCTATAAATGTCTGTATCTATTACCGAGAGATAGCAGCATAAGATTCATATTTATTTGCTTAAATGAAAGCCTTTTTTCGGTGTTTATATGTTTTTCATTTTTCAAGAATGCGAAATAAAAGGAGAAGTTTATTTGTATTTTTTGTATGATTAAGGATCCAAATAAATAAATCTTAATCTTAGCTCGTAGATTTCTTTGAAATACGTATTTTTTTTAATTGCGAAATTATATGTTCAAGCCTATTTTTTATGTATATTTGTAACGTACAAAATATAGGGCGCTAGGCGCAAATGGGTGCATATTTCTATTAGCCATTTAAGAGACAGTTATTGATGTAAAGTTCTTTTCAAAATTATTTTGAAATAAATTGTTTTTAATCCTCAAATACGATTATTCTTAATTTATTATTAATAATACTTATAATGTTATTAGTCTCTGTAAAGAAATAAATAAAAAAATTTAATAATTCATAAAAATACTAACTATAGTATATAATATACAATTTAAATGTTTAATTTATATAAATTTAGACAAAAATTATAATTATTCATTTTTCCACATATGGATATTCCCATATTTAGTACGTTTACATTTTATCAAATAAATACGAAACTATTTTAGAGTAATTTTTTTTTGGTATTTTTCCAGTTCATTTTGCAACATTTTAAAGGGATTTTACCGACAAATTTCAGAAAACAAAAATTCAAGCATAAATAAATGGGTTAAAATGTACGGACCAGTTGTTATCTAACTTCTCGAATGAACTTAATAGATTCTTTACTCATCCCTATGACGTTTCTAAACGCTCCCAGTATTAAAATCGCTTAAAATCTTACATTCTTATATTAATATGTACTTTTGCTATTTATTTATGATAAATATATTATAACATTATGGCATTATGTATCATGTAGAGTCGTGGAAAAAAAAGGTAAACACCCGCTACTAACTCCGCAACAAACTATCGTAGAAGAAAAATATTGGTACCGAACGATTGGAAATAAAGTCTACTTTTAAATGATGTATATAAAATTTTCTTAGGGGGTCATCTACATATTAAAACGAGCCATAAGTTTGTCTTTTTCTATAGCAGTACACAATTCTGACAGCATAAATGAACTCTACACCTTTCAATTAGCCTAAAAACAAATTTGTATGCAATTCGTTTGATAAGTTTACGAGAAATTAATTATTTTATAACCAACGTATTTCAAGGGCCAAATTGAAGTTCGGTACTAGATTGTTAACCGAGAGAGCCCTTTTCATGATCAAGGCACCTTAAGCAGTCAATGAAGCCTGCTAGATTACAGGACAGCAGAAGAAATTTCAAATATTTAGTCACTTCTCTCATAGATGGCCCCTTAAACAGTCATTTTGCCGTTTTTTAAGCATAATTTGAAAACTACTTGGAAGAAAAATGTGAAATTTTGGATTTCCATAAAGCAGGACTTAATAAATCTAAATCCATCAAAAAAACTGTAGGTTGCAATTCATAAATTTTCGAATATTAATTTCATAATTCATATCATAAAATTATAAAAATTGCAAATTCAACGTATTTATGTTTGGATATATTAGTATTATTGCTACGCAAAAAATTGGCACACACTGAGAAAAATGACGCTTTCAAATCTGAGTAAATCGATGTTTTCATTTTATTTTGAAACTTTTTGTTTCAAATATGAAAACCCAATGCTTTCAATTTTGAAATACCAGCCATACTCAGTTTCAAACAAAATTACTTTTTATTCGTTAAATGGGGTAAATTTCACCAAGGTAGTTCAATTTATTAACATTAATCACTATTTCTTATGATTTCGAATGAAGCGCTCCTGTCAGTAATATTTTATTACATGAAACGTGGCGAACTACATTTTTATTGTGTCCGCGGAAGAACATTTAAAAACCGTCGTAAGGTGAGATCGCAGAAGCGGAAGCGTAGAGGTTTTTTTGTTGTTGTTGTTGCTGCTCTACTCAAGGTTGCAAATGGACGATCACGTTAACGAAAGACTTCGGCAGTGGAATTTGGAAGAATTCGTCGACAATTTTGAAAGTAAGTTCATTCATTTTGTTGTTGTCGAAATTTTTTCCCATATTTTTATTGTTTTCACAATTTCTGTAAGTTGTCTTAAGATTAGGGTTAGCTATACACGATGTTTCACATTCGGCATTTTGATGATTGTAACATTAATGTTTTTGTCTTCATTTGTTCTTTCTGTTATTTTGACTACTAATTTTGATATATAATGCTTTATTTTTCATATAAAAATGATAATTTCAATCGTTAGACTATGAAACCCACGTAATCAACTTAATGTTTATTTGGCGCTTAAATTTTCACTTCGTTTATGAAATCCAATTTTTATTTAGATTCCCCGCCCCCTTCCCTCTTAAAGTTAGTTGCAACATTTGTTAAAAGCAGTAAATGAAACAAACAAGATTTTCCCTTTATGATTTGAAATTCAGTATTCTGTTTTTATATTGATAGCATATTATGAAGTTTAAAATAATGTGCATTACGATTTTTATATAAATACGTTTAATAGAATGAAAATAAGAGAATTTTTTTCTCATATTTAGTTATTCTCCGAAAATAACCGTACCCATAGAGTTTAATCTCACAAATATTCTGTATTCTTTTGTATTTATCTCAGCCAAATAATGAATTATTCTAGTTCTTAATCTTCCTTATTAATGAATTAAAATAAATATTAATGTTATAAATAGAGATGCACCGAATATTCGGTATCTATTCGGTATTCGGCCATGTTACCGAATATTCGGTTTGGCCGATTATCAAGCTATTCGGTATGCCGAATATCGAAGTATTCGGCTAAAAAAACTTTTTAAACATTTTATTAAAAACCGTATACAACTTCTAAGTTTAAGAGTCAACTTAAAAAGATATTCAGAATAATTAGAAACAGAATCATATTTAAATAAAAGAGAATGATTTTACATTATTTATTTGCTGTTTGTTAAGTATTATTTAAGAAAATTAACCAATCACAAGGATTTTCATAGGAATTAATTATGTACAGATGCAAGTTTCTGAATATTTTCCCGTAAATAATCTGTTTCTTTCTAAGATTTTCAGAACAACGTTTACAATCTCTGAAAAGGATTTCCCACTCCAGACACTGATGTAGAATGCATTAAAAAACTTCCTTGCTTAATCAAAGGGAGTAGAACAGTTATTCTTGTTAAGTTGCCACCATATAAAATTTGAATACATTGTATTATTTATTTACTTTTACTTTAGTCTCTTCCTGACCAACAAATAATATATGATCCTGCACAATATTTTCACAATTTCTCTTTGATTTTAAAATGTTTCTTTTAGAATTTAAGAAAATTTTATTCATCTGTTTTAATTCTCAGAAGAAGCCGTGAAATTTAAAATTTTACTAATTAAAAAAGGTTTATAACTATCCTCTTCTTGAATAACTCAAAACAGATTTTTTTCAGCATAAAGTTTACGGTACTTTTCGGTTAGCTGGGCGCCAGTGTTATATATATATATATATATATACATACATACATGTATATATACATTATATATCTATGCATATGTTTTATATATACACACACATAGTATATATGTATATAAATATGTATGTATACATATTTATGTATACATAATACTGCCGGCCAGCTAACCGAAAAGTACCAAGTTTACTTGAAAAAAGCTCTTTATTAAAATAAAAGTTTCTGTTTTAAATATTATCTAAAATTGTTTTAAAATTTAACATTTTAATGGCTATAAACTTTGAAATATAAAAGTATTCGATGAGCCAAATATTCGGTATTCACTTCACATGTAGGCCGAATATTCGGTGCATCCCTAGGCACCAAAAAAAAAAATTGCTGATAAAAAGCTTCGAAATTGATTTGATTCTGTACTGTTGCACATGTTTTCATACGTACTGGAAATTATTAAGTGTATAAATGTATGCATGTTGTTTCTGTAAGATATTTTAATACCATATAACATTTGACTTTAGCATTTGTCATGTATTTAATTTCTTCCTGATTGAATAATATGTAGGGTAGATGTGCCAGTAGTAGACACGCTTTAATGTTTTTGGTTTATAAAAAAAATAACCAATAAACTTTTAGCATTATTTTGTTTTTTCAAAACTCCCTCTTGCATGTTTTATAATCTGGATTATTATTGACACCCTTAATCAAATCAATCATTAAACAGAAAATAATGTTTCAAAGTTTATGCAGTTTTTCAGTGAAAATCTTAATGAAGATTCTATGAGCCGGCTTCATTTAATAAATTTATATATTCTTCAATTTTTTTGAAATATTTGAATATTTTTAATGGAGTAGTAATAGAAAATAGATAAGCTAAAACCTTTTAAAATCTCCAAATGCACAAACACAGCGGTAGAAATGATTAAAAAAAGTCACTGGTCCCAAGGACCAGTAAACATCAGAGTTTACTGGTCCGCAGACATCATCACTGGCCCTCTACATAAAATTATATTAAGTACCTTTAACACTTTGAGTGACCCCCCCCCCCCTCTCCTCCTCCGAGAATATAAACCAAACTTCCTTTCAGTTACCCAAAATTTTCGGCATAATAAATTGTAAAATTATAATTTGCTAAAATTTAAATAAGTAGTACATTAACAAAAACTGAAATTATTAATTATGTATTTTATTTCCGTTTATTTATTTTAACTGGCTAAGTTTTTATGCTTATTGTAATGTTTGGTTGCGGTTTTTGTCAGGGATGGGAAAATTTAAGTTTACCTGTCAGAGAGGGAAAAAAGTTACTTGCTTCATCGGAATGTTAAAAGACATATTGAATAGATTTTTTTTTTTTTTTTAACCGAAATTTTTCTAATTTACCAATGTTTTTGAAGACAAAATAATATTTTGTATTTATCGCTAATGCTGCTTGGGGACAAGCATTAACAAATGTTATTAAATACAAGAATATTGTTTTGAATTTTTGCTTTATGGGCATGCAGTGCTCATACATGCAGTATTTTTTACTTACTGCCACATGCATGCACAATTTTTTTTTATTTTTTTCAGGGTTGTAATTTTAACCGGTCAAAATTGATTTTGACCAGGACACTGGATAAAAGTGGTTTTAACCGTCCAAAATTGGTCAAAAGTGGTCAGAAATGGTCAAAACTGTTAAAAATGGTCTTAATTTTAATAATTATTTTTTCTTTGCAATTAAAAGTAACTTAATAAGTAATAAAAGTAACAGGCAGTTAAAAAAATAATACACTGATAAGTTAAGGAGGCTCATTAGTAAAATATGCTTATGCAATACAATAAGAAAGCTAGATCCATAATTGCCCTATCATTGTTAATAGTGTATCAACAGGGAAAAAAAATCGTTCTTCCTTTCAGCTGTTGATACAGGAGCATCTAAGAAATCTGCCCAGTATTGTTTAAAACTAGCAGCTGATGCTAAAGAAGAGGTAGAAACAGGGTTGGCACGGTTTAAACCAAGTGGTTTTAACCATGGTTTAAACCACGGTTTAAACCAATTGGTTTTTTTGTCAAAAAAACCATTTGGTTTTTTTAGAAAAAGTCTAATATAATATTTTCTCTTGTTTGTAATTTAATTGTTTTAAATTATAGATAGAAGTAATTTCTACTTTTAACACTTCATCTCAGCAGTCAACATGAGACATAATGAGCCTAGGTCATGTTTCTATGCATGTAGAAGGAAAATTAGCATGTGCTGATGAACATATCTGGTACTCTAAAGATTTTCCTTAAAACATGTGAAATTAGAAAAGATAAAATAGATAAATATTATTCAATATTTAGCATAAAATATTTTCATTTAAAAAATGCAGATTATTTACAGCAGTTAATAACAAAATACAATGATCTTTAAGATTTTGGTTAAGGCTGTTCTTAACTGCTCTGCTCAACAAGCGCAAAACGTTTTGACATATTTACAAATTCATTTTTTAACGGAAAGGTATAAAATTGGAAAGCCTGGCCACAGAAGCGATTTGGAATTGAACTGTTTTTTCCATCTTTTGATCAATCGATTACCTATTGAGTTATCAGCAAATTCGATCACGTGACAAACCCGTTTTTCGCCTGCTCTTGAGAGCTTTTTCTCCCTTTGCGAGGAAATTCAGTTCAAAACGCCCACTTTGACTATTTTTTGAAAGATCTATTGAGTTAGCAAAAAAATGGAAAAAACAGCTCAATTACATAGTTTCTGAACAACAACACCAGCTAGTTTCGATCATTTTCGCACAAAAATAAATTAAAACTTATGTCAGGAAGTTGCCTTTTTGGATTTGAGAACAGCCTTGTAAAAGAAAATTTTCTGGATTGGGATTGGGGAAGATTATCCTTAAAGAATTTAAAAGAGTAGCTTAAGATATCAAATTGAACAACACAGCTTGCAAAAATTGAATGCTATTTATAGCATTTCAGTAATACCAATCAATCTTTTCTGTTAGTTGCTGAATCTAATGGCCAAAAATGTTGACTTGGACACTGGGAGTTATCACTCAGAAAACAAAATAACCAGAAGTATTTGGATATTAAAAAAAAATAATAATAATAACAACCACAGAATAATATATTATATTCATGAAATTGCATCAAATGTTTATTGATTGATTATTATATTATTAATCAAAGGATTCTTCATACGATTTGCAAGGTATCAATGTTTCACTGCGTAGAGCAGTTTACTTTGAACATAAGACATAGGTGTTACTAATAATGTTTAAATTAGAAATGATTTCAATTTTCTATATAATTGATTGTAATTATTTAATTTAAATATTTTCTGAAGTTATATTACTTACATAATAGCCAAAAATGTTTATTTTATCAACAGATATGCATCTGTATACAATAGGAAATTATATTTAAAAAAACCCGGTTTAAACCAAAAAAACCTGGTTTAAACCAAATAAACCGGTTTTTTTGGTTTTTTACAAAAAAACCCGGTTTTTTTCCAACCCTGGGTAGAAAACAAGTTTAGTTTGCTTGTAAAGTAAGAAGTTTTGTAAGTGACAATGAAAACAAGATGAAACGCATGAGAGGATTTTCAAAATGCATATAGAGACGAACTGTTTATTTCTTATGGATGTGCTGCACAGAGTCAGATAATATAGACGAACACGAGAACGCTGTTCGCAGAAAATTTTCAAAGTTTGCAGACAGTTCTGATGGTTTCTTTTACAAATTTCTTCATTAAAAAAAATTATCAAGACCCCGGGGGAGAATCAGTGCGAGGCCCGTCGCAGACTCTTGAGAAGGTCTGCAGACTATTTTTCAACTGGAGGAAAAAAAAGTTATCTAGAAATTATTTGCCATGTACCATGGTACAGTATTTTTTAGAAGAAGTGCCGCGGCATATATATTTATAAAACTTAAAAATATTGTAAGTATGGCGCTTATGCCGGAACGGCAGGTACGATGCTTTTTTTTTCTCCTGCTAGGGCCGGTAGCAGAAACAGTGTAGCACTGAAGCAGGTGCTGTAGATTATTTTAGGCTTTGCACATTAATTTAACAGATTAAAAATAAATTTTGTGTTAAAAAGTAAATGTTAAATGTTGATCTCTTTTAAATAAAGTTTATTTGGTTGGAAAGTTTTGCGATTGTTTATGCGCTTGTTTAGCGTTTCTCTGCGATTTGCGGCAATTTTTTTTACATTCGAAAGGGCAATTCAGTTTTAATATCTTAGTAAATATTATCCTCTTTTCAATAAAGAACCCAATTCAGAACCCCCCAGTTGAGTGCATGTAATGTAATGCGAGGGATTGGAAAGAGGACTTTTTCATTTTTGCTGTTAGCAGTGATGTAGGACTCAGGAGGGGCGTGGTGTTTTTTTGCAGAAAATTTTTAAGAAATTATTTGAGTTCGCAGACAGTTTTGCATTTTATCTAAGTCTGGTGCTGCACATTACTTGAATCTTGTAGGACAAGATATTACAAACACAAACAAAGTTAATTCAATAATGAAGCATGTTATTGAAATGAAAAATTGCAGATGAGCATGAAGATAATATTGATAACATTGTTAAAATCATTAACAACGTATACAAAGAAGTAAAACATTTATAAAATCAACTTAAGCCTATTTCCCTTGCTTTAGATAAACTTAAAAAAGAATCTGATGCATGCGACGAATGGTTAAGATTGCTAAAAGAAAAAGATCTTGAAACTTATTCTAAAATGATACAGTCTCGATAAAAGAGCTTGTGTATAAAAAATAATTAAAACATTTGTGTTGTATCTTGGTGTTGTAATTTATGTTATGGCTTTTTTAAATTTGGTATTTGCTGGTGTTATGTTACTTATATTATGACATTTTTAACAAATGTTAACTTTGTTTTTAACATATGCTAGTAAAATATATTTGATTAGTAGTAAATAAATTGAATAGTCAATTTCAGTGGTCAAAATGGTCAAAATTGATTTTGACCAGGACGGTTAAAACCGGTTTAAACCGCTGGTTAAAATCACCATGGTTAAAACCGAGACAACCCTGATTTTTTTACTATTTGCTTTTTACAAATTCCCTTTCCCCTCTCTTTTTTTAGAAATAACGTTTGGAAAATGTTGGTATTTTGTTTTGAAAATATCATTGTTTTTGATTGGACTTAGATCAATTTTAATATTTATATGAATCTCAGAATCATTATCATTACAAAATTTTATACTATTTGCTTTTTACAAATTTCTCTTCCCCCTCCCCCATCTCTCTCGCTCTCTCTTTTTTCATAAAATAACATTTGGAGAACTTTGGTATTTTGTTTGTAAAAGCATGTTAAAAGATAGATTGAATAGATCTTTATTTTTTTATTTTATTTTTTTTTTTTAACCAAAATTTTTCTAATTTACCGATGTTTTTGAAGACAAAATAATATTTTGTATTTATCGCTAATGCTGCTTGGGGACAAGTATTATAACAAATGTTATTAAATACAAGAATATTGTTTTGAATTTTTAATATTATCTGTTAACCTTATATTAATTTTTATAATGAAATTGAATGAGTTTTTGAATATCCCTTGCATATTCTCCCTTGATCGTCTGTCATCTTTTTTGTTATGACCGACATTTTTTTTAGCGATTTTGCAACCCTGACTATTTTCAGCGGTAGAATTGATTTAAAAAAATCACTGATCCCAAGGACCAGTAAACATCAGAGTTTACTGGTCTGCAGACATCGTTACTGGACTGCTACATAAAATTATATAAGTACCTTAACCCTTTGAGTGACACCCCCCACCCCTCTCCTCCGCCGAGAATATAAACCAAACTTCCTTTCAGTTACCCAAAATTTTCGGCATAATAAAATGTAAAATTATAATTTGCTAAAAATTAAATAAATAGTACATAAACAAAAACTGAAATTATTATGTTTTTTATTTCCGTCTATTTATTTTAACTGACTAAGTATTTATGCAAATTTTATGCTTATTGTAATGTTTGGTTGCAGTTTTCTCAGGGATGGGAAAATTTACGTTTACCTGTCAAAGAGGGGGAAAAGTTACTGTTAGTTACTGGTCCTTCGGACCACTAAATTTTTTAAATTAGTGGTCCGATTGAATTTTTAGTGATCTCGGACCAGCGGACCACCAAGGATTTCGAACGCTGAAACACATACAGTACCATGACACAAAAAACTACATACGGCCGTTCCAAGGATTCTTGGATCTCCTTCTTCAGTGCGAGGGGCGCGGGGGTGAATCACAAAAATAGCCAGGGTCTATAACCGAGGGATTCTTTGACCTCATTTTAATCTTTTAATATTTTTTTTTATCACACTGAGAAAGGGGATTCAAGAATACTCTTTGAAACGGCCGTATGTGGTTTTTTGTGTCATGGTATTGTACGTATTTGTGCATTTGAACATTGTAAAAGGTTTTAGCTTATGCATTAAAACTCGCACAAGATGGTTGATTTATAGTAATAGATAACCTATAGTAATAGAAAACTTTAAATTTTATGAATATACTAATGGCCATTTACAAAATTTCATTTATTTTTTAGGTTTATTATCATTTATTTTTTAGGTCCATTACTGGAACACTTAATTAGTCAATTTCCAGTAATGGACACCCCATGTAGACATTGCTAAAAAATGCAATTTCAGTAATGTTCATACAGTATCTGTTATCTTATTAACTTAAACATA
This sequence comes from Maratus speciosus, assembly GCA_963932465.1. NCBI lineage: Eukaryota > Metazoa > Arthropoda > Arachnida > Araneae > Salticidae > Maratus > Maratus speciosus. Next base: position 374,510,649 of record OZ010798.1, on the reverse strand, counting down.
TAAACGGATCATTGTATATACCCTGTATTATAAGATGCAAACATTACACGACACTTTATTGTACAGTAAGTAAATTAGTAGTGATAGGGATGCACCGAATATTCGGTATTCGGACATCTCACCGAATATTGGCGCACCGAATACTGAAAAAAACCTTGCACAACTTCTAATTTTAACTGTCGACTTATAATGATATCCAGAACAATTAAATAAATAGAATTATATTTAAATAAAAAAAATAATAATTTTACATTATTTGCTGTTTGTAAAATTAAAGTTAAGAAAATTAGTAAATTAATGTTTAAAAAAAAAAGATTTTCTTGACCACATTATCTTTATTAAAAGTTTGTTGAAAGATTTTAGGATCGCAAATTTCAGAGACTAATCTAGGATGCCATTTAAAATTTTCCTTGCTGAGTTGCCATCATTTGTATAGATTGTATTATTTATTTTTACTTTAGTCGCTTCCGGACAAATAAAGAGTATATATGACCCTGTGAAGTTTTTCTTCCAATTTTTTTCACAATTTCTCTTTGATTTTAAAATGTTTGTTTCAGAATTTAAGAAAATATTCATTTGCTTTAATTCACAGATGAAGTCATGAAATTTAAAATTTTATTAATTAAAAAAGTTTATAACTATCCTATTCTTAAGTAACTCAAAGTAGATTTTTGTTTCAGTATAAAGTTTACTTATAAAAAGCTCCTGTTTATCCAAATGTTATTTTCTGTATTAAGTATTATGTATTTTTTTAAATTAATATTTTAATGCCTTTGAAATAAAAAATTATTTGTCCAGCCGAATATTCGGTAATTCGGTTCGCCTGTAGGCCAAATATTCGACATTCGGCCAAAATCACTATTCGGTGCATCCCTATAAATTAGCAAAATAAAATAAATAAATAAAAATAAAAACATACAATCACGGGTGATTCTGTTCTAAATTTTTCGAAAATTTAAATCTTCGGTTATGAAAGTTTTAAAATATCGGCCATCCGTCTGAAAATTCAGACATAAAAAAATCCTAAATTTTGACAAATGGGAACCAAAAAAATCCATTTTATCAATACATCATGGGGAAAGTGCGAATTTTGTCAAAGCATTGCAGTGAAAAATGAAAATTCCGTCAAAGGATCACAGGGGAAAACGTGAATTTCGTCAAAGTATCGCGTGGAAAAAACGTGCTTTTCATCAAGAGATCGCTGAAAAAGAACTCAAATTTTGTAAAAGGATCACACAAAAATGCTAATATCATCAAAGGATTACAAAAAAACACTAATTTTGTCAAAGGACTGTATAAAATACCTGAATTTCATCAGAGGATGATGGATAAAAGCCTGAAGTTCATCAAATGATGATGGAAAAAAGCTTGAATTTCATCAATGGATGATGGAAGAAAGCCTGAATTTCATCAAAGTGTGACAAAAAAAAGCCTGAATTTAGTCAAAGGATTGCAAAAAAAATCGAATTTAAGCAAAAGATTGCCGGAGAAAATACGAATTTTATCAAAAAATCGCATGTAAAATGCAAATTTTGTCAAAGAATTGCATATAACATGCGATTTTCGTCAATGGATCGCATAATTAGCCCCAGAGTAGGATCCCCCGCCCTCTATTGTAACCATTGAGATAATTTGCTGTGAATTTCAAAAGATTTATTTTTACTCAGAATCACCCCTGCATACAAGTTACAGTTTACCTAGATCTCTCAAGGTTAACATCAGTTTTGCACAAGTTAGCAATTCATAAAGGTAGGATGCTTTTTAAGTTCCTAACATTTTGAAAATGCTTTGAAATTCAGGAGATTTGGTTTATCCTTACATGTAGTGTGACAATCATAATGAAAAGCTTAAAATTTTTGCTTTATCTTTTTATTGTCATAGCTATTAATATAATTGTATTTAATATTATAATTCCATCTCTTATTGTATATTAATTTTTTTATAGATTGATTCTGAATTCAAATTAATTTTTGATGAAAGGAAAGGCGACAGCTTTTGTTCAGAATTTGGAATAGTTTCAAATTCCATTATCTTACAAGGTAGGCATTGCGGAAGGTCCGCAGCTAAGGAATTTGCAAATTGGCTTGAATTAGATATGAGTACAGCTGAACCCTGCAATGAAAGTATGCAGTAAATATTTATGTGCATGTATAGTAAATTTCTAAATGTATATTCTATAGTAAATTCATTACTTTTACTAAAATAAATTTAACTGTTCTATTAACATTTTTGACAGGGTGTTTTTGTGAAATTTTGCGATTTTTTGTCCCCTAATACTTGTGAAAATAAAAGTAGCATAATAAAAAAATGATCCTTTTTTTTTGGGGGGGGGGAGGGGGTGCATTTTCTACCTACAGACTCATTTACATTTCTATATATGAATCTTCCACAAAAAGTATGAATGTCTTGTTCAACATACACAGTTGAAAATTTAAATACATGTGAAAGGGCCGTTTTAATAGAATAGAAAATAAAGCAAATTTTATGATGTTGTCCTTGTGTAAAAAATACAATTCTGTGAATGGTTCTTTTTGTGAAATATAATTCTGTGAAGGATTCATTTTAGGAAATGGAATTCTGTGAAGGGTCCTAAAATCAGGGGTGGCAAAAAACTGTTTTGTAAAAAACCCAGATTTATATATAATTTGCTATTGCATACAACTACATATCTGTTGATAAAATAAACATTGTTGGATATTGTATCTATAAGAAATATAACTTCACTTGAAAATATTAAAAGTAAATAGTAGTCAATTAAGTAGAAAATTGAAATAAATTTCTAATTTAAACATTATCTATTAGTAACGCTATGTTGTATATTCAAAGAGTAAACTGTTCTACATAGTGAAACATTGATACCTTGAAAATCGCATGAAGAATTTTTTGATTAATAATATAATAATCCATAAATATTTGATGCCTTTTCATGAAAATATAATGTTCTGTAGTTATTATTATTTGTTTTAAATATACAAATACTTCTGGTTATTTTGTTTTCTGATGATACTCCAAGTGTCCAAGTTAAAAAATTTTACCGTTAGATTCAGCAAGTAACAAAAAAGATTGGTTGGCATTATTGAAATACTGTAACTAGCACTCAATTTTTGCAATCTGTATTATTCAACTTCATATCTTAAGTTAGTTTTTAAAATTCTTTAAGAATAATCTCCCCCAATCAAGAAAATGTTCTTTCACAACTTGACAAAATCTTAAAGATCATTGTATTTTGTTATTAACAGCTCTTAATAATCTGCGTTTTTTAAATGAAAATATTTTATGCTAAATATTGAAAATTATTTATCTATTTTATCTTTTCTAATTTTGTATGTTTTAAGATACTAGGGGGCTCTGCCCCCTATGAGCTACGCCCGGCAACCCCCCCTTCCCAAATTTTGGTAAAATGCCCCTCAAAAAAGGTTTTTATTAAAAAAATTGTTTTAGGGAAAAAGTATCTAGAAATTCAGAAAGTAGACAAAATTTGCAACAAATTAGATATATGACATTATGACTTAGGATGAAGGGGAAGGGGGGATCTGCCTCGGAACATACGCGCGGTGTTGCGTGGACTATGTTGTGCAATTCCACTTAACCACTCACACGTTTACATTTGCCCTCCCATCTCCCCTCCGAACTTTCTCTAAAAGGTTTACTTAAAAATAAGTTTTTTGGGTTGTTGAATCCGAATTTTTAACTTCCACCCCAAATCCCCCCCCCCCCCCCCAAATAGTTGTTTTTAACTTAAATTTCTTATTGTTTTAGGTGAAAAGCATAACGAAATTCAGAAACTAGACAAAATTTGCAACAAAAAGGATATATGACATTATGACGTAGGATGAACGGGGAGAAGGAGTGCTGCATCTGAACATGCACTGCGGCGCTACATGCACTAAGTTATTACGTCCAGGCAATAGGGATTTTACCTGGCAAAATTAATACTAGTTATGGATTTCGACTCAACTTATGGTTTTTGGGTCGCTGAATCCGAATTTGTAACTTTCCACCAAAATTTCACCCGGCAACCCCCCAAAAAATTGTTTTTTTTTGAAAAAATTTGGTTTTTGAGAAAAGCGCGCGGGGAATGTTCCGAGGCAGCCCCCTCTCTCCCTGTTTATCCTACGTCATAATGTCATATATCCTATTTGTTGCAAATTTTGTCTAGTTTCTGAATTTCGTAATGCTTTTCCACTAAAAAAATAAGAAATTAAAGTTAAAAACAACTATTTTGGGGGGTTTTCGGTGGGGGATTTTGGGGGTAAGTTAAAAATTCGGATTCAGCGACCCAACAAACTTAAAGTAAACCTTATAGAGAAAGTTCGTAGGGGACATGGGAGGGCGAATGTAAACGTGTGAGTGGTTAAGTGGAATTGTGCAACTTAGTCCACGCAGCACCGCGGCGCATGTTCCGAGGTAGATCCCCCCTTCCCCTTCATCCTAAGTCATAATGTCATATATCTAATTTGTTGCAAATTTTGTCTACTTTCTGAATTTCTAGATACTTTTTCCCTAAAACAATAAAAAAATTGATTTTTTAATAAACTTTTTTGGGGGGCTTTTTACCAAAATTTGGGGGTGTTGCCGGGGGAAATTTTGGTGGGTAGTTACAAATTCGGATTCAGCGACCCAAAAAACATAAGTAAGCCTATTTCCAGAACTACCATTAGTTTTGCTAGGTAAAATTCCCTATTGCCTGGACTATTATCTATTTTATCTTTTCTAATTTTGTATGTTTTAAGATAAACTTTTAGAGTACCAGACAAGACATGTTCATCAGCACATGCTATTTTTCCTTTCACATGCATGGAAACATGATCTAGACTCGTTATGTCTCATGTTGTCTGCTGAAATGAAGTGTTAAAAGTAGAAATTACTTCTATTAATAATTAAAAGCACTTAAATTACAAAAAAGAAAAAATGTTATATTAAATTTGTTCTAAAAATACCAAATGATTTTTTTGACCAAAAAAAAAAAAAAAAAAAAAAAAAAAAAAAGAAAGAAACGGTTTCAACCGTGCCAACCCCTCCTAAAATGAACCATTTTTTTTCTTATTGACCCATATCTTATTCTAATGAAACAAAGTTTTGCTCTGTGCGCTATGACTAGAAAAAAATTACGAACTGTACATCAAGGCTGAAAATTTGAGTGAGGGTAGTCCAAGGCTCATGGGTGCAAGTCTTCCGTGGGCTGTCACCAGGACATGACATATTTGTCTTTTAAAAATTCCCTAGAGCAGTATCAAGATGAATTTTTTTTAATATTACGTATTTGCACACATTCTTAAATTTTATATACTTTAGCCTTTCAACTTCAGCTGGGGGAAAGGGGGAATCAAAAATATTTTCAGTCCTGGCACATTTTGTAACTTGGAACCATGCCAAGACCTTTTCTGATGCACCAGAGAATTTTCAATTTTTTGTTAATTAGTCAAGATATTAATTAAAAATGATAATGAACTCTCATCAAAACCTCATCTCTTATTCTGCGTCAACCAGTAATGCATGCCTAGTATCAGATTGTGCATTAGGATGAAAGGAAGATCCAAACATGCATTTTACTTTGTGTTTTTTCACAGTTTTGTACGGATGGAGCTGATGTGAAAAAAAAACACACATTTCTTTATCAACTAGATATCAGTATTTTTGTTTTCGAATTTTTGTTATGGGATCTATAACTCTCATATTTATATTATAACTACAGAATATCTTAAACAATTCAGACAAGAACTAGTGAAATAAACCAAGTGAAAAAATGTCTTCTTAAAAGTAGTTTTATCACTAAAAATAAATATTTTTTCAAGAATTTTTTCATTTAAAAATATAAATTCAGACAAAATAGAGTCAAATATATAAAATCATAATTTTGAGGTTTATTTAATGTTATCATATGCCTGGGCAATGGCAGTTCAGCTAGTAGGTGTTATTTTTAAGATTATGATTTCAGAGAAATCTAAAGTTTGGTATTTACAAAGTTTTTTCCTCTTTCAGAAATTTTTTGTGCATTAATTTTACTCCCAATGTTACTTTACCAAGGAGTATTTAGAAAATCTGGTTCCAAAAATTCTAAGCACATAATAATAAAACCCACTGGGACCCAGTCTCTTGATCATTTCATCCAATTTCTGTCTGTATGTATCCTTCTATTGTATAATTTACATAATCACATAGCCAGAGAGATGGCTGAAGCACCCCCGAAAGTTTAAAAAATCTTTCTCTAATTATGATAGATATAATGATGATAGATCTCTATTGATAATAAAATATCCGCTGGTAACTAATTTTTAATTCTGTCTTGCACCACTTTCTCAAACCAAAATATTTTCACATATACACTACCTGACATTGAAAATGCAACACCAGGAAAGAGTGGCCAGAAAATGATGAAACTCGACAAACAGAGAGAGACAGCAACGGACAGTAGTTGAATTGAACAATATTTCGAAAATATAGCCATAATACAAAGCGAGAATAGCATCAGCTCAGTAGGATGTAGGACCACCGTAACGATACACGAAACAACACGTCTAGGTACAGAGTCAATGAGAGTACTACAATGGTTCTGGTCGATATGGGAACATTCAGGGTGTCTTGAACACACTGCAAAGTGGAGGTAGAGGTGGCTTGCGGGTTCACTACTGCTTTTCGGGGGAAGCGTCTATCCACATGTGCTGACGTCACTCTGGCTGCACTAGCACCCTTCAAACTTTCCACATTTCCTCGTTCCAACCACCTTCGCCACAGCGGTGCACTGTGGATGCATACAGATGTGTCTCAGCTGCGAATATGACATATGGACCAATCTGTCCGTCTCAGTCCAATCACCATGCCCTTCGTAAAATCGTCTGTCTGCTGTAAATGTCTCCGTTGACAGTGGCCTGGCATTCTCTGCTATTACACGCGTCCTGGGAGACAAGAACAAAATTTCTACGATGCTTTCCCTAGCAGAAGTAAAGCTACGAATACTGCCCATTTTGCAGGTTCCTTCCGTTATATCTTATTCAACATGCACTGGAGAGCTGCGCATTTCATATCGTTTAAATAACTCTATCACATGCATCTATCCTGAAATTTGAATAAATATCTGTCCTCTCCTACTTCTTGGTGTTGCATGTTCAATGTCACATAGTGTACTTTGACAATGTGTGCAAGTGAAATGTACTAAAAAGTTTTATCTTTTAAAATAGTGATACGAATAGAATATAAAAATAGTCACCAGTACGTTTTCTGTCTTTTTGATCATAAAATAAAATTTCACTTAAAAAAAAAAAAAAATAGAATTTTTGACATGGGTATCAAGTATACTATAAGGAGGAATACACCTTAGTTTAAGCCTTGTTTATTTTTTTATTCACACTTTAAAGTGTGCAAATTATTGCTATCATATCAGAAAAAATTCCAAGATTGAGCCCCCTCCGAAGGAAAATCCTGGTTATGGGTCTGCCAATAACTCTTGTGATTGTTGATTTACATTAAAATATTAGTTGTATTATTATAAATATCAAGTATTGTATTTTTGTGAGGTTTATATGATAACAACAGTAGGATAATTATCACGTTTTTGTTTTTAAAACTATTCAATTAAAAAAATATTTTGTAATGAATTCTAAAATTACTACATAAATGTTACCCCACAAAAATGTAACACTTCTCATTATTTATTTATTTTTGAATTTAGTTTGTAAGTGCTGATAATTCTGTATTTACATCCAAATCTTGTGAAAGATATATGCTATTGGATTATTGCAGCAAGATTGCTATTGAAAATTAAGTGTGTAGTATTTATGCATGGGATACAGTACTTACAGGAGCTCACAAAAAGAGTTCATTACACGACACAAAGTTCTTACAATCTGTATATATTTCTGAAGTGCCCTAAATCATGCTGCTTTTGTAAATTGTTCACAGGGTGACAACAATCAAGAAATTATTGCACTTATTTTTAAAATGTTTTTCTTTTGTTTATAGGTAGTGCCAAGGCATCGAAAAGTTTATGAAAGAAGACAGACTATTGGGTGGAGACTGTAAACAACCGCTTGTATTAGCTATTGGGAAGTTAAACCCTGTACAAACATTAATTTTTGAAAACCATTGTATAAAAACAAGTAGTATGTTAAAAGCAGTTGATTTATGCTTTAAGATAACATATTTTAAACTTGGAATTTTCTCCTTACTGTAGTAATGTATGGAATTTTCTAAATGTCTGTTTTTATAAATGTGATGCACAAAATGAAATGGCATCTTGTATCAGAGAACTGAAAGAACGGATTTTTTTAAGTGTGTAAATATCATATTTTTACTTTGCATTGTACCAGTATGAAACTTTTCATCCTAGTTATCCTTTTTTTATTATTATAGATATCAACTGAATGTCATAATATTTTAATCTAATGTAAATTTTATTTCATTTGAGATAGTCATTTGTTTGGGGCTGGTGTAGGAAAGCCTTTCATCTCCTTACTGTAGTAATGTATGAAACTTTCTCAATGCCTGTTTTATACTAAATGTGATGCACAAAAAACAAAATGAAGTGACATCCTATATCAGTGAACTAAAAAGGACTATTAATATAATATTTTAATCTTAATGTAAATTGTCATTTGAGAAATAAATATTCTCATAGGGAGTTGGGAGAGGGACTTTAATATTTCTGCACTTGTTTTTAGACTGAATTAAAAGAACATTTAAATTCTGTTTTTTTCTTATATTTTATCAGCTACAATTTGTATTTAAAAATTTGCAGCCATGTTTTGCTCACTTTGCAAAAAAAAATTTCAAAATCCACATGATCTTTGCCGTCACATTCGAAATTATCATAAGACATGTATACTTAAGCGGTATGTGTGTTATGATGAAAGCTGTAGACAAGCATTTATGAAGTTGTTTAACTATGAGAGACATCTGAAAAGATTTCATGCTAGTGACGTAGAAATAGACATTTCAGAAAGTCGTAATTTTTCAAATCAGCCGATAAATAGTAAAGATGGTGATTTGTCTTCTGATGATTTACCCTCAAATTGATATTTTCAAATCAATTTTTTGGGTGATTCAGAAATATGTAAACATGAACAATTTCAAAAGGATATTTTGCAATATTGCAGTGAAACATGTAGCAAAAGCAGTGTACTACTGTTCTAGTATTATCTCATCTATCAATAGTACTTCATCTTTTCTGTACAATACTGTAAATTATTTAAAATCAGAAACAGTGAATTTTTTAACTGAAAATGGAATGAAATGTGAAAAAAACACAAAATCACTGATGGCAACATTTGATTTTGCTGCTTCTTCATTGTCTACATTTTATTCAAAACATAAAATAGTCAATGCCATTAAAGCAAGTGGTTGCTATGTTGAGCCAAAGGAGATTGCTTTAGGTACATGATATGAACAAAAGTTTATAGATGGCTACCTCACCAAATTCTTAAAAATGACACATGCCAATACATAAGTATAGTAGACACAATGAAAAAAATTATTTCTATTGATGGATTTTTGCATATTTTCAAAACATACAAACAAAACAAAAGTCTTAGAAATGCAACCCTTTGTAGTATCCAAGATGGATTTTATTATTATTCCAATGCAATTTTAAGCTCTGTGGATACAATAGTAATCGAGTTGTATATAGATGATGTGGAGCTTACAAAATCCATTGGGGTCACATACCGGTGTACATAAATTGGGATTCGTATATTTTAAAATTAAAGATTTGCCTGTGCACCTTCAATCTTTGTTAGATTCAATATTTATAACTAACATACACTATTCTCTTGATGTCGAAAAATATGGTTATCGGACAATACTAGATAGACTTGTTCATGATTTGAAAAAGCTTTCAGATGAAGGTATAGAATTTCAGGGAAATATATACAAAGTTGTAATTTGGCAAGTGGTAGGTGATAATTTAGGGTTGAATAAACTGCTGGGGTTTGTTGAGAGCTTTACTGCTATTTTTTGTTGTAGATTTTGTCTAGCAAAAAAATATATTTTGTATAAAAATATAAAGGAAGATATTAGTTTACTACGTAATAAAACTGAGCATGACATGCATGTTAATAAAGTGTCTTCTGGTGACATAACAGTATCAGAATGTGGTGTTAAAACTCCTTGCTGCCTAAATGATTTAAGTTATTGGCATGTGACAAATAATTTGATTGTAGATGTAATGCACGATCTTTTTGAAGGTTGGTGTGCTAGTGAAACCTTCTTAATAGTACATCAGTTTGTTTTTAAAGCCAAAATTTTCACTTAGTCTTTTAAATGATAGGATAATAAATTTTAATTATGGTAAATATGAATCAAGTTCTAAACCAGTGTCAATAAACAGAGAAAAACTTTTAAATCTTGATGGTTCTAATGGGCAAAGTGCATCTCAAATGTGGACCTTGATTCGAAACATACCCTTATTAATTGGTGACAAAATTTCTGAAGATAACGAATTTTGGCAGTTATTTAATCTTATGTTGAAATTAATTGATACTATTATGGCTCCAGACATTACCTGAAACTTTTAAATTAGCAGAAAATATAGCAGATCATCACAAACTTTTTTTAGAGCTTTTTCCAGATAAACATTTATCACCAAAAATGCATTTTGCAGTACACTATCCTAGGATCATAAGGCAGCTAGGGCCTCCAGTTATGTATTGGAGCATGCGATATGTAAGCAAACATTATCCTTCAAAAAGATGTGCATCAGCTAGCAAAAATTTTGTAAATGTTGCTAAAACAGTAGCCATACGCCATCAGTTATAAATTGCACATACTTTACATGAGAAATATTTTAAATGCAATGCAATATCAAATGTGTTGGAAACAACATATGGAAAAATGCATAGTTAAAAGGAACATAATTTGAAACTTGAAGTAAACGGTTTGAGTGACAATTCGGAAGTAATGCAGTGTAATGGTTTTCGTTATAATGGCACAACATATTAAAAAAATATGGTTGTGTTTGTTTCTTGCATTGATGAGTTACCTATTTTTGGTAAAATAAAAAAAAAATGTTTGTCCTTAATAATAATGCATTTTTAATTTGTGATTTGTTTGAGTTTTTAGGTTTTGACAGCCATTTTCACTGATATGTTGTAAGTTCTACTGGTGCTGTTAATCTAATAAACATAAAAGATTTATTTAACTATGTTCCATTGCATATAAGAAACTCATATGATTTAAATGACAAATCAGTGTATGTTACACTGCGGTATAATCCATGCTGTACAAATGAAAAATTTGAAATAATTTAAAAGATTGCTTGTTTTTTAAATAAATTTATATTTAGTTTTCTTTTGTTTTGTTCTTTTTGTTAAAATTATGAATATCAGGAAACTATTGTTGTAAATCTTCAGTATTTAATTGAAATAGTTTTATGGATCAGTGGTGAGGTAAAATTTAGTACTAATTGTTTTCTTTATATTTGTAGTACAGTCAGTTTTATGTTTCTAGTTGGCCAAAAATTTGTTAATTTGTATGGGGTTGTATCATATGTTTTGTGGTAAGGGATTTTTTATATTGTACAATACAAAGCAGCAGTAAAACACCTATTTTAATAGCTGATTGGCTTTCATTATTTTTCATAATTTGAAATAATAACCATAGAATGTATTGTCCAAAGTTGTTAAATTTGGCAAAAAAATCTAACTTAAACTGTTGTGTAATTAAAATATAACATTTAAAAGGAAAATTTTGAAAAGACTTTTGCATTTTATGTAAATATTATTATGGTTGCATCCAGCTGTTTTTTCTATGGGCAGCAAACTCTAATCTTGTCCATTTTATTTATCTATTTGCCATACTTCATATACTTTTCTTAATGTCTCTGCTTTCACAGTCTTTTCTCAACTCTCTTGCATCAATGCACTTTTTTAGGTAAAGGAATCAACAAAGAAAGTTTTACATTGTTGAAAGGTTCAACAATAGCAATAACATTATAATAAAATTCCAGCATCTTTTCGTTTCAATGACCATCTTGGTCTATTTGAAAATTTTCTGGTTTAGACATAAATTTTGACACCATTTCAAATCCCAAAAGCGTTCTTTCCGGTTTGGAAATAGAAACATGTGATGTTTTACCATACCTAATAATGTATCTGATATTATACCTGTCCAGATAATGCTGAATGTGTCTGCTCTTTTACTGCAAATACATCTGCATAGATGCCAATATCTCCGGAAATTCCGGAGTTTCTCCGGAAATGTAGGATAAAATACGGAAGTACGGTAATAAGGTAGAAAATACGGAAATTTGAGACAAAAAAATCGCGAATTTCTTCGATCGATCGCGGCAAAAAATCACTAATTTCGTCAATCGGTCGTTGAAGTATATCGCGAAAATCGTCTATTAATCGATAAAACCGCCAATTTCTACAATCGCTCGCGGCAGAAAATCTCAAATTTCTCCAACCGATCGTTGAAAAAAGTTGCAAATTTTGTCAATCAGTCGTTGCAAATAATCGTGAAATTCATCCATAGGTCGTTGATAAAAATGCAGCCGCGGCAAAATATCGCGAATTGCGTTAATCAGTTGGGGGGAAATATCCTGAAATCCGGTAATCGGCCAATGATAAAAATCGCGGATTTCGTCAGTCACTTGCTGCGCTGCAAAAAAAATCTCGAATTCCGTTAGTCATTCGCGGTAAAGAATTGCTGTTTTCGTCAATGAGTCACGGCAAAAAATCGCTGTTTTCGTCAGTCAGTCGCGGCAAAAAAATCGCTGTTTCCGTCAGTCAGTCGCGGCAAAAAAATCGCTGTTTCCGTCAGTCAGTCGCGGCAAAAAAATCGCTGTTTTCGTCAGTGAGTCGCGGCAAAAAATCGCTGTTTTCGTCAGTGAGTCGCGGCAAAAGATCGCTGTTTTCGTCAGTGAGTCGCGGCAAAAAATCTGTTTTCGTCAGTGAGTCGCGGCAAAAAATCGCTGTTTTCGTCAGTGAGTCGCGGCAAAAAATCGCTGTTTTCGTCAGTGAGTCGCGGCAAAAAATCTGTTTTCGTCAGTGAGTCGCGGCAAAGAATCTCTGTTTTCGTCAGTGAGTCGCGGCAAAAAATCTGTTCTTCAGTGAGTCGCGGCAAAAAATCGCTGTTTTCGTCAGTGAGTCGCGGCAAAAGATCGCTGTTTTCGTCAGTGAGTCGCGGCAAAAAATCTGTTTTCGTCAGTGAGTCGCGGCAAAAAATCGCTGTTTTCGTCAGTGAGTCGCGGCAAAAAATCGCTGTTTTCGTCAGTGAGTCGCGGCAAAAAATCGCTGTTTTCGTCAGTGAGTCGCGGCAAAAAATCTGTTTTCGTCAGTGAGTCGCGGCAAAGAATCTCTGTTTTCGTCAGTGAGTCGCGGCAAAAAATCTGTTCTTCAGTGAGTCGCGGCAAAAAATCGCTGTTTTCGTCAGTGAGTCGCGGCAAAAAATTGCGATTTTCGTTCGTCAGTCGCGGCAAAACATTGCGATTTTCTTCCATCAATCGCGGCAAAACATCGCAGTTTTCGTCGTTCAGTCGCGACAAAACAACGCGATTTTCGTCTGCAAGTTGCGGCAAAACATCGCGTTTTTCGTCCTCATGTCGCGGCAAAACATCGCGATTTTCGTCCTCATGTCGCGGCAAAACATCGCGATTTTCGTCCTCATGTCGCGGCAAAACATTCGCGATTTTCGTCAATCAATCTCGGTGGAAAATCGCGAATTTTGTTAATTGGTCGCGGGATTTCACTCACATCAATCACGGATATTTTGCTCCGTAGAGATAAAAAAAAATTCCAAAATTTATTATAAAAAATTATTAATACATTAAAAGTAAATTAAGTAACCTTTATTTAAATTATGTTTGTGTTGATAAATGCAAAAGCTGCAAGAGGACTGAAAATATTTGTAAAAAATATAGCTCGTAAAAAACTTTGTGCAACTCCTGAAATGACTCCTGAAACCTGAACATTTTACTCCTGAAGAGTGTCCAAAACTCCTGAAATTTAACTGGTTTACTCCTGATACAGTCTTTACAATGTTGGCGTCTATGCATCTGAACCACTTCCTTCACTTAGGTGTTCTGCTTATCTCTCTACGTATAACTTTATAAAAAAGATTTATATTAAGGAGATTAGGTTAAGAAGTTAGCAGGCATTTATCTAAAACTAATTGAAGGGGATCCAGCTATATATTAGGTAAATACAAAGTTTTGGCAGCTTTGTAACAGTTTCGTATTCAAAAGTATGATTGTATGGCAATGTGCATGTATATTTGTCTGAATTTTTACCTGCATCTGTGTTTTAATAGGTTATTATTGAACAAAAGATCCATATAAAAAAGGACTAGCTGGCTTCGCTGGCTAGTGGGGCCCCAGAACCTCTAGCGAAAAACTAACCTCAAACCAAACAAAACTGTCTCGTCTCCCTGCTGTGGTAAGCCCCTCATTACATAAAAAAATTTCCTAAAATCTGACCTGGGGCCGAATGAATCTCTGACTCGTTTCCCTTTTGCCGATGGAACCATATTTAATCATAAATTGTTTATGATAATTAACGGTTTTAATTTCCACACGAGTTTATGCATATATAATCATATTACATTGCCTGTAAGCCAGATTTTTATGTTGATGGATCTCCCTCCCAACTCCAAAGTCAAGTTTAATGTTTTTTTAATTAAGATTCTTTAATTTACTTTCAAAATTTTGAATGTTATCTTGCAACTTTTATCTCCTGAAACAATTTAGTAGCTTTTTGCTAGAATCCACATTAGTCAGAGATAATGGTAGCATATGAGACTAATACAAAACTACTCTGCAATAAATTGTTTACTTTTTATGTTTATCATTTTATTTAAACTTGAATTGTTATTCAGCCTCAAACTTTCAATCACTATTCCCACTCTTCTTGAGGGCTGATATATCTCTCACCGGGATGAATGTATCTTCTTTCCCTCATTTCTGGCTTATGTGCTTCTCTCTCTAGTGGACATACAGTACCGCCTTCCGTTCCACTGTAATTTTGGAAATACAGTAAATGAAACCGAACATTACGGATTGGACGGAAGGTGGTACTGCATGCTTACCGGACAGATATGCCCACAAACGAGAAAGGGGGGAAAGCAGACATACGCCACGCCTGCAAGGAATATAACAGCCCCCAAGAAGACAGGGAATAGCCATCGAAAGCACCTGACTGAATAAGAACAAAAGTAAAAAATCAAATAATAATAGATTTGAATTTGACCTGTAATGAATAAATGTCATAACAAATAATTTGGTTTCAATACTTTCTGCTATATTTTGAGTTTTGTAGTATTTAAAGCACTTGGCAATTTTGTACTAACTGTTTTACATATATATAGAGAGAGAGATTAAGTTTCTATTTTTGTACTGATGCTTTGTGTTTTATCGATTGTAAAAATACTTGTTAGATTTAAAATAAACAATTTTGATATTACTTTAGTTTTATTTTTATGTTTATTAATTATAATGGGCATAATGAGTTTCTAGTAACTTTAAGGTATAGCAGAAGAACGTGTAGTAATCTTTTTGAAAAAAGAAAGGCTCTTTTCATGTATAAAAGTTAGAGCCTCGTGTAATTTTAAGTTTACAATTGAGTGATTTTTAAGCAAATATCATAAACTGCTCAATTAGAAAATTTATAAAAAATATGTATAGTCAGTAGCAGAAGCTTTGCTTAAAAATTATTTAAGACTGTTCTCAAATCCAAAGGGCCAACTTTCTGACATAAGTTTTAATTCATTTTTGTTCGCAAACGCATGAAACTAGCAGGTGTTGTTATTCAGAAACTATGTGATCAAACTGTTTTTTTCCGTTTTCTTGTAAACGCAATAGATCTTTCAGAAAATACTGTCAAAGTTGACATTTAGAACTGAACTTCCGAACGAAAGAAGAAAATCCAGTCAGTAAAAGTGAGAAAAATGCCGTATCACGTGATCAAAATCTCTTATAACTCAATAGGTAACTGGTTGATCAAAAAATGGAAAACACAGTTCGATTCCAAATCGCTTCCATGGTGAGGCTTTCCAATTTTATATCTTTCCGTTAAAAAATGAATTTGTAAATGCGTCAAAACGTTTTGTGCTCGTTGAGCAGAGCAGTTGAGAATAGCCTTAACTTCCCATTGCTTTTAGCTGTGACTATTTATTAAAAAAACACAGAAGCAATAAACAAGAATTGGCTTTGGCACATACCATAAAAATGTTTGAAATCAAACATATTACAAAAGAAAGCAATGATTTCATAGTACAGTAGACTCATTCAAATTCGCACATAATCGCAGATGTACACAATAAAACTTTTTCAGATGGAGGGTCAAAATGACAAAAAATTTTAGTTTTATATCATTCCGTATGTATTTTAATATGTAATTCTCGATATGACTGAACTCATGGTTTTTCATGAAGGAAGCATAAATTTATTTCTGAAAAAAAAAATCAAGATTTTGCTTATATCAATGGTAATCACAATCTTTTTAGCAAATATGTTTATGTAATAATCGAGCTTTTCTGTTATTAAGTCTGGCTAAACCTGAAGCAAAACTTCCTTTTTTCATGATTTTGATATAAATTAATTGGGTACCTTTAAGAGGAAAGTTTCTTTGAATAATTCAAGGAAAATGTACCTCATCTTGATTATGGATATTTAATTGTACATCATTTACTTGACCTTTACTTTTAATAATTTAATCATTTTAAAAATTATCTTGATTTTTATTATTTTAGTTTATTACTTTGCTTAATTATTTTACTATATTGCAAGCATTCATTATAATTTTGATTGCATTATTACATTCAAATTACATTTTAAAAAAAGTAAACAAATCAATGACCAGAAATCCACACAACCTCTGGTGCCAAGCTGTGCGGACTTGAGAGAGTCTACTGTATTTGGTTTCTTTTTTTTTCAGTTTAGTAATTTAGAAGTGTCAATTCAAAAGGATTGATGATTGTATTTGAGGAAATATTCACTTTGAATTTTTCTGACAAGTTATAATAATGGGTGCTGGTCCATTTTCAGTCAATATATGTAAAATGCAGAAGTGCATTTTCAAATTAATCTCTAGGGTGAAAGTGATATTAAAGACAATTATGATATAATTTAATGAGGACATTTTTTCTGAAATATAAAATTTTGAACATGTTACATGAAATCATTAGCGGATTTGGATAAATCCTACATTATATGAAAGACTGTCAAAATGAATAGACTGCAAGGACAGTGATGTGAATGGACTCTTTGAATGTCCCAGGGACCCAACCATTTTTTAAATGTGGGTGTAATTTCAAATAAAAACTAAATATTTATTTATATAAATATAATAAACATTTCTAAAATTAAGATTCAGACTTCTTTGACTTCAGGACTTCTTTGAAACTTAAATGATTTGAATTTACAACTGGTTTTTAAATTATTTTTCAAAAGCATTTTTGTTATGCAAATCAGTCATATACAAAAAAAAAAAAAAAAAAAAAATTCAACATTAGATTTTAGAAATCTGCAAAATAAATATATTTTAATAAAAATTTTCAGAGCATATTTTTTTTTTTTGGAGAAAAAAGATGAGATTGCTCTTATGAAAACTTTTAAAATTAACACATCCCGTCAGATGCGTTTTTGTGTTCTGTTTGTGCTCCATCATCAACTTATAAGTGTTTGATTTAGTGTAGTGTATTTCTGACATCTGCACTGATGAAGTAAACCACAAATGAAAGAAACCATAGTACTAAAGATTTACATAATTGATAAAACTCATTACTAAATTATTCTTGCTGGACCAATAAAACTGTATCACACATCACATTTTTTTCAACTTTCACATATAAACTGATGGACGACCAATGTGTATGCTGAGGTATAGAGAAATTGCTAATTTTCTAAACAACTTGCTATAGAAAAACTGGCGCTTTTATTAAAACAAGCATGCATTTGAAGCTTTATGTACAGTTGGTCAAAAAAAAAAAAAATCTAATTTGAATAAAAAATATCATAGAGAAATGAAACTGGTATCAATCAACATGGATTGTCTATTTCAATTTAACCTATTAAAACTTTCCTTAGGGTTTCATCTACATGATAAGGTGAACACAAATTTTTAATTTTTTCAATGTAAACCTCCAAATTTGACCACAAATTTTTAATTTTTTCAATGTAAACCTCCAAATTTGACAATGCAGTTAGAAAGAACACACTCAACTACCCGAAGTACTATTTTAAGAGACGTTTCTACAATTGAAGATTTATTAGAGGTAGGAATTATAAGTAACACGAATTTTATAAACACTTTTTTAAGAGAAAAATCTTTCACTCTGAGAACTCATTAGTCCTATGTCTACTAACTCTTGGACTAATTGTGAAATGTCTTAAAAATTTGTAATTGGGCTAAATTGAGTTGTTTTCTTTCCGATTGTTATCAAATTGGGGGGGTTTATATTAAAAATATAAAGTTACTGTTCATTTTAATATGTAGATGACCCCTTGATTAAAAATTTTAAAGTCTTAAAATTGAAGTAGACAGCAATTTTATTTCACTTCTATAATTTGTATTAGAGTTAATACGGTTTATTTATTTATTTTTTTTGACCGACTGATACATTTTTTATAAAATAGTTTCAATATATTTACAGGCTTCAAATATATGCTCATTTTATTAAGTGAACCAGTTTTCTCTTAGGAGGCGTGCAGGATTGGTAATTATTTTATATCTCGCCAATGCACCTTAAACCTAAAAATACATGTAAATTTTGAGTATTTTCATGCTCAAAAATGAGCATATAGAGGTCAGTTCATACTCATTTTTGAAACATAGACATGCTCAAAAATGAGCACATAGAGGTCAGTTCGTACTCATTTTTGAAACATGGGCGTGCTCAAAAATGAGCACATACAGATCAGTTCATACTCATTTTTGAAACATGGACGTACTCAAAAATGAGCACATGGAGGTCAGTTCATACTCATTTTTGAAACATGGACGTACTCAAAAATGAGCACATGGAGGTCAGTTCATACTCATTTTTGAAACATGGACGTACTCAAAAATGAGCACATGGAGGTCAGTTCATACTCATTTTTGAAACATGGACGTACTCAAAAATGAGCACATACAGATCAGTTCATACTCATTTTTGAAACATGGACATACTCAAAAATGAGCACATACAGATCAGTTCATACTCATTTTTGAAACATGGACATACTCAAAAATGAGCACATAGAGGTCAGTTCATACTCATTTTTGAAACATGGACATACTCAAAAATGAGCACATAGAGGTCAGTTCATACTCATTTTTGAAACATGGACATACTCAAAAATGAGCACATAGTGGTCAGTTCATACTCATTTTTGAAACATTGGCATACTCAAAAATGAGCACATGATGTTTCATTATTAAGTGTGTGCATGTTTTCAGAAATGAGTATATACATGTTTCAAACTTGAGTAATTTTGTTTCGGAGCCATTTTGACGATGCGGCATACTCAGATTTGAGTATTTTTTACTCATTTTTGAAAACGTCGTTTTTAGAGTGCATTAGAAGCATAATTTCAGGAGATATAAATAAAAATATGAAAATGTAATTTAACATTAAAAGCACTCAATTTTGAATGCTTATAATTCAAAAACTTATCATTCAAATGACTTGAAATTTCGTGTCTAAGCATAGTTTGAACCAAAGATTTGAAATATCTCGTTAAAATTGGGTATTACTATTGAAAAAAAAATGAAGTTTGGATTCGTTTTAATATGCAGATGGCCCCCTAACCAAATTTTATATACATCATTTAAAAGTTGACATTATTTCCAATCGTTCGGTACCAGTAACTTTCGTCTACGATAACTTGTTGAGGAGTTAGTAGGTGGTGTTTACTTTTTTTTCCACGACAGTACAGTCAGTATAAAAAAATCGATTCACCACTTTTACTAATAGACAATTTGCGACAAATCGCACCAATGGTAAACACTCAAACGCGAAAGTTTTTCCATAAAGCCGCACACTCGTGGACTGCATTCCTGATATGAATGCAATTTCTTAAATGTCGCCTAGATAATAAAAATTGTACTAACCTTGCTTTTTTAAAAATGATAGTACTCACTTTTGACTTCATATTTGAGTTCAGTATATCAAAGATGGCCGGAAAAATATATACAGTAAAACCACCCTAAAGCGACCACGTTCCATTCCACTAAAAAGTGATCGCTCCGAGAGGTGGTCTCTTCGTGGAGGTCATGTTTCAATCTAAATTTTAATTGTTGAAAAAAGGTAACAATTAATGTTACTAAAATTTATTTTTCACATTAGGAAAAAATATAAAAATTTAAGTATCAAAACAAAAGTTTATTACATAAGTTAAAAGCTGAATTTAAAAAATGAATACGTTGCCGTTTGCTTTGATTTTACGGTTTTATCTTTTATAACTTTTATTTCCAAGTCCTTTCGAAGTTCAGTAAATAAATGCAATTTTTTTTTGGACAGAACAAATAATGACGATTTCATTAACTTATCTATTTCTTTAAGACTTTCCTGACAAAACAGGTCAGGGCGTTTATCGACCGTCATTCTTAATTTGTCGTCAGAGTTAAATTCATTGCTTAAAAGGGCTCAAAGGGGTTTAAGCACTTAAAAGTTACCCGAATAAAAAAATATCCAAACTTAGTTTAGAAGTTTGTTGAATAATGCGCTCTCCAGAATTATTTTTCTAATAAAACTTTCTTCAAGCGACCAGGAAATAACGGAATTTGTTTCATTTTCTTCGAAGAAATGGGTCGTTCATGGAGGGATTTCAACTGGGATGGTCTCTAAATGGAGGTAAAATTAGTATTGGGCCTATGGGAATAAATTTAGTTGCATGAAAAAATGGTCGTCCAGGGAGGTGGTCGCATAGGAGGTTTCACAGTAGTTTGTATACCCTTTATGAAATCTTTATAGTGTAATAAAAGAAAATTTATTATAGATAAATCAACCAATTTAGTCAAATTAAAATAATATCTCAAAGAAAAAGTTCCAGAACAACACCAGTAAAATTATGCGTGATACAAAAGTGTTAAAATAATGGTAAAATCTAAATGTAACTAGTTGTACAATGTACTTTTAATTTCTAAAATTGCATTTTTTTTTCAGGTAAGAATCTGTATTTCTACTCCCGTTTCTGTTTCGCCTCCAGGTAAACACATTACTATGTATTTGTTGTGTTTGTGTTGTATTGTAAATATATGTATATCAAATGAACTTGTAGAATATTATATATAGTCGAACCTCTATTTAACGAAGTCGCTAAATCCCGGACAAAAACTTCGTTATATGGAAAATTCTTTAAATAGAGATTCACCTTTTAAAATACTTTTAACTACATAAAACAGATTTTAAATTCATAAACACTAAATATATTTACTAAAAGTAATTAATCACATTTATTTTTAATAAATTATATCGATTTGTTTTATTTATTTTATACATAAATATCCATCACCAATTCATTTTGTCTATGTGTTTAAATCTTTGAAATCTGCAAGGAAAACAAAACGTTGTCCGGGAATACACTGTATTTTCTGTTTAAAGTAAATAGTTTTACATTAAAATTAACGAATTTTAATGACATTATCGCGCTTATTATTATTATAACAAATAATTTTAACCATACATTAACATATGCGTCCTTAAATTGCGTCCTGTAATTTCTGAAAAACTGTTAATTTTGCCTGAGTTTTTTATTTAAAAAAATGCTTTCTCTCATAATAGGTTTAGCATCTTCGCAATGCACCAAAAACCCCTACATGCGTATTTTCTTCTGACTTTAATCCCCGGCGGTTGTTTCAAATGATTTTAGCATTTCATCATACGAAGTTTTGTTAATTCTTGCATAATGATCATTTCCATCATCATCATATTCGTCTTCATTGTAATTCATTGCTGTATTGTTTTTATTTTTCACACTGTCGAAAATATCCAATTCGGATAGTGTTTCCGAGGTCTCAATTTTAGAATTAAGTGAAATACATTCATCAATCAGCACATCATGGGTAATTTCTTTTTTTTCTCACTGTATCCACATCTTTTTAAGTTACTCTAACTGATTATCGTCTTCGTCCTCCATACTTACAAAATTCTCACTGCTGACAATAAGGTGCCTGGTAAAACCAGTTCAAGACCATTGAACATCATAAAATGTGTTTAAAGAAAGAATAAATTTGAAATGTCCAGAAATATTTTGAGAAATGGGGGGAAAAAATTTTTTTGATCACAAGAAAAAGTTCGTTAAATAGAGAATGCACTTCGCAATTTGGAGGTTATTTTACGAAGAAATTCGCAAAATGTTCTTGGTTCCAAGGAAAAGTTCGCAAAATAGAGGTTCGTTAAATAGAGGTCCGACTGTATGTACAGATTCAATTAAATCTACATATACACGGCCTCCAAAAGTTAAGGAACAGGGACTGCATGATTTCGATTGTACACGATTTGTCGAATATCTACCAAAAATATTGGTGAATTGTTCTTGAACTTCTGGGATGTAAAGAACATGTTTGATTTAATATTTCTCGGTGACGATTTAGTCGAGAGTACAATTAGGGGTCTAATAATAAATTTAATTATAAAATAATATTTGTGATCATGTGTGTAACAGAAAATGCTGAAAATAGTTTGTCATTCTGTTAAATGACTATCTGGGTCCTGCTCATCATCTGTGTGCATTTGTGTAAGCATAGCACTTATATTCGTAAAGATGTTATTGTGTCTGCGAAAAATTCAAAAGTTTTTTGTTTATAGCATACAGAATTTTCATTTAAACTTAACATAACTTTCCGAAAACCTGACAAATAACAGTAACAACAGTATACTGCAATTACATGAATATATTGAGTATCTGATGAGATATGGGCATTTGTATGAAATAAATTTTAACTGTGTATGCGTGAGAGATTCTAAAATTTTTATTTTATAATTTGATAGCCAGCTATTTAGGGCAACATATATTAAAAGTCATGTCAAATATCGAGAAATTTCGCAAAGATATGGGCGATATAGTGAGTTGCTTTCTAAAAATAGGTTTATTATAAGGTATTTTCCCCAACTTTTTAATCAGCTCACTATATCTTTCTGAGTTTTCACAATATTTGACTGGACATTTTATAGAAGTTGTCCAAAATAGCTGGCTACCAAATTATGAAGTAAAAGTTTTGAAATCTTCCACGCATGCGCAGTTAAAATTTATTTCATACAAATGACCATATCTCATCAAATATTAAATATATTCATGTTTTAATTGCAGTATACTGTTTCTACTGTTGTTCTTTCTCAGGTTTTCGGAAAGTTGTGTTAAATTTGGTTGAAAACTCTGTATGCTGTAAACAAAAACTTTTTGAATTTTTCACAGACACAATAACATGTTCACGAATATGAGTGCTACGTTTACACAAATGCACACAAATACTGAACAGGACCAAAATAGTCATTTAACACAGTGACAAACCATTTTCTGCATTTTCTGTTACACAGGTGATCGCAAATATTATTTTATTATTAAATTTGTTATTAGCTTCCTAATTATCCTCCGGACTAAATCTTCACCGATAAATATGAAATCAGACATGTTCTTTACATTCCAAAAGTTCAAGAACAATTCGCCAAAATTTTTGGTAGAAATTCGACAAACCATGTACAATCGAAAGCATCCAGTCCCTGTTCCTTACCTTTTGGCGGTCACTGTAATATATACCCATGCAATAAAGATTGCATATTCACATGTATTATAAAAAAATAGGGGGATCAGCCCCCTGCTCGCTAACGCTCGCCAACCCCCACGAATTGTTACGCAATTCATATTGGGGATCGCGTAGCGATCCCATCTCGCTCCGCTCGCTCGCCATTATTTATGTCAACCTAGCCAGAATGAGTGCTATCATAAATCATTACAACATATTAAATTTACAAATATTTTTATTGTATAAAAAAGTAATGGAAAACTGTTGAAAATGTAAATAAAAACGTTACCTTGGAAACAGAATAAATTAAAAACCTTAGTGAAAACACAATAAAAAATATTTTAAGTTGGGCCGCTATGAGATCCGAGCAAGCAACATATGAAATTTACAAATATTTTAATTCATAAAAAAGTAATTGAAAATTTTGTTGAAAATATCAATAAAAATGCATTTATCAAAAGTTTGGAGCTGTGACTTGTTGATCATCCTTGAGAAAGCTAAGCGAACAGGAAATGGACGCCGTTTAAATTTAAATGGCATGTTAGTGTCAGATGAGGTCCTTCTCCTTTCATTTTGCCTATAGTATTGAAAATCACGGCTTAAATTAATTTAAAACTATATGCTATGTATCACGCTATCGAAATGTAAACAAAACGTTTTCGCCTGTGTCTAACACTGCAACCTTGGATCAAAAAGCTACGTCACCGTAAAACGGACCAATAGCATTCATGTATTGCTCAAACGGTTTGCGTTAAAAGAGAGATC
Source organism: Maratus speciosus (assembly GCA_963932465.1). Classification (NCBI taxonomy): domain Eukaryota; kingdom Metazoa; phylum Arthropoda; class Arachnida; order Araneae; family Salticidae; genus Maratus; species Maratus speciosus. The sequence goes on along the minus strand of OZ010798.1, from coordinate 374,486,230 downwards.
CTGTCTGGATTTTGATTTGTTGAGTGGGTTGGGACATGTGACCGTAACTACCACTGAGAAATGTCGCTTTGGTTGTTGCCAAATAGCAAGCTACAAATACAGCCCCTTTTTTAGCGCTACGTAAGAGAAATATATATATAGATATTTTAGAAAGTAATTATGATATTATTTAACGGATAAATGCACATACATGCGAAAATACAGAATATCCATAAAAGAAACCAGTTATATATTTTAATAGTATCAACAGTAAACGTTGTACAGTGTTAGTTCAAGGTCACAAATCAAGAGTAACTCAAACTGTTTTAGATAAGCGCATGCGCCAGTACTTTTTTGTTATTTACTCGCTTGCAGTGTCACATACACAAAATGACGACCAGGGACTGTATAAAAGATCGTGTTTACATTACGCCGCTACCTAATGATTTGCCAGAGTTGAGAAACAGAACTGTAGAGACTATTGCTTCCATTACTCCAGACTTGTTAACTAATATGTGGGAAGTAGGGGACTTTATGTTGGATGTGTACCATATAACTAAAGCTGCACCTATTGAACATTTGTAAGAAAAACTAGCTTAGTTTACCTTCAATTTGATGTATGATTTATTGTAAATAGTCTAAATTAAACTGTTATAATATGGCATTGAAACTAAGACATGCTTTTATGGACACACTGTATATGCCTATACATGTCAGTAAAATAACTCCAGTAGCAACTATAGGATAGTTTTGAAGAATGCCACTTACTAAGAGTTGCCTAATTACTACGAGTTAACTCGGATATACACAATTTTTCCTAAATAACTATCCGGAGTTGCCCGTACCGTCAGATCAAAAAAAAAAAAAAAAATTGTGTTTTTCTACCAGAATTTGTTACGTTATTTCTTGTTATATATTTTAATTTTATTAAGATTTTTTTTTTTTTGCTTTACAATGAGTGATTGTCAGAGTAGCTGAAAAAGTGATGATAATAGACTGGGATGCGGCAGCACGGAGGATTACCTCATTAAGTTTACGGATGAAATTCTAGATTAGTTAAATCTCGATTCGCATATGAAAACGCAATCGGCTTGCCAAGTCCTATCTTATGGGAAATCACCTGAAAACTTGATTTTAACGGTCGACTCGTAGGTTTAACATTGTGTTTTCCTGTCCCCTGTACTCCATGTTTTCATACCTTTGGGTACGCGAAAACACAATGGCAAACCTACGAGTCCACCGCTAAAATCGGGTTTTCAGGTGTTTTCCACCAAGATATGACTTGGCAGACCGATTGCGTTTTAATAGGCGAATCGAGTTTTAACTAATTCTGGAATTTCAGTCGTGAACTCGATGTGGTGATTGTCTGTGCTGCCGCATTCCGATCTACAACCCTATTCTTAGAAATACTGAAATCTTGATAATTATTTAAAATTCATTCTTTTACACGATATTTGAAAAGCACATAAATTTGGTAAAAATATTAGGAGAATTTTAATTAATTTTTCAACTACTTTTCAGCAGTGAAACTACACTTGAAATTATTTCAAGCGTACTTTCACTGCTGAAAAGTAGTTGAAAAATTAATTAAAATTGTATATTCACCGATGCTGAGTTCATTTGCGTCTCATGTTACGCCGCTAGATTGTGTGCTCATGAAGACTTTTCCATCTAGTGCTGCGGTTGCAGCCTTTCCGACTTACATAAGTGAGAGATGCCAAACTGACATCGTCCTTGTGGGTTAGTGGTAGAGCACTGGAGATCTATTCCAGGGGCCCGGGTTCGATTCCCGGCTTGGACATTTTTCACTAAGTTGGTTTACGACTTGTTAGCATTGTGATAATTCACGTCTTTAATATTAGTAGAATATTTTATGTGTGTATTATACGCTTCTTAAAAATACATACCGTTTATACTCGCGTATGAGCCTGAAAATTCTGACATAAAACTCTCGGGGATTCGGGTTATATGCGGGTCAGATTTTGGGAGTAAAGTTCTAAGCCAGACTGCTTACTGACTGAAGTAGGCGAATTGATGTTTGATCAATAAACCATTTAAAGATGGATTGCAAAAAATATGGACTGAGTGGATGTATTCGCCAGATGTGCAGAAAAGAAAAAGCTTCAATTTGAAAAAAAGCGAGAAAAGCGAGAATCGATGTTATCGCATTTTTGTTTAACCCTTTATGTACTGAATTATGAATTCGTGAAAATTTTATCTTATAAAGCATTTTTCGTGAATTTTTGAAAATACATTAGAAGATTTATATAATAATTTAATAAATTTTAGAAGCATTTTAGAAGGATTGGAGGATTTAGAAAGATTCATTAAATTTGAATTTATAAGGATTTTGTGCAATATTTCTAACTCCACTCAAATATTTTATTTTAAATATTTTTCTTAGTATTTTGTAGAATTTGGAAATGTACAAATATACTGTTCTTATACAATAGAAATATAGAATAATTTCTGAATTGAAAAATCCACCCCCCCCCCCCCCAATGCCAAGAAAGCTGTAAAAATACAAAGCCAAAAGAAATCATCCTTTTAAAAATATCTTTCTTTTGTGTAACCCATAATGCTTTTGGAACAAGATAAAGTAATGCATCTCTAACTCATTCTAAACAGTATTACTACTAATCGACGTATTAAAGGAATTTTATAACAAGTTATTTTAATAGTACTTATAACAGGTTTCCTACACAATTCTGGTAAAAAAATTCCCTGACTTTTCCAGGTTTTCCCTGACCTTTCTCAGTAAAAATTCGGCTTATATATTGTTGAAAACCCTCCACAATGGACTTTAATCTAGATAAATGCTAGAAAAAAGTATGTGCTGTATGAATTTCCGCTTTTTTAATTATTTTTCATATTGTTATATTGTTTGCAGAAATTTTATATAAAAATTTTAGTTTGGATGAATAATTATAACTCAAAATTTCTTTATGTACGACGATAATAGAAATTCTGATGGAAGTAGTACATCAAAAATTCCCTGACTTTTCCCTGACCTTATCAAATATTTAAAAAATTCCCTGACATTTCCCTGACTTTTTGCCTAAAATTTCAAATTCCCTGACTTTTCCCTGTTTTCCAGGTTTTCCCTGACCCGTAGGAGCCCTGTATAAGTACCGTCAGTAGATAAAAGGTGAAAGATGGATTGCAAAAAAATCTGGATTGAGTGAATATATTCGCCCGATGTGCAGAGAACAAAGGGCTTCAATTTGAACAAGTAAAAATTAAATTTAAAAATTCAAAAAACCCGACTGCGTAAAAAGTGAACTAATTAATTATTTCTTATCAGTGTGAAACTATTGGGTCGTTCGGAAAGTCGTGTCCGTTTGGGTAAATCAATCGTACCGAAAAATTCTGCCCGGTAATTATTAGACATTAGATATCGGAATCAATGTCTAATAATTAAATGATAGAATTCTCCGGTATGAACTGATTTACTCAAACGGACACGACTTTCCGATCAACACAATACTTTTTATATTACTTACCTATTTCTTTATTTACTTGTATTGATGAATTTTAAGTTGTGTTTAATTGTTAATTCCTATCTATAAACACTGTTTTGATGAGGCCTATGGATGTCTATGAAGGTTAGACTTGCAGTAAAGCTAGAGATCCTACCTACACAACTTCCAGGTTGTGTAATATTTAAACGGAGTTTCTGACTGTAAAATTGTCAATGAAACATCGTCTTCATTTTAAAAGACCTATCCAATGATATGCCACTCAATAGAGTACGTAAAAAAAATTTCATCTCTACCGCCATTTTGTATTTTACGGCCGCCATTTTGAATTTATAAAATCAAAACCTAACCTATAATTATCGGACGGTTAAGACGAATCGATAGAGACCTCACTCATTAAAATCTATCCAGTCGTTGGGATGTTTCGAAGGTATAAAGAAATCTACATACCCAGATACGAACATAACCCTTCTTGGCAGCCGAGTTAAAAAAAATTCGTTAATCGATGTTATCGCATCTACCGGGTGTACTAAAAAGGACTGACTGATTTTAAAATTCAATAACTCGCAAACGGTGACAGATATTTAAAAAATTTTTGCAGGAGGGTTATGTATGATGTCAGGAGTTTTTTTTTTTTTTTACCGTGATTCTCAAATTTATTTCGAATTACAAACAATAGATGGCACTACAAGCAATAGGCGCTAAATTCAAGCTGGAATTTTTGGCCTCTCTTTCCTCCCATGCCAAAAAGGGAAAAATCGAGCCTGAATTTGGCACATAATGCTCGCAGCGCCATCTATTGTTTTTAACTCGAACTAAATACGATAATCACAGTAAAAAAACTGGCATCCTGACATCATACATAACGCCCCTGCAAGAATTTTTTAAATATTTTTCACCGTTTGCAAGTTATTGAATATTAAAATCAGTCAGTCCTTTGTAGGACACCTGGTATGTTGAAAGATGCGTGAATATCAATTCCAAGAGAGATGATTGTCTGATTGCACTGAGGATGATTTTATTTACGAAAGTGACCACGAAAATTCATCTAATCATTTTTATGACGAGAAGCAATGGGACGGGACTCCATAAAACTTTATGGAGTTTCAGATAGTGATTGTGAATTTCAAGGATTCGTTTGACATTTCTTAATCTTTTATATAACTATTTTTGAGTGTTTAGTATTTCATTAAAAATGTAATTTTTGTCTGGAAACATATTGGAATTTTTTACGGTCGGCTTATACGCGGATCAAGAATTTTACCAATATTTTGGCATTGAAAATAGGGGAGTCGGCTTTTTCATGCGTAATTTCATGCGAGACTGCTGGTCAATAAAGTGGGAAATCATTGTGTAAGTATATGTTCATTTAATTTCATCAGCGTTACAAGTTAGGCGATATTTTTATTCAAAATACTATTACTCTTTCGAAATAGTAATATTTGCCTTATTTAACAACACACAAAATAAGGCAAATATTGCCATTCCAAAATAGTGGTAACAATTAGAATAAAAAAAAAATTCTGCCTAATTGGCTGTGATTCATGCCCCTCCTTTTTTCATCTCAAAATGAACCCATAAAAAAGTAATAATGCCTGAGGTCACGAGTTTACAAATTTGCGGGCAATTATATATTTTTTAACATTTTTAGGTGCGTTCGTAATTATATAAATACGTAGCACCTATAGTCGTCGTTCAGTCCGTCTGTCCGTCCGCATATAACAGAGCAAAAACTACCCAACCGAATGGTCTGAAATTTTAAATATATGATTGCTGCAAAATTTTGTCGAGCCATTTCAAATTTAATGAAAATCGGATGTATTGTTTAATTACAGGCACATTCAAAAGTTGTTCTTTACATTACGGCCAATGGGAAAAAATTATTGCAAGTGCATTTTAATGATGTTACAGTCTCCCGAATGATCTGAAATTTTAAATATATAATTGTTGCAAAATTTTGTCAAGCCATTTCAGATTTTATGAAAATTGGATGTATAGTTTAATTACAGGCACAGTCAAAAGTTTTCCGTTATATTACGGGCAATGGGAGAAAAATTATTGCAAGTGCATTTTAATGATGTTACAGACTATGCACTTATGAAAAAATAATACATTCAGTATCAGTACAATATGGGGTGCAAAAAATATTTTTAAAACTAGTTATAGTACGAATTCACTTCATTTGCCACGTTTAACGAGCAATTTCCTACTTGTTTAAAATGACTTCTAATTTTACGGTCAATTCTACTCATTTAACATATTTAGCTGACTTCTAATTTTACGGGCATTGTCCATTCTGTCACGGTGTAATCCATATAAGCAGTTATGTTATTTTAAGGGCAAGATCCCTTTTTTTACATGTTGATCATATATTTGCTACGATGTAAAATTACGGGTGATTTATAATTTACGGTCTAAATTTGTTTTACAGACGTTGTCTGGAGTCTCTTCTGCCAGTGTTTGTCCGTAATTTTACTTTTTTTTTACAGTGTGCGAATATATACGGCTGTAACAAAAAAAGCAAATATTTTGTTAAAAAAAAGTACAAAAAATATTAGTTTGCGGCATTCTATACAATTAACTTAAAAATTGAAGTTCACAATTTACAATTTAGGATGATTTACTTTGTTCCGTGTCGATATTCATGCGATTATAGATCGATGGACTCGCAGAACAGACCTCAAAATTTTTTGAAGAATATCAGTAATTATTCTGAATGATTATTTTGCATGGTTTACACTTTTAAAAAATAATTTTCGAAGCTGACGTAAGGTAACAGAGGTTAATAAAACTAGTCTTATTTCAAAGTAAAATATTGATGCTTGTGATAAATTTGAAAAAAATAAAAATGGGGTTATTAGACTATCTATACACTACAACTTTAAACAGAATATTTGTTTTCATTTTTAATTTTTAAATTTCAAATTTCGCAAATTATTTTTTTAAAGGTAATATGGCCTGTGAAGATAATTTGATACTTTCTTTTTTTTGTATCAATAAATATATATCTATATAGTTTTACTTCACTTAAGCGAAAAGAGCAAGGAAAAAGACACAACTTCATTAAAAATTATACATATTTTTAGAATAGTTATTTTTTTATTCTATACTTCCTTCCTTATTTTTTAATTTTTCTTATTCTTCTTCTTATTATTATTCATAAAAATCTAATTTTTGTTTGTTTTAATTTTATATTTTTGGGGGTAGAAAAAAAACAAAGAATGCCTTTTAAAATTTCATATTCAACATTTATGGAACAAGTTACTACATAATGCTAAAAAAAATGTCGAAACATAAGTTAATTTAATGAAATTAATCAGTTTCTCTCATGATTTAGTGGGAAAAAGTACTGCTAAAACAATCAATTGCGTATTCAAATATGTATTTAATTTCAGGAAAGAGAGTACTGCTAAAACAATCAATTGCGTATTCAAATATGTATTTAATTTCAGGAAAGAGAGTTTTTTTTTATTTTTTAGTAAAATCTTATGTCTGTCTTTGACTTTACAGTTTTTTCACTGGAATGTGTTAAATGTTCAAAGAAACTGCATAATAAAAGATAATTTTGAGATTTTAAAACAAAGTAAAAAAAAAAAGAGTAATTCATTGAGATAAAAAAAAAAGTAATCTAATTGAATTCAGCTAATTATGTTATGAAAGTTAATTAAGTTTGTGTGTTAATTACACCAATTTTAAGAAAGAAATAGCCATTAAATTTTGTACTCTGCTTACTTTCTTATTTTTATTTTTAAAAAGTAGCTGATAAATGCCACAACAATTCAAAAGAACGCGATTTTTTTTTTTTTTTTTTTTTTTTTGTAATCATTTGAGCTAAAAATAAAGAAATTCTTTTCACTTTTACATTAAAATTTCTGTTAAGCGGTATTATTTAATTCTAAAAAGGGGGGAATGTAAAGTACATTCTTGAAATTAATTTGTTTTCTTCGTAATTCAGGAAAATTAAAAAAAAAAAAAAAAAAAAAAAAAAAAAGATAAAAAGCTTTGCACTAAAAGCAATCAATTCAACATATTCAGATATGTGTTTAATTTAGAAAAAAATATCTTTTAGTTTTTCCTCATATTTTAGTAAAATCCAATGACATCTTTTGTTTGTCATCAACATCAGAGTTTTCTCACTGAAATTAGTTAAACTTTCAAAAAAAAATTTTTTTTCATAATAAAATGTAATCTTCATTTCCTAAAATGAAAGTAATTAAGATAATTTTGATTATTTATTCAGCGAAAATACCGATAAGAAAGGAAAATTTCTCTTGTAAAACTATTTAAACACTCAAACATTTACTGAATTAAAACTAAAAGGAAAAAAATCTTTTCTATTTTTTTTGGTTAATTGATCAGAAGTGCTAATATCATTACAAATAGTTTTTAAATATTTTTGTTCTAAAGTTCTTTAATCAAATATTTTGTTAAGAAATCATGCTTACAAAAGACATTTTTTTTCCTTTAACACTTTTCACGACGAGTGGCACGGCACGTATATGTGACATGGCTGCGTGAAATCCTTGAATTTGAACAGTATCTTTTTTTTGACATTTTTTTTACATTATTTAATTAACACATTTATCTATTACATAAGACCGAAAAACGCTAATTTAAGAAAGCGTTCCAAAAATTAAAAATGGTGTATTGGACGTCCATTGCGAAGGGATTAAACAATGTGATTAAGAAATTTCAGAGTTTTATTTTGAAAACTTACATTAAATAAACAAAAAAGCTATCTTAACCTACTTATAATAACTTAAAACTAAAACAAATTTGGAATTTCTTAGACAGTAATGAGATTAAATTATAGAAAAAAGTTTTAGTCAGCTGAACTCTTCAGTTCCCATTTAAGATCTAGCGTAGCGATTTTATTTATTTATTTATTTTTTTATTTATTTATATAAATAAAAGAAATGCATGTAATTTTAATGTTGTTGCTTTTTTTTTCTTTTTTATATTGCCACATACTGAAGTGCAGGCATTGAGATCTTTATCTGTAGTTCCTTGAACATTTTCCTATACATCAATATTTCTATATCGTGAAAACAATATCAGCACTCATCACTTACAACAGTTGACAGGTCCATGGTAAACACAAAACTTGGCAATATCGAAGTGTCGCAAGTCACAAAATCGTGAGGGAGTTTGTATTCTTATGAAAATCATCTGGTTTCATTGCCAAATTTTATACACAATATTTCTAAAACTATTATGCTAACATTGAATCCTGAAAACATTATCGGTATTAATCTTTTGCAAGTCATGGTAAATATAAAGCTTAGGCAATGTCAAAGTGTAGTTTGTCATAAGAACATGAGGAAGTTTGGAATGTTATGGAAAACATCTGGATTCCTTTACAATTTTTATACACAATATTGTTAAAACTATTATACTAACGGTAAATTACGGCAACAATATCAGTATTCATCTTTTACAATTCATGGTAAGCACAAAACTTAGGCAATGTCGAAGTGTTGCGATGCACAAGACCGCAAGGAAGTTTGGAATCTTATGAAAAGCATCTGTTTACTTGACAGCAATAGTTTCTTGACAGTTTTTATATTGAATATTTCTAAACATATAATGCAAACGGTAAATAGTGGCAAAAATATCAATATTCACCTTCTACAATTCATGGTAAACACAAAACTTAGTAATGTCGAAGTGTTGCGATTCACAAGAGCGCGATGAAGTTTGGAATCTTATGAAAAGCATCTGGTTTCCTTGACAGCAACAGCTCCTTGACAGTTTTTATAGAGAATATTTCTAAAACTATTATACAAACGGTAAATCGTGGCAACAATATCAGTATCAGTATTTACCTACCTTTTACAAGTCAGTGTAAACACAAAACTTACGAATGTCGAGGTGTTGCGATTCACAATAACAACAAAACAAGGGGGGGGGCAAACTTGGAGGGAGGGGCTCGGGAGGTGCATAGCATGAATAAATGGTCACAGGCCTTTCCAACAATATGTCACATGTGGGGGTCGGCAAAAGTTAGAAAATTGACCCCCTTTGGGTGTACTATCCGCCTCCCGGAATATATCCTCCCCCCTCTCTTTTATATACCGTTTGCAGAAATGTGTTATACTGTGCTCGATGACTATATAGAAAAAGGCTAATGAAATGTAGCAATTTCATAAATTTCACTCAGTTATTTTTATGAGAGGGCAAAAACTTGTTGATACACCCTCATTTACAGCAGAAAGAGTACAATCTTAAAAGTTCCAACTTATTACAAACTGTTTCACCATTTTAACCGGATATTCTGAAACGTCTCAAAAAAGGCAGATCTTCTAACATTTTTCCATCGCTTCTCGCGCGAAAACAAATATCACCGTCTGTCCCTACGACATGTCGTGCAGCTGTGGCGTCATCCAAACACGGCGACATCTCATTGATATTGGTACGTATACGTATCAGTTGTTTTGTTCAGTTTTAAAAAAAATCAAACAGGATGAGGGCGCTTTTATCGGTGTGCACTCAAAAGGCAGGTGGCGTTCCTATTAGGCGCTTGGGATTCTAAATGCATTTTACATATACAGTCGGAGACACCCGGTTTTCACGTCACTCCTCTTATCACGTCAGTTTTTTAAAGTTCCGATTTTCTGTATCTGATTTTAATGTAAATAAACTCCGGATTTTACGTCGTTAAATAATTTTCTATTCCGGATATCTAGATGGTTAAGGTAAATTGTCCATTTTTCATAATCCATCTTATAAGCACGGAAATTAAGCGGTAAGAAATGTCATAGCCAAATTTTTCACACTAGTGTCTAAAATACCCATTGAGATAAATGAGAAATTTTACTTCAATCCTTTATCTGAATAAATAAATTTACATGATATAACTGATCCACTTAAGCTCTTGATGGACGTATCAGTCTACTCGCGGACTTTTTGTTCTAGTCAGGCGGCGCTTTTTTGTGGTTACACGGCTTTTTTCATTATTGCATTGAAACGATCAGAAATTATCTAACATCCATTTCTGAAACAACGAATATTGATTACAATTCATTGTATAATATTGAAAAAAGAATTACAGGAAGCACATTTAGAGATAAGCAAACCTTAATTCATCAATATTGCATGTAACAATAAAAAATAAAAAAAAAACAGTCATCTTAAATCTGATTTTTATTCTTTTCAATTTTGTTTTTGTGTTTATTTTGTTAAATAATAATGTTTTATTGCTTAAAACTGCAAGAACAATTATGAATTTAGAATTGTCTTAAATTAATTAAAAATACAGCTTTTTATAAACATACTTTTCTCCAACTCCGGTTACCGCAACACCCCGCTTATGACGACACTTTTTTCTGGTCATTAGAGTGTCGGGATAACGAGGTTCGACTGTATAAATTTGTACAATTTACATATCTACATAGAATCCAACGAAATTCCCATAATGAAAATGCAGACATTAAAGGTCACAAAAAAATTAGAGAATGTATAGATATCAGGACTCTTAAAATTGGATAAAATGAGAAAAAAGGATCATTTTCAACATTTATATCTTTAAATGTATAAAATTTTAAAGCGCATTTTATTGGGAAGAAAGATATAAGTATGTTTTTTTATTTTCATGCATTTAAAAAAATCAAAGATGCACAATTAGCATTTACAGGGGGCTCCAAACTGTCAGACATTTGACGAGCAGAAAATCGGCATAATATATTACGCGTAGGATTACAAAATAAATTTCGCAACTAGAATGAAAATTTTGGTGTGTATTTATACTTCAGATTATAATAATTACCGTGAACCTAAAGAAATCTTTATTTAAAGCATTTTTATATTTTTAATACAAAGTTGTATTTAGCTAATGCAAAATTTGGAAAATTTCAACAATATAATCACCTAAAAAAATATTTTGTTTAACAATAAAGAGGGAAAATAAAAAATATATTACAATTCATCAGACATACAAGTAAAATTACATAAATACATTTAATACAATTAAAAAGCAAACGTTTCAAGTTAAATTTTAGCCCCTCATCAGTGCAACAAAACATTCAAATGACAGAAAACTATATATCATGTTTACAGTTAAAAATTATTAGCAGTTAAAATTAAATAAAGTATAATTTTTTTTTTTTTTTTTTAAACAATGCTGAGTATTCAGGAGGAAGTGCGCATGATTCATTTATCGGCGACGTTTGCTTACGAGTGAACACACCTTCCAGAAAAACTCTACTTTTAATATTATTGCAACCGGATCTGATAACTTTCATATTCGTGAAATCTGGGATATGGTCGGTATCCAAAGAATGCTGTACAATTTTAGACTGTAGGTTTGCAGATTTGTAAGTACGTTTATGCTCGGCAAGGCGAATGGCGCAAGTGCGACCAGTTTCGCCAATATATACTGAGTTGCAACCTTTACATGGTATACTGTAAATTGAACCGGTTCTTAGTAAGGGGGGAATTTTAGGTTTAGATTTACAAAGTAAGTTTTTCAAAACATTTTGAGGCTTGAATGACTTTTGTTGCACTGATGAGGGGCTAAAATTTAGCTTGAAACGTTTGCTTTTTAATTGTATTAAATGTATTTATGTAATTTTACTTGTATGTCTGATGAATTGCAATATATTTTCTATTTTTAACTCGTATATCAGACGTTAAACAATGATTATTTATTTTAATAAAGAGGAAAGTTTAGGTTCAGTTTATACAGACTAACATCAAACATATGTTTTGAAAATTTAATGAAAAAATATTCAGAAGTTTTGAGATATCGTGCGCGTAATGCCCAAAAATGTCCTGTGAAGAAAAATTACTTCAAAGTTTCGAAAACGCCGCTTCCGTTATTGGCGGGTATAATTCTAAAAGTCATAACTTCTGTTCTAATGGGAATTTCAAGGAAACAATTATATCAAAATGTTCAGAAAAGATAGAAGTTTAACATCTAAAAAACATTCAATTTCGAAAATTTTAAAGCTGTAATAGTCCTGAGACCTCTTAAGTAGAAGTGGTATTAGTCCAGTTTACTAACAGCTGAGTTTCTGAAATGATTCAGCTATCTATTTGGAAATGAGGATCGGGGGACCATTATGAAAACTATGTTCCTATTTTCAATTGCTTTGATGCAGTTAATTATTTTGTTAATTATGCCATTTGTTTTAAATACATACGGAAGTAAAAGTGATAATCTTTCTGATGACAAATGTATAGATTTGAGGAAAATTTAATGTATAATGCAAAGAAAAAGATCAAAGAGTGCATTCAAAATTCGAGTATTAAGAGGCCCGATATATTTTCCTAAATAATAATAATTATTTAACATTTATTTCTGCTAATTATGAATGTTTAAGAGCCATTTGTGCAGAGAAAATAAATAAAATTTATTTCAAGATGTAAAAAGAAGAAAAAAACATACAGAAGAAAAGAATAAAACACCTAATTATTGCAAATGACCTACAAATTAAATTAATCTTATTAATATGGAAAACAAATGTAAGATTTAACTATAAATGTTATAATAATACAACTATAACAGTCATATTCATAATTTAATAAATGTTACCAAAATATTGTAATAAAAAAAACTATATCGCAATTCATTACAGATCCTTATTCGTTGTATTACGCAATTTCATGTAATTAAAAGAGACAAAAAGAGGAATTACGTTACATTATTGGAAGTATAATGATTTTGCTAGTTATTCAGAAAAAATTGTTCACAAAACAATCTATTCAACCATTCAAAAACTCACTTAATTTCAGGAGGAAAAAAATCTTTTTTTACAGATTTTTTTTCCAGTGCGTTATCTAATTACTTGATCATTAACTTTAGAATTTTTTATGGCCTTTCCGTTAATGAATCATTTTACTAAAAAATTAAGTTTTGAAAGATACTATCGATTATTTCAAATAAATTAGTTAAAGACATATAGAGTTTTAATTTAAATACTAATCAAATTTTAGAGAAATTGGAAGGCATTTATTAGATAAAAGTTTCTACGCATAAAGAGAAAATGGTCAAAAATGTTACTAACTTTTTTCTTTAGTGGATTATAGCAACCATGTTTAAAATGAGAATATTTTTAATGCCGTGTGTTTCAAAATGATCTAAACGATTTTAACTCATTTTATTTTATTCATAAATTGTCCAATTAATATGTTATATCACGCTGAAGTACAGAAATATTCTAAGTTTAATTGGAAATGGTTATCGTAAAGTTAACTCACAAACGCTCAATGTTAGCTTCCTTAATTATTAAGCATATGTCAGTTCTACCGAAGTTTATGACAGACACGTTCATGGTTTGTACCCATAAACATAGAATAGAGAAGAACTTCTAACGAAATAGGTTTTAAAAGAAGAAAATCGTGCCTTGAAAAATGTATGAAATAGGTGATGCTACGTAACTCGGTTATACTCTGTTCGTCTGCTTCAATATGCTCTACCAATAATTTCTTTGATCACTGAAAACCTGCCAATGAACTTCGTCAGCTAGAGGCGCTGGTATGTATACGTACACGGTTCTATTCTACGCGTTGTCATTGCCATATTTAAGATGAAAGTCGCGACACGATATTAACACTATATTTCACACACAAGTCCTTATCTATTTCTATGTTGATGTTTGTACCACTGCCCCAAATACTAGGCCTACTCTCTGACTTAAATATTGATAACATTAAATGCGAATTTTTCTCAATGTTCGTGTGGTCCTTTGAATTTGACTGCTACTATTTTCATATAGTAATCTTTTCCATTATAATCGCAGATAATTTAGGATTAACCCCTTCGGGACCATGACTGCACACAGGCATCTTCTAAACGTAGATAAAACGTTTGTTTTGATTACTATTAATAAAGAAAATCAAAATTTGCCTTATTTAACTAGGCATTTCCGTTATTAAATACACTGGCTTGCAAAACTTAAGCAACCATCATAAAATGCTAATTTTCGAGGCGCGAATACTCGAAAGAAAATAATATAATTCAAATATGAACTATTCTTACAACACAGCTTGTCGATGTGACATCTCCTTCACGCCGTACATGGTCACAAGTGTCGCAGTCACTACAGTGAAACGAAATGTGGGATCTTTCACCCGTCACATTATTAGCCGCAAATAATCGTCATACGACGACTCCACTGAGAAGTCACTGTGACTATTACTTTTTGATGAGTCACCAGATAAAATTACAATAAGGTCACCTTGTTATTCTCATGTGACTATCATTTGAAGACGTAGTTTTGAAGTAATCGTGAGCATTGCATTGTAATGAGTTACCATATAATGTCACGTTGAAGTGACGTGGCGACTTTCAGGTGAGCGAAACTACTGTGAAGTCCCATTGCGCTCCTTTGTGAAAGTCACCAGATAATTTCATTTTCTGTCACTTGAGAACGCGTCACAAAACAACTGTCATGATGACTTTACAATGGAGTCTCAAAATGACGGTCACATGAGAGTCACTAGGTGACTTCATTGTAAAGGTACTTGTTGACTCGTCATAAAACAGCAATCATAGTGACTTCTCAGTGGAGGGACCAATTGAGAGTAAGAATGAGATGAATAAAAGATATCACATTTCAGTTCGTTGTAGTGACTGTGACGCTTGTGACCATTTGTGACGTCAAGGTGAGTCCCCATGGACTGTTAGGGTAGTACCAATTTTCTACACTTGATGTTTGTAGAATTTCCTTTTGAGTACTCACGTGTTCAGAAATTAGTATTCTGTGACTGTTGCTTAAGTTTTGCACGCTAGTATAAGTAACGATAACTGTTAAAAACTAGTGGTGCTAACCGAATAATATTCGTGTGTGGTACACTGGTTCCTAAGGTGTTAACGATTGCTGTTCCGAAATAATTGCACTCAAATTCAAAAGCACCGCACGAATGATGAGAAAATCTCGCCGACTTCTAACATTCAGAGGGTTGTTATACTTGTACTGCAGTACTTCTGCGACATTGTACATAGTTCATGAAAAATGGCAATATACAGACAAAGAGAAAAAAAAAGCAATTTAACAAATTACAACGACCATTTGGAAAATGATTTTTTCAAAGACTAAAATTTAAGACATAAAAAATCGTACGGAGTTAATCATACATTACGTACGCCATTGATTACATTTTTCGGTACTGTAAATTTTTAAACTTCTACGGAGCTGGTCATTCATTACGTACGCCATGGATTAAACATTAATAGTGTTAACCGCCGCGGCGAGCGGTCCATCTTCGTCCGCAGCCCTTTATTCTTCTACTTATTCTGACTCTTTTGCGGAAGCAAGATTCGTCGGCCCCCAGCCACGTCCCGAGTATAAGACATTCTAGCGGAAGCCAGAATGAAAAAAAAATCAAAAATTGAAACCGGACAAATTTAAAAGGGAAATTACAACCAGTTTACAAATTTAATATGCATCAATGAAATAACACAAAAGTATGTTATATTTATAAGTGTTTAAAAAAATCATAGCCAAATTTTAAAATATGGAATAACATAGTACAACAAACATTTTTTGTATCGAAAATCATCTGATGGTAACACGTAAAAATTGCAATCGACGAAAATTGCCTGCGACTCGTCAGATTTCCTGAAACTTACGTATTATCCAAACATTTCATTGGCTGTTCGGGAAAAGGCTTTTCCATCGTCCAAGAAATCTGACGACCCATTTTAAATTAAATTTCATTCTTAAACTTCTAAACATCCCACAATATTACTTTTTACACCGTCGTATAGAGAAAAAATGTACTTTTAAATGCATATTGTTTGAAAGCTATGTCTCAATTTTTTCTGAGTTATTAATTTTTTTTGTGTAGTTTTTGTTACTTTTTTGTCATAGTGGCAACAGAAGTATCCATCTCTGTTGAAAGTAAAGGGAAATACAGATTACTGTATAGACCAATCAGAAAACGAATAAAATGTGTATTCAACCAATAAAATACTTCAGATATGTTTTTGATTTCCTACCCCGACAGAGGACAATAACCATTTTTCCAAATGGTTAAAAAATAAAAATAAATAAAAAATGCAATTTAACAAATTACAGCGACCATTTGGAAAATGATTTTTTCAAAGACTAAAATTTAAGACATAAAAAATCGCACAGAGTTGATCATACATTACTTACGCCATGGATTACATTTTTCGGTACTTTAAATTTTTAATCTTCTACGGAGCTGGTCATACATTACGTACGCCATGGATTAAACATTAATATTCCTGGACAAAATTTAAATGAAATTGCATTCTTAAACTCCTAAACATCCCACAATATTACTTTTTACACCGTCGTCGTATAGAAAAAAAATGTACTTTTAAATGCAATTTGTTTGAAAGCTGTATCTCAATTTCTTTCTGAGTTATTAATTTTTTTTGTAGCTTTTATTACTTTTTTGTCATAGTGGCAACACTCTGTAGTCCATCTCTGTTGAAAGTAAATTGAAATACAGATTACTGTACAGACCAATCAGAAAACGAATAAAATGCGGATTCAACCAATAAAACGCCTCAGATATGTTTTTAATTTCCTACCCTGACAAAGAACAATAACCATTTTTCCAAACGGTTAAAAAGTTACCCTCCCTCTTCCCCTATTAACGTATGAAAGTGCGGCTGGCATCAACAGAATAAGTATTAACGCGTCTACTAATAAATGCTATCCTTAAATTATAGTTATCTACATATTGAATTGTAACGAATTTAAAGTATTTGAATACGTAATTTTAATGTTATATTTGGGTTATTTGTAGTGTTCGACCGAAACCGAAATCGAAAACTAATTTCGGTAATCTTTCTAGGTTCGGCCGAAAACGAAAACGTACATGAAACTGTCTAAAATTTTTTAAAGTGATTAATACATACATATATTAATTAATTAATTAATTAATTAATTATTCTTATACAGAAACACATTTTTCTAACAGACAAACAAACACGCATATCTGTATGTGCGTGTATAAGTTTAAACCAAAAACGAAACATAAATAGCAATACAACTTTTATATTTTATGTCTTTATGATAACCAGTAATCATAGACATTTATCAATAATTATTTAGCAATATAGTTAAACAAATAAGAAAAATCATGCGTTAAGCATAGATTATGAAACACTTTCCAACACTTCCTGAATGCTTTGACAAAACCAAAACACGTTTAAACCAAAAACGAAACATAAATAGCAATACAACTTTTATATTTTATGTCTTTATGATAACCAATAATCATAGACATTTATCAATAATTATTTAACAATATAGTTAAACAAGTAAGAAAAATCATGCGTTAAGCACAGATTATGAAACACTTTCCAACACTTCCTGAATGCTTTGACAAAACTTCGTTATTTAGGGAAATAAGGTATATAAGAGAACTAAGTAAACATTTTAGAAAACGCATAAAAATTTACAAAACTGATTTCAGCAGTTACTGTCCATAGCAAATATGTATTCCAATTCTTTGAACAGCCCTGTATTTAATCTGTGGGTTGATATATATACTATATAATGTGGAAATTTAGTTTAGCAAGAAAACACGTAACAGGTTAAAATTTCTCTTTCAGCAATTTATACTAATAGATGGGAACATACTTGTATACTTTTGTACAACCCTGTAGTTAACCTAGTACCTTTATTACACGCCACTATTTAGCTAAAGTTAAATTGTAAGTAAAATACTCTTAAAACTACTGGAATCACATTTCCAGAAATTATCATTTATATACGGCCATGTATTCATTTCTTTGCGTGACCCTGTATATCATTTAATCTATGTCATCATCTACAAGCATTTCTTAGTAAACTAAATGCAGTTCAGCGTTAAAATGCATAACTTATTTAAAAACCACCTTTAAGCAATTTGCAAGCATGCCCAGTGACCATTACGAATTCTTTTGTGTAGCCCTGTATACGAATTACATCATTTATACACACTATATACAATGCATAAATATATAGTGAAACATAAAAGCACATAACATACTTACAAATGCATTTCTAGCAATCATCGCTAACGTACAGTACTTCGGATACAATATATTATCTGAAATCTTTTGTGTGTCCCTGTAAATGCTATGCACTTCGTATTATACATGAAATAACTTATAGCAAACCTCAGCGACGTACATCAATTTCATTATACATGAAATAATTTAATATAATTAAAATACGTTGGAAAAAATTCTCTCCATCCCTATATCATTATGTAACGGAATTCTTATGTGTGGCCCTGTAAATGAATAATAATTATTTTTTGCGCCGCATATTCTACAGAATGCATATTTTAGTGCACTTGATAAATGCATAACAATTTTATTATGTTTGAAAGCATGTAACATCACTAAAAATCATTTTAAACGATTTTTTCCCTTAGGCCGTAATGTAACAGAAAACTTTTGACTGTCCCTTTAAATGAACAAAACATGACAGAAACTTCATTTTCAATAGAGTTCGTGCTATGGTAGAGGTCACTAACATCCGGAAATTTCTTAACGATCCGAGTATATTTACGGGAGTTAGAGCGCGGACAGACAGACAGACGGACAGACAAACTGAAGTCATAAACACTTTTCAACTTTGTTGCAAAGTGTTAAAAATGGAGAACAAATTCAATAATGAATCAATGTTTAAATTTTAAATATGCACATATTTTTAGTTATTTATTTTACATTTAAATTAATTGAAACAAACTAGTTAAAAAGTTGTTTTTAGGAAAACGACATTGAATGTGTTAGAAAATTATAACCATTTTATAATTTATAATTATTATTAGTTTAGTGGATATTTAAATATAGATATACATTTAAATTTCAGCGTTCTCGAAGTAAAACATATTTAACAATACTGAACACTAGTTAATTTTAAAAAATATATAAGATTTAAAATGTATAAATTTTTTCTCAGACGTGCCCAACAAGATAAAAATAAATATTTGCTCACTCTCCCCGTAAAACCTTTGCCACCACTTTATTTAAATTATTACAGTTTTTTTCAACAAAATTAACAACTCAAAGTAACACTTGTTGTAAATTATCACTATTTTCGGCATACTGAAATATAAAATATCGGAAAAACAGGCGTCTAAAATAAGGATTTACTACAGTGGGGTGTACTAACCTAACACACGAAGAAAATTCCGATATCATCAAGAACCAAGTGTTTTGTAATCTGTCTTTATTACCCGGCTGCCAAGAAGGGTTATGTGTTTTAGAGGTCTGCACGGGCCGACATTTCCAGTCCCGGACCCGGTCCGACTCATAGAGAAAAAAAATCGGCCCGGCCCGATACAAAAATTAAAAGTTCGGCCCGGCCCGTAGAAAAAATAATATTGGCCCGGAAGGGCCTGATAAATAAATTTAAAGTTCGGCCCGAGCCCGGCCCGGAAAAAAGTTAAAATCTCGGCCCGGCCCGAGTGAACTGCTACAAAACATTGCTTTTTACGTCGAATTGGTTAAAAATTTGTCTCTTACGAGGAGTTCTGACCAAAAATATTTATCTTAACTTTTTTTTCATGTTTATAATCGTTATTTTTATAGAAGTGCAGCAGGCTGCGATATTTATTTTTATAATGAATCTCTATTTCTTGTATGTAAATGTTTCAGTTATCATTAATATTGTTAATTCATATTCCATGTATAGAAGTGATAAAAATCGGAAAAATGCTATACAGTAAAATCTTCTAAGATGAAATTGCATAGAAAAGAAAAAAAAATGCGTTATAGACAAGTTCCCTTCTTAGCAAGTGTAAATGTATTATATATTCTTTTCTTGCTTATTACACTCTAAATTAAAATGTCTGAAATTCAGACACTTAAGTGTCTGAAATGGAGTGTTCAATTTTCAGACATTTTAAAATGTCTGAATTTTTTCAGACACTTTTTGCGTCTGAATTTCAGACACTTCAAACGTCTGAATCGCATCCATTTTTTTGTAAGCATCATACGTAGCCATGTTTGACCACGTTCAATCCTGGAAAAATATTTGGCTGTGATCCTGCCCCTCCCCCCCCCCCCCCCCCAATACAGCCTGATTTTTTTGGTGCTCTCAGTTTTGGTATACAATTTTCGTTACGTTGATAATTTAAATCTTTTACGACATTGTACTGATTATAATCAATATCTTGAACTTCAGGAGTAGAACAAGATTAAAAAACAAAAAATATTTATCTAAATATTAGATTTTTTTAAATTTATTTTGTTTTTAACCTTATTTTACTTTAAAAGTTCAAAATATTGATTATAATCAGTACAATTTCGAAACAGATTTAAAATATAAGCTTTACAAATATTGCACATCAAATTTGGGGGCACTACAGTCGTAGGGGGACGGGGCACTTCCCAGTTTGCCCTTCCTTTAATCAAGAAGTACTTTTGCAAAAAACGCAACCCTGCATTATAGTTGTCTAAATTGAGATGTCCGGTATTCGGGAGTATCCGTTGTGGAGGTTAATGGACATTCTCGAATAGCGAACACCTCTATTTAACGAATACTTTTTTAATCAGCAGACATACATATTTGTATATTTTTACCTCAAAAAAGTAGACATCTCCAATTATCGGACAAATTCCGCGGTCCCGAAGTGTTCGCTATTAAGGGCTTTTAAGGTACATAGATAAATATATATATATATATTTTATAATCTTGTCCTACTCTAAAAGTTCAAAATATTTATTATACTCGGTTGAATGTGGAAAAAGATTTAAAATATCAAATGTACGAAAATTGCAAAAATCCCCCCCCCCCCCGCAAAAAAATGAAAATATAAAAAAATATATTGCCACATAGGCAATTTTACATATACATCACTCGATAATCACAACAGCCATTTAACTATGAATAATGAAAATAAATAAATAAATATTCTACTTTAATAACATTGGGGAAAAAATGACTTTGGTATTTTGTTAAATATATTTGCGTTTTTAAACTTGTCCTACTCTAAAAGTTCAAAACTTTCATTATAATCAGTGCAAGATTTAAGATATCAGCTTTACAAAAATTCATGCAAAATCCCCCCCTCCCCCCCCCCAAAAAAAAAAAATGAAAATACTTATTTAAAAATTATGTTTTTAAAAAATTTATATTTCCACATGGGCAAGTTTTTATGCAGATCAGAGGGTACTCACAAAAGCTATTCAACTATCAATAAAAACAAATAAGTACATATTCTATATTAAAAACATGAGGAAAAAATAACTTATGATTTCCAAACTTCTTTCGTCTTAAATATATACAGTAACATCTGTCATTTTTGTATTTTTCGTATAAGTGCATATAAATAAAGTTACCACAATTTTAAATACGAAATCTAGTTAGAGGTTTTTACTTTTTCCCATTATAAATTTCAAATTACTTTTTTATTAAAAATAATAAAAAAATCAGTATTAGAGTTGATTGCAAATCAAATACATATGTATTTTTTTACAGGCAGCTTCATATAATAGACCAGTCTCATTTACTTTATTTATCTTTTTTTAATCTGCGGTTTTATGCCAGGAAGTAAGAAAGCATTAGGTCATCTTTCAAAGTTTTTTTTTCTTTACTTCCTTGTGGCCGTCATTTACTGCGAGATAAAAATTATCCATTGAAACTAAGAACTGACATTGAATATATAATTCGTAATAAAAAAGAACGTCATAAGTTTAAAAATATATACTTCTAGAATTAGTGGGGTTTTTTTGCGAACAGATTCAAAACTAATTAAATTTCATGCAGGATTTTGTTTAGTACAATAAATAAAATCATAAAATACACTAATTTTACTACTATAAAGAAACTTACTTGAGTTGCTGCAAGAGGTAAGAAATATTCCTCGATTTGAAATTTTAAAAACTACCACAACCACAGTGAGGGAGAAAGATTTTCATCAGTTTAAAAGGTAATGCCATAATACATCCGACTAGCCATATTTAAAGAATGAGATGTTTCATCCTAAAAACAGGACCCGCCAGACAAAAGTTTCTTTTTTTTGCCAGCTTCGACAGGACGAAGATGAATAACACAATATTATTGATATAAATTGATACGAGTTAACACTAAGCCCATTGCACACGCTTTGTAGAATTTCCGGGTGTAATCTTCAACCGTCGTCTACTTCTGTTCTGTGTCTATCCCGCCCTTGTATCGACGACAGCTTCTAAGAGACATTTGATGTCGAGCACACACGTCAGATGTATGTATTCAATAAATAAATACTCCAAGTTAATACGAATTAAAATCACAGTACTTCACATTTCGCAAAAAACGAATTAAAATACACGCGTACATAAAAACAAACTTTGTTTGAATTACAACGTATACCACTTCGAACGAAGACATCTAAAACGCATGCGCAACTGGGAGTGCTAGTGCCCCCTGGTGGTTATTGCGTCGGAAGAATCAAAACGTCTTAAATTAAGACACGTTTAAAGCAATGAAGTGTCTTAAAATAAGACGTTTGCGGATATTTTAGACATTATTCTCAGTTCGTTTACACCATGGTCATAGTAAGACGCTTATGTATCTTAAATTAAGACATCTATAGTGTCTTAATTTTCAGATTAAGACACTTAAGTGTCTAAAATTCTTTTTCAGTCACATATGTGTCTAAATTTAAGACGCTTCTATTTGCAGTGTAGTATATTAATTTTGCATGGATCAACACGTTTTTCAGTTTAAAACAGGGTTCCGTCATAGGCAGGTTCCTTTTCACACATTTTACTGTATTTTAATCTAGTTATATTTTAATATGCGTAGAAATCTACTATTCTTTAAAAATAATAAATTTTAATGTTTAAGTGTAGAATAATGTCGGCTCAAAAATGTATGCATTTTTCGCAAAAATTTTTGGGCCAGGCCTAATTTAACTGTCCTTTAAGTGTACCAGGCCACGCTGAGACAATGATTTTCATACGGGCTGGCTCAAAACTAGGACTGAAAATTTTGGGCAGTGAAGACTAGGAATGAAACCAGGCCCGGCTCTGTACAGAAAAATTAAGTTAGGCCCGGCCCGAGCCTTCAGAAAAAAGTATGGCCCGAGCCCGGCCCGGCCCGGCCCGAGTGCCGTGAATGAAAATCGGCCCGAGCCCGGCCCGGGCTTGGGCTTTGGGCCACAGGCCGGCTGTGTGTTTCACGCGTATCTTGGAATGTGGATTTCTTTATACCCTCGAAACATCTCAACGGCTGGATGGATTTTAATGAATGAGGTCTCTATCGGTTCGTCTTAACCGTCCGATGCACGGAGTGGTATTTAGCCCCAAAACACGACCAAAAAGGGTTATTTTAAAAATCGGTTTTTCACCCTGTTTTATTATTCCTCAAAATGTTAAGTAGTTACTGCATCCAAATGTGAAACTCGCAAGGCGCTTGCACAACCCAGCACGCCACGCGATCTGTCGGAAGTTGCCGTTCGCCTACAATGGCCGTGTGATTTTCCGATGCGCTCAGATTTTAGTGCATTAAAATATCTAGTATTTTTTTGTATGAACAATTTAGTGGTTATTGTTGTGATGGATTATTCTGAACCAGGTATGTACTTTATACACACTGCATTTACATAATGAATATCCATCCGATTTTTGTCTATATAGTCGATAACGTAGGTGTAATAAACAGTGGCATAAATATAATTATCTATAATATATAGAAAGGGTTTTGTTATATATTTCTAAACATATCTAATAGGGTGGGTCGAAAAAACCGAAATTTTTATAATCGAAATGTAATAGCTCGGAAAAGTTGCCTTTTGTAATACAGAATAAATTTCTAAAATATTACATCGATCGGTTAATATCTTTTACCGCCGCAAGGGGGCCAAAGTTTCAAAAAATCGCAAAAAACGTGTTTTTTTTATCATTTTTTTTAATTATCCAAACATACCAATACAATTTTTAATAGAACGCAATAGCTACATGAAGATATGAGAAATGTCCCGGTAAATGTTCATTATGATGAAATCATATCTTTATTTGCCGCAAAATGACCATATTTTTTGTAAAAATTTCAAAAATTTCAATTTTTCATTTTTTTTCTAAATTTTTATAATTTGTATAATATGTCCAGAAATAAATAATTTTACTTTATATATATTAATATATCATAATTTTTTATAACTATTTGTAATAGACTTGAAAATAAAGTAAATCATTCATTTTTCTTGACGATCGCTTCATCTACTGATGTTTTACTTCATAACAGCCAATTCATGCCACAAAAATTATATAAAAAAATTGCAAAATGTTTTAGTATTTTATTAATTAAAATATAGAGATGTTTAACCGAAACGGGTTAAATAAACTTAAAATGAAGAAGAATTTAATGTAAATGAATTTTATAATATAACTTGCTTTCAGATGAAGCCATTATTTCTCGAGAGGCCAAAACTGATCAGATGTGACCCTCCCTCTGTTCTAGTATAACAAACTTTATCAGTGCTTCAATGAATAATTTCACGCATCTTTCTAGTGATTGAGTGGGACAAGGAAAGTTATAATAGCTGGTATCTTTAATCGAACATTTTAAACTCACCAGCGTTTTTAGTCGATAAAGAAACCATAACAGGTGGTTCCGTTAGTTTTCAGTTTTGTCAGTAGACTAAAGCCATACAATTTTAAGCTTCAGTGTTGAAGTGTGCTATGATGAAGTGACGGATGCCACTATTCTAGTCCACAGAACTTCGTGCTTTTGCAATTTTCTTCATGGCTGGGGCCCTGATGTTCTCCTCTTCATATGCTATCATTCCAAAGAGGCTATTTGTATGATTTGCGAAATAGTCATTTCGTGAAAATACAGGAACTATAATCTTTCGTAGATTATCTGTCAAGTAACGTAAGTTACTAACTATAGTGCACAGATTCTGGAAAACATGAGTGATTTATTTTAATTGTGAACCAACTGATGCAGTACATTTTCAGGATGTACTCAAAGAGTATGACAAGTTAAGAAGAGGGTTTCTTAGTTCCAACGTAGAGTCTCAAAATTCGAATAGCAGTAATGATCCACCTTGCGTGAAATATTTGTCCAGGGACTCAGCAAAAAAGATCAATTGTATACACGCGTGTTGAAAGAGCTTGCAATATTTCAGACATATACTTCTGGTCAGTTGACAAATCATCTTTATCAACAGCTAGGTGATCAGATTAAATTGGCTTAAATTTTGCAATTGGTAATAATTCGAAAATCGCAAGAGATCAACCAATTGGGCCACGATATGATAGAGAACCTGTTTTTTGTCGTCAAGATGTTTGAAAAGATGTCTCAGTGGAGGCTCATTGAAGTGAGGTCCAGGAAGGCAATAAAGTGATTTTTTAAAAGTTGTTCTCAACTAATCCTACTAAACACCACCTTTGCATCCTGTTTTGAAGACAGTTCCGCAAAATTCAACTGCAATTATTATTCCAGTCGGGATTTCATTTTTCTTCAAAAAATCTATAATGTCATTGTATACAGAAGTCGCCTTGCCAGACGATGGGGTCAAATGACGAAAATAATTCAGACCTGGTTCTAGTACAAAGAGATATATTCCTCCTTGACTTCTCAAAGATGAAACTTTGCCACCTCTTTAACCTGGTAGATATTTCTATCTTTAGGGCCATCAAAGTATAGAGTAAAAGGAGTACATTACCAAAAAAAAAAAAAAAAAAAAAAAAAAAAAAAAAAAAAAAAAACGAACAAAGTTGAACGTGGCCCTCTAGCAGCGAGAAATTAATTTTACGTGCAGGCAGCTGCAGGTGTTTCTATCATTGAGCAATTTTTTTTTTTATAGAATTACAGTGATCATGGTTAACAATGTGCATGAAATTAACAACATAAAATGTCTTTCCCAGCCCTTAGAAATGTAAAAAATCTGAAAACATTACAAAAGTTAAGAAAATTGAAAAAATGAAAAACTTTAATTTTTAACATTTTTTAGAAATTTTGGCCCTGTTGTGGCGGTAAAAGCAACGATGTCACCAAAATGAAATGTTAATGTTACATTACTAATATTTTGGCATGGCTATTGCGTTCTATTAGAAATTGAATAAGTATGTTTGGATAATTTAAAAAAAAAATTGCTAAAAGTATGTTTTTTGCGATTTTTTCGAAATTTGGACCCCTTGCGGCGGTAAAAGATCGATTAACCAATCGGTGTAATATTTTACGTATTTTATCTTTTTTACAAAAGGCAACTTTTCCGCGCTATTACGTTTCGATTATAAATATTTCGGATTTTTTCGACCCACCCTAATATCTAAGCAATGAAAACTATTGTGTAACATGCAATACTTAGTGTACAAGATAGTTCCACCCGAAACCGCCCCCCTATTTTTAACGATTTTTTTTTTTTTTTTTGTTAGTTTTTACAATTTCTGGTATAAATTACTGCTATTTAGTTTTTTATTTATTTTGTTAACAGGACCTTCAGGGTTGAAGTCTATGGCTCGAAATGAGTTGTATGCCATCACGCAATGCTCAAATGAGCCAACATTTCATGAAAAGCTTAAATTTATGTAGCAAGAATTGTTAAAAAATTATTCTAAATGTCATCCAAAAAGAGCTGAGATGAAGCAAAAGCTCTTTGTTATTAAAAACCAATTCAAACAAAAATGGTTAAATACTCATAAAACGAAGTCAAGATTCGAAAGAAACAATGCCGAATGGTTAAACGGCGCTATAATGCTGCCTATTGCAGGTACGTGAAACACAATAGACGCAAACCTTTTACTTTATTATTATTTTGTGCTTCGTTTTTTGCTTATATTTCATCTGTGTAGTGAAAATAAACTTATTTTTATTATTAGGTATATATTAAGTTAGTACTTGCTACTATTACAGGAGTTAGTCCCGGTCGTACACAAAAATCTTTTGTAGATTCAAGTGGAAAAATCAAATGCCGCAAAACCAAAGACTTTCGATCAAAAGACGTGGAAGTATTGACCTACGCTACCCAAATGAGATTGCTGGAGTCAGGCAATATAGATCCTTCCAACATCGTAAAAGATCTTACATAAAGTCCCCGAAGAGCAAACAAATATGTAAAAGCCATGAAAAAAAGTCGTGAAGAACAAGAGTAATCTCGCTAGTTATCACCTTTACATGCTTTATCCATGTATACAGAAGCAGGACATTCTGAAGCCCAATATGAAAGATTACGAGCAATGAATAAAGGCTTTGTTCCATGCTAGTCTGTTCTTCAAAGGGTAAAACAAGAATTCTATCCAGAAATACACGGGGTGACAGAGACATGTGCAGAATTCAAAGTGCAAAAGTTGATGGATTATACGGCAACACGACTAATTTTACATTTTAGAGAAGTTGTAGAACCTTTCAGTGATGACGAAAAGAGATATTTAATTTTAATAAGTAAGTGGGGTTGTGACGATTCACAGCAGATGCAATATAAAATGAAGCTTGAAAATGAAGCCGATTCTGAATCCAATATGTGGTTCTCTGGAAAAACCCAACACTATCATCACCTCGCTATTGTCGACCTATAAGAATTCGATTAATCAAGAAGACAAATGACGTAATAAAAGAAATCAAAACACAAATCACAGCACTTACTAGCACAGAAGTTGACGATGTGTCTATAAAACATAGAATGTTATTCACCAATGTGGAAGGAAAAGTATGCAATGCCGCAATACACACCAAATCTACGATGACGTGCTACATATGTGATATGTGATGCAACTTCATCTGAGTTTAATGACTTATCAAAGAAGAGGGAGTGTAAGAAAGAAAATTTAAGTTGCGGGCTCTCCTTGCTACATGCTCGTATACGATTTTTCGAGAGTATATTACACGTAGCAATATAGATTAACTGTAAAAAAAAAATGGAACGTCCCCCTTTCTGCTGAGGAAAAACAAGCGGTAGAAAAAAAAAAGAAATTCAGGATAATTTTAAACAAAAACTTCGGCTCTTAGTGGACATCCTCAAAGCAAATTTTGGAAATGCTAACGATGGAAATACCAGCAGACGAGTTTTTCAGGAATGCGAAATATCGGTGGTAATAACGGGAGTCGATAAAAATTTGATATATCGGCTAAATGTGATATTGGGTACATTGTGTTGCGGATACAAAATTAATACGGAAGAATTTGAAAAATATAGCCAAGAAACGGCTGAACTGTATGTGAACCTATATGGCTTTTATCCCATGTCCCTACAATGCATAAGGTACTTCGTCATTTAGCAGATGTCATAATAGAACCTATTCTGCCAATAGGCTAACAAAGTGAAGAGGCTAGGCTGCAGAATCTCGCAATAAACATATTAGATCAGTCAGATTGAACTGCACAAGAAAGTTTTCTCGCGTGGCCTGCAATATAGATAGATGCCCTGAATAGACTTCTTTGAACTTCTCACCCCCTAATAATGGGCATGAGATGCAACACAAACAAGAAAAGAAAGTCCTTATCTTCTGAAGTTCTAAAATTGTTATAAGAAAGTGATATCATAAATGTTAATATTCTTGAACACAGTAATAGTGATGAAACTGATGAATAAATCTTTTGATTTCTAAATAAGACTTTGTTTTACCATTTTTACCCTAAAATTCAAATAAAAACGCAGATCTGTAGCCTTTAGAGGAATAAAATAATTTTGGCCAGGTTTTGGGGCCAAATACCACACTGTGCGATGGTTATAGGCTGGGTTTTGTTTTCATAAATTCAAAATGGCGGCTGTAAAATACAAAATAGCGATAGAGACGAAAAAAAAAATTACGCACCCTATTAAATGGCATATCATTGGATAGGTCTTTCAAAATGAAGACGATGTTTCCATTGACTATTTTACATTCAGAAGATCCGTTTAAATATTACACAACCTGGACTTTCTACAGTGTGATGAAGGATGTCTACACTGGAGTTCTTCATCAAGTTGGATAAACCTATTTTACCCGAAAACAACTCGACCTGCAGTTCAGTCTGGTCGGGTTGGCGCTAATTATTTTCGTCTCAGATCGGATTTGTGTCGAGTTGACTTTGAATGTTTCGGGTTAGGTTTTGACTCTTTCTGGTCGAATTCTGGTCAACCTGATTTTTCAAAAGAAAGTCCTGGATATTTTTTTCAAAAGAAAACAACTATTTAAAAGTATATATAAATATTATAGAGACATACAAACAATAAATACAATAAACCCAACTGGAGTGAAAAATTAGCCAGAGCCAGGAATCGAACCCGGGACCACAGTATACAAGACTGCTGCTCTAACCACTGAGCTACTCCGGCCGATGCCTGAGTCTGCAATTTCTCACTAATAAACCATGTTGGGGAAGTCACCAGCCATCTATACGATAGCCTTGGATGACCGGACAACGATGAATAGATTTTACTATTACATCGATCTACGATAATTATAATAAGACACTCATACTACAATATATATTAAAACACACATACACACATAAATAACGCCTGCATTCAACAGTTAAAGGTATATATAAATATTATACAGACATACAAACAATAAATACAATAAACCCAACTGGAGTGAAAAATTAGCCAGAACCAGGAATCGAACCCGGGACCACAGTATACAAGACTGCTGCTCTAACCACTGAGCTATTCATCGTTGTCCGGTCATCCAAGGCTATCGTATAGATGGCTGGTGACTTCCCCAACATGGTTTATTAGTGAGAAATTGCAGACTCAGGCATCGGCCGGAGTAGCTCAGTGGTTAGAGCAGCAGTCTTGTATACTGTGGTCCCGGGTTCGATTCCTGGCTCTGGCTAATTTTTCACTCCAGTTGGGTTTATTGTATTTATTGTTTGTATGTCTGTATAATATTTATATATACCTTTAACTGTTGAATGCAGGCGTTATTTATGTGTGTATGTGTGTTTTAATATATATTGTAGTATGAGTGTCTTATTATAAAAGAACTATTTGTTTGAGTATTAATGAGTATGTATGTGTTCATGTTTATACAAAAATAAAATAAAATTTATATTCAAGATATTACTATACATACAAATTTTTCCATAATTATATCAAAATTTGGATTTATTTTCTTTAACTTTAGTTTTGGGTTTGAGTTGAAGTGTATTAGGTTCTGTTCAGGTATCGCTTTGACTGTAAGCGGAAATTTCTGTTTCTGGTCGGGATCAACCTGATGTGTGCTGGAATTCTAGCCTACACACGATGAGACTTTTAGTACTTGTTTCTCGCATTTCGTATCACTCAGAATAAAAACTATTTGGATGTGCCAATCCCAAAACTTTCTTCAATCTCATGTCAAAATTTCATTTTAATTAGTTTTATTAGTATTTTTATTAGAATTATGAATAACTGCGTACACTTTTCGATGGTAAAATATTGAAATTTGCACAAAAATCGCTATTACAGCGCCCTCTTCCGGTGATAGCTATTACAGCGCCTCCTTCCGTCGGAATTTTTCCAAATTCAGGTAGGACCTTCTTGCCATGGCCAAAAACATACACAAAGAATTTGGTTCAATTCTGTGCGTAACTTCATACACTTTTCGATGGCACACTATTAAAAATGCACAAAAATCGCTGTTACAGCGCCCCCTACCGACGGATTTTTTCCAATTTCTGGGGGGACCTTCTTGCCATGGCGAAAAAAATACACAAAAAGTTTGGTTCAATTCTATGCATAACTTCATTCACTTTTCGGTGGTACAATATTCGAAATGCACAAAAATCGCTATTACAGCGCCCCCTACCGGCGGAATTTTTCCAAATTCAGGGTGGACCTTTTTGCCATGACCAAAAACATACACAAAAATTTTGGTTCAATTCTATGCATAACTTCATACACTTTTCGATGGTACAATATTCAAAATGCACAAAAATTGCTATTACAGCGCCCCGTACCGGCGGATTTTTTCCAAATTCAGGAAGAACCTGCTTGCTATAGCCAAAATCTTAAAGAAATGGTTCAATTCTATGCATAACTTCATACAATTTTTGATTGTACAATGGCGACGCACGGACATACGGACAGACAGACATTTTGTATAAACATGTTTTTTGTGATCTCTTACCCCTAAAACGTGTAAATCCGTCGAAAAAAAATTCGATTACAATACTTTCTTCTATTGAAGATAGAATAAAGTAAAAATGTACAGACCAGAAGTAAAACTCAGGGCCTTTTGAGTACCACACGAATGTTCTGCCAACTGAGCTACTTGCACAATTTCGCCAAAAAATTCACTCAGACACGTTTTTACCAATAACCACGGCCAAACTCGATTGCCCTTATAAGGCAGGCGATCGAGTTTGGCCGTGCAATAACATTTAGTCTGTCACGTGATATAACTCAACCAGACAAACTGTAGGCAAAGAAAGAACGACTGATATGTAGATTTTATTTCTTTCTTTTATTTATTTATTTATTTATTTATTTATTTACCTCAATCAAACTAATTGGGTAGAATTTGACAATCAGTTATAAATTTCTGTAATGACTCTATTTTATATTTTTAAATACTTTTGTAATATATTTTTATGTACAACAAAACCTTTTATTGAATATTTCATTAAAAATACTGAATATTAAATTAAATTTAATTAATAGATATAGAGAAATATTTCATATATTTTCTTTAATTTCGCTAAATCTTTAATCGAAATTACCTTATTTATTTTATTTTAGAAAATCAAATTTATCTTTTATTGTGCTACCTTCTTGGAAAATGTATCAACATATATTTCACAGAAAAAAATTCAAAAGTTACTAATTGTAAACACACCAGATCAATGGCTTTTACTCAGAAATCGGGAAAAAATTAACATTTATGCTGAAAACATTTATGCTGAATAGTTAATGGATTCTTTCTGACTAAACAATTTTATAATTATTTTCTTTTTAAATTTCTGTGAATTACGGGTAAAAATAGATTAATTTCTGGAATCTAACTTCTTGTTTTATTTTTTAGAGAAATTCTGAACGCTTTCCAGGGAACAAACTCTAAAGCTAATGACAAACAAAAAAAAAAATAATAGATTTTACTGAAAATCGGAAAGAGAAAAAAAAACGCTTTTACTAAATTAAAACACGTTGTTGAATAGCTAATTGATCGCTTTTACCGTAACAATTTTTAATTCTGATTTTATTTCATTTTTTTAAATTTTCGGGAATTATGAATAAAAGAGATTCGTTACTGGAATGTAAATTCTTGTTATTTCTCTTTGATTATAAATAAAAGCTGTTAACTCGAATTTAAATCTGGAATTAAAAGGAGTATACCTCATTTTTTATTTCAGCTCAAAATATAATAAAAAAGTTTATGTGTAATAAAAACTTGGACTTACACTGTCAAATTTAATGATTAAAAATACTTAAAATACTCATTAGCGTACTAAACATTAAACTGAAAAAAATTGTGACAGTGACTGTGCTGTTTGTAAAGTAAGCCAGTAGATGTCAAGACCCCCCCCCCCCCCCTGATTATGGCTTGTTAGAATAAGTCTGAAACGTTGGATGTATTTTTCTTTTTAATGTGTGTTTAATGTTGTTTCTATATAAGTAGTAGGCTGATGAATATTTTAAGTGTTTTTAATAATTAAAGTTTATGTGTGTTTGATCATTTATAAAGATTGATTGCGGTTTTTTACTAAGCAAGCAAGCAAGAAAAACATTAAAAAAAATTTAACGTCATATTTACTCTATTTTCGAGATCATTTTTTACTACATTACACAAGCCTACGATGTTCGCATTTTTTAACTTCTAATAGGTTATTTTTATGTATTTTTTAGTGCTGAATCCAAAAATGACCTTCATTTATGACCACCACTTCAGAATTTTTCTCAAATCCTAAATTTCAAAGGTAAAAATTAAAAAGTTGTGAAAATTTGATATTAAAAAATAGAGGAGACGGTTGTGTTTCTTAACATTTGATGATTTATTATTATGCATTTTTTAGCTCTGAATCTGAAAATGACTTCATTTTTAACCATCATGTCGGGATTTTTCTCAAATCGTAAATATCAATTGTAAAAAGTAAAAAAAATAACGAAAATCTGATACTATAAAATAGATGTTGTGTTTTTTAAATTTCGATAATTGATTTTTTAGTACTTTTTAGCACTGAATCTGAAAAGGATCTTCATCTTTATGTGCGCTCGTAATTATATAAATACGTAGCACCTATATTCGTCGTTCGACCTGCCTGTCTGTCCGTCCGTCGTTTATCTACCCGCATATAACAAAGCAAAAACTACCCAATCGAATGGATTGAGGTTTAAAATAAGTAATTGTTGCATGCTTTGGACAAGCCATTTCAAATTTTAGGAAAATCGGATGTATAGTTCAATTACAGGGACAGTCAAAAGTATTCTGTTACATTACGGCCAATGGGAAAAAATTGTTTCAAGTGCATTTTAATGATGTTACACCCTTTCGAACATAATGAAATTGATATGCTTTTATGAACTGTACTAAAATATACATTTTGTCGGATATGCGGTGCAAAGAATATTTATTATTCATTTATAGGGTCGCACAAAAGTATTCCGTTACTCAATGGTATAGAGGGAAACATTTGTTTGGTGCGTATTTTAATTATGTTAAACTATTTCACATACAATGAAATTCATATACGTTGATGCAGTTTAATACAAGTTAATTCCTGTATAATAGAAAGTGCATAGTATTTACAGGGACACACAAAAGATTTCGGATACTATACTGTATCCGAAATACTATATATTAGCGATGATTGCTGGAAGTGCATTTTTAGTTGTGATATGAGTTTTTAAGTTTAACTAAATTTTTACATATTACGTTGTGTGTATAATTGCTGTAAATCATATACAGGGCTACACAAACGAATTCGTAAGGGTTCGTAAGGTACAAAAATCCGGTATAGTACGAACGCACCTCATTTCCTACGTTTGAAGTACAATTTCCAACTTGTTAAATCTTGCAGCAGATTTTTTCTAAACCGTAAATTTCAAAGCAAAAAAGTCCTTCCGGCATGTGTCGGGAGGAAGAGGTAGCTTTCATATTCCTTGTTTTTTTTTTTTTTTTTTTTTTTTTTTTTTTTTTTTTTTTAAATATAGCTTATTTTACTTAAACACAAGAAGCTAAAATTAGCGGAACTCGATTACAGATGGTTCAAAAAAAATTCTTCAATACTGAATATGAATAAGAATTTCGACAAATTAGTCAAGTTGGCTTCATTTAGAGTGATTTATGTTTCGTCGCCAAATTTGGCGATATCTTGATGTGCCAGTCTTTTTAAAACAACAAGGTGGATGAAGCTAATCAATGCACCTGGTCGAGACCTTGGTATGTTCTGGTCACATGCTTAGTCACATCCAAATTCGTTAAAATTACGCATGCTATCGTATGACAAAAATCAGATTGTTTCAAAATATCAGCTACCCTTGAAATTGAACTGCTTCATCTCTGCTTTTTTTTAAAGTTAAAGGCGATCCTTTGGGATCCTTGTATCAAGGTCAACCGCATAAGGAAAAAAATCTTTTTAAATTTCAAAAGTTTTTGTACCTCTTTTTAAATTTTAAAATTAAAAAACAAATAAAAACTGCTATATCTCAGCCATTTGTTAAGGCAAAAACAAAACAAAATATGCTCCAGAATCTTTATTTAAAGGTCAAACGTTAAAAAAAAAAATTCAATTTTTAATTTATTTGTTTCGCTTTTTGAATTTAAAAAAATTAAATTTTTTAAATGGCCGCCATTTTGAAACAAAATGGCGGATAAAGCTGGTCAGCGAACTCGTCCGACACATTGATATGTACTATGTACACACTTAATTTCATCCAAATTGGTTAATAAATACGAGAGTTGCATCATGACAAAAATCGGATTGTTTCGAAATGTCAGCCACCCTAAAAATTCAAACTGCTATATCTCAGCCATTTTTAAAGATAAAAACAAAACAAAATGTGCTCCGGAATCCTTGTTTTAAGGTCAAACGCTTAAGTAAAAAACAATTTTCAGTTTTTAATTTATTTGCACCGCTTCTGGAATTAAATTTTTTTTAAAAATTTAAATGACGGTCGAGACATTGATATGTACTATGCACACACTTAATTTCATGCAAATCGGTTAATAATTACAAGAGTTACGGCATGACAAATATCAGATATATATATATATATATAGAAGTCACATTTCAACAGAGGGTGGTTTTGAGGTCTAAGGGTCATGATCGCTGAAAATATACCAAAATGTTTTGGAAGTGCTTTCCCCCGGACGGCTGCAATAGATAGATTTTTACTTTTTGTAATTAAAGCTACCTAAAAATAGCAAAAATCTGATATGATACAATAAATGTAAAAAGTTTTTTTCATTTATTCAATTTACAGTGAAATCTCTCTGTAAGGGCCACCGGCCGTTAAATTGAAAATTGGCCCTTATGAGGGGCGGCCCTTGAATAGAGGTGACAAAAAAAAACTAAAATAAGGAAATAAAAACTTATATAGGTGAAAAAAACTGTTTATAAACATTTTCAAACTCTATACGTGATTGAAAAATTTTTCTATTGAAGTTTGTTTACTTTTCATAATTTTTTCGCAGATAATTTTGGTTTCTAATGATTCTTTTACTTTGTGGAACAAATTACTTAAATTTGCCTTATTTATTAATGCCTTAGAATGAGATATTAGTTTATTTATTTCTGTTAGCGTTTCCTGAGAAGTGTAAAAATTGTGCTTCAATATGCATTCACAGTTTTAGTAAATGTGGAATTAGTTTTTCTAGATAACCTGTTATCCTCTGTGCGTCCAGAACAAAGAGTCAAGTTTCCCATCCAACTTAACCCCTATAGGTTGAAAGGTCAAAAAAAGTGTAAGGAACACCTGTTTGTCTCACTTGTGGAAAAGTTTGGGGCCCTTCATTGTGTTACTGAATCCTCTCCATCACCCTCTGCCTTCTTTGTTGCAAGTGCAGTTGTTTGCTGAACTTGCTTTTGGTTCAGGAATTCAATACACCTGTTTAGGATTTAAGGCACACGTGAAAAAAATGGCCTTAATTTGGCTGATACTGGGGATTTTTGCAGTTAAACAACTCAGGGGTTCGAAGAGGTGTGTGGGGGGGGGGGTTCACTTTGAACTTTTTAACTTTCAAATTTACGATTTGCGAAAAATTCTGACTTGATGTTTAAAAATGAAGGTCATTTTAAGTAGGGATGCAACAGATATCCGGCAAATATCCGATATCCGGCATATCCGGCTGATTTTTCAATATCCGAAATACCGTCGGATATCCGGATCACAATCACCGGATATCCGACTTCTCTGCCGGATATCTGGCAGAGCGCAGCGAAGTGAATGTATAAGGATAACAGAAATAGTTTGACCCCAAACAATGCCGAACAATTTTGTTTATAATGCAAAATATGAAAGTAAGTTCACTATACATGAGTAAAAGGTAATTCTCAAAAGTTTAAAGAATTGCCAGCTTTCCTAACATTGATATTTGAACTCTTTATAATAAATTTAAGAATTTATGTTTACTTCTTTCAGAAAATTGTACCTTTACTTTCAGAATGCAAAATAAAATTTGAAGTTGTTTATTAAAGTATGACTTTATTAATTTTCTTTCTTTTTTTTTAAGTTTAACAATTAAACAGGCCAATTTTTAGAAGAAAGTATTTTAATAGAAATTTTTTTGATTTCCGGTTTTCGACGGATTTAGATGTTTTAGAGGTCAGCCTCCTTCAATATAGAAACATTCCACTGGAAGGAGGGGGCCATGTAATCGCGATTTTTGTGCCATTTTCATTATTGTACCACCGAAAAGTGTATGAAGTTATCCATATAATTGAACAATTTTTTTTAATTTGTTTTTGGCTATGTCCAGCAGGTTCTCCTTTAAATTGGAAATATTCTGCCAAAATGGGGTGCCATAATAGCGATTTTTGTGCCACTTTCATTCTTGTACCATCGAAAAGTGTATGAAGTTATGCATAGAACTGAACCAATTTTGGGGGGTATGTTTTTGGCTATGGCCAGCAGGTCCTTCAATTTGAAAATATTCTGCTGGAAGGGGGCGCTATAATACTGATTTTTGTGTTATTTTCATTATTTTACCATTGAAAAGTGTATGATGCTAAGCATAGAATTGAACCAATTTTGTGTGTATATTTTTGGCTATGGCCAGCAGTTTCTCTTTGCATTTGGAAATATTCCGCCAGAAGGTGGCACTGTAACAGAGATTTTTGTAAAATTCTCAATTTTTCGCAGGTTTTTTTTTTTTTTTTTTTTTGCTGTATATTGGCGGCTCATGAAGCGAAGGGAACTTCGCATCCTGCTAAGCTGGCTATAAACAAACAGCTGATGTACAACAGAATAACGAAAAAAATATTGATTTTAACACGTTCACGCCGGCGCGGTGGGTCACACTCGACTGTCTCAGAGTTGTCAAGTCTCCGGCTTTTTGCACACCACTGTTATTTTAGAGAAAATGTTGTTCCTTTAAATCGCTCAATTGTTCTAATTAAATAAAGCAACATTTTCTGTATTAAAATACTGGTATCCAAAAGGCCGGAGACTTTGCCAGCTCTGAGTCAGTCGAGTGTGACCCACCGCGCCGGCGTGAACGTGTTAATAAATATCATGATCGATATTAACTTATTCTGATTAATTGACTGGAGCAGAAATTTTAGATCAAAATCAAAGTTGGTATAATATTGAACTAATAATATTAAAGTACGGTAACATTTGGAACTACTACTTTTTGAAATATTAAGATGCATGAGATAGAAGAAAGTTTTGGGATTGGCAAATCCAACTAGTTATTTTTGTATCTTCCTTATAAATATTTAAAATTAAAAGTAATTTTCTTTTTACTTATAAATATCAAAATAATTTAACTTAAAATAAAACTAAACGTGACTTAGAGCAAAAACAATATTAAATAATTAAAACAGAAAAAAAGGCATTAATTAAACCTATGTTTGGAGAAAATAACTCTTTAATCATGGGTATATTAGTAGATATTTTATGTTTAAATTATAAAAAGAAAGTATGTAGTGTTTCTTTGTGAAAATACTCTACAATTATATGCATATTAATTGGTTAAAATTTACTATACAAATTATCAGCTTTTCATTGTACAAATTAATTAATTATTAGCAA
Source organism: Maratus speciosus (assembly GCA_963932465.1). Classification (NCBI taxonomy): domain Eukaryota; kingdom Metazoa; phylum Arthropoda; class Arachnida; order Araneae; family Salticidae; genus Maratus; species Maratus speciosus. The sequence goes on along the minus strand of OZ010798.1, from coordinate 374,447,771 downwards.
TTATCAGCAATTATCAATATAGTCAATCCCATATCTAAATCCAGTAGCAATTATCAGTATTTCATTGTACAAATAAACAGAATATTTTAATGTTTAAATTACATTTTTTATGCAATATTATTAATATACATTACAGGGCTTGAATTGCAGATACAGGGCTTGAATTTCGAGACGGGATGGCAGGATTCGTGCCCTAAAGATTATTATTATGTCCTCTTGTGGGCGGGTGGCTCCTGTTTCCAAAAAATCATTTTCCGAAAATGTTTCTTTGTAAAACAACGATCAAGTCTCAGGACCGACCGACAAATTTTGTGATATTTTCTACTATCAATTAGCAGATTTCACAGGTTCTTCTTACGACAGATTGACAAAATTCATAGTTGTTTTTCTGCATCTCACTGAAAAATTTTGTGCTTTTTCTCCACGACCGACTGACGAATTCCACGATTTTTTCTAGAGACCGATCGGTGAATTTCATAATTTTTTTTCTCGAGATCAATTGACAAATATAGCAATTTTATTCTGTGACCGTTTGGCAAATTTCCCTGTTTGTTCTTGCGACATACTGATGAAAATAACGATTGTTTTTTTTTTTGCATCCGATTGAAAAATTTCGCGTCATTTCTCTGCGACCGGCTGAGGAATTTCACAATATTTACTCGTGACGGACCGGTAAATTTCACGATATTTTTCCATGATTGATTGACGAATTTTGTGATATTTTCCCGCTGCCGATTTCCCATGAACTTCAGTTTTCTTCTTGCGACCGGTCGACAAATTTTGTTATTTATTTTCACCATAATTGACGAAATTGGCGATATTTTTTTTATGACCGATTTATGTATTTTGTTTTTTCCCTGTGCCCAATAGGAAATAACTAAAAGGGCAGTAATGGCCACCGGAGACTGAGCCCTGCCAAATTGGCCAATAGTCAGCACTAAACAAAATGATTTGGTTGATTGGTTGATTTTTTGACGGCCAATTATCTACGCTAGGGATATAGGCCCGAGGGGGAGTGCCCTTCGTGGGGGTCTTTCTAAGGGAACCTAACCCGTATTAACGCATGGAAATCCATGGCTCGAAGAAAACCACGAAAACTCCGAACGATTAGGCCGACGGGCGCGATTGGGTTTGAACCCAGCACCTCCCGTCTACCAGCTTCGAGAGCAGAACCTCTCGGCCACTGGTGAGGCCTAAACAAAATGAGATTACACTTGTGGCACACATAAAGAAAAAAAAATTGGTTAACTTAAAAAAACATGTTTAGAAATAACAAATTAGTTGATTTTTGCAATTCACAGAAATTAGGACATGACTTTTAAAATCTACCTTTTATCGTGTAATAGAAGAAATCAATTGACTATTTCCTTTTCAAACTTTGGATATGGATTTAAAATTCCAATGCATTTGCAATTCCATGCAAAAAAAATCTGTAACCGAAATCGAAAAAGTAAAAAACAGCTGTATGAAAGATCGAGCTCAGCTATCTTATGCAAAAAGAATCTTTTAAAACTTTTCAACTTTAAACAATTAAAAAAAACCCTGCCCATTGGTTTAACATTACGGAATGGTCATTTTCAAGTTAGTGAAGGGTCCCCTTAAGTGTTTAACTGTGTGATGTGAATGAAAAAAAAAATTAAATTTGGTAACAATATTATGATAGTGTTAGAAAGTGTTTTATAATGTATGACTAATGTATGATTTTTTGTGCTTGCTAAAATTTCGATTGGTTAATATAGAATTTCATGATTTGAGAAGGGAAAACCAGTTCCACTGGAATGTCCCCTTAACAAAAGAAATTACTTTGAGGAAATAAATGTTTCTTAAAATCTTACAAAAATAAAGTATTTCTTAACAAAAATAAATAAATAAATAGGAAGGATTCACAAGGAGTTTATTTAATATTATTAATTCATACTCAATAGATTGAAAAAATTTCAATATAAGCATAACATTTATTCATTAATCTTTCAAGTACAGTAAAACTCTGGTTATCTGAAAAGCAAGAGACCAAAACATTTTTGTTGACTGACGTTCCATAAAAATTTTCAGATTAATGGGAAGCTTTCTTATTTACCCTACCAGATGCCACTACTCAGCCTTCTCCCCTCCTTCCCCCCCCCCCAATCTATAATTGCAATGAAACAGATTTGAATAATGAAATATTGCCAAGCTACACATTAGCTTCTGGAGCAGAGAACGGCTCCTTGAGAAAATTAAGAGACATTACAGGAAAAAGTTGATACAGTTTTTGATTGAAGGACTGACTGATGGAGCAGAAGTTGTTGAAAATTTAATACTTGTGGATATGAAGAAAGTTGACTACTGGTTAGATTCTTGATGGGAGTGAATGAAAGTGAATTAAATTGAAACGTTAGTAACATTTTTACATAAGTTATGGCCTAGGGTTCAGTTGCTAGTCTTTGAAACACAGTTGCAGTCGGTAGAAACTGATGTCATTCGAATTGTGGACAGAAATAATGACAATATATACACTGAAGTGTTTTTGGACATGTTGAATGCATTTAAAATTCCATAGTTCAATTTTAACGAAAATACCAGTGATTACAGTTTTGACTATAATTCCATTAAGGATATAATAAAACAAGTTTGTTCAGAAGTGACATACAATCACCGTAGGATATTGACAATAGAATCACCGATATGTATTATTCATGCAAGTAAGTTAAAAAATAATGCACATCAAATTTTGCAAAGTTTTCTAAAATTTTTTAACAGAGCATAACCATGAGTTTCCGATAATTTCTAAAGTTATAAAAGTTGGTCTGTGCTGATTGTCAAAAGTGTAACTTGTGAAAGAGGCTAAAACATGCAAAATGGAATAAATTCTAAATTAAGAAATTCATTTAGCAACCCAATTGTTAATTGCCCATAACATTAGGTGAAAGTTGAAAAATAGACATGGTATATATAAAACTTGATTCTGTTCCTTTGTTTTAATAAAAATAAACATTTTTGATAATAAATTATCTTGAGTTGTTAATTCAAATTATTTCAAAGGTATTTTGTCATGTCTGTATAAATGTAATTCTTTAAGTGGCACATAAAAAATAACGGGGTTTAAAGATTTTTTTTTTTTCCTTTCTAACAGTTTAAGACCCCTGTATTTTTAAATGTTGGCTGGGAAACTCCTCTTCTGGGGAAAACTTGAATTTCAAGCCCTGATGTTCAAAGAGATATAGTTTTTGTAAATTATATTTCAATACATTTAAAATGTTTTAATGATGTATGAAACATGTTTGTAATTTATTGTTCTAAGATGGCGTTATATAAAGAAATAATTCACCATATAACTAAAAACATATCTAGTGCCGGATATCCGATCGGATATCCGGCTGGATATCCGAATCCGGCAGGAAAAGGAACTTCGGATATCCGGCAAAATCAATATCCGGTGCATCCCTAATTTTAAGATTCATCGCTAAAACATGCATAAAAATCAATTATCAGAGGTTAAAAAACACATCAATCACATCAATTTTATAGTACCTATTTTTTTCGTTCTTTTTTTTTTTTTTTTTTTTTTTTTTTTTTTTAAACTTTGAAATTTACTATTTGCAAAAAATTCTTACGTGATGGTAAAAAATATTCTTTTAAATTGAAAACTGTAATCGATTTTTTATGTTTAATATATTTTATTTTAATTGTCCACTAAGAATACCAAAAAGCATTTTTATATGAAAAATATCAATTCAAAGAAAGCTTTGAAATTTATTAAAAGCGATATATTTGTATTAGTCACATGTCAGAAGTTAACAATCGAAGAGCTCGTCAAAGATTTCGCTACTTACAGCAACCTTTAGGATTATGATAATTTCAGCGGTTTTAAAATAACACTACAAACACTCATTCACTGCTTTTGCACAAACAAAATAGCACCATAGATGGCAGAATCGCTTTTTCTGTTATTGAAACTTTTGGGAACTTGTAAATTAGATTCATAAATATCCTCCTCGGTGCCTGGGTCTCCATACGGGGATCTCTGTTGTTTTCTTTATAAAAACTAAAATGGCCGATTTTTTTTACATTTTCACATCACTTCTTAATAGCTGAATGTCTTAATAGCTGAATTTTGCGTTCAAAGCAAACGCATAAATGGCAGCATCTAAGCTGATTCCCACATAAAATAATTGTTATTTTCATCTGAGTTTGCAAAATGCCTAAAAATGACCAAAAGACAGTATAACCAAGAAAGTGAGAAATTTTCATAAGTATTTAACTTAAATATTTTTCAATAAAAAACTTAAAGGATTTGTAGATTATTTACCTGTTTAAAGATCTTAAATTTTTCATTACGTTAATTTAGGTTAATAGTTATTAAATTGATCTTTTTAAGGGGGTCCAGGACACATTTTCAAAAAAATTTTATTTATTGGGTTAAAATTTTGAATTTTTTTTGTGATGGTTAATCATATTATTTGTAAACAAAATCAAATGATAAAACTTCTCATAGCTTTTTTAAAAAATTTTTAAATTTAAAATTTATGAAAAAAGTGGTATAATTTAAAATCGTTATAACTCGAAATATTATTTGTAGAATTTAAATTGTTTTTCATTTAAATAAACAGAAATATATATTTTTTAATTTACAGCCAGCATTTAAAAAAATATTAATTAAAAAAAAATTAAAAATATTTAACGAAAAAATAACAAAAAAAGTGGTGCAACTTTTTTTTTTAAATCATATTTTCAAAAGTAAATATTTTTTTTTTTCAAATATGCTGGCTCAAAAGTAAAGTAAAATAATTGAAAAAGAAATGTTCTGAGTTTCAACCCTGTATCTTTAACAGTTCTCGAGTTATAAGAATTTAAATATGAGAAATGGTGAAAAAACATATCATGAAGAAAAACGCAATTTCACTCGTTTCCTTCACAACCATAGCTTGAAAGGCAGATTTTGAAAACAAACCAAAACGAAAAAATTAATATTTCCTGTTCTAATTAAGATAGAAACATAATTTAAACACCATTTTAAGCAGAAAACGACAGAGAAATTTTTAATCCAATAAAAAATTTTTTGAAAATTTGAAGATTTTTGTGTCCCGGACCCCCTTAAGAGGTTTTGTTGTTTTAGATCCATATTTTTGAACCTGAATTACTATGCGCCTAATGGATCAGTTTCAGAAAAGATATTTTTTCTGTCATTTTCGATGTCATTTTCTTTGGGAAAAATCAATGAATAAGCATTTGTATTATTATTTAAGCTTCGGAACTGAAGAGGTTAAAGATAAAAAAAAATCCTAGACCTCTGAAATACACATTTAATTACCAAGAACCTAAAATCATACATTAACAAATTTAAGAACTTTAAACAAGTGAATGATCTACAAATTCTCAATTTTTTAAACGTTAAGTATTTAAGTAAAATAATCATGGAAATTGCTTACTTTCTTAGCCACACTGTCTTGAAGACATTTTGCAAACTCAGATGAAAATAAAATTTATTTTATGAGGAAATCAGCATCGATACTGTCATTTATTGGTTTGTTTTTAAAAGATAAAAAAATCAGCTATATAGACGTTAAATTTGCGTTTTATTTATATTATTTTTTATGTATTCGTGTTTTATTTATATTATTTATTGGTGTTTTATTTATATTATTTATTTGTTTATTTGTGTTTTATTTATATTATATTATACATTTATTTATTCATGACGTTTGAATTTCATTTTGAAATATTAACCGGTAACAAATGCTGAATTATTTATATTGTTTTAACTGTAAACTGGTTAATCATTCGTCATTGTGCTGCACGGGATAGAGATAGATTGAAAAAAAATTCTGAGATAGATTTAAAAAAATATGTAATAAAACACTAATTTAACAGTCACATAATCGAACTAATATTTAATAATGAGCTCGGAGTTTTTAAATGATGTACTTTTTAAAAATAAAATCAATCTGACATCGTCTTTTTCTAATTATTTATAAAAGTAATTATAGAAAAATCAAATGCAACTGATTTCTCTAATTAAATAAGACATTCTTGTTGATTTATTTAACCGTAAAATTTAGACATGATTATTCCATAAAAAATATTTCGAAGTCTAGCTTTGCCTTAAAAAGTTTTGAGAAATAATTATTTTATTGGAGAAATTCTATTCCTTCTTTTATAAAATAAACTTCGTATTATTGTTACTAGTTTTATAAAGAGATTGTGTTCAAACCAATACAACTAATTTTCATAATTAAATATGAAATTCTGCTTCGACTAATTAAGCGTGAAATTTGTTTAAGGATAATTCTATCAAAATGCTTTGAAATTAAGGATATCCAAGAATATACTAACGATGTATTTTTTATTATCATGCGTTTCTTCACTTTCTGTCAATGTAATGTATTTTGTTGCATTTTTAATATGAATAGATGTGAATGTTTCTTGCGTTTTTTGAATAGTTTTAGAGTATAGATTTCTATAATTTACATATATTCAACAGTTACTTCACAATATTATTAGCAACTTTTCAAAAGAAATAATGTGAAAACCAATTGTTTTTCATAATAAGATTTGCTATTCTGTTTGAATTAGTTAAGCCTGAAGTTTGTTTAAACACATGTAACTCCATTAAAACATGTTGAAATTACAGATATCCAAGTATATACTGCAATGTATTTTTTTATTATCATACATTTCTTAAATTTCTATCAATGTAATGTGTTTTGTTGCATTTGTTAGATGAATAGAGGTGAAATTTTCTAGCAATTTTTATATAGATTTAGAATATATATTTATATAGTTTATATATTTTTAACAGCAACTTCACAATATTATTATATTATTAGTGACTTTTTAATAGAAATAATGTCAAAACCAATTGTTTTTTCATAATTAAATCTGAAACTCTGCTTAAACTAATTAAGCCTGAAATTTGTTTAAGCATAATTCTATCAAAATTTGTTGAAATTAAGGATATCGAAGAATATACTTAGCGATGTATTTTTTTTTATTATCATACGTTTCATAAATTTCTCTCAATGTAACGTATTTTGTTTCATTTGTAATATGAATAGATGTGAAAGTTTCTTCCATTTTTGTATAGTTTTAGAGTAGGGGAAACTGGCGAGGGTTAACCATTTTTTCTAAAATGATTTTTTTTTTAAATATGGAACCTAGAATAAAATTTCATATTTCATTTTATTCATTATACAATCAGTTATCAAAATAAAATTGAGACATAAGTATACTCTATAAGAAACATGAATATTCATTGATTTTAAACATGAGAAAATAATAGGTCAAGGATCCCAACCTATGGGAGGCTACACCCACTTTCTTTCGTATTGAAATATTTCTTAAGGGAAATAAAATCAGTTTTATAAAAGGCAGAATAACTTTATTCTACATGGTTTAATTTTTATAAAAAAATATTTGGGAAATGTGATGTGTAAACAAACCTGCTTAGACGGAATTCAAGGCACAGGAGAAAAATTCTGTTTTAAACACCCACTTTTTGTGACAGTCCACCTGTTAACACTAGTTGCCACATAGCTTGGCTTCATCTCACTATTTTCACCTTGGAGAAATTTGTCTAACTACCTTCCTAATGTGTTTTGATCAATGTTATGTTCTTCTACAGAGGAATGAATGCCGAACATTTCTTAAGGCTGCTGATTTCATCCTTTTTAGTATTCTCCATTCTTTCTATTTACCTACTATGGGTACTATTTACCGGGTGTCCCAAAAATGACTGATGGATTTTAAATTTCAATAACTTGCAAACGGTTCAAAAAATTCTTGCTGGAGTGTCATGTAAGATGTCAGGAGTTTTTATGCTGCGATTCTCAGTTTTAGTTACAAATAGCATCGACAGATGGCGCTGCAAGCAATAACCGCTAAATGCAGACTTATGTTTTCGACCTCTCTCTTCTTCCATGCGAAAAAAGGAGATTAAAATGTATTGAATGGATATCGAAGTACCAAAAATCGGGTCTAGGCTGAGCGCCTTATTGTTCTCAACGCCATCTATTGTTTGAAATTCGAACTAAAATCAAGAATCACAGTGCAAAAATCTCCTGACATCATACATAACCCTCATGCAAGAATTTTTTTAATATATGTCATCATTTGGAAGTTATTAAGTTTTAAAATCCATCAGTCATTTTTGGGACACCCGGTAAATGAAATAAATGTTCCTACCAACTTTCCAATTTATATTTCGTAAAATTTTTTCGTTATTCTATAGCAATTTTTCACATCTTCATTTAATCAGTTTTAAACATTTTCTTTTCTATCACCCAATTTTAGTGTAGCTTTACAGAATAAACAGAAATTTACATTATTTTAGAAATATAACCAGCCATTAACCATGCATAATGTGCAGTGCGGAATAAAAAGATTTCCAAAAACACTTAAGTTAGGAGTTTTGACCATCTGGTCAACCCTCCCCACATTGATTGGGTGAAGCCTCCCCACGTTGCCCTGTTTTAAAGTATAGTACATGATTATGTTTAGCCTAATTTACTGTACAATTTTTATGCCTGCAATGAAAGCTCAATATTTCTGTATTGCTTAAAACCTACTTAGTTGAATTTCTATGATTATATTTTATCTGAGAAAATCTGACAAAATGTTTCTAAAAAAAATACACATTTTAAGCTGAAAACTCTGCACAATTCATTTTTCCACACCTGTTTCAATTACCTCCATAAAACAGACTATAGTTTGAGCATTTCAGTAGCTTTGGTTGCCACCTATTGGCAAAGTTCTGAAATTCGTTTAAATATGAAAACTGAAGGGTGGGTCAAGCCTCCCCTATGGTCAACCCCCTTCAGTCTCCCCAATAGATTTCTATAATTTACATATTTTCAACAGTTACTTCACAATAATATTAGTAACATTTTAAAAGAAATAATGGAAAAGCCAGCTGTTTTTCATAATTAAATCTGATATTTTTTTGGACAAGTTAAGCGTAGAGGTTTGAAGCCTAATTCTATCCGAAATATTTTGAAACTAAAGTTGTTCTAGAAAATAGAAAATATTAGCATTGCACGTATTTGAAAAAATAGAGTACATTATCAGTGAATTTATTAAAAAAAATTACCTTGTGTAATACGCTTTCTTATATTAATAATTAATACATAATTTAATGTGAAATCTGAGTTTTCAAATGATATTGGCCACTCTTCTTTCTGGTAGTCTTTGGTACATTGCTTGTCTACATTGAAAAAAAAACATTCCGCTGGCTTCCAGTAAAAATTCCGTATTTTTACGGATTTTTTTTCTCTGACAAAATGATTGCGCAAATATGTGAGAAAATAGCAAGTATGAATTTAAGAATATGTTTCATACATGATAAGGCTAAAAGTCAAGTTAATTTGTCGTTTTCGCTAAGACTTTGGTATTTTTTTATGTCTTATCACTGAAAAAAAAAGACCGTGTTTTGCTAGCACAATTTCTGGATTTTTACGAATTTTATTTTTATTTTGAAGTGTACTAATAAAAGTAAATCTCACAGCTTTAGTGAAAAGGAAAATTTTGCATTAGCTACTAAAAATATTCTGAAATCCATACTTTTTTAACACATTCACGAAGTCACTTTTATCGGGAAATAAGGCTATAAATATACAAAATTGTATTGGCAATCAACATTATTATTATTATTATTATTTTTATTTTTATTTTATTTTTTTACAGAGTAGTTAGGTTTTTAACCCTCTAAGTGGTTTGCCGGTATTTTTTTTTTTTTTTTACCTCAAAACAAATTAAATCTGTTGTAGACAAAGATATTTTTGACAGAATTATATTTTAAGATGTATGTCAAATAAAGGGACATAAGGTGTTTTAGAAATGAGCAGGAAAAGAAAATTTACATTAACATTAGTTTTATAAGCATTTTTATGCAAGTGCAGGAAACGCCTGAGACGCTCAGAGGGAATATATGCATCAGTTAATATATTACAATTATGCATTTAATATAAAATTTCTTACTGACTAACAAAATATGAGTAAATTTTCATAGCTTTTCCTCTTTACAAAATTTATTTTATAAAATTCTTTTTCATATATGCTTGCCAACTTTCTATTCAGGAAAAATGACATAGGTGTAACTAAGTATTCAAAAGACGACCGTGTTTAGACTACCCGTGTTCTAAGTATTGAAAACACTATAAAACTCCTGCGCTGTTAATGTTTTGAAATTCTAAATGTTTAATGAATTAGTTAAATATGTAAAAAAAAATTTCTAATACTAATTTTTATGCAAGGTAGTAAGGTAGTATTCAAAGGCAATTGCAAAAATATTCTAAATGTTCTTCTTCGTCAGATAAAAAAGTATTTACATTAATAAATTGTCTTTGAAAAAGTTAAGAAATTAAAATATTTGTTTAGTATCAGGGTCCAAAAAACGAGCTATATTCTGTAACAAGTAAAAGAAAAGAAATCCCATTCCATCACGATCGATAAAAATGCATCGAATTATGATAAAAAGCCATTTACATTAATAATTTTTTTTGAAAAAGTTAAGACATTAAAATATTTGTTTGGCATCAGGATCCAAACAACGCACTAAATTCTGTAACAAGTAAAAGAAAAGAAATCTCATTCCATCACGATAAAAATGTACCGAATTATGACATAAAGGCATTTACATTAATAAACTGTCTTTGTAAAAGTTAAGAAATTAAAATATTTGTTTAGTATCAGGGTCCAAAACACGCACTCCATTCTGTAACAAGTAAAAGAAAAGAAATCCCATCACGATAAAAATGTGTCGAATTATGATAAAAAGGTAGTTACATTAATAAATTGTTTTTGAAAAAGTTAAGAAAATAAAATATTTGTTTGGTATCAGGGTTCAAAAAATGCACTCCATTCTATAACAAGTAAAAGAAAAGAAATCCCATTCCATCGCAATAAAAATGTACCAAATTATGATACAAAGCCATTTACATTAATGAATTGTCTTTGAAAAAGTTAAGAAAATAAGATATTTATTTGGTATCAGGGTCCAAAAACGCGCTCCATTCTGTAACAAGTAAAAGAAATGAAATCCCATTCCATCACGTTTAAAATGTATTGAATTATGATAAAAAGGCATTTTCATTAAGAAATTATCTTTGAAAATGTTAAGAAATTAAAATATTTGTTTGGTAACAGGGTCTAAAAAACGTGCTCCATTCTGTAAGAAGTAAAAGAGAAAAATCTCTTTCCATCACGATAAAAATGTACCGAATTAGGATAGTTTTAAGTTGATGAATTTTTAGCGTTTTCTAGCTCTAAAAACATACTTTTTTCTGCCATCATACTCAAAGGGAGCATTTTGAATTCTTAATTTCTGTTTAAGTATAAAGGATATATTTATTTCGTGACCTTCTATTATTATTATTATTGTTGTTGTTGTTGTTGTTGTTGTTGTTATTATTATTATTATTATTAATGTTATCATTATATTGCACAATTAAAATAAGCTATAACTTTACTATAAGTATTTATCATTAATTCATATTTATTTTGCTAAGTGTCTAAAATAATTTGAATGATAAACACATCGGAATTATTATTTATTGTTTATCATATGATTGGCAAAAATATTATTAAATGATTTTTCTCCACTTTATCTACTTTTTAATGTTAGATGTCTATTAAAGTACCTCTCCAAAATGTCTTTAATTATCCTATGTTTAAAAAGTAAATCGATCTTTCATATTGCAGTTTAGGAAAATGCTTTCTTGATGAATTCCGCCTAAAAAGTAAAAATTTTGATCAATTAATTACAGTAATCAATTCAAGACAGTCAATTAGAAGAAGAGTATTTTTTTCTAAAATAAAACAAAGCTTTGATAGATTAAATAGATTGTTTTTATAGGATTTTTCTTCTTTTTATCTTTTTAACGACCCTTAATTACTAATACAAATTTCTTTTAAAAAATCATGAGTTTTTGTAAAAAACTTTTAGAATATATATATATATATATATATATATATATATATTTAATGGAATTTAAAGCGCAGACTTTGCGAAATAATTTGATTTATAATTTTCTGTATAAATCTAAAATACTTTCTTGAAGATTAATAAAGTTTTATTGGTTAGAAAAACTGTTTTCCTAAATACTTTTTCTTTTATCCCTTAGAGTCATGTAAATTACTATCCTATGTTCTTTTTTAATTAAATTTTTAAAATCTCAACTACGTTTTATTACATAAATCTTTATAGAAAAATGATTATCGGAACAAATGTCATATATTCCCGCGGCCGCCATCTTGGACTTTTTTCTTGGCGCGAAAACCCCCTTTACACCAAGTAGTAAATGTCGCCAAGTAGCGATTTACGCGCATGTTAGTCTTAACGAAAATAAAATGTAAATATTAAAGAAAATATATATACGTATATCACTGAATACAGCAACCTAGTTCTGCAGCAATCTGAAAAACGCAGGAATCTCCTTAAAGCGGCAGTTAGTAAATGCAGGTATGAACGCGTAGCGTTCATAAACCGGAAAAAAAAATCACTGGCTTCAGCAAACTAGTTGTGCATCAATCTCAAAAATGTTTGAAATTCGTTAAAGAGGCAGTTAGTAAATGCACGCTTTACTAACTAACTAAATGAATGCTACGCGTTCATAAACAGAAAAAAAAATCACTGGATTCAGCAAACTAGCTGTGCAGCAATCTCAAAAATGTACGAAACTCGTAAGGCCCACATGCATGAGAAATATACAATAAACGGCTAATATAAAACATTACAACAAAATATGCATAAAATTATTAACATACCTTAATCCCGAAAAAGCTCAAGCACAAAATACCTGCTAGCATACCTTCATTTCCCAAAATAGGTCTATGACTAGACACTCTACACAGACCTCCTTTTTCTTTCAAAATTTCCTGATATTTCTTAATTACATCAGTAACAGCGGGTAAACTTGCTACAGAAGTCATAGTCAATCAAATAAATCCAATAAATTTAAGATAAAAATAAAAAGATAGAAAGATATAACCTGGTATCAAAGCACGTGGGCAAAATCACAAGAGATAAACAGTGTCACGTACTCACAGCAACTAACTCCAGGAGCGAAGTGATTATTCCCACCGCATTACACAAATTCGCGAAAAATGGGGTTGCCAGAACAGGTCACTCGTCGGGGTTGCCGTATCGATAAAGATCGTCAACAAAAAATCGCCAAAAAATCTATAAAAAAACCAAGATGGCGGCCGCGGGAATATACGCCATCTAAGCCTGATTAACTACAGTTTCTGGTATTCATTTAAGGTTTTTTAGAATTCTGTGACACTATCACACATAGAGATACATATTTAACACATAAAGAGAAAAGAAAAATACAACAATGCTAATTTTTCTGAAGAAAACTAGATATTGCCTTTGCTATGCAATGTCACCAAGCACTTGTTCGAAAACTAGATTTCGCCGTTGATTTCATGAAGGCCCCATCAGTGGCCAGGAGATTTTGTTCTAAAAGCTGATAGATGGGAGTTGCTGTGCTGGGTTCGAACGCAATTGCGCCCGTCTGCCTAATGGTTCGGAGTTTTCCGTGGTTTTCTTCTAACCCTAGATTTCCTTGCGTAAATACGGGTTAGGTTCACTTAGAGAGACTCCCCATGGAGGGCAACCTCCCCCCCCCCCCACTTTCGGGCCCATATCCCTCGTGTAGATAATTGGCCGTCATAAAGCACATTGATTTCAAACTACTTGAAATTACCTTATATTTATTAAATAAAAACTTATTTGTGTATTTTGTTACATTGTGTTTTCTAGAAGTAATCAATTAATAAGCAGTGTAAAAAAAAAATTAAAAATTAAAAATGCAACGTATCCTGATAATTTTGATGTATTTATTCTAGCCAGCTAATGAAAAAATAACGAAAAATTTGAAGAGTTAAGTGAATTTTTAAAAATATTAAATAGAATTTTTTGTGCAGATTTTGTTTTTTAATAATTTTTCCGAAGATGTAAATTTTAGAAATTAATTTGATCCTACATATTTAATAAAGAAAAACTTAATCGTTTATTTTGTTACGTTGTGTTTTTTTTTTTTTTTTTTAGAAGTAATCCATTAATGAGCACTAGTGAAAAATGATAAATTTACTGATAATTTTGATGTATATATTCTAGCCAGCTAATGAAAAAATAATGAAAAATTCGAAAGCTATGCAAATTTTTAACTGCACTTTTTTTTTTTTTTTTTTTTTTTTTTTTTTTTTTTTTTTTTTTTTTTGCTTATATTTTGCTTTTTAATATTTTTTCCCAAGATCTAAATTTTAGGAATTAATTTGATCTTATACACTGGTCAGAGAAAAAAAAAAGAAATTCATGCAAATTTTTAGCAGATTAACAGTAAGTTTCTCTGTTCATTTATTATTTTTTCTTAAATACATCCAAAAACTATATAGTGTCATCATGTGTAATTAATCACCAGAATCTTTCTTTTATAATTAAATAACATTTTGTAATAAAATTAATAAAAGAAAAAGAAAATGCCTAGTTAAACTGGTGGCATTTATGCTAACTAGCTATTCACAGTCATTGTATATTATACTCTTATTTCAAAGAATAATGCCCCTCTAAAAATAAATTAAGGGAGGAATTAGCCCCCCCTTTCCCCTCTTTACACTTAACCTATGAGCCTCCAAATCTCATCAGGAAAGCACCTTATCATAATAAACCGGCATACCAAATTTGAAACAAATCGGATAGAAAAACCTATTTATTTAAATTAAGTGGGCGTTAGCCCCCGTTCATCAATTTATACTTAACGAATGAACATCCAAATCTAATCAGGTGAGTGCCTTATCAGAATAAACCGGTATACCAAATTTGAAACAAATCGAATAGCAAAACCCATTTATCTAAATTAAGGGGGGGGGGTATTACCCCCGTTCCCCCCTTTATACTTATATTATGAACCATCAACTCTAATCAAGGAAGCCCCTTATCAGAATTAACCAGTATACCAAATTTGAAGAAAATCTGATAACTCTGTATGAAAAACCCATTTATCTAAGTTAAGAGGGGATAGCCCCTCATTCCCCCTTTATACTTAACCAATGAACACCCAAAACCTATCAGGGAAGCGCCTTATCAGAATGTACCTAGGAAAAAAATTGATGCAAATCCGATATTTCTATCAAGAGTTATCACGTACAGTCGTGGAAAAAAAAAAAAAGTAAACACCCCCTACTAACTCTTCAACAAATTATTGTAGACAAAAGTTATTGATACCGAACGATTGGAAATAAAGTCTACTTTTAAATGATGTATATAAAATTTGCTTAGGGGGCCATCTACATATTAAAACGAATCCAAACTTCATTTTTTTTCAATGGCAATACCCAATTTTAACCTGATATTTCAAATCTTCGGTTAAAACTATGTCTAGATTCCAAATTTCAAGTCATTTGAATGATAAGTTTTTGAATTATGAACATTCAAAATTTAGTGCTTCTAATGTTAAATTACATTTACATATTTTTATTTATATCTCCTGAAATTATGCTCCTAATGTGCTAATTGTTTGTGTAGCAATAATACTAATATACCCAAACATAAATACGTTGAATTTGCAATTTTTATAATTTTATTATATGAATTATGAAATTAATATTCGAAAAAATTATGAATTGCAACCTACAGTTTTTGGATGGATTTAGTTTTATTAAGTCCTGCTTTATGGAAATCCAAAATTTCACAATTTTCTCCCGGGTAGTTTTCAAATTATGCTTTAAAAAAGTCAAAGGTGTGGTTTAAGAGGCCGTCTGTGATAGAAGTAAGTAGATATATTGAAATTTCTTCTGCTGTCGTGTAATCTAGCAGGCTTCATTGACTGTTTGAGTGGTGCTTAAGGTGCCTTGATCAAGAAGGGGGCTCTCTGGGTTAACAATCGAGTACGGAACTTCAATTTGGATGCAGCCCTTAAACTATGCTCGTTTTAAAATAATTAATTTCTCGGAAACTTATCGTACGAATTGCATAAAAATTTGTTTTTAGGCTAATCGAAGGTTGTAGAGTTCATTTATGTTGTCAGAATTGTGTACTGCTATTGAAAAAAACAAAGTTGTGGTTCGTTTTAATAGGTAAATGGCCTCCTAAACAAATTTTATATACATCATTTAAAAGTAGGCTTGATTACCAATCGTGTGGTACCAGTAATTTTTTTCTACGATAATTTTTTTTGCAAAGTTAGTAAGGGGTGTTTACTTTTTTTTTCCACGACTGTACATATGTACGTTACATACATACAGAACCTGCGGTCACATTATCTCTCAGGCTTTGATAGCCTGTGAGCTAAAAATATCAGTTAAGGTGTGTTCTTCACAAGACTAAACGCGTAATTTAAAGTGCAATAAAAGAACCAAAAATTATATAGTGTCATCATGAGTAAGTAATCACCCCTCTCTTATAATTAAAGAGAATTTAGTAATAAAATGAATTTTTTAGAAATAGCAAATCTTCCCAAGACAGAATATCTAATCTAAAAAGTGAAATCGTGCAAAATAATATGGTGTGCGATTCTGATACATAGGTCTTAGATATATTCCACCAACAAATAAATAAAATAACTCCTGGCGAAGAACAGCCAGAGCATCAAAGCTGGAGAAAAAGTAGAAATTCAAGAACATGGGATTTGGGAGATCATAGAAATCAAACAGGATGTGTAAGGCTTGGCACAAATCAAATTCTGAGACGAGAGTCATACATTTTTTTTTTTTCGTGCTTTATTTTCCAAAGGCTGTGTTATCAGATGTGATCTTTATTCATTTCTTTTTAAAGGTTTGGAAGCAAAACGCAAGTAACCAACAAAAGAAATTCTCCCCAGGGTAAGTGATAAACATGTCAGAGACACTCCTCCGCTATTCTTCACATTCTCTGGCAATGCGACGATTATTGCCACATCAAAGAGGTCAACAAAAGAGCCGCCGTCACGAATGTTATCTGAAATGGTCTTTAAGCTGCAAATAGATAATCCTTCTAAAGGCTCAATCAGATAGGGGAAATACGGGAATCTTTAAGCTCAACACGCAACATTTCAAGATGCAAAGGGGGAGGGATCAGTCATGAAGGGTTGCGTAGAAGATGCGTAGAAAGTTTTGCCTAACTTGGGAAGCGGGTGTGTATTGCAGTTATTAAAATAACCGCGGCAATAATTGGAAAACCAATAAATAAATAAATAAAATAAAATAAAAATACTATGTTACTGTACTTTAATGCAAGAATTGGAATTTGACATATTATATTTTTTCACTAAACTGCATTTGGATTTTGCTAAAACACCACAATTGTTGCTGTCAGATTTTAGCACATTTTCTATATCTTAATGTTGTATTTCTTATTTAAAATCCCATGCAAAAATTCGATTTGAAAAAAAAGAAAAAAAAACCCTTAAAAACGCAAAAAACTTGTGTAATTTATGATAAAATCTGAATTTCAATTAGTTAAAAAAAAATGTTATATATATGCTCATTTTTAATTCAATCTAACATACATAATTTTTGAGTGGCTTTATTTAAGAGGCTACTTCACTTTTCACTCAGGCGAAAAGACCCGCTCGCTAATGTTAATCATGTGAAAGAATTTTTTTTAAGTATCTCGTTTTTCATTTCAATATTTTTAAATGATTTTTTTATTTGGGTAGCTGAGATCGATCTCTACGAAAGCCGTTTTTTACTTTTTCGATTTTGTTTGAAGGATTTTTTTTTTTTTTTAATGCTTTCACTTTCAAAGCCGGTTCCGTAAGTAAATGTAAAAAAAAAAAAAAAAAAGAAAGAAAGAAAAAAAAGAAATGCAAACGCGATATTTTAAGAAATTTCTTCCGTAGGATTAACATTGTCGAGCAGGCCATTTCGCGTGGCTGAAGAAGCCCTTAAATGTAATAAATGTTGGACAGCTTTTCTGTAAATATGCTTTATAAATAATAATCTTCAATGTTTAGGGATTTTTCTTTCCTTTTTTCTCATCAAAATTTTCCACTTCCTTTTCATTACACAAAGAATTGGAAATCGTATTTTTCTACAGCTTACAAAACATTTACTTCAGTCATTTTTTAAATATGGAAATAAACATGCAAAACGAAAAAGAAAGAACATACGATTTAACTAAAATATTCTAATGTCATTAATATTCGAAAGTTATTATTCGGTATACTGCATGCTATTTTCCATTGTTTTAATTAACAAAGATTTGAAATTTAAAAAAATCTCTTTTTTATTTAAATTGAACAAAAAACAGCTTTTTTAACTCTCAAAGATTTATTGATTTTAAAATGAAGAACAGAAAATTGCGTTTTTCTAAAGCTTACAAAATATTTATTTCAGTCATTTTTATATAGAGAAAAAAAACATGCAAAGCAAAAAACAAAGAATTTTCAATTTAACTAAAATATTCTATATTTTGTATATTAATAATAATATACAAAAACTACTATTCGGCACACTGCATGCTATTATTCATTTTTTTTTTTAATTAGAAAAGTTCTAAAGTTAAAAAAAAGAAAAATCCCTTTTTATCTTTTTATTTCAATTTAAAAAAAAAACAGCATTTTTAACCCTGAAAGATTTAATTAATTTTTAAGAAAATAATTGGAAATTGTATTTTTCCAAAGCTTACGAAAGATTGATTTTACTTTGAAAAAAAAAAATAGAATAAAATACATATGCAAAGGAAAAAAGAAAGAACAGGAATTTTAGAAAAATATTCTAGTGTTATCAATATACAAACAATTTTATTCTGCTATATGCTGTTTTCTATTATTTTTAATAATCGAAGTTTTAAAATTTAAAAAAAGTCAGCTCATTTTTTCTTTTTATTTTAATTCAAGATAAAAACAGTTTCTTTTTAAAACTCTGAAAGATTAATTGCTTAAAGGTTAATTAATTTTAAAATAAAGAACAGGAAATCGTGTTTTTCTAAAGCTTACAGAACATTTATTTCAGTCATTTTTTAAATGGAGAAAAAAACATGAAAAGCAAAGTAAAAAGAATTTACGATCTGACTAAAATATTCTAGTGTTATTAATATACGAAAACTATTATTTGGCATACTTCGTGCTATTTTCCATTGTTTTAATTAGCAAAGTTTTAAAGTTTAAAAAATCCCCTTTTCTCTTTTTATTTACATTCAATAAAAAAACAGCTTTTTCAACTCTGGAAGATTAATTGCTTAAAGATTAATTGATTTTTAAGAAAAGAATTAGAAATCGTATTATTCTAAAACTTATAAAACATTTACTTCAGCCATTTTTTAAATAGGGAAGTAAACATGGAAAATGAAAAAGAAAGAATTTACGATTTAACTAAAATATTCTACTGTAATTAATATTCGAAAACTATTATTCGGCATGCTGTTCTATTTTCCATTGTTTTTAAATAGCAAAGTTCTAAAGTTTCCATTGTTTTTAATTAGCAAAGTTCTAAAGTTAAAAAAAATTCATTTTTATCGTTTTATTTCAGTTCAACAAAAAGCATTTTTTTTTCGCTACTATTCTGCATACAACGTACTATTTTCCATTATTTTTAATAATCGACGTTAAAAAATACTCAGCCCATTTTATCTTTTTATTCCAACTCAAGGGGAAAAAAAAAGTTTTTTTTTAACTCTGAAAGATTAATTGCCTTTTCAATCAATTTTGTTACTAAAAAAAAAAAAAAAAAAAGAGAAAAAGAATTCAAGATTTATTATTAAAAATACATTCTAAAGTAATAATTTTTTTAAACTGAAAACTAGGCAAATTTTAAACTTGTTTTCAGTGAAAAGTTTTAATTTTTTTCCTTTAAAGAGAGAAATTTAATTCCAACTAATAAAGATAAAAAAACTAAAATGTATATTAGACAGAATTTTAAGTGCTTTAAATAATCTCTTTTTATTGATGTATTTTTCCTTTTTCAATTATTTGAATAATAGTTTCATCCATTCTTTTAATCTAAAACAAAAAACTTCTTCTCTTATGAATTTATCTGTATGTATGTATCAATGTGTGATCTTGTAAGAATTTCAGTCTTACTATTGTTTTTAATTAAGATCATGTAACAAAATTTTGTTTTAAGTTTAAAAACTATATTCCTTCTTTCGTTATCAATGCAAAAACAAATTAATACGATTTTTATTAGGATGAGCGAATACTCTACTAGGCTACATAAATTACATTTTGTCGTACACTTTACAAAAGAAAATATTCAGTATTTTGATTTGAAATTAAACATAACTAGTATGTTGTGGCCATCACAAAACTTTCTTCTATATAAATCACACCAATTAAATCATTTAAATAGTACAAGAAATAATAACCATTTAGCACCGATTCATATCAAAGTATATCTGAATTTGAAGTTGGATGAAAATTCGTGCATTAGTTCTTGAGATAGGGCCATAGCGGAAATTCTGAAAAATGAGCATAGCAGCGCCACCTGTTGAGCGATTTCCACCACAAATAAACAGCACTAAATGATATGAAGGTATACCTGAATATGAAGTTTGTTAAAAATCCAATCATTAGTTCTTGAGATAAAGCTATTGCGGAAATCGCAAAAAATACAGCATAGCAGCGCCACCGATTGAGCGATTTACACCAAAAATTAAACAGCACTAATTTATACGTCAATTCATGTCAAGGGCTAACTGAATCTGAAGTTTGATGAAAATCCGTGCAATAGTTCTTGAGATACAGATCTTGTAAAAATCGTTAAAAATGCAGCACAGCAGCACCACCTGTTGTGCGATTTACACCGAAAATTAAACAGCACTAATTTATATCAGGGACTAACTGAATCTGAAGTTTGATGAAAATTCGTGCATTTTTTCTTGAGTTAGAGCTATTGCGATAATCATGTTACTGCAGCATAGCAGCGCCACCTATTAGGCGATTTTCACAAAAAGTAATCAGCACCAAACTATATCCTGGACTAACTAAATCTGAAGTTTTATGAAAATCTGTGCAGTAATTCTTGAGATATAGCTATTGCAGAAATCGTGAAAATTCCGCATAGCAGCGCCACCTGTTGGTTGATTTTCACCAAAACCTAATCAGTTCCAGTTTATATCAAGGTCTAACTAAATATGCAGTTTTGTGAAATTCCGTGCATTAGTTCTTGAGATAGAGCGCCCACAAAATTTTTGTCACATACAGACTCACAGAGTGGCAGACAGAGTGACAGGGTGAGAGAGTGACAGAGTGACAGACAGACTCACAGACAGACATTTTCTAAAAACCATCAAATCGTGTTCTGCGCATTCTAAAACGTATAAATCCGTCGAAAACCGGAAGTTGAAATTTTTCACGAATCCAATACTTTCTTCTTGTAAAGATAGAAGAAAGTAAAAATAAATCATGATCTGTAGATTTGTACAATATTATTTTTTTACAGAATAACCTTAAATAATGTATTATTTTATTTTATTTATTTTACATGTTTTTCTACTACGGACGCATTTTTGTAAATAAAAAATGAAACACGTATATTTTCAGAAGAAAAAATAAATCATGGAGTTAGACATTATAGATAGAATCATGATTAATTAAATAGTTTCACGATTTCTTTTATAAAATTTTTATAATACCTTTTTTTTTATGAAAATTATCGCACATTTTTAATGAATTAAAATGTGTGAAAATTCAATTATTTACATTCAATTATAAAAGTATTTTTCAGTGTTAAGAATTCAAATACACAATTTATTCTTATTATGTGAAATCATTTACGCAGACAATACTTACGCATTTTAAAAGAATTATGATTTTTTTTGTAAAGTGGCAACAAAAGAATTGTAAACAAATAAAATTAATTGTTAAATTCGTTATATCATAAATAAAAAATTCCAAGGTAATTCTTAGTTATTTGGCTGAATTTACATTTCTAAAATTAAAATGCGCCAAAACATAAAATAACATTTCTGCTTAATAAAGATGCAAAAATAATATAAAAATATTGTTACTTTCAAATATTTATCTTATTAAATAATGCTTCGCGAATCCAAACAAAGCATGGCTTTTGCTAGTTTTATTTCAAGTGAGTAATGTATGTAAAGGGAAAAAAGAAAGAATTTTAGATTTAACTTATAAAAATATTTCGAAAATAATCAATAGACGTACTTTGTTATTCTGCATACTGCATACTATTTCACATTCTTGTAATTAACATTTCAATCTAAAATTTTAATAAAGGATTTGTTATGAGTATTTTAACTTTTCTAACAATATCTTGCGCGAAATTCGTTTTCCTCACAATTCATTATTTATTTTGTCAATTATAAAAGCAAAGTATAGGTAAGAGAAAATTGGATTACCTTGTATTTATGTTTTGTATTCGTAATCTATCTGTTTGGTGTCCAACATCGTCAGGGTAATGCAAGCTATAGCTTCTAGTTGTTTATCTATTTTAGTCCATTGATAACGATATGATATTCGGTGTCATCTTAAAACACGCGTAATTATTTGTGACTTGTAAAAAAAAAATATCTGGAGCGAACTTTTAAAGAAAAAAAAAGAATTTAATTCCGCATAAAAATCACATCTCTCCTTTCGAGAGTCTAGATTACAAGTAAGTGTAGAAGAAAACATATATAATACATTATTGATACGAAAAACAGGAAATTAGTGCCATTAATATTATTATTACATTATTTATATTAATATTAATATATATAGTAATTTAAAACAGTTTATTAATGTTCAAATGTTTTTAATATCTTGGCTATATGATGAAACGTTTATGCAGAGTGTTTATTTAGAATTGTGCAATCACTTCCTTGTTTCGGATAACAACCACTTTTCATAATTGCTTTTATAAATCACGTTTGACAGATGAAAAGCAATTTACTGAGTTTGATTAATTTAATGTCCTTGATTTGGAGATTACATTTCGTAATAACTGTCAACAGTATTATTTTCCTTTATAGGTGCGTTCGTAATTATATAAATACATGGCATCTATAGTCATCATCTGGTCCGTCCGTCTGTCTGTCTGTCCATCTCTCCGCATATAACAGCACAAAAACTACCCAACCGAATGGTTTGAAATTTAATATATATAATCGTTGCAGAATTTTGTCGAGTCATTTCAAATTTTAGAAAAAACGAATCAAAACTTAAAAAGATATTAATAAAAATTTTAATTCTATTAAATCCTATCATATGTCATTAATTCAATGCTATCCCATGATAGGTAATGATTCTAGGTTGCCATGGTGATTATGTCCTGTTTAAGATGGAGTCCTATTATTTCCGTATTATTGAATTTAATATATATATAATCGCAATAAATTTTGTATTCATGCATTTTTTGCATAAGAGTGCAACAGCTATTGCACCAACATCGGAATATTTATAAAAAAAGTACCAAGGCATCTTATTTGCTACATTTGACGTGTGATTTCCGACATGTTCCTTTAAACTACGAAAAATCAGTTTTATCAGCACTCAAATATTAACTGCCGTTTTAATCTTTTCATTTATTTATTTATTTATTTGTAAGATTAAAAAAAAAAAAAAACTGAACAATGTAGGATTTATTCATATTGCAGCGAAATCATTGTACAATTTCCCCCTTATCTGGAAATTAAACAAATTTTAAGTGATCAAATAGTTGCTTTTATTAAACTGCTTTGAGTTTTTGTACCTTTTTAATAAATATAGCGTCTTCTAAGAAACTGAAAATAAAATGAAAATCAGGCTGAGTTTTATTTGCTTTAAATGTGATTTATTATTGATATTTTTATTCTTTCTAATTAAATAATTAATTTTCTTTATTGTTTTTTTTTTTTTTAAACTAAAACCAAATGCATGAACTTCTATGAATGTATCTTAATTGCTTTCTTTCTATTATTTGTAATTCAGGTCTTGTAACACAATTTTTTATCATAAAATTTAAATTAAAAAATAAATAAATAAATAAACAAATAACTAAATAAAATAAATATTTTTTCTGCTTTTTTATTTTAATTCTCGAAAGAGAAAAATATTTTTTTTAAAAGCCATTTTTCTCATAGAAAAACAAATATTTAATTTTTTAATGTAGATTTTATCTTAGAAAAATATTCTAGATTAATTAATATACAGTCTTTATTATTCTACATGTTACATTCTATTTTTCATTCTATTTAATTAATTAATATTTTATTCGAAAGTTTAAAAAAATTCTTTTTTTTTTTTTACTAAAAACAGAATTTTTCAATTCTCAAAGATTAATTATGGTTGTAATATGTCTTTTAATAGAAAAGTAAATAATAATAATCATAATAAATAAATAAAAATTAGGATTTATTTTAGAATTTTGTTTCCAGGGTGAGCATGTTTTTTACGCTAACATTTAGAAAACTTTAAGCTATTAGCTAATTTTTTTAGTGAGTGCATCTTTTTTCTTTTCTGTAAATGAAGTGATTTGGTGCGTCACTGTAAACGAACTATGACTGCTACTTATTCTATACTCTTGAGAAATTATGTTTTAGTCCACCTTAATGATGTACAGGCCTCCCTTGACTTACGTATTATGCGACTTACGTAAATTTGCAGTTACATAATAAGTCTCGAAAATTACATTTATTAACACACTAGCGCGTTTGATATGGATTTGCACACTTTTCATAATTATTTTATAAATAAAATATGCAGATAAAACCACAGCCACAATATAGTTTTATATATTAGATTTATACTTTATTGGGATATGGGGCATTCTCACAATCTTTTGACTTTTGGGGGGAGAAATCTGGCGAAATTAAGCTTGCTAAAATAACATTTTAATCTGATAGACGAATGCCTTAATGATTCAAAAGAAAGAAAAAATGGTTAGCAGTGAAAACATTTTTATTTAACTCAGGTTTATGCTAAACTTATGTTATGGAAAATTAAACTTTGCGAGTTTAATTTTCCTTACCATTTTACCATTAAAACTTTTTATTTTCTTCGAAATTTTTACTTATAATGATTTTGCATAGTACCCACAGGACATTAAAATAAGAAATAATAACAATGTAGTATTTTTAGTACAAAATTTTGGTATAACATTGTCTTAAAGGGGCATTAAAGAAAGGACGGTAAGGTAAAGAAAAGGGGGCGGTATAGGAAAAACGGGACGAAATGAGAAAAAAAAAGGACGGTAAGATGGAACGGTAAGGAAAACTACCACCTATTTTAGGCAAATCATGTTATGACTAAGTTATAGCCACAGTGTTAATTGATTTTTAGAAACAGTTGTTAACATTGGATTAAATTAATTTTTTTTTTTAAATTTACCTCGAAAAGTGCAGGAATAAACCTTGGGGACGGTAAAACTACCAATAAAGCCACGATCTTGAAATTGATATTTAAATGCTGATTTAAATTCTGCAGTAAATTTCCTGTCAAAGAATTTTAGGCATTCTTTCTCTAGCGTACTTCTGTATGAGAAAAAACTTGAAAAAAATTCTGTGGCTGCATCTATAACGACTATCTCGTTATATATGTTTGCATTCCATTCCCCTCCCCCCCCCCCCACACACACACCAGTTTCAATTAAAATTCTGTTTAATAACTTATTTATTTTGTGCACTATAGTCAAACAGTGCAGCCCCTAAATTAAATCCAACATTTAAAAACTAATGCGATTGTATTAATGGTCCTGCACATTTAAATTAAATTATTCTAGTTACTCATCTCTTTAATAAAATAAAATCAGTGAATCACTTTCCATTTTCACTTTGTGAGTCTCTCACACATACGATTTAACCTTGTAGAAGAACGTTACTGTTGTCTGTTAAAAACAAAATCATTTTAACTTCGGGCATTTCCTTATTTTGGCATGAATATAACTCATCATTTAAAATCACTTTACATGCAATCTATTCATTAGAATTATCTTCGCTTCACACCCTTTTGTTTAGATGTATGGCAATTCTGCATTTTTGTGGTAAAGCGGTTTATCTTTGATCTAACATCTGCTCTAGAAAAATACATTCTCATGACTTTTCGCCTAACGATTTCGATCTGTTACTAGGCCTTATCCAGAAACACTTTGTATTTTTTACATTTAACCGCAGCTGTATCAATGTACAGATTAGTCTGCGTCTATCATGACTCAGGAATGTTATCAGCCCACAATCTGCCACCCCTACACAATTAATATATGGTTGAAGCCTACCGTATGTTTTTGGCGAACATACCAGCCAATGTTTCCCTCAGCCTCTTGTGCATGGCGCAAAAAGACTTGTAGATTGGCGAGATTGTAGTCCGCCAAGCAAGAAAGTTGTAACTGTATATTCAAGAATTCCTGCTCTGTCTCTAGTCTCGTGATGACGTATTAAAAGAGGCTCCTTATTGCTTCCCCCTGTACCTCTCCCTTCGACTTTCATCATGAAATAAACAAAGTCTTCGTTTACCCGAATTGGAGTTTTTTTTTAGAAGTCCTGGTATTTCTAAACCGCTATACGTCCTCAATAATACGGCCACATCTACAGTACAACGGAAGCTTCGTTACAGCATCTGAAGTGATTTTATGTTTAAGTTTAGCAAGAAGGACGGTAAGGAGGAGAAACCCAAGGACAGAGTTCAAAAAATAATATCAAGCGTAAAAATGTGTGCAGGTTAATTTTTTTCTACATATTTATATAAAACAATTGTCCCAGTTTCGGAAAAAAATTACATCGAATTACTTTTATTGAAACAATTTTATACAGACAGCTCCAAACTTAAAAATCAGCATCAGGGACACGGGACGGTATAGGAGTTTTCCTGGTATTTGGACACCCAACATTATCCAAAACTTATTTATCTCGTTAATATTGTTATGCAATCATGCAATGGGATGTTATCCAGTATATGAAATAAAAAAACACAAAAAAGTGTATTAAAACAAAATTTAATATTCAGGGACATGAAAGTCAAAAGATTGTCAGAATGCCCCATATACAGTCAAATCTTTAACAAAGCAAACTTAAATCTAATTAAAATGAGACAAAAAATCTCGGCATCAACTGTAACAATTATGTTAGCTAAATTCAAAGCAGAAAGAAAAATTAATTTTAAAGTTTCGATGAAGAGGAACGAATGATTTTTTTTTCTTTTAGCTTCACCTGTTCGTTTAATGTAGATTGAAAATTGTTTAAATCAATTCATAAATGTTAAGTTTATAAATCCCGCATTCCGTAAGGGTTTTTTTATTTGAAAAGTGTTCTTTCAGTTTGTTTTTATATTTTTTTTTTCATATTTTTATAATATATATCCGAGTAAATACTGCTTCAAGATGGTTTATTCATAAAAAACTGTGTAAATAAAATACGTTAAAAATGTGTCATAAAATACTGTGTAAATAATATATATACATATATATTCATAAATGAGATACTGTACTAAATTCTAAGTCGTTAAAAATTATCATCGTTCTTATCATTAATATTTATATATGTATATATAATATATATTGTAGTTTCTTACGAAATTTTACCGAATCAATTTAGAAATTCGACTTACGTAAAATTCAAATTACGTAAAAGTTTGCGGAACGCATTACTTACGTAAGTCGGGGAATACCTGTATATAAATTTCATTACGTTAAAAATATCGTAACATTAATAAAATATACGTAAATGATTTTTCACCCTTGACAATAATATAACGGATTTCTTTCGTATGTCCCTGTGAACGAACTACACATGCTACACACTTCATTCTCGAAATTAACATTCTAAAGTAAACTTCAATAACATATAAATATTGCATGACAATCCGAATATATTTACGAGTGTTAGAGCACCGGAAGAAGGGCAGATAAACACACAAACAAACCAAATACATAAAAAATTTTTTAACTTTGTTGGAACGTGCTAAAAAAGTAGATATCTGACTTTTTAAAAGATTCCTTTTGGTTAGTTTTTAACAGTAAAACGAATATGTAAGGCAAAAACAGAAAGAATTTAGGATTTATAAAATATATTCTATCATAATTAATGCAAAATATATGATTAGCTCACAACCATAGTAGGCCAAGTCCATTTTGAAAAAAAATGAGATAGTCCATTTAGACAGCGAAAAAATCTGTTATATCCACTCCCACTGTGAACCGAGTCTTTTTTCCCATATTTTATCATATATATCATCTGTTTACATACTTGGTTTATCGTGGGAGAGGATAAAACAGATTTTTTGTACCTTAATGAACTATCTTTTTTTTTTTTTTTTTTTTTTCCAAATGGACTTGGTCTACTATGGTTGTGAGCCCATCATATATAGTATATACAGTGGTGGTCAAAATTGTGTACATTTTTTGGAATATTCCTGTTTTATAACTTTGTGTGCTTATAAAATATATTAATTTTCACTTAAATACAATCATATCCAATCATATACTCGGTACAGTGGTCCCAAATACCAGAATTATTATTATTATTATTATTTTTTGTTGTAGTAATATATTTTATGAGCGTCTTTTAAATGATAAATTCCGGGTACTTTTTTATCTTATTTTTTCTTTCTTTTTCTTTCTTTCTTTTTTTTTTTTTTTTTTTTACACACAGAATATATACAATTTTTGTTTTAATTATAGTGGTGCGAATAGAATACAGTAAAGCCTCGATTATCCGCGACGAGATTTTTTTTTTTAATTCAAGGAAAATACAATAAGCCCTACTAATAAATATAAACAGAAAAATTCATGTATTCCAAAGTAATAGAAGAATATTTCTAGATTCGGTTGACATGTTTGAAATATCAGATATAAAATCTTGATGTCTTTTCTTGATTTTATTAACCAAACGTAAACACAGCAATTAAAATATTTAACAATTAAATAAGACTATTATGATAAATTCCAGAAGAGCATATCAAGAATAACCTCATTTTCGAGATAAAAATTATTCAAAGAATTATTATTAAAAGAAAAACAATAGTTTACAATTTAGAATAAAGAAAAGGTGTTTCCAAAGCAAGAAGCAAAAACAAGTGACTGATTTTTTTTAAAAGGTATAAGTCAACACTTTTTGTACGGTGTTTCTTATTTATTGTTCTTTATTTTAGTGATTTATACGTAAAGCGAAGGTTTCTGCTTTACAGTGCATATGTATATATTTTAAACGTTTTATTATGTTTTTTGTACACTAAAACATAATTTTTATGTTGAATTTTCTTTTTTTTCGTGTTTGCATCCAATTTTCAGTCTTTTTCGGATTATCCGCGATTTTCGTTATCCGCGGTGGCCTTGCCACTCAATTCCGCGGATAATCGGGGTTGTACTGTATATAAATAGTCGTCTATGACAGACCTGTGAATATTCACTGAATAATATTACTACCTACTGCCGAATCATGCATAAAAAGCTAGCGTTCGATAAAGGTTTTAATTATCTAAATTAATTTTAATTACAGAATACAGATTTCGATAGATTATTTTTAATTCCGCCAATATTATCCTCGAAAATATATTCCATCTGCACGCTACTCAGTCTTATTTGTCTGACCATTTTTTTTTTATCTTGTTCGAAAAGTGTTATTGATGCACCTCCCCTCAAACTTAAGTGCAAACATAGAAATGCAATACATTCATTTTGAAAAGTCCAACCTTAAATACCTGAAATAGGTATTCAAAACAATAAAAAATAAATTAAATAAAATAAACATTCATTAATTCATGTTGCCAAAATTTGGACATTTCTCTTTATCAAAAAAAATTATATTTATTTAAATTGTAGTTTTTTTAACTCTCAAAGATTATTATAATTTGAATTATTTTTTCAAGAGAAAACTTTAAAAAGGCAAAGTAAAAACTGATAATTTAATATCAACCAATAAAATAAAAAAAAAAAGACAGCGAAATGTAGAGAAATTTTTATGTGTTTAAATAGTTTTTTTTTTTTTTTATTCGGAATTTTTTTCTTCTTCATTTTTATAAATAATAAAAGGGAAAAGCACATACTTCCATATATGTAACTAAATTGCATTTTTAAACAGGTCTCATTAACACAAGACAATTTTATTCTAAAGTTTAAAAATTCCATTTATTTATTTGGTTTCAATTCGCAAAGAAAAACAACTTTTTTTTTTTCTTTATAAACTGTTAAAATATTGGTTACAGTTTTTTCTCGTTTTTTACAAAACGATTTTTGGAAGCAAGGAAGAAAAAATTAGAATATATTGAAATATATATATATACATTTAGTGTATTTAACGCACAAATTTTGTTATTCATACTACATGCTTTTTTTCAGTAGATTTAATTAAAATTTTCTTTAAAATTCTTCTAGAATTTTTTTCTTTTTTATTTCAATCCACTGAAATATACTTTGATTTTTTTTTTCAAAGATTAATTATTGTTTGAGTCAATTACTTTATGGTAAAATATTTTTAGAATTTATACTTAAATAGCTAGACGACAAAGTTCGTTGTGTTTTATATTACATATGATAGATGTATTTTCATAATTAGAATTCCGTACTTAAAAAGTAAAAAAGTAACCATTGTACGATCACTCGTCTGTCTGTCTGTGCGTCTTTCTCAGTCATTTTACTGGTAAACTATGAAACTTGGAAGTTCAAATTGGCTAATAAAGGTTATTGACTCACATATTTATAAATTATTAACCATTCACAAATAAATTTAGTAAAAATGTACAGGAGCTAATTAAGTTACTTGAAAAAAAAATCATTTCTTTGTATATCGTGTGCGGTACCGTGTAAAAGCTTTCGTAACACCTAACTCAAAAATATATTTATTTTAATTTAGGTAATACATTTTCAGATACATCGTCAAAAATGTAATGCAAAAATACGTTTCCCCCCGCCTCTATTTCCGAATCTTCTGAAACTAAAATTATGAAAAACTTAGAAGTAGTAGAAGTTAATTTAAACCTTGCAGGAAAACTATAGCGATTACTCTAGCTCATATAGTTTTTGAGAAAATTGCATTTTTCCGGATTTGCGGGCGTTCAGAAAAGGAATTGAGAAGCATTGGAGGTACCTATCGTCTCAGAAGTATAAAAGGATTGTTGATAATGATTTTCGAAAAAAAAAATGTCGGTAATTAGCCAAGATATTAACGCTTAAAGACACGGACGATTTGGATATACATAAAGACACGGGTGGCGTACTCTATGTGCCATTGTGTTTTAAAGCCTAGATAACCACTTTTAATGAGATATTTGTGTAAAGCAATGCCCAGTCACTAATTCATGTATTTATTGTACGAAACCCTCTGAGCGCGAGTAATACTCGCATTTGCCCAGTTATTAAGCATAAAGGGTTATTTTTTGTAATCCTTATAATATTATAAATGTGAATGTGTGTCCGAAAGTTTGAATGAAGTCAGCATCTAAACCAATGAATTAATGCTTTTGTATCTTTGGATATACATGGATTACAATCCGGAAATGAACATAGGCTATGTTTAATTTATTTTATTCAAATATTTTGCTTAATAATCCACAATTTCATTATTTTTCATCCAGAATAAATTGACAACTTTCATGTAACATTTAACCCTTTTTCTTTAACGTTGCCAAGAAATTAAAATCCCGGAATAATACCTTCTCCTCAACAATTAATTTTCTGAACAATTTCCACGCGAAAAAATTAAATACAAAGTAATCAAAATAAAATAAATATCACGTCATATTTGAAACAAAAAAGGAATATTTTTTATTGTACTTGAAGCATGAATATCTGTTACGTTAGTAACAGGTTTTCAGTCAAAAATGGCGCAATAATTAGAAGGAATAATAATATTTATATTATTTAGAAAATATTTCGCTTGGAAAAATATGACGTCATATTTCAAATAAAACAGGCATTTTCAAGTATACGTTAAAAATACAAGGGGCATGAATATTTGTAACTAATGAAAATAGAAAATAATGACGTCATATTTAAAATTAACAACGAAAATACTTTTTTACTAATATTGATTAAAAATTGTGAATATAATAAGATACACACAAATGAGAGTTTTCATTCAAAATTCACTTCATGATTATCAGGAGAAGACATTTTTTGTGGAAAAAAGGGAGAATAAAACTGATTAATATATTTTTTAAGGCTATTTTCTCTTTAAAATAGAAAAAGAAAGTAAATTTTCCAAAAACTAAAAACATATTTTCACACGTTGAAGCTTTATGAATGAATTTATTCCACAGAGACAAATAAAAAGCGAAAATCGTCTGTCAACATATTGAGATTTACAACCAAGGATATAAATATACCTTCCATGCATAGAAGTGGATAGTTATTATCCCCTATTAACAAATTAAATTTTAAACTAGTTGGATGTGCCAATCCCAAAACTTTCTTCTATCTTATGCATCTTGATATTTCAAAAATTAGTTACACATGTTAATACTTCAATATTATTAATTCATTACCATACCAACTTTGATTTTCATCTTAAATTCCTGCTTCAGTCAATTAAATGAACTAAAAACGAGTTAATCTATATCATGATATTTGTTAAAATTAATAGTTTTTCTTTATTCTGTTGTTATCAGACGTTTGCGAATAGCCGGCTTAGCAGGAAGTGAGTTCCCGCCTTTGCACGAGCCACCGATGGACAATAGAACTACGAAAAATCAAGAAAAGTATACAAAAATCGCTATCACAGAGCCCCTTTACCGTGCGATATTTCCAAATTCAAGGAGGACCTGTTGGCCAAAGCCAAAAACATGCACAAAAAATTTGGTTTAATTGTATGCATAATTTTATACACTTTTCGATTGTACAATAAAGAAAATGGTACAGACATCGTATATAGCGCCCCCTTCCAGCGGAATTTTTCAAAATTCAGGGAGGACCTTCATGCCATGACCAAAAAGAAACACAAAAAATTTGGCTCAATTCTATGCATAACTTCATACACTTTTCGATGGTACAATATTCAAAATGGCACAAAAATCGCTATTAAAGCGCCCCCTACCAGCGAATTTTTTCCAAATTAAGGAAGGACCTGCTTGCCATAGCCAAGAACTTGAAATAAAAATTTGGTTCAATTCTATGCATAACTTCATACACTTTTCGATGGTACAATCTGCAAAATCGCTATTACAGCGCTCCCTAGCGGCGAATTTTTTCCAAATTCAGGGAGGACCTGCTTGTCATAGCCATAAACTTAAAATAAAAATTTGGTTCAATTCTATGCATAACTTCATACACTTTTGGATGGACAATATTCAAAATCGCACAAAAAACGCTGTTACAGCGCCCGCTACGGGCGAATGTTTTCCAAATTCAAGGAGGATCTGCTTGCCAAAGTCAAAAATTTTAAATAAAAATTTTGTTCAATTCAATGCGTAACTTCATACACTTTTGTATGATAACTGATGTGAACTGATGTAACATAAAATAGACAAACATATTTTCTGCCTTCATTGGAGTGTAAAAATTCACAAGCCCGCAAAATTTGGGTTGTGTCATATTGCTTAGCTTTTGATAATTCATTCTTACGTATTTTGTAGCACTGAATCCGAAAATGGCCTTCATTTTTTACTATCACGTCAGGATTTTTTGCAATTTTTTTGCTATTTAACTTTGAAATTTACGATTTGCGAAAATTTTTGAAGTGATGGTTAAAAATGAAGGTTATTTTCAGATTTAGTGCTAAAAAGTACATAAAAATCAATTATCAAAATTTTAAAAACACAACCATCACATCTATTTTATAGTATCATAATTTTGCTATTTTCTGACTTTGAAATTTAGGATTTGCAAAAAATCCTGAATTGATTGTTAAAAATGAAGGCCATTTTCGGATTCAGCGCTAAAAAATACATAAAAATCAATTATCAAAAGTTAAACCCCAAAAGCCATGTAGACTTGTGTTATCCAAGCAATCCAGTTAAAAAAGTAATTTTTGGTTTTTAACAATCTAAGTAATCACAAATTATAATGATAGCTTTTTTTAATTAATTTTTAAACACTAAAAAATAAAAAATGGCGTTTACATATGTAACTGGCGTAACTTTTATTGTGTAACTGACGTAACATTATAACTTTACAAAGACAATAATGGTACTTAACTTAGTTTGTGAACAGTAATTTGAAATGCCTTCTTACTAGGAATTTTTTATAGAATATAAAAATATCATGTTTTCAATCATACCCTTAAATTAAATATATTATTAATTTTACTTCCCCCCTCCCAAATGATAATTTTCTGTGGAATTGCTCTGCATTTTTTTTTTTTTTTTTTTAAGTTATCAATGGAAATTCGACTTCGGTTAAGATGGAAAATCCTGTATTTTTGGCTAAATAGATGGTTTGTGACATGATGTTTCATTGCAGATTTTGTTCTGCTTGATATCTACTGAGTCTGGTGCCACAGAACAACCTGTATGAAAAGAATATAGTGACTTTTAAAATCTGATTTTTAACACATAAAATAACTATGCAAAGCAAAAGAAAAAGTAAAAATTTCGGCTCTATCTTACATAAATATTCTAGACTACCTATATTACTGGGAAAAACCATGTCAAAACATGGCCATGAGCAATGCTGGCGTCATATCCACGGTTGCAACGGCCTAGGCAATAATTTAATTTTTATCACGAAATTATTAACTTCTAAACGTCGCAGAATTTCAATTTATTCACCATCGAATAGATAATAAAATTACACCCCAAGACACATTTGTTTAAGAATTGTATCTCGATTTACATAGCTTTTATGATTTTAAAAATAATTTAATTTTCTTTTTTTTTTAAATCCGATTGCAGAAGATTAACACCTTTGCACTTGAAACAATGTGAATGTTCAGCATTAGTTTCCGCCAATATTACACAACAAAATTTAAACTTCACTAAAAATATAAATAAATAAAATACAAGTTTAGTTCCTGTGTGATCGAAATATGCGCTTAAACAAAAAATTAGGAAAATAACTAGAAAACAGGAATCTTGCTTTTCAGAATTTAGTGTCGCCCCCGATGAAAAAAAAAATATATATATATGTATATAAATATAGATAGTACAAAATATATTTCAGTTTCAAGACTTAAAATACACGCTTTGGGTAATTCGCAATATACTCTCCTTCGCCAATCTCCTTCGATAACTGCGCCAATGTGGCAATCGGGCTGCTCCTCGGACGTCACAAAATATGGCAACCGTAAGATTTCTCCGGAGAGAGTTGATGGTTAAACTCCTTGTTTTCTAAGCTGCTTTCTAATTGGACCGAATTGGAAGCTTATTTTTTTTGTAAAAGGCTTTCTTATTGGACAAAGAGGAGAATCAAGGAACATTTTGAATTTGTTTGGGAAAACGTTGATATTGCTGCAGTGGATTTTCCGTTGAAGAGTTGTCACTCTGTGTCGCAGTCGCGTGTTTTTATTATTTGTTTTCTCAATCTTGTATATTTTGAAACAAGTACTTATCTGGATAAATGCTTGATAGGTGAGAATAAATATTCGATCAGTTATTTTTCTTTTATTTTTACCTGTATTTTTGAGCATTGATTGAATTATGTACGAAAGAAAGGTTGATTGTTCCAAGCTATGAATGACTAAAAGTGACAGATTGAGTGATGCTTTTGAATGACATCCTAGAGCACAAGGTAAAATTATGAATAAAAAAACGGGGGGTTCAGGGGGGCGGTAGCCCCCCTGATTAAAAAAAAAAAGGGCCCTCTGATAAAAAAACAAACAAACATTGTTTTGCTCCCATTACTGTTAACAAACGCTCTTTTTTAATAATTTGGGTAAGTGAAAGTTTTGTTTTCAGGTATATTTTATAAAATATATTTTTTAAAATATGAAATGTATTTTTTTTTAAATGTATTTCGAAAAAATTTGAAATTTTATGTATTATTTTTACTCAAAAATACAGGTTAAAATAAGAGAAAAATGACTGATCGAATATCTATTTTCACATTTTAAGCATTTGTCTAGATAGGTACTTGTTTCAAAACATACGAGATACGAGAAGAGAAAACAAATAATAATTTTGCGTACTCTCTCCCGGATGTTGCAGCGCTCCGGGAGTTAGTACGCGAAAATGCGCCAATTTGGCGATTTTTGAAAATTGCGCCAAGAAGGAGAGTAAACTGCGATCGCACCCACGCGGGTACGCTTTTATTTTATATAAAATGACACCATCCGCATCCGCTGAAGAATTCTTCATTTACGATCTAGTCTTAAACAACATCTACAGTAAAGTACGCATAGGACGTCACTATTGCTGAACAATACATAAATACAAACAAGTAAAAATTAAATTGAAAAAATTTAAAAAAAAAACGACTACGTAAAAAGGGAACTAATTTATTATTTTTCATCAATGTGAAACTATTTTTTATATTACTTACCTGTTTTTTTTATTTACTTGTATTGATGACTTTTAAGTTGTGTTTAATTGTTAGTTCCTATCTATAAACACTGTTTTGATGAGGCCTATAGATGTTTATGAAGATTAGAGTTGCAGTAAAGCTAGAGATCCTACCTACACAACTTCCAAGTTGTGTATTTAAACGGATCTTCTGACTGTAAAATAGTCAATGAAACATCGTCTTCATTTTGAAAGACCTATCCAATGATGTTCCACTCAATAGGGTGCGTAACATTTTTTTCGTCTCTACAGCCATTTTGTATTTTACGGCCTCCATTTTGAATTTATAAAAACAAAACCTAGCCTATAACCATCGGACGGTTAAGACGAATCGATAGAGACCTCATTCATTAAACGTGGAGAACAGAAATGGAGTACTTGAGTTGCCAAAATTAAAGCAAAGGGTGCTAAAAACTACAAAAAAATTAATATTACAAAAATAAATTTCGATGCATTTTTCAAATAAATTACATTTAAAAGTACTTTTTTTTCCAATACGATGATATAAAAATTGAAAATGTACGATGCTTAGAAGTTTTAAAAGTTGCTGCAGAGTATTTAAAGGGTCTCAAGACTCTTAAAGTTTTAAAATTTTCGAAATTTAAATTTTTTTTAGGTGTTAAACTTCTATCTTTTTTGAACATTTTGATATAATTGTTTCCTTGAAATTCCCATTAGAACAGAAGTTATGGCTTTTAGAATTATACCCGCGCAATAGCTAAAGCTGTTTTTCCGAAACTTTGAAGTCATTTTTCTCCAAATGGCGCTTTTGAGCATGACACGCACGATATCTCAAAAACTTCTGAATATTTCTTCCTGAAATTTTCAAAACATATGTTTCATGTTAGTCTGTATAAAGTGAACCTAAAATTTTCTTTTTATTGTTCAAAAAAATATTTTTTTAGGTGATTATACTGTTGAAATTTTGTAAATTTTGCATTAGCTAAATACAACTTCGTATTAAAAATATAAAAAGGCTTTAAATACCAATTTATTTAGGTTCAGGATAATTATAACAATCTGAAGTATAAGTAGGCACTAAATTTTTCATTCTAGTTGCAAAATTTATTTTGTAATTCTGCGCGTAGTCTGTTACGCCGCTTTTCTGCTCGTCAAATGTTTTGGAGCCCCCTGTAAATGCTAATTCTGCATCTTGCAATTTTTAAATATTTGAAATGAAAGAACATACTTATATAGTCTATTGACAATTAAAATTGTGTCTTAAAATCAAATAGATTTTAAGATATTAAATGTTTAAAATGGTCCTTTTTTCCCCCGTTTTTAGGTGCGTTCGTAATTATATAAATACGAAGCACCTATAGTCGTCGTTCAGTCCGTCTGTCCGTCCGTCCGCATATAACAGAGCAAAAACTACCCAACCGAATGGTCTGAAATTTTAAATATATAATTGTTGCAAAATTTTGTCGAGCCATTTTAAATTTTATGAAAATCGGATGTATAGTTTAATTGCAGGGGCAGTCAAAAGTTTTCCGTTACATTACGGCCAACAGGGAAAAATTATTGCAAGTGCATTTTAATGATGTCACATTCTTCAGAATGATCTGAAATTTTAAATATATAATTGTTGCAACATTTTGTCGACTCATTTCCAATTTTATAAAAATCGGATGTATAGTTTAATTACAGTGACAGTCAAAAGTTTTCTGTTACATTACGGCCAATTGGAAAAAAGTATTTCAAGTGCATTTTAATGATGTTAGAGCCATTTGAACAGAATGAAATTGATAGGCACTTACGAAGTGCACTAAAATATACATTCAGTACAATATCCGGTGCAAAAAGTATTTATAAAACTAGTTATAGTACGAACGCACCTCATTTGCCACATTTGACGAGCAATTTCCAACTTGTTCCACTTTTAATAGTCCTGAGACCCCTTAACTGTACAATGATACATCTCCTTTGTTTTACGGCTGGCTTATACAATGGAACGTTATTTTTTGGAGACGAAACTTTAATAGCTGGGATAAAGAAATAGCGAACCGGGGGCTAATAAAACTCAAGTTTTGCTCCTGTGTGATCAAACTATGCGCTTAAAGAAATAATTAGAATTAAAAAAAAGCTTTGGCGAGTTCTTTGCCTATTAACTGCTTGCGTCCAACTAATACGAAATAAATACTGTTTATAGTAACTTTAAAACTTATTAGCTGAATGCATAATGAATATTTTTTATATAAAATTTCTACTTTGGTCTAATTGGTAGGAAAATCTAAAAAATCATACATTAACCCTTTATGTACTGAATTATGAAGTCATGAAAATTTTAACTTCTAAAGCATTTTTCGTGAATTGTTTAAACTACATTAGAAGATCCACATAACCATTTAATAAATTTTAGAAGTATTGAAAGATTTAGAGGGAGGAATTAAATTTGAATTTATAGGGATTTTGTGCAATATTTATAACCCCACTCAAATCTTTTATTTTAAATATTTTCCTTAGTATTTTGTCGAATTAAGAAATGTACAAATATAATGTTCTTACAATAGAAATACAGAAATATTCCCGAATTAACCCCCCCCCCCCCCCCCCCCAACGCCAAGGAAAATGAAAAGATGCAGAGGCAAAGGAAATCATCCTTTTAAAAATATTTTTGTTTTGTGTAGCCAATAATGCTTTTGTAACAAGATAAAGTAATATATCTATAACTCATTCAAACTGTATTACAACTAATTGGTGAATTAAATGAATTTTATAACGAGTTATTTTAATGGTACTTATAAATACCGTCAGTAGGTAAAGGGTTAACGCGTAAGCACACGCGCTGAGAAAAATCTCACTCCAACCACATTTTTTTCTGAGAAAAAAGGGATACATTTTTTGAGGAGATTTTGACCTGCCTTGTACCTTTCAAAGTCAAGGTCTAGAAAGGATGGGTGAAGAAATGTCTTTTCTTTGTTCGCTAAGAGAGGATAAATATATATATCTTGGGATTAAATAATACCGCTCGTGTACAAACGTTTCACTTCAATACATTCATTTTTTACGGGATAAGACACACTAAAATAATTCTAATGAAAGAATAAAATAAAAGCTACTTGTATATATCAATAAAAGGCTATTTATGAAATTGTAATTAATATCAATTATGTGGAATAATTCATGTTTTAACGTGTAAAAATAAAATCATTTGTGCATTTTCTAAAAAAACGTGATTTTTACAAAAACTGCAACAAAATCTGAAAATAAATATGAAAAGCATGTTTTTCTCCCTAAAAATAAGTAGTACTGATGCATTTTACAATATAGAGCAGTAGATTTTTTTTAACCTATTTAACAAAAAATATAATGGGATACAAAATGGGGTGAAAGTTATCCCAAGCGTGAGATAACCTTACAAAAATATGCGCGTGTGTGTACGGGTTAAATATAAGATATCAAAGTCTTAAGTTTTTCTCACCTATATTCGATACATCGGATAGTATATTCTGTAACAAGGAAAGCCCGGATTCGGTCTACTGATAAATTCATACACAAACTTTGTTATTCTGCATAATGCATATTATTTTTCATTACATTTAAATAATATTACACCAAGCATTTCAATCTAACTTTTAACAAGAAATATTTTTATTTCAATCCACTAAAAAGTAATTTTTTATTATTTAAAAGGTTAATTAGTGTTTTAGATTTTTTTTATTGCAAAAATAAAAATTAAAGCAAAATCAGATACTTTAATATCAACCAATAAAAGTATTAAATAACATCAAAAGAAAGACTTTTTTTAAGTGTTTAATTAGTTTGTTAATTTTTTTAGACCTATTAAATTTATTCTTCTACAAGAAAAAGAAAAAGTGCACACTTGCATGTATGAATATCAATTTCTTTTTTTACTATTAAACTTAATTAAGATTGTGCAAAAATTCTATTCCTTCTTCTGACTTCAATCCACAAAAACTGAAAAAGTTTTTTTTTTATACTTTCATTAGATCAATTTCAAACATTTTTAAAAGGAAAAATAAATATGCATACCATAAAAAAAAGATTAATCTTAAAAAGACATTGCAATATAATTAATACACAAACTTTGTTATACTGCATACTATATATTATTTTGTGTTACATTTATATCACAAAAAATCTTTGCCGGCTCGGCCTACAGGCGGAGGTAAATTTCAAGTTAAGTCCTAATTTCGCCAACAAAAACTAAATCAAGATTAGCGATAAACACAGTTTAACAATTTTATCTGGCCGTTTTTGACGAGTTTTTAATATACACGTATACACACACGTATATACTCGTATATGGAACATATTTAGAAATGGCGAAAGCAAATTCAGATAACTTCAAAATGTTAAAAT
The DNA here is from genome assembly GCA_963932465.1 of Maratus speciosus. Taxonomy (NCBI): domain Eukaryota; kingdom Metazoa; phylum Arthropoda; class Arachnida; order Araneae; family Salticidae; genus Maratus; species Maratus speciosus. The sequence goes on along the minus strand of OZ010798.1, from coordinate 374,407,215 downwards.
ATGCCAATATTTCCATAATCAGGCTTTTATCATACAATACATTTTTATGCTTCAATACTTTTTTTTAAACTCGCGTGGCATTAAATATTTACCTGTGACGTCCATTATATTTCCAATTTGAAATCTTGCTCTAGAAAGCTTATAACGTAATGTTCTTTTTTTTTTTTTTTTTTTTTTCAATTCGTCAAACTATTTATTTCATTTTTATTTTTCACGTGGAAATCTTGCACTATAAAAGTAATTGTTGCGGGGAGAATTTGATTGTGCTTTTTTTTTTTTTTTTTTGATGGCAACTGTTATAATGAAAAATGTTTATTTTTTCCTGTCATTGTTCTGTAAGAGCTGTTTTTATCAGAATCATGTTAAGGCGGTATTTACAATTTTTAACCCTCCCCATTTTAGGGCCGATGGGCTCCCCCTTGGGCCGATTTTGACCATTTGCAATTCCCGTCGAGATATTAGCCATCTCAATGTGTTTGGCAAGTTTGAAGACGATCCGTGCATAATTGCGACTTTTATCGTGCGGACAAAATTTAATACAAACATACCTATGTATAAACTTTTTAGGTGGGGGTGGTTTTGGGTTCCTGGGCTCATATAACGAAAAGTTATGAAGGAATTTTTCAAAAGTCGCACCATGGTAACGACTGCAATAGGTAGTATTTCTTATGAAATCTACCTAAAATGGGAAATGCTGTTGGAATTATTACTTTCTGAATAATATCATCTATTAATTTTAAGCAACTGAAAATAAAAATGACTTCCTGACTGCATCAGAAATTAGTTACTTTGAATTTTATTACAACCTTAATATAATGGTTTATAGTTTTTAACACTTTCCAACAAAGTTGAAAAACGTTTATAAATTCGGTTTGTCTGTCTGTTCGTGCTCCAACTCGCCTAATATAGTCCGATTACCATGCAATTCCTAGATGTTATTGGGTATCACTATGGCATGTTCGGTATTGAAAATGAAGTGTGTAGCACTTACGGTTCATTTACAGAAACACTCAAAATAATTCCGTTGCATTACAGTCTATGGTAAAAAATCATTTACGGTATATTTTATGGTTATTATGCTATTTTAAGGAGTCTTGTATCTTTTAAACGCAACGAAAATTAACGAAAAAATTCAAAGTTTGAATTAGTCTACCTTCAAAACCTTTTAATGTATAAACATGAAATTTTGACTATTGAAACAGACTGTGCTTTGTTATATGCAATCATTAGAAATTTATTAGAGTTTTACAAAATTTATGCATTGCTTAAATCATAATAGCTCTTTTTTTTACTCCATATGTTACTGCGCCCATATCTTGAGAAAATATGTATGGATTGTCATACAATTTGGTAAAGATGCTAAACAAATATGTGTGTTTAAAATGCTCTACTCCTGGGCCAAAATTATTTCATAAACTATATAAAAAATATTTTTGTTAAAAAAAAAAAAAAAAAAAAAAAAAAAATCGTTTTTAATGAATATAATTAGTCATAACTAAAAATATCACCATTTTAATACTTAAAAGCAGATCCTTTTAAACGCATCTATTTGTTTAGTATCTTTCTTGAACGTCCCACCTCCCGACTCGCCACCCGTACTACGGTTACAACCCGCTCCACCGCAGCCTACTGAAACGATTCGAACGTCCGCTAGCAGGAAAAAGTAAAGTTTGTAATGTTTTTGTACTCTAAGATGAGGGTAAATGAAAAAGATTAACATACTATAAGATGAAATCGCCTGCTAACCCGGGGGAGTTCGACTCGTTGGAGGGTGCGGATGCGGCAGTGGTACGGATAGTGGGACGGGTGGTAATATGGTAGGTGGAATGGTTCCACCTAGTGTTCTTGAACTCTCCTTTTCCTACTACTAAAAATTGTTGTAACACTTATATAATCAAAGCTATATTGTTGTTGTATTTTAATAAGCGTACTTTAGAGCAGAACGAATTTAATAGCTAGCGTATTTATTCGTATGTAATACGCCTTCATCTAAAATGCGCACGTTGATTTTGATAACGGAAAAACGAAGAAAATTATATATAGTATGTAATACGTACACCGTTTTTGATAAGGCATAAACAACAAACACTTTATCTCGTGTATAATGCGCGTACTACTTTTGATAAGGGATAAACGACAAAATTTTATCACGTGTATAATGCGGACGCTGTTTTTGATAAGAGAAAACTATGAAAATTACAGTTCATGTATAATGCGCGTAGTTTTTGGTAAGAGAAAAACGACAAATTTTGTATCGCATATGTAACGTGAGCATTGCTTTTGATAAGGAAAAAACGACAAAAATTACATCTCGTGTACAAGTCGCACGCTATTTTTGACAAAAAATATGTAGTATATATGTATATTTTTTGGATAATGCACACAAAAATCGATTTCTGTTGAAAAATTCGCTGGTTATAATTCGTCTTTTTTTTTCAAAATATAATTAATATATACATATATACATAATTTTCGCACAAATTGTGAACTGTAAGCACATAACATTATTAAAAAATACCGCTAAACTCTGAAGCCTCTAATTAAACTTATAAATAATAAAAATATATAGGGTAGCCTTGGGTAATTTTCAGACAGAAGAATGCGGGGTAGTTAACAGACAGCAATAATACTCGCACACTAATCGGAATCTGGACAAAACTGTTTTAATTTTAGTTAAATCAACTATTTTTCTATTTAAATTAGTATTTTCTTAGTAATTAGCAGTTTACTGTGTCTTGTAGAAAATTTGGTTTCTTAAATGCTATAAAAAAAAAATTCCTGTTTAACTTTTTGCTTCACTGATTTCAAATTTCAATTTCTTGGGTGAAACCACTCTAGCACAAATGCTATTCCGTTTTTAGATACTAGGGTATGCTATCTTTTTGGAAACAGCGAAATAACGTTATTTGGATGTCCATCTAGGAAAAAATTGAATTTAAAAAAAAGTGTAGCTTTTAACCCATATTGGACCACACCGAATAAATATTTTTGAAAATTTTTAAAACTTCAATTATATCATTAATATGGTGTAATTAAGTAGATACTAGCAAAATTTTGAAAAAAAGTTTTTAATTTTTTAAGTAACTAGTTGTCCTATAAACAGGACATATTAGTAGGACACATAGTAAGGACATATAAAATGCATACATAAACTAATTTTATGAGCAAATATTTTATTTTACTTTAAAAATATTTATTTTACTTTATGTTGTACAAAAATACTCTATGATTTCTCCAATAAAAAGATAATAATAACGGTAAAATTCTAGATTATAAGATCACAATTCTTAAAGAATTTTTTAAATAGATTTTTTCAATTAAATTTTAATAGGTTACTTGTTTTTTTTTTTGTTTATATGTTATACTTTTATATATTTTAAAGACGTCAAAACAAAATGCATCCAAAAAATCCTTACCAATTTTATTTTAAAAAGTTTTATTAGCTGTCCTATTTATAGGACAGCGGTTCAATGTGGGTTAAAAAACACATGAGTAATTATCAGACAGACTTTGGGGTAATTTACAGACACTACTATGTGTTAAAAAATGCGTTTTGATTGATCCTACATGGTAAATTAAACGTTTGTGAGTGATTTAAAATGGGTTGTACATTAAAATATAACTTCAAAAGGCCATCTGTAAGTTAAAATGAAAATACTAAGTGGAGTTTTAGCTAAAATGGGAGATTTATGATGAAAGATAGGGATTTATGAAGAAAGTGAGAGATGACATTTCAGAGTCAAACATATAATATATGCTGTATATTAACATCATTCTATCTGAGACAGGTACAAAAGTTGTTCCACAAAGATGACTATGAGAAAAATCTCTTGGAAGTTGAAAAGAAATTATTAAACTGGCTTGTGGATGATCGTTGTTGGTAACAAAAAAAGATCAAGTTGAAATTGTTGCCAAGTCCTTTTTGTTTTTTGGACCTATTGAGACTAAGACTATTGCTCCTTTTCACGTTAAAACTGTTGAAAATGTGAAAGAATTGTAAAACAATGTTAAAAATTTTTACAGTGATATCTTTGATGTTAAAGAAAACTCAAATGGTTAGGTCTGTCGAAATTAGTGCTGTGTAAAAATTTTATTGTAGTGCGAAAAACCAGGTTAGACTACTAAAATATTTATTTTATTTACGAAATTGGTGTCGGTTTTATGTTTTTACTTAATGTTGATTTTTCTTCAACCATCAGAACTGTTTAAAAAGTCTAAACTTCTTTACTGATTTACATAAATTTATATAAAACAGATATAGCTACAGCAGCTATGTGTGAAAAAATTCCATAACTTACTTTTATTCGCGAAAATATAAAAGGATTTCAGGTGTATAGTTACAATTGTGTTTTCATGCCTTTATTCTGCATTCAGAATGGTATAATAAATATCCCATTTCGTGTCATAGCATTTTACAATGGTGTATCTTAATTACCGTAGTCGATGTTCAGATAAAAAGCCCCACAAATAGCAGTCTCGAAATCCCCCCTTAGGTGTCTGAAAATTATCCCAAACCACGAGGTAATTTTCAGACAGGATTTTACTAATTTTATTTTTTATTATTAATGCCAATTATCTGAAAATGCTTCAGAATAATCACCAGGCAAGTGATGATTTTACCAAGAAAAAGTTAAAAGAAATAGTCATTGATTCCTGAGTAATTTCAAAAGTTTTGTTTTTGTCTGAAAATTACCCCCAGGCTACCCTACTTTAAACGTATAATTCCGGATTACATTTATGTCGAAAATCATACAAAGCAGAATTAAATACAAAACTTTTTCCAATGACTTCTAGTGTCACATTCCGTCTCAAAAGGATGTTGAGGCCAAATTAAATAAAACATGCAATTGCCGTATAACGTTTCAAATGCAACAGCAGTGTACAAACGCTAACACTCTTTATTTTATTAAGGCTACCTCCCATGTTAAATGCTTTTAGCGCTGATTTGATATGACACTGAATCCGTCCGCAAAATATATTTGGGAGAAAAATAATTTTTTTTTTTCCTACTTCGTACTTTTTTCACAAAAATTTCTTTTAATTGGATTTTGTTTAAAAAATAAATCATAGGAAAACTTTTTACGTTATTTTTTAAGGTTATTAATCGATGATTAATGAGGAAAGAGCTTTTACTTTTTTTTTAGTTTATGTCAAAACAATTGCTTTTGCTATACGTTTAATAATAATAAAAAAAAAATTATAAGTTCTATAAGAAAAGGGTGGGGGGGGGGGTGGATGGAGCATTTAAAAGACAAAGGATGATAAGGTTTATCTTTGGCCTATGATACAGAGATTTTTCTCTTTTTCAAAAAGCTGATGTCATTATGTTAAATTCATATCCCAGTTATCGATTTTATAGTCATTTAATTAAAAATTTTACCATGACTTTCCATGTGTTTACTTTTCGTGGTAATAAAAGATAAATTATTCTGCAATTTTAGCGCATTTTAGATTTGTTGTTGTTGTTATTTTGGATGTGCTTTTCAAAATTAAATAAATATACCACGCTGAAATTTTAATTTAACTTCGGAAATTACAGGATAATGTGAAAAAGAATAATTAAAACACAGAGGGAGGGGGACGGGGGGGGGGGGTTGTGGGGCTTTGTTTGGGCTTAAATAAACTGGAATTTGTTTTTCTTTTTTAACATTAGAACGCCCGGAAGGAGTCGATTCGACTCCGACCACATGGTTAAATGACCATTGGAGCCAGAATTTCTTTCATAAATTAAGTTTAATTTAAGCGACGCAAAATTACGTTAAATAAATCAGTTAAATAATTTTTAGTAAAAATTCTGGAGTGAAATATTTTTATGAAACTTGAGTAAAATTTCCGGGCGTTCTAGTGTTAAAGCGCTTCTGATATCATTAAGTTAAATTTAGAATATTTATTCTGTAGTCATTAAATTAAAATGTTTACATAGATTGCTCAAATTTAACCTTTAACTGATGTGACAGAAATTGTCACATAACGAGAGATTAACTCATAGGATAGTGTTTTTGTACTTAACTTTTTGTAGAGAATTCTTATAAATAAAATTCATCTGTTCAAGTCTCTGGTGATAGTATTAAAGCTCCAAACGGAAATTATGGTAGAAAAATTTTGGTAGTGTTTGTAGTTAAACTGAAAGTTACAAGTTAAACTATAGAAATGTAAAAAAACAGCGGTCTGTGAAAACGGTAACACCATAAAAAATTAATTTAAGTTTTAATTGTCAATGAAGTTACTGATTTTCATTGCATCAGTTTATTTCGGGAGACATTCGGGGAGCTCATAGCTTCGCGTAATGAACCTGTGAACTGTCCACGGTCATGTGATCTCACACCAGTGGATTATTTTCTGTTGGGATATGTGGAGTCACTGGTATACGGCGATAAACCACAGACGTTGGACAACTTGGAAATCAACATTTGTTGCGTTATTTCTGATATAGGGGAAAGTAGGGAAATGGAGCTAAGAAGAGTAATCCCGCTCACCAAATATCTCAAAACAGAATAGAATTGAAAATGTGCGATATTTATCGGCACCTAGCGAGCATCATTCTTAGTTCCCAGTAAGGATTTAGTGCCCGTCGGTAGGAAAGTATTTTTGTATCCTCAAGTTATTAGTTTGAAGTTGTTTTATTATAAAATTCTACAACATCTAACTTGAAGGTAAGTGTACACTCTTATTTTCAAATATTAATTTACTCATTATGTCTACAAAATCTATACATTTAGCTGCACTTTCATGCTTTTATTTATTTTTGTAGTACGTTGTTACGCCAATCATAATGCAATAAAACCCAACATGGCGATGACGGGTAATGCCGCTCGCGTGAAATTCCAGAACAAGTGTTGCCAGTGGGCAACATTTTTTTTTATTCAAATTTGTTTATTGACACAACTTTTTTGAAATGGTAAAATTTCCCTATTTTCGCCCTTATTAAAATGTCATTAAACAAGGAGAATTTCACGATTTCAAAAAAGTGGTGAAAATAAAAAAAAAACTAAATATAAAAAAAGTAGCCGACTATATGTCTAACACAATATGTGTAAAGTGGTTACAAAAAGTCTGCAGTGGTTTGAATAGCCCACACAACTACATATGTGACTTTTGTCTTACTTAAACGTTGTATTCAAACTCTGAGCGCAATGACCCTATCATGTCGGGCATTACCGCTCAATCGATGCTCATTTAAATAAAACGATAAAAAAAATTCCTAAAACTTTTATGAAAATTAGTTGATTGAAAAACTGTTCCTTATGCTTTGGAGCTATACTTCGTTAATAAAGTATTGATTTTTTTGTCCAAATTTGACTAGCTATTCATGTTTTCCCTTAAGTGAGCGCCATTCCCCTACTTTCCCCTAAACGGCTTGCACATGACATTCTCACAATCTTCTGACTTTTAAGTCCCTGAATAATAATTTTTATTTTAGTACATATTCTTGTGGTTTTTTTTTTTAAATCTCATATACTGGGGAACATCCCAATGCATGATTACATAATAATATTAACAATATAAGTAAGTTTTGGACGATGTTGGGCGTCCAAATACCAGGAAAACTCCTATACCGTCCCGTGTCCCTGATGCTGAATTTTAAGTTTGAGCTGTCTGCATAAAATTGTTTCAATAAAAGTAATTCGCTGTAATTTTTCTCCGAAACTGGAACTATCGTTTTATATAAATATGTAGTAAAAAATTAACCTGCACACATTTTTACGGTTGTTATTATTTTTTTTTAACTCTGACTCTGGATTTTAGATTCCTTACCGTCCATCTTCTAAAATTATACAGAAATCACTTCAGATGCAGCCGCAGAACTTTTTTCAATTTTTTTCTCATGCAGAAGTATGCTAGAGAAAGAATGTCTAAAATTCTTTGACAGAAAATTTACTGCAGAATTTAAAACAGCATTTAAATATCAATTTCAAGCATCGTGGCTTTATTGGTAGTCTTACCGTCCCCAAGGTTTATTCCTACACTTTTCGAGGTAAATTAAAGTTTTGTTCAATTTAATCCAATGTAATCCAATGTCTTTTTCTAAAAATAAATGAGCATTGTGGCTATCACTTAGTCTTAGCATGATTTGCCTAAAAATAAGTGGTAATTTTCATTACCATCCCATCCTTACCGTCCCTTCTTTAACACCCCTTTAAGATAATGTTATACCAAAATTTTGCACTCAAAATACTACATTGTTATTATTTCTTATTTGAATGTCCTATGGGTACTATGAAAATTCATTATAAGTAAAAGTTAGAAGAAAATAAAAAGTTTTAGTGGTAAAGTGGTAATGAAAATTAAACTCGCAATTTTACTTTAACCCTTAACCGGAATTGCTAAATTTTTCCACATTACTGGAATCTTGGGTCCGAATGGACCCTTTAATTAAAATCCAAGTTATTTTCTAATATATATGAAATTACCACTTAGATGGGTTATAAGTGCATTGAAAAAAGTTTCATGTACTATATAAATCAACTTTCATTCATATATATATCTTGAAATTTTTTTGTCGTTGTCCGGTCAAATTGGACTTACGATTCCGGTTAAGGGTTAAACGTCAGTTAAATCAAAATTTCTTCGCTGCTGACCATTTTTTCTTTATTTTGAATCATTAAGGCATTCGTCTATCAGATTAAAATTTTATTTTAGCAAGTTTAATTTCAATAGATTTTTATTCCTGAAAGTCAAAAGATTGTGAGACTGTCTAATATACAAATAAAATCAGAATTTCTTTTTTTCGGATTAAGATTTCCTAAATAAGGCACTAAAAATCTTTTCACGATTTAATGTCACTTTCAGTCCAAATTTTTATTTTTTCATTTTTAACAATTTTAACTGCATACTTTAGTCCAAAATCAAAAATGCATATCCAAATGAAAAAAAAAATATATTTTTATTCGGGTAATATCCAACCATAACTAAATAAGACACTAAAATCTTTTTTTGCTATTTAATGTCACTTTTAGTCTCAGGTGTCACTTTTAGGCGCTGGATCCAAATCAAATCTAACATTCAATCGTACTAAATCAACATTTCAAATGCATCCGTGCTTCATTGTGTGAATTCTAACACACTTAATTACATTAGAGGTTTCCTTCTCATGTTAACTTTAAATGCTTTCAAAACTGATTTAATGCGATACTGAATCCATTCATATAATGTAACATTTCGGCGGAAAATACATAGAAAAGTTACAAAAAAGAAAAAACTTTTTTAACTCACATTTGAATCTTTTTCGGTCTTATTATTTCTACTTTTTTTTTCTGTCGTATTTAGTTATTGTGAGCTTTAAGCACTTTATTTAAAAAAAAAGATTTTTTTATATACCGTTTTAATTTTTTATTTGATGATTAATGCGTAAAAGCATTTTATCGCTTTTAATTTGTGTCAAAGTAAGTGCTTTATTGTAGTGTCTCGTTTAAAATTTTAAATGTTGTTTTTTAAACTCATTTTTTTTGTGGTATTAAGTTTATAAAAAACGGAAATATATATATTTCTAGCAGACGGAAAAAAATGTGTTTTTGATTTTTTATAATTTTTTATTTATACAGGGTGTCCCACCAAATTCAAAAGCCAAACTGTAAGGGAAATGTAAATTGCAATTTTTGTAAAAAAGCAATTTTGGTACGGCAAGGAGGGATCGAAAATGAAAAGTTTTGGCGAAAAACAAGAAATCCGGAAAAATGGAAACGAGCGTTTTATTAACATAACAATTAGAGTAAGTGCTCAAATGTGCCACTGGCAGCGTCTAGCAAGTAATTGGCGTACCTTTTCGCAGATTCCAAGTGTTTCAAGAACATTTACAGCAACGACTTGAAATCTTCAATGAAGCCCTCATCAGAGGCAACTGGTATCCCATAGATATACATATCTGGAACCTTCGAAAGGGTACGCCAATCACTTGCAAAACGCTGCCAGGTATGTATCGATGTTGAAGGTGGCACATTTGAGCACTTACTGTAATTGTTATGCCAATAAAACGCTCGTTTTCGTGTCCTGCGCAATTTTCTGTTTTTCGCAATTTTTTTTCATTTCCGACCCCACATTACTATACCAAAATGACTTTTTTTGTGTACTTTACCTTCCCTTATAGTTTGGACCATGAATTCAGGGACACCCTGTATATATATATATGTAATAATAAAAATTTTCACCCTTTTATTTTAATTAAACTATTCCAAATTATTATAATATATACCTTTTATACTTAGCTTTAATACTATCTTAAATATCTTTATCTTTTTTTCCATGCTTTAAATGCGTATTCTTTTATTATTCTAAAAACCTTAAATCCATTTGCCTAATCTTATAAAACCCATTAAATTACTTTTTTTTTTCATTTTATTCTGAAACCAAACTCTTTTTGTTTCGAATGTATTAAATATCATTTATTCTATTTGTTCTATTTCCCACAATTCCTTGCCAAACCCGCTAACATTTGTTTACGTTATAAATCTGACGCCGAGACTAAAGAGTTCATCATCGACGTCACGCGTACGTCTCCCACTCCCCCGGAGCTAAGTCCTATCGTAGCCTGCCTCTCGTCGCGTCCTCCCGACTTTTTTTACGTGGTTGGTTCTTTCACTTGTAATGTATTCGTACGCGTGTTTTTTTTCGCAAGTATTTAACCTGTTGCACTGGCTGGGAAACAGAGAATATTACGATTATTGATTTGCTTAAATATCCCATGTCACCTGGAGAGCTTTGTTTACTGTATCATCGTCATGGTGTTGTAATATTTAACATCTAATGGTTTACATTTTACGATGTAGCAACGACCCGAATATGGGTAGCATTTGTGGAGTTGGTGCATTTTATGATCATATAATAAATATTTGATGAATCTAAAGGCTTCAGTTATTATTTACGGGAAAATAACAATGGACGTCGGCCTGATCTTCCACTCTTAACCATAATTTTACGATTGCAAAACTTTGATTTCTCGGTTGAGTCAGATAACGAGTGTATCGCTGCTGCTTAAGACCGATATATATATATCATACTAGTGAAAACGTATCATATATATATATATATATATATATATATATATATATATATATATATTTGCTTTCATAATTTTTCCCAGTGGTACATGTCTAATTTTTATGTCGGGCTTAACTTAATGTTTTTCATAACTGTAGATAACAATGTACTCATGAAAAACGGGCAGATTTAATTTGTTAAAATGACACTCTAACAATTTTTAAGTTTGTTAAAGTGAGGGACGGGGGGGGGGGTTGTTGTTGAATTTGTTAAAATTAAGTTAAAAATCGGACATAGGCTGTAAAATAACATAACACTTTAAAAAAATGGCCTCTTCACTCGTCAAAAGGTAAGCATAGAGGTAAACTGGCTAACACAGCAATCTATATATATATATATTACGCTATCGCACGTGACTCAGAAATCGCGATTATTTGTTAATTGTTTAATGGTAACGCCTGAATGAAACGCATCGCAGAACAGCATTTAATGCATCTCCATACCTAGAAGGGGGTTACCATAGAAGGGGACCCTGTTCTGTCGTTGAATGACGCCAAGTTTGTCGCCAACTTGGTGATATATCGCCAAATTTGGCGACATCTCTAACATTTCGCCAAATTCCCATAGATTTCTATTGTAAACCAATGGGGTTTACTTGCTTACAGAAAATCAAAAAATTGAGATATTTTAATGCAACAAAAACTAATATTAGCTTAAGGGATTATATTAATTACTAGCCGCCCTTGGCGACTAGTTTGGTCTCCCTTAAAATTTATGTTTGGGAAAGCATGCTAAGAATTGTATCATGTTACTTTTATTCATAATTTAATTTACTTGGACTCCCTTAAATATAATTAATATAGTCCCTTAAGCTAATATTAGTTTTTGTTGTATTAAAATATCCCAATTTGTTGATTTTCTGTAAGCAAGTAAACCCTATTGGTTTACAATGGACGTCTTTAGGAATTTGGCGAAATATTAGAGATATCGCCAAGTTGGCGTTACTTTTGGTGACTAATTTTGGTCGCCCAATTTGGCAATATATCGTAAAGTTGGCGACAAACTCGGAAGCATTTGTCGACAGTACTGGGTACCCCTATGGTAACCCCCGCCTTATAAGTATGGGATGCATTAAATGTTGTTCAATAACCAATGAGATGCGTTTCATTCGGGTGTTGCCATTAAACAACGTCAAATAATCGCAATTTCTGTGTCACGTACGATAGCGTAATATATATATAGATATTTAAGGGTGTCCAAGTAAATTAAATTATGAGTAAAAATAACATGATACAATGCTTAGCATGCTTTCCAAAACATGAATTTTAAGGGAGACCAAACTGGTCGCCAAGGGCTGTTAGTAAATATATTTATTCAACATAATATGAACTTAGTTAAAATTCTTAACGAAAGGTCTTATAATGCCAAATTTATAAAATTCGCCATCAAAAATCTGTGCAATGATTGAAAATTAGATTTGGGTTCACCGCGTCACTCCAACACCAAATATAACACAATACCCAAATAACACAAGCAGAACTCCTCGTGGTGCATCGTGGGAGTACTAGGAAATCGTTTGGCAGTTTTATGCTTGGCTGCAACACCATCAGATATTGAAGTACCGTCAACCCGGGCTACTTTGGTCCACTTTTTCCTGGTTCCACTCACATTTCCACTATTAAAAAATATTATGTATGATTTTTCAACGTCAAAATGGAGTTGTAAACAATTAACATGAACCAAAGAAGCAAACTGTATGGTTTTAAAGAGGAAACTTTTTATATTTTTATTTTTTAACTATTTTTAAGGTCCATTTATAATTGTTTCATATAAAATGAATACATTTCATATGTAAATGAATACATGTTTACTGAAACTCCCTTGCAACAGCATTTGCTAATAAATTAACACTGCAAGCTCGATAAACAAATGTTTTTTTTTTTTAACATTTAAACAGAATAAACCAATTGTTAATATTAAAGAAACGAGAAACAACTTTCGTCATGTTATCCTCAGCAACTGCAACAAAAACAATTAATGTAACATTTTGTTACAATAACATTTGAAAAAAAGTTACTTAAAACATGTTTTAAGAGATTTGGTTGTATAAAAGGCATTTCTAAGTAATTGGAGCTATTTTAGGACCACCAATGGCCTGGCACAAAGTAGACCCGAAATACTAGTTTTCATGTTAGCTTTCTGAAAACGTAACCATTTCCTGTCACGATAAAAAGTTAAAGAAAAAACTATGATCATACATAGGTTACAGGTTACTAAAGGTATTATTTTGACACTTGCCTTATTTGTAGATCTTATCCAGATTGTTTCACTATAGAAAGTTTGGAGAGTTAAAATTTACACACGAAAACAGTTGTTTACAAACACTCCCAGTGTTGCCACAAAAATTTTCTTATTACCCCCAAACCATTCAAATACCCTATAGTAGGGTATAAAATATTTTTCAAAGGTAAAAACTCCAAATTATCTTGAATTTTTGGTTCAATATAAAGAATAAAAACTTTTTTTATGGGATGGACCAAAGTAGCCCCGGTTGACGGTATTTTATATTGCCCGACCATTCCATTATAACAAACTACAGAGGATTTACCATACATACTCGTGTGTAAGTCGACCCCCCCCCCCCCCCCCACTCCCAAAGAAAAATTTTGAAAAAAAATTGAATTATCGTGTATAAATCGAACCACATTTCTTGTAGTATGTTGAAAAAGATTTGTAATGGAGGATTAAAAAAAAAATAATAAATTTTCTGTAAATTAGTAAACTTTTTTACTAATTTGACTTTAAAAAAAAATTCAACGCTTTAAAACTGTATAATTATGTAAAACCGAAGAAGGTTAAACTATTTTGAAACCTATTCACATCAATTCAATAATACATAAAAAGAAAAAAAATCTTTCAAAATCTATTCAAGCCTTATTTACAAGGAAAAAAACTTCTTAGACTGCTAAAATATAGTACTTTATTTTAATTTGTATTGCGGGACTATTAATTTGTATTGTAGGACTATTAATTTGTATTGTAGGACTTTTAGGGTTGGGTTGATTTTTGACGGCCAATTATCTACACGAGGGATATAGGCCCGGGGGGAGTGCCCTCCGTGGGGGTCTTTCTAAGGGAACCTAATCCGTATTAACGCATGGAAGATCCACGGCTCGAAGAAAACCACGAAAACTCCGAACGATTAGGCCGACGGGCGCGATTGAGATCGAACCCAGCACCTCCCGTCTACCAGCTTCGAGAGCAGAACCTCTCGGCCACTGGTGGGGCGTAGGACTTTTAGGAGAGAAATCTAGAACCATTCTCAAGTTGAACTCTTTTTAAAAGGGGATTAAAATGTTGAGAGGAGTGCCCCTGTATTGAAGTGAATTCTATCCCAAGAGGAAATGGATGTAGAACAATTAGAGGGATATTATTGTTGAGATTTTTTTTTCAATCACAGGGAAAATGACCATTGTCCGCTTTTATCTCTCATTCCAAACTAAACCCATATGTGATTACTTAAAAGTCTTGACTATTCGCTGATTATCTGCGAGATTTTTTTTTTACTACTTCGTGTTTTAGTCGACACCCCCCCCCCCCCCCATTTTCAACTGCCAAATTTTGTCTAAAATTCTTCGACTTATACACGAGTATACACCGTAGTTACAAATCTCTTTCCACATTCTAAACTGAAGTGCACAGACATATGGGTTTAAACTCAAATATAAAAGCTCTATGATTTATTTTAATTTTAAGATTTACACTTCGTTATTAAATTATTTTAGTCTGGGGAACATTTAAAAAATAGGGCCTAAGAAACGGGCTCCAAATGCCCTGTCATAAATCAGGCGCAGTTTAAATTGAATTAGAAGCCTGCTAGATCTCGAAATAAATTCAGCTGATAGAATATAACACAAAACTTCAATTTTTATGTAAAAATAATCACCTACAGGTTCAAGCAGGGTTCTCGCTGCCGCTCGCCATTGCGCCAAATCGCGACAAAATACTTAATTTGGCGTGTAAACGAACAATAAAACTCACCAAATTGCGAGTTCCTATTTTTTTGCATTTTTTGCGTGTTTGTGCATGTGGCGTGCCAATACATCGAGATTCTATTCCGCTTTACTGAACGATATTGATGTCGCTTTATAGGTTCAATCGCACCGTGCCATTTACATTGCTCTATTTGTTTGACTCAACACCAATTCAGTCTAACAACAGCCAAAGATACAAAAATGATTATGTGATAGGTATTTCTCTATTGTCAGTTAATCACTATCTATGCGCCGGCAAAAACACAAACAAAATTACTAGCATCAAGCGCCAAAGAGAGAAAATGTTTGCTGGAATGCAGTGTTGAAATTAGTCATTTGCCATTCTTGGCCGGTCACATTTTTTCTTTCGGTTAAGAGTCGAAATCTCATAGCAAATTTTAGTGTATATTTTTACAAAAGCAAATCAAAGATAGCTGTTTGTAATTTTATTGAAACTGCTAAAAGAATGTCTCAAACATTTACACATTTAGCAAACATTTAGAATGTATTCATTTTTAAAAGTTTCTGTAACGGATAGTCGAATTTCTATTTTATAAGAAATTACAAAAAATTAGGTTATTTTAGAACTTATTGAAAAAAAGAGACACAATAAGGTCTTAAAGATAGATATTTCAGTGTTTCACGCCGAATTTATCTTGCTAACGTTTATTTTCATTTGGCTACAGTTTTTTATTTCTTATTCGCCAAATCGCTAATGTTTGTCAAAAGCCAGCGAGAACACTGGGTTCAAGGAGGAAAATTCCGTTTTCGGAAATTTGAGACAACAGTGACATTTATCCGCTTGAGAATCGTACTTTCAATGACAACCTTGGGGCGAGGCTAAAATTCAGGTAATTATTTGAAAAACACAATTGAAGATTGGTATAAAAAGAAATAGGAACGATGAAAGTCTTAAAGATGGAGATTGGCACAATGAGGAAAAAAGGTGATAGACGATGCTCACAAAAGGACAAAAATAATAACTCTTTTCTGACTATATCTGTTACCATCTTCGTTTTTCTCCATATTCCTTCTTATGTTTTATTATTTCATCAACAATTTTTTCCGACCGGATTTTTTTTTCATTTTTAACAATTTCAATTTCATACTTAAGTCCAAAATGCATATACAAATGAAATCGGAACATCTTTTTATTCAGGTAGTATCCAACCATAACTAAATAACGCACTAAAATCCCTTTTCACGATTTAGTGTCACTCTCTGTCTCAAGAGGGCGCTGGATCCAAATCAAATCAGACAACCATCCCACTAAATCAACATTTCAAATGCATCAGTGCTTTATTGTGTGACTGCTAACATCCTTAATTACATTAGAGGCTTCCTTCTCGTGTTAACTTTAATCTAAATGCTTTCAACGCTGATTTGATGCGACACTGAATCCATTCATATAATATGTATTTCAAGGAAAATGCATAGAAAAAAAAGGCTTTTATATCTCGTATTTGATCCTTTTTTTATTCTTGTTTTTTTTCTCATCTTTTTTCTATCGCATTTTGTTATTGTGAACTTTAAGTACTTTATTTTAGAAAAAGATATTTTTTTTATATATCTTTTTAAATTATTATTTGGTGATTAATGAGTGAAAGCATTTTATCGCTTTCAATTTGTGTCAAAGTAAGTGCTTTATTGTGTTTCATTTAAAACTTTAAATGTTGATTTTTAAACTTTTTTTAATGGTATTGAGTTTAAGGAAATAAGGGAAAAAAAAAAGAAAAATCTACCAGAAATAAAAATCTGTTCATGATGTCTCGTATTTATTTATTGTTTTAATTTTTTTTCCATGTGTACACGAATGATTTCTACGTTGGGTTTATTTTAATGCTTTGTTTCATTGTAGATAATAATATGCTTATAGAAAATGCGCACGTTTAATTGGTTAAAATAACGCTCGATCACTTTTGAATTTCATCAGAGAGAGGGGTGGGGAGTGAAATAAGAACCACATCTTCCTATACGAACGGGCGGCTATACGCATTAGTGAGTTCCTTGTGCGTCAGATTCAGAGGAACAGATTTTTAAGACCGAAACTGAATTTCGGTAATCTTCCTATTTTCGGCCGAAAACGAAAAGGAAAACGAAAATGCCCCAAATTTTTTTAAAGTGATTTATACATACATAAATACTAGCTGAAATACTTGGCGTTGCTCTAGGTTTTGAACATATTTGATTAGGAAAATCAATTTAAAAATTAAACACCGTACGGACTATGAATCTCCCGCAAATGTACTCTCCTTTTTAATATTTTGAAAGCCTTGAGAAATTTTGCTTTTATATCAGTATTTTAAAAATATCCTTCCTAAGCCTATATAATATATTCTTGAAAAAAAATTGAAAAAGAAATACACATTCATGAAAAGCCCTCATGATATCACCTTCTCTTGTAAAATCCAAGCATTAACTAAATAATCTTTTTAAATATGAGGTCATACATGAATTAACCTATATTATTCACAACTATAAAGAAATGGCGCATCTAGAATTTGTCTAGAATTTAAAAAAAAAAACATGCACTCGTGATATCATAATTCATCAGTAAATAAGTAAATAGAAATGCTTAATTCATCTTTAAAAAGTTAAACTTACACTATGTGCAAAACTACTTAAAAGATGGCAGAATACTAAAAAGATGTTAAATTATTTTAATACCTTAGTACTTTCAACTATAAAAAACATAGTCTTCATCAGAGGAATATAAGAAATACAATTGATATTGACGTCTATTTTTCAAAATTCACGTAGATGGTGACGAAAGGAGTGAAAGTGGAAGTTAATTTTTAGATCCGGAATACATTGGGAAAATAAAACATGGACTTAGGGAAGTGGAATATTACTCGTTTTATGATTATTTAAGTAAACTGAGCCAAATTCTGGGTATGTTGTAGGATAAAACGTCATTGCAAATTGCAAACAGTATTTTCTTTAGTAATATTTTCTATTGATTCGCGGATGACTAAATCATGATAATTCTTTGAGGGATGTATAATTTTTGCGTCTTCGAAATTAACTTGTATATTCTGCTTCTGGTTAAGTCTTGACAGCGCTGTTGTAGGTCGGTTATACTTTAAATCTCTCAAATGTTCTTTAATACGGACTTTAAGTTTACGTGAAGTCATTCCTATGTATTCGAGATAAATATTTTCTGTTTTCAGTGGAATTACATATACTCCAGAAACTTCATCTTCCGCGATCGGGTCTATTTTGGCACTAATTAGATTTTTCAGTTTTGCTGGAGGAGTGGCGATTAAGTTTACGTCAAAACGAAAAAGTGCATGTCTGAGTTTTTCGAAAAGTCCTGGTATGTACTCCTGGTACTTCATCTTGCAATATCTCATATTACTCCATGGAGTTTTTTGTATTTTCATATGGTTCTTCTGTGAGTTGATTAGCTTATCAATAATGCGTATTGGGAAACCATTCTCAACTGCAATGTTTCTAATGTTATTTAATTCATTTTCAAGGTGATTAATAGAGCAAACACTAAAAGCTCGTCTTACATAAAAGTTGAACGGAGCAAGTTTGTAGTTAAAAGGTGATGTACATTCAAAAGGAATGGTGTTGTTAGACTTATTTACTTTTCTGTAGACTGTGCGCTCAATTGTTAAGTTTGATAAATCTTTAATTAGCATTACGTCAAGAAATGATAACTCGTTATTATTTTCTATTTCGATGGTAAATTTTATGTTAGGGTCCATATTATTTATTCTGTTAAGAAATGCGTACAATTCAAATAAGCCATGGTCCCACACTATGAAAATGTCGTCCACATAACGGTAAATCATAAAACATAACGATATTGATAAGCTAATCAACTCACAGAAGAACCATATGAAAATACAAAAAACTCCATGGAGTAATATGAGATATTGCAAGATGAAGTACATACCAGGACTTTTCGAAAAATTCAGACTTGCACTTTTTCGCTTTGACGTAAGCTTAATCGCCACTCCTCCAGTAAAACTGAAAAATCTAATTAGTGCCAAAATAGACCCGATCCCGGAAGATGAAGTTTCTGGAGTATATATAATTCCACTGAAAACAGAAAATATTTATCTCGAATACATAGGAATGACTTCACGTAAACTTAAAGTCCGTATTAAAGAACATTTGAGAGATTTAAAGTATAACCGATCTACAAGAGCCCTGTCAAGACTTAACCAGAAGCAGAATATACAAGTTAATTTCGAAGACGCAAAAATTATATATCCCCCAAAGAATTATCATGATTTAGTCATCCGCGAATCAATAGAAAATATTACTAAAGAAAATACTGTTTGCAATTTGCAATGACGTTTTATCCTACAACATACCCAGAATTTGGCTCAGTTTACTTAAATAATCATAAAACGAGTAATATTCCACTTCCCTAAGTCCATGTTTTATTTCCCCAATGTATTCTGGATTTAAAAATTAACTTCCACTTTAAGGGGTCTTATACCTTTTAAACGCGTCGAAAATTAACAAAACTTCAAAGTTTGAATTAGTCTATCTTCAAAGCCTTTTGATGTATAAACCTAAAATTTTGGATATTGATTAAATAGATTGTGCTTTGTAATATGCTACCATTAGAAATTTATTAACCTTTTACAGAAATTGTGTATTGTTGAAATCAAAATAGCTCTTTTTTTTACCCCATAAGTCATTGCGCGCATGATATCATGAGAAAGTATGTATGGATTGGCATGAAATTTGGTAAAGATATTAAACATATATATGTGTTTGAAATGACCTACTCTTAGGCTAAAATTATTTCATTAACTATATAAAAAAAAATATTTTCGTAAAAAAAAAAAATAATAAAAATTTTGTATTTTTAATAAGAAAAATAGTCATAACTAAAAATATTACCATTTTAAATACTTAAAAGTAGATCATTTTAAACACACATATTTGTTTAGTATATTTACCAAATTTCATGACAATCCATACATACTTTCTCAAGATATCATGCGCGCAATGACTTATTTGGTAAAAAAAAAGAGCTATTTTGATTTCAACAATACACAAATTCTGTAAAGGTTTAATAAATTTATGTTGGTAATATATTACAAAGCACAATCTGTTTAATCACTATCCAAAATTTCATGTTTATACATAAAAAGGTTTATGAAGATAGACTAAATCAAACTTTGAAGTTTTTCGTTAATTTTCGACGCGTTTAAAAGGTACAAGACCCCTTAACTCCTTTCGTCACCATCTACGTGAATTTTGAAAATTAGACGTCAATAACAATTGTATTTCTTATATTCCTCTGACGAAGACTACGTTTTTTTTTTATAGTTGAAAGTACTAAGGTATTAAAATAATTTAACATCTTTTTAGTATTATGTCATCTTTTAAGTAGTTTTGCACCTAGTGTAAGTTTAAGTTTATCATAATTCACTTTTATATTTTTACATAATAATAAGGCTACTATAGTTTGTGACACGTGCTATAGCCAGTATACATGTCAGGACACATTGCCGTTATCATTATTTTTTTATGCGTGAAGGTTTCGCTGTGGTACTCCATTCTGAAGTTTGGTAAGTTTTAAATTCAATATTTTAGTAGGAGAGCTGTTGAACATTTTTGAGTAGGTATTTGAGGCACCCTGAAAATTTGTGCAACACTTCTTTTGTAATGCCTGAATACAAAATCGAATGTCTGGCTGAAGGATCGTGGCCCAAAACCTGTGCCAGACACGTGTCAAGTGCCATTTTTGACACTACCCAAAAAAGGTATTTGAGGCACGCTGAGATTGAGGCACAATAATATTTATGCTTAGAAAAAAATATTTTGAAAATGACAGACACTTTAGTCGGCCCAAAAACTGTGCCAGACACGTGTCAAGTGCCATTTTTTGACTACCCAAAAAAGGCATTTGAGGCACGCTGAGATTGAGGCACAATAATATTTATGCTTAGAAAAAAATATTTTGAAACTGACAGACACTTTAGTCGGCACAAAAACTGTGCCAGACACGTGTCAAGTGCCATTTTTTGTCTGGCACAGGTTTTGGGCCACGATCCTTCAGCCAGACATTCGATTTTGTATTCAGGCATTACAAAAGAAGTGTAGCACAAATTTTCAAGGTGCCTCAAATACCTTCCCTAAAATGTTTAACAGCTCTTGGACTATTTGAAAAACGACATAATCATTAGAATTGAAACTGATATGAAGGAAATATAATTTTTTACCTTTCTAACGCAGTTTGTCTAACAGTTTTCTGACAAATACTTTTTGAGCTACTAATTTTATCAGTAACTTCAAATATTTCATTTTCCGATATTAATTTGTGGCAACGATTTAGCGAAAAAGCCAGTCGTCAGCGACGGGTAGCTTTTTATTAAAGAGGATACATTATTAACTCACCCAACCAATCTCCAGATTCGTCCGGGATGGTTCAGTTGGCAGAGCATTGGAGGCTGCACCCAAGAGAACACTGGTTCGATTGCTGGGCCGGGCATATTTCCCCCACTTCGAAATTTACAGATCATATGATTTATTGAATAATTGTGTTAAAAATGAATCTAAAATCATTTTCATTGTGCTCCAATAGTAACTTTTACTTAAACAGTTAAACATCTATATTAAAACAATACTGAATCTATTCCTATGATAAATTTCAGTAGAAAAGTCCATGAGAAGCATATTATAGAAAATATTTATATATTGTATTTGTCTTTTTTTTTCCTACTAGAGGATTTTGTTTTAGAAAATTTAAACCCTTTTCTTGATCGTGATCTTTCTGTCAGATTAAAAAAAAAAATTGTTTTCGATAATGGATGGGTTAAGAATTTTTTGCTTTTTTTTTTTTTTAAATGTAAAAACAACTACCTTATAGTGCCACTTTAAAAATATATATACAATACTGGGTTATTTTCAAGTTTAATATTTTCAGCACTATCAGTTTTGATATGTAACTGATATATTCCTTACTTTCTGTAACGTGCTTCTTTCTATGTTAAGTTTGTTTGACTTAAAAACTTTTAACGTTGAATTGAAATGACATTACATATATTCATAAAATAAATTTAGGGAGAAAAGCTCGTGAGAACTACATTGGAAAATGTACCGGGTAAGCCAAAAGTTCGTTAAAACGTTAAAAACTCGTAAAAAAGGAAGAAATTATGATAAAGGGGTGCGGTTTGCAAGAAAGGGCTCACATGGTAGTCGGATTTTTTTAGCCAAAAAAAAAAAAATGTTTAAAAATCACATGTAGAGGGCACTGACGACCCGAAACACAATAAACAGGACAACAATACGCTCCATTCATTTGTTCTTCCAAATGTTCAACACCAATGTTCATAACAATTGTTCAACATGACCTCCAGAATATTCTACGACACAACCAGGTTGTGTCGTAGTACCTGTTCATTGTGTTTCGGGTCGTCAACGCCCTCTACATGAGATTTTTTAACTGTTTATTTTTTTTTTTTTGGCTGCTAAAAAAAAAATCCGACTACCTTGTGAGCCCTTTCATGCAAACCACACTCCGTTATCATAATTTCTACCTTTTTTATGAGTTTTTAAAGTTTAACGAACTTTTGGCTCACCCGGTATTATAGGCACATTCTGTATTTGTTTTTATTTTCTTTACAGAGGGTGGGTTTTGAAAATCTAAAACGTTCTGTTCGTAGTGATTTTTCTATCACGTTAAATATATATATATATTTGACAATTAGTGAATTGAGAAATTATTGTTTTTTTATATCGAAATTTTTATCGTATTTTTATATTTTTTTATATCATATAATGCCAATTTTTAAAAATACGATAATGAACTTCTTAAATTTAAATGTATATCTAATTTGTGTTGTGTGAATAAAAACTTCTTTAATTAAAGCAAGCTCTTCCTTCTCGAATTAACTTTTATTTACGCCGATTATATATGAGGGTCTCACAACCATAGTAGACCAAGTCCATTTTGAAAAAAAAATATGAGATAGTCCATTTAGAAGGTGCAAAAAATCTGTTTTATCCACTCCCGCAGCGAATCAAGTCTGTTTTCACCTACTTTCTTATATATGTCATCTGTTTACAGACTTGGTTTACTGTGGGATTGGATAAAACAGATTTTATGCACCTTCTAATTGGATTATCTCATATTTTTCAAAATGGACTTGGTCTACTATGGGTGTCAGCATCTCATATGATATCGATATCATCATTCTTAAAATAAATCCGTGTCCGCTAAAACTCAGTACTTTCGGACACATAACCTTTAGTTCCTGTAGAATAACGATTATTACATATATGACACTTATTATACTTGATTACTTATACAGGGTGATTCAAAAAAGATGGGAAAATTTTTAAGAGGTGATAGTACACACCCAAACAAACATTTTGTATCAAAGAATGCATGATCGAAAACTAAACGTAAAAAAGTTAAAGGGCGCCAAAAGTTATGTTCTTATACGAGGCAAGAACACACAATGATTAAGTTAAGTTACGAAAACAAATTTAATGGCATTTGATTACAATAAGTGCTCAAAACATTGACCGGCAGCTGTTATGCACGCAGTACAACAGCCAAGAACAGATTGGCGAATTTTCTGAAACACACCAGGCACCACCGCGCTCGCCAGATCTTTCATGTCTCGATTTTTTTTTTCGTGGGGACAGCTAAAGGATCTTGTGTATGAGACTCCCATTGAATCTACAGAAGAACTTGTCGCCAAGCTTTCGGCTGCTGTAGGGGAAGTTCGCGATATGCCTGGTGTGTTTCAGAAAATTCGCCAATCTGTTTTTCGCCGTTGTACTGCGTGCATAACAGCTGCCGGTCAATGTTTTGAGCACTTATTATAATCAAATGCCATTAAATTTGTTTTCGTAACTTAACTTAATCGTTCATTGTGTGTTTTTGCCTCGTATAAGAACATAACTTTTGGCGTCCTCTATCTTTTTTACGTTTAGTTTTCGACCATGCATTCTTTGATACAAAATGTTTGTTTGGGTGTGTACTGTCACCTCTTAAAATTTTTCCCATCTTTTTTGAATCACCCTGTATATTATCTCATAGTTATTAATAATGATAATAAGAAGAACAGTAGGCAGCTTTAATTGCTTTTGATTCATATGATTCCAATGAATTCTAAATATATATTTTTTTACTTTCTTCTATCTTTACAAGAATAAAGTATTGGATTCATGAAAATTTTCGAATTCCGGTTTTCGACGGATTTACACGTTTTAGGGGTCAGAGATTCCAAAAAACATGTTTTTACAAAATGTCTGTCTGTGACTCTGTGAGTCTGTCTGTCTGTCTGTCTGTCTGTCTGTGTGTATGTGACACAAATTTTGTGGGCGCTCTATCTCAAGAACTAATGCACGGAATTTAATAAAAATTGATATTCTGTTAGTCCCTAATACAAATTGATGCTGATTAGTTTTTGGTGTAAATCGCTCAACAGGTGGCGCTGCAATGCTGCATTTTTCACGATTTTTGCAATAGCTCTATCTCAAGAACTAATGCACGGATTTTGATCAAACTTCAGATTTAGTTAGTCCTTGGTGTGAATTGATGATGGTTACGTTTTGGTGTAAATCGCCCAACAGGTGGCGCTGTTATGATGAATTTTGTAGGATTTACACGATTTCCCCAATAGCTCTATCTTAAGAACTAACGCACGGATTTTCATAAAACTTCAGATTCAGTTAGTCCTTGATATGACTTGCTACTGATTAGGTGTTGATGTAAATCGCCCAACAGGTGGCGCTTCTCTGCTGCCTTTTTCACGATTGCCTCAATAGCTCTATCAATAGAACTAATGGACGAATTTTCATCTAACTTCAGATTTAGTTGCATGTTGACACAAGTTTTTGTTAATTATGTTTTGGTGTTAATCACCCAATAGATGGCGCTGCTATGCAGGAAATTTCACGATTTTCGCTATTGCTCTATCTCAAAAACTAATCTCAAAAACTAATGTACGGATTTTCTCCAAACTTCATATTCAGTCAGACGTTGACATAAATTGTTGCTGATTAGGATTTGGTACAAATCACCCAATAGGTGGCGCTGCTAGGCAGCATTTTGTTGAATTTAGACGATTTCAGCGATAGTCATATCTCAAGAACTAATGCACGGAATTTCATATCGTTAGAATCCTCATGAGATGCATAGATTGCCATTTAATTTTCGCAGTGTGATAGCGAATTTTGAAGTTTTAACATGTATGAGATAGAAGAAAGTTTTGGGATTGGTACATCCGACTAGTTTAATTTGAAATTTGAAAAGGTGAAAAAATATACCATAGATTCTACTAATACGGTTCTCTGATCAATTTGAGTCCCCGGTACAGGCTCTGTTGCACCCATTAAGGTGGTATTGGCCCTTACTTAAATTAGAGTACTTATTTTCATATTAAATTAATTCTAATACTTACGCTACGAACTTAACTACGAACGCACCTTTGTTTGCCACGTTTGTCGTTCTATTTCCGAATAGTTTGTGGCTAGCATGCTAAGCACTGGGCTGCGTGAGCGAGTATCTTTCGGGATTTTATTTTTGTATATTTCTTCTTTTTTACTGGCAACATTTTGCGAGATTTTTTGAATTATTACTTGAATTGTTAATTGCGCATTTTTGCTTTCCGTTCATATAAAAGTAATCTTATAATGTCACTTTTGCAAAACTCAAAGATAAATTTTAAAAGCTATTTCTGAAATATATTATTTCTTTGCGCTTCTCTTTCTGAGCAAGTCGGAAATTGTACGTCAAACATGGCAAATGAGGTGCGTTTTTATTATAATTAGCTTTATAAATATTCAGATCTTGGTGCAATAGCTGTTTCACTCTTATGCAAAAATGGGAACAGATGTCATATATTTCCGCGGCCGCCATCTTGGATTATTTTTGGCGTGAAAACCCTTTTTCCGCCAAGTAAATGTCGCCAAGCAGATTTATGCGCATGTTAGGCTTAACGGGGTTGCCAGAATATCTTTTTAAGTTTTGATTCTATTTTTATAAAATTTGAAATGACACGACAAAATTCTGCAACGATTGTATATATTAAATTTCAAACTATTCGGTTGGATAGTTTTTGCGCTGTTATATGCGGACAGACGAACGGACCATATGACGACTATATGTGTTATGTATTTATATAATTACGAATGCACCTAAAATTTAAAAACAAAATATAATTTTACAATTATAAGATTAGCTCTTATAAATTCTTAATTTTAATGTTTTTAAATATTTTTCAAATCGGTTTAACCCCTTAACGGTCGCTTAATATTTGGAAAAACCATAAAAAAAGTACATATATTTTTTATTAAAGAAATTGAATAATTATAAGGTTTCTATATAAAATATGCAATTATTATTATTATTATTTTTTTTTTTTTTTTTTTTTTTTTTTTTTTTTTTTTTTAAAGGCGAAGATAAAGATGTTATAGAACAAATTGACATTTGTGGAAAAGCCATTATGCGAGAATTCTGTGTTTTAATGTTTGTTTTACGCCATACAAATTAATGCGAATAAGACTTTTATTTTTCACATCTTAGATCTTTATTTATCATCTTCAAACAAATTTTTACAAACAATATTTGAAATAATACAATATACATTAAATTTTGATTATTAATAATTTTTTTGAGTGTGATATATTTCGAAACATGCAATACAAAGTCCAACATCACAATCAGCGTCACAAACCAAACCCGAACGCTAATATTTCACACGGAATAATCACACGGAAATCCCAATTAAATTATTCTGGCTTCAGAAGTTTTTTTTCCAGCAATAAATCTCCAGCCCGGAAATATGACGGGCAAGAGAAATAACGAACGACACCCCAGCCCATGATATGGACGGGAGCGAGAATTGAGGGGGTTAAAAGCTTATTTAGATGAACTGATTTAAAAACAACTGATCTAGAATGAATCAGAATTCACATGGAAACATTTTAAACATAACTGTGCTTTTAGGAACTTAATTCTGTAAAATTATTACTCCTATCTTCTAAAGATTTTTTTTCCTCTTGTGAATTTTGAAAACGTGCCAGGGTGATTTTTTCCCCGCGATTTTTTAAACATTTTTTGTCCGATGATTGATGAGTTCAAAATTTATCGCATTCATTTTATGTCAAAATAATTACCTTATAATGTCACTGTACAAATCAATCATTGATTTTATGAAAAATTAAATTTGTTTAACCTTTTGCACTTCACTGACACCTATACTATGACACACTAACAAGGGAAACACTTTTGGTGCTGCTCGCACCTAGCATCGAGACCTGGTGCATTTGGTAAAAAGCTAGAGAACCGATAAAAATTCTCTGTTAAAATCTTATAACTTACCCATCATACGTAGTATATCAAGTCTTGTAATTGTTTTAAAGATCGAAAAAAAAATTTTGATGGATTTACACGTTTCAGACACTGGAGATTCCGAAAAACATATTTTTAGAAAAAAAATTTGTCCGTCCGTCTGTATGTGCGTGTGTATGTAAATGCTCTGCTTCCCGAACAAATTGAGATAGAGACTTGAAATTCGGTGTGTACTTAGAGATTAATAATGGGATGAAGCCTATTGAATATCAGTAGCCTAGATTAACCGGAACTATTTTTTTCGGACTCTTGAAATATTCGTTCTGATAAAAGGTATACAAATTTTTTTGAAATTGTTTATTTGGAGGAGTGAATATAAAAGACAATAAAAAAACATAAATTTTGCATCACGAATGAACTCAATCGGATAATTAGTTGCCGAGATATTTGTAATTCTATTTTTCACACTCTTCGATTTTTCGTGACCCTGTATTTCATTCAAATTTCAATTCAAAGATATATTTTAATTGGAAATGAGACGCTTAATCCGACGCACTAAACTGTTAGTTAACAAGATTATAATTTTTCGAGTTATAAGGATGTTTCTTTTAAGCAATCCGGTACTACTCGATTATCCCGCCGACAAAAAAACTATCGCCAAACTATAAGATTAAATGCCAATAATCGCTTATCGTAAATGTCAAGCATTTAATGTCTCCCCATATCTATAAGGGGGTTTACCATAGGGGGGGACCCTGTTCTGTCGCCAAATACCGCCTAGTTTGTCGCCAACTTGGCGGTATATCGCCAAATTTGGCGGCCAAAATGAGTCGCCAAAAGTGACGCCAAATTGGCGGTATCTCTAATATTTCGACAAATTTCCATAGACTTCCATTGTAAACCAATAGCGTTTACTTGCTTCAAATCAAAAAATTGGGATATTTAAATGCAACAAAAAGTAATATTAGCTTAAGGGGTTGTATTAATTATATTTAAGGAAGTCCAAATAAATTAAATTATGAATAAAAGTAACATGGTACAATGCTTAGCAAATATCACATGTTTTATTTTCATATTTTATATTATCTATATCCATGATGGGTAAGTATTACGGTGGCCCCCAACGACTAGTTTTACAGTGCGGTCAAAAGTTTCCCGTCAGCATAAAAATTTTGATAAATTTGTAAGTATAACCATATGAAGAGGAATCTCAAAGTGATACTTATACATTTTATTTACATAATAGTTAGAAACTTATTTATGGAATAACAAATAAATATCAATAAATTTAATTGGCAAAATTAATTTCAAAGGAAAACGTATGTTCTCAAAAGTTTCCGGCCACCTTGGCAAGTTTAGAAAAAATGGTGTTATAATAGAAAATAACTGTGATCAATAACATTTACAATTAGTATTTTGTCGTTATACCTTTAGTAATAAGTACTGCGGCGAGCATCGATGCAATGAACTGTTGAAGATCGCCTACTGTAAGTTTTTTCCACTATATCTTGCAATGTTTGAGGAAATTCTGCTGAATTGGAATATTTATAATTCCGCGCGAGTTTGTCAAGTTCCTTCGAAAGATTTTCTATTGGATTCAGATCGGGTGATTGCACTGGCCATTTCAAAAACGGATTTTTTTTGTGTGCAAAAGCCACTGCTTGACAAGTTTGCATGTATTCTATCATGCTGAAACAAATAGTTGCGACCAATATATTTCCTCCAATAAGGCAGCAAATAATCTTACAAGATATCCTTATACATTGCACCATTCATCTTGCTGCGGAATTCAACTAACCGACGGACACCTTTTACAGAAAATGCTCTCCACACCATAACGTGTCGTCCACCGTGCTGAATTGTAGGAATAACATATCTCTAATTATGTATTTTGTTTTTAGGTCGTCGGACGTAGCGTCTGCCATCAGTCCCAAAAATGTTGAACTTCGATTCATCGGAAAATAGTATTTTTTCCAGATTTCACTTGACCAGTCTTTGTGTTCCTTGGCAAACGCCAGTCGGAACCTCCGATTTTTTTTACTTATGAAAGGTTTTTTAACACCGACTCTTCCATAAAGTCCTACATCACGTAAACATCTTAACACGGTAGACCGACTTATTTCAGCTATATTTTCATTCCGTAGATAGCGGGTTAATGCAGCGGTATTTTTATGCGGGTAAACAACTGCTTTTCTCCTGATAATTCTGCTCCCACGAATAGGTGTTTTCCGAGTACTTCCGGACTGTGGTAACTCCTGGAGGCCATGGCCATCTTTATATATTTTTAAAACATCATTTACAGTAGATTTTCCGGTCGATAACTTTGCCGCGATCTCACGAAAGGATTGGCCCTTTCGCGACAAACAAATCGCTCGTTTATGAACAATAATTGTTGAACTTTTCATTTTTGAATTTCAACTACGTTATTCATATGTATTAATTAACAAACACTCCAAAAAAGCACTTTACTGATAGCAAAAACCAACGAATGACGAATGGCCGGAAACTTTTGCACACGCGAATTTTGAATTCCTCCCCTTTGCATCAAGTGTCTTCAGTATCCAATCAAAATTATCACATGGTCAGAGACCATTTGCATATTCCTAAATTTTGGAACAATTGCGCTACTTCTTCGCTGAAACATTCTGGCAAACAAATCAAAGAAACTAACTGGCCGGCAACTTTTGACCGCCACTGTATATATTTTTTATACTTTTACTTTTTTATTATTGCGTTTTTATTTGTTTATTTCACGCCAAAGGTGAGTTAAGTCGCCAAATTTGGCGCTACGAAATTTTCGCTCGTCTTATGCCGGTACGTATTAGAATTAAATCAGATTGCGTTTTCTTTTACAACTGATAGCATAAGAAACAAGAACTAGATTTTTTTTTTCTATGCAGATGATAAATGTATAAAAGTATTTTTTTTTCTGTTAAAAGCTTTTAAGATCATTGAAAATTATTTTTTTAGTGAAATACAGCAATCTATTTTCTTTTGAAGCCAGATGAAAAAACGATTCGAATATTTAAGATGAAATGTTGTTGTATTAAATGTTGTGTTCTTTGGTAAAAGAAATCATAAAGTAAATTGATTTTTTTTACACAGTTTAGAAAATATTCTGTGTCTAATTAGGTCGGACATTACAATTTCTAATACAATCCAAACCACTGATCAAAGACAAGCAGCTATGACATTCGGCCAGGGTTATCGGAAAATTCTACTTTTGAAAAAACGCCTACTTTTTACCGCCAAAAATGTGAATATAATATTGTAGTTTTTCAAAATTAAATTCGTAAGTTTTTGAAGGAATTTTTTAACTTTTTTCAATATTTTATAATTGTTATTGACTGATTTATATTTTTTAATGCTTTTCTTTAAAAAAAAAATTCGATGGTAATAGTCCGATAAGTAGCCTCGAAAATAATATTTTCAGAAAGTTATGCTGCTGTAAAATAAAAAAATATATGATTTTAACAGAAAAATTTTATCGATTCTCGAACTTCGTTATATAGGGCTTTAAAATGCACCAGGTCTCAATGCTAGGTGTGACTAGCATCAAAAGTGGTTCACTTTTAAGTTCAGGGCTGCCACGTGGCAATTATTTTTTAATTCTAGTTCCCGCCACTTTCTCAAAATAAATAAATAAATAAATAAATAAATAAATAAAAAATAAATAAATATTGACAGTCTGTTCGAGAACATTTGCAAGATAAATATACTACTTTTTTTTTTTTTAATAGTGGTGCGAATAGAATAGAAAAATTGTCGCCCGTGGCAGCCCTTTAAGTTTAACCACAAATCCACTGTCAAAGTATAGGTATCAGTGGAGTGCAAAAGGTTAAATATTCATTTCATGTAAAAAAGGTCTGAAACGATGAAGAATTTACCTATCATTTTTTAAAAAATTAAAAGTTTAATAATATATATCTACAGTCGTGGGAAAAAAAGTAAACACCCACTACTAACTTCCCAACAAATTAGCGTAGAAGAAAGTTACTGGTATCGAACGATTGGAAATAAAGTCTACTTTTAAATGATGTATATAAAATTTGTTTAGGGGGCCATCTACATATTAAAACGCACCCAAACTTCATTTTTGTCAATGGCAATACCCAATTTTAATAAGATATTTCAAATCTTCGGTTCAAACTATGCCTAGACACCAAATTTCAAGTCATTTGAATGATAAGTTTTTGAATTACAAACATTCAAAATTTAGTGCTTCTAATGTTAAATTACATTTTCATATTTTCATTAATATCTCCGGAAATTATAATTCTAATGTGCTAATTTTTTGTGTAGCAATAATGCTAAAATACCCAAACATAAATACGTTGAATTTGCATTTTTTTATAATTTTATAATATGAATTATGAATTATGAAATTAATATTCGAAAAAATTACGAATTGCAATTTACAAATTTTTTGATGGATTTAGATTTATTAAGTCCTGCTTTATGTAAATGCAAAATTTCACATTTTTCTTCCAAGTAGTTTTCAAATTATGCTTAAAATACAGCAAAATGACGGTTTAAAAGGCCTTTTTATTATAGAAGTGACTGGATATGTTGAAAATTCTTATGCTATTCTGTAATCTAGCAGTCTTAAATGACTGCTTGATTGGCGCCTAAAATGCCTTGATCAAGAAGGGGGCTCTCTCGGTCAACAATGGAGTAAGTACCGAACTTCAGTTTGGATATGGCCCCTAAAGTAAGCTCGTTTTAAAATTATTAATTTCTCGGGAACTTATTGTACGAATTGCTGAAAAATCTGTTTTTGGGCTAATTGAAGGGTGTAAAGTTCATACATGCTCTCAGAATTGTGTACTGCTATTGAAAAAAACAAAGTTATTGTTTGTTTTAATATGTAGATGGCCCCCTAAGCAAATTTTATATACATCATTTAAAAGTAGACTTTATTACCAATCATGTGATACCAGTAACTTTCATCTAAGATAATTTTTTGCAGAGTTAGTAAGGGATGGTTACTTTTTTTTCCGCGACTATACATACTTATAATACTATTTCTTTCTAATCAATTTTTTGAAGAATTAATAAGTTTAAATTAAAGGAAATTCTTTCAAATATTCTTTTTTTAACTATTCGTACGGAATATTTAACGTTTTAATTTTCTTTAGTCTAGTTATTCATTAATATATATCCTGGACACTAACTAATCTTGAAATAAAATTTCGTTAAAATGAAATTAACAATATTTTACGTGAACAGTAAGAGTTCCTTTTTTTATTAGAATACTTTTATTAGTATAATTTAATTTAAAAACTGTACAAATAACAAATTATTAATTAAATTATCCAAAATATTGTTTTTGAATCATTAATTATCAGGAAGGCTTAAATTTTAATTATTTTAGTTCAGATTTTATTTAATATTATTCCTGGACACGAGATAATGTCGAGAAATTTTTAAAAAAATGAAATTAACAATATTTAAAAAAAAACATTCAGAGTTTTTTTGTTATAAAGTTTTTATTACTATAATTGAATTAAAAGCAATTATAAAAATAATAAAATATGATATAAATTAAATGAAATTCTCCAAAATATTGTTTTTAAATTATTTACGCAGAAGATTTTTAATTAAAAATTTTTTTTGTGCAGATTTTCTTTGATATAATTCGACACTAGCCAATAATAAAATAAAATTTCCTTAAAATGAAATGAACAATATTTTACATCAACATTCAAGTTTTTTTAATTAATATATGATATTAGTAGTGTGAAGTGTAGTGTCATTAATATAATTTAATAAATAAACAAATAAAAACTTTAAACGTAATAAAATAGGAATTAAATTAAATTAAATTCTCGAAAATTTTATACGGAAAATTTAAAAATTTAATTGTTTTAGTCCAGATTTTCTTTAACATAGTTTATGGGCACTAGCTAATACTGATATGAAATGAAAAATATTTTGTAAGAACATTCGAGGTTTTTTTTTTTAAATTATTATTATTAGGATGATTTTATCAGTATGCTTTAATAATATCAAAAAAGACTATGCAAATAATAAAACATTAATTAAAGTAAATAAATTTATCCAACATATTGTTTTGAGATTTTATTTTAATTTGTTTTTAAATACAATTCCTCGATTCTGGCTAATACTGAAATAAAATTTGGTTAAATGAACACTATTTTAGATGGACATTCAAGGTTGTTTTTATTAATGTAGTTTAATTTAAAACCTATACAATTAATAAGTTATGAATTAAGTAAGGATTTTGAATTTCTCGGATTCCTCAGAATAGCTGCTCTTTATTTAAAATATCATAAATAATGCGTGATTGAAAATCTTAATCCACAGCCTAAATTAACATGAAGATAAACATTTAAAAGCAATTTTTAGAACATAAGATACAGCTGAAAATAAATCTAGTTAAAGGGTCAGGTAACCTTTGAACCAATAAGGTACATGGAAAAGTGACCTCTGTAAGAATTGCAGTAATTCTTTAACTAATTAACTTTTAATTATAAAATTGAAAACAAATGTCAGGAACGATTTATTTTATCAATCAAAGTTGTTAGAAAAGGTATACACATATAGTTTTTTTTTTTTTAATTTATTGTTAAAGATAATACAATTTTTACAAAAGAATTATTCTTGCATGCATTGCGCGCATGATTTTTTCCCATTTAAATGGCTGAAACAAGCCAAGATTTTTTTATTGAGTACAGATATAAAGTGTTTTCAAAATGACCTACAATGAAAAAAATAAAACTTATAGATCTCGAGAAAAAAAAAAAAAAGAGTAATTCGAAATATCGAGATTTTTTTATACAAGAGTAGCCGTCAATTCTAAACTTCTTACTTGAGAAACATAATAATAGGTCATTTTGTGCTTCTGTGCGTTTAATACATCCACCAAAAATTTCGTGAAATTCCAGGCAACCGTTTTTTCAGAAATCGTGCGCGCAATGATCAAAATCGCTGTTTTGAGAAAATTGGCTTTAAAAATTGAAAAACCCGTTGATCATATAGCAAAAGCTCAAAGTGTTTTAGACATAACTTCTCTTCTAATGCGAATTTTTGTATGGGGTTTGATTTTAAATGTTCCCAAAGAAGCATATTTAATTATAAGCTATTTAAAAAAAAATTCGATTTTGGGACGCTTCAAAGGTTACCTGACCCCTTAAAACGAAATAGATAAAATTTAAAATGAAATTTTTAATTATTCCTCTTATCTGATTATATACTGAATAGATGAGTTATTCGTATCCTCCAGGTATAAAAATGGAAGATGTCGCAATTCATGGGTGGATTGTGGTTGGGTAGGCTGTGATAATGTCACGT
This sequence comes from Maratus speciosus, assembly GCA_963932465.1. Classification (NCBI taxonomy): domain Eukaryota; kingdom Metazoa; phylum Arthropoda; class Arachnida; order Araneae; family Salticidae; genus Maratus; species Maratus speciosus. The sequence goes on along the minus strand of OZ010798.1, from coordinate 374,372,613 downwards.
GCACTGAGAAAAATGACACTTTCAAATCTGAGTAAATTTACGTTTTCATTTTGTTATGAAACTTTTTGTTTCAAATATGAAGACCCAATGCTTTCAATTCTGAAATATCAGAAATACTCAGTTTCAAACAAAATTGCTTAGCATTCTTTAAAGGTAGTAAATTTCACCAGGGTGATTGAATTTATTCATATTATTTCATTTGTTATGATTTCGAACGAAACGTTCGTTTCAGTAATAATTTATAACATGAAATGTGGCGAACTATATTTTATCGTGTTCGCGGAAGAGCACTTAAAAGTCATCGTAATATAATCGCGAAAGCGTAAATTTTATCCTTCAGCCTTGGAAATCGAAGAACGGATGAATTCGTAAAGGAAAGACTTTGCAGGTGGAATTTGACAACCGTCAACAATATATAAATACAAACATCATGTATAATCGTGAATAAAAACATCATGAATAAAGCGTTATGTGCTCATATTTGTGTATGTCCATGTTTTCAGAAATGAGTATATACATTTTTTCAAACTTGAGTAATTTTGATTCGAAGCCATTGTGTTCGCGGAAGAGCACTTAAAAGCCGTCGTAATATAATCGGGAAAGCGTAAATTTTATCCTTCAGCCTTGGAAATCGAAGAACGGATGAATTCGTAAAGGAAAGACTTTGCAGGTGGAATTTGACAACCGTCAACAATATATAAATACAAACATCATGTATAATCGTGAATAAAAACATGAATAAAGCGTTATGTGCTCATATTTGTGTATGTCCATGTTTTCAGAAATGAGTATATACATTTTTTCAAACTTGATTAATTTTGACTTGAAGCCATTTTGACTATGCGGCATACTCAGATATGAATATTTTTTACTAAGTTTTAAAAATGTTGTTTTTAAAGTGTGGGAGCAATAATTATTGCAATGGCGTCTTTTTTTTAAGCGTGGTAAACAAATTTCTCATCCAATCTCTCGTTTTAAAAACCGTATCTGTATCAGAACTTGTTGTACACACATAATACTCTCCTGTTGTAAATACGACATCAATCTTCCGATGAATAGCGACATGCTTTTTCTTCCAAAACATTTCACCTTCCGTTATGTTAGGTTGTCTTAAATCTCTGTCCATTATTTCATTTATTCATTAAAAATACCTGAAAAAAATTACGAAGTTATTTGCATTTCCAACTGTTTTCGAACTTTCTACATATGCCGAGCAAAATAAAATTGAAACGAGGAGAGAAAATACTTCCAAGACAATATATCTGTTTCTTCTTTGATTCTTTTAAAGGAATAATTAAATTCCCTGGGAGGGAGAGAGGGGGAAAAAAAAGATAATCCGACGATGAGGCTATTTAACTTCTCCTGCACGTAAGTCGCAAGAGGTTTCGTATATAAATGGTTATTAGAAAGAGGAATGAAGAAGTTAACAATTTTTTCTAGACTGGTAATATATTTGATAAGATACCTCGAATCAATTTTGAAGTGCTTTAGGTAGATTCAGTTATTTAAAATATCTGCCTATAATCGGAATCTAAGAACCATTGTATTTATTAAGACATTTATAAGAGATTTTTAGGGTTTCTTTTATAAATCATTGATACGTCACGTGGATTCTTTTAAAGGAATAATTAAATTCCCCGGGAGAGAGAGAGGGAAAAAAAAAAAGATAATGCAATCCGACGATGAGCCTATTTAACTTCTCCTGCACGTAAGTCGAAAGAGGTTTCGTATAGAAATGGTTATTAGAAAGAGGAATGAAGAAGTTAACAATTTTTTCTAGACTGGTAATATATTTGATAAGATACCTCGAATCAATTTTGAAGTGCTTTAGGTAGATTCAGTTATTTAAAATATCTGCCTATAATCGGAATCTAAGAACCATTGTATTTATTAAGACATTTATAAGAGATTTTTAGGGTTTCTTTTATAAATCATTGATACGTCACGTGGATTCTTTTAAAGGAATAATTAAATTCCCCGGGAGAGAGAGAGGGAAAAAAAAAAAGATAATGCAATCCGACGATGAGCCTATTTAACTTCTCCTGCACGTAAGTCGAAAGAGGTTTCGTATAGAAATGGTTATTAGAAAGAGGAATGAAGAAGTTAACAATTTTTTCTAGACTGGTAATATATTTGATAAGATACCTCGAATCAATTTTGAAGTGCTTTAGGTAGATTCAGTTATTTAAAATATCTGCCTATAATCGGAATCTAAGAACCATTGTATTTATTAAGACATTTATAAGAGATTTTTAGAGTTCCTTTTATTAATCATGGATACGTCACGTGGATTTTTTTAAAGGAATAATTAAATTCCTTTGAAGAAAAAAAAAGATAATACAATCCAACGATGAGGTTATTTAACTTCTCTGCGCGTAAGTCGCAAGAGGATTCCTGTATAATGGTTATAAGAAAGAATAATGGAGAAGATAACAATTTTTCTCGTCTAGTAATATATTTGATAGGATACTTCGAATCAATTTTGAAGTGCTTTAGGTAGATTTAGTTATTATTTAAAATATATGCTTGTAATCTGAATCTAAGACCCATTGTCTTTATTAAGACATTTTATAACAGATTCTTAGAGTTTCTTTAATAAATCATTGATCCGTCACACGGATTCTTTTAAAGGAATAATTAAATTCCTTTGAAGGAAAAAAAAAGATAATGCAGTTCGCGGATGAAGTTGTTTAACTTCTCTGCACGTAAGTCGCAAGAGGATTCGTGTCTAAATGGTTATTAGAAAGAGGAATGAAGAAGTTAACACTTTTTCTCGTCTGGTAATATATTTGATAAGATATTTCGAATCAATTTTTAATTGTTTAGGTAGATTAAGTAATTATTTTAAATATATTCCTATAATCGGAATCTAAGAACCTTTGTCTTTCTTAAGGCATTTTATAAGAGATTTTTAGAGCTTCTTTTATAAATCATGGATGCGTCACATTTCAGCGCACTTTTTAACTCTTTAAGCGTTCTAATCGGATTTTTCCGTCACGTAATCTTTGAAATCAAGGGCTGATTTAATACAAAACTGATATTAATGTTATTTTTTTTGCAGTGCATAAAATAATTAAATATGTAAGTTAATAATAAACAAATCCCCATATAAATAGTTTTCATAGGTATTATTTTATGAACCATTAAACATAAAGTAAGAAAGAGGCCGGACGTTTAAAGGGTTAAACCTTTCTGACAAATTTTGTTATTTTATATATTTTTGTACATGGAAGATTTATTTCACTTCTCTGCACATAAGTTGCAAGAGGGTTCGTGTATCGTGCCTAAATGGTTATTAGAAAGAGGAATGAAGAAGTTAACAATTTTTTCTCGTCTGGTAATATATTCGATAAGATACTTTGAATCAATTTTGAAATGCTTTAGGTAGATTTAGTTATTATTTAAAATATCCGCCAAAAATCTGAATCTAAGAACCATTGTCTTTATTAAACATTTCATAAGAGATTTTTAGAGTTTCTCTTATAAATCATGGATACGTCACATTTCAGCGCACTTTTCAAACCTTTCAGACAAATTTTGTTATTTTATATATTTTTGTACATGGAAGATTTATTTAACTTCTCTGCACATAAATCGCAAGAGGGTTCCTGTGTAAATGGTTATTAGAAAGAGGAATGAAGAAGCTAACAATTTTTTCACGTCTGGTAATATATTTGATAAGATACTTCGAATCAATTTTGAAGTGCTTTAGGTAGATTAAGTTATTATTTAAAATATCTGCCTATAATCGGAATCTAAGGACCATTGTCTTTATTAAGGCATTTTATAAGAGATTTTTAGAGTTTCTTTTATAAATCATTGATACGTCACACAGATTCTTTTAATCGTGAATACTTTTAAAGGAATAATTAAATTCCTTTGAAGGAAAAAAAAAAGATAATGCAATCCGACGACGAAGTTATTTAATTTCTCTGCACGTAAGTCGTAAGAGAGTTAGTGTCTAAATGGTTATTAGAAAGATGAATGGAGAAGTTAACACTTTTTTTCGTCTGGTAATATATTTGATAAGATATTTCGAATCAATTTTGAAGTGCTTTAGGTAGATTTAGTTATTATTTAAAATATCTGCCAATAATCGGAATCTAAGGACCATTGTCTTTGTTAAAGCATTTTATAAGAGATTTTTAGAGTTCCTTTTATTAATCATGGATACGTCACATTTCAGAGCACTTTCCAAAGCTTTCTGACATTTTTCTTTTCTTTTATATGTTTTTGTACATGGAAGAATTATTAATATACATAATATTCTAAAACATTAACTTTACTATCAAAGTTATAATACAGTCTTCATTATATAGTTTTATGTTTAAGTTTTGGAATTTTGTTAACTGATAACAGTACTTACGTACTTTATTTTCTGAAAGTAACAGAACGTTCCATTTTTTACTTTCAACAATATAAAGGAAAGAAGGTTTTATCAAGTTTACTGGTTCAGATTTTAACGTAGATCCACAACTGGTAAACATTCATTATCACCTGAACATTCAATTAAACCGGCAAATTAAAATAAATAAATAAATAAATAAATAAAAAATAAATAAACATGGGTAACATGAGGATTGTGTTTTTGTTGTCGTAGGAGTTGGAACTCCTATCGCTAGATATTCCGTAAAATGCTCTTCGAGATCGGAAATCCAACGCAAGTCGGCAATTAGGTAACACGTCATTTATTTGTTTCGCAAGTTACAAGTTTAAATTTGCGAAGAATAGGTCATTGGTGGTTGTAGCAGCAGACGTAGTATTTTAAGCATAATGTTAATGTTTCTGGCGAAGGTGGGATCTGCCAAGGTATTGTCGAGATCAATCGTTCTTTCACCGGGGTAAGCCACGGTCAAATTTAGTACCGGACTAAAAATCTCTTTTTGTTAGGGTGGTGACTTATGACGGAGCTCATGACGTCAGATCACGTGATATCCACCGAGAAAGCCGCTCTAGGGAGGAGAGAAACAAACAAAGCTTTCTCAGCCGACTGGGTCGGCGTTAGATCACATAATCCGACTTCACGAACTCCGTAGTCACCGCCCTCTGAATACTAGAAATCAGCGCTGACACAAAAATAGCGGCTGCCGAAGGCGGATTTTCTTTAACATAGATACGGTCCCTCAAATGTTGACACCAGTATCTTATAAAAGATTTCTCTGACTCGTTTAAGGGGACAAGGGACCTTAAAATTAATTTTTTTATTTTTTGTAAATTTCACTTTAAATATTATTTAAGGGTACATTATATGCATTATGGCCTGCATTTATCACACACACACACACAAAAAAAATATTTTTGAGAAAAAAGTGGAATTTTATGCGTCGTCTTAGAAATATTCAAAATTTCCCCTGTGCATTCCATATCAATGAAAATTCCCAATATTTTTTTTTATATATAAAAGTTTGGTTTATACATATAAATAAAATAGAGCATCGAATTTTATATATTTTAATTTAAAGGTAAAAAAATTTTTTTTGAAAAATTTTGAAATTTTTTCGAAAAAAATTTCAAAATTTTGCAACTTTTTTTTTTCTTTTTTTTTTTTTTTGTAAATTTCACCTTAAATATTATTCAAGGGTACATTATATGCATTATGGCATCCATTTATCACAAAAAAAAATATTTTAAAAATTTATTTTTGAGAAAAAATGGAATTTTACGCATTGTCTTAGAAATCTTCGAAATACCCCCTGCGCGTCCCATGTCAATGAAAATCCCCAATATTTTTATAAAAGTTTGTTTTATATATAAATAAAATAGAGCATCGAATTTTATATATTTAAATTTAAAGGTAAAAAAAAATTGAAAAATGTTGAAATTTTTTCGAAAAAATTTCAATTTTTTTTAAAAATCTTTAAATTCAAATATATAAAATTCGATGCTCTATTTTATTTATATATATAAACCAAACTTTAAAAAAATATTGGGGATTTTCATTGATATGGAATGCGCAGGGGGCATTTCGAAGATTTCTAAGACGACGCGAAAAATTTATTTTTTTTCTCAAAAATAATGTTTTTTTTTTTTTTTTTTTTTTTTTTTTTTTTTTTTGTGTGTGTGTGTGTGTGTGTGCTAAATGCATGCTATAATGCATATAATGTACCCTCGAATAATATTTAGGTGAAATTTACAAAAAATAAAAAAATTCTTTTTAAGGATTTTAAGGTCCCTTGTCCCCTTAATCTCAGAAAAGTACAGCGGAAAAAACTTAAAAAAAAATTATTGGTACGAATATTTAAGGGATCGTGCACACGCTGAAAAAAATCCGCATTTGGCAACCGCCATTTTTGTGCCAGCGCTCAGGCCTAGTATTTAGAGGTCAGAAGTGATGAGGGAAGAACGAACAATAATTTTTCGGAAGTTACTGAAGTTGACCATGGGTCAGTGAAGGCAGTTGAGCTGATCTAGGTGGATACGAGAATCCGTTAGGCTTGCTGAGCTGGAGACTCTTTCTTAAGTTCTGAGAACGCATGCAGTTACAACAGGCTCAGTATACAGATAAGTCTATCCCCGCATAGCACAACTCGGCCAAAGCAGCAAAGGTCTTGGACTCGCACCTCTTGATTTCATTCTTTAACCAGAGCCGGCCGCAGACCTCCAATAATGCAGTTTGTACAATTTAAAACAATATTTATGATAGTTAAAAGCTATAAAATATATAACTTTAAAAAATTTAAATGCTATATTTGGGATAGCTCTCTGGACCGATTTGGTCGGGCGTTAGATCAAATGATCTGACGTCATGAATTCCGTCGTGATGCGGGAGAAACAAACAATAATTTTCCCGACCGTGAATTATAAGTAAATTTATTAGTAAATATTAGTAAATTTTCACCCTCTTTTACTTGCGTTAAAATATTTTCAAATTATTAAGAATTATTAATTTTATAAATGTTATAATGAGTCTTTTCATTGCGAAGATTTTCGATAAAATCCTCAAATTTCAATAAATGATATTTGTAATTATTTAATTTAATTACTAATAATTGCCCGATATGCCATATCATTTGTAACAAATCTGATAAAAAATATTAATGAATTAATTTATATTTTAATACACTTCTGATAATAACTTTATCATGATGATTACATCTCGAAATAGCTTCTGTCTCTTTTGAATAACTGCTCAAAATGAAATAATTTAGAAAGAAATATCTCTAAATTATGTCGCTTTCTACTGGCAGTTCTTTTAAAAGAAAGAATTGTAATTACCTATGTTAAAAAAGCAAAAAGGTTGCCACCAATGTTGTTAAAAAGTTGAGCAATGTTGATGAAAGTATTCAGGATGGAATTTGTTTAAATAAATTTCCATCCTTATTTAAGTTTATAAAGATATTTTCGAATTCCCAGGAATTATTATTATATAAATCTTCATTGTGAAGATTTTCTATAGAGAACTCCAATTTCTTTAAACAATAATTGCATTTAATACTTTATTTGCAAAAATTCGTCGGATATTTGCATTTACAGATGAGATAAATCTGAAAGGAAAAGATATAATTAATTAATTGAGATTTAAAAATCTTCTGATAATAACTTTGATTGGTGATACTTTCAAATAGTTTTCACCTCACATAAAAAACTTCTCAAACTGAAACAAATTAGGTTGTAAATAATTCAAAATTGTGCCACATTCTTTTGTGTTTCAACTGAAAGGGAAGAACCGAAAAAAGTATCCCAAAGAGGAGGAGAAATGGTAAACTAATCAGGAAATTATTATTAATTAACAATATTGTTAAAAGTTTTCGGGATGGAATTTGTTTAAATAAATTTCCATCCTTATTTAAGTTTATAAAGATATTTTCGAATTCCCAAAAATTATTATTATAATAAGTCTTCATTGTGAAGATTTCTACAGAGATATCAAATGTCATTCAACGATAATTACATTTAATACTTTTTTTTACAAAAATTCGTCCGATATTTCCATTTATAGATGAGACAAATCTGAAAGAAAAAGAGATAATTAATTAATTGAAATTTAAAAATCTTCTGATAATAAGTTTCATTGATTATATCTTCAAGTAGTTTTCATCTCACTTAAAAGACTTCTCAAACCGAAACAAATTAGGATGTATATAATTCTAAATTGCGCCACTTTCTTCTGTGTTTCATTTGGAAGGGAAGGACTGAAAAAAGTATTCCAAAGAAGAGTAGAAAGAGTAAACTAATCAGGAAAATATCATTAATGAACAATACTGTTAAAAGTTTTCGGGATGGAAATGATTTAAATAAATTTTCATCCCCGTTTAATTTCATTAGGATATTTTCGAATTCCTAAGAACTATTACCCAATTCCAGATTTTCTATACAGATCTCAAATATCATTAAATAGTAATTGCAATTAATACTTTATTTACAAAAAATTGTCTGGCATTTTAATTTCCAGATGAACCAATTCGGATAGAACAAAAGGGTTCGTTAACTAATCAATTTAAATGTAAAAATCTTTTGATAAAACTTTCATTATATCTTCAAATAGCTTTCACCTCACTTAAAAAACGTCTGAAACCGAAATAATTTAAGATGTAAATAATTTTAAATTGCGTCAATTTTTTCTGTGTTTCATTTGAAATGGAAGGACTGAAAAAGTATCCCAAAAAGGAGGAGAAAGGGTAAACTAATCAGGAACACATTATTAATTAACAATATTGTTAACAGTTTTCGGGATTGAATTTATTTAAATTAATTTCCACCCTTATTTAAGTTTATTAAGATATTTTTGAATTTCTAAGAACTATTAACGAAATCCATAAAAGTTATAATAACTCTTCATTGTGAAGGTTTTCTATAGAGATCTTAAATTTCATTAAACGATAATTGCATTTAATACTTTATTTACAAAATTTCGTCTGATATTTCCATTTACACATGAGACAAATCTGAAAGGAAAAGAGATAACTAATTATTGAAATTTAAAAATCTTCTACACTGTAAAAAAAATCTGTAAAGTTACTAAAGTTTTTCTAGGAAACTAGGATTCCTAGACCTTTTTATGTAACGACAACAGCAAAAATTCCTGTAACAGACTACAGATTTTTTTTTTTTTTTTTTTTTTTTTACAGTGTAATAATAACTTTGATTATATCTTCAAATAGTTTTCACCTCGCTTGAAAAACTTTTTAAAAGAAACAAATTAGGATGTAAATAATTCTAAATTGCGCCATTTTTTTCTATGCTTCATTTGAAAGAGAAAAACTGAAAAAAGTATTCCAAAGAGGAGGAGAAATGGTGAACTATACAGGAAATTATTATTAATTAACGATATTGTTAAAAGTTTTCGGGCTGAAATTTATTTAAATAAATTTATTTAAATAAATTTCCATCCCTATTTAATTTCATTAAGATATTTTCGAATTCCTAAGAACTGTACCCAATTCCATAAGATTACAATAAGTCTTCATTGTGAAGATTTTCTATAGATATCCCAAATCCCATTAAACGATAATTGAATTTAATACTTTCTTTACAAAAATTCGTCTGATATTTCGATTTACAGATGAGACAAATCTGAAAGGAAAAAAGATAATTAATTGAAATTGAGAAATCTTCTGATAATAACTTTCATTGATTATATTTTCAAATGGTTTTCACCTCACTTGAAAAACTTTTTAAAAGAAACAAATTAGGATGTAAATAGTTCTAAATTTCGCCACTTTTTTCTATGCTTCATTTGAAAGGGAAAAACTGAAAAAAGTATTCCAAAGAGGAGGAGAAATGATGAACTATACAAGAAAATATCATTAATTAACAATACTGTTAAAAGTTTTTGGTATGGAAATTATTTAAATAAATTTCCATACCTGTTTAATTTCATTATAATATTTTCGAATTCTTAAGAACTATTACCCAATTCCTGATTTTCTATACAGATCTCAAATGTCATTAAACAGTAATTGCAATTAATACTTTATTTACAAAAAATCGTCTGATATTTAAATTTACAGATAAAACAATTCGGAAAGGAAAAAAGATAATTAATTAATTGAAATTTAAAAATCTTTTGATAGAACTTTGATTATAGTTTCAAATAGTTTTCACCTCACTTAAAAAACTTCTGAAACTTCTGAAACTGAAGTAATTTAAGATGTAAGTAATTCTAAATTGCGTCACTTTTTTCTGTGTTTCATTTGAACGAGAAGAATTGAAAAAAGTATTCTAAAAAGGAGGAGAAAGGATAAACTAACCAGGAAAATATTATTAATTAACAATATCGTTAAAAGTTTTCGGGATTGAATTTTTTGAATAAATTTCTATCCTTATTTAAGTTTAAGATATTTTCGAATTCCTAAGAACTATTACTAAATTCCATAAAATTTATAATACGTCTCCATTGTGAAGATTCTCTGTAGAGATCTCAAATTTCATTAAACGATCATTGCATTTAATAATTTATTTACAAAAAACCATCTGATATTTCCATTTGCAGTTGAAACAAATCTGAAAGGAAAAGAGATAATTAATTAATTGCGATTTAAAAATCTTCTGGTAATAACATTGATTATATATTCAAATAGTTTTCACCTCACTTTAAAAACTTCTCAAAACGAAACAAATTAGGATGTAAATAATTCTGAATTGCGCCACTTTCTTCGGTGTTTCATTTGAAAGGAAAGAATTGAAAAAAAGTATTCCATAAAGGAGGAGAAAGGGTAAACTAATCAGGAAATTAACATTTAGCTTTTCTGCACGTAAAATCACAAGGGTTTTAGTGAAAAGAAAATTAGAATAAGTGACGAATATGTTAGCTGTTCCTCGTTTGTTTTTCATGAACAATTCGATATTTGTAAAATTTGTTTTGAAAGTAGAGTGTGAGTTTAAATAAAGTTCTGATTATTTTGTTTTATCTGCATTTTATTTCAATTTAGCATATGTTGCGGATTTTTTAAGGGGAAAAATATGTAGCTTGTTTAATTATAATTTAATTAAGGGGGCAGAAAAGGGTTGAAATTGTGAAATTGATTGAAGTTTTATTCATAGTTGGAGTAGCAGAGTTGAGGTTTATTCCAACCGAGTGAAAAATGTCCAGAGCAGGACTCGAACCTGGATACCTTGTCGTACCAAGCCAATCCTCTACCATTTCAGCTATACGGACGGTACCTGTCCGACCGTCCAAAATTAAAAAGAAAACAATAATAATAAAAGAAAAATAAAAAAAGAAAGAAAAAGAAAATATAAACCCGTTTACTTGTTCAAAATATATCTTAGAAAAACTGCTGAAAAACGACGTCGTACAAGTAATTTTAGGAATTTTAGGTTCATACATAATTTCGATCATAAGTAATTTTAGTGATAGACCGGGAGCCGGCAGCACAAATAATCACCTCATCGAGTTCACGGATGAAATTCTAGGATTAGTTAAATCTTGATTCGCACATTAAAACGCAATCGGTCTGCCAAGTCATATCTTGGTGGAAAACACCTGAAAACCTGATTTTAGCGGTTAACTCGTAAGTTTACAATTATGTTTTCCTGCTCCCAGTCCTCCATGCTTTCATACCTTTTGGTGCAGGAAAACACTATGGTAAACCTACGGGTCAGCCGCTAAAATCGGGTTTTCAGGTATTTTCCACCAACCTATGACATGGCAGGCCGACCGCGTTTTAATATGCGAATCAAGATTTAACTAATCCTAGAATTTCATCCGCGAACTCGATGAGGTATGATTATCTGTGCTGCCGGCTCCCGGTCTATAAGTAAATGACTCATACCACTCTATTCACGAATAATCAAAACATAATTAAATCACTCGTAAATGCATCACTCATAAGCATATACAGTATGACCTCAAAAATCCGACCTTCAGATATCCGGCATCAAAGTCATTTTTCCCCTCTTTTTTTTACACTTCGAATTTACGAGAGAAAGAAAAATAGCAATTGTTTACAAATTAAAAACTTTGAATTCGAAAATAAAAGTGCGAAAAATATATAACTGATTAAGAAGAATGTGCGTTTTCTTTATATGTCAGACCCGATTAATTCCTTGAAGAATAGAAAGTCCTAGAAAACTTGGAGCTGAGAACATATGGCCGCATTAGAACCGCCAATAACACTAGTAGCAGCTCAAGGTACGAGATCGAGGAGCCGACAGAAGAAAATGTATCAATGCAAAATGCATAAATTTGACAGGAAAATTAATATACCCTTTAGAGAAACAAAACTTTATTTCCAAAATACGTATTCTTTGCTCAATAAAATACAAGAAAAACTTGTTAAAGAACGGACAAAAAAATGAAGCAAATAACACTAACGATTACACGAGAAGGAAATGATTTTATTGTTTATTTGATTTTTTTTTAATTATTATTTTTAACATAGAAAATATCAATTAAAGTAAGAATACTTTAAATATTTATTTTTCTCTTTTTTTGACGCATAGTCATCACTTGGTTATGAATTAAATTACAAATAGAGGCATCATTAGTAATATCGGAAGTACTTTTGGTATTCCTTCAGAAATCAGGAATTTTCAAAAATCCGACTTAGTCTCGGTCCCGACAATGCTGGATTTTTGAGGTCATACTGTAATTCGTAGTAAATACCTCCTAAATAACTCACTTGCTCGTTAGTAATTTTAGTAAATTTAGACTCGTACAAAAATTACTTTAAGAATTTTCCTATCGAAACAGCTGTATGATATTCTAGAAGGTTCAAACATTATAAAGAACAATAAAAATAATGAATAAATACATTTTTCGTCTTTTCGAAATTTCTGCTCCCATTAAATGTGAAGATTTTTGATAGTGTTCTTAACCCATTTATGTCTAGCGTCCTATCTTTGGGACGAATTTTACTAAATTTGTATCATTTTTCTTCTTATATATAACATGAAAACTGTATGAACTTATTATCTACAAATGTCTTTATCTGTTACCGAGAGATGACAGCATAAGATGGATATTTATTTGTTTAAATGAAGTATTTTTTTGGTGTTTATAGATTTTTCATTTTTCAAGATAGCGAAATGTAAAAAGTAAGTTTATTTGTATTTTTCTATCAAGCATCCAAATAAATAAGTCATAATCTTAGCTTGTAGACTTATTTGAAATATGCATTTTTTAAAATTGTGACATTATACGTTCAAGCCTATTTTTAATTTATTTTTGGAACGTACAAAATATAGGTCCCTAGGCTCAAATGACTAGATATTTTTGTTAGCCATTTAGGAGGCAGTTATGCAAAGTCCTTTTCAAGATGATTATGAAATAAATTGTTTTTAAGCCTCAAATACGATTATTCTTATTTTGTTATTAATAATACTTATAATGTTATTAGTTTCTGTAAAGAGATAAATATAATTTTTGAGTAGTTCATAAAAATACTAATTGCAGTATATAATATACAATTTAAAAGCTTATTTTATATAAATTTGGACAAAACATATAATTATGTATATTATATTATTATAAATATTTCCCATATTCAGTAAGTTTACATTTTATAAAATAAATACAAATGTTTTATAGAGTTTTTTTTTTTTTTTTTTTTTTTTTTTTTTTTTTTGCTTTTTTTCCAGTTCATTTTACAACATTTTAAAGTGACTTTACCAACAAATTAAATAAAAAAATCAGGCACAAATGGGTTAAATATCATTAAATTATAGTTAAAGTTATTTATTTTATTTATTATTCGTTATCTATTATTCTAAATTCAGATGCAATAAATATGAAAGAACAATAGATAATTAATGAATTTCTATTTTAAAACTCTTTTCCTAATAGCTTTCCATTTCAAGATAGCTTCCATACAGTTGAAATATGTTGAAATTAAAATAATTCAGGAGGAAATATTTGTATATTATGTCAATTTCTACTGTGCTTGTTTTTAAGGCTCAAACAGATTTCATGTGCCTTTAACATTTTAACAATTAGACAAACAGGATTCTATAAAATATCTAGTTCAATCGTAGAATTCAATAGTTTTTGCACACTTTAAGAGACATGGTTAGTTATTTCAAGAAATAACTAGCTATTTTATGAAATAACGGATTCCACTTTTTTACTGTAACATATACAGGGTGTCCACTCTCAACGGTGTCCAATGGCTAATTCCTAAACCGTTAGTCATAGACATATAGTTCCAGTTACAAAAACATTTTAAATGAGGTAAAGAAATATTTTAAAAGCGATTTGGGTCAATAAAAACAATTCTTAAAAAAAAAAAATACGAAATTTAAATTTTTATACGGTCCCCCGGTCCTATAAGTTTTATTTAGTAAAATTTTCCTATTACGCTGACAAGTAAGACAAAACAAAAGTCCCGTTCATATAACACTAAAATTGACCGAGTTATCAATCTTTAAAAATGCATGACTTATACCACTTTCATGCATCTGAACACAGATGAGTTCCTCTATGCTTTGAGGAGTCATATAACAAGTTCTTAAAGTATTCAAAGAACTTATTTCATGTGTATCTGCGCTTTGAAAAGAAAAAATCGTACAAACATTACGATTGACGTAACTTTTATCAAGTTTCAGATTGGCTAAAATAATTGCATTTTAACATTATGTTTTATTTTGTAAGTTTAACATATGTTTTTATTTTGAGACTGTTTCTTTTCAGGATTTCTTTTAACAAAATTGTATTATAAGTTTTTATTTAACTTCAACGATCGTATGTATGTATTTCCAGTTCAAAATTTGCACTCGAACTTTAACTCGCTTTCAAATATCCGATCGAGATTAAATTTTACACACTGACGTAAATCCGATGACAATCTAATATTATTATGATTTTCGGTGGTTACCCTTTATACTTATTTTACAGGATAACAAAAAAATTTTCGGTTAGATTACAGCCAAGAAGTTTAAGGGAAAATTTTGGATTAGCTAACACAAGACTGCGATGGTTGTGTTTTTTAACTTTTATATATTTTTTAGCACTGAATCAGAAAATTACCTTAATTTTTAATCACCATGTCAAGATTTTTCGCAAATTATAAATTGTCAAAGTTAAAAAATAGCAAAAATCGGATACCATAAAATAAAGTGGATGCCTGTATTTTTTAACTTTTTATAATTGATTTTTATGCACTTTTTAGTACTGAATCTGAAAATGACCTTCATTTTTAACCACCACGTTAGAATGTTTTTGCAAGTCGTAAATGTCAAAGTTAAAATATAACGAAAATCTGTTTCTATAAAACATGTGTAAAACTTTTTTTATTTAATTTAATTCTATTTAATTCAATAATTTATTACATTTTGTGGCTTATACTGGGATTCTTACAGCTAAACAGTTGAGGGGTCTGATGAGGTGTGGGGGGTTCAAATTTAACTTTGAATTTTTTAACTTTGAAATTTACAATTTGCGAAAAATCCTGACGTGATGGTTATAAATGAAGGTCATTTACGGATTCAGGGGTAAAGAATACATAAAGATCAATCATCAAAAGTTAAAAACACAACAATGACATCCATTTTATAACTTTAAAATGTACGATTAGGAAAAAATCGTTACGTGATGGTAAAAAATAAACATCAATTTCGGACTCAGCGGTACATAATATAAAAGAATCAATTATCAAAAGCTAAATCTGCTGAAACAAAAATTAAATATTGCTAAAACAAACAAACAAAAAAAAGCTAAAACAAAAATTCTGTTTTTTTCTTCTGATATGTTTATTACAAATTGTGTATTTTGCATTAATATATCAGAAAGATTAAAGATTTCAAATTTATATTACAATGTTAATTTTACTCTCAGCTCTTTTTTTTAATATATCTGACGAAATTAGATTTCTACTAAATTTGTGAATAACACCTAATTTGCAGCAAAAAATATGCTCCAATTTTAAACATTTATTACTCGGTCAATTTTAATCGTAGAACAATGGGACTTTTTTGTCTTCCTTTTCAGTGTAACAGGAAAGTTTTACTAAAAATAACTTATAGGACCGGGGAACCGTATAAAAATTTTAATTTCTTATTTTTTTAAGAAATGTTTTTCTCGACCCAAATCGCTTTTAAAATAATTCTTTACCTCATTTAAAACATGTTTGTAATTGGAACTATATGTCTATGACTAACGGTTTAGGAATCAGCCATTTTACACCGTTGAGAGTGGACACCCTGCATACTAGTAAACAGGCAAAATGCATTATGTAGATTATGTTGTATTATTATACAAATTGCAAGATATGTATCTGAACGATTTATTGTGAATGATTTAAAAACCAGGTTTGCCACACGATAATTTAACTTGTTAAATGGTAAGGGAGCATCACATGACTAAATATTATTTAATCACTGGCTTCTCTGAAAACCTTTTCTTTCAGATGTTTTTTATCTTAAATTTTATTATTAGAAAAAGAGATGATTAGTCTCTAACAATGAAGTAATTCATTTTCGTCAATGAGGCGTTTTCAATGAGGGTTTTGTTTTAGATCTACGAAGAGCTAGTTGATCTTCCTGTCGTACCGCTTCTGAGACGAACTTACTGTGCAAAATATTTATATATAGATCGGGAATGGTAATGTGTATATTTACAATGGTTCTTATGCATCTCTTGATATCAGTATGCTTCGATCGACGCATCAAAAGTATCACAATTCATTGGTTACTTGACCTGCATGAGGTTAAATTAGAAGATTATCTGTGACAGACATTTCAAAACATAACGGCGTTACATCGATCCGGACACTTCTGCATGTTGATTTAATTTTTCTTTATGTATTTACCATATTAATTGTAAACTTATAAAAAATATGTTTGTATGAATAAAATTAGTTTAAAGTATTAGTTTACAGTATTAAAGTTTTAAAGTATTAACATATTAGTTTAAAGTATTAGTTTAAAGTAAAAAAGTCCATTCGTATTAAGGCTCAACGGTGAAAACAATGATAGCCCCTTCTTTGTATATTTGGTGTAGCTGTGTCACTAGTTAGCTCGCAAGGCGTACTATAGTTTAGAAAACGTGGATAGTGAGAAAAACAAACGTAATCTGTGGATAATACAGTTGGATGTAGCATGTAAATTGGAAAAAACTTTCAAGGTCCTTTGAAAATCACATTTGAAGGTAAGGGAATGATGAATAATCATCATCTAATTATCTGTGATTATCATAGTTTCCCCCATGACCCTTCATATAGAATATAGTCTCACTATATTCTAAATAATATGAAATAAAGTACAGACCATTGACAATAACGTTATTCCTGCGTGGTAATTCAAGAACAGAAAGTGATAAAAAATCTTTTTTTCTAAACATTTATCAAATTCGATCATAATGCATAATAAAAGCATAAGAAATGAAACACTTAATTGGATATTGACTCTTAATATGTCAAAAGGGAAAATACAGAAATACAGATTAGTCTGTGTTTTAATCGCTTTACATTTTTTGTAATACAACTGAAATAACCAACTCCTAAAATGTTAAAAATTGACCACCAATATATTAAAAACGATTTAAAATATTGCCATAAAAATAGTTAAAAAACTAAAATTGACCACCTATATTGTTAAACCATGGTCCGTACGGGTACTGTTATTTTCAAGACAAAATATCAGAATTTTTTTATAGAAAAATAAATATAGTTTAAATGGATAAAATTTCGACTTACTTAAGGAGAGATTTTCCATAAGAAAATACTGGAATTTCTTAGTCTGGAAATTCAAGAATCCGTACGAACCCTGTAAACAGTAAAATAAAAGTCACATTCGGATCGGCATTTATTAAAACAAATTTCCATCACCATAGAACTCCATTATGATAATATTTTAATTCCATTAAGTTATTACGAGTCTTCATTACAAAGAATTATCAAATGTCATTAAATGACAATTGCAATTATTTACTTTATTTACTAATAATAGTCTCACATTTCCATCTCAGATGCAACCAATTGAAAGAAAATCAAGTAAGTAATTAATTAATTTCTATTTTAAAACTCTTCTGATAATAACCTTAATTATATCTCAAAGTAAAGTTTCCATATCACTTTAAGAGCTGCTGAAAATGAAACAACTTAGGAAGAAATATTTCTAAATTGTATCACTTTCTTCTGTGTTTGATTTGAAAGTGAAGAACTGAAAGGAGTATTCCCAAGAAGTAGGAAGGAGAAAAGGGTAAACTAATCAGGAAATGAACTTATTTAACTTTTCTGCACGTAAAGTCACAAGGGCTTTAGTTGAAAAGAGAGTTAGAATAAGTGATGAATATGTTAACTGTTTTAAATTTTTTCACGAATCATTCAATATCTATAGAATCTGTTTTTAAAATAGCCTGGAAGTTTAAGAATAGTTTTGTTTATTTCATTTTAATTACATTTTATTTCAACTTATCAAATGTCCTAAAGTTTTCTATGAAAAAGTATATAATTAACTAGTTGAATTTTAATTTTATTAGTTGTGTAGTTTAATTTATTTAATTAAATGGGCGATAACGAATTCAATTAACAATTTTCATTGTTTATATATATATATATATATATATATATATATATATATATATATATAATTTGCTTTGAAAATACATTATGAGTTTAAATAAAGGTTTCTTTTTTGTATTTTAAACACATTTTATTTGAACCAATCAATTGTTCTAGAACTTTCTAAGAAAAAACTATTGCTAGTTAGCTTAAATTTCATTTTATTATTTGGGTAATTTTTCCAATTTAATTAAGAAATTACGGATTAAATAATAAAAATTGCTCAGGTTTAATGTTTATATGAAGGAATAATGGACAATCAAACACAATCTTTTTCACTGCACTAGCTTTGCAAAGTTTTGCTCTGAAATGTTTTATTTAATTAATGACAAGCGCATCGTTTGAATTATCACTAGTTAGCCCCCGGTACGGTATGCTACTTCTTTCTCCCAGCTTATTTTGTGCAGTCTCCAAAAAATAACGTTACCTCGCAGAAGCTAGCCGTAAAACAAAGCAGTACGATTAAATACTCTATAGCAATTTTTTAAACTTCTAAGCATCGCACATTTTTTTTATTTTTATACCGTCGTATTCGGAAAAACGTACTTTTTAATGCAATTTGTTTAAAAACTGCTTTTTCGAAGAACTCCATTTCTGTAGAAAGTGAAAGAAAAATAGCAATTATATCTTTTTGTTGCCATTTTCCCATAAAAACTGAAATTTTTTTTATATTAAAATACGTGCTATTTTGAAAAAATATAAATGAAGGATTTCTGATAAAACAGGGAGCTATTAGAAACTAAATTTAGTTTTAAATATCTATATTAATATTACAAACAAATGAAGGCATATGAATCATGAGATAGCCCATTTTTTTTGGTCGAGTTTCTTGAATGACGAAATTTCGTTTTTTGGACTTGTGCATTATTCAGCGATAGTGACGTCATACGCGTACTTTACTGTAGATGTTGTTTAATACTGGATCGCAAATGAGGAATTTCAATGGATGCTGATGACGTCATTTTATATAAAATAAAAGCGTGTGCTTAAGTCTTAAAGCTGAAATATGTTTTGTACTGCAGTAGAGTACCGATTATCCGAGTCCCGCTTAACCGAGTTATGTTCTTCTGATGGACTGATGCCTTCCATTATTATGAAACTGCTATTATAAATGAAATGTTAGGTAAAGATGAAAGAGCAGTCGTAAAAAGTTAGAACTCTGACTTTCTGGTCAGAATGGGAAAAAAAATGGCCATAATTTTTTTTGAGTTCTAACTTTTTACAACTGCTCTTTCATCTTCACCTAACGCTTTATTTATAATGGCTGTTTCATAATGATAGAAGCCACCAGCCCACCAGAAGAAAATATAAGAAGAAGAATTAAAAAAAAAAAAAATTATGGCCATTTTTTTTTTCCCATTCTGACCAGAAAATCAGAGTTCTAACTTTTTACGACTCTTTAAAAATAATTATGGCCATTTTTTTCCCATTCTGGCCAGAAAACCAGAGTTCTAACTTTTTACGACTGCTCTTTCATCTTCACCTAACACTTCATTTATAGTAGCAGTTTCATGATAATGGAAGCCATCAGTCCGTCAGAAGAAAATGATCCATTCCAAAGGTTCCAAAGTTCGATTAACACGGATAATTGGGACTCTACTCTATCTATATTTATATACATTTATATTTTTTTTCATTGGGGGCGACACTAAATTCTGAAAAAGCAGAATTCCTGTTTTCTAGTTTAAATTTCCCTCAGTCCGGTTAGTAGAAAGCACTGCAGTGTGCTCTTTGAAATGGATAACTTATTTTTCACTCACTCTGTATGTTGTGGAGACATTTAATATATTATTTAATTAGATAGTGATTATATAAGAATTTTCTTCAAAACTGGTATGAAATCTAAACCCAACATTTCTTATTCTCTGTATAATTTAAGAAAGACGGAAATAATTTCGAAATGTAATTAATTTTTTAAGGTTTCTTTTAAGGTTTTTCTAAATTAACCACTCGACTGATCTTTTATATAAGAAATCTCTTGTGGCTTAAAGCGACGTAAACTTAATATTGGTTGTTTTACCTTTTTAGTTCCAAGGGAATATATTTTTTCTCTTTAAAAGAATCAGATGGGAAACATATGTTCTATCTTGGAATGATTGGTGATTGCTTGAATGGGTATTTTTTACCTTTTTCTATCTATTATAAAAGAAAGAATTGTAGTCGAAATTTTTTTCGACTTCCGGTTTTCGATGTATTTACACGTTTTATGGGTCAGAGACCCCGAAAAACTATTTATACAAAATGTTTGTCTGTCCGTATGGCCGTGTGTGGCCATTATACCATCGAAAAGTGTATGAAGTTATGCATAGAATTGAACCAAATTCCTTGCATCTGTTTTTGGTTGTGGCAAGAAGATTCTCCTTGAATTTGAAAATATTACGCCAGTAATAGGCGTTCTAAGAGCGGTTTTTGTGTAATTTTCTCGAGTTTTCGTAGTTCTGTTGTACATCGGCGGCTGGTGTAGCGTCGGAAACTTCATATCCTATAAGCCGGCTTTTCGATTCAAACAACTAACGTACAACATAATAACGAAAAATATTGATTTTATTAAATATCATGATCGAGATGAAGTCGTTTTTACTCCGATTAATTGGCTGAAGCAGAAATTTATAACGAATATCAAAGTTGTTATACAGGGTGTCCATATAAAAGAATGTCCCAGTTATAAATTTTAATAGTATCAACTGCAAACGTTGTAGAGAGTTGGTTCAAATAAGGTCACAAATAAAGAGTAACTCAAACAGTTTTAGAGAAGCGCATGCGCGAGTACTGCTTTGTTATTGACTTGCTTGCTGTGTCACATGCGCAAAATGCCGACTCCCGAGCGTAAAGCGCTATTGCTGGGCTGAAGATTTAAAAGAAATTATAGTCATGAGATTTTTTCCTTTGGGGCTTTATAAAAGATCTTGTCCCCGTTCCGCCGCTACCTAATGATTTGCAAGAGTTGAGATACAGAATTGAAGAGGCTATTGTTTCAATTTCTCTGGACATGTTAACCGAAATATGGGAATAATTGGACTTTAAGTTAGATGTGTACTGTATTACTACAGGTGTAGCTATTGAACATTTGTAAGGAAAACTATGTTAGTTTACCTTTAAGTTGATGTATGATTTTTTGTAAATACTTTAAATTAAACTGTTGTAATATACCATTGAAACTGGGGCATTCTTTTATGCACAGGCACACCCTATAGTACTGAACTATTTATTTTTAAGTTTTAACATTTGAAACTACTTTTTGAAATATTAAGATGTATGACATAGAAAAAGGTTTTGGGATTAGCACATCCAACTAGTTCCCGAGGAACATTTCGAAATACTATAAATATTTTTTTAATATCTTTCTTAACTAATGATTGATACATAAATGAATAAATTATAGCTGTTTATGAAACTTAAATACAGAGGCGGTTTATTTGTTATTATTTCGATGATTATAAATGTGCATATGAGAAAAGCCATGCATTCATGTTTGAATATACAACCTGTGGCCAGAAAGTTCGGTGAATCAGCCTGTAGAGGTCGCTGCTGTACTAGTAGAATATCAACGCGCCGCGCGTGGTGAAGGTCAATATCTGTTTGAACGTTTGGCAAGGTTCCAAGTGCGTTTATTCCCTGTTACGTTTAACGCCGAGCGCAAAAGGTTTATTGTGGATTGTCGCGGTAAACAAAATGGATCACAGAATAATAAACATGTTGTTTCGTTTCAAACTTGGGAAATCGACAAAAGAAACTCACGAAATGCTCAAAGAAGTTTATAAGGATGACGGATCCATCGCGTTCGCCCTGAGTACGCCACGCAAGGCTCTTGGACTCTTCTCCACGATAATGCCCAGCCACACACCGTCTTGGTTGTACGGCAGTTCCTGACCGCAAATGGAGTTGAGACACTTGATCACCCCCCTTATTCACCTGATTTGGTCCCTGCAGACTTCTTCCTATTCACCAGATTGAAGTCAGCCCGGAAGGGAAAGAGATTTACGGACATCACCGATATTCAACGCAACGTGACGGTCGAGCTGAAAGCCATTCCGAAAAGAACTGTTTTACAGGAGTTTCCAGGACTTATATACTCGTTCCCAACAGTGCATTACCATCCATGGGGATTAGTTTGAAGGACAGTAAATTGTATTTGATGCTGTACAATATTGTATTTGATGCTGTACAATATTGTATTTGATGCTGTACAATATTGTATTTGAAATAAAAATTCATTCACCGAACTTTCTGGCCACAGGTTGTATAAATAAAAATATATACAGCTACAGTTATTTAATGATACAATAAAAATATATTTTAAGTATAAAATACAATAAAAACATATTCTTACAATTATTTTTAAATGAAAAACTCTTATGCAAAAGACTAAAATTCGTTGAACCTTTCAAAAAATCTACACCGTAGGACATACAGTTGAGTTATCTTTATATTGTCACATTTCATTAATAATGCATATCTATCATATAATATACATTATCTAATTAATAGTAGTCTATATAATTAAAAAAAAAACAAGCCTTTCTTCCTCTCTGTCCTGAGTTTTTTACTGAACCAGCTTTATCGTCATTTGTCCTGAGCTTTCTATTAAACCAATTTTAATAATTATTATTTTGTAATTTAAAGCTGTTCAGATGTAGATAATAAATTAATTCCACTTTGAATAAAATAAATAAGTTATCTTTCATCTGACGCAATTTTATCATCATTTGTTCTGGGTTTTCTGCTGAACCAATTTTAATAATATATATATATATATTTTATTATTCAAAGTTGTTCATTTGTAGATAATAAATTAACCCAATTTTGAGAAATCTTCCGTCCTTTTTATGGCTCCGGCTTTGATGTAAACTATCAAAGAGAGATAATTTCTCCCAAGTTAGATATATATGTCTCTTTTATGATTCTTTTAAAGGGAAGAATGAAATTTCTTCAGAAGAAAACTGTATAACAATCAAATGATGACATTACATTACTTTTAGGGGCGTAAACCACAAGATGATTCCAATCTAAAATATTAATAGATGGAATAATGAAAAAATCTCGATAAATTAGTTACATATTTCGAATTGTTTTTCGTCTGTTATAAGGTTCAGCTGAAAATTAAATTCCAACAATAAAAATATAACCAATGCTTTAAAGATAGATCTATCTCTTTCTTTTAAACAGAAGAATTAAATTCCCTTGAAATGAAAACGTTAAAGCAATAAGATGAGGATTTTAGTTCACTCTTAGTCACGTAATTCGCATGAGAATTCTATCATTAAAAACGGAAAAATAATTCCATTTATTCTTTTCAAATATTTCCTGCCTTTCATAAAGTTCCCTAGAAATGAAGCTTACACTGAAAAAAAGAATATACCACCTTAATCTAGAACGAATAGTTATCATTTTCTAAATCCCTAACCTAGAAATACAGATTTCCGAGTTATGCGAATAAAGTAAACAATTAAGTCGAATAGACGAAATGATCCTGAATTTCTAGACTATAATTTTTAGTTGATGAAACGATACATTATATTATGAATCGTTTGAATTGCGAGAAATTATCACTTGATTTCTGGAATTAATTCATAAACTAGAATTATATATTTACTATTCGCATTTATTTGTAGAGATTTTTAAATAAGTTTTATCACGATACTACAGGAAAATGCCCTTGAATTTTAATAGGGATAACTAGAACTCTCTAGCAAAGGGATTTAGAATTTATGAGGATGATATGGAACTATTTTTTCTAGAGGCACAATTTATTTTCTAGATGGCAGTGGCATAATATTTTTCAACGCATACAAGCATGGGGATACTAATAACTCCAAGATAGATATATTTGTTTCTTCTCCGAATCTTTAAAAAAAGAGAATTAAATTCCTTTGAAAGGGAAAATGTTAAAGCTGTCAGATGATTGGATTCTTTCACTTTTAGTCGGGTCTATTGCAAAAGGCTTCCTATATAAAATGTTAGTATAATAAACCATGAAAATAAACCTTAATATATGAATTGTATTTTGAAACATTTTCTATTTCTCATAAAAGCTCCAGTGACATTAAAATATAATTTATCACGGTGAGACCAATGTTTCCAAGATCGATATATACTCTTTCTCATATGGTTCTTTTACACATGCGAACTAATTTCACTTTGAAGAAAGATAAATAAAAGTAAGCACATGATAAGGCTATTCAAATTTTAGTCATACAAGTCGCGAGAGTGTTAAAATTAGTAAAAAGCTTAGTAGAGCTGGTAATGAAGAAAAATCTTAATGAATTAATGACATTTTCGTAATGTTTCCCCTCTCTCATAAGATTCACCTGAAAATGAAATCTAAACAATCAAGAAAATATCAATGTTTATAAGATGTATGTTTATATATGTGTATTTTTATGAATTTTTTAAAGAAAAGAATTAAAATTCCTTGGAAGAAAAAAATTAAAACAATCCGGTGGTGGATTATTTAAATAGTAATTCAAATAAGGCTTCTAAAATAAAAGGTTATTAGAGCAAGCAGTAGGAAAACTATTCGATTTTGAAACATTTTCCGTCCTTTTTAACGCTACGATTGCAATAAAATGTAAAATATAAAGAAGAGACCTATTCTTATAAAATCGTCTCTTTTATGATTATTATATATGATATTATAAGGATATCATTTTAAGATACTGATTAAAAGAGTATTATAAAATATGATTATAAGTTCTTTTTACGATACTTGTCTCTTTTATTATTCTTTTGAAGGGGATAATTAAGTTTCTTTGGAAGATAAATGTATAGCAATCAGATGATGAAAATAAATTACATTTAGTAACGTAAGCCGCAAAAGTTTGCTTATGTTTCTTTTAAAGAAAAGAAGTAAATTCCTTTGAAAGGAAGTCTTGTATACAATAATAGTAGAGTGAGTAATGAAATAAAACTAAATTAATTACATATTTCGAAATGTTTTTCCTCTTTTATAAGGTTCTACTGAAAATTAAATCCCAACAATAAAAATATACCAATGCTTCAAAGTTAGATATATCTATCACTTCTCTGTTTCTTTTAACGAGAAGAATTAAATTCTCTTGAAATGAAAACGGTAAAGCAATAAGACAATGGTGTTAACTCACTCTTAATTACGTAATTCACGTGAGAATTCCTACATAAAAGACTAAAAAATAAATAAAAATAAATGAAATAATTTTTCCAAATATTTTGTGCTTTTCAAAAGGTTCCCTGAGAAATAAAGCTCATACAAGTATAGGGATACTAATATTTCCAAGATAGCACATTTGTTTCGCCTCTGATTCTTTTAAAGAAGGGAATTAAATTCCCTTGAAAGGGAAAAAGTTAAAACGATCATACGATGAAGTTATTTTATTTTTAGGCACGTATGTTGCAAGAGGGTTCCTATATAAAACGTTAGTAGAGTTAACGTTGGAAATAAACCTTAATATATAAATTATATTTTGAAACATTTTCTATTTCTCATAAAAGCTCCAGTGACAATAAAATAAGTCAAGATGAGACTAGTGTTTCTAAGATAGATACTCCCTCATGTAATTCTTTTAAAGATGGGAACTAATTTCACCTGTAAGAAGATAAATAGGGGTAAGCACATGATTAGTTTTTAAAGTTTAGTCATTAAAGTCGCGAGAGGACTCAAAGATAAAAGATTAGTAGAGTGGGTAATGAAGAAAAATCAATTGTAAAATGAAAAAGAAAAAAAACATTTCGGAATGTGTTCCTCTCTCATAAGGTTCAGTCGAAAATAAAACCTAATAAAATAATCTTTTCAAAAAAAAAATAAAATAATAACCGACTTCAAAAAAAAGCACTAAAACGAATTAAATAACTCTTTTAACTGCTCTAATGACGAAGCGTTATCCAATAACCACACATCGGATATCATGTATCGGCATAAAAACGTTAAATTTAATGTATAGAATTTAATATCTACCAAACATGGATTTTCTAGAGAATGTTTTTTACAAAAGATTAATTTACATATTTATGATTTAATTTACGAATATATACATATAAAAAGTAATCAATTACTTTTTGAAGTTGGTGCCAACCTATCTTAAGTATAGTAAAATTGTGATTATATTGTAGCTATTACCATGAATAAAGTGATGATGGAAAATATGATGGAAAATTTTAAAAAGGCTCTATTTCTTCAGCAAATTATTTGTTTAATCATTATCGATTGTGAATGTTTGGCACCAACTTCAAAAAGTAATTCATTACTTTTTATATGTATATATTCATAAATTAAATCATAAATATGTAAATTAATCTTTTGTAAAAAACATTCTCTAGAAAATCCATGTTTGGTAGATATTAAATTCTATACGTTAAATTTAACGTTTTTATGCCGATACATGATATCCGATGTGTGGTTATTGGATAACGCTTCGTCATTAGAGCAGTTTAAAGAATTATTTAATTCTTTTTAGTGCTTTTTTTGAAGTCGGTTATTTTTTTTTTTTTTTTTGAAAAGATTATTTTATTTCCTACTTTTTAGTTATTCACACCGTAACACATAATTATCCGAATTTCAACATCAGCTGAATAAGTAAATAATTTGTCAAAGAAATTATAATTTACAAAAACTATTTATTAAACAAATAGTTTTAAATAAATTCTTTATAATTTCATTAAAAGTATTGACTTTATTAGCATTTAATACTTCTGATATTTTTTTAACAAGTACATTATATTCACAACAGTCTACAATCATTTATTTATTGCTCACATACACCTGACTTGTATGCTTGACATAAGGGGCCAACTTATATGTCATCGTTAATATACAAGGACAAAATAGCACAAGGACTTTGAGCTTTGAAGGGGTGGGGGTTCTAGATAGCACAAGGAAATTTACAACACCAGAGAATTACATCTGGTAGCTCCACAAAGAGTTTGCAACGGAGCCAGCGGGATTTGAACCCGCAGCCCAACTACGCTCTCAAGCGATTAGCGGTGTGGTGCCTCAACCATTCAGCCACGGTCTACATTCAAGAATTATTTTCTGTAGGACTCCGTTGTCAAGAAGAAAAATACAGACTATGTAGTAATATTTGTATTGACTCTTCAAGTATATTGACCAGGACCCAGATATATTTTTCGTTGTTAGCGAAATGAGATTGACCAATGAGAAGCCTGCCTTTTTACGAACTTGTAATTTTTATAGAGTGTGTCCTTTTAAATTAAAAAAATTCTTCTGTCGAATAAAACAAAATTTTCTGTACTAAAATACTGGCATCCAAAAAGCTGTAAACTTGTCAGGTTTGAAAATGTGGTCCAGTGCCCACCATGGCTGAGTGGTCAAGGCATCACACTGCTAATCGCTTGAGAGCGTAGGTGACTGCGGGTTCGACTCCCGCTGGCTCCGTTGCACACTCTTTGTGGAGCTCCTGGATGTAATTCTCTGGTGCTGTAAATTTCCTTGTGCTATCTCGTTCCTGTATATTGACGATGACTTACAAGCGGGCGATTGACGCCAAGCACACAGGTCAGATATATTCAATAAACTAATCATGTGGTCCATAATTCTACATTATTCTTTTCCGATAATCTCCATCAATTGTTCCCTCATGTAAGGTGCCTCTATTTGAGAGTGGTGACATACAATGCTCAGACTCTGTTTATACATGCGTATTTGCCGACACTACGGCAAAACTAGACATTTTCTATTCCAGAACTTGGCGATTTTCGCTTGGACAAGTTTGATTATACGAGTGGAGGACAATTTAACAAGCATTAGTTTGGCAATAATGACAAACTCTTCAAGATTCATGGCGATAGCTTTTGTCTAGAATCTATCAATCAATAACTTTTTTTTCCGTATGTCACCATTCTCATACCAATACTCCCCATCTATAGGCAGTAAAGACATCAGAAATGAGCGCCAATGATTAGGTGTTTAGTCTGAATTGGATAACCGAAGACAGTGCTGCTACACATAAGAAGGCACTTTTATGTTTACTGTAAATGGAGGCACTTTGCAGTGTACCGACTAATAGAAACACTTTGCTAAACTCTGATATATAAGGTCACTTTGCTATTGTATTGTAAGCTTTTTGATCCCCACTTTCGATGACGGTTAGCATCGTTTTAGATATTTGGGTTTTTCTGAATGCGGCATCATTTCTAGACAAGATTTCGCACTTCGGAATGTTACCTCATCCAGTAAACTATAAGGTCCGCATCTACACCTACGGACAACGGAATTGGGTGAGGAAAAGCTGGCAATCCATCAATAAAGTTTACACATCAGAGCGCGGTAACGTGCTTTGAGAGAAACTTATGTCCAAACTAAAGCAAACTTAGGCATTTTCTATTATGTAACTACAGCGTCTAGAATATATAGTGTGGAAATCGGCTATCCAAGTAATACTTAAAAAAGTGCTAAAATATTGGATCCCTTAAATGTCAGACGATGCTAAAAACCAATGAGTCGATCACAGCGACATCTGCAGGATATTTTTTAAAACTCCAAGACGATTTAGTTACAGCGTCTAGAATATATAGTGTGGAAATGGAGGATATTCCATTTACGTCTTGATCACGTGATCAAGGTAAAAACTTCTAGCGTAAAGAAGGGAAGGCCCCGTAGACGTGTAATATAAATCCCCGCTAGTCAATGAAAAAGTTCCTGAGGCAAAGCAGTAGTATCTTCCCTTCTTATCAGTTATAAGTTCTTAGGGTAAATTACCGGTATCACGTGACTTTTTTCAGCCTCGAACCCAGATTTGGAATATCCTCCATTGGTTATCCCCGTAATACTTAAAAAAGTGCTAAAATATTGGATTTCTTAAATGTCAAACGATGCTGAAATCCAATGAGTCGATTACAGCGATATCTGCAGGATATTTTCTAAAACTCCAAGACGATTTTGTCTAGACGCTGTAATAATACGATGTTTACTTTGAAATCTGAAAATATATCACAGATGTCGCTGCGATCGGCACCCTTGATTTCAGCGTCATTGCACATTTAAGGAATACAACTTTTTAGCGCTGCTTGGATAGCAGATTTCCACACTATGTATGCTAGACGCTGTAATTTGGTCCAGCTCTAGATGCTGTAAGCATGTTCACAATGCCTACTGGGTTCAGACCCTGAACCGTTCTCATTGTTTCCCCAGATTCAAATATCCAGAACATGCTGACTTACTATCACAGTAGTACAGCGTCTAGAATACAGTGTGAAAATCTGCTATTCAAACAGCGCTACAAGGTTGTACCCCTTAAATGTGCAATGATGCTGAAATGCAGGGAGCCGATCTCAGCGACATCTGTGATATATTTTCAAATTTCAAAGTAAACACAGTATTATTACAACGTCTAGACCAAATCGTCTTATAGTTATAGAAAATATCCTGAAGATGTCGCTGTGGTCGACTCATTGGATTTCAGCATCGTTTGACATTTAAGGGATCCAATATTTTAGCACCCTTTTTAAGTATTACTGGGATAGCCGATTTCTACACTATATATTCTAGACTCAGTAGCAGTAGTAATTAGAAAGTACTAAAATATTGTATCCCTAAAATGTAAAACGATGCTGAAATCCAAAAAGTCGATCGGAGCGACATCTGAGGATATTTTATAAAACTCCAAGACAACTTGGTCTAGACGCAACAAGTACAATGTTTACATTGAAATTTGAAAATATAACACAGATGTCGCTGCGATCGGCTCATTGGATTACAGCATCTTTACACATTTAAGAGATACAATTTTTTAGTGCTGTTTGGATAGCAGATTTCCACACTATTTATTATAGGTGTTGTACTTGTACTCTGATACATAAGGAACTTTAAAGGTTGATTTTCAATTTTTTGACACCGACTTCCGATATCGGTATGTGTCTATGTGGACCTTCCGGTTTGGTGGATGGCAGAATGGCCAGTATACAGATAGATTTTTCGCTCTTAGCGAAAGGAGATCGACCAGACAGAAGCCTGCATTTTTGCAAACAGCGAAAAGTTCGCAAAACTCAAAGCTTCTGTTTGGTCAATCTCGTTTCACTACCAGCGAAAAGCCTATCTGGATCTCGACTCTTGTCCAGCTAACTTTTCGCACTGTGAAAGATCTCGTATCTCTGTAAGAGTAACGGTATCAAAGATGAGCTCTTATAATCAGGCGACTGCTTCAAAAAGGATTTGAATTTTAAAGTTTTTATTTTTTTTTTAATTTCTAATCATCAGATTTTGATGAAATTGGAATGGAAACAAATGGGGGACTTACACTTTCAAACAAAAAAAAGAAAATCAAAATCGGTTCCTATTTAAGAAAGTTATGCGTGAACATGGGCAAAACATACATACAGGTCGAATTGATAACCTCCTTCTTTTTGAAGTCGGTTAAACAATCAAGAAAATACCAATATTTGAGCCGTTCAGTGCACAAATCGATTAACTCCATAAAACAAAAAGTTGAGAAATGCAATGAAATAATGTACATTGCTTTTAAAATTCCCTTTATAATATAAATTCAAAAATATATTGTAGAATGCATAAATACAGATATAGCTTTCATCTAACGGCATATGAGGCATCCTCACAATCTTTTGACTTTCATGTCCCTGAATAATAATTTTTATTTTAATACACTTTTTTGTGTTTTTTTTAATTCATATACTAGGAAACATCCCATTGCATGATTGCACAACAATATT
The DNA here is from genome assembly GCA_963932465.1 of Maratus speciosus. NCBI lineage: Eukaryota > Metazoa > Arthropoda > Arachnida > Araneae > Salticidae > Maratus > Maratus speciosus. The sequence goes on along the minus strand of OZ010798.1, from coordinate 374,341,519 downwards.
AACGCGATAAATAAGTCTTGGACGATGTTGGGGGTCCAAATACCAGGAATACCGCTATACAGTCCCGTGTCCCTGATGCTGATTTTTAAGCTTGCAGCTGTCTGTATAAAATTGTTTCAATAAAAATAATTCGATGTAATTTTTTTCCGAAACTGGGACAATTGTTTTATGTAAAAATGTAGCAAAAAATTAACCTGCGCACATTTTTACGGTTGATATTATTTTTTTAACTCTGACCCTGGGTTTTAGATTCCTTACCACCCCCCTTGCTAAATTTATACAGAAAATCGCTTCAGATGCAGCCACAGAATTTTTTTCAATTTCTTCCTGCAGAAGTACGCTAGAGAAAGAAGGGCTAAAATTCTTTGACAGGAAATTTACTCCAGAATTTAAATCAGTATTTAAATATCAATTTCAAGATCGTGGCTTTATTGGTAGTCTTACCGTTCCCAAGGTTTATTACTGGACTTTTCGAGGTAAATTAAAAAAGTATATATTTAATCCAATGTTAACAAGTGTTTCTAAAAATAAATGAACAATGTGGCTATCACTTAGTCTTAACATGATTTGCCTAAAATAGGTGGAATTTTCCTTACCGTTCCATCTTTACCGTCCCTTTTTTCCCCATTTCGTCCCTGTTTTCCTATACCGTCCCTTCTTTAATACCCCTTTAAGACAATGTTATACCAAAATTTAGTACTAAAAATACTACATTGTTATTATTTCTTATTTGAATGTCCTGTGGGTACTAGGCAAATTCATTATAAGCAAAAATTTCGAAGAAAATAAAAAGTTTTAGTGGTAAAATGGTAAGGAAAATTAAAATCGCAAAGTTTAATTTTCCATAACATAAGTTGAACATAAACCTCAGTTAAATTTAAAAAAAAAAAAAAAAAAAAAAAAAAATCGCTGCTGATCATTTTTTCTTTAATTTGAATCATTAAGTCATTCATCTATCGGATTAAAATGTTATTTTAGCAAGTTTAATTTCGCCAGATTTTTTTCCCCAAAAGTCAAAAGATTGTGAGAATGCCCCATATAAAATAAATAAGAAAGAATAGCCAAAATATAATCGTTAGTAACGTTACATTTTTTATGTGACGGGTGGAGTTAATCGATTCCGCAACTGAAAAAAGTAATAAAGTCAAATTCAGTGTTTAAATTTTTAAGTTTTTTATTACAGAAAAAGTTAGTTATTACAGATTTTTATTAAAGATTTTCCAAAAAAATGAATGTTTACAGTTCTGTTATAATATTTGTGATTAAGGTCCATATTGTCTCTCTTTTTTTTCCTTGTCACAGTTCTACCTTTTGAATATAATAAAGGCTGATCTATGTTCTTCAAAATTTGTGGTCTACCTGCTACAGATTTCCTTATATTAATGGCGTTAAATTCTGAATCTTCATTATAGTCATATTTGAATTGTATGAGTTAGGGTTTACGAGCCTTAATTCTGATAAGACGACAGTAAAAAATTTACCTTTATCATTCAACGCTTGCTAGTTCATTTGAGTTGCTTTATTGCAACGATTTGCATTAGAGTATGGAGTTAATCAAAATGACCCCTGGAATAAATTATTTATTATTCAATGGCAAAAAATTTTTGTCATTAAACGGTGTTAATCTTTATTATTCAGGAAAGTTATTAGAAATATAAAAAGTTATGACTATATCACGTGCTTTGGCACTGAAAATTTTAGATTTTTCAAAAGTGGAGTTAATCGATTTGTGCACTGAACGGCTCATTTATAAGACAGATATATTTGTGTTTTTCATGTTTTTTTTTAAAGAAAATAATTAAACTTCCTTGGAAGAAAAATGAAACAATCAAGGGATGAGATTATTTAAGCAAAAATTCCCATGAGGTTTCTAAAATGAAAGGTTATTAAAGTAAGCTGTTGAAAAACTATACCATTTTGAAACATTTCCATTCCCTTTGAAGATTACGAGGAGAATAAAAATGAAACAATCAAGTGACGAGATTATTTAAGCAAAAATTCACACGAGGTTTCTAAAATGAAGGTTATTAAAGTAAGCTGTTGAAACACTATACCATTTTGAAACATTTCCATTCCCTTTGAAGATTACGAGGAGAATAAAAATGAAACAATCAAGTGACGAGATTATTTAAGCAAAAATTCACTCGAGGTTTCTAAAATGAAAGGTTATTAAAGTAAGCTGTTGAAAAATTATACCATTTTGAAACATTTCCATTCCCTTTGAAGATTACGAGGAGAATAAAAATGAAACAATGAAGTGACGAGATTATTTAAGTAAAAATTCACTCGAGGTTTCTAAAATGAAAGGTTATTAAAGTAAGCTGTTGAAAAACTATACCATTTTGAAACATTTCCATTTCCTTTGAAGATTACGAGGAGAATAAAAATGAAACAATCAAGTGACGAGATTATTTAAGCAAAAATTCACTCGAGGTTTCTAAAATGAAAGGTTATTAAAGTAAGCTGTTGAAAAACTTACCATTTTGAAACATTTCCATTCATTTTGAAGATTACGAGGAGAATAAAAATGAAACAATCAAGTGACGAGATTATTTAAGCACAAATTCACTCGAGGTTTCTAAAATGAAAGGTTATTAAAGTAAGCTGTTGAAAAACTATACCATTTTGAAACATTTCCATTCCCTTTGAAGATTACGAGGTGAATAAAAATGAAACAATCAAGTGACGAGATTATTTAAGCAAAAATTCACTCGAGGTTTCTAAAATGAAAGGTTATTAAAGTAAGCTGTTGAAAAACTATACCATTTTGAAACATTTCCATTCCCTTTGAAGATTACGAGGAGAATAAAAATGAAACAATCATGTGACGAGATTATTTAAGCAAAAATTACTCGGGGTTTCTAAAATGAAAGGTTATTAAAGTAAGCTGTTCAAAAACTATACCATTTTGAAACATTTCCATTCCCTTTAAGATTACGAGGAGAATAAAAATCAAGGAGAGACCGATTCTTATAAGATAGATATACCTGTCTCCTTTAGGATTCTTTTAAAGCTAAGAATTAATTTTCCTTGGGAGAAAAATGTATAGCAATCAAGTGATGAAATTAGATTACATTTAGGAACGTAAGTCGTAAAAGTATTATTGCACAAAATATTAGTGGAGTGAGTAATGGAAAAATCTCAATAAATTAATTACATATTTCGATATGTTTTCCTTTTTTATATGGTTCAACTTAAAATTAAATCCAAAAAATATAAATAAACCAATGTCTTCAAAGATATATGTATCGATCTCTGCTATGTTTCTTGCAAGAGAAGAATTAAATTGTCTTGAAATAAAAACGGTAAAGCAATATGATGATGATGTTATTTCCCTATTAGTCCTATAATTCACGTGAGAATTCCTATATAAAAGGCTGAAAACAAATAAAAATAAATGAATTAATATTTCCAAATATTTTGTGCTTTTCATAAAGTTCCCTGAAAAATAAAGCTTGGGATACTAATATTTCCAAGATAGCACATTTGTTTCTTCTTTGATTCTTTTAAAGAAGAAAATTAAATAATTCAACTCCCATGAAAGGGAAAGGGTTAAAACGATCAGATGATGAGGTTATTTCAGTTTTAGGCACACAAGTCTCAAGAGGATTTCGAATTGAAAGATTAGTAGAGTAAGTTATGAAGAAGAATTTATAAATTAATTACATTTCGAAATCTTTTCTCTTTCACGTAAGTTTCAGTTGAAACTGAGATGCAAGCAATTATAAAGAAACCAATGCTTCTATATTAGGCATATCTGTCTATAGTGTATTTGAGTGGAAGTCCCATACATCTGATTTTAAATTAGCCGGGTCGTACAGGATGAGTACACATGTTTAATGAAAGAACCCATTTAATTGGGCTCCAATCCCAACAAATTAACTGCAAACAGATTTTAAAGGTTAAGATGTAATTTTTTATTGAACTTCGTGAACAAAATAAATTGATGATGGGGTGGTCCATTAGACAAACATGTCTTTACAGTATCAGAATATCAGGCCGAATGATACACTTACATATCAATCGCATGCCAACATTCCCTGGAATACCAAGCCAATATATGAGAGTTTAAACAAACGCCAAAATTATCCGTTGCATAGAAAAGCAATGGGAGAGAATTTAAATTATTGGCGAATAAAAAGATAAAGACAAAATCGCGAAATAACCTCAAGCAACCCTACCGAAACATTTACAATACGTTAAAATCTATTTATATTACAGATGACATATCATTTACGATTAAATTTATTGCCTGCTTTATAATGCAATAAATGGATAAAAACTCTTTGTTAATAAAAATGATAGCTTTCTTTTATAAACAAAGAAAGGAAAAATACCAACATAAATACTGTAAATAAAATAGATTAGAATTAAATTTAATATCGAAATGACAGTATATAATTATCGTAAATCTTTACATATAATTTAAGCTGTTGAATGAAGTATATAAAATTATAATGAATCAATTCGTTTAATGTTTATATTTTTATAACTTACATCCGAAAGAAAGAGAAACATGAAAATGTATTTTGCCATGAGATTATTTTTTAACGAATCCAGTTATGACTGATTCAATAAAAGGAAAAAAGAGTAAACATTAATTTAAAAATAGAATAAAAAGGACAATATATGATTGCATCATCATACTGCCGATTTATCATTCTTATAATAAGAATAATCCAATTCCCTTGGAAGCAAAACGTTAAAGCTGTCAGATAAAGGGGTTATTTCACGTTTAGGCACGTAAGTCGCAAGAGGGGCTCTCATATAATTAAAGTTTAGTCGAATTTTTTTTTACATAATTCCAATAATATCAGAAATTCTGTAAAGGAAAAAGCAGGTGATCTCATCTATTAGGTTAGGTTACAATTAAATACGTTTCTGCCGTATAACAGCGAATGAGTTTGTTGAGCCGGTTTAGCTTTTTACATGAGTTGTTTCGATTGAAAAGAACTATTCTGTCTTTAACAGGAATAAATCCAGTTTCATAGAGCGAAAATCTTTTAATACTAATATTTCTAAGAAAGATATATTTGTTTCTTCTTTGATTCTTTTAAAGAAGAAAATTAAATAATTCAATTCCCTTGAAAGGGAAAGGGTTAAAGCAATCAGATGATGAGGTTATTTCACTTTTAGGCACAAAAGTCTCGAGAGGATTTTGATTTGGAAGATAAGTAGAGTGAGTTATGAAGAAGAATTATTAAATTAATTACATTTCGAAATATTTTTTCTTTCACGTAAATTTTAGTTGAAAATGAAATGCAAACCATTATAAAGAAACCAATGCTTCTATAATAGGCATATCTGTCGATTTATCATTCTTATAATAAGAATAATCGAATTCCCTTGGAAGCAAAACGTTAAAGCTGTCAGATAAAGGGGTTATTTCACGTTTAGGCACGTAAGTCGCAAGAGGGGTTCTCATATAATTAAAGTTTAGTAGAATTTTTTTTACCTAATTCCAATAAGATAAGAAATTTTGTAAAGGAAAAAGCAGGTGATCTCATCTATTAGGTTCGGTTACAATTAAATAAGTTTTTGTCGTATAACAGAGCATGAGTATGTTGAGCAGGATTAGCTTTTTACATGAGTTGTTTCAATTAAAAAGAACTATTCTTTCTTTAACAGGAATAAATACAGTTTCACAGAGCGAAAATCTTTACCAATATTTCCAAGATAGATATATTTTTTTCTTCTTTCATTCTTTTAAAGAAGAAAGTTAAATAATTCAGTTCCCCTGAAAGGGAAAGGGTTAAAGCAATCAGATGATGAGGTTATTTCACTTTTAGGCACAAAAGTCTCGAGAGGATTTTTATTTGGAAGATAAGTAGAGTGAGTTATGAAGAAAAATTATTAACCTTTTATCCGCCGCACCATGAGCTGCTTGTCAAATTAATTTGACATTTTTTTTTTTTTTTTTGAGACGATTTAGATTAATTCTAAGGTTGCGTGCCGAATTTTGGGATGTTATGTAAAATAGAAGTAGAGTTACAGGTATGTTCCACTTGTGGAATGTTGGCGGTACGAATAACAGTTGTACATTTTGGCGAATTTTTTCTTTCAAAATCATACCAGCACTGCACACATAACAAAACAAAGGAAACAAGGTAAAGTAAAATATGTTTCGATTTTAGGAACATGTTAACTAGTCACTAACAGCAAAATGTTTATGAAAGGCCTGAAAACATTTTTCATGTATACGCTTTCCATAATGTTCACACCATTTATTCATGTTTTTCAGTCGATTTCAGAATCTTCTTGAGTAGTAGACGAAAAACAATAGCTACTGAATGAGGTGATAATGTCCATACTTACTGGAGCAGTAGGACTTTCTATTCCCTTTCTCAAACATCAAATACAATTTTTATGGCAACAATCGCAATTTCACGACGAAACTCCAAATGGCTTGGGGTTTCTTTTGAACCTACTGCATGACAAGTAACAACTGCCATATTTAGTTCATTATCAAACAGATTTCATCACCATTTTTATCATCGAAGTACTGGACGATATGTTCCAAGCAAATAATCCAAAAATCTACACTATACATATTCTAATTATACAATCTACTCAATCGAAGTTATTTGATTGAAACTTCTCGCTTCAATTTTCGAAATATCATGTTCCACTTTGAGTTAGCGATGTGTTAGCTTCCCAACTTGATATAACAATAACGACACTGTTGTCACTCCATCATACACAAACAACTTTGCCATCACTATAATAATCAAAATCTCCTCCTTCTTGTTTTTGCAATTCTTTTGTAGATTTTATTGGCATTTATTGGTTCAAAAATATTTCACAGACACTTTGGCAACAGGTGCAAAGGATATATATCATAAAATTTATTCTTTAATAATACTGGTACGAAAATAATAAAAAAATAATCGCCCGACGAAGCCCAGTAAAAATGATCAAGATCCTAAAAAAAGGAACGATGAGATAATTTTGTACTCTGAACCGCCAACGTTCCACATGTGGAACATTGGCATTCAAATGATCATAAAACAAAAACGAAATAAGATAAAACATTCATTTATGCATAAAACGCAATAAACAACACTAAGCAATAGAATAATAATCATCACAGCACTCACATTTGAATTCTAAAGTTATAGATAGAGTAAAAAGTACAGTCTACTACATTTACGTTTTTTGCTACATTTCAACAAGCTCCAAAATAGAAACCACAAAAAATTATAAAAAAAATAATTTTTAATCCATTAAAACACATCTTTTAAAAAGATATATTAAAAATTTCAAACAGATTAAACAAATACTTAAAAAGATACAGCACCATACAGTTTATGTTCCACTTGTGGAACGTTGGCGGGTAAAATATTAGTTACATTCCGAAATCTTTTCTCTTTCAGTTGAAAATTAAATGCAAACAATTATAAAGAAACCGATACTTTTATAATACACCGCGTCCCAAAAGTTTAGAGAATCAATAAAATTTGCATTAACATAAAAAGTAATAAGGTACAATTAAAATTCGTGATATAGGTAATAAATAAAAACAGTTTTTTCGGATATACACATATAAATTATGATCAAAGGTTTGAAATTATAAAATATACATTAATTTATATAAAAATGTGCTGTCTCAAAAGTATAGACACCTGTAATTTTTTTTGGTTTTTCATTTATAAAAATAACTAAAAACTTACTTTTCTTGCTTTTAATATTTAATTGTACTACCACAACACTTTATAACATGAATTACACATTATTCCGTAAAATTAACTAAGCATTGCATTACAGAAGGAGGTATTTCATACCACGCTTTGTCAATTGCAATTTGTAAATCATTTACACATGTATATTGCTTTCCTAGATAAGATCCTCCATATGTTCCCCATGGGATTCAAATCTGAACAAACTGATGGCCAGTCTAATTTTATTCCTGTCAGTCCGAACCGATTTTATTTTCGAAAATTAAACTTGTCCAGATTAACTGAAAATGTTAACTTACGAAATATTGCGGATTAAAGGGTGAGTGTCGGGAAAAGCGTGTAGAAGTTAGAATTAAACATAGCAGTAAAGCATGTTTTTTATTCCTTAAACAGCTTGAATAGAATTTAAATGAAATACTCAATAAAGTAAAAGTACAATATATGTATGCTAATATAAAATGAAACGTGCACTGTAGGACTACTCGTAGAAGCCATCTTAAAAAAAAAAAAAATGCTTGCTAGCCACTATAAAATTATTTTCTAAAATGCAAAAAGTATTTAATTCAGATGATATTTTTTTTTCATTTCCCAAATTATCAACACAAATGTTTTTTTCTTCCCACCCCTCGACGACGTGGTGACTGAGCTATTTATAGATTCGCGATTTTGAACCGTTTGTAATGGGTTGTTACTTAATTCTTCCTTCTGAAGTTCCACTGTATTATTATAAACATCAGGAGACATAAAACAAGGAATACTTTTTTTTTCGAAAGTTGTACCAGATTATTGAGCATCCCAGAGCTTAGGTTCACGGATTAGGGCATGTCTACTGTACTACTGAGTACTTATAACTTTAGCAAACATCTTTTTTTTTTTTTATCGGAATTTCGGTTAATCCGACTTTTTTGTAATCCGAACAGGCACCGGTCCCAATCAGTTCGGATTAGCGGGGTTCTACTGTACTTTGAAGTAAACTTCAAATACGCGAAACAGTCTTGCACTGTTAAAAATGCCTGTTGTTTAACCATATATTCTAATGCATTTTAAACAGAGTATCGCCATTTTATGTAAAGTCCAGATTTTCTCTGTTATCTGGCATAAATATTGCTTTCGCCCTCTAGTAGAAAACATTAAAACCATATGATTCCTCACTTTTTAGAAAACACCAGAAATACTGTACAGGAAAATGGATGCGATGGCGTATAATATATATATATATATATATATATATATATATATATATATATATATATATGTGTGTGTATTAATTCTAATAATACCAGAATTTCTGTAAAGGAAAATGCAGGTGATCTCGTCTATTGGGTTCGGTTACAACTAAATATTTTTTATTATCATATTTAGGACAATTGCACCATAAAATATAATAAATAAGATGTATACTTTAAAAATACATAAACTTTCTCAATGGTTCACAAAAACAAGAACTTTTATATGAACTTGTACAAATAAAATTAATGATAAAGCATAAAACCGACCTTTCGAACGGCTTCTGCAGTCTTCTTCAGGATAAATATGATGTTGAGATGTTTAAAAGTCTTGAGACGAAGGCTTCCTGTTGACTCGACGCGTTCTTGTTTATGTGTACCATTGAGCAAGTTTGTGTGTTTTTAACGTATACGTCTTATTTATTGAATACTTTTGTGTTGTATAACCGGATTAATATGCTAGGCAGTATATTGGCTTTTTTCATGAGCTTTTTTAATTTAAAAGGATTATTCAGTCTTTAACAGGAATAAAAATTCAATTTCATAGTACGGAAATCTGTACCAAATCAACAGGATTGCTCTGTAGAAATTACAGGAGAAAACTGGCAGCAATGATGACAGGGTTTCCTTTCAAAATCTACAACAGTTTTTTTTTAGAGTGTAGCTGTAATTAAATAAGCATGGGTTTAATTTTAATTATTTCAATGTCTGTCTATTTGTTTGTATTTATTATTCAATCAAGTATACGTTTGTAAGGTTCTTACCCTTTTTTGTACTCTTATTTTTATAAGAAATATTTATTATCACCTGCAAAGTATTCATTGCATATTGAAGCACATCAAGGCATGTTTTAAATGTTTTAAATATAATTTATATAACTTATTCAAAGGGATCTCAGGACTTTAAAATTTAAAAAAAAATGACCATTTTCAACATTTGATATCTTAAAATGTACATGATTTTAGAACACAATTTTCTGAGGGGTGAAGAGGTATAAGTATGTTCTTTCATTTCACATATTAAAAAAAAAAAATACCAGGTGCAGAAATACTATTTATAGGGGCCTTCAAACTGTCAGACATTTGTCGAGCAGAAAATTGACATCACAGCTTACGCGTAGGATTACAGTATTTTTGCATTTTTAGTATAAAGTTGTACTTAGCTAATAAAAATTTTGAAATTTTCAAGAGTATAACTACCAAAAAAAGAAAAATAATAACAATAAGAAGGCAATTTTACGTTGAGTTCATGCAGACTAACATGTACGACATTTTCGAAAATTTCATGAAAAAATTTCGAGAAGCCTTTGAGATATAATGCACGTTATACCCAAAAAAGCCATTTTGACAAAAATTTCTCTATTCTAGAAAAAAGTAACTCCGCTGTCACTGCCGCCGCCGCCGGTTTTGAATTTTTTGTGACCGGAGGTCTTTCTTCGTTAATATTAAGCAAAATATTGCATACAAAAATATGAAAATCGGTGGAATTATAGAGAAATGTTTGATAAACACACTGATGCAGACAGTTTTCAAATCGAAGAAATATTTAAAGAGATATTTAATACTAAAGTTAGACAAAATCGTTCCATTAAAAAAGTTTTATAGGAGCAAAAACTGTACATCGGAATTTAATCATTTTTAGATCATTTTATGCGTCAGAATTTCCCGGTGTGCAGACTGCACCCAGTTTATTAATTTGACTCATTTTTTGAGGTTTTATTTCTATTTTAAATTCAAATTTTCAGCATTTCGAGAGATATTTTTTTACACATTTTAGAAAATGGTATTAATTTAAACTGTTGCCAACTGTATAAACAGCGCAAATAATAATATTTGCTTCAAATTAAAAATTTATTTTACACGTGACTATTATAAACAAGAAAATATGAAAAGCAGGAACTCATTGAGAATTATCATAAAAACCATATTACACGTGAATTTTAAAAGTGAAAGAATGTAAAATAATAAATTCATTAACATGCGTTAGAAGTCTTAAATAGGAGAAATTACGTCACATTTACGTCACATTACACAGTACGTAAAATGAACAAAAAATAATATTGCAAAACAGTTTAAATTTAAAAATTGCGCGAGACATTTATGTAATATTTTAAGATGATATTTTCAACTATTTTTATTAAGATAGCGCAAATAATATTTCATTTCTAACAAAATTATTTTCACGTGAATAGTAAAAGGAGAAAGAAAAGTTTCGTGAAAATTACGTCAGATTAAAAACGATACATTTAAAGTGTCATTAAAAAAAAAAACTTTCTTTTCGCTTAGCTAAAAAATACCGGGAGACAAAGACTCTGTTTATTTAATTCATTTTATATTAGCTTATTTTGAAATGTCAACTGATTTTATTTAATCAAAGACGGAAACAGCCATTGTATCATTTAACAGCCGCTGATTTGGCTTTAAAATTCCCCAATCAAAGAGAAATGAATAGAACCCCTTTATAGGGAGATCGCCACTGTTTTTATTAAACTTATAATTCAATCTTCCGAAATATTTTTTAAGCCGATCAAATTAGCGTGCTTTTAGAGTCTGCGGTGTCTGAACGGGGGTTGACGAGCATAGCTCGTAGGGGGCAGCGCCCCCTAGTGAGTTAAAAGTTTCGGAAACACCATTTTAGCTCTGAGTGGGTATTAATCTAAACGCCATAACTTCTATTCTAATGAGAATTTTAAGGAAACAATTATATCAAAATGTTCAGAAAAGGTAGGAGTTTGACATATCGAAAAATTAAAAATTTTAAAATTTTGAAATTTAAGAGTTCTGAGACCCCTTAACACAGAAGACACACACATCTTGGAAGAATTGGTCTCTCCTTGATAGTTAATTTTTTAATGTCATCAGAGTCACAAGAATAACGCAAAATGTTTAGAAATGCAATTAATTTAGTAAGGTATTTTCCACTTCTTACTCTACTTACCTTTTATGTAAAAGCCTTCTTTTGACTTACGTGCCTAAAAGTAAAATAACATCCTTATCTTATTGCTTTATTATTTTCCTTTCAATGGAACTTAGTTCTCTTCTTTAAAAGAAATACAGACATTACATTTGTCTTGGAAGAATCGGCCTCTGCATGATAGTTTATTACTTTCTTCTATCTTCAATAGAAGAAAGTATTGTAATCAAAATTTTTTTCGACTTCCGGTTTTCGACGGATTTACACGTTTTAGGGGCCAGAGATCATAAAAAACATGTTTATAGAAAATGTCTGTCTATCCGTGTGTCCGTCTGTCCGTCTGTCTGTCGCCATTGTACCATCAAAAAGTGTATGAAGTTATGCATAGAATTGAACCAAATTTTTATTTTAAGTTTTTGGATATGGCAAGTAGGTCCTCCCGGAATTTGGAAAAAATTCGCCCATAGGGGGCGCTGTAACAGCGATTGTTGTGCGATTTTGAATATTGTACCATCCAAAAGTGCATGAAGTTATGCATAGATTTGAATCAAATTTTTATTTTAAGTTTTTGGATATAGTAAGTAGGTCCTCCCCGAATTTGGAAAAAATTCGCCGGTAGAGGGCGCTGTAATTACGATTTTTGTGCGATTTTGAATATTGCACCATCCAAAACTGTATGAAGTTATGCATAGAATTGAACCAAATTTTTATTTTAAGTTTTTGGCTATGGCAAGCAGGTCCTCCCTGAATTTGGAAAAAAGTCTCCGGTAGGGGGCGCTGTAATAGCAATTTTTGTGCGATTTTGAATATTGTACCATCCAAAAGTGTATGAAGTTATGCATAGAATTGAACCAAATGTTTATTTTAAGTTTTTGGATATGGCATGTAGGTTCTCTCTGAATTTGAAAAAAATTCGCCGGTAGGGGTCGCTGTAACAGCGATTTTTGTGCGATTTTGAATATTGTACTGTCCAAAAGTGTATGAAGTTATGCATAGAATTGAACCAAATTTTTATTTTAAGTTTTCGGCTATGGCAAGCAGGTACTTCCTGAATTTGGAAAACATTCGCTGGTACGGGGCGCTGTAATAGCGATTTTTGTGCGATTTTGAATATTGTACCATCAAAAAGTGTATGAAGTTATGCATAGAACTGAACCAAATTTTTATTTTAAGTTCTTGGCTATGGCAAGCAAGTCCTCCCTGAAATTTGGAAAAATTTTGCCGCTAGGGGGCGCTGTAATAGTGATTTTTGTGCGATTTTCAAAATTGTACCATCGAAAAGTGTATGAAGTTATGTATAGAATTGAACCAAATTTTTATTTTAAGTTCTTGGCCATGGCAAGCAGGTCTTTCCTTATTTTGGAAAAAAATTGCCGGTAGGGGGCGCTGTAATAGCTACTTTTGTGCCATTTTGAATATTGTACCATCGAAAAGTGTATGAATTTATGCATAGAATTGAACCAAATTTTTTGTGTACGTTTCTGCCTATGGTAAACAAGTCCTCCCTGAATTTGAAAAAAATCTGCCGGAAGGGGGGCGCTGTAATAGTGATGTAAGTAAGTAAGCACCCACCCTGGGAACCCGCTTTTGGCTTATGGTTAGGTGTAACCCCCAAGCCCAGGGCAGGGAAAAGTTTTACTACCTGCGGAAACAAGCCCAGAACCCCAGTCTCCGGGAAAGAAGACTTCAGAACGACCCGCCTGACACGCCGAAAAGACAAGAGGCAAGTGCCGTGTCCCCGGACCGCCTGTGAAAATTTATTATTATTTAAGATGGCGATTCTTTACCAATCACAATTGGCTACCCTATTGTTTCAGGGCGAGCCTAGAAATATAATACGATTATGATTTATATGTTTTGGAATTTACGTACTATTTGAAAAAAATTTAAGTATTTACATTCATCTTTTCATTTGATAAGAAATATTTTTTTCCCCTTTTTTTCACCCTTTTAAACAAAAATATTTATACATATTTACAATATTTCTAGTGGTATTTAAGTTCTTAAAAATAAAACAATCTCAAAAACACCCTTCCATACACCACGTGGACCCATGACATGTCCACCACAGGCAATCAGAAGAGGTAATTATTGAATGTATTTATATTGAATAAAAGAATAATGGCTATTGAGAATATCGTAGTTAGCATAAAGTTTTTTAAGTTGTGCCGGGTCATTAATTATTTTTAGGATGTCCTGAAGGATTGTCGTTTCTGTTCTGTGAAATTTAAACTTCATGAATTTGCAGTTGCCGAAAATGTAATGCATCGGGTCTCCTCGACCACCACATTTACAAAGGTCGTCATCTTTTTTGCCGATATTATAAAGGAAAGACGGGAAGCTGCCGCGGCCTGTTAAAAAGTAAATAGATACTTTATCTTTTGAAATTATTTGGTTCTGAACTTTTGGTACCAGCCCGTGCGTATATCTGCCACCCCCTGAGTGATCCCAGTTGTACTGCCACCTGTCCAGTAATTGGGTTCGAATACATTTTATAAGATAGGACCGAGGCAATTTAACTCCTCGATCCACTGGTAGGTCGCAGTACTGGGCGGCATCATTCGCCAGCTCATCCGCCAGTTCATTACCCGCTATGCCAATGTGGCCTTTTATCCAAGTAATGTAAAGAATTTTATTTTGATTTTGTTTAATTAAATTATGGATGTAATAAATTGAGGGGTTAGTTGGAAATAAATTGTCTAAGGCTTTAATAGTAGACTGACTGTCACTTAATATTTGGAATTTTGTATAAGGGGAGTTAATGGCCCAATTAATTGCCGAAATTATTGCGTGCAGCTCCGCCTGAAAGATTGAATTTTCTGCTCTCAGTTTGACTGTTTTTTCATAAATTTTAATGTTATGATTGTAGGCTACCATTGCATATGCTGTGCCAGAGTCCACCTTAGAACCATCTGTGTAAATCGAAATAAGATTAGTTTTTGTGATAATTTTGTCTGTAACTATTAAGTTATTTAAATGAATTTCCGGATTTATTTCATATTTTAGGATTTTATTTTCTATATCATCTTTACATATTGGTTTGGGTTCTTTAAGTAATAAGTTTTTATTGTGTAAAATATTGTATTTTAGATTTTTATATTCCAGTGTTATTAAAATTGGTGGTATTCCTAATAGGACCTGTAACGTATGTGTTGCAACATTTTTATATGTTTTGGTTATTGACGTGAGACAAGTTCTTTGGATGGATTGGAGAGCGCGTTTATCTTTTATCCTGAGGTCTCCAAACCACACCTCCGAACCATAATCTATAATTTTTTCTAGTACTGCTATGTACCAGGTTCTAAGATAGCCTCTGTCCACCCCCCAAGTAGCCGAGAAGACCCGTTTAATGGATGAGGTTAGCTGTAAAATTTTGTTTTTTATGCTAGTTATGTGCTTGTCCCATTTTAAAGTACTCTGGAAAATTATCCCTAAAATTTTTATTTCCTTTAATGGCTTGATGGTATAGTTACCCAATTTAAAGGTTGGTGGACGTTTATCCAAAGTGTTTTTCCCCAACATAATAAAAGTCGTTTTTTCCTTTGAAATCTGTAAATTTAAGTTATTGCAAATATTATAAAAAAGTTTTATTTTTTGGTTGGTTTCGGTCTCTAAGATGAGTCTGCTCCTCGCTTTGACAACCATATTGAAGTCATCGCAAAAAACATACAGGTCTTCGAATTTACTGTAAAAGTTTATTAAGATTATATTTGCTATGATTAGCCACAGAAGCGGCCCAAGGCACGACCCCTGTGGACAGCCTTGATAAGTTGGTCTTTTAATGTTATTTGATAAATAATTTGTTATTAGTTCTCGTTCGGATAAGAAGCTAAGAAGGATACATTTTAAATATTGCGGAATTGGTAATTCGTTAATTTGTTGACCCAAAGTGACCCAGTCGATATTGTCAAACGCCCCTACAATGTCGAATGAGATAATGCTGCAGTATTTATATTTTTCAAGATACGTTTTTGCTTTATGTTTTAATTTGTTTAACAGTTGAATTGTGCTTCTGTTCTCACGGAAGCCATACTGGGCCCCGTGAAGAACATTTAATTTTTCTAAGTAGTGATTAATTCTTCGTTTTAGGATCCTCTCATAGATTTTTCCCAGCATGGGAAGGAGACAAATGGGTCTATAGGAGGAAGGTTGGCGTGGATTTTTATTACGTTTTGCGAAGAAGATCACATTTGCTATTTTCCATGATTTAGGAAAGTAGTTAAGAGTAAGACATTTGTTATATAAGTCACGTATTAGATGTTTAAAATTATTGTATATGTTTTTAATAATAAATGCATCAATTTTATCAAATCCAGGGGCTTTTAAATTATTTTGCTCATTAAGTGCTGATTTTATTTCTTTAAAAGATATTAGGGGGGGAGGGGGGGAAGATCTTCCTCTGCCGCTGGGTCCATGAGAGGTGGATGCGGGTTTTGATGTATTGGGAAATGGTGGTTAAGTAATATGTTGAAAGTGTCTAATTTTGTAGTATATGGGGTTGAACCCTGTAGTGTTGTGTGTATGAAATGATTATTTTTGAGTCTTTTATTCATTGCTATTTTAAAGGCTTGGCCAAATTTGTCTTTTGTTTTAGAGCAGAAACTCTGCCATGATTTAGTTTTTTGTTGTTTTATACGTTTTTTGTATATTGCTCTTTCTCTTTGTAGGAGGGTTCTCCACTTTGGGTCATTTGTTGATTTAAATCTTTTCCGTAATGCTGAGATTTTATTTCGCTGGACCTTCAGCTCTGCTGTCCACCAGTCAAATGTTGGATATAATTTGAAACTTTTTGTTTTTAGTGAGGATTTACAGGTGTCTAGAATTACTTGGTTAAAACCATCAAGCCATTCATCCAGTTCTAGTCGAGTTTTAGTATCAGATAAGGATTTAAGTAAATTATTAATTTTCGGTTTCAAGATGTAATTAAATTTTTTAAAATTTGAGTATCTTGTTTTAAATCTTTTAAGGTCTAGAATAACTGGTTTAAGATTTAATGAGAATCTGATATACCTGTGGTCCGACGTGCTCTCTACTGTGTCATCTACATACCATGAGTCCACGCAGTCCACCAGGTCTTGTGTACAAAGGGTTACATCTGGATTCCCCTTCATGGGACGATTCGGCTGTCCTATAAATGAATGAGGTGCCTCTATATCATTGATCAGAGTTAAGTTATTAGATAATAGTAAGTATGTCAAAATTTTTCCCCGTTCATCTTCTTTCTGATATCCTAAAAGTGACAAGTGGACATTGAGGTCTCCTCCCATTATGATGTGATTCAATGGTTCGAAGAAGTCCAGCCACTTCATATCACCTCAGAAATCACCTTTTGGTCTGGCATACACAGAGCCTATTGTGATCTTGCCGGATTCAGTAGTAAGATTGACGAATACTGCATTATCGTCTTTATATGTCTCTATCACTTCCACGTCCTTTCGAGTTACCACAACTGCCGCTGTTTTATTTTTTGAGATAAATGCTTGCCAATTTGACGGAATTGACCATATGGCTTCGTTAAAGTAGTAAAAGTCCTGTAATAGAAGAACTAGTATTTTATGCTGATTTGCAAATCCCATTAGGGTTGATGTTGCAGAACTTGATCCCTGTAGATTAATTTGAATAAAGGTTAGTTCGTTTGGAATATATATTTTCTGTGGTTTTGCAGGGTTATTCAGAATTTCTGTTATTATTTGTTCTTGGTTTACTGTTAAATTTCCATTTTGAGTATTGGAGTTGTTTGAGTTTGTTGAGTTATTAGAATTATTTATTTCTTCATTTATCGGAATGAACTTTCTTGATTAATTTGTATATTTTTATTTCTCTGTGACAGGTAGTACTGTAGTGTTGGACAGTCTGATGAACTCGATCTATGCGGGAAGTCGCTATTTGTTCCAGCACAGTTTCTGCCTATATCGAATTTATTTTATTTATTTGTGCTAGATTGCTTCGCTGTAGTATTAAATATTGTAAAGTCGGACATTCACTAGAACTAGCTGCATGCGGGAAGTCACTCGCACTCCCCATGCAGTTTCTGCATCTGTGTTGTTGTGGTTTATTTCTGTAATAACAATATTTTTGATCATGGCGTCCTGCACAGTATTCACACGTTGGAGATTGTCGGCAATTCTGATCCACGTGTCCGAAAGATTGACAGTTCTTACATCTTAATATAGGTTGATAAGGTGCAATCCTGACCGATGTAAATCCCATGACGATCTTTCGTTGTCTCAGTAGATGAATCGCAACTGGAGCTTCTGCTTCAAAAATTAGTTGGTATGTTGAAGCTTTTTCTCTTTGTTTTCTATTAATGTAGTTTATTGGAATATCTGAATCATAAAGATTTTTTAGATTGGTTATTATTTCTTGTGGATCCATATATGTCGGGATCCCTAAAAGAATCAGTTTTCGGAGATCCGCAGCCTTATATTCTATATCCACAATGTCTTTTAGGGTTTCTCTCTTCTCAATCGTCTCAAGCAGCTTATTCGTGTTTTCATCACTAAACGTTTTAATTATTAGTGTATTTTTGTTTTTGGCAAGTTCACAATATATTTGTTTATATTCAATTGTGTTTCTAGTTTCTCTTGTTAGCATGATTTTTATGTCATTGAGCGACATATTCGTGTTTTTCTGCCGAGTTATCAGGATAGCTGCTTTTGAATACTGTGCATGTACCGTTGGAATTGTTGTCTTCTTAGGTATTGCAGCCACCTCCGAATATAGTGAATTATCTGTATTTGCCTGTATGTTTTCTTCTATATTATTGCATTTTATGATTGGTTGTTGTTCCTCTACTGTTTCTATTTTTTCTCTTATCTTTTTAAGTTCTTCCAAGATGATTCTAGTATAAGGTATCGTTTCTTCTGTATTTTGCTGTTGAATTAAGTCTTCTATTACTTTATTTTTGTTTCTTATTTCTTTTAATTGTTTTTCTATTTCTTCTTTGTATTTTAATTCTTTTTCTAGTAGTTCATTCAATTCTTTATTGCATTTTTCCAATTCATTTGTTAGAGTGGGCTGTTCTTGCAACTTCTTAATCGTTTCTAATTGATCTTTTATGATTTGTTCGTGTTCAAGGATTTTTTGACGTTGATCTAACGTCACCTTATTGACGGTGTTGAGATTCGCCGTTATTCTATTATTTTCTTCTCTTTGTATTTCAAGGTCTTTCACCATTTCACTTGCTTTAAAGATAATTTTGTCTAGGTATTTTTTAGCTTCTTCACAATCACCTCTTCTTCTACTTCTTGTAAGTGATTTATAAATCTCTATCATTTGAGTCATTGTCATCTTCTTTATAGCAAGTTCACCATACCTCGGCGTGGCTACTTCCTCCGGAGAATCTTGAGTCGACATTGAGGAATTTTGTGTGTTGTCTTCTCGTATAGATATTTGAGTTGCTCTTTCTTCTGTAGTTTTTAAGTCATGTCTGCCCGATTTTCCTGTCCCCGTTCTTCTACTCTTCTCCTTTAATTCTCTAATCATCTTTTCCTGCTGTTCCGCTCTTTTTTCCAGATTATTTTTGTTGTCATCTAATTCTCTTATTTTTTGTTTTATTTTGATGAGATATTTTTCTGCCATACTAGACGCTCCTTTAGCATGAGTGCTCTTCGTCTTGCTGTAGCTATCTATCAATTGTTCCAGCGACATTAATTTTGCCATGGGTTCTGAATATGTTGTCAGATTTTTTGGAAGGTCTTTAGTATTTAATCTTGCTGTTGAGTGTATTGATATACTGGAATCAAATGATCCTTCAGTTTCATGCTCCACAAGATCCTTTACTCTCTGTGGCTTTGGAGTCGCCTGGGCAGTTATTAACTGATTTTCTAATTCTTGGATTGTCTGATCCAGTTGTATCATCATTCTCTCTTTTTCCTCTACGATTTCTTTCAACTCCATTATTTCATGTTCTTTTTCCTTCAAGTTTTGCTCAATTTCGTCACTTTTCATCAGAGCACATTCTAATTTTTCTTTGTACTCTGCTATTTTAAGTTCATTTTGTTCTTTATTTAATTTATTCTTCTTTTTATTTTTTAATTTCTGACTGTATTCGTGAAATATTTGTAGGAGCGTCGGTTCCGAGCTACTTATTTCATATGAATGTTCGCCTATTAAAGAGCTTTCTTCTTGTATTTGTGACTTATTCATTATTCCACTTTTATTTTGGACTTTTTATAATCTATTATTTCGTGAGAATTATTTATTTAGTATATTTATATCTGAAAGTTATATTGTAACTGGATCGGGGAGCCACTAGGCCCCTGCCACACATCTTTGAAGGAAAGGGAAATAGATAGTTAAAAGCAAAAACCAGTGGTCGTAACCACCGAAGATGACTTAGAATAAAATTAAATTGCCAAATGGGGGGTAATTTTGAATTTAAAAAAAAAAAAAAAAAAAAAAAAAAAAAAAGATAGTGATAGTAAAACCATTACTAATGGGAGAAAAGAGGGAAGTATGTGCTATTGCTCCCGTGCCACCAAGACCATACACTTAAATTATTAATTATCAGTTACTACTCTTTTACCAATAACATTGTTCCCCTGTGAAAAATGCATTACTGCATGTATACATTATCTCACTATTTTTCACAGGAGTTGTAGCGTTAAATTTTGATGAGGAATTCGTAATTATGTACAATATAAAGAATTATATAATATAGTATGTAATATAAAATGTAATTTAATTCAATTTTAAATATTAGACAAATTTACTTATGTACATTTTTGATATTGATAATTTGTTATAAATCATTGAAAGTAATTTATTAGTACACAAATTTGCATTTAATCACTCTTAATGTTGATCTGTTATGTACAACTTCAGCAATATTGTTCTAGTATGAGTATTGCACGTCGAGTCTCGATTTCCCATAAACGAACCAAAAAAGGAGTAAAAAAGGAGTAAAGGGAGTAATGGTAGATTGGGTGGACCTGTCAGATGGAAAACATTTGGAAAATATTTCTTAATGTACTGCAGTAGGAAAGCAAACAATACTCATCCAACACTACAAGGGTCCCGCCGACTTGCCTGTAAGATAATGTAAAAGACAATATAACAGATTTAAACTTTAAGATTTAAATGTAAGTGCGCCAAAATCAGTGCAGGGACCTCCCAAGGATGTGCCATTTTCTTTATTGTACAATCGAAAAGTGTATAAAATTATGCATACAATTGAACCAAATTTTTTGTGCATGTTTTGGCTTTGGCCAACAGGTCCTCCTTGAATTTGGAAATATCGCGCGGTAAAGGGTCTCTGTGATAGCGATTTTTGTATACTTTTCTTGATTTTTCGTAGTTCTATTCTCCATCGGCAGCTCGTGCAAAAGCGGGAACTCGCTTCCTGCTACGCCGGCTATTCGCAAACATCTGATAACAGAATAAGGAAAAGCTATTAATTTTTTACTCGTTTTTAGTCCGTTTAATTGACTGAAGCAGAAATTTAAGAAGAAAATGAAAGTTGGTATAGTATTGAACTAATAATATTGAAGTATTAACATGTGTAACTAATTTTTGAAATATTAAGATGCATAAGATAGAAGAAAGTTTTGGGATTGGCACATCCAACTAGTTTTTTATTGTCATCAAAGGCTCAAGAATAACGGAAAATGTTTAGAATTGTAATTAATTAGTTTATTTAAGTTTTTTCCACTTTTTACGCTACTAATCTTTTATACAAGAACCCTCTTACGATTTACGTGCCTAAAATGAAATAGCATCGTTATCTTATTACTTTATCATTTTTCTTTCAATGGAATTTTGCTCTCTTCTTTAAAAGAAACACAGAAGACACACATACATCTATCTTGAAAGAATTGACCTTTCCTTGATAGTTTATTTTTTATTGTCATCGAAGCTTTAAGAAGAACGTAAAATGTTTAGAATTGTAATTAATTAATTTATTAAGGTTTATCCACTTTTTACGCTACTAATCGTTTATAAAATCAAATAACATTGTTATCTTATTGCTTTATCATTTTCCTTTCAATGGAATTTAGTTCTCTTCTTTAAAAGAAACATAGAAGACATTACTTCTGTCTTGGAAGAATTGGCCTCTCCTTGATAATTTATTTTTTATTGTCATCGAAGGCTCAAGAATAACGTAAAATGTTTAGAATTGTAATTAATTAATTTATTAAGATTTCTCCACTTTTTACACGACTGCCAAGAAGAGTTATGTGTTTCACGCGTATCTGGGTATGTGGATTTCTTTATACCCTCGAAACATCCCAATGGCTGGATGGATTTTAATGAATGAGTCTCTATCAATTCGTCGTAACCGTCCGATGGTTATAGGCTAGGTTTTGTTCTTATAAATTCAAAATGGCGGTCGTAAAATACAAAATGGCGGTAGAGACGAAAAAATATTTTTACGCACCCTATTGAGTGGCATATCATTGGATAGGTCTTTCAAAATGAAGACGGTGTTTCATTGACTATTTTACAGTCAGAAGCTTCGTTTAAATATTACACAACCTGGAAGTTGTGTAGGTAGGATCTGTAGCTTTACTGCAACCTCCATAGGCATCTATAGGCCTCATCAAAACAGTGTTTATAGATATAAACTAACAATTAAACACAACTTAAAAGTCATCAATACAAGTAACTAAAAAAAATAGGTAAGTAATATAAAAAATAATTTCACATTGATGAGAAATAATTAATTAGTACGGTTTTTACGCAGTCGGGTTTTTTTATTTTTCTAAATTTAATTTTTACTTGTTACGTTACTAATCTTTTATGCAAGAACCCTCTTGCGATTTACGTGCCTAAAATGAAATAACATCGTTATTTTATTGCTTTATCAATTTCCTTTCAAGAGAATTTAGTTTTCCTCTTTAGCATAAAGACAGAAGGAACATATACTGGGAAGAATTGGTCTATTCTTGATAGTTTATATTTTATTGTCATCAGCGCCTTAAGATGAACGAAAAATGTTTAGAATTGTAATTAATTTATTAAGGTTTTTCCACTTCTTACTCTGTTAACATTTTAGGCATGATCCCTCTTGCGAAAAATGTGCTTAAAATGCAATAACATCATTATCTTATTGCTTTATCATTTTCCTTTCAAGGAAATTTAGATTTTCTCTTTAGCATAAACACAGAAGAAACACATACTTGGAAGAATTGGTCTATCTTTGATAGTTTATATTTCATTGTCATCAGCGCCTTAAGAAGAAAGGGAAATGTTTAGAATTCTAATTAATTTACTAAGGTTTTTCCACTCCTTACTCTGTTAACCTTTAAGGCACTCTCTTGCGACTTACGTGCCTAAAATGCAATAACATCGTTATCTTATTGTTTTCCTTGTAAGGGAATTTAGTTTTCTTTTTTAGCATAAACACTAAAGAAACACATACTTGAAAGAATTAGTCTATCCTTGGTAGTTTATATTTCATTGTCATCAGCGCCTTAAGAAGAATGGAAAATGTTTAGAATTCAAATTAATTTACTAAGGTTTCTCCACTCCTTACTCTGTTAACATTTAAGGCACTCTCTTGCGACTTACGTGCCTAAAATGCAATAACATAGTTATCTTATTGTTTTTTCATTTTCCTTGCAAGGAAATTTAGTTTTCCTTTTTAGCATAAACACTGAAGAAACACATACTTGGAAGAACTGATCTATCCTTGATAGTTTATATTTCGTTGTCATCAGCGCCTTTAGAAAACGGAAAATGTTTAGAATTGTAATTAATTTATTAAGGTTTTTCCACTTCTTACTCTGTTAACCTTTTAGGCATGAACCCTCTTGCGACTTACGTGCCTAAAATGCAGTAACATCGTTATCCTATTGCTTTATCATTTTCCTTTCAAGGGAACTTAGAGTTTGTCTTTAGCAGAAACACAGAAGAAATACATACTTGGAAGAATTGGCCTCTTCTTGATACTTTGGATTTCATTGTTTTCTGAGCCTTTAAAGGCACGGAAAAGGTTTGAAAATGTAATTAATTAAATTATTAATATTTTTTCACTTTTTACTCCACTTCCTTTTAAGTAAGAAACCTCTAGTGACCCATGAGCCTAAAAGCGAAATAACCACATGATCTTATTGCTTTATCATTTCCCTTTCAAGGGAATTTAGTTCTCTTTAAAAGAATCACGGAAGACACACATACAACTGTCTTAGAAGAATTAGTCTCTCCTTCATAGTTTATAATTTATTTTCATCGGAGCCTTAAGGAGAATGGAAAATGTTTAGAAATGTAATTAATTAATTTATTAAAGCTTTTTTATGCTTACTCTACTAATATTTTATATAAGAACCATCTTACAACGTACGTGCCTAAGAAGGAAATAACTTCATCGTCTTAATGCCTTAACGTTTTATTTTCAAGGGAATTTAGTTATACTCTTTAAAAGAAAAGGAAAATAGACAAACTTATTTATTCTGAAGGCATTGGTCTATATTTTATTGTTTAAATTTTACCTCCTTTCAGCGTTAAGAGATAAGGAATATGTTTCGAAATTTGATTAATGTATCAATATTTTTCTCTTCAATTGCTCACTTAAATATTCTTTTATATAAAAATATTTTGTGATTTACGTACTTAAAAACTATTTAATCTACAAGATTATTCGATTGGTTTACGATTTTTCTTTCAAGGAAATATAGTTATTCGGTTTAAAACATAAGAGAAGGGATAAATATATCTTTCTTGAAAGCAGTTGGCTCCCATTTGATATTTTAGATTTGATTAAAATTGGAGCCTTATAAGAAAAGCAAAATGTTTCGAAGCGTAATTAATTAATTTATTACAGTTTTTCACTGCTCATTCTACCGACCTTTTACATAAGAACTCTCATGCGACTTACGTTCCTAAAAGTTAAATAGTCTCATCAACTTATGGTGTTATTACACGAGGAGTCAAAGTCGCTTCAAATTCCAGGCGTCTCAATGTTATTTTATGGCTCCAGGAGAGACGCCCGGAAAGCAAGCGATTCTTTTCTGTCGGAGCGTTTTTGACGCCTGAAACGAGGTGAGTCGCCAGTAACAGCCTATCAAATTCTTGGAAATCTGTCGATAGAAAAGCCTTCTCTCGAACAGCCAAAGAAATGCTTAGTAAACGAAAAAAATGGTACGGTTGCGATGGGAAACCGGACGAGTCGCAAGCGATTTTTGTCGCTTCGAATTGTACGTGTAATAACACTATTACTGCGATTACTTAAGCGTTTTCTTTCTAGAGAATTAGTTTTCTTTAAAGTATCAGTGAGGAAAATGATATATGTAACTTAAAGTGCTATTACACGAAGAGCCAAAGTCGCTTTAAATCCCAAGCGTCTCCATGTTATCTATGGCTCCAGGGGAGTCGCTTCGAAAGCAAGCAACTTTCTTCTGTTGGCGCGTCTTTGACGTCTGAAACAAAGCGAGTCGTCAGTAACAGCCAATCAAATGCTTGGAAATCTGACGATGGAAAAGCCTTTTCCCGAACAGACAATGAAATGTTTGGAAAAGGAAAAAAGTGGCCTTCAAAAGCGGGAAATCAGACAAGTCAGAGGCGATTTTTGTCGCTTGGAATTTTTACGTGTAATAACACTTTTAGGAGAATTCGTGTCTTCTTGATTATATATGTTTTATTTTCCCTGGAGCTTTAAGACAAACGAAAATATTTCAAAATGTAATAAATCAGATCATTGCGGTTTTCAACCGTTCATTCTATTAACGTTAACCTTTTATATACTCAGGAACTTTGAAAATAGCGCACCATACCCATAATGATACAGGTGAGGGATTCACTTGATTTCAAAATCAAGACAATTAAACAATTACAGTGCGTAACAAATAACAATAATAAACACAATGTAACAGTAAACAAATACAATGCAACTTCAATTGCGCGTCGGACCGCCGCCTGCTGCAATACATGCCGCAACACCGTCCGACATTGAGGGTTCTAGACGTGTGTTGCTGTCATGAGACAGATAGGCAGACAAATCTTGAACAATCACCTCTAAATCATGTACAGGGTGATATGGCGGCATCTGGCGTTTCAGCTGGTCCCACACGTGCTCTGTAGGGGACAAGTCCGGGGAGCGGGACGGCCGTGGAAGAATCTGAACTTGACGTACGAAGTCTTGAGCAACTCGATTTATATGCGAACGAGCATTATCTTGCTGGAAAATTGGCCCTCGAAGATCATTTAGGAAAGGTCCCACGTGGGGTCGAATAATGTCATCAACATAACGCTGGTCCGTTAAGGTTCCACGTACTATAATTCGAGGGGACTGGCTATCATGGGAAATCCCCCTCCCCAGACCATTACGCCTGCTGTGCAGGCAGTGTGTCGGCGACAGCATTGGTAGACTTGTACTCTACACAGGGCACCTCCACACTCGTATGTGGTTACCATTTGTCCCCAAAACTACGTGTAATGCCACTAATTGTCAAAACATGGTGTTTAGTGATGAATCCCGGTTGGTTTTGGGGGCAGATGAAAATAAAACCCCATCACTTCATTACTTTTGCCTTCTAATAGAATTTAGTTTAAAAAAATGAGAGAGAAGGGAGACATATCTATCTTGGGATTATTGGTATCTTCTTGATTGTTTATATTTTATTTTCCGCACAGTTTTAAGGAAGACGAAAATGTTACAAAATGTAATTAATTAATTTATTACCTTTTGCCGTTTACTCTACTAACCTGTAATATAAAGAATTTTCATGCAACTTGCGTGCCTCGAAGTTAAATAACCTCATCTCCTGATTTCTTTAGCCTTCTAAGAGGATTTAATTCTTTTAATAAATCTCCATAAATATAAAACACAGAGGACGCGTTTCGAGCTGGAAATTTTAACAGCACGTCATCAGCCGAAGTAAACACGTATCCGTAAGGGGACAAATAAACTGAAAGGTCTACTCTTTACCTTTCAGTTGATTTGTAACCTTGTCCCCTTACGGACACGTGTTTACTTCGGCTGATGACGAGCTGTTAAAATTTCCAGCTAGAAACGCGTCCTGTGTGTTTTATATTTATCGTAATTTATAAAAAGTTTTATTATTTTATTGTGTTTTATCGCCAGTTTTTATCTAGATTTAATGTACGGTTTTATCTAGATTTAATTATCTTTAAATGTATAAAAATTGAGACATATATTTAACTTGGGAATATTGCGGTCTTTTTTATTATTTATATTTTGTTTACAGCGGAGCTTTAAGAGGAGAACTAAATTCTCTTGAAAGGAAAATGATAAAGCAATAAGGTGAGAATGTTATTTCACTTTTAGGCATGTAAGTCGCAGGAGGGTTGGTGCATAAAAGGTTAGTAGAGTAAGAAGAGGGAAAACAATAATAATTTAATTAATTACATTTTCAAACCTTTCCCGTCATGTTTCAGGCTCCAAAAATCTTTTATAAACTCTGGTAAAATCTAGAATATCAAGAAGTGACGAATTCTTCCAAGATATTTAGATATATCTGTCACTTCTCAGATTCTTTTAAATAGGATAATGAAGTTCGCTTGGAAGAAAATGAGTAAAGCAATTAGATGGTGATGTTATTTAACTTTTTGATGCGAAGCTTTGAAGAAGGTTATTATATAAATGATTAATGGATAGAGTAATAAAATAATTTATTAAATACATTTCGAATTTGTGTTTAATATTACTCCACAAAAATGAAAAGCAAAACAATCAAGGAAAGTCCAATGCTTTCAAGATAGATATATCTGTCAGTTTAGTATTAGTTTTACAGAGAATAATAAAGTTCATGTGACTGAAAAAGGGTAAAGCAATCAGATAATAATTATATTTTTATATTTATCTTTTAAGTACACTGTAAAAAAAAAAAAATCTGTGAAGTTACTAAAATTTTTCAAGGAAACTGGGATTCCTAAAACTATTTATGTAACGGCTACAACAAAAATTCATGTAACAGATACACTTTTGTACTCAAAATCAAAAAATCTGTAGGGTTACTGAGAATTTTTTAGAAAACTTGTATTCCTAGAACTTTTTATGTAACTGCAACCAGGGTTACAGATAAAAGTTTAGTAAGATTACTGTAATTTGAGTAGATTCTTTTGTAAAGATACAGATTTCTGTAGCTTTAAAAAACTAGTTTTGTAGATTTGCATCTTTTTTTGTACAGCGTACTGATAAAATTTTAGTAACATACAGATTTCTGTAACTTTACATCTGTAGAATTACAGATTTTTTTTTACAGTGTACACAGCTTGCAAGAAGACAATTTTATAAAAGATTAATTGATTGAATAATAAAAAAAATGAATTTGTTGCATTTTGAATTTTTTTTATATATAATAAAGGGTGCGTTAAAATCAAAATCTGTACTATCGAGCTCCAATGCTTCCAAGATAGTAGATATCTATGGCTTCTCTGATTGTTTTACACAGAATAATTTAATTCCCTATAAAGACAAACGGTAACTCCTAAAACAATTAGATAATTAGATTATATATATATTTCAAGCATGTAAGTCATAAAACATTTTTTTTATATAAAACATTATTTGAGTGAGCAATAGAAGAGAAAAACAATACGTTAAACACACCTCCAAATATCTTCCGTATCTCTTAAGTTTGAAAGGGGGTAATATTCAAACAATAAACGAGAGATCAATATTTTCAACATAGATATATCTGTTTCTTCTCCGTTTGAAAGATTATAACTAAATTCCTCTGAAAGAAAAACGTTAATCTATAAGATGATGGGGTTATTTCCTTTTTAGGCACGTACGTCGCAAGAGCATTCTTATATAAAAGATTAGTAGAGTAAGCACTAAAAAGAACCTTACTAAATAAATTAATTACATTTCGAAACATTTTCTGTCCATCTTAAGGCTCCTATGACAATAAAATATAAAATATATCATGGAGTGGCCGATTTTTCCAAGATAGATATATCTGTTTCTTCTGTGTTTCTTTTAAAGAGAACTAAATTCCCTTGAAAGGAAAATGATAAAGCAAAAAAGGTAATGAGGTTATTTCGCTTTTAGGCACGTAGGCCACTAGAGGGTTCTTACATAAAAGGAAGTGGAGTAAAAAGTGGGAAAATATTAATAGTTTAATTAATTACATTTTCAAACCTTTTGAAATCAAATAATTAGATTATATATATGTTTAAGCACGTAAGTCACGAAATATTTTTTTGTATAAAAGATTATTTGAGTGAGCGATAGAAGTGAAAAACAGTATGTTAATCTCATTTCGAAATCTCTCCCGTATCTCTTCAAGTTGAAAGGAGGTTAAATTCAAACAATAAACGAGAGACCAATATTTTCAAAATAGATATACCCATCTCTTCTCCGTTTCTATTAAAGATTATAACTATATTCCCCTGAAAGTAAAACGGTAAAGCAATAAGATGATGAGGTTATTTCTTTTTTAGGCACGTACGTCGCAAGAGCATTCTTATATAAAAGATTAGTAGAGCAAGCTCTAAAAAGTGCCTTAATAAATAAATTAATTACATTCTGAAACATTTTCTGTCCATCTTAAGGCTCCTATGACAATATATAAAATATATCATGGAGAGCCTACTTTTTCCAAGATAGATATATCTGTTTCTTCTGTGTTTCTTTTAAAGAGAACTAAATTCCCTTGAAAGGAAAATGATAAAGCAATAATATATTAAATTTAAAAAATCAAAAACCCGACTGCGTAAAAAGCGAACTAAATAATCATATCTCATTAATATGAAACTATTTTTTATATTACTTACGTTTTTTTTATTTACTTGTATTGATGACTTTTAAGTTGTGTTTAATTATTAGTTCCTATCTGCAAACACTCTTTTGATGAGGCCTATATATGTCTATTATGAAGGTTAGAGTTACAGTAAAGGTAACGATCCAAAGTACACAACTTCCAGGTTGTGTAATATTTAAACGGAGCTTCTGACTACAAAATGGTCAATGAAACATCGTCTTCATTTTGAAAGACCAATCCAATGATATGCCACTCAATAGGGTGCGTAATTTTTTTTCGTCTCTACCGCCATTTTTTCTTTTACGGCCGCCATTTTGAATTTATAAAAACAAAACCTACTCTATAACCATCGGAAGATAAAGACGAATCGATAGAGACCTCATTCATAAAAATCCATCAAGCCGTTGGGATGTTTCGAGGGTATAAAGAAATCCATATACACAGATACGCATGAAATACATAACCCTTCTTTTCAGTCGGGTAAAAAAGATAATGAGGTTATTTCGCTTTTAGACACGTAGTCCACTAGAAGGTTCTTACATAAAAGGAACTGGAGTAAAAAGTGGAAAAATATTAATAATTTAATTAATTACATTTTCAAACCTTTTGAAATCAAATAATTAGATTATAAATATGTTTTAAGCACGTAAGTCACAAAAGATATTTTTTGTATAAAAGATTAAGACTGTGATACTGGTGAATTAATAGTATTTTAAAAAAAAAATTCGTGACAGAGCTGCAAAGCAAAGGCAATTGAAACTGCGACAAAGTAAACTTTTTTCCAAATTCTTGTGAAATATGTAAAAGGTATTTAATTTCAAAATTAAAATTCAGGTAATTTATTCTTGTTCCTATTTTGCTGTTTCTGTATTTTTATTAAGCATTTGTTAGCATAATAAGAAATAGCGCACATATATGTCCTTAATCTTAAAATTGAAGCAATCTCGATTATCCGAAAATTTCGATTTTCCGAAAGATGTTCTATCCCAATTATTTCGGATAATCGAGGTTCTACTGTATTATGATGTACACTGTAAAAAAATAATGATGCGAATCTACAAAACTAGTTTTTGAAAAAGCTACAGAAATCTGTAGGCTTACGAAAATTTTACCTGTACACTGTACAAAAAAAATTGCAAATCTACAGAAATTTGTATGCTTACTAAAATTTTACCGGTAACCCGGGATAATTACACGATTTTTGTTGTTGCTATTGTAGTTACATAAAAAGTTCTAGGCATCCCAGTTTCCGAGAAAATTCTTAGTAACCTAATAGATTTTTTTTAGAGTGTATCAAAAGTATTTTTGTTTTTTTAATGCTGATACACCAAAGTCTGTAGCTGGGACTTGCCCACCACTTTTATTGAAAATAAAATGTCACAAAGGAGACGATATGTTCCTCTGCGTCCTATAATCACACAGACTTCTTCCGTTTATTTTTAGTTCACATAATGGATTATAGGAATATTGAGATTTTATCGATCTTAAGTCAATGTTTCAAACTAGGCTTTATAGGCACTAAACCTTTTTGCAAAATTTGGGAAATTGAAATTCAGGAGAAGATTAATTTTCTGACAGCTCAAAACTTACTCAAACTTCTTAATGAAGGAGTGTTCAGCCTTGAAATATAACATAGAAATGGCGGGAAATTGAGAATTTTCAAAAGTTGAAAGGGAAAGTAAAGCATAATCCATCCACTAGCACTTGAAAAACTATCGTAGTTACTAGGGAACTGCAAGTACACCACACGTCAAGCTTTACATAAGCTTAAAATAACTTATAGGAAGGGAGGAGAGGGCAAAAAACGAAAATACTTTTGATACACCCTAATATATAGCTCCTGTTTTGGCTTGCGTGCTAGGAAACTAAATAACCTCATCGCCTGATTGCTTTTTCTCCCTCTAATACAATTTCATTCTCCCATTCTAAGAAATCACAGAAGGGACAGATATATTTATCTAAGAAATATTGGTCCTCAATTATTAGAGTTTTGTCTTCCGTAATACCTTAAGAAAAATAGGAAGTATTTTGAAATATAATTAATTTCATGAGACTTTTATAAGAATATTTTTAGCGTATAAATTAATTAATAATACTTACTTGTGGATCTTTGGTGTAGTGGAGGCTAAAGACTAATATTTGAAAGTGTATAGATGCGCAGGGCTGGGAATTTTCTGAAAATCTTATCAGCCATTGATTTAGTTTACCAGTCAGTAAGAAGCAAACTACAATTAGAAATTGTTAAGACAAAATGTATGCGACTGCAAAAATAGTTACTTAACATATTACTACAATGCACATTCATAATTTGTTTTCCGTATTACCTTAAGAAAAATAGGAAGTATTTTGAAATATAATTAATTTCATGAGGCTTTTATAAGAACATTTTTAGCGTATAAATAAATTAATAATACTTATTTGTGGATTTTTGGTGTAGTGGAGGCTAAAGACTAATATTTGAAAGTGTATAGATGCGCAGGGCTGGGAATTTTCTGAAAATCTTATCAGCCATTGATTTAGTTTAGCAGTCAGTAAGAAGCGAACTACAATTAGAAATTGTTAAGACAAAATGTAAGAGACTGCAAAAATAGTTACTTAACATATTACTACAATGCAGATTCATAATTTGTTGTTCGTATTACCTTAAGAAAAATAGGAAGTATTTTGAAATATAATTAATTTCATGAGGCTTTTATAAGAACATTTTTAGCGTATAAATAAATTAATAATACTTACTTGTGGATTTTTGGTGTAGTGGAGGCTAAAGACTAATATTTGAAAGTGTATAGATGCGCAGGGCTGGGAATTTTCTGAAAATCTTATCAGCCATTGATTTAGTTTAGCAGTCAGTAAGAAGTGAACTACAATTAGAAATTGTTAAGACAAAATGTACGCGACTGCAAAAATAGTTACTTTGCATATTACTACAATGCAGTTTCATAATTTGTTTTCCGTATTAACTTAAGAAAAATAGGAAGTATTTTGAAATATAATTAATTTCATGAGGCTTTTATAAGAACATTTTTAGCGTATAAATTAATTAATAATACTTACTCGTGGATCTTTGGTGTAGTATAGGCTAAAGACTAGTATTTGAAAGTGCATAGATGCGCAGGGCTGGGATTTTTCTGAAAATCTTATCAGCCATTGATTTAATTTAGCAGTCAGTAAGAAGCGAACTACAATTAGAAATTGTTAAGACAAAATGTACGCGACTGCAAAAATAGTTACTTTACATATTACTACAATGCAGTTTTAATTTCATGGGGCTTTTATAAGAACATTTTTAGCGTATAAATTAATTAATAATACTTACTCGTAGATCTTTGGTGTAGTGGAGGCTAAAGACTAATATTTGAAAGTGTATAGATGCGCAGGGCTGGGAATTTTCTGAAAATCTTATCAGCCATTGATTTAGTTTACCAGTCAGTAAGAAGCTACTGAACTACAATTAGAAATTGTTAAGACAAAATGTACGCGACTGCAAAAATAGTTACTTTACTTATTACTACAATGCAATTTCATAATTTGTCTTAATATAAAATTAAGGCTAGTGTCAGACGAGCGTCTTTGCAAGCTTTTTTCTTGCCCTCAGATGCCTTACCCATTCGCTAGCACGTGTTTCTTTTTCATGTTGAAACAAAAAACGTGCAAATGGACGCTCGTCTTACATTAGCCTTAGAAATCTATAAAACAGAGGAACGTTTAGTATAGGATACAACTTAGTACCATGTTTACATCGCGGTAATTTGGAAAGTTTCGAAGTATAGCTAACTTAAAAAGCAACAAAAAAGCAGTTTTGGCATATCTCTATAGCCTGCAATTTTTTAAAGATTGCCTATACATTCTCTCGCCCTGTCCTAAAATACACTCGCCAAAGACAGGTAAAATGATGTATTTTTCCCTCCTCTAATCGTATTTGGAAATCACTGTAATGACATTGTAATAGACTAATTGCATAACGAAAATCTGTAACATAAATATCTGGGTGTAGGTTTAGAAACTGAGTTGTAGTTAAAATAATAAATCTCTAAATAAAGTATTTCCAAAAGAAGGAACGCGGCATTAAAACATAAATATATAATAACGAGTAAGCAGATAAGCGTTTCCATCATAAAAATGATTTTCTTTGATTTGGATTTTGATACTTGAATTTATCAGCAAGTGTTAACGGGAAAATCCATGATGCCATACTATGTCTAGCCACCGCCCTCTAAATACTAGGCCTGATCGCTGATACAAAAATGGCTGCTGCCGAAGGCGGGTTTTTTTCAGTGTGTGTACGGTCCCTTAAATATTCGTACCAATATTTTTTTAAAAGATCTTTCCGCTTTATTTTACTGAGATTAAACAAGTCAGAGAAATATTTTATAAAATACTGGTGTCAACATTTAAGGGACCGTACCTACGTTTAAAAAAATCCGGCTTCGGCAGCCGCATTTTTGTGTTAGCGCTCAGGCCTACTATTCAGGGAACGGTGGCCGAGCTAGACGCTAATGCAGAGGTGTTGATATTCTCAAATTGTTGTTTTAGAGCACATATTGTACAAAAGGAGCCGGATACTATCCGGCGACTAGAAGAGTGGTACATTTTTCTCTTTGAAGTAGTATTAAAAGTAGCGACATTTTTTTCTACAAAATACTGATTTCTTTGTATCATGCTACTAGCTACATTACATTCAAAACATAAACACATTAGTGCGCTACTCTATAAACTACCGGAAAAAGTAGTGACTACTGTAGTTTCTCTACTTCCGACCACGGCTTGGTTTAAATCTTGAAATTCAATGTAAGGCAGTGTTTGAATATGTATGTGTATGAATGAATAAACTGGGTGTCCAAAAAAAAAAAAGAAAAAAGTCCAAGTTATAAATCTACCCTATTAAAATCCGTGCGAGTACTTATGTAACCTCAAAAACTCGGAAACTACACGGCGCAAGGCTACGAAGTTTTGCCCACGGGTTGCTGATAAGGAGCCAATGAACGATTGGGGCAAAAAATTCGAAAATTTAAGTTTTTTTTAAAAAAAATTTGACGAATTTTTTCCATTTTTTATGTTTAACCCGTAATCGCGTGAGTTCTAACCAGTTCTAAATGTTTAGTGCAATGTGAGATATTCATATTACGTAAACCACGCTGCAATACCAAGAAGCCGTGTCGGTTAGTACGATAATTCTTTTACCTCGCTTGCAAATATTTAGAGATTATTTAATTGCGCTTAATTATTACCTTTTTAAAAAAATAATTACGAAAAATAATTTATCACAAACATCAACAAAACTTTTTATTCTATTTATTTCCTTATGCCAAAGATCGTCTGCTGCCATAGCAACATGATAAATTAAATTTCATTTAAAAAAATGCACAGTAGTAGAAAAAAAAATTTCTAAATCGAATAGTTATTGAACATGAACTCCCGTGCATAGAACGGGTTTGTTTGTTTGTGTATTTATTTACACATACATCTGACTTGTGTGCTTGGCATCTAGGTCCGCTTATAAGTCATCGTCAATATACAGGGACGAGATAGCACAATGAAATTTACAACACAGACAAATTACATCCGGGAGCTCCACAAAGAGTGTGCAATGGAGCAAGCGAGAGTTGAACTCGCAGACCTCTGCCGCTCTCAATGCTTGGCGGCTGGCAGCGCGGTGTCCTAACCGCTCGGCCACTGAGGCCCCTAGAACGGGTTAAACAGCTAGTATTAATAATGTCAACTGTGAGCGCTGTAGAGTGTTGGTTCAAAGTCCCAAATAAAGAGTAACTAAAAAAGGTTTTAGATAAGTGCATGCGCGACTATTGCTTTGTTATTTACTCGCTTGCAGTACCGCATACGCAAAATGGCGACCCCTGAGCGTAAAGCGTTTTGTGTTCTGCAATTTACTGAGAATGAATCGGTAATTTTGAGTTCAACTTGCGTTTTGTTTAAAGTTTAATTATGATCCTCCATATGGCAAAACATTCGACGATGGTATAGGCAATTCGAAACGACTGGGTGTGTTTGTAAAGGGAAAAGCACGGGACGACGAAAAGTGTCTGCACCGGGATGTTGAGAGTGTCAGAGCATCTTACCTTCGTAGCCCTAAGAAATTTGTTTGGAAAGCAAGTTTTGAACTTCAGTTGCAAAAGACGACAGTGTGAAAGGTTTTCAGAATGCGTTTACACATGTGCCCATACTGGTTACAGGTGGTACATGCTTGTGAGAAGAATTGGATTTTAGGTTGGATGTGTGCCGTATAACTAAAAATGCACATATTGAACATTTGTAAGAAAAACTGGGTTAGTTTACCTTCAATTTGATGTATGATTTGTTGTAAATAGTCTAAATTAAACTGTTGTAATATACCATTGAAACTGGGACATTCTATCATGGACTGGACACCCTGTATATCAAATCAGATATACGAGGGTCAATCCAGAAATAAGGTTCCCATCAAAATTACAAATAGACAACATTGTTTACTCTCATAGAAATTTTCTTCGTTGGAAAGAGGAAAGTTTGCTCTATTTCTCTACATAATCGCCATCTTTTTCTACGCATTTTTGTAGACGGCGCTCCAATTTCTGTATCCCAATGTCGTAGAACTCCACCGCCAACCAGTTGAGGAAGCGTTTCACCTCTTCTTTGACGTCATCGTCTCTCCGGAAGCGTTGGCAACCCAAGTGTTCCTTTAACTTGGGGAACAAGTGATAATCACTAGGTGCAAGGTCCGATAACCGCCATTTCGATAACTGCCTCCGAAACTGACGGTCTTCTACTCCATTCTTCATCGTGGACTTCCTTCCGACCGGCAGTAAACTACCTGCACCACTTTCGGACGTGTTGAACGGACATATACTTCTCGCCATACACCTCTGTCAACTGATGACGAATATCCACGGGTGGAGTCCCTTTGGCGTGCAAAAAGCGAATTAAGGGACGAATCTCGCACTTGGCGGGATCAACAATGGGAACCTCTATCTCAGAAGGCTGCTGAGCCAAGAATGAGCGGCGCAGTGAAGCGCGCCCGGGGGGAATCGCGAGTGCGGGAACAGCCACTCACAGTGCTGTTGCCGTATTTCGCCTCGCACCTTGCCGTGGGGTTGGAGCTCTTTGGGAACCTTACTTCTGGATCGACTCTCGTATATATAATAATTCATTATCTGAATGAAAAAGCAAACATTAAATTAAATTTACTTTTATTAGAAAAATTATAGTAGTTATGAAAATAACCTTTTTATCTATTTACAGATAACAAAAATAAAGCTGTAGAAATGCTTTCAATGTTATCTTTCACTTTTAATTTTTTTATAGTCTCGTGATTCAACTGTTGAAAACTTAAATACGCTTATCATCTGATATCAATATTTTTTTAAGACTATTGCAAAAGAACTTTTTTATCAGCTCTGTCTGTCAAAAAAGAGGGATATCAGACTTGGAAATACGTTTTCCCTTTACTATTCCAGATTCACAATTTCAATTCTCGATTTTCATGGTTAAAAAAATTTGTAATTAATTATTTTAAATGTTTTTAAAATATTGCCTATAAAAGGGAATTGCTCAAAAAGATTTTATATAAATTTTCTTAACTGTAACAATGTAAAAAAAGAATAATTAGTCATTTTACAAATAATTAATTGAGCAAACTGCTCAGCCATTCTAGCGTATTTGTAGATAAAAATTATCTAACCATGTTTAGAAGCGTTCTTATTGGTCAAGATTGAGATAAAATTGAGGTTACTTTGCATATTTATTTATTAATTCGTCCAATTAGACTATCAACTATTAATCAAAATATGAAACTTTCTCGTTGATCAGGTTAGAGATAAAATTGCAGTTAATTACCAGATCCATTCATTCATTTGATTCTTAGTTATAAACAGTAATATGAAGTGTTCTCGGGGATCGAGATAGAGATAAAACGATGGTTACTTTACCAGATCGATTCATGCTTCGATTCTCATTTATAAATCATAATATGAAACTTTCTCGTCGGTTAGGATAACAAGAAAATTACAGTTAATTTTATAAATTCATTCATTTCTTTATCCATTCCATTCTCAATTATAAACCATAATATGAAGCTTTCCGTTAATCAGGACAGAGATAAAATTGTGATAACTTTACCAAGTACATTCATTCATTCGATTCCTAATTACAAACCATAATTTGAGCTTTCCCATTGATCAGGAATCATAGGCGTAGCGTCGGGGGGGCACGGGGGGGCACGTGCCCCCCCAACCTTCTGTACCCCGGGCGCCAGAACAGAAAGCTTAGGGGGCGCCAAAGGAAGATTTTTTTTGTCTTTACATACAAAAATGTATAATGTATATGTATATATATCGAATTCGCATAAAAATGTCTCATAGCCGGAAAATCCAAAAAGAAAACTGAACCAAAGGTATTAAAATTTACAAATTTATAAAAAGATTCATATATAACAGAGAAGACTGCAAATGAATTAGAAAAAAGAGCTGTTCTACAATTCCAAATGTACCATGTTTACACCTTCTATCATTTAAATCCCTTCCTGTGTCAGGAGAATCAATAACATTTTCCAAGGTCAGTCTCCACCCCTATCTTCTGTGTGAAACTGACCCTCACTGATAATTGCCAACCGCCAACCAATTTCCCTGTGAGGGGGAGTGCAGAGGGGCCATATGCCCCGGACGCCAGAACGAAAGGCGAAGGGGGCGCCAAATGAAGATTTTGTTTGACTCTGACTTTTCTGATAAACAGATTCCAAGAAGGTAGTTCTATTTTTTTTAATCTCTCTCCCTGAGCAGCATTGAACTTTCTTTTTTCCCGCCTTGCTATGGGCGAGGTCGAGCGACTGTCAGGGACAATAAAAACAAACGAGGGAAGGAGTCAGGGCCGAAACTAAGGGGGGAGAGGGGGCATGTGCCCTGGGCGCCAGATGAAAATTTGGCTTGCCGTTTTATGCAATATATATATGTGCGTGTGAAATTTGTGTAAAAAATATTTTCTAGCCGAAAAATCAAAAAGAAAAGCTGAGTAATCTACATTAAAATTGTCAAATAGATAAAAAGATTCGCCTGCAGTATACAAGACAGCAAATGAATAATCCCATTCTTTTTTTTCTATAATTACTTTTTTACAGGCATATCACCATATCTGAACTTAGAGATGGTGAGGTCAGGTAACTGGCTGGGACAATAAAAACTAAGCGGTCGAAAATTCACAAAATAAAAAGTAAAAACTTAATAATTTTGTTGTTGTTGTTTTGAGTCGCACATAAATTTGGAAATTAGCATTAGGTTCAGAAAAGTATCTAGACATATCAATCTATAAATAAGATGAGTGGTATAAGTGATAAATACACAAAACTGGTGTAGATAGTACAAGAAAATATTTTACAATACTGGAATTCATTTTTATGCCTATAGTAAATCGTGGTTTTTTAGTTCCTAAAACGATGTGACTCATATCACTATGATATTAAAGTGCCTCAATTGTAATAATTTGTAATGCTACAACAACATGTAAAATCAGGAAAAATAAAATGTGTATACAATGGAATCTTGTCTTAAATGAAAAAACTACATGGTTCCCAACAGTAAAAATACCAACAGTTATGCCTGCTAAAACGGAAACCTGTATAAAGCGTAATTATTTCCGATTCCTTTCGATTTTTTCCCAGGTTTTAGTAAATAAATAGTTGATAAAGCTGGTTATATATTTCAATATTACGTATTTTATTGTTACGTATTTTACTGTTACGCATTTAAAATTTTAAAATAAGTCCGCTAATTGAAACTTTCGCAAATTTCTCTTTGTAAACTTACTTTGCGGAGGAAGAGGGGGGCGCCAAAATCCATGTTTGCCCCGAGTGAAAAGATAGCTAGTTTCGGCCCTGGAAGGAGTGCAAAAAGTTAAATGCTTTAGTAAAACCATTTAAAAGAAAAAAAGAGTATAGCATTTGCAGTGATACAGTAAAAAATCTCGCACAGGGCGCCATGGCTAATAAAGTCGTCCCTGCCTTTATCCCTCAAAAGGATTTTTTCTCTTCTTTTTGTCATTTCTAGGCGTTTTGCCACCCTAGGCGGAAATTGAAAAATACCGCTCTGTCCCTTTTGGTGTTTTGTGCATTACTTTTGGGGCAATGTTTTTTGCAACCAACTAGATCCAGTCTTAGAGAGACGAGGCGAGCTTGGGTGACTGCCCGTGATAAACAAAAAAGTGAGCCATGGCGCCCTTTTTTGTTTGGCACCCAGGGCGCCATGAATAGTAAAGCCGCAGCCGCTCCTGCTTTTACCTTACCAAATTACATTCCTCGTCCTTTTGAAACTTTTAGGTAGGTGACAACTGAAAAATGTCGCCCATGCCTTTTACTAAAATTACTTTTTTTACATCCAGATCCGACCTCAAAGGGCGCGAGGTCGGGCAACTCTCAACGGCTAAAGACTAAGGGTTGAAATATATGCAAGATAGAATAGTAACTCCCTTTTTTAATGTTTTTTAAGACTATTATAGCCTGGGCCGAAACTAGAGGGGGGGGGGGTGCAGAAAGAGGATGTGCCCCAGGTGCCAGAACAAAGGCGAAGGGGCGCCAAATGAAGATTTTGGTTGTCGTTTCATACAAAAATGTATAAATATATATGAAATACAAGGAAACTCGCAAGCTAATGTTAAACCTATGGTAGTGTTCTTTTCAAATTTCTCGCTTGCATTTTAATATTTTAAGTTTTTTTTTTTTTTTCTTAGGATAGTTTAGATTGATCTTTAGCATTGCTATACTTTTAGGTTTCGAAACCGG
Source organism: Maratus speciosus (assembly GCA_963932465.1). NCBI lineage: Eukaryota > Metazoa > Arthropoda > Arachnida > Araneae > Salticidae > Maratus > Maratus speciosus. The sequence continues at coordinate 374,301,279 of OZ010798.1, read as the reverse complement.
CACTGAAAGTGAAAGTAACTTTATAAAAATAATTTGCGACCAAAATCGAAAAAGTAAACACTAACCTGGTTAGAATTCAACCTCAGCTTTTCTAAGGAAAAAAAGTTAAAACTATTAATATGCAAGCGGGACAATTTAAAAAGAACGCTCCCATACGTTTAGCATTAGTGATCCAGTTTCTTCGCGTAACTAGTGTAGGCTCTTAACGCTCAGGCTAATGTAAATCCTATGGGAGTACTTATTGTGCAAATTCTTAAAAACATTCATTAATCACTGTTTCAAAAGAATATGCGATAGTGTATTATACATGGGATTTTCAGATAAATTAATGTGAAATTTATATTCACATATTTTAGGATTGTGACTTATTGAGACTTTCACAAAAACGATAAATGGCAGTGATTTTCAATTTGTAATTTTTTTTAAGATGCAATTAAATTTAAACCTCTTTAGTGTGTAGCATTTCACCCACTCTCTCTTCCACAAAAAACAAAAACGCTTTAGTTCTCAACCATCAATACGGTGCTGGCCAATCATTGATATTTGGTCAGTAGTTGTAAGTTGATCGGTAGAAGAAAATTTTTTCCTGCAAAGCTATATACTATTTTTTATAGTGTCCAGTCACCCACGTAGTTTAATTGCAGTGAGTAACATGGTCATGCAAAGAACTTCTTTGACCTCTGAACTCGTGTTTCCCTCTTGTGCAAAGTGAGATAGTAGGAGCGTCTTTACCTACCGCCCCCCCCCCCACACACATACACACACTTGGTTTGGTCTAATCTGGTCATTTGTGGGAATGTGCTTGTAGTTAAATGTTGTTATTATTTTTTAAACTGGTCAGGAATGAATGAACCACGCAAAAACAAGCGCAATAAAAAAGTAGGATTTTTTTTGCTGGTTTTAAATTCATGCAAGTCTGGCTTCAGAAGGACGAAAATGGAACAGAAGGTAAGAATATACAGAATTGTTTATTTTAGTAAATTAATACGTTTTCAGAAAAAAACAAAAATCCCCACTCAAAAATGTGATTATTTTTGGCACATCATAAACCCATTTCTATTCCTATTTGCCTGAAAATTACAGATGTTTAAGTGACAGGTGGTTAAGAATCGAGTAGCGTCCTTTCTTTTCCTAACATTTTTCCTAATTCGAAGCAGCTTGATTTAAAGCGGATTACTAAATGGATCCGTCTTGTAATTGTCAGTCTTCGAATTCGGAAATCAAAAGTCCAATTTTGATGTTATTTTATAAAAAAATCGGAGTTTTTTAGAAAAAAACACACTTTATTCTATTTTATAAAAGCATCTCAATTGCAGGGCTGCCACTGCCTAATGACACTGAAAATAGTAGATTTAGTAGCCGCCAACGAAAAAAATAGTAGCATTTGTTCGAAAATAGTAGCCAAAATAGTCTTATACCCATCACTTTAAAAAAAAAAGAAGAAGAAAAAATGTATCTATAACAACTGAAGGGACTTTATGAATGTTCAGATCTTATTTCACAGTTTATCAATCAATCACTGAAATCACTCAAATCACTGAATAGAGTGATTTCTTCAAATGAGAAAGCAAGTTAACCAGAAAATAAGGCCCTAATGTTTCAGTTATGAAGTAAATAAGCTTGGTTCTTCAACAATAAAAATTATGTACAGCACCAGGAAACATAGTAGTAAAAACTTCTTGCAGATTACCCCCGATACTATTTTCCATCAGGCCTTTCAAATTCAAGAGTTTCTTGAACAGAAGGAAGAAAAGTTTTATTTGAGGGGCAGGGTTAGAAATAACATGTGGGATATCGTAAATCCCACACAAAAATGGAAAATCCCGCATAATAAGAAAATTCGTTTGGATGGAATCTTTAAATTTACTTCTTTCACAGGCATATGATTCGTAAGCGATTTTTTTCTTTTTTTCGTGAAAGCCACGATTTTTTTTCTTCGGGAATTCCGCAAAATCAATTCTCAAACAACCGCGAATTTTGCCAATAATTTGTAAAATCGCCCCCCTAATTGAGGAAAAAATCGCGAATTTTGCAATTCTTCACGGAAAGTATTGCAAATCTCCTCAAACAACAGTAAAAAATATCTTGAAATTTAACAAAGGTCGCGGAAACAAATGGCGATTATCGTCAGTCGGTCGCGGAAATATTATCGCAAATTCCGTCAAAAAATGGACAAAAAGTTGCGAATTTCATCTAACGATCACAAGAAAAAAAATCGCAAATTTTGTCAAATGGTCGCAGACAAAAAAACGCAAATTTGGTTCTTAAAAAAATTGAGAATTTAACCAAATGATCGCGCAAAAAATCACGAATTTCGTAAGTAGGTCGTGAAAAGAAATCACGAATTTCGTAAGTAGGTCGTGAAAAGAAATCACGAATTTTGACAAACGATCTGGAAAAGAATCGGTAATTTCGTTGAAAGATCTCTGAAACAAATAGTAACTACCATCAATCGGTCGCGGAAAATATCGCAAATTGAGACAAGTGGTAGCGAAAAAGAAATAAATTTCGTCAATCTGTCGTAGAAAAATTTGCAAAATTTGGCAAAGAATCGCGGAAAAAATCGCAAAATCTCCTTCAACGATAGTATAAAAAGATCTCAGAAAGAAAGAGGTATTTTCGTCAATCGATTAGGGGGAAAATCGCGAATTTTGGAATTCGTCGCGGAAAAGATCGCGAATCTCCTCAAACAACCGTTGAAAAAGTGCGTTTTAGGAAAATGACTTTACAAGCGCTTTGAAGAAAAAGATCGAATATATTCAGTAAAAATAGTCGCTTAAATCCGAATAAAGTTGCCTGTTTTCTTGAAATGGTCGCTTTTTGGCCTAAAATAGTCGGCATAGCCGCCGGATGCTTAAAATAGTCAATTTCAGTAGCATTTTAGTAGCAAGTGCAGCCCTGCAGTTGTATGTGAAGAAAAATTGGAATTTTATGAGAAATTGAGTCGGGCCGGACCGGGCCTGATTTAATTGATTTTTTCACGGGCCGTGCATGTTTTTACTGATTTTTGTACGAGCCGGGCTTGGACATAAACTGTGAAAATAAAAACGGGTTGGGCTCGGGTGGAAGTTTTAATTTTTATGCCGAGCTGGGTCCAAGCCTTGAAATTGCGGTCCGTGCAGACCTCTAGTGTGCCTCCCCAGGGTTTTGCAAAGAGGTTGTTAAAGAAGAGGGCGGTCGCCCCGGGCGCAAAATTTATGCTGTGAACCACGGTTTTATTCATTTTTTGGCCGCCGATCATTTTCCGGGGAATTTCTTTTTTTCTCTTGATCATTTTTTTTTTCCTGTCGCAAAATATCATGAACTCTCTAAGAAATGAGTGCAATTTTCCCTTATGTTATTTAGTTGTTCTAAATTTTTAAATAAAAATTAAACCTCTTAAAGTTCCAAAATAAACGCGAAATATTTATTCAATAGAATTCATTTATGTTTCTGCACTTTATCAATTTTATAACACCCATCACAAAGAATTTTTTTTTTTTTTTTGGGGGGGGGGGGGGCGCAAAATTGAAAATTCGCTCGGGGCGCAGTTTCACGGCCTTGTTGCCCCCCCCAAAATTTCTGGTCACGCTACGCCTATGATCAGGATAGAGATAAAATTATGATTATTTTTATTTTAATTCATTCGTTAGATTCTCAATTACAAACCATAATATGAAACTTTCTCATCGGTTAGGATATAAATAAAATTTCGGTTACAATGAATTCATTTATCAAATGAATTCATTTATCTGATTCTGAATTACAAACCATAATTTGAAGCTTTCTCATTGTTTAAGATATATAAATAAAATTACGGTTACTTTACCATATTATTTCATTTGTTCATTTATTTCATTCTCAATTGTAAACTATAATATGAAGCTTCACCACTGATCAGGATAGAGATAAAATTATGATTACTTTATCAAATCCATTCATTAATTCGATTCTCAATTACAAACCATAATTTGAATCTTTCCTATTGGTTAAGATATAAATAAAATTAGGTTTCCCAAATTAATTCATTTATTCATTCATTCTTTTCTCAATTATAAACTATAGTAAAATCTCTGAATAACAGGCACATTGAGATCGTAGAATTAATATGCTATTTGAAGATGTTTGCAAGTTAGAGGTAAAAACGTAAAAAATTATAAATGACAGCAATTTTTAAAACGTTTGTTAAATATAGGTGTTTGCTGTTCGGGAATGTAAGTCATTTAGTTTGTACTGTATTATAGATATTTTTCTGTAAAGATAGTTACACTTTCTTTTGAAAAATAGGGTGAACCCGAATCCGAACCGCAAAAGTCGAAACTGACCCAAGCTCGAAACAATGAAATTCAACACTACCCGAACCCGGCTCGCAGCAGAAAAATCCACCCGATCTGCACTAAAAATATTTAGCGTCAAGCCGACCCGGGTACTGATGAAATCGCTTAAACAAAGCACATTATTGTCCTTTCTTGAATGTGACAAATTTAGCACATCATTTTATAAAAATAGGATTGCATTAAAGGTAATCTATTCGAAATTCTAACCATTTTATCACAATAGCATAAACATTAAAACATTATTATACGAAAATTGACATGATGATCAACTATGCTGAGAGCTCTGAGAATGAATTGAGAATAAGGTTCGGTTTATGAATACATTTGCATTCAGTTGTATGCACACAAATTGTAAACACTTATTTTTATCAATTAACATCTAATGAATGTCAGCTTTTATGCTTTTTTGTTAACACTATTTTTGCACAGAAAATAAAATTAAAACATAGATTTTCTGTGATTAAATAAGGCAAATTTTACTTTTTAATAATATTGCCAGAAAAAAAGGCGTAAAAGTTGGCAACTATGTTAATGTATAATCTGATCTGAAGTATATTTAATTCAGTTTCATCTTGCTAATTTTAGGACAAATGAAGCGTTAGAATATTTATCAAAAATAGTTATTTTTTCTTTTCTTTTTCTTTTTTTATAAAGAAAAGAAAAGAAAACTATCTTAAATGATCAAGTTTCTTTTTTTGCTGCAATTTTTATTATTATAGTTTTAAAAATTATCATACGACGGGAAAATGCTGCCTCAATATTCTTATATTATTGACATTTTGCATTATTTTTAAATATATCATTTTCTTCTTGTTTTCTTAAATATTTTTATTTTTTTATTTTCAGGTAAGCAAATTTCATTTTGTTCTACATAGGAACTGAAGGTAAAGTTTTAAAATGTTCTGTATTTTAGGTATTCTGTAAATTATTTCTAGAACAGAGTTATAAAGTTGAAATAGCTAAAATTTAAGAAAAACATAAAATTTTAGCTATTCAATTTTTGAAAACGATAATTTATCTTCCTTATACCAAATATATTTTTTAATTATCTTCAATCTGAGATTCTGGACTGTACGTGACGTATTCCAGTGTAGCCGAGATGTTCTCTGATTCCTTTTGAGCAGCTTTTTTCAATTTTCTAGCTTCTTTATTCTCTTGTTGGGCTCTCATGTTGGGTATAGACATCGCTGTTCTCGGATAATCGCAGGGCTATAACTCCGGAAATAATTGGAATTTTGCAATGGTTAAACGCTTATAATATTTTTAAAAGTATAAACAATTTATCTAGTCGAAGTTTTTTTTTGGAAAATCTCAAGGTGGTGTAACCCCTAAAATAAAAGAATGTAAAAAATCGCACGGATTCTCAAATTCAAATTAAATTAATTGGATGCCAAACCTCAAATTGGTAATATAAATAGAAATTAAAAAAAAAATTGGCTTTTTTACAATAAATTTTTGGCTCTAATTTTTTATTTTCGAAACTGTTTAAAAAGTAAGCATTTTATTTTTTCAAAATAGTGTCCTCCAATTAAAAAAGGCCTAATTTAATTTGTAAAAAGCAAAATATCGATAGATGAATTGTTTAAGCGTGAGAGGATGCACAGATTGAAAAAGACGTGTTTCAAACAACATGTTTAAGTCAGCCTTTATGTCAAACGTGACACCGATTAGTTAAACTACTTGTTATACATATATTTAGGTTGGAAAGAAAAACGATTTCAAGGACTTTAAGAGTTCAAATCGACAGTTCAACTTAAAAAGATATTAATAAAAGTTTCCTTCATTCTATTAAATCTTATCATATGTAATTAATTCAGTGATATCCCATGATAGGTAATGATTTTAGGTTGCCATGGTGATTACGTTCTATTTAATATAGAGTCCTATTATTTTGGTATTACTGCATTTAATATATGTAATCCTAATAAATCATACGTATTCATGCATTTTTGCATAAGAGTGCAACAGCTATTGCACCAAAATCTAAATATTTATAACATTACTTATAGTACGAGCGCACCCCATTTGCCATGTTTGACGTTAAATTTCCGACTTATTTAAATCAGTCCAGAAATTTTTACTAAATTAAATGTAATGCAATAATTTTGAATCAAAATAATATATAAAATATTTTTAACAAAAAATTTATTTTAAAATATTTCCCCAGGGGGTGGGGTGGGGGGGGGAGTTAAACAGTTAAAGTACAACATTAATCTCACATTGTTGTTAAATTTTGAAAAGGTAAGGGACGGGTTCTTTACACATTCTTTAGAAAGGGTGGTATTTTTTTTTTTATGTTATCTGCATTATTTATTTATCTGTAAAGTACTAACACACAATCGAAAACATACCATTTATTTTCAGTGTTACAGCTTGTCTCGTTAAAATCTTTGAGTAATATTTATTGTGGAAGAAATTTCAACTTAATCTGCGATTATCTGATCACTGCGAGTTCCATTTACAAATGTTGCCACATTTTAAAGTTATAAAAATATGATATAACTGCCACACCTGTATATTATGTTAGTTCTTCGAAATAAAAATACAGGTTTTTGATTTTTGAAGTGACAGATTCATCATTTAAATGGAACAGTTATATTGTTCTACTGAACTTGCAACATATTGTTACTCCACCTAAATGATGAAACACATTACGTATTATTAACATTATTACAGCAAGAATCTCAAAAAGGCGAAATATGAAGAATTAAATAAGCAGCAAGAGTTAAAAAGGTTAAGTCAACCTAGAACCAGAAGAAAATCAATTAACTTTTTGAATTAATTATTTTCTTTTCATAATGCTGCGTTGTTTTGCCATTGACCTTATAATTTCACGAAAATGTTATGTAATCAATAAGGATCGACAAAGACAGGTTTGTAATACCAAACAGAATTTCGGTAATCTTCCTATTTTCGGCCGAAACGGGAAAGTAAAAAAAAAATTAAGTAATTAATACCTACATAATTATTAATTAATTATACATGTTTATTAAATATACTTAATTATTAATTAACTAGCCGCGCTTGGCGAGAAGTTTGGTCTCCTTTAATGTTATGCTAAGCATTGTACTATGTTACTTTTATTCATAATTTAATTTATTTGTTCTATTCGAGCTTATTATTTAATATATATTGACCCTCCCGCCCACATCCAACCGCCGACCGAGACTAATATTACGCTCGACGCAGCAGGAGTCGTTTGGTAGCTTTATCGCCACAAGCCCTCCCTTCCCGCTTTTCGGTGTTTTTGATTGGTGTGATTTCTCTTTTAAATGTGTCCAGTCTCAATTTTCATTTTTTTTCAACCTGGCTTCCGCTAGAATCTCTTATACTCGGGACGTGTCTGGGGACCTATAAACTTTGCTTCCGCAAAAGAGTCTGAATAAGTAGAAGAATAAAGGGCTGCTGACGAAAAGAGGCCGCCCGCCGCGCGGTTGACCCTCCCAGCCGCGATTAATAATAAGCTCGATGTAGCAGTGGTTGGTCGGTAGCTTCAGGGCCCCGAGCCCTCCCCTCCCGCTTTTCGGTGTCTTTAATTTGTGCAATTTACCTTTTAAATTTGTCCGGTTTCAATTTTCGATTTTTTTTCTCAAACTGGCTTCCGCTAAAGTCTCTTATACTCGGGACGTAGCTGGGGACCTACGAACCTTGCTTCCGCAAAAGAGTCGGAATAAGTGGAAGAATAAAGAGCTGCGAACGAAAAGAGGCCGCTCGCCGAGGCGGTTACTTAATATTATTATCGTATACGAACCGCGTGCCGCGGAGAGCGCCCTCTTTCTGTCCGCAGCCTTTATTCTACTCTTATTCCGACTCTTTTGCGGAAGCCAGTTTGAAAAAAATAAAATAAAAATAAAAAAAATTCAAAATTGAAACCGGACAAATTTAAAAGGAAAATTGGACACATTAAAGACACCGAAAAGAGGGAAGGGAGGTCTCATGCCCTTGAAGCTACCGACCAACCACTACTACGTCGAGCTTATTATTATAATCCTTCGCCAAATCGGAAGATTCTCATAGAGAAACCAAGAACTCGGTCTATTTATGTTAGTCGGACACAGGGGATAAGTCGTCTAAAATTGTTCCCGTCGCATTTTTTCGCATTTTATTAATTTCATTTAAAGTATAATCCTTTCATTCATTTTATTTATAATACACAACTGTAATTTAAAACTAAAGCATTTAAAATTCAAGAATTTCACTTATTTTTTTTTAAAAAAAGAAAGAAAAGAAAAGAAAAATAGTAAATAATACCATAAACCATGACATTTAATTTTAAACATCAAAGCATTGTTTTAATTTACCACACGAGAAATAACAAATGCTAACTGGCGAGTTAAAAAATGCTATTGGCAAGATTTTTACCCGGCTAATATAAAAGTACTAAGAATTCTTTGCGATCTTGGCCACTTTTATGTAGTTATATTCGAAAAAATAATTTTCATTGAAAATGGCTGCGCATATGAAAAGCGTAATTATTTATGACAGTCACATGACTTGAACTGTTATAACATAGATGAAATGACAGCGTTGAAACGATATGTGGCGATTAATCACCTGCGATAAGTACCAAAATGGCCGCCTGGCATATATAAAGCGAAGTGGTTAGCCCGGAACTGTTGACGACAGCCACATGACTTAAGCTATTATTATAGAGATTATATACGTGTGTCCCAAGTTGCCTCTTAGTGCTTCTGACCAATTTTTTTTCTATTTTCATATAAAACAAAATTTAATTAATTCATCAACGACACAGTATGATTTTCTAATTCTACGAATTTCATCTAATTAAAAAATGTTTTACGTGTACATACCTTGATTTATCTTTTATAATGATTTTTGTAAATAAACATTTGTTATACTAGAACTTTCTTAAAGAGTATTCGAAACACATATGCAATTTCAAACTTAATTTTCTATTATTGTTACGCCTGAAGCTTTCAATGAGCACGTGGAAAGCGTCTTTAAAGTTTAGTCATACATGCATTACTAGCTTTATAATTTGCACTCCCGTAATAAGTCAGTCATGACTGATAAACAGTAAAGTTCATTGCAGTAAATAAAGAGTGTCTCATTTCAGCCAATACAGATGAAATCAATGAGTATTGTTAAAAATTTTCGAAAGAAAAAACGAGATTCTTGGAATACAGAAAGTTTCGGTCGCTTTTCGGTCTGGCAGAATTTTCGACAGCATTTACGCCGAAAACAAATTTTCGGGAAAACTCTGATTTTGGGCCGAAAACGAAACAGAATTTTCGGACGACCTCTAGTAATCAGCATTCACTGAAAAGCTTGTACTCAATGATGAAACTGCATTAATTTAGAAACTATTATTTAATAATTAATGAAAGCGTTAAAAGAATGTTACGGAAAGAAAAGAACACATGTAAGGAAGCTGCCTTACTGACAGGTTTGGATGAAAGCACTCGGGTGACCAAAACTATAAATGTTTTAATTTTTATTGAAAAAAAAAAGATTAATTGCTGTGAATTCAATTGAATTTACAAATTTGAAATATTTTGAAAATTATTTTAAGCCAGTATTTTTTACTTATTTTCACCGTATTGAAAAAATATGTATACAAGGTGTCCCAGGATTATTGGGACAAACTTTAAGGGGAGGTACGGGACATCACAAGGATTCAGATTTGGATGGCAACCCATGGTCGGAAACGCTTTCCTGGCGCGGTAGTGACGACACGAAACACAAAAAAGACAGGACACGAATAAGAAGAGAAAAGTTTATTATCTTTAGTACAGCAAAAAACTAAGAAAAAAGAACATTAAAGAGACAACGATCGTCATAAAAGTGGGAGTTTGAAATCACGACCCCGGGTCGCGATGCATGGAAGCGCATCTCCGGCGCATGGAAGATCAAATGTTCTCGTAAATAAAGGGAGTGTCCCGGCCTTCCCCAGTAGTTACCACGATGCGTGCAACAAATTCCTAAACACTTTCGAGCATTGTCCCGACATTTTTGCAGCACTAAGAATGGTAAACATGTTTTCCCTCCATGTTCGTATCCTATATTTTTTTAGCTTTGTGTCGTCACTCCGCCACAGATGTGATTCCTTGTGATGTCAGATATATCCCGTTAAAGTTTGTCCGAATAATCCTGGGACATCCTGTATACTGAATACTATAAGGAGACTCAAAAACAAAAAATCCTCCGTAACGGACGCCTCTGTTTTGCGAACACACTTTTCAATCGCCAACATAAACATTATTTGTATATTTTAATCGCCGAATAATGGAAAAATTTGGCGCTCCGGATGTGTCCGTTAGTTGGGGTTTTACTGTATTTATACATATAAATAGAGAGAAAGAGACAAATGTAATGTGTATGTGTACTATATGTGTGTATTTAATTTCAAGCGTTGACTTTCGCAAAAGTAACCACTAGTATATTGCAGCCAAATCCGGATGCTCTGCCTCTTTTCCAACAGCGGTATGTCTTTAATCACAGATCTAACATTAGTTTTCGGGTGATTTAAAATAATAGTTAATCCGTCGCTATATCCACTAATTAGATGAATTAAATCTTTAGAAATGATTTTCTATTTTGTATAGGTTGTTGTATTACATATTAGAAAGGATCGACCGAAACAGTTTTTTTAAACCGAAACCCGAATTTCTGTAATCTTCCTATTTTCGGCCGAAAACGAAAACGAAAATGTCCAATTTTTAAAAATAATTAATATATACATAAATATACATAATTATGAATTAATTATACGCGTAATTATACGTATGAACTGGACGTATGGCCCAAGTTGGCTCTCTGTGCCTCTGACCAAAACCTTTTATTTTCATATAAAATAAAATATAATTAAGTCTTCACACAAAACAGTTTTTTAATTATGCGAATTTCATCGAACTAAAAAATGTTTTAGGCATACAAACCTCGATTTATCTTTTATAATGATTTTTGTAACTGATTATTCTTTTATACTAGAATATATTCCCTATTAAGGCTGTAGATTTTAAGGAGACGTGGAAAACGTTTTCAAAATTTAGTCGTAAATGTATTGAGTCATTATAAACAGTGAATTTAATAGCAATGAATAAAGAGTGTCTCATTTGAGCCGATACAGCTCAAATAAATGAGTAATGTTGAAAATTTCCGAAGGAAGAAATGAGATTTGTGGAATACAGACAGTCTCTGTCGACTTTCTGTCGGCCGAATTTTTGGCAGCATTTTCGCCGAAAATTCGTTTTTGAAGAAACTCAGATTTTGGGCCGAAATGAAAAACGGAACCGAATTTTCGGTCGATCTCTACATATTAGTACACTCACTATAAATCAATAGCCCTTTTGTATTTTGGAAATCCTATAAATTTAGGTTAAATAGTCCAATGAGCGAGACCGGTAACTCTTGCAACCGGTAATAATTTCTTCTGTAGTCGAAGGTTCAAAAGGGATTTATTTTTTACTTTTGTCTCCGAGTCCTTTATCAAATTTCAATGCTGTTACCTTTAGTTTAAAAGAATAAGCCTAAATACTGTGTTAAGGGATCTCAGGTTCTCAGGACTCTTAAAGCTTCAAAATTTTCGAAATTTTAATTTTTTTAGATATTAAACGCCTATTTTTTCTGAACATTTTGATATAATTGTTTCCTTGAAATTCTCATTAGAACAAAAGTTATGACTTTTAGAATTATACCCGCTCAATAGCCGAAGCGGCGTTTACGAAACTTTGGGCATAACGCGCATGATATCTCAAAAACTTCTAAATATTTTTTCATGAAATTTTCAAAACATATGTTTCATTTAGTCTGTTTAAACTGAACCTAAAATTCCCTTTTTATTGTTCAAAAAAATATTTTTTTATATGATTATATATGAGGCAAAATTTTAAAAATTTTGCCTTAGCTAAATACAATTTTGTATTAAAAATATAAAAATGCTTTAAATACAAATTTATTTAGGTTCAGGATAATTATTATAATCTGAAGTATAAGTAGGCACCAAAATTTTTATTCTAGTTGCAAAATTTATTTTGTAAACCTGCGCGTAAGCTGTTATACCAATTTTTTCGCTCATCAAATGTCTGACAGTTTGGAGCCCCCTTATAAAAGCTAATTCTGCATCGTACAATTTTTTAAATACATTAAAGGAAAGAACATACTTATACCTTTCATTCCAATAAAAATTTTGTGTTAATATCATATACATTTTAAGATATTAAATTAAAAAAAATTGTCTTTTTATTTCATTTTTTACAATTTTAAGAGTCCTGAGACCCCATGATAACATTCTTAATTTAATTCGTAATAATAACAGAATTCGAATAATCAAGATAAATTAAAACTCATACGTGATAAAACTTTAATGTCTTAGAATTTTTAATCAACACAATGAAAATATGTCGCAAATTTTGAAATTTTATGCATAAAATTGATTCCAGGTTAATCATATCTACAGCTTATCTACGTCTTTATATTTATGTAATTGTTACTGAAGTACGCATGATTCAATCCCCTTTGAAAATTGCGGTATCAATAATAAATAAATAAGATAGTAAAACAATTGAAGTTCTAAAAAAGTAGCGCGGAATGTCATTTTTTTATGTAACTTTATCAGTTATCTAATCTAACATTAGAACTTCATTACAACTTAGCAGTCAGAAAAATCATTGTCACTTCCGCAAGTTAAGCAATGGAACTTACACTTTCTATTATAAAGCTTATCTGGACACAGCAACTTTGATGAGAAGGAGAATTTTGGTGATATTATTAATTAATAGTTTAGAGTTATAGAATTTTGTAGAAAAAAATGAATAAAATTAAATTACCAGGTTATAAGAATTCCGTAGATTTGACAGTGACTGTTCACTACCGAAATCCTCCTGGGCCAGTCTTAGTTCGAGTTGATAAAATACAAGACGAAATTCAAAATATATCGTTATCGATTCAGAAGAAAAGCAATGAATTGCAATCGAAACCAAAGGTATGAATTTTACATTTGATTTAAGTAAAATGGTTTACGAATACTTCATGAAATTCGAATTTAACTTAATAACAATGCTTGGAGCAACAAAAAAATTGGAGTATCCAAGTGTTGCCAGTCTGATACTTTTTTTAAATTCAGATTTCTTGGTTTCTACCACGGCTTTTTTTAAAATAGAAATATTCTTATTTAATGGAAGATTACGTAAGTCAAAAATAATGCCAATAATACTCTTTCAAAAATGTGTTGGCAATCAAGCAATCTAGATAAAATAAGTATAAATGTTATTTTTTTTAAACAGGCTTTCATTAAAATTCACAAAAATAAAGATAAAATATATATGTTTTTAAATGAAATGTAGAATTGGGAAATTTGGTCAAATTAACCAGTTATTGCCAAGTTGGCTTCAATATGGCAACTTATTTCTGTCGTCAAATTTGGCGATATTTTGCGAAGTTGGACAAAATTTGGCGCTATTTTGTAAAGCCTGCTATTAGTGCTGTTCAATGTACTGTCCAACTACACAATGTCCAATTCATGTATTGCCTTCAGGAATACATATATATTCCAAATTTCAATGTTCTGTGTCAACAGGAAGTTGTTGAAAAATGAGTAACAAGATTTAATGCCACATACAAACAAACGAAATTGCAAGTTAAAAGAAAGTATGCAATAAAAATAGAGAACTGCCAACACGAACATGCATCATATAATGGAGGGTTAATGCTGCTTAAATCGTTGATTTTTCAGTCTTTTCTATTTAACAACATTGCACATAAGTCAAATACAGTGGACTCTCGCTAATGTATCCCCTCTTAAGGCGTACCTTTGGTTAAGGAGAAAAATTTCGGACTAATATACTAATTTTAATTACTAAAAAACGTAAATTAAAACTTTAAAAACAGTAAAAATAGGTTTATTCAACTGTTTACATGTTTCGACTCTACCCAAGTCATTTTCAAAACAAAGAAATAAAAATACTCTAAAATTGCAAGGTTGAAATGCCATCATTCAAATTTTTCACGTACTCTTTCATATTATGCACGTTATTATTTTATTTTACTAGGATGTTCATTTTTATTTTCATAACCATTGAGTAACTCGAGCCATAATTTCGGTAAGTTAAATAATGCTGCATCGATACATGTTGGATTTTCTTTTATAATGGATGGATAGTATACACTGGAGGGCAAAATTATCTTACTTTCATTGAAATTTATTTGAATGGTTTCTTCTTGATATAATCTTGCTACGGTTGTGGTTTTTCTAGCATATTTAATATTTCCATAATAATTAGTTAAGAGTATTATAAGACTATAACAATTTCGTTTTTACTACCATTTTCCATTTGCAAATTATATTAAGAACATTGCTTAATTCGTACTTCTTATCAGAGAATACGGACAACATTTTTCTCTCATTGGTAGCAGAATTGAAAGTAATTTAATAGACATCTATCTATATTATAAAGGACAAACATATTTGTTTGTAACGCTGACGTCATGTTGCGAATGGCAACATCAGACGAACAAACGTAAACTTTTATTTACCTTTATTGCGATTTAAAAAAAAAAAATTAAATATAGCATAATTTCAATTTTTACACCGTCATATAGAGAAAAAAATTCTCTTTCAAATGCAATTTGTTTGAAAACCATATCGCAATATGTTTGAAAATTGTATCGAAATTTACTCCCTTTTTATTGTTTTTAAAATAATTTTTAAGGATGATTTAAAAAAAAAATCTATTTATGTCACTTGCAGGCAGACGATTGCGAAAGATAAACATGTTTGCACTTAAATTAATACGTATAAATAAAATAGTTTAGCATTTGTTTTCAGCGTACATTCCATAATGAAATTTAAATTTTATCAATCCATAACATATTCTTTAGCTAAGTTATGTCTAATATGAAGATGAAACCACACATTTTATTTGTGGAACTTAAGACATTTGGGACCTGATGATTCTGTCTAAATTCTACAAATTTCCATCATTCCGTTTCCGTTATTCAATTTCTGTTGTTTTTTACTATTTTTTTGGAACCTATGTTAAGTGTGTTGGGGGGAGCTGTATTTGATAATGTCATTTTATTCATAATTTCACAGTTTTTGTTTGTGGTCGGTAATGTTTATTTAATGGTTATATATATATATATATATATATAAAACACAAATTATCCAAAAGAACGACGTTTAAAACCACTGTAATTAACAGAATAAAAAAGACTAGCTATCTTTGCGATTTCTTCAAGTTTTAGTTCCTGGCACGAAGCCAATACGAAAGTGTTGCTTTTAATAAATTTAACAACTTTATTTGAATACATTATTGCTAACATATAAAAATTATTGTTGATATTGTTCGTAAAAAATCTATATTAAAATGTAAAAAAATATATATATTAGAATTTTCTATTAAATAAACATATGTAAGGTTTTCACCTGTATTCTGTAACCCTGGAAGACCAGGTTGGAACTCCTTGTTTCTTTAAAAACAACTTTGGTGCAACTTTGGTCATTGATAGATCAAGAAATGTTCTGTGAGAGCGATGAAAAGAAAGAAAACATTTTACCACCAAAACCTAATTGGTTAAAAAATTGCTAACGGCTGTTTAGCCAGTACCAATCAAAATATGATGTAACATATCAAATTATTGAGTTCGTTGCAAAACTGAAAAATGGTGAGGTAAAAAGATTATATTTTCAGCTATCACAAAGAAAATTGAGAGATTACACTAAATAATGTAAAGTTTTGTAAGGTATTCCGATTAAAACTTTTTACGTTAAACAATTGCTTTGCATATTTTGTTTGTCCTGATGAGTAATTTATTCTTATTTATTAAAAATTTTCATTGACTTGCTTTGCTTACTAAAAGTACTGAATTAATGAAATTGTTTCTTTTAGTATAAAGTTGGTAACCTACATAATGTGTGTTAAAAACTGATATTCAATTTATCCAACGCAAGGGATTATTTTATATGGTGCAATGTAGAGTGCTGGGTGGGTCCGATTGCACCCGACCCAAACCCGAAAATTCCATTTGAAGTCAACCCGCTACCCGACTCGAATCCACCAAAATAATATTCCGCGACACGCAACCCGACCCGAACGCGAAATCAAAGGAAAGTAAGTAATGTTTTAATTCAATTATGAAAATTAATCTACAATTACATTTCTAATTCCAATTTTATGTTTTACATAGAAAAATAGACAAATCTACATTCTTTAATATTCGATTATAGTAAAACCTCTGAATAGCGAACACCTCCGGATTGTCCTGCATAGGGTCTAGCTGTCCCTAATTGTGTTTTTTCGGGTCGGGATGTCTCTAATTTCTTTCTGCTGGTCGGGTTCACGCTAGAAATTTATTGCGGGTCATATTTAGGTTTTTTGCAGGTCCGGTTGTTGGGATCTGCACAGAAAGTTTGAACAGTTTCAGATGAAAATAAATACTTATTGGAATATTAATGAGAAAATATTCAATTGACTGCATGAGAAAAAAATATGTATGTAAGAAATGTTCTATCCATTCTTTACAGTATAGTTAAGAACACATTTTTCTTCTTTCGGAATATAAAAAATATTACCAACATTTCACTTTTAATACACACAAAAGCGCATGTATCGTATTTGTGATATTTTATGTTTATGCACACATACACATGTTACATGTGTGTATCTTAGGAGTTTAGGTGCCCACTATTCAGAGTTATAAGTGTACGAATATATAATTATTAGGAACTGAAATATTATTCGCTAAATAGAGGTGTCCGCTTTTCGGGAGTGTCTATTATTGTCTTATTGTACATAGTTTCACCTGAAAAAATGTTGTGGACATTATTTTGAAAAATCGGAT
Source organism: Maratus speciosus (assembly GCA_963932465.1). Classification (NCBI taxonomy): domain Eukaryota; kingdom Metazoa; phylum Arthropoda; class Arachnida; order Araneae; family Salticidae; genus Maratus; species Maratus speciosus. Next base: position 374,284,162 of record OZ010798.1, on the reverse strand, counting down.
CAACCCGAACCCGACCCGCAAAAGTCAAAACCCAACCCAAAACCAACCCGAACCCGGACAACGCCACCTAGATAAGGGAGAAAGCCTAGACACGCTTTGTTGTGACGCCACAACAAAGCGTGTCAGGGCTTTCTGAGGGCAAAGCCCCCAAGGCAAAGCCCCCCTCTATGTTCCTTTCTAGTTTTCAGAGGGTTGTGAATCTAGGGGGCGTTGACCCGACCCGCAACGAAAAAATACAGCGCCAACCCGACACGAACCACGTGTCGAGACGGGTGCGTTTAAATGCAGGTAAGCTGCCTGATACAGTGCGTGTCAAAAGTTTAAGCACAACGTAAAATTTTAAAATAAAATTTTATTATTGACTGAAAGTTACTTTCCTTTCCACATGACCTACAAATTGTAGTTTAAAAAGGATATTTAATAGATTTATGCTTTAAAATTTATCTCAAATAATCGAATTTATCAAAAGAACAAAAGTGAGTGTGTGAAAAGTTTAAGCACAGTAGTTCTTTAGTCTTTAGTAGAACAAGAGCAAAAAAATTAATACTTGATTATTGCTCCATTTTGATGAATTACTTTAAGTATACGGTCTTCCATCGATAAATTGAGGTTCTGTATTGTTTCGGGTTCAATTTTAAACCACGCGTTCTCAATGACATCTTTCAAATTTTTAACTGAATAATACTGCTTTTCATTTGGATAAACTACATGAGTGAGAATACACCACATATTTTCTATAGGGTTTTAATCAGGGGTTATTGCCGGCCACTTGAAAACAAATACTTTTTTCGACTTAAGCCACGTTGAAATTGAGTTTGAGGTATAGATCGAAGCATTATCATGTTGAAATAACCATTTTTCTTCCCCCAAAACCTCGGCAACAGGGAGAAATGATTGAGAAGTGTTTCTTGATAGTTTTCAGAGTTTTCACGACCACTGATGAATGCTAGAGATGTCTGACCATTGAAAAAAATAGCCCCCCATACCATTACACAACCACCACTATGTTGTCGGCTAAATATATTCCTAGGTTCTTTGCGGAGATCATGCCAATAGTACTTAAACCCATCAGGGACTATCGAGGTTCCATGTTTTTCTTCACTGAATACGACATTCAGCCACTTTTCAGCAAATGATATATGTTCTTTAGCCCCCCGTTTTTTTAAATGGTAAAATTCCCCTGTTTTAGCCTTAATATTTCTTTAAACAAGGAGAATTTTACGATTTAAAAAAAGTAGTGAAAATCAAAACACCTAAATGTAAAATGTAGCCCACTATATGTCTAACACAATATGTGTGCACAATATGCGTAAAGGGGTTGCAAAAAGTCTGCAGCGGTGTGAACAGCCCACACAACCACATATGTACACCGAGATGTAAAATGAGATTAATATAATAATACAAATTGCTATTCAGAATGGTTTCCCTCCTCAACACATTAATAAATTAGTTAATCAAGCAAAACAACCAAGACAGAAGAAGGAATTAAGTTTGAGCAAGTCTATTTATTGCACATTTGATTATATCCCACAGCTTTATGAGAGACTGAGATATGCATTACTGAAATATAATATTAATTTAATAGCTAAACCTCCAACAAAATTGAAAGAATTGATTCACAGTAAAATTGATCCTATTCTTGATTATGAAAAAGCAGGAGTTTACATCATCCCATTCAGCACAGAACAGCATAAGAGTTTATTTTATATTGGTATGACATCTCGAAAATTTAAGAAAAGATTAAAAGAGCACATTTCTGATATCAAGTTTAACAAACTAAATACAGCTTTATCCAGATTGCATCAAAAAGAAAATATTAACATAAACTTCGAAAAAGTTAAAATTATCATTTCAACGTCTAACCACTACTCGTCAATAATCCATGAATCCATTGAAATTTTACTTAGAAGGGATAATGTTTGTAACGATGTCCTTTCCTATAATATTCCCCCAATTTGGTACAATATACTAAATATTTCAAGACCTCCTGATAATATGAAATGATCTTTTCACCCCTCTACAGAGAAATGGACTGAACCCCACTTGCGCATGCGTACTATTTTTGTTTTTGTTTTTTAAAATGTATTTCTATTCAGTCAGTCATCCTTTTTCCCTTTGAAAATGAACGCGTGTGTGTTCGAAAGATATCGGGTTGCATTAAATAATACTTTTTTATGTTTTTGTCACCTTTTAAGTAGTTATAAGTATATTATAAAGTTTCTTGATTGACACCACTTTTTTGAAATGGTAAAATTCCCCTGTTTTCGCCTTAATATGTCATTAAACAAGGAGAATTTTACGATTTAAAAAAAGCAGTGAAAATAAAAAAAAACCTAAATATAAAATGTAGCCCACTATATGTCTAACACAATATGTGTAAAGGGGTTGCAAAAAGTCTGCAGCGGTGTGAACAGCCCACACAACTACATATGTGACTTTTGTCTTACTTAAATGTTGTATTCAAACTCTGAGCGCCATTACCCTACCATGTCGGGCATTACTGCTCAATCGATGGTTATTTAAATAAAACGATAAAAAAAAATTCCTAAGACTTTTATGAAAATTAGTTGATTGCAAACTGTTCCTTATGCTTTGGAGTTATACTTCGTTAATAAAATATTGATTTTTTTTTGTCTTAATTTGACTAGCTATTCATGTTTTCCCTTAAGTGAGCGCCATTCCCCTACTTTCCTCTAATATTAATTTCATAATTCATATTACAAAATTTAAAAAAAATTACAAATTGAATGTATTTATGTTTGGGCATTATGTTTTTAGTATTATAACAACACAAAAAATTATGAAATTGGGATTATAATTTCAGGAGATGTTAATGCAAAATATGAAAATGTCATTTAACATTAAAAGCTGTAAATTTTGAATTTTTATAATTCAAAAACGTATTATCCAAATGACTTGGAATTTCGTTTCTAGTTATTGTTTGAACCAAAGATTTCAAATACATTGTTAAAATTGGGTGTTACCATTAAAAAAAAAAAAAAAAAAAAAAAAAAAAGTTTGGTCTAGTTTTGATTTGTAGATTGTCACCTAAGCAAATTTTGTATATATCATTTAAAAGTAGATTTTATTACCAACTGTTTGGTACAAGTACCTTTCTTCTATCTATATTATAAAGGACAAACATATCTGTGCGTAACGCATACGTCATTCTGCGAATGGCAACACTTTGAAATTTGAAATAAAATTTTGGTTTTGCAATTATACCTACGACAAATTTTTAAACGTTTAAACATCGCACATTTTAAATTTTAACTCCGTCGTATAAGAAAAAAAATACTCTTTAAATGCAATTTGTTTGAAAGCTGTACCTCAATTTATTTTTGAGATATTAATTTTTTTTGTAGTTTTTAATACAAATTTTGTAATTGTGGCAACTGAAGTACTCCATTTCTATTGAAAGTAAAGGGAAAATTGTCATGGTTTATTATTTTTATTGATTATATCCTTATTGATGCCATTTTCACATTACAAATAAAAGTAACTTTTTTTTTATAATTTTTGAACAGAAAATGATATCCGACATTAAAAAAGAACACGCATTCTTCTTCATAAAACAGTTACGTTTCAATATTTTTACATTACACTGATACTGAGTTTGAGACGGTAGGCAAAATGATTCAGTGAGTAAAAATTATGTCATATTTAAAACAATACGATCATTTATTTTGATAAAACTAAATATTTGACCAATACTAAATGGCCAATACTATGACAACTAAAGGCAAATTTCTGATTTTTTTTTTTTTTTTTTCGCGGGTATTGAGATTAGAACTTAAAGTTTGTGCGAATGTTCACATGAAAAGTTGTATAGGATAAACGTGACTTTAAGTTTGGAAATACATTCATTAATAATCTATTGCGAGTTAAAATACTTTCAAATTGTGAATTTGAGTGGTGCGTATGTAAATTATGAGAATGTGAAAATAACGTACAGTTTAGATTTTATGGGGGGGGGGGGTATTTTATAATGTGACAAAGCGAAATCTTTTTTACTGATTTTTCATCCGTAAAAACAAATATAAGAGCCTCAATCGATAAATTCATCATAATAACTCATCTTGATTACGCATTCTAATAGAGTTTAATTTTTCAATAATTTAAGCAGTTGAAGTTTGTGGAAATAATATTTTGGTAATTTTAGGTTAAAAATATTATTTGTTTTAAAAGTGAGACAACCAATGTTAGGTGAATTTTTTATTGTAATTATTTTCATAGGTTTATTATAAATTCGATCTGAAGTTCCTTTCTAACATTTTAGTTCGTCGAATTTCGACGGGTTCCAACTCGTTATAATTAGTTGCAGAGTTATTTGGGGTGTTTTTCTTTTTTTTCCACGACTGTATATTGAAATGCTCTGATCACTGCTACTTTTATTTAATAAATTAAATATATCGGGTGGTCCATCTGTTGGTTCTTTTTTTATTATGAAAGAAAACGTATTTTTATGAGTGTAAATCGAAATTCTTTATTTAACATGGAAGGCGGGTCTATACCATTTATGTATGGAATACAATACCGAACATGTGGCCTCCGCGGCTCCGCTTGCATGCCATCATCCGAACATAATAATTTTGATAATTTTTCCCATAATGGAGCAGATCCACGGCCAAAATTTCAGCCCGGACGTTACGTTTAAAGTCTAGGATTGTGCGGAGGGCATTGGTTATACACTTTACTTTTCAGAAACCCCCAAATAAAATAATCCATTGAGGTTATATCGCACGATCTTGGCGGCCAATTCACATCAGAATTTCTTAAAATTACGCGATCTGAAAATTTCTCGTTCAATAAAATGATTGTTTGGTGAGCAGTGTGTGCTGTTGCACCGTCTTGTCATACAAAATTAGATACATAATGGCATACATAATTACAAATGGCATACATTTGACAGTTCATACGTGCATGATACAAGACAGCTGACAAAAATAACCTGTGAAATATTCATAGTTCAAAAAAGAACCAACATATAGGCCACCCTATATTATAGATCTATTCAATTCCATGCTGATAAAGCACTAAACTTCACATATTCTACTTACATCTTTTGAATTAATTGTATTCATTACTAGCTGAATAAGATTATATTTATGAAAGTTGTGTACTTTAATAGCGTAAAAAGTATTTACTACTTTTAACAGAACTTTCTGAAGGACAACATTACTCAATAAAATTCTCATTTTAATTTATTTCAATATTTGTATAATTCACCAAGTTTAATTATTCATTAAAATTTAATGTTGATTAAACATTAAAGTTTAAAACTCCCTATATGTATCTTTATTTGTTAAATAAGTGAAATCTGATGTTAACAACTAGATGGAAAGTATACATTTAAATTTGTTACAAAAGGCCAAATAATAAATAATTATGGTATTGCTATAGAATGTAATTATCCTCATAAAATAAAGTATTCATTTTGAATTGTTTGGCGCGTTTTGTCTAATGCTCCTGAAATGTAATTGTTTAAACACTATTTGAATGAAATGTAAGTAATTATTTTGTTGCGACATTTTAACCTAAAGCATCTATCTACATATTTTAAGCGGGCCATTTTTTAACGTTTATAAATAACGGAGATTGTATAAGTCGTTTCTTCTCATATGTCGTCGCTACCATGTCAAACTATCCAATGTGAAAAAATGCATTTTTCATATTTTGTGCCATTTTGTTGTATTCTGCATGATACGTACTAACCAAAATCGTCACGCCTCCAGCTTGCTTAGAAAGTTAGATAATGACTGTTTCAAAGTATCCAATATGCTCTTTTTTCTAAAATTTACAATGCCAAACTGTCCAATATGGCATATTTGATCCTTTTCCCCAAATGTTTGTATATTTTTCTTTTTCTAAGCAACCGTACCATGTCAAACTATCCAATATGAAAATAGTCTGTTTATCAGGAAGAGAAAAATTGTTTTGTTTATGGATTGAAATTTAACGCAATTGAAATATGCTTTTAACGTTTACTATAGAATATGTCTTCTATTGTTAATGGAATGTGAGAATTTTTTATTCATTTACAGGGACACTCAAAAGAATATATTACACTCAATAAGGAAAAAGAGTAGTGTCTTTTAATGGTGTCACTATATTTAAAACATAATGAAATTAATATGGATTTACCAAGTGTATTAAAAGATGCTTTACGCAGAATATGGTGCTCAAGCCATTTATTATTATTTACAGGTTCATACAAAAGCATTTTGATGTATAATGTTTTATAGAATAAAAATTGAAGCATATTTTATTAATGTTAAAATGTTCCAAACAACGTGAAATTGACATCCGTAATTCATTTACATTACAAGTTGCTTAGTGTAGAATATGACATGTATGATAGTTATCATTAATTTACAGGAACACACAAAAAAAAATTCGGTTACACTGCTGTCTATTAGCGATAGTTGTTTGAAGTGCGTTTTCAATTATAGTATGAATTTTTAACTATTTGAGTATTACATGGTGCGTATAAATTCTATCGATCATATACAAGGCTATACAAAAGTATTTTTAAGCATTACACTGTATGGGCGTGAATTTCATAAAGGAGGTTTTTAACTCCGTTATGCAATTTCGGTCTTTTATTTCTTTTTACTATGCTAAAATATGTTAGTAGAAATTAGTAATATGCAGGGCTACGCAAGGAATTGAAAACACTCTGGGATATGACTGGTAATTTCTGGAAGTGTTTGTTATACAATTTTTGCCTGAATTAAATTTTACCATTACACGTAACAGTTATAAAAATCTGTAGATAATATACAGGGCTATACAAGAAGTTCGGGTATATTTTCATTTATTGGCGGAAATTGCTAAAATTTGAAAGTGTAAATTGCGTTACGCGTTTTCTAATTAAACTAAATTGTTGCATACTATCTCGATTATATACAAATCTACAGATCGTCGGACAGACATGATAGAATCAAACGGATTCGAGTACTTTTTCTGTCTATGGACGATAATTATTTTTAGTGAATTCTTTTGTGCAGCCCTATATACGAGGTCAAGAATTTTTATGCAACATACAAAAAATAGATAAATTTAAAAGCGCATACCGAAATATTAAAACGCACTTCTCGCAATTATTGCTCAAAGACAGCGCTGTAACCCATTTCTTTTGTGCGACCCTGTAAATGTTCGACAAATGCTATGAATGCATGCTCTATTCTGTCGTAATATTCTTGTAATGAAATTCAGTGATTTATATCAGTTTTAATACATTTGAAATAGCGTAATATCATTAAAATACTCTCCAAACGATTTTTTTCCATATACCATAATGTAATGGAAATCTTTTGAGTGCCCCTGTAAATGAACTATTAATGTTACACACTTCATATGCAATACCGAACATACCATTGTTAGCAACATTAACATTATTCAATTGCATGAAAATCCGAGACTATTTACATGAGTTAGAGCGTGGACAGACAAACCGAATTCAAAAACACTTCTCAACACTGTTGGAAAGTGTTAAAATGTATAATCGGTTGAAGATTCACATTTAGTAATTTCTAACAGAAGAGAATAAGTGAATTCTTTTGTACAACCCTGTATATTACCTATGGATTTTTATACATGTCACATAATAAGCTAAAAATTTAATGCAAACTAAAATACGCTTAAAACCACTAAAATAATACTTCCAGAAATTATCATTCATAACTATCCATGTTTGTAGTTTTTTTTGCGTGGCCCTGTATATGATTTTACTTAAATTGCACACACATCTCATATACTAACTATAGTTCAGCTTTGAAATGCACAACACAATTAAAAACTACATTTAAGCAGTTCAGAAACATACTTAGTGATGCTAACGAATTATTTGTTGGTAGTCCTATATATAATCTATAGAATTTATACATACCACGTAGTATGCACATAGTATTAAAACTCATACCATAATATAAAATGCAGTTCCAGCAATTGTCTCTAATATAATGCACTTTAACCGAAATCTTTTGTGTGTCCCTGTAAATGAATAATTGCTGTTTTACGCGTCATATTCTAACGTAGGCATGTTGCTGTGCACCTCAATAATATACATAAATTTAATTATGTTTGAAATAGTGTAACATAATTAAACTGAACCACAAACATTTCTTTTCTCATTAAGCGTAATGTATATGGGATTCTTTTAAGTGTCTCTGTAGAGAACCTATAAATGCTCCACACTCCGTTTTCAATACCAGACGTGCCATAGTAAACATCAAACACATAAATAAGTTATATGGCAATTCGAGTATACTTACGAGAGTTAGAGCACGGCGAGTCTACAGAAAAGTAAATCAAAAGTCATAAAACCTTTTTAACGATAGAGAAAGGTCTTGAAAAAAGGGATTACCCCATTATCACTCACTACATTCTGCAGAACATTTGCAATTATTGTATTAAAAGGGCCTATTGCAAATTTCTTCAAAATTTTCATCAAAGTCCTTTGTTCCAACTTTTCTTAATGAGGGATTAAATAAATCAAAGAGTTCTATTCGAAAATAGTGGTAGAAAGCGAGCCATGAGTTTCTTAGAATAAATAGCACTAAGATTACTATTTATAATTACGGGTATAAAGTGTCTATGGTTGCCCACCCGATTATTTGAGATATTTTGGTTTTCTTATATTTTATAAAATTAACAGAATGTTTAAAAATAAGCTTTTTTCTACATTAATTTACTGTATATTCCTTATTAAAATTATTAAAGAAAATTCTTAAGAGTTTTATATTGAATATGTAAATACCAAAATTTTTACAAATAAAACTATTGAATACTACACATTTTCTACAATGAAACGGCGAATCTTGGGAAAAGCACAACATTATTACAAGTCAAACTATCCAATATGGCATATTCGCTACTATGGAATGGCAAACCTGGAAAAAGCACAAATTTTTTACAAGTCGAACTATCCAATGTTGCATATTGGATAGTTTGAAACTGAAAAAGTTCAACAAAGCTGAAAATGTACAAATAAGCATAACATATCAAATTATCCAATGTGATTTTTTGGTGAGTAAAATTATTCAAATGATTTATCTCAATAGCATGCTTAAATAGGATATAAAACAGCACCCAAAAAATATAATAATTGTTTACTGCTGCTTGGCGCTGATTTTGAATCCGCAATTAAAACAGTTTTTCTGCCCTCCTGAAAAGTGGCTATTTTCACATTGGATAGTTTGACATGGTACCGACGATATATACATATGTGCGTGTGCATATAATTTTTTTCATACATGTACCCCATAAATGTTAAACAGATTTTAATAATCCTTTTTTATTGCCTAGTTTTGTAATAAATTTCACCAAATTTCGAAAATGTTATTTTTTTCTGGAATTTATTTTATGTATTTATTCCTAGGTTGTAGTTTTCATAAAAAAATTACTAACCACAGCGAAAGTGCAATATGTTCTTAAAGTACAAATATTTAGAAATGGACTGAAAATTCGGAAAATTCACCGAAAATTCGTTTTTGGCGAAAATGTTGCCGAGAATTCGGCCGGACCAAAACTATCTCTATTTCAAAAATCTCGCTTCTTTCTTCATTAAATTTTCAACATTATTCATTGATTTGAGTTGTATCGGTTCAAATGAGACTCTCTTTATTTATTGCTATGAACCTCACTCTTTATAATTGTCAGTCATGACCAACTCAAGACGTAAATGCAAATTATATAGCAAACAATGCATATAGGACTAAACTTTGAAGACGCTTTTCACGTGCTCATTAAAAGCTGCAGACTTAACAGTAATAGAAATTGTTCAGTTTGAAACTGCAGAAGTACTTCGAATACTCTTGTAAGTTCTTGTATAACAAATGATCATTTACAAAAATCGTTATAAAAGATATATCGAGGTATGTGTACCTAAAATATTTTTTAATTCTAGGAAATTCGTATAATTAGAAATCTTTTAGTGTCGTTGATGAATTAATTACATTTCATTTTATATGAAAATAAAAAGCTTTGGTCAGAGGTACAGCGAGTCAACTTAGGTTACACGTATAATTAATTAATAATCATCTATATTTATGTATGTAATCCCTACAAATATTAGTTTGAATACAAGCACAAAACGTAAAAAAAATAATATTGATTACTTTTATTTAACTTTGTAACATTCAAATAATTGTCTACATATAATTAGATATTGATTTAGCGTCTTTAGCTATATCTTTTGTGTACAACCTGTATACGAGATTTTGCAATTCATCTAAATTTAATTTCAACAGAGTTTTGAAATGTTTATTTCACATCTCTGGTGGAGATAAGAGACACCTTTTGTCAATGCATAGATACACATGATACGGATCATTTTACCAAAGGTAACTACTATCAAAGATAAAGAAAGAAAATAGATGATTTCTATATTTAGATAAGCTGTGATATTTTTGGTGTGTGCGCAAACAGACTGATATATTGGAACATTTTGAAATAATTCAAGATTTTATGCATTTTGTTTAATAAACAGGAATTTTGCAATGCACTGACATTTTTTAATTTAGAATATTTTCTTTGTAAGTTAGAGTTTCCGGATAGTCCGTCAGCTGCCGCATCTTCAGGTTCTGCCGCTAACGTTCCGGTTAAGTGTTGAAATGCTATAAGGACGTCCAATGAGTTATTTAAGATGGCCTAAGCGAAGGTGCGGCGATCTGCCCACCCCCAACCACGGACGCGTCTTCTGTGATCCGGTGCGCCGCTACCGTTCCGGTTAAATGTTGAAAGGGTATATGGAAGTGCGATGAGCGCGCGGCTGCCGGAAATACTCTTAAATAAATTTCCAACTATTATTTCACATCAAAAGAGCATACATGCGGCGAAATGAACTTCTAAATAATACAGCTTTATGACTCTAAATCTATAATATTAAGCAACAAGAAATTAAAAATGCATACCACAGCGCAAACGCACTTACAGTAATTATCGATCATATCCAATCCTGTAAACAAACACTTTTGTGTGTCCCTGTAAATGAACGACAAATTTTATGCATTCCATACTTTTATTCATTTCCACCAAAACATGTTATAATACACCTTAGTGATGCTTTTAAATTTCATTATGTTTGAAGTATCATGACGTCATTAAAATGCCCTGCAAACGTCTATTCCCATGGATCATAAAGTAATAGACTTCTTTTGTGCGTCCCGGTAAACGAGCTGTAAATGCTACGTATACATTGCAAATCAAAAAGCATATTATAATGCACCTTAGTGATGATTTTCAATTTCATTATGTTTGAAATATCCTATGACCAATAAAATGCCTCGTAAACGTTTATTCACATAGATCATAATGTAATCGAAATCTTTTGTGCGTCCCTATAAACGAACTATAAATGCTTCATATTCTATACTCTGTAAAAAGCATGTTATATTGCACCTTAGTGATGCTTTTCAATTACATTATGTTTGAAATATTCTAACATCAATAAAATGCCTCGCAAACGTTTATTCGCATAGATCATAATGTAATCCAACTCTTTTGTGAGTTCCTATAAATGAACTATAAATTACATATTCTACACTCTGGAGAAAGCACGTTATACTCCACTTCAAGAAGGGCTATTAATCTCATTATGTTTGAAATATCCTAACATCAATAAAATGTATAAGAAAATTATTTTTCCTTATAGACCATTATGTAACGAAATTCTTTGCGTAGCCCTGTAAACTAACTGTAAATGCTACACACTTCATTTTCAATACAGAACATTCTATACTAAATCTTAATAACATATAAAAATTACATGGCAATCCGATTATATTTATGAGAGTTAGATCACGGAAAGACGTCCAGACCAAGGGCGGATCTAGCTCACCATTTAGAGGGGGGTCATGGATTTCCTTTTTTTTTTTTTTTTGGTGGGGGGTGGGGGCGTGGGAGGGGATCAAATCTCTTTAGGAGATTTTTTTATATTGAAAGCCATTCCTAAATCCAAACTAACTACTTACTTTTCTGATACTTTCGAGAAGTCATTTTCATTCGTAAATACAAAAAAATTGCATTAATATTCGTAAAAATATAAAATTTACCTATTTTGTTCAGATACCAAGAAATTAAGGTTTCCTATTTACCGTATTTTATGGAAGAAACGCCGCACCCGTCGTAAACGCCGCACTCCTCAAATTGGCCTGAATAAACTTTAAAATATCGTAATCGCCGCACCCGTTGTAAACGCCGCATCCGTCGGAACGCTACTTTTGTCGACAGGGTCACATTGACCTAACTTTAATCAAAGTTTTCTGATCAGTGTAGGATGACTCGTTTTTAATATCTTAAGATGCCTGAAGTTTTATTTAAAATATTTAAATCCGATTTTAAATATTTTAATGAATTTTTAAATTAAGGAAACTCAGTATTTAAAAAAAATCGTAAACGCCGCACATGGCGTAAGCGCCGCACTTGGAAAAAAATTAACTTTTGAACTCGTTAACGCCGCGGCGTTTCTTCAATAAAATACGGTACGTATAAAGGTAAATATTCATTCACAAAATGTTGTCAAAGTTAGCATTTTTAGCCACGTTTTACGAGTTGACACCCACAGAAATGTCGTCACAAGGGAACAATTGGCTGCCACTTCAGGAAATTCAGTTTAAAAAGTCTAACAATTGTCAGCGATTAAATATGACAAAAATTTGTATTAAATTTTAAAAGCAACAAAACCGTACACATTGGCAGCTATCTGATTCTATTAGTGTAATAAAAATTGCAGGTGTAGCCTCTTCTTTATGCGCAAAGTATTAAATAGTTTTTTTTTAATCGAACTTATACCTTTGGAATGGATCATTTTCTTCTGATGGACTGATGGCTTTCATTATTATGAGACAGCCATTATAAATGAAGTGTTAGGTGAAGGTGAAAGAGTAGCAGTAAAAAGTTAGAACTCTGATTTTCTGGTCAGAATGGGGAAAAAATGGCCATAATTTATTTTAACACTTCATTTATAATGGCTATTTCATAATACTGGAAGACATCAATCCATCAGAAGAAAATAACTCGGTTAAAGCGGAAACTCTGTTAAGCGGGATTCTACTGAATATTTCATTTTAAAAATGATCTTTAGAATAATTTTGTTGGTGTTCAGAGGGGGCTCATGACCCCCGTGACCTCCCCCTTGGATCCGCCATTGGTCCAGACAAACAAACCAAATTCATAAACACTAATTCAACTATGTTGGAAAGTGTAAAAACAATATTTTACAGTTATTCTGTGAAATAATATCGGTGTTTTCCCATATATATAAACTTAATGCAAGCAGAGTTGTAAAGTTGCGAAATTTTCAGTTAACATATATCTCCAAGTACGATTTATTAATTTCGATTCATTATCATAACGCTACGATAAAGATTAAAGATACATTCTTTAAATGTGTCAAAAGTTTAACAGTTTTCTATATTTAATAAAATTTCGTAACTTTATGTACTTCCAAGTTTAAATATTCTAAATATACCTTTTCGTGATTTGTCAAATTCTTCCATTGCACAGTCACGATTTTCGCAATCCTTTAAATTTAATGATGAATAGTAACTAAATTTCGGAAACTACACTTAATACAGTCACTTCAAGAACTGAAATATTTTATTAAGATAAATTTACGTTTATCAAATATGCATTTCCATCGATCGCTTCCTCAATTCCTTTCAGATCAGCAAATATTTAAACATTTCAAATACTTTTAGTGGACCAGCTGCTTAACGAATTCATACTGAAGACTAATTTTAGAATATTTAAAAGAGATCTTGGTTTAGTTTGATGATAGAAATCTTGGAATCTGAAATTTCCATGCAGTTAATTAATCGATTGCTAAATAAATATTTATGATAGCATATCTTGACATTCATTTTTAATATGATACTTGTGCGCGATTGTATAAGTAGAAGAAAAACAACGCTATTAGCACCAGTGTTGCCAGATTGGGGACTTTTTTGCCCAAGATTGTTGATTGCTACCGCTTTTTTTGAAATAGAAATATTCGGCCTATTTAGAAATAGATTAAAAATTCCGAAAAATAATGCGAATTATACTATTTTAGAAAAGTGGTGACAATCAAATAATCTGAATTAAAAAAGTCCCCAATCTGACAACACTGATTAGCACCGAAATCTTTTATCTTATACCATACTAGTTTCGGTAGCATTCAGCGTACCGTCCTCAGTGCAGAAAATGATGGACATTTTGTCCATATATATGTAAGAGAAGCGGATTCGAGTGATAGGTTTATTGACCAATAGGAAAGCAGGAAATTAAGGGTGACAGCCAATATGAAAATAGCATGGTGAATAGAACCGAAAATGTAAAAAAAAAAAAAAAAAAAAAAAAAAAAAAAAAGCCAGAAAAATATTTTTCTCTCTCTATTTCTCAATTTCTTCTGGCATTTTTTCACATTATCGGTTCCATTTCCTATGCTATTTTCCTATTGGCTATCACCCGTAATTTGCTGTTTCCCTATTGGTTAATAAACCTATCACTCGAATCCGCTTCTCTTCCATATATATTAGAAAAATCTCCATCCTTATTTACATTGGGAACGGTACGCTGAATGCTACCCAAACTTTAAGATAAAACTGTATTACATTAATTTTTAACACAATTATTTTATTGGTAAATAAACCATAAGAGTTGTAAATTGTCAAGTGGGTGAAAAAAGTCCTGGATAGGATTCGAACTAGGGATATCTTGGCTGAAGTCGCAGTGCTCTACCGACTAAGATATCCCTGGTTCGAATCCTGGCCCGGACTTTTTTCACCCACTTGGAAATTAATAACTGTTATGATTATTAACCAATTGAATAATTGTGTTAAAAATTAATCTAATATAATTACGCATACAGCGTTTACTGCAGTTCCAAAAGTAACCTTTGGTTTATTCTGTTGAACTGATTCAGATATCAGACCAGATACTGTAATCGTTAAGGGGACCAGGTAAGCGAAATTTGGGAAAAAAATCGATTTTTACTTTTTTATATCATTAAATAGTTTAAACTTTTATCTTTCCAACGATGTGTCACACATGTTTATATATATATATAAATAAGTGTTGGAATTATTCATTCTCTTTAAGATTACTTCACAGCTTAATGGCCATTAAAATCTTTAATTGACTTTTTCTCAAAATTTGGATTTTTCATGTTTGTGTTCCTCTTTTTTCCAATATCTATTACACTTAAGAACTCAGATTTTCTTAAATACATATTATGTTACATTGTATACTTTAACCCTTTAGTGCGCAGCTTTGCATACATGCAAACAACACTTTTTGAATTTAATAAATTTATTCTATTTGCATGTACCTAATTAACACCAGAAAATTAAAATAGCAATATTTGCTTTAATTAAAAAACAGACATTCCGTATTTAAATAAAGCGAAATTATCCATTGAAACTTTCTGGTGTAAAGTCAGATTCTGTGAACTACGTAATTTCTAGAACGTATTCTATTATCTTAATTAAATGGTAAACACAGGGATTTAATGATTTGTTGAGAATTATTTATTTTAGGCAGTGATATATTACCAAAAATGCTAATTTAAAAATGTCTTTCATAAATAATTAATATTTAATTTCCAGTTTCAGTTTCATTTAGAAAGAAAATGGTCTGTTAAAATACGTAAAGCATGTTATTCAAAGTACTCTGAAAAATCTAGACCTCTATCTTTCACCACTTCTGAGAAAAAGGTACATATTTAACATGGCGGAGATAGGGCTTTCCCGGTCCCATTATGGGATCTCAAGACTCTTAAAGCTTCAATTTTTTTTTAGATGATAAACTTTTATGTTTTCTGAACATTTTGGTATGATTGTTTCCTTGAAATTCCCATTAGAATAGACGTTATGGCTATTAGAATTATACCTAAAACGGCGGACGTTTCGGGGTATCACGCGCACGATATCTCAAAAACTTCAGAATATTTTTTCATGAAATTTTCAAAGCATGTGTTTCATGTTAGTCTGTATTAACTTAACCTAAAATTTCTTTTTTATTGTTCAAAAAATATTTTTTAGGGGATTATACTGTAGGGTGTTTCATTTTTCCAACGATATGATTTTCATACGACTTTGCTTGCGCCTCGAGTCTGAGTGATGTAAAAGATATGTATGCCAAATTTCAAGAAGATTGAATAATATTTACAGGTTGCACATTTTGATCACTTTTATCTCAAATTAGAGAAAATATCCAATATTGAAGTACTTTGTACTAATGGGCTTCCCATGTGTTTCTTTCATCTTTTGAAGGTAATTGAAGTTTAAAATGGGAACCTTGAGAGGAATTTGGTGGCTAGGGAAGGTGCCTAGTGATGAGTTTTTATTAGTCCCTGCCTAGTGATGAGTTTTTATTAGTATTTTGTCCCTGAAAATGAGCAAGTACTCTTAGTTTCATTTACCACCACAAGAAAATGAAAGAAACACTTTTGGATTCTGCTAAATCTACCAGTCCTAAACTACAGGAAGTGTAGAAGAAAGTAAATATTCCTGTTAAAACGGAGGAGAATATCAGCCCTGGTTTACAGAAGATGTACAAAGAATAACAAAACCTGAGTATAGAGAAACTGAGAAATACTTTTAAAGCAAATTTGAAACAGAAGATTTGGAAAGATGTTCTCATCAAGTTATTTGACATTTCCTGGTAAAATGTGACGGGCATGACTAGCATATCACAAAAAGATAAAGAATTTCTTAGGTCACAAAGAGAAGATGATATGAGTTCGTCAATTAGTGGAGTTGATAAGGTTTTCGCCTAAAAAAAAGAAGAACTAAGTGTAAAAACGGGTTAACTACTTCCAAAATGTCCTAAAAGACAGAAGTCATCTAAGAGAAGATTACAAAGAGTTATTACAATTCTTACTCTTGTACCTAGAAAGCTGGTCTAAAAATAACTTCAGTTTCAGAATTCCAGAGGCTCTACATCAAGCAAGGTGGATGGCAAAGGCAGTATATGCACTTAAAATCGCACTCTTCTCTAAACAGTTGAATATTCCTCTTCGAGAATTGAAAGGAATGAAAAGAGTTGCACATTTTGTCAGCATCATATATGTTCAATTTTGGCTTGAGGCAATTGTAAGTCGATGGTTTCCAAAAAACGATTTGGATATGCTACAGCTTCTGAACACTTACCCAGATGCAGATGTCAAAAAAAGTGCTCTCACAGCTGCTAAGTTGATACAGATACCTTTGGTATCTTTTAGAAACAAACATGGGATTGGATTTTTTGGACGTAAATATTACTCCGGTTAATAAGGGAAATATGACTCTAAATCTAGAAACCAAACCTGTAAGGAAAAAGAAAATGAAACTATTCGAGTATTCGAGGTAAAAAACTAGTTTTGAAGGAAAAGACCTGAATCATTTCGTGGGATCCACGATGTGACATAATACTGCAGTGATTTTCTAAGAAGCCATGTGAACACTCTTATTGTGATCAATGATACAGCAGAAAGAGGAATTGATCTGATTAAACGAATTGGTCAGGGAAAAACAACAAAAACAATTCTTGTTGAGGGTAATCGAGCATTACAGAAAACTCGTCACCAAGCGAACTATTATGTGAAGTTTGTGATTTCAAGTTTTCCCAATAAAAGTAAATAACATTAAAAAATCGTTTTCTTCCTACTTTTACAAAACTTATCAAAGTTTGCAACCCCTCACACCTGTGCAATATCACTTAGACTTGAGGCGTAAGCAAAGTCTGCAAAAAATTTACATTTTATTTTTTGCCTTACAAAATGAAACACCCTATTATACTGGTGAAATTTTCAAAGTTTTGTATTGGCTAAACACACAAGTATATTAAAAATACAAAAATGCTTTAAATACTAATTTATTTAGATTGAGGTTAATTATTATAATCTGAAGTATAATTTGGCAGAAAAAAATTCATTCTAGTTGCAAAATTTATTTTTTAATCTTGCGCGTAAGCTGTTATATCCATTTTCAATTCGACAAATGTCTGACAGTTTGGAGAGCCCTATAAATACTAATTCTATATCTTGCAATTTTTTAAATACATGAAATGAAAGAACATACTCATATCTTTTAATCCCAATGAAAATTGTGTTTTTAAATCATATAGATTTTAAGATATTAAATGTCGAATATTGTCTTTTTTTCCTTTTTTTTTTTCAATTTTAAGAGTCCCGAGACTCCTTAAAGGTTATAAAAAGCTAAAATCTTAAACAACGATTTTTACGCACAAATAACGTACAGAACGATACAAAATACCCATACGATCGTTTCGATGATATCTCGATTCCCTTCCTCAGTGAGAGAGAGAGAAAAAAAAAGAATTAAAATGGGTTCGAAGAACCCCTCGGTTATAGCCTTGATAACTGGCTTATGAATTGATTGAAAAGGCTGAAGTAAGATTTTATATATCCTAAAGAAATGACGTAATTGAACAGAACTAACTGAAAAAGAGTCACTGCGCAGGATCTCCCCACACTGGTGAAAGAAAAGGGGTGCTAGTCATATCATTTACTAAGGTGGAAGTATGTTTATGAATATAGTGAGCTTCGTAAAAGCGTAGATCAAAAACTGAGTTACATTTTTGAATAATTTTTGCCTCTGGATAATTGAACTGGTGGTTGGAATTCCAACAATGTTTCGCTATTGTAGACTTCTCAATTTCCTGCTTTCTAACTTAATCCTGGTGTTCTTTCAGCCTAATTCTAAGTGCACGCTTCGTCTGCCCAATGTAAGAGAGGCCGCACTCACAAAAAATTCTGTAAATGCCCCAGGTATTATGATCGATCTGATAGGATCTTTAAGATTGGAGAAAGAAATTTTATTGGTTGGAGAGAAAACAACTTTAAATCTATTGAGAATACGAGAAATTTGTGTACTGATTTTAGGAAAATAACGTAAGACAATAACATTTTAAAATTATTTATTTGCTGGAACAGAATCGGTGATTATCTGATGTTTAGATAAAATGCGGTTAATGATATTCAAACTAAATCCACGATCGATGGCAACTGATTTTATATAGTTAATTTCACTATTAAATAAATCAGAATTTGAACAAATTTTACGTGCACGGAAAATAAGAGTATTGAAAGCTGCAAGTTTTTGATGTGGGGGATGACTGGACTTATAATGAGGGGGTAAACTCACAGCAAAAGGCTTTCGGTAAACTGTCGTCAAAAACACACACTCATTACGAATTACCAGGACATCCAGAAAAGCTAGACGTTGTTGAGTTTCAATTTCAAAAGTAAACTGTATACATGGATCAATTGAATTAAATAAATCAAGAACAGCGTTAATATTATGTTTAGACAAATCAAGCAAAGCAAAGGAATCATCTACGTCACGTGTATAAAATGGAAATTGTATTAATTCAAATAATTTAACTTCAAAATAATGCATGTAAATATCACTCAAAACAGGGCTTAAAGGGTTACACATAGCTAAACCGTCCGACATTTTATAAAACTTCCTTTGAAACATGGTGAACTATGGGTAATTTTCAACATTTAACATCTTATAAAATGTATTTGAATTTGAGACACAATTTTTATTGCAATTGAAAGATATAAGTCTGTTTTTTTCATTTCTTGTATTTAAAAAAATTGCAAGATGGAGAATTAGCATTTAGTGGGGGTTCCAAACTGTCAGACATTTGTGGAAAAGAAAATTGGCATAACAGCTTACGCGCAGGATTACAAAATAAATTTTGAAACTAGAAGGAAAATTTTGGTGCCTACTTTTACTTCAGATTGTAATAATTACCCTGAACCTAAATAAATTTATATTTAAAGCATTTTTATATCTACCCTATATATATATAAAATCCTAGTAAAACAAATTTATGAAACGGATATTATGAAACAACTAAATTGAAACGAATTTATGTAACAATTCTATGAAACGACTGATTAAACAACTGATTATGTTTCACGGCGATTTCTCCTAAAATATGGAATACTTTGAGAGGAAATTAACACCAAAAATTTGTATTGATCCATAGATCTCGAAAGTGGTATTAGAATTTTTAAATTCGAATTAGTTTTCGAAATATTCATTTTTTTCTAATTTTAAATACTTTTTTCTAATGATGTCAACTCATATTTCAATCATAACATATATATTTTTTTTCATATTTCAGAAAAGGTTATAATTTTAAATTAATTTGGCCTCCCTTAAATCTATGCTAAGAACAATACCTTTTTTTTGTATTTTGTTATCATTTTATTTAATACAAAACTTTCATTTAAAACTGAAACATTCAAAATTAATGGCTTTCACTTCTTTCTTTTTTTTTTTTAAACGAAACGAAAAGAAAAAATATTAGGCTCAGATGTCATATACGCACCGGGGTACCTAATTGGCGCCAAAATGGCGTTATTTTGCCTGACATGGTAATCCGGCTATTGTTGCTTATTCATTAATAAATGTTTATTTACATTTATTTTCCTTTTATTTAAAAAAAAATGTTATAAATTGCTTTGTTCTATAGTTATTAATTAATTATTTTTTATTTATTGTTATTTCATTTTAAAAATAATAGAAAATAACTTAAAACTACATATGTAACTGATATTCAAAAACGAGGTTTTCGTCAAATTGTCGTAAAAAAATTCACGCCAAAACTGGTGCTTTAATTTCAAATTCAAAGCAAATGACCAATATCGCGAAACCACTCGCCAAATTATACAAGTTGACGTAATTTTTATTTTAAATAACGAAAGAACAAATAAATTAGTATAAAAATACAAATACAAATAAAGCGTCGAAATAAAAATAACTTGATGCCGTAAACGCGTGTAACTCCCTTACAGTCAAGTGAATGTGACATTTACGATCAACCATTATTGGCATTTAATCTTATAGTCTGGCGATAGATTTTTGGTCAATGGGATAACCAAGTAGTACCGTTTTAATTTACCACTACTCGAAAAATTAAAAAATGCTAACTTACGAGTTAAAAAAAAAAGGGCGCTTTTCCGCTACACGGACACCATTGTCGCCAAGCGTGATAGTTGGCGCAAAATGAAAATCACGTGAATTGAAATATTTAAGAAATGAAAGAAAAAACACTGTCGATAGTAAAGTGAGCCTTTTAAAAATATAACATTTGGAAACTACAGACTTTTACGAACTATTTTACTAAATCACAAATATATATTTAAAATAAGTGAACAAATAACTGTTATACAATAAAATATTGCAAATAATAGCAAGTCACAATGTTTCGCATGGTTTACAATAAAAATCCTTTTCACGATCAGGTTGAAATAATTGGCGCATTAGCGTATATTTTGGCATAGTGTCCGTATAATGGAAAAGTATCAAAAAAACCTATTAGCGAGATTTGGACCCGACTAACATAAAAGTACCAAGAATTCTTTGGGATCATGGCAACTTTCATGTAGTTTTATTCGAAAAAATAACTTTGATTCTTTAATCAAAATGGAAACCTTTCTTATGAAAAGCGAAGGAACGGTTGATGATAGTCACATGACTTAAGCTGTTATTACAGAGATTGTTTTCAATTCTAAAAACAGCGCAAAGAATAATATTTCCTAACGATTACAAATTTATTTACACATGGCTATTAAAAACAGAAAAAAAACTTTAAAATTAATATTAAATGAGTACGTGTTAAAATCAGGAAAATATTGAAAATTATGTCTTGAAAATTGTATTTATACGTGAATATTAAAAGAGAAAGGAAAGTTTAAAATAATAAATACATTAATATGTGTTTAACCTTTTCAGGGGCAAGGCACTTCTATTCGTAAAATGTTGAAATCAGTGAATGGCACCGGAATTTACAAACAAATTTCGAAATACGAAAATGCTTTTTTCACTTGCTTAATAAAAGGAAAATTTTCATTCCAATATTCTGGTGCCAATGTGACATTTAATATTTAAAATTAAGTGGTCCAAAAATGAACCACCGCCCTTGAAGGGGTTAAAAAAGTAAATTGTAGTACATTGAATTATGTCAATCGTTTTATAAAGCTCTTAAAAAATACCGGTCGGCAAAGACTCTGTTTACTTAATTCATTTTATTTTAGCTTCTTTTCAAATGTTTAACTGATCTTCTTTAATCAAACACGAAAACAACCATTGGATGTCTTAACAGCAACTGATTCGGCCTTAAATTTTCGCAATCAAAGGGAACTGAATGGAAACCCGTTTGCAGGGAGATCGCTATAGGTTTTTTCATTATAATTCAATCTTCTCCCATCTTTTAAAAAACGATCAAATTAGCGTGATTTTAGATTCTGCGGTGTCTGAACGGGGTGGCGAGCGTAGCTTGCAGGGGGCAGAGCTCCCTAGTCTTTAATACAAAGTTGTATTTAGCTAATGCAAAATTTAGAAAATCTCAACAGTGTAATTGCCTAAAAAGATATTTTTAAAAAAATAAATAAATTTTAGGTTTCGTTTATACAGACTAAAATGAAACATATGTTTTTATATTTTTATATATAAAATATAATATATATAATATTATATTTAATATATTTATATATATTATTAAATTTCATAAAAAAATATTCAGAAGTTTTTGAGATATCGTGCGCGTTATGGCCATAAACGTCATTTGGAGAAAAGTGACTTCAAAGTTCCGGTTACGCCGCTTCAGCTATGGAGTGGGTATAATTCTAAAAGCCATAACTTCTGTTCTAATGGGAATTTTAAGGAAACAATTATATCAAAATGTTCAGAAATACTAAATGTTTAATATCTAAAAAAAAAAAAAAAAAAAAAAATCGAAAATTTTAAAGTTTTAAGAGTCCCGATACCCCTTAACACGGATGACTTCCAAAAGACTCTTTGGGAATGATTCGACCGGATTTTTGCTTGTGGAAGTGGGTAGTTGTTTTGTGTTTTCAAAATGCCTTCTTTTAATTCAACAATCGAATCAAATTACTTTCCGAAGCCATAAAGCTGACAAACCAAGATTTTCCTAAATTTTCGACGGGATTTAGGTAGGGAGGTTTAGCTGTAAAATCCAATTTTAATGTTGTTTTCATCTAAAGTTGATACATACTTGTGAACAGAAGCGTTATCTTGAAGCAACTACTGCATATTTACCTGCGTTATGCAGCGTTATCTTAAAGCAACATCAAATCCTGATTCATAAGTTCACCTCTAAGAGGCTACTTCAATCAAACGAAAAACGCGTTCGCTAATGTTAATCCTATGGAAGAAATTTATAAAGATATCTCGGTAGCATTTCAATATTTTTAAATGATTTTTTTTTAATAGGGTAACTGAGATCGATCTGTATGCAGGCCGTTTTTTACTTTTTCGATTTTTATTGCAGATTTTTTTTATGAGGATGCTTTTACTTTCGAAACCGGTTTCGAAAATGAAAGTGTCCTCATTAAAAATACCTGTAAACAAAAGCGAAAAAGTAAACAACGGTCTTTGTACAGATCAATTTCAACTGTTCAGTGCAAAAAAAAAAAAAAAACTTTTAAAAACATTTAAATTTAAACGAGATACCTTTATAAATGTCTTCCATAGGATTAGCATTAGCGAACGGGTCTTTTTGTTTGAATAAAGTTGCCTCTTAAGTGGAACAAAATTTTACCAAGAAGATCCTGATAGTCCAAAAAGTTCATCTTTGTCTTTGTGAAAACAAAACTTGTGTTTCATTTTGCATTCAATCCAGAACATTGCAACAATGCCCCTATAATAAAGAAGCTCCTTTCTGAAGCATTGATAAATTTAATAATGTTACATTTGCAAGATTTAAAATTTACCCAATAAAGAAAAGCAATACTTTACTTATTATCTGTATAAAACTGTTTAAAATGACTGAAATTTGGCAATATATCCTAATTTGATGCTAGTTCGAGGTAAGAAATATTTACTTAAAATCTATTTAATAAGATTTCATGCCTTCAGCTTATTGCACAAACATCAAGGTAAACTTCAGTTTATCAAAAATTCATCCTTCAAAAGTGTCAAAATTTAAAACATTTCTATAATTAATCAACTTCATAACTTTAATTTATATACCTCTAAATTTAAATATTACAAAATTCTTGTTTCTGAGCTCTTGCATTGTAGAGCCAATATTTTCTAAATTATTTAAACCTAACACTGATTAGGCATTAAATTTGTATATAACTTAAATCTTTCATTAATAGGAACATAAACTTGAGTTTATTAAATATGAATTTCCATATATTTGTGTCTCAACTTCCTTTCAGTTCAGCAAACATTTTAACATTTCAAATTTCAAACACATTTAAGGAATCGGCTACTTAAGGAATCCGTACCAACGACTGACTTGAACAGTTTAAAAGACTTCTTGTTTGAGCACATTTATTAAAATCTTGGAATCCAAATTTACATGAAATTACAAGGAGAATTTGTTAATATGCATTTATGATTAAACTTCAACATATTTCAAACGTGAAGAAAAATTACAGTGGATATTTTTATTATAATGCTTCTTTTTTTTCTTTTTTTTCTGTTATTATTGCAATTACTTCAATAGTAGTATTTTTGGGTTTCCAGCTTTATATTTTAGGTGATTAGAGAAAATGAAATCAGCCATCATAAAATACTTTCTCATATATTAATAACTTTAATAAAGATTATGCTTTTATTAGAAATATCTAAAGTTAAAGCAATAAATATGATTGTTGAAAAGTTAATGTTTTAGAGATTATTAAAAAGATAAAAAATGGAATATTTTAATTTCAGTTTCCCATTTTGTGCAAATAGACGAAAAATATTCTGCAAGTTTTGTTTAATTGAAAAATCATCATCATCATCATCATCATCATCTGTATAATAATAGCCTAAGTTATGTGACTGTCATGAAAAGTTACGAGCTGACCACTTCGTTTTTCTTATGCCAGGCGGCTATTTTTACTGAAAATTATTTTTTCAAATAAAATTGCATAAAAGTTACATTTTTAGAAAGATTGTTCAAAAAAATTAATGTTTGAGAAGTAAGTTCCATTTAAATATCTATTTATTCTGAGTTATCTTCCGTTGAAATTAATGTTGTCAGTCCAATATCTCATTCCTTCAAAGTAAACAAGCACAAAAGATTCGTTCGTCCTGAGAAATAAACATTAAACCAAATTATCGTAGGTTCAAAACTCTTTGGGCTAAAAATAAAAAATACACCAAAATTTCTTGATTTTTTATTTTTAATAAATATTTATATCTTCTGGAATATACGGGGTATTCTCCATATATGTATGTACAAACGTTGTACAAAATCCACAAAATCATATTCTATAACTACAGATGAGATTACGCATTCTATTTTAAGCAAATATAAATTTTGATAAAATTTTGTTGCTCTCACGATAAAACCTTGTCTGAAAACTATAAATTCAAACATGGTCTTAATATTCCCGAAATTACAGAAGAATTTTTTTTCCTGTATTTCTCTAGATAGTTCACAAAACGTCTAAAATCAAAAGTGTCGATGACTTTCGCGCATATTAAAATACTGAATGTTAGATTCAATATTATTATATATTTGAATAGTACACTTATTTTTCAATATATATGTACGATGTAACAGTACTTCATGGAATATTATGGATAAGAATATCAAGATTTAGCAAAATGCCAGTTAAATACTAAAGTTTGAAACTCTTTCCTTCTTCAAAGTTATACAAGTAGGATTTTTGTAAATATTGAATTACAATTTTCAGACACGAAGATGAATTTTAACTCATTTAGAATATTTAAGATTCTCCAATGGTTCAAAAGTTAAAAACTTTCTTTGTTTACGGTAAACGAGAAATTAAAACTTCATATTAACATAAAAGTGTGTATGAAAATCACTTATAATCATCCAAACAAAGCTAAAAAATACTAACAGTGATAAAAAAAGTAAATAAGAAATTGGTAAATAAAATCACGAGACTTCATGTATGATGAAAAACAAATGCAAACATATAATAAAATAGAACAATAAAAATGGATATTTGTGAGCGTGGATTAACTTCTACGATTGTTTACTATCCTATTGTTTTCCTTACCTATATAGAATTGCATTGTTCCATCCTGGATGGAACATTACAATTCCATGTAGGTATGGCAAGCAGAAAACTTAAAGCTAGGATCATAGAACATATAACATACATCAAATACAACAAGAGAACTACAGCTTTGGCCAGATTACGTAGCAAAAAACCTTTATAGATTGATTTTAAAAGAGTAGAATAATTTATACATCAAGATTTTATTTACCATCCATTATCGGGGAATCAATAAAAGTCATTTTACGCAATGAGAATATTTGTAATGATTCAGCTTCCCTTGAGTTACCTAAAATTTAGAAAGAGATGCTTTGCAGGTTTACAAACAGTAGTAGAAGTTAATTCACGCTCACAAATATCCATTTTTATCTTATTTTGTGTTTGCATTTATTTTTATTATACATGAAGTCTCGTGATTTCATTTACGAATTTCTCATTTAAAAATACTTGCGAAAATATTTGTATCAGGAAAGATCTTGAAAATGTCGCCATTTGAACGATGAAACATATGTCGATCTGAATAAAGGTATTTATAAGCCTTTTACGTGTATTTTTTATCACTCTTAGCATTTTTTAGCGTAGTTCATATTAACATATTAGCTTTATATAAATATTCGCATGTTTAAATAATATGAAATAACTATTTTTAAAATTATTAGAGTTCTTGTGTAATATATACATATTATATAATAATTGCATAAATGTTTGCATTGCTAACTAGGCGTATAGCCAACAAAGTGAAAAAACTGTCCAAGCCAGGACTCGAACCCGAGCCATTGATACAGCGAGCCAATGTTGTACCAACTGAACCACTCGGACGATACCCAGTCTATCATCTCTTAATGATATAAAGATATAATTTTTGTAGTTTTGAATTATTCCCGAAATATTAATATTTCAATTGCATGGATTTTTGCATTGCTAACTAGGCGTATAGCCAACAGAGTGAAAAAGTGTCCAAGCCGGGTCTCGAACCCTGGTCATCGGTATAGCACATCAATGTTTTACCAACTGAACCATATAAGAGTGATGGGTGTCAGGCTGGGTATCGTCCTAGTGATTCTGTTGGTAGAACATTGGTGCGCTATAAAACCCGGGTTCATGTCCCGGTTTGGACACTTTTTTACTCTGTTGGCTATACGCCTAGTTAGAAATGCAAAAATTCATGCAATTAAAATATTCAGTATTTCGGACGTAATTCAAAACTACAAAAAATATATACATATTATGTAACACATTTAAATTAAGTGTGGATTATTAAACAATTAAATAAAAATATTCAACTGTGTCTTTTTAAATAAAATAAATATTGTATTAACACAAATAAAACCTGGATGCACGAGAGATATTTACTATATTCAATGAGTTTCTAAATTTTCTCTCCGGTTAGAATATGCGTGAGTATTTCGAACACAACGCTGCAGATTAATGTCTGTTTAAATAGGTGTTAAAGCCTTGGATTCCGTTGTTAACACTATGATAAACTTGAATTTATGAAATATGCCGCAATCTTTAAAATTTTCAAAAGTTAAATACGTTCTATGTTTATTTACACTTCGTAAATTAAAGTTATGTTCTTTAATTTCTAAATAATGCAAAATTCTATTTTAGAAACAGTTCTGGCATAATAAATTATACAATTTAAATTTTGCAGTTTACGTATCGAAGTTCTTAGTATCAAACAAATATTGGTTATAATCCTCTTCAACAAAGCGTCAATATTGCATTATCCGAAATAATTTGAATCTTGGCTTGGCATTGTAAGTATGAGCAATGAATTGTTATTATTGCAAAAATATTGACTTTACATTGGAAATACTTACAATGAAACGCCAATATTGTAGAAATTTACATTGGATATATTGGCTATAAATAGATAAACATTTCTTCCTAGTATTGCACCAGTATTGCTAAAATATAAATATCCGAATTTCGGGGCAATATTTGATGCCAGTATTACGAATATTTACGAAAATATAACCAGTTTAAATAATATTGGCCCAACCTTATGTTGCAATTAGAGTTCTGAGTTCTTGTGTTACACTAAAGTGCCACTGAATTTGAGATAGGCACTGCTATGGGGGAAAAAAATTGCAGTGATGATACTTCATTTCTATGCATCTGCGGACGCAACTATAGCGCCTAGAATATAGTGTGGAAATCAGCTATCCCAGTAGTACTTAAAAAAGTTCTAAAATATTATATCCCTTAAATGTCAAACGATGCTAAAATCCAAAGAGTCCATCGCAGTAACATCTACAGGATATTTTTGAAAACTCCAAGACGATTTGGTCTAGACACTGTTATAATACAATATTTACAATGAAATTTGAAAATATAACGCAGATGTCGCTTCGACCGGTTCATAGGATTTCAGCATCATTGCACATTTAAGGGATACAATTTTTTAGAGCTGTTTGGATAGCGGATTTCCACACTAGTATTTCTAGGCGCTGTAACGCAGCAATATGATATAATGTAAGTAGATGTATAGCCTTGTACGAGTATAAACAATTTTTAAAAGTTGTATCATGGAAAAACTCAGGATATAGACACCTTCGGTCAAAACAAATAATAGACTCTCCCTATACCGGTTATTACCCGACTGCCAAGAAGGGTTATGTGTTTCACGCGTATCTAGATATGTGGATTTCTTTATACCCTCGAAACATTCCAACGGCTGGATGGATTTTAATGAATGAAGTCTCTATCGATTAGTCTTAACCGTCGAATGGTTATAGGCTAGGTTTTGTTTTTATAAATTCAAAATTGCAGTCGTAAAATACAAAATGGCGGTAGAGATGAAAAAACTTTTTACGCACCCTATTAAGTGGCATATCATTGGATAGGTTTTTCAAAATGAAGACGATGTTTCATTGACTATTTTACAGCCAGAAGCTCCGTTTAAATATTACACATCCTGGAAGTTGTGTAGGTAGGATCTCTAGCTTTACTGCAACTCTAACCTTCATAGACATCTAAAAGCCTCATCAAAATAGTGTTTATAGATAGGAACTACCAATTAAACGCAGCTTAAAAGTCATCAATACAAATAAATAAAAAAATAGGTAAAAGTAATATAAAAAAATAGTTTCACATTGATGAGAAATAATTAATTAGGTTGCTTTTTACGCAGTCGGGTTTTTTTATTTTTTTAATTTAATTTATTATTCAATTTCAGAAAGGGATGGACAATGCGGTTGTCACATTCCACAGTATTAGGAATAGTGCAAGAAGAATATACCAGTAGATCCGTGCAACGTTTTCTCCTTGCAGTCTTTGAATTAACTGGAATTATCTTAAACAAACAACTTGTTTTCACCCTTTGAGGGGCAAGCAATAATGTCTCTGTAATATTGAATTCTCACCGGAATAATGGAAAAATTTTATTTTAAAATAAGGAAAAGCAATTTTTCAACATTTCGTACTTAAAGTTTAAAATATAAAATTTAGTTAAAACTTTCTATAGCGAATTTTGTTTAAATTAGGTGGGATATAATATATCCCACCGCCTTTCAAGGGGTTGACGAAACACTAGTCAAAGTACTATGTCAAAGCCTGTTCAAAAACATTTTGTTTAATACGCCTTTCATAGTTTAGCATTTTGTATGTGCATAGAAAAAGATCCCCGAAATTCGTCTGATGATACTTAACCTAAAAGTATAACCAAAATTCAATATGCAATGTCAGATGTGGGCATAAATTGTATACAATCTTACCCCATTCATCATTGTACGCTACTTATTAGTTAAATTTATTACGCGATGTCAGATGTGAGCAAAAAGTCCTATACAATGTTACCCCATTCATCGCTGTACGCTACCTATTAGTTAAATTTAGTACGCTATGTCAGATGTGAGCGAAAAGTCCTATACAATGTTACCCCATTCATCGTTGTACGCTACCTATTAGTTAAATTTAGTACGCGATGTCAGATGTGAGCGAAAAGTCCTATTCAATACCTCATTCGTCGTTTTGCGTTACACACTAGTTTAGAAAAAGTTATGTTGACAATAGAAATAATAAATATGATTAAAAAGGATACACTTGTTTGAATTAAGGACTCTTAAAGCTTCAAAATTTTCAAAAATTTTAATTTTTTTAGACGTTAAACTCCTATTTTTTCTGAACATTTTGATACATTTCTTTGAAATTCCCATTAGAATGCTTTTAGAATTATACCCGCTGAATAGCTGAAGCGGCGTTTCCGAAACTTTGAAGTCATTTTTCTCCAAATGACGTTTATGGACATAACGCGCAGGATATTTCAAAAACTTCTGAATATTTTTTTCATGAAAATTTCAAAACGTATGTTTCATGTTAGTCTGTATAAACTGAAGCTAAAATTTCATTTTTATTGTTCAAAAAAATATTTTTATAGATAATTGTACTGTTGAAATTTCCAAAATTTTGTATTACCTAAATACATCTTTGTATTAAAAATATAAAAAGGCTGTAAATACAAAATTATTTATGTTCAGGGTAATTATTTCAATCTCAAGTATATTTAGGCACAAAAAATTTAATTCTAGTTTCAAAATTTATTTTGTAATCTTGCGCGTAAGCTGTCATACCAATTTTCTGCTGGACAAATGTCTGACAGTTTGGAGCCCCCTAAAAATACTAATTTTACCTCTTGGAATAGTCCAAGAGCCGGCAGCACAAAAACCTATGTAATCAAGCACAAGAAAATAACCTTTATTTTATGGAAGAGTAGAAGTAGGGGAATCTAATGATACATGTCTGCCGGAAGTGAAGTGGTGCACAAGCTAAAAATTAACAGCACCAGTGGTTGACTCGTAGGTTTATCATTGTCTTTTCCTGCTCCCAGCCCTCCATGTTTTCATACCTTTGTTTGTAGGACAAACACAATGATAAACGTACGAGTCAATCACTGGTGGTATTAATTTTTGGCTTATGCACCACTTCACTTCCGGCAGCCATGGACCGTTAGATTCCATTACTTCTACACTTCTATAAAATAAAGGTTTTTTTCTTGTGCTTGATACCATAGGTTTTTGTGCCGTCGGCTCTTGGACTAGAATTTTTAAATACATGAAATGAAAGAACATGCTTATATCTTTCATCCCAATTTAAATTGTGTTTGTAAATCATATAAACTTTAAGATATTAAATGTTTAAAATCGTCCTTTTCTTTCCCTTTTCTCCCATTTTAAGAGTCCTGAGACCCTTTGAATTTCTGGGACTTAGCTGTATTGTATGCAGCCACTAACAGCAAACCTTAGCTTAGCTGACTATCCAGCTGACAGAAGGGAACAAGAAGATAGTCGGGATACAATTTGTGCAGCACTTGCACTGTCAAATAGGCTCCCGGGGTAGAGACAGACTTGAATACCACATCATTTCATTGCAATGCTCACATCCACGTGCAGTGTCATGCGTGGTCAGAGATAGTATTGCCAGGTGTCCAGATTTAGGTGAAATGTCCCGATTTTCAGGGACTCTGTAAGAACAGACCCGCGTAAGCACTGCACGGGACACCAAAAGTCCCGATTTTTCATGACGCACGAATTTTTTTAAGTTTCTTTAAGTGCCGTGTTATTCGTTAGTCTAGATCGAGTGGAACTCAATAGTAAAGCTTTTGAAGGTAGAACCTATCTATAACGGAAATGTTCTATAGTCCTTTCAAAAGGAATATCTGACAAATCTACATTCTTAGCCGAAAACCTGTCTAAAACAAAATTTTATGCGATTCTTAAGCGATTTGGTTTTTACAAGTTCCTCTGTATTTTTTTTTTTCAGTAAACCCCGTGCAAATCGTAACTGCTTATAACGGAATTCTGTTGCAAAAGTAAAATTTTCATTGTTCCTACAATAGGAATACTATATAATTATACTTTCTAAATTATAACTTTGTTGCAGTCCCTAACGATTAAGCTTTCACAAGTTTTACTGTATTCGATTATTATGCTTATTTAATGTAATAAAACCTACTAAAACAAAAACCCAAGAGAAAAAGAAAAATTCCGTTTTAAACAGTTTTTCATCTTAGCCGGTATATTTGCATGGTATTGCTATCCTAGGAACAATGAAATGATTACGTTTAAGACATAATTCTGTCATATACAGGTTCTGTTTTCATAGAGATTTCGGCATTTTTATGTCCCGATTTAAAAGTCACTGTCCCGCTTTTTATGATACCGAAAGTTGCAATTTTAGTCAGAGAATACTGTGAACGAATCCTTGATAGTTAGTAAAAATTAAAAATGTGCGGTATTTGGAAATTTAAAAATATGAAATAAAAATGAATAAAAGTTAATTTTAATCGTTTGCTGTTACCACCGCCAAAATGACATCAGCACGTTAGTCCTTTATAATATAGCTAGTAGATTTACAACATGGTTATTCATTAAGATATGATGATGATTCAACAGTAAACACTCTGAATCTTTATTTACCCCTGTCTGTTCAAATAAGAAAAATCTTCCATTAACTTCCAGACAATTTTGAGTTTAGTAAAGATGCATTTAATTGAATCCATTTCTAAGTTTTCCTTTCAGATCAGGAAATATTTAAACATTTCAAACACATCTAACACACCACCTGCTCCTAGAATCTGCTTTAGAGACTAATTTAGAATGACTTCTGGAATTAATTTTAGGATCGAAGTCTGCGAGACTAAGTTTGCGAGCCTAAGTTTTCACTCTTTCGACGTATCGAAATTTTAACGAATCACTCATGAAGTACAACAACGTCATACCTCAAAATTAATTATTTGATTAAAAATTTATTGGAAATATTTTAACCATAGATATCTGAGAACAAAACTTTTAAATGGAAATTTATTGACAAAATTTTGTAGAGGAATCAATAATTGTAATACCTAAAGTTCATTAATATTATTTGCATGCATGTAAAAGTTTACCTAAAATTATTAATGTAACACGGTTGCACTAGAAGCAATAATGATATGTAAAGTCCTTTGATCTCGAGTTTTTTTTCTATCAGATATGTAGTAAATGTTCTACACTATAGTCGTACGAAAAGACCAGGAAGCTAATGTTAATTCAACGAGGAACTTATCTTCAAATTTCTCGCTTGGATTTTAATATAAACTTTAAAACATACATATAATTACTTAAAAAGAAGCTACAAATATATAAAATTTTTATTTAATATAACCCTGAGATCTCTCGAAAGCACACACGTTCATTTTCAAAAGAAAAAAGATGACTGACTTGAATAGAAAACATAATTAAAAACAAAACAAAATACTACGCATGCGCAAGCAAAGTTCAGTCTATTGCTCTAAAGAGGGGTGAAAATATCAATTCATATTATAATAAAATATTAAAATATTAAAATATCGATTCATATTTTCAGGAACTCTTGAAATACCTAGGATATTATACCAAATAGCGGGACTATTATAAGAAAGGACATCATTACAAACAGTATCACTCCTAAGTAAAATATGTATAGTTTGAAATGATGTCCTTTCTTATAACTATTACCCCGATTTGATATAACATTGTAATTATTTCAAGAGCTCCTGAAAATATGAATTGATCTTTCCACTCCTGTTTAGAGCAATAGACTGAACTTCGCATGCGTAGTATTTTGTTTTGTTTTTAATTATGTTTTCTGTTCTAGTCAGTCATCATTTGCCCTTTGAAAATGAACGCGTGTGCATTCGAAAGACCTCAGTGTTATTAGTCATACATATCAGTCAGTATATTAAATAATATGTTTATATATTTGTAACACCTTTTTAAGTAATTATATGTATGTTTTAAAGTTTATATTAATAACAAGGTGAAAATTCCCACACGACACATTTTTTTTAAATACCGTGTTTTGACTCAATTGGATTTTAATATTTTTGATTTTTTTTTTTTCTTTTTGGTACATGATAGCTGAGGACGATCTCTAACAGGGCTAGTTTTTACTTTTTTGATGTTGATTTTAGATTTTTAAAAAATTTACTTTCACTTTCTAAACCGGTTCTGAAATTGAAACCATCCTGATATTTAAAAAAAAAAAGAAAGAAAAAAAAGTTGTAACCAAAATAGGAAAAGTAAAAACTAGCCCGCTTAGATATAGACCTGAGATATTTTATGCCAAATAAAATCATTTAAAAATATTGAAAAGCTAGCGGGACATTTGAAAATAACCTTCCCATAGACTTAACATTAGCGTTCTCGTTTCTTCCCGTGACTAGTGTAGTCTCTATTTTAAAGTTTATAAAAAGTACATTTTGATTATGTAAATTTTTCAAAATCGATTATTTCTGATGTTACTGTATTTAACGAGCGAAATGCATACAGGTTGAAACTAAACTCTTGGGCAAAACTTTAAGGTGTGATAGTACACATCAAGACAAACAATATTAAATAGGAAATTAAGGGTCCCAAACGTCTTCCAAAGGAGATAGGCGCCATTAAAGTTTAGGGTCCAAAATTTCAAATGATTATAAAAAACGGAAAAATTGTTCGATTCGTTTGCGGTTTTTGTTAAAACTATTCTTTATGTCAGTATTTCCTTGAAAAGAAATTTTAAAGATAAAGTTTAAAAAATGCCGATAGAGGGCGCTTTAGACTTTGGAGTAACGAACAACTATTTTTTACCGTTATTTTTTGTATCTCCTTAAATGCTTTCAAAAGCTTAGGCTTAAACTTAAATTTTGAGCTCAAAATCTGAATCGTTGGGAGTGGTTAAGTACCGCAAACTGAACCGTGTTCACGAGTTGAAATTTGAAACAACCACCCATCTACCCCCTCCTGAACACAATTCAGTTTGCGCTACTTAACCACTCCAAAAGATTCAGATTTTGAGCTCAAAATTTCAG
The DNA here is from genome assembly GCA_963932465.1 of Maratus speciosus. Lineage (NCBI taxonomy): Eukaryota > Metazoa > Arthropoda > Arachnida > Araneae > Salticidae > Maratus > Maratus speciosus. Next base: position 374,249,363 of record OZ010798.1, on the reverse strand, counting down.
TTTAAGTCTAAGCTTTTGAAAGCATTTAATGAGATACAAAAAATAACGGTAAAAAATAGTTGTTCGTTACTCCAAAGTCTAAAAGTCTAAAGCCCCTCTATCGGCATTTTTTTTAAATTTTATCTTAAAAATTTATTATTAAGAAAATACAGACATAAAGAATAGTTTTAGCGAAAACCGCAAAAGAATCGACCAATTTTTCTGTTTTTTATAATCATTTGAAAATTTGGACGTTTGGGAATCTTAGCTTCCTATTTAATATTGTTTGTCTTGATGTGTACTACAACCCCTTAAAATTTTGCTCAAGAGTTTAGATTCACCCTGCATATAAAAACTTCAAGCTTCAGATGTCGTACGTAATTAAAACATACGTTCGTATCTGTAATTTAAAGAAAAATAAATTTAATCTAATTTATCTAGAAAAATTCTATAAAAAGTATATAATCTAATTTCTTACCATAAGTCCTCCGCTAAAGAAATGATTATTTGGTCATTATTTATTACAACAGCTTTCGATTGCAATTTTTTTTTCTTTGCCATAGTTTTGTAAAGTTATATGATAGTTTTTGATATACTAATTCAGAAATTCAAAAACTATACTTTTGTAAAATATACTTTTTTTGGTATTACTTAATTACCCCGTCGATCAATTTTGTCAAATTATACAAATTGCCAAAGTATTCCCCAAATTATACAAATTGAAGAATGTTGACAATCTAAAATTTTAAGATAGGAAAATTAAAGAATTTAAATAATAATTTTAAAAAAATCACTAAAGAATAGGGTTACTTTAATCATGACGTTGACTTATTTCGTCGCGACATACGAAATATAAAATTTTATTTATTTAGATGATTTAGGACAAAAGAATACTAATAGTGTACGTATTTAAATGTATAATTATTAAATTAAACCATAAAAAACAGATATTTTTAAGATATTGTATTTGTGAATAAAATGTAAGTATTTTAAATTAATCGAATTTATAAAGGGACACAATAAATATCAATGATAACGGAAAATTGTAAGGAGCCTAATACTCTTTATTTAGTCAAAAAACGTAGACGGATATAACTATAAAATATACGTAAACATTAGATATAAGCTTGAAGAAAAAAAAATAAAAATTTGCAGTAATTTTAAACAACGAAAGAACAAATAAATTAGTAAAACATTAATAAAATACAAATAAAATGTCGAATTAAAAAGACTTGGTGGCGTAACAAATACGTGTAACATGTTTAAAGTCAAGTGAATGTGGAAATATGTGATCATCCAATATTGGCATTTAATCTTACAGTCTGGCGACATTTTTTCAGTCGACGAGATAATCAAGTTTTTAAACAGTTGTTTTTTAATTGATTTTATTTTCAAGTCCAGTATTTCATCGTGCATGGTTCGTGACAAAGCAACGGTTACTTGGGATTCCATCTCAATGGATTTTACTGTATTATATAAGCACAATAATCTTAGAGAGTAAAATTGTGAAAGTGAAATCGCTAGTAACTGAAACAAAATTCTGCAATAAAGAGGTTTCGATTGAGTAGTTATAATTATTTCCTTAGGGACCATGAATGTTTTATGCATTTTACAGGATTTGTTATAAGCCTGTGCAGGTTTTTTTTCCTTTTTTTTTGGATTTACTGAACTGAGTAACAGTTAAACCCCAAAAAACAGAATCACCAAGGAACGAGAAAAACATTCCGTTTTAGCCAGGTTTATGTCTAAGGAGGAAGATTCCTTTTGCTAAGACCGGAGACATATTCGTTATAGACAAGTGTGTTTTAACAGTTTACTGCATAAAGTTCCTATTGATGCAGAATAACCATTAGCATAATGCTAAAAGAAATTTAAAAGAATTTATATCGTAATACGGGTATCAAAAACCTTAAAAATTGGGACATCTCACATTTATTGGGACACTTGGAAACACTTTATACACTACACAAGGAAGCAAAGGCTTTTAAAAGCATCTGAATTTAACGCTACTTAATCAGAAAAGTTTTAAAATCTTAATTTCCCAATATTCGTTTGTATTATCATTACAGACTTCCATTCTTTCATTAACAAAAGCTACACTTGAATTTAACAGAGATACATTCTTCTAAACAAGTTAAATGGGAATAATTTTCTACATGCAATTAAGCTTTGTAACTTAAATGTACAAATGTTACAAAATTATCGTTTTGAAATTTTCTCCGGTCTTTAGTTTCGACATTTATTTAAAATTTAATGCTGATTAACGTTAAACTTTGAAAACTTTACTTACAGTTAGTTGTCTCTCTAAATAAATGTAATCTTTTATTAACATCCAGACGAGCTCGAGTTCATCAAAGATTAATCCCCTTCATTCATTTTCGCAGATTTTGGTTAAGCGTATATTTAAGCTTTTAGAATATTTTTTAAGAAAACATCTGCTACGTTTGGAGCCTTTTTTTTTAATCGTTTTTTTTATTGAATAAATACACATATTTTTAGTTCATTTGTAATACTGAATGATGAAAAAACATAAAAGCATGCCAATATCTTCTTAATCTTTTTTAAATTTGTTTTTTTGCCATGTTTTTCGTAAAATTGCATGCTTAAGCTAGACAGCGTACACTCAATTCAACTAAATCTGTTTCAATGTCCTCTGGACTATATACTACCATTATAATAACCTGTGTACTGAATTAGGAGTTTCACAATATCTTCAAAATTGACTGAAGTATTTCAAATTAAGTCAAAAATACATATTTTTTTATAAAAAATTGCTATTTCGTTATATTCGAGTACCTATAAAATAACTACAGTTGGACCTCTATTTAACTAACCTCTATTTTGCGAACTTTTCCTTGGAACCAAGAACATTTTGCGAATTTCTTCGTAAAATAACCTCCAAATAGCGACGTGCATTCTCTATCTAACGAACTTTTTCTTGTGATCTAATTTTTTTTTCTCTCCATTTCTCAAAATATTTCTGGATATTTCAAACTTATTCTTTCTTTAAACACATTTTATGATGTTCAATGGCCTTGAACTGGTTTTACCTGGCACCTTCTTTGTCAGCAGTGAGAATTCGGTAAGTACGGAGGACGAAGACGATAATCCCTTAGAGTAACTCAAACAAATGTGGATACAGATGAGAAAAAAAGAAGAAATTAACCATGGTGTGCTGATTGCTGATTGTATTTCACTTAATTCTGAAATTGAGACCTCGGAAACACTATCAGAATTAGATATTTTCGACAGAGTGAAAAATAAAAATAATACAGCAATGAATTGTGATGAAGACGAATATGATGATGATGGAAATGATCATGATGCAGGAATTAACAAAACTCCGTATGATGAAATGCTAAAATCATTTGAAGCAATCCGACGCGGAATATAGTTAGAAGAAAATACGCATGAAGGGGGTTTTGGTGCATTGCAAAGATGCGAGACGTATTATGAGATAAAGCACTTTTTAAAAGAAAAAACTCAGACAAAATTAACAGATTTTTTCAGAAACTAAATTTAAGGACGCATATTTTAATGTATGGTTAAAATTATTTGTTATACTAATAATAAATACGATAAGGTCATTAAAATTCGCTAATTTTAATGTAAAACTATTTACTTTAAACAGAAAATACAGTGTATTCCCGGATAATGTTTTGTTTTCCTTACAAATTTCAAAGATTTAAACACATAGAAAAAATGAATTGTTGATGGATATTGGTGGGTAAAATAAATAAAACAAATCGATATAATTTATTTAAAAAAATGTGATTAATTACTTTTACTAAAAATATTTAGTGTTTATGAATTTAAAATATATTCTATGTAGTTTAAAGTATTTTAAAAGGTGAATCTCTATTTAATGAATTTTCCATGTAACGAACTTTTTTCCGGGATTTAGCGACTTCGTTAAATAGAGGTTTGACTGTACATTATTACACAGGGCTTAGATTCTAGTTCAGTACAGCGAGTAATATAGAAAGAATTCTTACAAATCTTCACTGAAATATGTTTAAAACATTTTACGTAATGAAGTTTAGTATAGTACATGGAAGTAACAGAAAAATTGATTTCCCAGAAATCACATTTAAAGATTTCTTATATATAATTTTTTTCTAGAAGTGTGAATTAAGGTATATAAGTGTTTTAATGTACAAAATGTAAAAAAATCATACATAGAAACACTTTTTACGTTTCTCCTGGTCTTCCTGCTCACCGGCCTTCCTGTATTTGACTTATTGCTCCCTATTTATTAAATTGGTCATAACTTCTCTTCTAGTAATCGTATAAATAAAATTAAAACATGATTGGAATCGTAAATGATTGCTCCTTCAAATAAAACAATAAAAGCTTTTTATAAAAAAAATTCACCTAAACCCAATTTTAATGTACGCAGATTCTTTAACTTTCCAATGCTGTAAGAAATGTTAGATCTTTCTTCATCTAGCAAGAAAGTTATGAAAATATAATATAATCTCTTCCAAGTTACCCAAGATTCCGAAGAGTGTTCCTATACCTTCTTAAACCTTCTAAACTTTTGAAACTTTACTTAACAAGGTTTCTCTAATAAAAAGAAAATTTTTATTAACACCCAGTCAATTCGAAGTTCATAAAAAGTGCGTTCTATTCTAATACCTTTCTCGGATATTCTTAGGGTAAAGTGAATATTTGAAGATTTCGATTATTAAGAAAACATATGTTTAATGTATCTGTATATAGACATATTTAGATTATTTAGGAAATTCTAATTTTAAACTCACAATTAAAGTTATTGAACCTATATTTTTGCATCTTTGATCCTGCAATTTGTTAAAAATTGCTTATGAAAGCGCTTTAATGTTACGTAATACCGAAGTTCAAGTTCGTATCTATACTTTCTAGATTAATGGATGTAATTTAAATTATCTACATATAAATCTTAGATTCGTTCATTAAGACAAGTTAAAATTGAGTTTATCGAAAGTGTATTCTTGAATCGCGCAGGTACGATTTTAACAATTTACATTTAATACTAAGTCTAAACTTTTGAAACTTTACTTAACAAGTTTTCTCTAAACGATAGAAATCTTTTATTACAGCCAGCCAATTGTAAGTTCATCAAAGAAGCATTCTATTCATTTCCTTTCTGAGATATTCTTAGGGTAAACGAATATTTGAAGATTTCGCTTGCTTTTAAGAAAACACATTTTTAATGTGTATATAGAAATATTTAGATTAGATTATTCTGACAATTCTAATTTTTAACTCACAATTACACCAATTGAATTTAAAATTTTCCTTCTTTAATCATGCGATTTGTTAAAAATTGCTTATGATAATGCTTTAAGGAAATTGTTGAGATGGTATGAAATACCAAAGTTTAAATTCGTATCTATACTTTCTAGAATAAAGAACGCAATATAAATTATCTAAATACAAATCTTAGATTTATTCATTAAGACAAGTTAAACTTGAGTTTATCGAAAGTGTATGCTTCAAAAGTGTAAAAGTTTAAAAACTTTCTAAATGGTTCTCATTTTGAGATTTTTCCTTGACCCTTGAATCACACAGACACGATTTTAACAGACAATTTACGTTTAATACTGATTCTAAACATTTGAAACTTTACTTAACAAGGTTTCTAGTTACAAGAGAAACCTTTTATTAACACCCAGCCAATTTTAAGATTCATCAAAGATGCATTCTATTCATTTCCTTTCCGGGCTTTTCTTAGGGCAAAGAGAAATATTTGAAAATTTCAATTACGTTTAGGAAAACATTTGTTTAAGGCATCTCTATATAGGCATATTTAGATTATTCAGAAAATTCTAATTTTAAACACACAATTAAAGTTCTTGAACCTAAATTTTTGCATCTTTAATCATGCGATTTGTTTAAAATTGCTTATGAAAACGCTTTAAGGAACTTGTTAAGATGTTATGCAATACCCAAGTTTAAGTTCGCATCACACAGACACGATTTTAATCGGCAATTTACATTTAATACAGATTCTAAACTTTTGAAACTTTACTTAGGAAGGTTTCTCTGAACAAGAGAAATCTTTTATTAACACCCAGCTAATTTTAAGTTAATCAAAGATGTATTCTATTCATTCCCTTTACCGGCATTTCTTAGGGTAAAGCAACTATTTTAAAATTTCGATTACTTTTAAGAAAACATATATTTAATGTGTCTGTATATAGCCTTATTTATTCAGAAATTTCGGATTTTAAACTCGCAATTAAAGTTCTTGTACCTATATTTTTGCATCCTTGATCGTGCAATTTGTTAAAAATTGCTTATGAAATAAGCGCTTTAAGGAACTTGTTCAGATGTTAGGTAATACCGAAGTTTAAGTTTATATCTATACTTTCCAGAATAATGATGTAATTTAAGTTATCTACATATAAATCTTAGATTCGTTCATTAAGACAAGTTAAACTTCAATTTACCGAAGAAGTATTTCTCAAAAGTGTAAAAGTTTAATAACTTTCTAAATGGTAACGAAATTCACATTTTGAGATTTTTCCTTGACCTTTGAATTACACACACACGATTTTAACTTTCAATTTACATTTAATACTGATTCTAAATCTTTGAAACTTTACTTAACAAGTTTTTTTTTCTTTTATTAACACCCAGCCAATTTTAAGTTCATCAAGCTTTCTATTTATACTCTGTCTTAGATATTCTTAGGGTAAAGCGAATATCTGAAGACTTCGATTACTTTAGAAAAACATATGTTTAGCGAATCTCTATACAGGCATATTTATATTATTTAGAAAATTCTAATTTTAAACTCACAATTAAAGTTATCGAATTTATATTTTAACATCTTTAATAATGCAATTTGTTAAAATTTGCTTGTGATAACGCTTTAAGGAACTTGTTGAGATGGTATGTAATACCGAAGTTTCAGTTCGTATCGACATATTTTCTAGAATAAAGAATGTAATTTAAATTATCTACAAATAAATTCATTAAGACAAGTTAAACTTGAGTTTAACGAAAGTATATTCTTCAAAGAGTAAAAGTTTAATAACTTTCTAAATGGTAACGAAATCCTCATTTTGAGAATTTTTCTTGACCTTTGAATAACACAGACACGATTTTAATAGGCAATTTACATTTAATACTGATTCTAAACTTTTGAAACTTTACTTAGGAAGGTTTCTCTAAACAAGAGAAATCTTTTATTAACACCCAGCCAATTTTAAGATTCATCAAAGATGCATTCTATTCATTTCCTTTCCGGGCTTTTCTTAGGGCAAAGAGAAATATTTGAAAATTTCAATTACGTTTAGGAAAACATTTGTTTAAGGCATCTCTATATAGGCATATTTAGATTATTTAGAAAATTCTAATTTTAAACACACAATTAAAGTTCTTGAACCTAAATTTTTGCATCTTTAATCATGCGATTTGTTTAAAATTGCTTATGAAAACGCTTTAAGGAACTTGTTAAGATGTTATGCAATACCCAAGTTTAAGTTGGCATCACACAGACACGATTTTAATCGGCAATTTACATTTAATACAGATTCTAAACTTTTGAAACTTTACTTAGGAAGGTTTCTCTGAACAAGAGAAATCTTTTATTAACACCCAGCTAATTTTAAGCTAATCAAAGATGTATTCTATTCATTCCCTTTACCGGCATTTCTTAGGGTAAAGCAACTATTTTAAAATTTCGATTACTTTTAAGAAAACATATATTTAATGTGTCTGTATATAGCCTTATTTATTCAGAAATTTCGGATTTTAAACTCGCAATTAAAGTTCTTGTACCTATATTTTTGCATCCTTGATCGTGCAATTTGTTAAAAATTGCTTATGAAATAAGCGCTTTAAGGAACTTGTTCAGATGTTAGGTAATACCGAAGTTTAAGTTTATATCTATACTTTCCAGAATAATGATGTAATTTAAGTTATCTACATATAAATCTTAGATTCGTTCATTAAGACAAGTTAAACTTCAATTTACCGAAGAAGTATTTCTCAAAAGTGTAAAAGTTTAATAATTTTCTAAATGGTAACGAAATTCACATTTTGAGATTTTTCCTTGACCTTTGAATTACACACACACGATTTTAACTTTCAATTTACATTTAATACTGATTCTAAATCTTTGAAACTTTACTTAACAAGTTTTTTTTTCTTTTATTAACACCCAGCCAATTTTAAGTTCATCAAGCTTTCTATTTATACTCTGTCTTAGATATTCTTAGGGTAAAGCGAATATCTGAAGACTTCGATTACTTTAGAAAAACATATGTTTAGAGAATCTCTATACAGGCATATTTATATTATTTAGAAAATTCTAATTTTAAACTCACAATTAAAGTTATCGAATTTATATTTTAACATCTTTAATAATGCAATTTGTTAAAATTTGCTTGTGATAACGCTTTAAGGAACTTGTTGAGATGGTATGTAATACCGAAGTTTCAGTTCGTATCGACATATTTTCTAGAATAAAGAATGTAATTTAAATTATCTACAAATAAATTCATTAAGACAAGTTAAACTTGAGTTTAACGAAAGTATATTCTTCAAAGAGTAAAAGTTTAATAACTTTCTAAATGGTAACGAAGTCCTCATTTTGAGAATTTTTCTTGACCTTTGAATAACACAGACACGATTTTAATAGGCAATTTACATTTAATACTGATTCTAAACTTTTGAAACTTTACTTAGGAAGGTTTCTCTAAACAAGAGAAATCTTTTATTAACACCCAGCCAATTTTAAGTTAATCAAAGATGCATTCTATTCATTCCCTTTCCCGGCTTTTCTTAGGGTAAAGCGACTATTTGAAAATTTCGATTACTTTTAAGAAAACATATATTTAATGTGTCTGTATTTGGCCTTATTTATTCAGAAATTTTGAATTTTAAACTCACAATTAAAGTTCTTGTACCTATATTTTTGTATCCTTGACAGTGCGATTTGTCAAAAATTGCTTATGAAAGCGCTTTAAGGAACTTGTTCAGATGTTAGGTACTACCGAAGTTTAAGTTCATATCTATACTTTCAAGAATAATGGATGTAATTTAAATTATCTACATATAAATCTTACATTCGTTCATCAAGACAAGTTAAACTTCAATTTACCGAAAATGTATTTCTCAAAAGTGTAAAAGTTTAATAACTTTATAAATGGTAACGAAATTCTCATTTTGAGATTTTTTCTTGACCTTTGAATAACACACACACGATTTTAACTGACAATTTACATTTAATACTGATTCTAAATCTTTGAAATTTTACTTAACAAGTTTTTTTTTTCTTTTATTAACACCCAGCCAATTTTAAGTTCATCAAGCTTTCTATTTATACTCTACCTTAGATATTCTTAGGGTAAAGCGAATATCTGAAGACTTCGATTACTTAAGAAAAACATATGTTTAGCGAATCTCTATACAGGCATATTTTTATTATTTAGAAAATTCTAATTTTAAACTCACAATTAAAGTTATCGAACTTATATTTTAACATCTTTAATAATGCAATTTGTTAAAATTTGCTTATGATAACGCTTTAAGGAACTTGTTGAGATGGTATGTAATACCGAAGTTTCAGTTCGTATCGACATATTTTCTAGAATAAAGAATGTAATTTAAATTATCTACAAATAAGCCTTAGATTCGTTTATTAAGACAAGTTAAACCTGAGTTTATCGAAAGTATATTCTTCAAAGTGTAAAAGTTCAATAATTTTCTAAATGGTAAAGATATTCTCATTTTGGGATTTTTTCTTGACCCTAGAATCACACAGACACGATTTTAACAGACAGTTTACATTTAATACTGATTGTAAACTTTTGAAACTTTACTTTAAAAGGTTTCGCTAAGCAAGAGTGATCTTTTATTAACATCCAGCTAATTTTAAGTACATCAAAGATACATTCTATTCATTCTCTTTTCAAGCTTTTTTTGGGGTAAAACGAATATTTGAAGATTTCGATTACTTTTAAGAAGGCATATGTTTATTGTATCTGTAGGCTTATTTATTCAGAAAATTCAAATTTTAAACTCACAATTAAAGTTATTGAACCTATATTGTTGCATCTTTAACAATGCAACTTGTTAAAAATTGCTTATGATGAAGCTTTAAGAAGCTTGTTGAGATGCTATGTAATACCGAAGTTTAAATTAGCATCTATACTTCCTAGAGTGAAGTTGATCCCCTTTCCTATTTAATGTCCCATATAACCCTTTATCTACTGACGGTACTTATAAGTACCATTAAAATAACTTGTTATAAGATTCATTTAATACATCGATTAGTAGTAATACATTTTAGAATGAGTTATAGATGCACCCCTTATCTTGTTCCAAAAGCATTATTGGTTACACAAAAGAAAAATATTTTAAAAAGAATGATTTCTTTTGCCTTTGCATCTTTTCAGCTTTTTTGGCGTTGGGAGGGGGGGGGGGATTTTTAATTCGGAAATATTTCTATATTTCTATTGCGAGAGCAAAGTATTTGTACATTTCCTAATTCTACAAAATACTAAGAAAAATATTTAAAATACAAGATTTGAGTCGGGTTATAAATATCGCAAAAAATCTTATGAATTCAAATTTTGCTAATCCTTCTAAATACTTCAATCCTTCAAAAACCCTTTTAAAATTTATTAAATGATTATGTAAATCTTCTAATGTACTAGTTTCAAAAATTCACGAAAAATGCTTTAGGAGATAAAATTTTCATGAATTCATAATTCAGTACATAAAGGGTTAAATAAGCCTTAGTGGTGTAGTAGTTACCTTAGTAGTACATAGCCGCCAACTTTCTGTTTTTCTTTCTTTTTTTCGCGAATTAAATAAAGATAATTTGATGCAGAAAAAATATTTAAGGAAACACTTCTTGTTTCTATGTGGTTATTAAATAACTTATTTTATTTAATAAAAATTCTGGTTTTATGTGAATTGAAAAAAAGACAACCCAGAAGATTTGCTGGTATGCTCATAGATTTTTTTTAAAGACAGATATAATTATTAATATTTCTTTTAAGAATGATTCTTCAAAAGTCTTACATTTAAATATTTCCTATATATAATTAAACTTCGCAATTTAAATTTATGTAACTTCTAATTTAGTGGAATTCAATATTTAGCCGATAAAATATTGCAACATTCAATATTTACTCAGCATGGAAATTCCAAATTTTTGCAATGTATCTAAATTTAATGCTGATTCAAGATTAAAATTTTTATTTTTCACTTAATGTTTATTCATTAGATGCAAACGCCTTACATTGATTACACAGTGACAAAAAAAAAAAATGTGTAAAGATGCATTCCTCGAAAGTGCTGAAAGTTAAATATTTTCTATAATTAAACAATCATTAAAAGTACATTTCATGTATTTGCATGTTTAAATAAACGGAAACACTTGTGTTGCGTGAGTTTTCTGGCTCTTGTATATTACAGACGAGGTTTTTCCAATAATTTATACTGATTAAATATTAAACACTTGCGATTTCTAAAATTAAATATAACGAAATTCTTGATTTAAATTTTTTTTTCAGCACTTGCTTAATGTAGTCAATCTTTCTCTAAACTTTGGATTTTAATGTTGATTAAACACTAAACTTTTACAGCTTTAATTTTCTACGTCTGCTCAAATAAGCCAAATCTTTTATAAACACGCCAAAAAACTCTTGCTTGTGAAAGGGGAAAGTCAAAGGCATAATTCTACGAAGGCGTGCTTGAAAATCAGAAAACTTCGAGTATAATTTTTTAACTGAAAAAATCCTCATTTCTTAGTTTGAGTTTGGCAAAAGCCATATTCAAATATACTGTTACTTTTCATTTTTGTGAATTTCTGAATTTTGAACGGTGTTATAGGACAGTCAGTATCTGCTATTAAAATCTGACTGTATATTTCCGTTTCACGATTCCTGATCCTGTAATAGGTGAAAGGGTCTCGCCGGATAAGCATAGCGAAATGGCCGCCACAGACGATGTTTGAAATAACATGTGTGGTAATAAGGCTCACCATGAGAATACAATATAGAGGGTTTTTAGCCTCTGACCTTGAACTGCCCTTGATATAATCAGCGAAGTATGAGCCGGCGATACTATTTTTCAAGTGCGTTTTTCTCAAAAATTACAAAAGTTAAAAAAATGAAACCAATGCGAATTATTGAAGGATATATTAGTTCACATTATATATTTTTTTCACATTTTTACACAAATTTTAACATAGAAAAATAAACAAAAGTATTTTTAAAAAAATTATTAATGTAGAAATTTTATACTTACACCAACCAAAAAAATAGAGAATAACGAACGTTCAAAGTATGTACAGTCATGAAAAAAAAAAGTAAACACCCCCTACTAACTTTTCGACAAATTATCGTAGACGGAAGTTACTGGTACCGAATGATTGGAAATGAAGTCTACTTTTAAACGATGTATATAAAATTTGCTTAGGGGGCCATCTACATATTAAGACGAACCCAAACCTCATTTTTTTTCAATGGCAATACCCAATTTTAACGAAATATTTCAAATCTTCGGTTCAAACTATGCCCAGACACCAAATTTCAAGTCATTTGAATGATAAGTTTTTGAATTATAAACATTCAAAATTTAGTGCTTCTAATGTTAAATTACATTTTTATATATTTATTTATATCTCTTGAAATTATGCTCCTAATGTGCTAATTTTTTGTGTAGCAATAATACTAATGTGCGCAAACATAAATACGCTGAATTTGCAATTTTTATAATTTTATGATATGAATTATGAAATTAATATTCGAAAAAATTATGAATTGCAACCTACAATTTTTTTGATGGATTTAGATTCATTAAGTCCTGCTTTGTGAAAATCCGAAATTTCACATTTTTCTTCCAAGTAGTTTTCAAATTATGCTTAAAAAACGGCAAAATGGTGGTTTAAGGGGCCGTCTATGATAGAAGTGAGTAGATATTTTGAAATTTCTTCTGCTGTCCCGTTGTCTAAGAGGCTTCATTGACTGCTTAAGGTGCCTTAATCAAGAAGGAGGCTCTCTCGGTTAACAATCAACTACTGAACTTCAATTTGGATCCAGCCCTTAAAATACGCACGTTTTATAATAATTAATTTCTCAGAAACTTATGGTACGAATTGCATAAAAATTGGTTTTTAGGCTAATTGAAAGGTGTAGAGTTCATTTATGCTGTCAGAATTGGGTATTGTCATTGAAAAAAATGAATTTATGGTTTGTTTTAATATGTAGATGGCCCCCTAAGCAAAATTTATATACACCATTTAAAAGTAGACTTTATTTCCAATCGTTCGGTACCGGTAACGTTCTTCTACGATAATTTGTTGAGGAGTTAGTAGGGGGTGTTTACTTTTTTTTTTCCACGACTGTACTTTTAAGAAAAACAATTTCGCTAAAATCGAAGATGCGCTTTTTGAGTTACAGCAAAAATAATGCTGGCAACTTTCGAAAGTATTCATAACTTTCCCTGTTTGTATTTGCAGAAATACGCTGCTATCAATGCATTGGTCGATTCGCATAGCTGCCAACATCTTACGTTTTTTTTGGACCGCAAATATTTTACAGTAAATTTTACCTTTTTAAATCGCCGTAATCTGCTGATTAAATAAGGCAAAATTTTCGATTAAATTTTTCTGGTACAAAAATAGCGGAAGAGTTAGGAGCTATGGATTCGTGACATTTCCACTCATGCAGGAAGCTCAGTGCGCCAAAATAAATCTTTCCACAGATACCACTTCCTTATAGGTTTGTTTCGTGTTTGTAAATATTGTGTTGTTTTGGCGTACTGCGCATCTTTCTCGCGTAATAATATCAAGAACTGACAAACAAAATGCTAACATTTGCCTACGATGATTTTCACATAGAAGAATGCTATGAGGCTGTGCAGTACAGTGTACATATATGACATATCACTTTAAGGGGAGTGTGTGTGTGTGTGGGGGGGGGATCTGACTCTTGACATCGGAAGATATCTGTAGGGGGAGTGGGGTTGTCATTTGATATCGTTATCGCTTTTGATCAAACCAAAATTTACATTTTTGGTATCTTTTTCTTTACGTCTGTTATCTTAAATCTAAGTCATCTAAGTTATCTTAAATAAAGTCTTTTGTCTTCTTTTTTATGAAAATACAAAGTTATTATTAAAACCATTGAATGATTGTAAAACATTTCATTCCTAAATATAGAATAACCAAACGACCATTAATATTCTCCTGCCATATGCGTATATAATTCGTTGTTAGAGAAACCAGATTCGAAATTATACTTGTTATTTTTTCCTCGTAAAAGATGGGGAAGAATTTTGTCCACCTGTTTTGTTTACAAGAAGTTCTATTTAGCCCTGTGCAAGGACGAAGTGCAAGAAGACAATATTAATGTTCAATGCATAATGTAACAAAGAGCTGTTATTAAAAACATTCAAATAATAAGTGTTGCTTTAACACTAGAACGCCCGGAAGGAGTGATTCGACTCCGACTATGTGATTAAATGTCAATTGGAATCAGAATTTTTTTTCATAAAATAAGTTAAATTTAAACCACGCAAATCTACGTTAAATAAATCAATTAAATAATTTTAAATAAAAATTCTGGTGTCAAATATTTTTATGAATATTTTTATGAATATATATATATATCAGTGGCGTGGTGTCCGGTCATCGCTGGATGCGGCGATGACCAAGCAATATTTTAAAATTCTTAATAAGCTTTTAAAACACTACGATCCAGTTTTAGCAGAACATTTGGAGTTCATGTATAAGTGAAGGTAAGATTTAAAGTTTCTTTTTTGAACATTCAACCATTGAATTTTAGAGTTAATAATTTTTCACCACAAACTTAAATAATTGCGATGACCACCGAAAATTTTCACGCCACGCCACTGATATATATATATATATATATATTACAGTGCACTCAAAAATTTTTTGGCAATAATTTAAATTTAATACTAACTAAACATAACACTTTTGAAGATTTATTAATTAATACCGCCCTATGTAAGTAAAATATTTTATTAACAACAAGATAAACTTTAATGAATGTAATATACACTCCACTGTAAAGTTTTTGTCCTTTCTTTCCACTCATCAAATATTTAAAATTTTAAGAAAACAACTGTTTAAGGTCTATTCGGACGACTAATTTAGAATATTTAAAAGAGTTCTGCCTTCAAGCTTATGAATAAATTCTTCGAACCTGGCTTCGAACCATTTTCCTAGAAGGGATTTCTACAATAATTGCATCAAACCACATAACTTACAAAATGTAATTTTCGTAATTTTCAGTTCATTTACATTATAATCATGATTTCTTGCTGATAACAAGAAAAAAAAAATTATTTTAAATATTTTCTAAATGTATAGTTAAATTACATCCCACCCCCCCAAAATCGAAAAATTTCATGAAGTGCAAATATAAATCGGGTTGCATTGTGCAATAAATCAAATCAATATGCATTAGCATTTGTTTGCGCTTTTTATGAAATGTCACAATTTTCTAGTTAAGTATCTTAGGAACTTGTTCAAACGACGTGCTCCCCCATTATTTCTGTTCGTATCTATAATTTATATTGGAATAAAGTATGCAACCTATTTACCTTCAAAAAGTACTTACAAATGCTTGTAAATATGTACAGAAAATTTAAAATTTGTTTATTACATTCTTCATTATAAAATTAATTTCGTTAGTTTTTATTACTCTTGTTTTTTATTACAAATAATAGTAATAAACTATAATATTTTCGATAGTACCCAAAGTTTCTTGAATAAACATTTTCGACATTATTCTCGCGTATATTTCCAAATTTAAAAAATATATATATTCTTTATTCTAGAATGTTGTGTCAGTATTTTGCCATATTTTACGGATTTTTTATTAGATTAAAATGCAAAGAAATAAGTTTAGTTACCTTTATTCATTAACAGAAAGGTAATTTTCCAATAGAAGTATAACTCAACGTTTCCCAACAAACAGTACTTGGGCCAAGCTCTTAAAAATAAAATAAAAGCGTTCTTAATGGTATTTACAATGCAAGAAAACTGTTAACTTAAAAAAATAAAACAAAATAAAGGTCGTCCTCGTCTCGCAGCGAGTAACGTCTGGTTGTCCCATAGATACAAAACTTTTACAGAGACGTTTCTTTGCTGGACAGGTAGTTTATTTTATTTATTTAGGTAAAGGAGACAACGATTTAATTTTATTAAAACCGTTTCATATATAATCAGTCACATGTACTTAATTAAACCTTTCAATAGTTTTTTTTTTTTTTTTCATTTAATAGATTAGTAGCTATTAATAGGCTAAACAATATACACTACCTAACTCAATGATAATAGAAGTATAAAGCTACGTTTTATATGTCAATAAAGATTTTAGAAAAACTAACAGACAGAATTTGACACCGTATAAGCTTAAATTCGTCATGCGGATGACAGATCCCCCCCCCCCCCTCCCCGCTTTAGATTGCCGAAAACCTGTGCCAAGTGAAATACCTCTTCTTTAAACCCTTTCCTTATTATTTTTTCTCCAACCTTCTTTTACTTGTTTTCAAACTATTTTTCTTCCCTTTTTTCCTTCTTCTATCTTCACAAGAAGAAAGTATTGGATTCTGAAAAAATTTATACCTCCGGTTTTCGATTGATTTATATGTTTTACAAGGTCCTGGACACGATTTGACAGCTTTTAGAAAATGCCTGTCTGTCATTCTGTCTGTCAATATCTCTGTGAGTCTGTTTGTGAGTCTGTCTGTATGTACAAAACTATTGTGGGCGCTCTATCCCGAAAACAAATGAATGGAACTTAATAAAACTTTAGATTCTGTTAGTCACTTATATAAAATTTTGTTAATTACTTTTTAGTGTAAATCGTCCAACAGGTGGCACTGCTATGCTGCATTTTTCAAGATTTCCGGAATAGCAATATCTCAAGAACTAATGCACAGATTCTCTTAAAACTTCAGATTTAGTTGGTCCTTGATATAATTTGATGCTGATTACCTTTTGGTGTAAATCGCCCGACAGGTGGCACTGCTATGCTGCATTATTCTTAATTATCGCAAAAGCTCTATCTTAAGAACTAATGCTCCAATTTTTATCAAACCTCACATTAAGTTAGCCCATGATATAAATTAGTACTGTTTAGTTTTAAGTGTAAATCGCCCAACAGGTGGCGCTTCTATGCTACATTTTTCACGATTTCTGCAATAGTTGTATCTCAAGAACTAATGCATGAATTTTCGTCAAACTTCATATTCAGTTAGTACCTGATACAAATTGATCTTGATTAGTTTTTGATGTAAATAGCCCAACAGGTTGCACTGCTATACAGAATTGTTTACGATTTCTGCAATAGCTCTATCTCAAAAGCTAATGCAGCGATTTTCATCAAACTTCAAATTTAGTTAAAAGTTGATATAAGATGTTGCTGATTATATTTTGGTAAAAATCACCTAACTGGTGGCGCTGCTATGCTACATTTTTCAAGAAGTATTAACATGTATGAGGTAGAGGAAAGATTTGGGATTGCCCTATCCGACTAGTTCCAATTTGATCTTGTGAACTAACAGAAATTGACAGGTTTTTTTTTTTTAACAAAATCTTTCATCGTTTCATTCGCGCTGATGAAGATAAATTTATGTGATGTCGAGACCAGTTTTCGGAATTTATGCACTTTCATAATGTAAAAAACGTTGTTTTTAAACTTTTAATTAATACTTTAGTTAATATGTAATTAATGGCAATAATCAAGATATTTAATATTACTTTTTAAATAACTTAACATTAATTTTTTAAATATTTATTATTATTATTATTATTATTATTATTATTATTATTTTCCTATTTAGTGTGTTTAAATATATAATTTTTATTTTATTAAATCCCTTTTTTTCTGTTTAACAAAGGATTTTAGTTTTTCAAGTGTCTGAAAATTTTAAAATCATCAAATAGCATCCCATTCTTGCTTTACAAAATTTAAATTACACAAAACGAATCTCTTTATTTAACAATTCCAAAGCCTGAATTTCTCTTCAAATAAAAGTCATCTGTTAGAAATTAACCATTATACGTTTTCTTATAATGATAACTTGCTTTAGAACAAAGAAATAATAATAATAATAATAATAATAATCCATAATTACCATAACGAATTCCTTGGAAATCTATTATACATAATTTTGAAACTTTATGATGCATTAAGACATTAGATAGTTAGGATGATTATCGATGAATGATCACTGAAGATTCTATGCAAGACAGTAGATTACGTTTAAAAATGAAATAAAATTAAAATAGATAAATTGGATAATGAATTTTAAAATATTTCAACTACTATTTCTGGTTAATTTTTATACAGCTATATGTAAAATTAATGACATTTCCACAATAAGAAAACAATTTTCTTGTCTTTCTGTACAAAATTCAACTAAAAATTCAACAAAATTCAAAGTATTCCAAGTACATTTTTATTTGCATAATTCTCATACATTCTTTATGTTACTATCTCTACATATAATAAACCTTTAAAAAATTATCATTTAGAAATTAGTCGTTATAGGATTTCCTTATGAAATCTTAATTTAGAACAATTAAAAGAATCGTTATCCGAAATTCCCACCACGACTTCCTTAACAACCAATTATAAATAAATTATTTGTTAATTAAATTTAAAAAATCAAAAAACACGATTGCAAAAATCAAACTAATAAATTATGTCTCATCAATGTGAAACTATTTTTTATATTACTTACATATTTTTTTATTTACTTGTATTGATGACTTTTAAATTGTGTTTAATTGTTAGTTCCTATCAATAAACACTCTTTTGATGAAGTTAGAGTTGCGGTAAAGCTAGAGATCCTATCTACACAACTTCCTTGTTGTGTAATATTTAAACGGAGCTTCTGGCTGCAAAATAGTCAATGAAACATCGTCTTCATTTTGAAAGACCTATCCAATGATATGCCACTTAATAGGGTGCGTAAAATTTTTTCGTCTCTACCGCCATTTTGTATTTTACGACCGCCATTTTGAATTTTTAAAAACAAAACCTAGCCTATAACCATCGGACCGTTAAGACGAATCGATAGTGACCTCATTCATTAAAATCCATCCCACCGTTGGAATATTTCGAGGGTATAAAGAAATCCACATACCCAGATACGTGTGAAACACATAAACATTCTTGGCAGTCGGGTAATAATGTTCAAATTTTATGAAGCATACAGATGCTAGAAATCCAATTTGATTAATAATGAAGAAAACAACACTAAATATTCCAATAAATGCTGTGATTTTTTGTTTAAATACGAAATAATATTAAGATAAATAGCTGTGCTAATGAATTTCAAAATATTTTAATTAGGGGAGAGTGCTCACCTTGGGACATTTTTTTTCTTTGATTTTTCATTTTTTTATTGGATCAATTGTCAAACTTTTACCTGGTATTCATTCTTTTGACCTTTGCCTACATTATTAAATAGCTTTTGACCTTACATCCATTATAGAAAATTAAAAATATATATATTTATTAAACTTGTGTTTTGTCCCAAGGTGTAGCACCTGGTGGGACACCTTGGGACAGTTAAAAATAGATCTGAAAAGTTCAATAATTCAATTACAATATACATGGAATTGTTTGTTCAGGAAAAGGAATTTATTTAAACTGAAAAGACATTTCATCAGATAAAATTTTTGCAGCAGCTTTCTGAATATTGTCAGCATAAATTGCTGCTTTTTTTTTTTTTTTTTTTTTTTTTTCTTTTTTTTTTTTTGTAGGGTCAGGGGGGGGGGAAGTCCCATGGGGTAAAGTGGGGGTATATTGAAAAATACCTATTTTCTCTTTTTAAATTAAAATATTTAGTTAAATCTTTTTTAGAGAAATATATTGAGATTACGGCAAATATTTTTACTTTAGTTTTAGAAACTGGAAACAAATTTAATGTTTACAAACTATCTTGTTTATGCTCTTTGCATATGGTATGCTAGTTTAAGCGTCTGATGAACTTGCTTCTAACATCATTATTAACTGTCAAAAACTATTAATTTTAGTTCAGACTCATAGAGGAATACCTAAGGAACAGATCTACATAAAAAGTTAATAATAAATTTTATAATCCTATTTATTATGAGTTGTTTTCTGAGGTGGGGTAATTTGGGGGTATGGTTAGGCTTAACTAAGTTTTCTATGATAGGGATTTTTTTACCTCTGTGTTAACTTTAGTAAATGTCTGATGCTCTATATTTTATAATAAAATGACTACACACATACAATAAAAGAATTACTGAGCAAGAGTGAAGTTTTAACCAATGAAACTGTTTTAAAAAGGTTGGCGAAAAACGTGGCCATAAGAAAAAATTCAGTCAAGCAAATACAGAAAAGGACATAAAAAATGCAGAAGAAACTGACCATAAACGAAAAATATATCAAGAAAAGTAAAGGAAGAACATCCAAAATTAAAAAAGCAGAGCAATTTTAAAAAGTAAAAGAAATGAAAACAGATAACATAAAAGTAGACTTTAAAGAAACAAATCAAGATTCATGGGTTGAAGTTGAGTACAGATCAAAAAGTCGATCAGCTAAATTCATCAGTAAAGTGATAAAAATTAATACACTCTATCACATAAAGTATTTGACTAAGTCACCATTGGAGAGCTATTATACTTTTCCTGCAGTTGGCGATGAAGATTGTGTAAAGTTCAGAAATAAATGCTGCATACTAAGTTAACTTAATTTTAATAGCAGTGGACATTATTTCTTAAATTAAATATGTAAAAAATATTTTTTTTGTGCATTTGTACCTTTAAATATAATTAAGATACATTTATTTGATTGTATTGTTATTTCAAAAACAATATTTACATATTTTTATTCAAATATACACCAATTTTGGAACTATCCCCACTTTACCCCACCATGAGGTAAAGTGAGGGTATCGAAACATGCTCTTTTAAATGTATCACTGTGAGCAAACAATTGAACAAAATGGAATGATTATACTTTAAGTTTAATCTATATGAATCCAATGTATATAAAATTCATCAAAAGTTTCATTAAAATAAATTTAATAGTTCGGTTTTAGGACCTTCTCTAAAAAAAGCTTGATTTTATCCCCACTTTTCCCCACCTGACCCTATTCTAAATTTCTAATCTTTGCCATTGATAAGCCTAATGATTTCTTAAAAGAAGAAATAATAACTATTAATCAATACATCTTATGTAGATTAAATAAAAATGTTTTAAACACAATATCTTTTTGTTAAAATATTTCGAATAAAAGTTAGCTAGGCATATCTTGTGTCCCAAGGTGCCCCACCTCCGCCTGTACCAAGGTGTACCCCATACCCACTATCAAATTTTAGAATACCATGCTGTTAAGCTTAGCACTAGAACTACTATACATCCGTTTTATAGAGAAAGCTTTAAATGTCATTGTATTACCTTTTATTTTAAAATATTTTCAATCAAATTCCACTTCGCAACTTATCAAACTTTTACATGAAAGTTATTAGACGTGCTTGCAAAATAAAAATCTTCTAAATTCTTGCCTGCTTCATCAATCGAAACAAAGCATGTCTGAAAGTTAGATTATGCTGCTATCTATCTGCATCTGCAAGAGTTAAGAGTTAATTTTAAATTTAGGGCAAAAATAAAGCTGTCCAGAGGTGTACCGTTTCAACAAGGTGAGCGAGCCACTCTCCCCTACTATTTAGGACTCAATATTTAACATCTATACAGCTATATATAAAATTAATGAAATATCCAAAATCATTATTTTTCTAGTCTTCCAGTGCAAAATGTAACTTATTCCAATTCTTCTACAATTCTGAAACTTTCTCAATGTGAATATCTCTCTATATAATAAACCTTTCAAAAGTTATCTTTTAGAAATTAGCCGTTATACGATTTCCTTATAAGATCTTAATTTAGAACTATTGAAAGAGCCTTTATCCATAACTATCATCAATGTTTCCTTTGGAATCAATTATAAATGATGTTCAAAATTTATGAAGCCTATGCAGATGTTAGATATCCAAGCTAATTAACAATGAAATAAAAACCCCTACAGATTAGAGGTCTGCACGGACCATACTTTTTTTCTGAAGGCTCGGACCGGGCCGGGCCGGGTTCGGGTCTTACCTTTTCCGGAAGAATCGGGCTTAACTTATTTTTTTCTGTACAGAGCCGGGACTGGTTTCTTTTCTAGTCTTCACGGCTCAAAATTTCCTGTCCTAGTTTTGAGCCAGCCAGTATGAAAATCATTGTCTCGGCTTGACCTGTCCCTTCAAAGGTCAGTAAAATTAAGCCTGGCACAAAGATTTTTGCAAAATATGCATACATTTTTGAATCGCCATTATTCTACAATTAAACATTAGCATTTATTCTTTTTAAAGAATAGTAAATTTCTATGCTAATTAAAATATAGCTAAATTAAAATATAGTATAACGTGTGAAAAGGAACCTGCCTATGACGGAATCCTGTTTTAAACTGAAAAACGCGTTGATAGATACAAAATTAATATACTAATACATAAGAAAAGAACTAATAATACATTTACATTTGCTAAGAAGGGAACTTGTCTATAACGCATTTTTTTTCTTTTCTTTGTAATTGAGTCTTAGAAGATTTTACTGTATAGCATCTTTCAGATTTTTAACAATTCAACGCATAGAATATGGATTAACAATATTAATGATAACTGAAAAATTAACATAGAAGAAATAGCGATTCATTAAAAAAATAAATATCGCAGCCTGCGACACTGATATAAAAATGAAGTTTAGAAACATGAATAAAAAGTTAAGATAAATATTTTTGGTCAGAACTCCTAAAATTTTTAACCAAATCGACGTAAAAATCAATGTTTTGTAGCAATACACTCGGGCCGAACTTTTAGCTGTTATACCGGGCTTGGCCGGGCCGGGCCGAAATTTTTTTCTATGAGTCGGGTCGGGCCCGGGCCTAGAAATTTTGGCCCGTGCAGACCTCTACTACAGATTCCATTAAGGGTGTATTCGAAAAAATATTTTTCCGCCCTCAACAGCTCGAAATTTTCCGAGATATTTTCAGACTCATTTTTAAAAGTAAAAACATGAAACTTGCAGAGGTGATTTTTGAAGAGATGTATAAGAGGTCGCGTGGTTTCATTTTTCACTCAACTATAATTAGAATTTGATTTTTAAACAGTTATTTTCACAGTATGACCATTTTTTTTTCATTTCCAGATCTTCTGCTTCGGAAAATTCGGTTCAAAACACCAACTTTGACGGCATTTTTTTACAATATTTTCTGCATTTATAAAAAAAATCGAAAAGCACGGCACATTATGTAGTTTCTAAATAAGAGAATTTCCCAGCTTGATGCATTTGAGAGCAAAAATGAATTTAAAAATTAATAAGAAAATAAGCAGTTTGGATTGGAATACATCCTTAAATGCAGTGATTTTAAGTTTAAATACGAAAAAAACCCGTATTATAATGCAATTTCGAAATATTTTAATTACTATTTGTAATTCAATATTTAATTCCTATGCAACTATATTTGAAATTAATGAAATTACCAAAATAAGCAAGCGATATTCTAATCTTTCTGTGCAAAATTCACCTTATTTCAAATACTTTTCTATTCGCAGAATTCTCATACTTTCTTGATGTGAATATCTCTCTTATATAATAAACCTTTCAAAGGTTATCATTTAGAAATTAGACGTTGTACGTATTCTTTATGAGATCTTAATTTAGAACAATTAAAGGAGTTTTTATCTAAAATTACATTCAGGGCTTCTTTGGGAGTGGATTATAAACGATAATCAAATTTATGAAGCATGTATATATTAGAAATCCAACGTGATTAACAATGAGTGAAAAACCACCAGAGATTTCATTAAATGCAATAATTTTAAATTTAAATATGAAATAATATTATAATAAATAACTATGATAATGAATTTCACAATATTTTAATTACTATTTGTCATTCAATATTTAATTTTTATGCATATTTATGCAATATTAATGAAATTCCCAAAATAATCAAACATTTTTCTAGTCTTCCAGTTCAAAATTTAACTTATTCCAAGTACATTTATATTCTCACAATTGTGATACTTTCTCTATGTAAATATTTATAAATATAATAAACCTTTCAAAAGTTATCTTTCAGAAATTAGCCGTTATACGATTTCCTTATGAGATTTTAATTTAGAACAATTAAAAGCGTCTTTGTCCTTAATTATCACCAGAGCTTCCTTTGGAATCAATTATAAATTATGTTTAAATTTTATGAAGCATATGCAGATTTTAGAAATCCAAGCTGATTAACAATGACTGCAAATTCCCTGAAATACGATGATTTGAAATTTAAACACGAAATAATATTAAAATAAATAATTATAATAATGCAATTTCAAAATATTTTAATTATTATATGTAATTCAATACTAAATTCCTATACAGCTATATGTGAAATTAATGAAATTTCCAAAATAAGCAAGCGATTTTATAGTCTTTTTGTGCAAAATTTATCTTATTCTAATTGCTTTTCTATTCGTACAATGCTCATACTTCTTTCACATGAATATCTCTGCATAAAATAAACCTTTCAAAAGTTATCTTTTACAAATTAGCCGTTATACGATTTCCTTATCAGATCTTAATCTAGAACAATTAAAAGCGTCTTTGTCCATAGTTATCATCAGGGTTTCCTTTGCAATCAATTATAAACTATGTGTAAATTTTATGGAGCATATGCAGATGTTAGAAATCCAAGCTGATTAACAATGAATGAACACTAAAAATTCCGTGAAATGCAATAATTTGAACTTTAAATACGAAATAATATTAATATAAATAACTATTATAATGCAATTTCGAAATATTTTAATTACTATTTGTAATTCAATATTAAATTCCTATACAGCTATATGTGAAATTAATGAAATTTCTAAAATAAGCAAGCGTCTTTCTGTACAAAATTCAACTTATTCTAAGTACTTTTCTATTCGTACAATGCTCATAGTTTCTTCACGTGAATATCTCTGCATAAAATAAACCTTTCAAAAGTTATCTGTTACAAATTAGCCCTTATACGATTTCATTATGAGATCTTAATTTAGAACAATTAACAGAATCTCTGTCCGTAGTTATCATCAGGGCTTCTTTTGGAATCAATTATAAACAATGTTCAAATTTTATGAAGCATATGCAGATGTTAGAAATCCAAGCTTATTAACAATGAATGAATGGCAACTAAAGATTCCATGAAATGTATTGATTTTGTTTAAATATGAAATAACGTGAGAATATACAATTGCAAGATAACTTTTCAAATTTATACCCTTTAGATATTTATTACCTTTTTCTGATTCAGCTACTTATGAAAAATCCTTAAATTAAATACGCTGATGTATTGAAATTTCTTTGGTATAGATTTGAGTGTGTATTTATATGAAAAATTTCAATAGAGTACTCCAACATTGAATAATTTAAATAAAAATGTTTAGTCGAATATCTAAATTTTTTAAATTAATTAAGAAAAATTTTAGAATACTTTAACTTCTTGAGCAGTAAATTTATTGAAACATATAATTTTTTTTACATAAACTTTTAATTAATACATCAGTTAATACATAATTAATGGTAATAGAAAATCAATTTAATATTAATTATTAGTTAACATTAATTTTTACTATTTATTATCATCGTTATTATTATTATTATTATTATTATTATTATTATTATTATTATTATCTTCTTCTTCAATGTGCTTAAATATTTTATTTAACTTTTATTAAATCACTTTTCTCCATTCAAAGAAGAACTCAGATGTTTTAATTGTCTAAAAATTAAATAAAACATCAAATAGTATCCCATTCTTACCTTTTCAAAGTTTAACTTACCCAAAGGGAATCTCTTTATTGAACAATCCTTAAGCTTGATTTTCTCTTCAAATAAACGTTATCTGTTAGAAATTATCCATTATACGTTTTCCTACATCATAACTTATTTTACAACAAAGAATTATTATCCATAATTATCATAACGAATTCCTTTGAAATCAATTATAAATAATTTTCAAAGTTTATAACGCATTGAGACGTGACATAGCTAAGATTATTATCAATGAATGATCACTGAAGATTCTATACAAGACGGTGAATTCCTTTAAATATGAAAATTATGATAATGAATTTCAAAATATTTTACTTACTACTTCTGATTCAATATTTAATTTTTATACCGCTACACGTAAAATTAATGACATTTACAAAATAAACAAGCAATTTTCTAATCTTACTGTACAAAATTCAACTTATTCCAAGTATATTTCTATTCGCACAATTCTCACACTTTCTTTATCTGAATATCTCTACATATAATAAATCTTTGAAAAGTTATCTTTTAGAAATTAGCCATTATACGATTTCATTATGAGATCTTTTAGAGCAATTAACAGAGAGTCTTTATCTGAAATTACCATCAAGACTTCCTTGGGAGTCAATTATAAACGATGTCCAAATTTTATTAAACCTCCTACAGATGTCAAAAATCTAAGCTGATTAACAAAGTATGAATAACTACTAAATATTCCATTAAATGCGGTGATTTTAAATTTAAATATGAAATAATATAGAAATAAAAAACTATTATAGCGAATTTAAAAATATGTTAATTATTATTTGTGTTTCAATATTTAATTTCTATGCAGCTGTATGTGAAATTAATGCAATTTCCAAAACAATCAAACATTTTCTAGTCTTCATATACAAAATTTGACTTAATCTAAGTACCCTTTAAAAAAAAAAATCTGTAAAGTTACTAAATTTTTTCTAGGAAACTGGGATTCCTAGAACTTTTTATGTAACGGCAACAACAAAAATTCATGTACAGATACACTTTTGCACCGTAAATCAAAAAATCTGTAAGGTTACTAAGAATTTTTTAGGAAACTGGGATGACTAGAACTTTTTATGTAACTGTAACCCGGGTTACAGATAAAATTTTAGAAAAGTTACTATCATTTTAGTAGATTCTTTTGTAAAGCTATAGATTTCTGTAGTTTTACAAAAACTAGTTTCGTAGATTTACATCTTTTTTTGTACAGTGTACAGATAAAATTTTAGTAGACATACAGATTTCTGTAACTTTAAATCTGTAAAATTACAGATTTTTTTTACAGTGTATATTTCTATTCGCATAATGCTCATAGTTCTTCACGTGAATATATCTGCATATAATAAACCTTTCAAAATTTATCTTTTAGAAAACAGCCGTTATACGATTTCATTGTGAGATCTTAACATAGATCAATTAACAGTGTGTTTACCTAAAATTACCATCAGGCTTCTTTGTGAGTCAATTATAAACGGTGTTCAAATTTTATGAAGCATACAGATATTAAAAATCCAAGCTGATTAATATTGAACGAATGTCTACTATAGATTCCATGAAAGGTGATACTTTTAAGTTTAAATATTAAATAATATGAGAATATACAATAAGAATATAATGAAATTTCCAAAATAAACAAGCAGTTTTCTAGTCTTCCTATAGAAAATATAACCTTTTACAAGTACATCTCTATTCGCACAATTCTCACACTTTCTTTATTTGAATATCTCTACATATAATAAGTCTTTCAAAAGTTATCTTTTAGAAATTAGCCGTTATACGATTTCATTATGGGATCTTAATTTAGAGCAATTAAGAGAGTCTTTATCCAAAATTACCATCAGGCCTTCTTGGGAGTCAATTATAAAGGATGTCCAAACATTATGAAACCTACAGATGTTAGAAATCTAAGTGTGATTAACAATATAAGGATAACCACTATTTGGTGTACACTGTAAAAAAAAATCTGTAGTTCTACAGATGTAAAGTTACATGCTTACTAAACTTTCACCTGTAACTGTACGAAAAAAGCTGCAAATCTACAAAACTAGTTTTTGTAACGCTACAAAAATCTGTAACTTTACAAATGAATCTGCTAAAATTTCAGTAATCTTACTAAACTTTTATTTGTAACCCTGGCTGCAGTTACATGAAAAGTTCTCGGAATCCCAGTTTCCAAAAAAATTCTTAGTAACCTTACAGATTTTTTGATTTTCGGCGCAAAAGTGTGTCTGTTACATGAAATTTTGTTGTTGCCGTTACATGAAAAGTTCTAGGAATCCCAGTTTCCTAGAAAAACTTTAGTAACTTCACAGATTTTTTTTTAGAGTGTAGGAATGAATTCGTGTGGTTTTTAATAAAAAATTAAAGCTTTATTTCAAAGGCAAAATACATAAATACGTTAACAAAAATACTGTCCATCGCTACCCACTACTTTTTTCCATCTTTCAGGTAATTTACGAATTTCGTGTCGAAAGAAGTCCTCACTTTTCGAAGTGATCCAATCAGAGTTCCATTTTTCTATATTTTCTGAAGAAGTGAATCGCTGTCCAATCAAATCGTTATTCATGCAATCAAACAAGTAGTAGTATGAAGGAGCAATGTCTGGTGAATACGTCGGGTGGGGTAACACTTCCCATCCGACATTCTCCAAATATGTTTTGACCGGTTTTGCGACATGTGGGCGAGCGTTATTATGTCTGTTAACACATTCTGGTCGTTTTCTGGCCAGAGCTTGTTTCAAACGCATCAACTGAAGTCGATAACGTTCTCCATTAATAGTTTCACCAGGTTTCAGAAGCTCATAGTACACCACACCTTTCATATCCCACCATATACACAGCATAACCTTTGCACAGTGAATATTTCGTTTCAGTTGTGATGGTCCTGGTTCACCTGGCATTACCCAGGCTTTTTTTCTTTTAGGATTCTCGTAATAAATCCATTTTTCATCACCAGTAACAATCCGATGCAAAAATCCCTTATTTTTCTGTCTTTGAAGCAGCATTTCGCAAACGGTTTTTCTTCTTTCAACATCTCTTTCTTTCAATTCATATGGAACCCAATGTGACATCTTTTGAATCATTCCCATTGCTTTGGGGCGTTTGGAAATTGTTGTTTGATCAACCTCTAATGATTTTGCAAGTTCTTCCTGAGTTTGACACGAATCCTGATCGACCAATGCTGTCAATTCTTCATCTTCAAATTTTTTTGGCTTTCCAGGTCGTGCTTGGTCTTCCAAGCCGTAATTCCCACTTTTAAACCGTGCAAACCACTTTTGACACGTTCGTTCAGCTAGAGCAAGATCACCATAAACTTCCACCAAAATACGATGACTTTCAGTAGCACTTTTCTTCATCCCCCGCAAAAACACTTTATCAGGCACAAAATTTGACATTTTCAGTTGGATAAAAAATTGTTGTTGTTTACGCTTAAGGGGGTCCGGGACACAAAAATCTTCAAATTTTCAATTTTTATTTTTATTGGATTAAAAGTTTCTCTGTCGTTTTCTGCTTACAATGATGTTTAAATCATGTTTCTATCTTAATTAGAACAGGAAATACTAATTTTCTCGTTTTGGTTTGTTTTCAAAATCTGCCTTTCAAGCTATGGTTGTCAAGCAAACGAGTTCTTGTGAAATTGCGTTTTTCTTCATGATAGGTTTTTTCACAATTTCTCATATTTAAATTCTTATAACTCGAGAACCATTAAAAATACAGGGTTGAAACTCGGAACATACCTTTTTCAATTATTTTATTTTACGTTTGAGCCAGCATATTTGAAAAAAAATATTTACTTTTGAAAATACGATGTTTTTAAAAAAAGTTGCACCACTTTTTTTGTAATTTTTTCGTTAAATATTTTTAATTTTTTTAAAAATTAATATTTTTTAAAATGCTGGATCTAAATTAAAATTTATATATTTCTGTTTATTTGAATGAAAAAAAAATGGAAATTCTATAAATAATATTTCGAGTTATAACGATTTTAAACTACTCCACTTTTTTAACAAAATTTAAAATTTAAATTTTTTAAAAAAATTATGAGAAGTTTTATCATGCGATTTTGTTTACAAATGATATCCCAGGTAAAAAAATCAGAGAAAAACCTTTAAAAATTTTGAGATTTTGCAGCCATTTTGAAGGTTTCAACGGGTATCTTTAAGGCAAATGAAAACTAAAGGTTATCTTAAGAGAAATATACCTCTTTTTAAAAGATTTCATACAGGTTTATTTCTGTAAGTTATAACCTCCAAATTACCTTCAATGACGTAGAAGATTTTCGTGAAATCACATGAGGTATGTTGAAGGAAAATGAAAATTGTTTCTTTACCAGGTAACATGAAGGTTTTACTTAAAGGTTTTATTATTGCACATTATGGTATCTAAGATTTTGATATGCCCGCATTTCCTCATTAATATTTTTAATTTATTTCGAAATTAATATATTAGATAATTCCCGGAAATCTAACGTCTTCCTCCGGTTCAGTCAAAAATTCTTAACTCCCCCTCGTTAAAATTTCTAATTAATATTTAAAATTACCATTTTAAATAGCGATATAAAAATCCCATTCTAGAAATAAAAGTCCCCCTCGTTGAGATTTTTAATTACCATTTAAAACAGTATTTTTTAATTCCCTACAAATCCCTTCAAAAAGAAAGAAAAATCTCGAAATTATTTTGAAGAGTCTACTAGTTAAAATTTTTAATTACCCCATTTATGAAGTTATTACGAGCAACAATTTCACCTCTAACACGCTCAAAAATTTCAATCTCCGAAAATTCCCCTAAAAAGAAAAACAAATCACGAAATTTTTTCGAAGCCCTTTTTGACCTTAAATTTGCCACAATTTTTTCTAATATTATAACCAGTAACAATTTCACCTCTAACTCTAACAAGCTCAAAAATTTCAATCTCAAAATATTCCCCCTAAAACGAAAAAAAATAATCACGAAAGTATTTCAAAGTCCCCTTTTTATCCTAAAATTTGTCATAAATTTCTCTTAAATTACCACCAGTAAAAATATAACCCTTCGAAGTCTAACACGTACAAAAAATGCACCCCCCAAAAAAAAAAAAAAAAAAAAAAAAAAAAAAAAATCTCCAAATTATTTCAAAGTTCCTTTCATTAATATTTAAAATCGTATTCAAACACGCACAAAAAATATTTTAGTTAAATTTCAAAATCTAACGAGGGCCCTCAATTTCCCTTCTCCCTTTTCTAAAAATATCTTATTTAGTTTTTCATTTTAAGTTTTTCGAAAAGAATATATTTTACTGTGCTCTTCTAAATCAGACAAAAAAAAGAAAGAAATTTTAGTTAATTAAATTTCAAAATGCAGGAAGGGATACAATGCACTCCGCTCCCCCCCCCCCCCACTTCCACCATGCCACTCCTGTCGTCCTAGCTCAAAATCCTTAGTTCCTCTTCAAAACCACCCCACCAGTGGCCGAGAGGTTCTGCTCTCAAAGCTGGTAGACGGGAGATGCTGGGTTCGCGCCCGTCGGCCTAGTCGTTCGGAGTTTTTTTCGTGGTTTTCTTCGAACCTTGGATTTCTTTGCTTAAATACGGATTAGCTTCCCTTTGAAAGACCCCAGGCAACCCCCCTTCGGCCCAATATCCCAAGTGTAGACAATTGGCCATCATAAAACAACACAAACAGCACCTCTTTAAAAAAGAAACTAAGAATTTTGCACAACTGACATTAAAGAAAAGAGGCTCTTTTAATTTAGTTACTCGAAAATAATACATTTTATATTGTTTTTGAAAACATAACAAAAAGAAATATCTAGTTACTTAAATTTTAAAATCTAGGGAGGGCCAGGGTCCCCCCCCCCCCCCTTTCCTCATTTTGGTAGCGTCCACGATTAAAGCTGAAAAATATAGGTGGGGTTATTACATGCATAATTTGCCCTTATCCTCTATCAGGCGTGAATTCCAGTCTTTAGAAAAGTTACTTCTTCAAAAACAAAGTTTTCGTTGCAACATTTGATTTTTGATCATGTAGCTGTAATTTAACATTTGAAGTCCACCGAGGTGGAGAATGCTTTGGGGCCTATAGCTACAATGGCTGTCGCCTCGAATGATCCTTATTATGCATAGAAACAACAACAAGTCACAACAATTTTTATTTTTCATTACATATATTATATAACTACAATGGGACATACACAATTACATCCATGTCTTACCCAGGGACTCGAACCCGGGCCCTCGAGATGACAGCAGCCCTCATGTAGCTGTATTTCTGACTCCATGTCATGGGAGAATGAGAAGGAAGTTATCAACTCAACACACAGAAAGCATGTTTACTTTTCCGCCACTCGGAAAATAAGCGGGAGCAGTCGTTACGCTGTCGTTTTGTTATTCTATTTTTCCTTTTTGCAGGGCTCTTTTTATCTGTATATTAGTCACATTTTAATTAATTTTTAAATGGATATATATATAGCCGTAAGAGGGGTATAAGTGAGCCTTGTATTATACTTATTTTAATATTATAGCTTGGTACTTTGTATTCAGCCATTCATGCGATACTAACCACTTTCGATAAACCAGATCGCCACGTATAGAAATACTGTGGTATGGAAATAATGTTTTACAAGAAATCTTCGTGTATGACTAAAGATGAATTTTTACTATTTTTTAAAATAATAGCGATACAAATCTCTCAGTTTTAAAAACGGCGTGACACTTCACTTTTCAAATACATCCTAGAGAGAACTATTTTATTTTTTGATATTTTCATTAATACGTCTTTTTATTTTTGGGAAAAATCTAGTCATAATTTTCTGAATTTAAAAGAATCGTTATGTGCAGTTTCTTGTTTATACTTTTAAGAAGATATATGCATATATTTCCATTATGCATAAAAGTGATAGAAAGATTAAATTACTTCTTGATAATTAAACTCGTAAAAAGCTCAGTTTGGAGGTGGAAACGTTTTGTGAAGGGCCCTTGTTTTGAGGGGAAAAAGTTTGTGAAGGGTCCTTTAAAGGACCTAAGTTCTTTCTAAGCAGATCACTGTATTGGAATATCATTTTATGAGTAAGTAATTTGGTTTCTTTAAAAATCAAGCAGCTATAATCTTTTTAGGAACATAGATGCATGATTAATACTCAGTGGAGGTGTAATATCTCTGGCAAATCTTTTAGCGGGGTTTAATGTCACTAGCTGCAATATTCGACTCATAAAATTAATTTAAAAAAAATTATATATTGTAGAATAATTTATAATACAGAATATGAAATATGGGAAAAATAATTTTAAAATTCTTTACATGTGTATAATTATTTTAAATAAAGTAATTTTTTCACAAAAAAACATTTAAAGACAAATTTAGAGCAATAATATTGTTCTATAGTGCATAACATCATTAAAAATTATATATAGATTCTTGGGGCCTTTAACAAACAGGGGTCGATGCAGGTTTTTATTCTTGGGTTCCATTATGTGAAAATTAAAAGTTATTTTTGTGAAAAGTAATATTTTGTAACTATAGTTGAAATCCAGTAACTCAAATTCGGATCAAGAATTTATTAACAGAAACTTCTTTAAATTTCAGTTAAGGTTTTTGTTTCGCATTACCTGGTTTTATTTACTAATTACATATTTAAAATAGTTTATATGCAAAAGATGTTATGAAGTGGGCCTATTTTATTAAAAGGAATTTTGAGGATGGGCCCATTTTATTAAATTTATTTTTGTGAAGCGGCCCATTTTATTAAATTTATTTTTGTGAAGGAGCCCATTTTATTAAATTTATTTTTGTGAAGGGGCTCATTTTATAATATTTATTTTTGTGATGGGGCCTATTTTATTAAATAGACTTTTGTGAAAGGGCCCTAAAAAAACCCTCAAATTTTGCCTGGATCGATCCCTGCGTTTACCTCCTGTGTGTACAAAACAATTATTAAAAAGGACTGTTCTGTAATGGGTGAGAATCTTCCATGTTTTGAGCAGATTCGCATGTTTTATTGTGTATGTAAATTTTATTTGTGTAATTTTTTCTTGTTTGCATTGTTACTTTTATCATTTACAGGCTTAAAAGAAATAACTGATTTCATTCTGTGCTTGTTCAGTTCATATTGCTTAATATGTTTTTGAGTAGTAAATATTTAAAAAGTCATATTATTCACTGTCAGTTCAGCATTCGATTTCCTTGGGGGTCCACTGGGACTGTTCTGTACCACCAGAAATTCAATTGGACCACTAATTTGAAAAATTTTATAATCTGCAGGACCAGTAACAGGTAAACATAAACTTTCCTCTCCCTGCCAAAACTGCAACTAAACACATATCGCATAACTTTATTTTATTTAAAAAAACAAAGAAAATTCGATTAAATCTTAGTCAGATGAAGTAATTAATTGTCACTCAAAGGGTTAAAGGGATGAAATAGAATTTTATGTAGCAGACCAGTGATGAATGTGGACAAATAAATTCTCATGCTTGCTGTTCCTTGGGACCAGTGGCTTTTTTATGTCAATTCTACTACTGGTCAGTTGGTGTTTTTTATAGTATTTGTTTTTAGATCTTTTTGTCAACTTGATTTAATCGTGTAAAAAGTGTTCATTTTTATTACGTGCCTCCTTCATTTTTTTAACATTAATATTACATTACATATGCAGTGTTGACTAGAAAAAAGGACTGCCGGGCGGGAATTTTTCAAAAAAGAAACACTAGGGGAGAGTTGGGAGGAATGGGACAGTGGGAGGAGTGGGACAGCAGCATTTATGTCCAAAATAACTGTTAGAATTAAGTTCTAGTTTGTCCACTAGATAAAGCATCTATAGCTTCATGTTTGATTCTAATTGTTACACCAGCTGTATTATTGTTTGTATTTAAAAGGGAAAATTTTATTTTCATACCTCAGAAGTAAGTACAAATTCTTATTCTTTCAATGATTTTTTTCAATTATATTTAAAATAAAAATATTATAATTGTATAATAAACTTAAAGATATAGTGTTTGTAAACTAGCAGCCAAATAAAGCATAAATGTAGCATGATATATATAATAAGCCTTTTTAAAA
This sequence comes from Maratus speciosus, assembly GCA_963932465.1. Taxonomy (NCBI): domain Eukaryota; kingdom Metazoa; phylum Arthropoda; class Arachnida; order Araneae; family Salticidae; genus Maratus; species Maratus speciosus. Next base: position 374,214,487 of record OZ010798.1, on the reverse strand, counting down.
AATATTCAGCAGAGGGAGGAATGGGACATGTTCTCAAACACATTTGAGTCCTTCCGATATGCACCCTTATCCCAAAGCATTTCCACAAAAACTATAAAGAAAGACAGAAAAAAGGAAAGATAAAAAAATCATCACTGACACACCAGAAAAAGAAGAAATTGAAAAAATAGCCGCTGATAAAAAGCAGAAGAGATTGTGTAAAAAGAAAACTCTTAAGGTGAAAAGGAAGAAACAGAAAAAAGCAAATGAATTATCTGATGATTCCATTGATGGGAAATTTTTGTTGCATGACTCTACAGATGAAGACTTTTGATTTGATTACTCACAATGATAATGAAATTGCTGAAGAATTTGATTGGTTAACTGATGATCCAAAATTAGGATAAATGACTTTGTAATTGTTAAAATTTTGACGAAGAAGACAGTTGTTTATTATATTGGCAGAGTTGAGGATATAGACAGTGATAAGGAGTTTATCACATTTGGTGTGGGACAAAAATGTTAACATTTTAAAACGTGCAAATAAAAGCCAGTTGTTTGTATTTCACAGCGTTTGTATTTTTTAAACATAGCTTAAGTAACATACTATTAGATTTTTATAAGCTATACTCTTGGTAAAACATAAGTAGTGAATTAAAAAATAAATTGTGAAATCTGTCCCACTCCTCCCAACTCTCCCCTATTCTAAAAAAGGGCACACTTGTACATTATTCACAAAAATATTTTGAACTGGTTTGTTTAGAGTCCCTAGAGTTTGCGATATTTTACCGCGATCAGTTGAATTGCCACAGGGAGCATAGGAAGTGTTAAAAAGAGCAGAAGGGTTTAAAAGAGCTTTGCCATGCACAAAAAAGAAAAAAAAAAGGCTGCCGGCGCTGCGCCCTGCTAAAGCGGCTTAGACTCAATGCTAATATACATGGATTCATATCATAAAAGGGTGAAAAACAAGATTTCTTTCTTTCTTTTTTTTTTTTTTTTTTCCTATTTAAGAGGCAGATAATAAAAATGCACACCTGCATTCTTTTTTATATTGAAATCTTCTTTAAAAGAAATATCCATAAGCAAATGTAAATAATAAAAAAAAAAAAAAATACAAATTCACAATGATAACACTGTCTTAACAAATTAATTATTCAGAAACATATTAAGCAGTATGAATAACAATAGAGTAGTAATCACTTATTTCATTTTATTCTACAATTATATTAAAAATGCCTTCAACAGTGTGGATCTCTAGAAAAAAATTACTGCCAGCTGGACACTTAAAAAAAAAAAAACACTCAAGAACCTCGTTCACTGAAAATATTTTGCATTTAGTCCTTTTTTATTTTGACCTTTTTAATTTTGTGATATTTTCCTGCAACTGATGAAATTTCTTGATTTTCTTCCCTGTTGACTGACGAATTATGTTTTTCTCCTGTAACTGTTTGACGAATTTCACATTTTTTTCTGCAGCCAACTGTAAAATTTCACGATTGTTTCTCATGATTGCCTGCTGAATTTCATGTTGTTTTCCTGTGACCAATTGACGAATTTCACAATATTTTAAAGCAATCGACTGAAGGGTTTCTAGATTTTTTTTTTCCCATTAATCAACGGTTGAATTTCTCAGTTTTTTTTCAGGTGATTCAATGAGAATTTTTGCAATTTTTTCCCCGCAACCAACTGATAAATTTTGTGATATTTTATTTCAGAACAAATGTTTTGTAATCCCACATCTGCCATCTTGGATTATTTTCTTGGCGTGAATTAAAAATGTTTTTTAATTAATAGTTATAATGATTATATTTCAGTTTTTTCAATGTTATATTAATCTATCAACAATATTTAACCATTGGCGACATTTACTACTTGGCGAAAAAGGAGTTTTCATGCAAGAAAAAAATCAAAGATGGCAAATGCGGGATTATAATACATCTAAACCATACCGATTGGCATATATTGCATTTTTCCTTGCGGCTGATTGGCAAAACTCGTGTGATTTTTTTCACATATCCGGTTTATGAATTTTGCCGATTTTCTTCTTAGCTAATCAACAAACTTCATTTTTTCCCATAAACAGTTGTTGAATTTTTTTTTTTTTCATATGGTCGCTGACTGAATTTCACAGATTTTCTCTGCGGCTGATCAAAGAATTTCATTCCCAAAGCTGAATACTTTGCAATGTTCTGCAATGTACTTCAGCTAATCAAATATTCTGTGTGAATTTTAAAAAAAAAAGTCACAGGAAAATTTTCTTTATATATGAAGAAGTGCAATTGCATCTTTTATAGAAATGCAAAAGACATTTCATAAAACCCTGACATACTCACGCGAATGAAATTATTAGTGAATTTTGTGATTTCTCTCCCCCCCCCCCCCCCCTAATCGAATGGTAATTTAGCGGGGTTTTTTTCCAACAATCGATTGATGATTTTCGAATTATTTCAGATTTTTCCCTCTGTCAACTGGCGAATTTGGCCTTTTTTCTCTGACCAAATCGATGAATTTCACAATTTTTCTCCTGCGATTGGGTGAAGAATTTTGATATATTTTCCACAATTCATTGACGAATTTTGCATTTTTTAACCACGACAGGTGGGTGAATTTTGTGATATTTTTCATTAACTTTTTGGCGAAAATCGTAGTTATTTTTCACATGACCAATCCATGAATTTCATGTTTTTTTACCAAAGACTGATTGGCAAATGTTCCAATTTTTTCTTGCGACAGATGGAAACAATCGTTGGTTTTTTCCACGACTGATCGAAGAATTTCGTGAATTTTCTGACAACTTCAGAGTTTTTTTTACATGCGACTGATAAGCGAATTTCATTATATTTTCTTTTTACTGATTAGCAAATTTTTTCTCTTTTTCGTGTAAACGGTTGGTAAAAAATCCTTTTTTTCTGCAACCGATCGACGAATTTCGCATTCTACTGCGACAGATCGGTGAATATCGTGATTATTTTCTCACGGTCTACTGGTGAACTTTGTCGCTTTTCTGCGACTGATTAGCCAAATCTTCATGGGTTTTTTTTTGCACGACTGATCGACTAATTCTATTTTTTTTTTCGATAATACACCGACGAATTTCACTTTTTTTTTTTTTCCTGTAACCGATTTTTAAATTTTGCGATATTTCCCTTGAACCAGTAAGCAAGTCTTGACACAGATTGGAGAAAGTCGTGAGTTTTTTTCCGCTACTGATCTACGAATTTCGCAGATTCTTCTGACAATCTTCACGATTTTTTTTTTAACCGCAACCGATTGACAATTTTCACAAATTTTTCCTTTTAACATAGCAAATTTTGAGGCTTTTTCTTGCGAACGATTAGAGAAGATCGTAGTTTTTTTTCGCTGTTTCTTCTAGAGGTGCACTGACAAATTTTGCATTTTTTTACCTGCAACCGATTGGCGAAAATCGTGGATTTTTTTCTCGCAACTGTTCGTCGAATTTTGTATGTTTTTCCACAGCAAGCTAAAGGATTTCATTAATTGTTCTCCATGACTGACGAATTGAACGAGTTTTCTTGCGACCGATTGATGAATTTTGCAATCTTTTTAAATAAACGATTAAAGAGTTTGCCATTTTTTTTTTTTTTTTTTTTTCCTTGCCATTGAGTGACAAATTTCGCAATTTTTCCTACAATTGAATGGTGGATTTTCGTGAAAATGAAAATTTGAAATGTTCTGCAGTGAAGTCAATGTATAATGGCACATTTATAATCATATTCTGCTTTGGGGAATTTTATTATGTCTTACTTTTCAGATTTTTTTTTTTATTGCAGTATTTTCATCATTTTAGATTGAATTTTTTTTACGGAGCCTTTCGATAAATATTATTTGTAATATATAAAAATTTCAAGGGGGGGGGGGGCACAATACTAGTCCCAAAGAGGGGCACTTTTCTAACTTTTACCGACACCTGTCATATAACATACTGTTGGAAAGACGTGTGACCTCTTATTCATGTTATGTGCATCTGATGCCCCTCTGCCTACTTTGCTCCCTCTGAGGGGGCAGTTTTCTAAATTTTGCCGAAACCCCTCATGTGACATATTGTCGAAACGGCCTGTGACTACTTATTCATGTTATACACATCCGATGTCCCTGCCCCCACTTTGCTCCTCCTAAGGGGGCACTTTTCTAAATTTTGCTAACACCCCTCATGTAACATATTGTAGGAAAGGCCTGTGACCACTTATTCATGTTTAGTGATGGGCGATTCTCGAAAATTCGACAATCGAGAAACATCGTCATCGTAAAAAATCACAATCGATACAGCCTTCGATTAATTCCTAGAATCTACAATCGAGATGTTTTACAATCGATTATAACGAGAGAAGCTAAAAACAATTGTTGGAAAATTTAGCTATTATTCTGGCCGAAAATTTCATAGTAGTGATAGGGTTTGCCCGATAATTCTGCTATCGCAATTATTTGCTCCTGATTTATGCTGAAGGGGTTACTTCAGTCAAGTGAAAAGACCTGCTCGCTAATGCTAATCTTATGGAAGAAATTTATAAAGCTATCTCATTTGAATTTCAGTATTTTAAAATGATTTTGTTTGCATTGGAATAAATTCCCCTTTCTTCTTTATGAAACTGCAATGTCCAAATCGCGTAACTATGGTGCCTTTGAATCAAATAACCCTTCTACTTTTTAGATAACTCCAAAAAGTTTGATACAGTTTAAAGTTCCCCTAAATGTCAAATGCTGTGGAATTTCCCCATTGATCGAAAACAAAAGTTTCTTTCGAAAAACGTAAGGATAGTAAGATAAAGATACCTGCCAAGAGGGAACCTGTCTAACACGGAAACTGTTTTCCAGTACCTAGCGATTCCAACATGACTCTTTAAGTCTGTATCGAAATCCAAAGTAGCTACTTTATGACACATTTAAAAACTCATTTTTTATTTTAAACGCATTAGCTAGAATCGATTAGCATTTCCCTCTTTTCGATAAAGGCAAAAGGTTTGATACAAATTAAAGTTCCCTAAATGTCTAAAGTGTGTCTAATGCTGTGGAATTTCTCCGTTTATCAAGAAACATAAGAATAACCAGACAAATATAACTGTTAAGAGGAAACCTGTCTAACACGGAAATTGTTTTCCAGTGCCTAACGATTCCAATATGACTCTTCAAGTCTGTATCGAAATCCAAAGTAGCTAGTTTCTGACACATTTGCTAGCTTCTTTTTTTATTTTAGGCGCATTAGCTAGAATCGATTAGCATTTTCTTCTTTTCGATAAAGGCAGAAGGTTTGGTACAAGTTAAAGTTCCCTAAATATCTAAAGTGTGTCTAATGCTGTTGAATTTCTCCGTTTATCGAAAACAAAGGAGTATTATCAAAAAATAGAAAGATAAACAGACAAATATATCCGCTAATAGGGAATTCTATAACTAAAATAAAACTTCAGTGGACTTCATTTTTGGTATTTTGGATAATTTTAATCTTCCAATCCTTACCAACGTGGTATTAGATGATAGGTCTGGAAAAAGTAGAAGGAACGCCCCCCCCCCCCACCGCAGGGGCATTAAGCCCCAAATTGACAGTAGGGCAGACCAAGGATGAAACCAACAACTTCATGTAAGAGAGGACTAGGAGAAGTTGAGAATGGTAAAAAAACCAAACCATTGAATAAGAAAAAAAAAAAAAGAACAAGTGAAGCGTGTGATTAGAGCCAGACAAATGAAGAGGGGCCCGATGGGCCACAGCTGGTCCAGAATGAGTGCCCAAGTAGTCAGAATGGATCAAGAACTTGGAGAATAGTATCTACAATGAAGAAAAACAATGAGACAAAATATTATGAAAAACAGATGAAAAATACCAATAGCCTGAGGTTAAAAGTAAAATGTCTCACTGGGCGGTGTCCCCTGGTGGTAGTAAAAATAAAATTGATACGAGAAGATAGGGAAGAGTGAAAAGACTTTATTTTGTGAATTTTATAATTTTTGGACAAACAGTATACTAAAGGTTTGAAGAAACAAAATGTTAAAGCTCCCTCTTGAGGCGAAGAAAGGAGTTAAAATTAAGAAACATATGTCCATATTTTTTATTCGATTTTAGACACAATTTGATGTTAGTCTTATAATTTCCCTATGAGTGGAAGATACCGTACCAGAGTATGGAAAAAACCGCCGCTAAGTATATTCCTTTAGAGCATTTTAAGCGCAGGGGTCTAAAATTCGGTGGATTGACAAAAGAAAGGTAGATTTAGAAAGGTTATGAGATTACCCTTATTTTAATATGTTACATGAGTGGGGTAAAATAATTTTAAAAAATCCTCTTTCCTGAGGCGACACTTAAAATCTTGAAAACACATAATTTGCAGTGCAGTTTTGTTTTAACAATAGCATTTTAACATTAAGAGATATGGGACAGCTTAGGAGGGCTAAAATAAGAGAAACATTGAAAATCAAAAACAAACTGGCGCCAAATTCATTAGAAAACTTCTATATCAACAACTGAAACCCGAACTGATAACATAAACCACTATGCCTCCTAACCCATATTGCTTAATAACAATAGCGAATGGAAAAGAACGTGTACTCCTTTGGGAAATCATGACTTACACCAGAAGCGCGGTAAGTTTGACTCTTCTGAAAGCTTCCTTTCTCTCGAAGTGCGACGTTGCGAGAGCTCTCTCTCGCACTTCGAGAGCTCTCTCTCGCACTTCGAGATCTAATTTCTGGACGCAAACCGCTCGTTTATCTCGAGGAGACATTTTGCTCGAGGGCAAACCTTTCGCTTACTTCGAGGTATCTCACCGATTGTAACTCATTGCTTCCTTCGTCACTTCTCGTTTCTCGCTCTCGGTCTCTGTTCAACATTTCATATGACATTGTCGAGAATGAGAAATCAGTTTTCGTCTTTTCTCGAAATGTTACTCTCGATGGTTGTCATTTCACTCTTGGCCAAGAAGGGCCGAGAAGAGATATCGAGGGGCAAGCTGGAGAAAGAAATGGGCATGACAATGAGCTGTGAAATGAAGCTTTAATTTTCAATGCTTTTCTTATTTTAGCCCTACCAAGCTGTCACATACCTGGAGCCCTCCGATAAATATTATTTATTAAATATAAAAATTTCAAAGAGGAAGGTGGGTCGGGTGAATTCAGAGGACGTGAGAGTGGGCGGGGCGCAATTTAAAACATTTTACCGAACTCTTCCTGTGACATATTATCGAAAAGCCCTTTCACAACTCTTTCATATTATGAACTTTTCTTCTCCCGAAGGTGAAATTCGGGAGGTAGTGAGGGGGCGAACAAATTTTTAAAACCGTAGCCGATTTCTATGATAAATTTAAATAACATTTTAGATGTGAGTTTTTTATGAAGTCTTCCAATAAATATTATTTACTGAAGATAAAAATTTTAAAGTGGGGGCTGCGTGAATTCCGTTGCGAAAGAGTGGGCCCAAGGGGGGAGGGGGAGCAATTTTCAAAGTTTTTTTGGACCGGTCATGTGATATGTTATCGGAAAGCTCTCGTATGACTCTTTCATATTATGAGACTTTCTTCCTCCCCTCCCCAATTTGGCCCCCACTGCGGGGGGTAGTTTTTTTGTTTTATCATTTTAGATCGGATTTTTTTTTTATGGAGCCCTCCGATAAATATTACTTAAAATATATGACATTTCAGGACACTTTTCTAAATTTAGCCAAGACCCCTCATGTGGCATATCGTTCGAAAGGTTTGTGACTACTTATTGATGTTATGCACTTCCGGTGGCCGTCCCCCACTTTGCCCCCCGGGGGACACTTTTCCAAATTTAGCCAAGACCCCTCATGTGAAGTATCATTGGAAAGGTCTGTGACTACTTATTGATGTTATGCACCTCTGGTGACAGTCCCCCACACTTTGCCCCCCCCCAGGGGACATTTTTCCAAATTTAATCAAGACCCTTCATGTGAGATATCGTTGGAAAGGTCTGTGACTACTCATTGATGTTATGCCCCTATGGTGTTCGTCCCCACAACTTTGCCCCCCCCCCCCCCCCCCGGGGGACACTTTTCCAAATTTAGCCAAGACCCCTCATGTAAGATATTGTTGGAAAGGTTTGTGACTACTTATTGATGTTATGCACCTATGATGTTCGTCCCCCCACTTCCCCCCCCCCCCGGGAGACACTTTTTGAAATTTAGCCAAGACCCCTCATGTGAGATATCGTTGGAAAGGTCTGTGACTACTTATTGATGTTATGCTCCTCCGGTGACACCCCCCCCCCCTCCCGGAGGACACTTTTTCAAATTTAGCCAAGACCCCACATGTGAGATATCGTTGGAAAGGTCTATGACTACTTATTGATGTTATGCTCCTCCGGTGTCTGTCCCCCCCACTTCCCCCCCGGGAGACACTTTTACAAATTTAGCCAAGACCCCACATGTGATATATCGTTGGAATGGTCTGTGACCACTTACTCATGTTATCCACCTCCCGCAACCCTCCCCACACTTTGCCCCCACGGAAAGGGCATTTTTATAAATTCAGATCCAGACCCCTCGTGTGATGGTTCGAAAGGCCTGAAGACTTGTGACGACTTATTCGTATCATGCAGCTACTTTGCCCCTCTGCTCACTTTGACCCCTCCCCCCGAGATTCATTCGTTTCGATAATATATATTTTTTACAAGATTTTGTAGAGCGTGCACACCACGCCTGCTATACGATGTCGTATATAGCGGGTGACCTGTTCGTGATTTCATATTACAAGATTACGTATAACTTAGGGGCCCCGATTAAAGGAGGGGCCCACTAGCGGGTGAAGTCACCTTGTCTTTATTAACACCGACTCATTCCAGTTTACTCGCAGACGATTCTTGATAAAATGTATGACGTATATAATATATGATTTATAAAAACTGGAGTCATCGAATAAAAATTTACACAATCGAAAAATATCGAGATGTCCATACAATCGAGAAAAACATCTCGTTATCGCCCATCACTATTCATGTTATGCACATCTGATGCCCCCCGCCCACTTTGCTCCCCCCTCAGGGGGCAGTTTTCTAAATTTTGCCGAAACCCCTCATGTGACATATTGTCGGAAAGGCCTGGGGCTACTTATTCATGTTATGCACATCTGTTGCCCCTACGCCTACTTTGCTCCCCCCTGAGGGGGCAGTTTTCTAAATTTTGCCGAAACCCCTCATGTGACACATTGTCGGAACGGCCTGTGACTACTTATTCATGCTATACACATCTGATGTCCCTGTCCCCACTTTGCTCCCCCTGAGGGGGCACTTTTCTAAATTTTGCTAACACCCCTCATGTGACATATTGTCGGAAAGGCCTCTGACCACTTATTCATGTTATGCACATCTGATGCCCCCCCGCCCACTTTGCTCCCCCCTCAGGGGGCAGTTTTCTAAATTTTGCCGAAACCCCTCACGTGACATATTGTCGGAAAGGCCTGCGGCTACTTATTCATCTTATGCACATCTGTTGCCCCTCCGCCTACTTTGCTCCCCCCTGAGGGGGCAGTTTTCTAAATTTTGCCGAAACCCCTCATGTGACACATTGTCGGAACGGCCTGTGACTACTTATTCATGCTATACACATCTGATGTCCCTGCCCCCACTTTGCTCCCCCTGAGGGGGCACTTTTCTAAATTTTGCTAACACCCCTCATGTGACATATTGTCGGAACGGCCTGTGAATACTTATTCATGTTATACACATCCGATGTCCCTGCCCCCACTTTGCTCCCCCTGAGGGGGCACTTTTCTAAATTTTGCTAACACCCCTCATGTGACATATTGTAGGAAAGGCCTGTGACCACTTATTCATGTTATGCACATCTGATGCCCCCCCCCCCGCCCACTTTGCTCCCCCCTCAGGGGGCAGTTTTCTAAATTTTGCCGAAACCCCTCATGTGACATATTGTCGGAAAGGCCTGGGACTACTTATTCATGTTATACACATCCGATGTGCCTGCCCCCACTTTGCTCCCCCCGAGGGGGCTCTTTTCTAAATTTTGCTGACACCCCTCATGTGACATATTGTAGGAAAGGCCTGTGAGCACTTATTCATGTTATGCACATCTGATGTCCCTCCGCCCACTTTGCTCCCCCCTGAGGGGGCTGTTTTCTAAATTTTGTTGAAACGCCTCATATGACATAGTGTTGGAATGGCCTATAACTAATTGTTCATGTTATACACATCTGATGTCCCTGACCCCTCTTTACATCCCCCCCTGAGGAGGCACTTTTATCAATTTTGCCAGCACACCTTGTGACATTGTTGGAACGGCCTGTGATCACTTATTTATTTTATGCACCTCCAGTGTTCCTTCTACCACTTCACTGGCTTATCTTTCAGGAAAACCACTGTTATTTAAGACAAAAGCAGGCTGTACAGTGATACTACATGATTTTATGTAAAGAGAAGACACGGGTTTTTTACTTAAAGGGAAACTTCAGGTATTTCGGACAACATGGTAAGGGAATGCGCAGGTTTGTTTACCTAAAGGAAAGCTGAAGGTATTTCGGACAAAAAAAGTGGGGGGTTAATTCAGGTTTTTTGCCTAAAGGAAACCCGCAGATTTTTTTGTCCGAAATACCTTCAGTTTTCCTGAATGTTTTTTTTTAAGGTTTTTTGCTGACTTTTTTACCTGGGATGGTTAACCATTAAAAAAAATTTCAAAATTTTAACCCAATAAATAAAAATTTTTTGAAAATGTGTCCCGGACCCCCTTAAACCAAATGGCATATACTAAATAGGATGCGCAATAACAGTAGTTTTAAATGCATGTTTTAACAAATGAAACTATGGGACAATACGCTAGTTACGCCATCTCTTATAAAACCGCACGAATTAATTCCTAGACCAAATAAATATTCCATTAAATGCAGTGACTTTAAATTTAAATGTGAAATAATACTATAATAAATAACTATGATAATGAATTTCACAACATTTTAATTACTATTTGTCATTCAATATTTAATGTTTATGCAGATTTATGCAATATTAATGAAATTTCCAAAATAATCGGACATTTTTCTAGTCTTCCAGTACAAAATTTAACTTATTCCAAGTACATTTCTATTCGCACAATTCTCATACTTTCTCCATGTAAATATCTATATATATAATAAACCTTTCAAAAGATATCTTTTAGAAATTAGCCGTTATACGACTTCCTTATGAGATCTTAATTTAGAACAATTAAAAGAGTCGTTATCCTTAATTATCATCAGGGCTTCCTTTTGGAATCAATTATAAATGATGTTTAAATTTTATGAAGCATATGCAGATTTTAGAATCCAAGCTGATTAACAATGAATGAATGACCACTAAAAATTCCGTGAAATGCGATAATTTGAACTTTAAATGCGAAATAATATTAAAATAAATAACTATTATAATGCAATTTCGAAACATTTTAATTACTATTTGTAATTCAATATCAAATTCCTATACAGCTATATGTGAAATTAATGAAATTTCTAAAATAAGCAAGCATCTTTCTGCATAAAATTCAACTTATTCTAAGTACTTTTCTATTCGTACAATGCTCATAGTTTCTTCACGTGAATATCTCTGCTTAAAATAAACCTTTCAAAAGTTATCTGTTACAAATTAGCCGTTATGCGATTTCATTATGAGATCTTAATTTAGAACAATTAACAGAATCTTTGTCCGTAGTTATCATCAGGGCTTCTTTTGGAATCAATTATAAATAATATTCAAATTTTATGAAGCATATGCAGATGTTAGAAATCCAAGCTTATTAACAATGAATGAATGACAACTAAAGATTCCGTGAAATGTATTGATTTTGTTTTATATATGAAATAACGTGAGAATATGCAATTGCAAGATAACTTTTCAAATTTATACACTTTAGTTAATTATTACATTATTCTGATTCAGCTATTTATGAAAAATCCTTAAATTAAATGCGCTGATGTATTTAAATTTTTTGGTATAGATTTGAGTGTGTATTTATATGAAAAATTTCTATAGAGTACTCAAACATTGAATAATTTAAAGAAAAAAGTTTAGTAGGATATCTAAATTTTTTTAAGTAATTAAGGAAAATTTTAGAATACTTTAACTTCTTGAGCAGTAAATTTATTGGAGCATAAAAAATTGTTTTTAAATTTTTAATTAATACGTTAGTTAATACATATTTAATGGTAATAGAAAATCTACTTAATATTAATTATTAGTTAACATCAATTTTTTACTATTTATTATCATTATCATCATCATTATTATTAATATTATTATTATTATTATATTATTATTATCTTCTTCAATGTGTTTAAATATTTTATTTATCTTTTATTAAATCACTTTTTTCCGTTCAAAGAAGGATTCTGATGTTTTAATTGTCTAAAAATTTAAAAAATCAGCAAACAGTTAAACTATTTCAAAGTTTAACTTACCCAAAGTGAATATCTTTATTGTACAATCCTTAAGCTTGATTTTCTCTTCAACTAAACGTTATCTGTTAGAAATTATCCATTAAAAGTTTTCCTATATCATAACTTACTTAACAACAAATAATTATTATCCATAATTAGCATAAAGAATTCCTTTGAAATCAATTATAAATGATGTTCAACGTTTATGATGCATTGAGAAATTACATAGTCAAAATGATTACTGATGAATGATCACTCAGGATTCTATTCAAGGCGATAGATTATGTTTAAAATGAAATAATATTAAAAAAGATAATTATGATAATAAATTTTAAAATATTTTAATTACTATTTCTGGTTCAATATTCAATTTTTATGCATTTACATCTGAAACTAAGGAAATTTCCAAAATAGCAAGCAATTTTCTAGTCTTCCTATACAAAATTTAACTTATCGCAAGTAAACTTCTCTTCGCGCAATTCTCACACTTTCTTTATCTGAATATCTTTACATGTAAATCTTTGAAAAGTTACCTTTTAGAAATTAGCCGTTATACGATTTCATTATGAGATCTTAATTTAGAATAATGAACAGAGTTTATATCTAAAATTACCACCAGGACTTCCTTTGGAGTCAGTTATAAACGATGTCCAAATTTTATTAAATCTGCAGATGTTAGAATTCTAATCTGACTAACAATGTATAATAACCACTAAATATTCCATTAAATGCGATGAAATTAAATTTAAATATGAAATAATGTTGAAAAAAAAAATCTGTTATAGTGCATTTAAGAATATGTTAATGATTTTGTGATTCAATATTTAATTTCGATGCAGCTGTATGTGAAATTAATGAAATTTCCAAAATAATAAAACATTTTTCTAGTTTTCCTATACAAAATTTCAATTATTCCAAGTATATTTTTTTCTATTCGCACAATGCTCATAGTTTCTTCAAGTGAATATATCATCATATAATAAACCTTTCAAGAGTTATCTTTTAGAAAACAGCCGTTATACGATTTCATTATGAGATCTTAATTTAGATTTGGGATGCACAACCTGTGGCCCGCGGGCCAAAAGTGGCCCGCCATGGGTTAACTTGTGGCCCGCGATCACATTTTATATAATTTCTTCGGTATTTTTTTTTACACAATTTCGTCAATTTATAACGTGAAAAATTGCAATTTTTTATCCATATGTCGCAGGAAAAAATCGCAAATTTCGTCAATTTGCCCCAGCAAGAAATTGCAAATTTCATCAGAGCCAATTAAGAATCGCTAATTTCGTTGATCGAGTTCGGAAAAATCGCAAAATTTATCGGTAAGTCGCAGAAAAATCTCAAATTTCGTTGATCAACTGGGTTAAAATCTGGAGTTTTGTCTGTTTATAGCGAATTTCGACAATTTGCCGCTGAAAAAAATGCAAATTTCGTCAGAGTCAGTTAAAAATCGCAAATTATGTCGATTATGTAATCCTTGATCGGTTGCTGAAAAATTGCGAATTTTGTTAGTTGATCGTGAGAAAAAAACGGAATTTTGTCAATTTGCCGCGAGAAAAATTACAAATTTCGTCAGAGTCGGTTAAGAATCGCAAATTTCGCTTATCGGACGCGGAAAATCTTCGAATTTTGTTGATCGCGAGAGGAAGAATCTCAAATTTTGTCGATTATGTAATCCTTGATCGGTTGCTGAAAAATTGCGAGTTTTGTTAGTTGATCGTTAGAAAAACGTGGAATTTTGTCAATTTGCCGCGGGAAAAATTACAAATTTCGTCAGAGTCAGTTAAGAATCTCAAATTTCGCTTATCGGGCACAGAAAAATCGCGAATTTTTTCGATGAGGTACGGAAAAATTGCAAATTTTGTTGACCGGTTGCGGAAAAATCGTGAGTTTCGTCAGTTTATCGCGAGAAAAAATGTCGAATTTCATCAATATGTCGCGTAAAAATTACAATTTTTTTTTTCTTCAGAGTCAGTTAAGAATCGCGAATGTCGTTGATTGGAGGCGGAAAAATCTCGAATTTTGTCGAGGACCTGCGGAAAAATTGCAAACTTTCTTGATCGGCTACGAAAAAATCGCGAGCTCCGCCAGCTTATTGCGGGAAAAAAATGACAAATTTCATGAGAGTCAGTTAACAATCACAAGTTTTGTTAATCGGGAAAAGTAAAATCGCGAATTTTTCCAATGAGCTACAAAAATTGCAAATTTCGTTGATCAATTGGGGAAAAATTGCGATTTTGTCAACCTGCCGCGGAAAAAAATCACGAATTTTGACAATTGATAGAAGAAATTACAAATTTTGTCTATTGGTCGCAGAAATATTGCGAAATTTACCAATCACTCGTGTGCCAATCGTTATTCAAAAATTCGCGAATTTCGTGAACAGCTCATGGAAAAACTTACAAAATTTGTGTGTCGGTCCCAAAAAATATCATGAAATAGAAACCCCTTGGTTGCAGGAAAAAAAATCGCAAATTTCATCGATTGTGCCTGTAAAATAAATCGCGATTGACATCTATGTATAACAGGAAAACTCACGTTTCGTCGATTGGTCATTGGAAAAAAAATTGCAAATATTGTCAATCTGTCACATAAAATATCGCAAAATTCGCCAATCAATCATGAAAAAAAAATCGCGAATTTTGTCAATCGTTCATGGAAAAAACTTGCAAATTTTGAAGATCGTTCGCAGAACAAATAAGTCGCGGATAAAATCGTAATTTTCGTTGATCCATTGTGGAAAAAAAAATCGCGAAATTTGAAAATTTATCGCTGAAAAAAATCGGGAATTGCGTCAATTTATCGCAGGTATCGCAAATTGATTGTTTGAAAAGATTGCAAATTTTGCCAATCGGCAATGGAAAATTACCGCGAAATCTGTCAATCGGTCGTAGATAAAAAATCGCGAATTTCGTCTATTAGTGACACTTGATTGACAAAAGAAGAAAAAAAAGAGTTTTGTTAATAGTCCGCAGAAAAAAAACAGCATAATTAGTCCATCCTGCCTTGTTATTTCAAAAATAAGTTTCATTTTATTTTAAATGAAGTTATTCTTCAATAATTGTTTTTTATATAATCTTCAATAACGTTCAATTATTTAGAAATTTTGTGTAATTTTACCAAGTTTGTGTAAGTTACCATTTGTCAAGAAGGAACCGTTAGTCTTCATAAAGTGTTGAATGGTTATTCATACCGATGCGAAGAAGCCCTGCATTCCTTCATACAATTATTGATTTCCGTTTGTTTATTTTTATTATAGACAAAAATTAATTATTCATCAAGAATAAAGACTTATTACCCCCTACCTCCCCGATATAGAATTTTCTCTATGTTACTGATGTGGCCCTCAACAACCCAAACATTTTTGTAAGTGGCCCTTCTCTTAAAAAGGTTGTGCACCCCTAATTTAGATCAATTAACAGTGTGTTTACCTAAAATTATCATCAGGCTTCCTGGTGAGTGAATTATAAACGGTGTTCAAATTTTATGAAGCATACAGATATTAAAAATCCAAGCTGATTAACATTGAACGAATGACTACTAAAGATTCCATGAAAAGTGGTGCTTTTAAGTATAAATATTAAATAATATGAGAATATACAATTATAAGATTACTTTTCAAATTAAATCACGATAGTAACTAAACATTATATTTTGATTCAGTCACATACGGAAATCATTAAACTTAACCCGCAGATGCATTGTAAAATCTTTGGCATATATTTGAGTTTCTATTTCAAAGACAAATTTAAATAAAAGACTCCAACATCTTCAGTAAATAAAAAAAATTAAACTGAAGTAGAATACCTTAATTTTTTGAGAAATTTAAGAGAAATTCTAGAATACTTTGTGAGTAGTAAATATGTGGAAATAACATTCTTTATAAAGTTTAACTAATACGTAAGTTAGTACATGATTAATGGTTATAAATAATGTATTCGTTATTAATTGTTAAATTAGTTAAGATTAATTTTTTAATATTTATTATCATAATTATAATTATGATTATTATTATTATCTTCTTTAGAGGGTTTAACTATTTTGTCATTAATTAAATCCCTTTTATTCCGTTTAAAGAAGGATTCTGATTTTCAACTCATCTGAAAAATTTTATAATTTGTAAATAGTATTTCAAGCTTGCTTTACAAAATTTAATTTGCCTACAATGAAACTCTTTATTACACGATTCTCAAGCGCAAATTTCTCTTCAAATAAAAGCTAACATTCAAAAGTTATCTGTTAGAAATTAGCCATTATGCGTTTTGCCATATGAGAGCTTACATTAGAACAAAGAATTATATCCATAATTAGCATAATGAATTCCTTGGAAATCAATTAAAAATAATTCTCAAAGTTTATAATGCATAGAGACGTTAGATAGCCAAGATGATTATTATAAACGATGAATATGAATGATCACTGAAGATTCTATGTAAAGGCGGTAGATTACGTTTAAAAATGAAATAATATTAAAACAGATTATTATGATAATGAATTTCAAAATATTTTAATTAATATTTCTGATTCAGTATTTAATTTTTATGCGGCTGCATGTGAAATTAATGAATTTTTCGAAATAAGCAAGCAATTTTCTAGTCTTTCTGTACAAAATCTTACTTATTGAAAACACATCTCTATTCACACAGTTATCATACTTTCTTCATCTAGATATCTCTGCATATAATAAACCTTTAAAAAGTTAACTTTTAGAATATAGCCTTTGTACAATTTCCTTATCAGATCTTAATTTAAATAAATTAAAGCGTCTCAGGACTCTTAACCCCTTGAGGGGCGGTGGGATATATTATATCCCACCTAAGTTTAATTATGAAGATTTGCACCAGAAACTTTTAACCAAGTTTTACTTTTATAACTTTCAGAGAAAATAGTTGAAAATGAAAAATTGCCTTTCCTTATTTAGAAATAAAATTTTTCCAAATTTCCGGCGGGAATTCAGCATTACACAAACGCAATTGCTTGCCCCTCAAAGGGTTAAAGCTTCAAAATTTTCATAATTAAAATTTTTTTGCATATTAAACTCCTATATTTTCTGAACATTTTGATATAATTGTTTCCTTGAAATTTCCACTAGAACAAAAGTTACGGCTTTTAGGATTATACCCGCTCAATAGCTGAGCGGCGTTTCCGAAACTTTGAAGTCATTTTTCTTCAAATGACGCTGTTGAGCATAACGCGCAGGATATCTATAAAATTTCTGAATGTGTTTTAAGGAAATTTTCAAAACATCTGTTTCACGTTAGTCTGCATAGATTGAACCTAAAATTTCCTTTTCATTGTTCAAAAGAAAAAAAAAAAATCTTAGGTGATTATACTGTTGAAATTTTCAAAATTTTGTATTAGCTAAATACAAGTTTGTATTAAAAATTTAAAAAAATGTTTTAAATACAAAGTTAATTAGGCTCAGGGTAATTATTATAATATGAAGTATAAGTAGACACCAAAATTTTCACTCTAAGTTGCAAAATTTATTTTGTAATCCTGCGCGTAAGCTGTTACACGAATTTTCTACTCGTCAAATGTCTCACAGTTTGCAGCCCCCTGTAAATGCTCATTTTGCATCTTGCAATTTTTTAAATACATGAAATGAAAGAATATACTTATATCTTTCATCCCAATAAAAATTGAGTTTTAAAATCATATACATTTTATGATATTAAGGGTTGAAAATGGTCTTTTTTTTTTCTTATCTTAAGAGTCCTGAGACCCCTTAAAAGAATCTCTATCTGAAATTACAATCAGAGCTTCCTTGGGAATCAATATAAACGATGTTGAAATTTTATAAGCATACTGATATTAGAAATCCAAGCTGGTTAACAGTGAATGAATGACCACCTGAAGATTCCATGACATGCGGTGATTCTGAGTTTAAATATTAAATAATATTAAAGTAAATAACTATGATAATGAATAGAAAAATTTATTAATTATTATTAGTTTTCAATATTTAATTTCTATGCAGCTTTGTGTAAAATTAATGAGATTTATAAAATAAGCGAGCAATTGCCTTGTCTTTCTGTCCAAAATTCAACTAATTAAAGGTATATATCTCTATTCACACAATTATCATACTTTCTTTATAGGAAAATATCTACATATAATAAAACTTTCAAAAGTTAACTATTGGAAATTAGCCGTTTTATGATTTCCTTACGAGATTTTAATTTAGATCAATTAAAAGAATCTATCTGAAATTACCATCAGCGCTTCCTTGGGTATGAATATAAACGATGTTCAAATTTAATAAGCATACTAATGTAAGAAATCCTAGCCTATTAATAATGAATGAATGACGACTAAAGATTCCCTGACATGCGATGATTTTGAGTTTAAATATTAAATAATATTGAAATAAATAATTTTGATAATGAATAAAAGAATATATTAATTACTATTAGTGCTGCATAGAAATTAATTACTATTCAATATTTTGAGTTTAAATATTAAATAATATTGAAATAAATAATTTTGATAATGAATAAAAGAATATATTAATTACTATTAGTGCTGCATAGAAATTAATTACTATTCAATATTTAATTTCTATGCAGCTTTCTGTAAAATTAATGCAATTTTTAAAATAAGCAAGTAGTTCTCTTGTCTTTCTGTACAAAATTCAACTAATGAAAGGTATATACCGGGTGTCCCAAAAAGGACTGACTGATTTTAAAATTCAATAACTTCCAAACGGTGACAGATATTAAAAAAATTCTTGCAGGAGGGTTATGCATAAAGTGAAAAGTTTTTTTTACAGTGATTTTCAATTTTAGTTCGAATTACAAACAATAGATGGCGCTGCGATCAATAGAGGCTCAATTCAGGCTCGATTTTTGGTACTTCGTGGCCCGGATAATACATTTCCATCTCCTTTTTCTGCATGGAACAACAGAAAGGACCCAAAATCGAGCCTGTATTTAGCGACTATTGCTTACAGCGCCATCTATTGTTTGTAATCCAAACTAAAATCGAAAATCACTGTAATAAAACTTTTGACTTTATGCATAACCCTCCTGCAAGAATTTTTTTAATATCTGTCACCGTTTGGAAGTTATTGAATTTTAAAATCAGTCAGTCCTTTTTGGGACACCCGGTATCTTTATTCACACAATTCTCATACTTTCTTCATGGGAAAATATCTACATATAATAAACCTTTCAAAAGTTATCTTTTAGAAATTAGCCGTTATACGATTTCCTTATGAGATGTTAATTTAGATCAATTAAAATAATCTTTAACCAAAATTACCATCAGGGATTCGATAGAAATCCATTATAAGCGTTCAACAAATGTTCAAGTTTTATGAAGGGTGCAAATATTAGAAATTAAAGCTGATAACCAATGAAGGAAAACCTCTAAAGATTCCATGAAAGGCGAAGATTTTAAGTATAAGTACGAAAATATTAAAATAGATAACTATGATAATGAGCTTCAAAAGATTTTAATTATTATTTGTGATTCAATATTTAATTTTGAAGCAGCTGCATGTAAAATTAATGAAATTTCCTACACAAGTAAGCGATTTTTAAGTGTTTGTGTAGAAAATTTAACTTATTCCAAGAACATTTTTATTCGCACAATGCTCATAGTTTCTTCACGTGAATATCTCTGCATATAAAAAATCTTTCAAAAGTTATCTTTTACAAATTAGCCATTATACGATTTCCTTATGAGATCTTAATTTAGAGCAATTAAATAAGTCTTTAAGCATAATAATTATGCATAATAATTATGCATTAGAGCTTCCTTTACAACCAATTATAAACGATGTTCAAATTTTATGAAGCCTATGTAGATGTTAGAAATCCAAGCTGATTAACAATGAATGTATGACCACTAAAAATTCGGTGAAATGCAATGATTTGAATTTAAATATAAAATAATATTAAAATAAATCACTATTATAATGTTAGAAAACCATCTGATTAACAATATGAATAGCCACCAAAGATCCCATTAAATGCGGTGATTTTAAGTTTAAATACGAAATACATAATATTGAAATAAATAACTATGATATAATTTCAAAATATTTTAATTACTCTTCGTAATTCTATATTTAATTTTTATGCAGCTATATGCAAAATTAATGAAATTTCTAATATAATCAAACATTTTTCTAATTTCAAGTATATTTCTATTCGCGCAACTCTCACAGTTTCTTCATGTGAAAATTTCAACATATAATAAGCCTTTCAAAAGTTATCGTTTAGAAATTAGCCGTTATACGATCTCATTATGAGATCTTAATTTAGAATAATTAAAAGAGTCTTTATTAGAAATTACCATCAGGGCTTCCTTGGGAATCAATTATAATTGATATTCAAATTTTATGAGGCATATGCAGTTGTTGGAAATCCATCTGATTAACAATGAATGAATGAATGAATGACTACTAAAGATTTCATTAAATGAGGCGATTTTTAGTTTAAATATGAAAAAAATATTAGAATGTACAGATTATAAGAATACTTTTCCAACTGAATCCCGTTAATTATCAATTCAACATTTTATTCTGATTCAGCCTCGTATGAAAATCATTAAATTAGATTCGCTGATGTATTGGGAAATCTTTGGTATAGTTTAAATTTGAATTCTTTAGAAAAATTTTAATACAATTCACCAACCTTTAGTAAATTAAAGAAAAAGTCATGTAGAATACTTTATTTTTCTGAGTAAATTAGGAAAAATATTAAAATACTTACACTTCTTGAGTAAAAACTTAAGTTAACACTTAACTCCAGTTTTAAAACGTAATTGACAAAGAATATCCCGCATTCGTAATTTACTATTTCTTTATTTATATGAGTAGGTTAATTATATGAAATATGCATAATAATTATAAGGGACGTTCAAAAAGAAACGAGCCCGAGTCTGGAATGTGCAAACCGGTGACAGAATGGCAATATTGTTGTGTCAGTAACAAAGAGGGGTTCCGACAAGAGCACGGAAGTCCACATGCCCGCCGCTTGAGGATCACGAGTGCAAGTCGCGTGACTACAAAGCTAGCAGAAGCATGCATCAGTCGTCCAACGCTCATTCGAGTTGTAAGCGACTGGAGATGAGTCTTCGTGTCATCACTTCGAACCAGAATCGAAACGACAAAGTCTCCAGTGGAAACATCGAGGGTCACCACCACCAAGAAAATCCAAGGCCATCCACACAAGTGCAAGAAAGGTTATGCTGACGTTCTTCTTTGACCAAGACGGTCCCCTTCTGATAGACTTGCTGCAGCACGGGACAACAGTGAATACCCAGCATTACTCACAAACCTTGACCACCCTTCGCCAAGCGATCAAATTAAAAGGACCAGGGAAGCTCACCCGTGGGGTCATTCTGCTCCACGACAATGCAAAGCGTCATACGACTAACACGATTACGGCACTCGTGCAGAAATTCAAGTGGGAGGTTCTCGGTCACCCTCCATACAGTCCACACTTCACATCCTGCGATTACGCCATTTTTGGTCCCCTAAAAAAAGGCTCTGAGGGACGAACGATTCACCTCGGACGACCACGTCAAGCAGCGCGTGCGGAACTGGTTCATATCGCAGCCCCATGAATTTTACGAGACAGCCATTCACCGCCTTGTGTCTCAGTGGCACAAGTGCCTCAACAGCCAGAGCCAATACTTCTGAAATACATGTAGGGGAAGGTGGGGCAAAATCGGGTACCATAAATGTTTGTTGTTCTTAAATGCAATCAAATGGGAAAACAAACTCTGAACACCGTTTTTCATTTTACATGAATCTTTGACTATATAAAAACACACTCTTTTCAGTAAAAAATGTTATTGATTATATTTAAAAAAAAAGCTTTTTTCACATATATGCAAAAATCCGGTTTTACCCCACTGGTTGGGTAAAACCGGGTACCCCTTGAAACTCGTGGAAAACTCATTTTCTTTTTAAAAAGTCTTGTTCAATATAGTAAAAAAATACATTTTTGTTATATTCAGCAAAACGAAATTGCACATGTGTTTTTCCATGTGTCAAAAATAAATCTGTAGCAAATTATCTACATTGTATATGCGTACTTATTTTACGCTGGAAGTCTTAGAGTTATTTTAACTGTAAAACATCACAAACAAATTTATTATCATATTCTCCTTCATACTACATGCTTCGTGTGCCCATCCGTGACATTTCACAAATTGTATCCAACTTTCTTTGGATTTAGAATTGGAGTAAAGCTCATTGCAAAACATTCAGGTTTCATTATCTTCTTCGTCTTCTGGGGATGCCTCGTCAACTTTTTGGGTTTTTTTTTTTTCCTTTGATTCTTATTTTCTTTTTAAGAATCTCCCTTTTTCGTTTTGCAGACTGTTTGGCTTCTTTCTCTTTAATATCGGTTTCAAGCTCTAATTTATAGGGTGAAGTAGTTAAAATAACAGTTTCCACTTCTTTTGCCAGCTCTTTTTTCAATCTTAAAGCCTTCCTCGGGAGGGGTAATAACATTTTAATTGAAATTGCAAATGCAGATTGCTGGCTACACAATATCAGATCTCGATAGAAGAGGCTGGATGTTGTCAATTACTGAATGTGTGATGTCGACACTTTTAAATGTGGAAAGATGAGCTTCATTATCCTGTGATATTTCAGAAATATTTATTGCTGCAGCTATGCCAACCTAAGGTTGCGTTGACTTAGGTGTTTTATCATTGACTTTCATGGGTTTCTCTGTCATTTCCAAAGAAACAAATCCAGGATAAACATCATTGTTGTAAGGAAAAATCTCTGTCTTCTCAAACAGTCTGATTGGAGTATTTATAACTACTGCTCTGAAAAATGCAGCTTTGAATAATTTTCTAACTTAGTAAATTGTTGCAGATCGCCCAGTATTGGAAGTAACCACTTCCTCACTTCTTGTTTGTAGTACAAGTTTAGAGATGCTATGAATAACACATCAAAGGGTTAACAGTACTTAACAGCATTAAATTGCAATTTAAAACTTCATACTAAAGTATTAACTATCTTAAAAAAATCATTCCATGAGTGTAGGACAAAAATGGGTATACCCGGTTTTGACCCATTTTTTAAGTGCCCGGTTTTACCCCAACGTGACACAGAATTTTAAATATGACGTCACTACTCTCAGTCCTATAGTAAAAGATGAGTAAAACTGTTAAAGTACTTGGAAGAAAGCAAATAATTAAATATAGTACTTACCAATATTTAATATTCTGGCAAACAGCTAATATATGCGTAAAACCTAGAAACAAACAAAATTTTTTAAGAGAAATTCAAACTCATTCCTTCACACAAAAGTAACCGCACACAATAGTGCTTCGCTCAGCTGCAAATGCCATAATGACTTTCGACAAGCAATTCCAGGTGTTGGCCGACAGATAAAAGTTCAAATTAAGGAGATACCAGCGCTACTCGATTTTGCCCGCCTACCCGGTTTTGTACAACTCTCCCCTACTAGTTTCTGTTCCTAGGCCTCCGACTCTTTACTTTTTGTACGCTCCTAATGTATATCAAATTAATATCTTATAAATTTATACCTTGTAATAATATACTTCTTTTAATTGTTAAAAGGTGTAAGGTGAAAACTTTAAAAACAGTAAAAATAGTTTTATTAGACTGTTTACATGTCTCGGCTCTATCCGAGTTATTTTAAAAATAAATAAAGAAGAATACTCTTAAATTGCTCGATCTGTGATTTAATGATCTGAAACGCCATCATTCGCTTTTTCACGTGCTCTAATCACGCACGTTATTTGTTATTTTACCTTATATGTTTATTTCCGCATTTTTAACCTTGGAGTAACTCGAGCCATAATTTTAGTAAGTTAAATGATGCTGCATCATTATATATTGAATTTAAAGTGTTACAATCTCTATGGTTTCTCTTGTAAGGGACGGATAATCTGGATTGAAGGAAATGTGATTTTACTTTCGTTGAAATTTATTTGGATGGTTTCTTCTTGATATAATAATGCCAGATCTGTGGTTTTTCTATTATATTTTATGTCAGCTATATGCTCCCTTTTTTGCTAGTCATGACAATAAAGTAATACTTTGATCCGTCTGCTCTGATAAATGGTAATTCTCAAAATATGGAAATAAACGTCCAAAATTATGGCGTTTCAGATCAGTACATCATAGATCTTGCAGTTTTAGAATATTCTTATTTATTTCTTTTGACAATGGTTTGAATAGAGTCGAGACATGTAAACAGTACAACAAAACTATGCATTAAAATAAATTATTAAACTATGCATTAAAATCAACCAGTTTTTTTTCTATAAAAACTGGTTTTAAAATCAAATAAATAAATTTTACATAACATACTTGTTTGTAAATAAAATAAAAGTAATACATAAAATAAACCTTCTTTATTAGCATTTCACCGTACAAAATCAACTTTTCAAAAGCTATCTTACGAAAAGTATGAAGTTGTGCAATTTCTTTATCTGATCTCAGTTTAGAACGACAAAAATTGTCTTTATCTAAAATTACAATTTAGTTTATCGCTGGAATACATTTTAAGCACACAAATGGTAGTATATTTAATTAGCAATGAATTACCATTGCAAATCTTTTGGGAAGCGATATGCTGTGTTATAAATATGGAAAAAGCACAGATAATTATAACAATGAAGTGTATTACTAACAAACACTAATGCAGTTTATTAATTTATGTTAATAACTGAAGACTAAGGTTTGAGTGTTTACTAATCAAAACTTGAAATTCGTTAGCTTAATTAGTTTTCATATTGAAAAAATTGTTTAGATGTATGCTTGCGCTTTGGTTTTTCAAAAACATTCGGTTTAAAACTGGGAAATTTTAAACATTTTAGTAATTTACTTCGTTTGATTCGTTTTGCGTTATATCACCCAATTTTGTTTATAAAAATAGCTTGTAAAAATAAACAAATAAATTTTACATTATTCTTTTGTAAGACGTATTATAAAGAAGTGAACTCTACTGATTTTAGTGTGTGTGAATGGGTATCTTAATCATGAAAGGATCCGAAATATGTGCCACCCAGGTTGAGGTATATGAGTTCAAGTGGATATTTTTCTCACGCTTTGGACATTTTAAGTATTGATTTATTGTGCACATGGAAGAAAGGCCACCCTCATATCAGATGAAAAAAGCCTCCTAATTGCTCTGAGCCGAAGGCCACCCTCATAGCAGATGAAAAGGGCCGCCTAATTGCTCTGAGCTGACAAAGACTGATTTTAAAGATATTTCTCACGGGGGTTCCAAGGAGTGACATAATTTTTTAGTGAGCCAATAAAAAGGAGCTTTGAGAGTGGCATAATTTGTTAGTTCACTCATATGTGGTGACCAAAAATCTCACGCTAATTAACTTTTTTCTCAGGGAAGAAAAAATTAAGGAGAAGTCAGACAGGCAGTCTGTGAAAAGGAGTCGTGTGTGAAGTTGCTCGTATGAACGAGGGGAGGATAAATTTCTCCGTAGCCGATAGCACGAATAGATGCTGCAAATTTGCGTTGAGCCGAGGGCCCAGGAATGTCAACGTCGACAAGACGATTTTACATTTAGCTACCAGAATAGTGAAAGACTTTTCTGTCATTATCTACCTGTTATCATCTGAGCTATAACTTATGTCTTTAGAACGGACTCTATACTTCTGCGTCTGGTAAATGTAAACGACCCATGACTTTTATATTTTGTTATTTTCTACTTAACCCAGAGTTCAATAAATATTTTTTTGTTTAAATTTTGAAGTAGAATAAGAATTCTTTTCATCCGGTACTGGTCAGTTCATTGATCGAGAAGCATTTTCTATAATATAATAAAAGTTGTAAAAATAAAACCTATTTTCAATCGAATGTAACAATTGAATATTATTCTATTGTATTTGTAATACCATGTGGCATTTCAAGAATACACAAAACACTCTGTATACATAATGAAAGGTTTAAAAAATAGAAAGGAATAACAATAAAAATAATAAAGAAATAATGAAATACTTTTATAAAATTAATGTTATCTAAAGAAGATTACTTATTAAATAATCTTTCTCAGAATTTCACTGCACACAATAAAATTTTCAAAAGATCTTACGAAAATTATGCAGTTAGACAATTTCTTTATCTGATCTCAATTTAGAACGACGAAAATCATCTTTATCTGAAATTACAATTTCGGCTATCGCTGGAATATATTTCAAGCACACAAATGTTAGTAAATGTAATTAGCAATAAATGACCATTGGAAATTATTTGCGAAGCGACATGCTGGGTTATAAATATGGAGTGAGAATAGATAATTATAGTAACGAAGTGTATTATTAGTAAAACAA
Source organism: Maratus speciosus (assembly GCA_963932465.1). Classification (NCBI taxonomy): domain Eukaryota; kingdom Metazoa; phylum Arthropoda; class Arachnida; order Araneae; family Salticidae; genus Maratus; species Maratus speciosus. Next base: position 374,187,835 of record OZ010798.1, on the reverse strand, counting down.
TAATATTTAATTTATTAAGTTTTGTTAATAATTGAAGGCTAAAATTTGAGAATTTATTAATCAAAACTTGAAATTCGTTTTAAGTTTATTTTAAATACATTTTCAGATAAAATTGTTGTAAAATCAAATAAATTTTTTTATAAATAATTTATTTGTTTGTAATACATAAATAAAAGTTACACTAAGTCGAATGTAACAATGGAATATCCTGTTGTATTTGTAATACTGCGGCATTTCAAAGAAACTGTGTCATTTCAAAAAAGAATACTTTGTCATTTCAATAATGTACAGACTCTTTATAAACGCTCTCTATACACAATGAAAGGTGTAAAATTAGAAATCAATAACAAGAAAAATAATAAGAAAAATGCAAAAGAAATACTTTTGCAAATATTAATTTATCTAAAGAAGATTTCTTATTAAACAATTCTTAACATTTCTGTATTAGCATTTTACCGTGCACATAATAAACTTGGTAAAGGATATATTACGAAAATTATGCAGTTATACAATCTCTTTATCTGATCTCAATTTAGAACGACCAAAATTGGCTTTATCTGAAATTACAATTTAGGCTATCACTGGAATACATTTTAAGCACACAAATGTTATAGTAAATTTAATTATCAATAAATGTCCATTGCAGATTCTTCGGAAAGCGGTATGGTGGGTTATAAATATGAAATGAGAATAGATAATTATAACAATCAAGTGTATTAATAACAAAACCGTAATTCAATTTAATAATTTATATTAACAATTGAAGACTAAGTGTTGAAGCTTTATTAAGCAAAACTTGAAATTCGTTAACTTAAATTAGTTTTTAGATTCGAAAATCATTTATATGTATGTTTGCTCTTTGGTTTTTTTAAAAAACATTCTATTTAAAACTGTGCCATTTTGAACAGTTTACGTAATTTACCTCGTTTGATTCGTTTGCATTGTATCAACCAATTTTGTTTATAATAATTGTTTGTAAAATCAAACAAATAAATGTTACATAATTTATTTGTTTGTAATACACAAAATAAAAGTTCTCATATTAAAACCTATATTCAGCCAAATATAAAAATGAAATATTATGTTGCGTTTGCAATACTGTGACATTTCAAAAAAGTGTTTAATTTCAAGAATGCAAATACCCTTATATAAACACTCTTTATACACATTGAAAAGGTTTAAAAATACATAGAAATAACAATAAAAATAAGGAAAAAATACTAAAGAATTATTTTTTCAAATTTAATTTTATCTAAAAGAAGATTTTTTATTAAACAATTCTTAAAACTTCTTTTATAACATTTCACTGCGCACATAATAAACTTTTTAAAAGATATCTTACGAAAATTATGCAGTTATACAATTTCTTTACCTGATTTCAATTTAGAACGACGATATTGTCTTTATCTGAAATTACAATTTAGGCTGTGACTGGAATATACTTATTTTAAGCACACATGTTAGTAAATCTAATTAGCAATAAATGACCATTGCAAATTCTTTGGGAAGGGAAATACTGGATTATAAATATGGAATAAGTATAGATAAATATAACAATGAAGTGTATTAATAACAAACCAATAATTCAATTTATTAATTTATGTTAATAATTGAAGGCTACGGTTTGAAGCTTTATTAAGCAAAACTTGAAATTCGTTAACTTAAATTAGTTTTCAGACTGGAAAATCGTTTAGATGTACGTTTGTGCTTTAGTTTTTTTTTAAACATTCCATTTAAAACTAGCACATTTTGAACATATAAAAATTAGTTGTAAAATCAAAGAAATAAATTTTACATAAATTATTTGTTTGCAATACATAAAATAAAAGTTATAAAAATAAAACCAACTTTCAGTCGAATGTAACTTGGAATATACTATTGTATTTACAATACTGTTGCATTTCAAAGAAACTGTGTCATTTCAATAATGCATAGACACTTTAAAAACACTCTGCATATACAATGAAAGGTTTAGAAATAGAAATAAATATCATAAAAAAATAAAATAAAGAATTACTTTTACAAATTGAATTTTATCTAAAAGAAGATTTCTTATTAAACAATTCTTAAAATTTCTTTATTAGCATTTCACTGCACATAATAAACTTTGCAAAAGATATCTTACGAAAATTATGGAGTTATATAATTTCTTTATCTTATCTCAATTTAGAACGACGAAATTGTCTTTATCTGAAATTACAATTTAGGTTATCACTGGAATATATTTTAAGCACACAAATGTTAGTGAATCTAATTAGCAATAAATGTCTATTTTAGATTCTTCGGAAAGCGATATGGTGGGCTATAAATATGTAATAAGGATAGATAATTATAACAATCAAGTGTATTAATAACATAACAGTAAATCTGTTTATTAATTTATGTTAATAACTGAAGACTAAGATTTGAGATTTTTTAATAAAAACTTGAAATTCTTTAACTTAAATTAGTTTTCAGCTTGGAAAATAGTTTAAATGTATGCTTGCGCTTTTGTTTTTTAAGAAAATTATATTTAAAACTGGAACATTTTGAACATTATATGTACTTTACCTCGTTTGAAACATTATACTATATCACCCAATTTTGTTTACAAAAATTGGTTGTAAAAATCAAACATATTGATTAAAATTAATATAATTAAAATAAATAAATTAAAGTACATAATTTATTTCTTTTTAATACATAAAATAAAAGTTATGAAAACAAAACTTACTTCCAGTCGAATGTAACAATGGACTATTCTATTCGATTTGAAATACTGTGGTATTTCAAAACATAATACTGTTGAATTTCAATGATGCACAGACACTTTATAAACGCTCTGTATACACAATGAAAAGGTATAAAATTAGAAAGAAATAACAATAAAAATAATTAAAAATTACTAAAGAATTACATTTACAAATTTAATTTTATCTAAAGGATATTTCTTATTAAAAACTTCTTTAAGCTTCTTTATTAGCATTTCACTGCACATAATCAACTTTTCAAAACATATTTTACGAAAATTATATAGTTATCCAATTTCTTTAGCTGATCTCAATTTCGAACGACCAAAATTGTCTTTATTTGAAATTTCAATTTAGGCTATCACCGGAATATATATTAAGCACACAAATGTTAACAAATCTAATTAGCAATAAATGACCACTGCAAATTCTTCGGGAAGCGATATGCTGGGTTATAAATATGGAATGAGAGTAGATAATTATAACAATGAAATATATTATTAACAAAACAGTAAGTTGGTTTATTAATTTATGTTAATAACTGAAGGCTAAAATTAGCGTATTTGTTAATCAAAACTTGAGATTCGTTAACTTAAATTAGTTTTCAGATTGGAAAATCGTTTAGATTTATGCTTGCGCATTTTTTTTTTTTTTAATTCCATTTGAAATTAGGACATCTTGAATGTTTTAAGTAATTTACCTCGTTTGAATCGTTATGCATTATATGAGGCAATTTTATTTATAAATAATGGTTTATAAAATCAAAACAATAAATTTTACATAATTTATTTGTTTATAATACATAAAATAAAAGTTATAAAAATAAAACCTACTTTAAGTCGAATGTAACAATGGAATATGATATTGCATTTGTAATTGTGTGGCATTTTTTAAAGAAACAGTGACATTTTAAAGAAGAATACTGTGGCATTTCAATAATGCACAGTCACTTTATAAACATTTTGTATACACAATGCAAAGGTTTACAAATAGAAAGAAATAACGATAAAAATAATCAAAAAATACTAAATAATTAATTTTACAAATTTAATTTTATCTGAAGAAATTTCCTTATTAAATAGTCCTTAATATCTCTTTACCAGTATTTCATTTAAGAAGATCATTTTTTCAAAAGATATCTTACGAAAAATATGAATACAGTGAAACCTCCATGTGAGACCATCTCGATTAAGCGACCACCTCTCTAAACGACCATTTTTTCATGGAACGAAATGTATTCCCATAGGCTCAATACTAATTTTACCTCCATTCAGAGACCATCACAGTTGAGCTCCTTCCACGAGAGACCAATTTCTTTGAAGGAAATTAAACAAATTCCGTTTTTTCCTGGTCGCTTGAAGAAGGTTTTATTAGAAAAATAATTCCGGAGAGCGCATTATTCACCAAACTTCTAAATTAAGTTTAGAAATTTTTTTCATTCCGGTAACTTTTAACTATTCACCCTTTGTGCCATTTTAAGCAATGAACTCAACTCTCATGACAAATTAAGAATGACGTTCAATAAACTCCAATGTCCTATTCTGTCAGGAAACTCCCAAAGAAATAGATAAATTAATGAAATCGTCATTATTTGTTCCCGTCCAAAAAAAAAAAAAATGTATTTATTTACTGAACTTCGAAAGGAGTTGGAAATAAAAGTTATAAAAAATAAAACCGTAAAATCAAAGCAAACGCCAATATATTCATTTTTTAAACTCTGCAGTAATTATTAAAATAACAAAACTTTGTAAAAAATCACCATAAAATAAAACAATACACAGGACGCGTTTCGAGCTGAAAACATAACAGCTCGTTATCAGCTACAGCAAACACGTGTCCGCAAGCGAACAAGGTCCCTATCAATTTTTTCCTTATCATTTTTTTCCTATCAATTTCTCTTCTATCCTTTTGGCAACACCTTTTTTTTCTAGGACCTTGTTCGCTTGCGGACACGTGTTTGCTGTAGCTGATGACGAGCTGTTATGTTTTCAGCGCGAAACGCGTCCTGTGTATTGTTTTATTTTATGGGGATTTTTTACAATGTTTTGTTATTTTAATTGTTACAAATCGCCAGTTTTCGGTGCTGTTTAGCTATCTGCAGTAATTAACTTTTGTAATTAACTTTTGTTTTGCTACATAAATTTTCATATTTTTTTCCTAATATGAAAAATAAATTTTAGTAACATTAATTGTTCTTTTTATTCAACAATTAAAATCCAGATTTAAACATGACCTCCATTAAGAGACCACCTCTCGGAACGACCAATTTTTATTGGAAGGGATCATGGTCGCTTTAGGGTGGTTTTACTGTATATACAATTTCTTTATCTGATCTCAATTTAAAGCGACCGAAATTCGCTTTATCTGAAATTACAATTTAGGCTATCACAGGATATATTTTATGCACACAAATGTTTGTATATCTAATCAGCAAAGAGATATGCTGGGTTATAAATATGGAATGAGAATAGACAATTATAACAATGAAGTACAAAGCATGCTAAGCATTGTATAATGTTACTTTTATTCATAATTTAATTTACTTGGACTCCCTTAAATATAATTAATATAATACCTTAAGCTGATATTAGTTTTTGTTGCATTAAAATATCTCATTTTGGTAATCTTCTGTAAACAAGTAAACCCTTCTGATTTATAATGGAAGTCTGTGGGAATTTGGCGAAATATTAGAGATATCGCCAAGTTGGTGTCACTTTTGGCGACCAAACTTAGTCGCCAAATTTGGCGATATATCGCCACGTACGATAGCGTAATATATATATATGGATTACAAAGTTACGAAAAATAAGGTACAGAATTTTAAGAAATCCATTAAAATTTTCAGGGGATTAAATTTGAAGAAATACAAAATTTAATTATTTTTACGGCCCCCCCGTACAAAAAAATTCCCAATGTGCCGCGTGTACTAATAAGTTCGTGTACAAAATTTCAGTATTTTATGATGAAAAGTTGCAGAGATATGAAAATACATAAATGCTGACTTAAATCACTTTTCGACGCCTATATAAGAATTCGCAAAGATGGAAAAAATCATGTCGGATGATCGCGTTTTAGGGGTTGTGCATAAAGTACGAAAGGAAACAATGATTGATATGTTTTCCCGAGTGAAAATTTGTGAGTAACCCCTCACCAACTTTGTTTAAATGTATCTCTTCGACTTTTTATAATACAATGCTGAAATTTTGTATATGATCTTAGTGTATACATTTTACTCATAGGAAATTTTTTTTACGGGAGATGTATACAAATTTTAATTTCGTATTTCTTCAACTTTAATCCTCTGAAATTTTTAATTGATTTCTTAAAATTATGTACCCTCTTTTTCGCAACTTTGTAATTTATAATAAATATCTATGATCAATATTTATGGAATAAAATCCGGGGTCATTGTTTTTGGCGCACGCGAAATATTCATTCTATTTCTTTTACTTGTTGCTTGATTTTTTAGTCCATATTCTCTGACATATTTATATATATGGAAACTGTTCTGCTCCTTAAAATTTTGCTGTCTAAAATGAATTTCATATTATGCAGTTATGCTACCTTCATTTGAATTTCACCGCTTATAATCAACTTTTCAAAAGTTATCTTTCAGAAATTAGTTTTATGCGATTCCTTTATCAGAACTGATTTTAGAACAATTAAAAGACTCTTTATCTAAAATTCGTACAAGGGCTTCCTTAGGGGATGAATTATAAATGATTTTCAAAATTTATGAAGTATAGAGATTGTTAGAAAACGAAGCTGATTAGCCATTGCAGTTTCTGTTGGAGGCGGTAAGATTTAAACATGAAATAATATTTAAATATGTAATTTCCGTAAGTAATTATGAAATAGTAATTCCCTTTTCAAAGCTTGAAACTTCTTTTTGGTGATTTCTAAAACCGTAAATGGACACTGGAGTATATTTTCTCAACATCTCAATAACTGTATTCAAAACTTACCGTAATCTGTAAAATGATTAACGTTAAGTAGCAATATTAATTTTTCATAGAACATACATATCGCGCAGTAGCAAACTTTTAAAAATTGCAAATTACAAATTTATTTATCCTCCACAGGTTTATTAATTTCCAAATCTTGAAATCGATATTTTTACATAGATATCTAATGGTGTTATGTTTGATCGATAACATTATCAAGGGTTGCATACATACATCTAATTCTTTCTACACTGTAAATAAATGTGTGAGTATTACCGGCGCACAGATGATTCCATACAATAAATATATGAATTAGCAACTGGGCATTGCTTTATACAAATACATCATCAAAAGTGGTTATTTGGCTTTAAAAATCGATGGCGCATCACTGTAAAAAAACGGACTAAAATACGAAAATTGTTCTGGCAATCGGGACGCCAGTACTATTGACGTATTTTAACGGAAATTTTCCCTGTAAATTCCAGAAAAACGGAACATTTTCTGTAATTTACGGGAAAATTTTTCCGTTAAAATACGGAAATAATACTGGCATCTCGATCGCCAATACAATTTCAGTTTTTTAGTCCGTTTTTTACAGTGTAGAATACTACGCCGCCCGTGTCTTTATGTATATCCAAACCATCCGTCTCTTTAAGGGTTAATACCTCGGCTAATAACACATGTTTTTTTTTCAAAAATCATTATCAACAATCCTTTTATACTTCGGCGACGATAGGTACCTTCAGCGCCCCTCAACTCCTTTGCTGAACGCCCGCAAATCAAAATTTGTGTGCAGCGGGAAAATGCAATTTTCTCAAAAACTATATGACCTAGAGAAATCGCTATAGTTTTCCTGCAAGGTTTAAATTAACTTCTACTCCCCCTAACTTTTTCATAATTTCAGTTTCAGAAGATTTGGAAATAGATGAGGGGAAATATATTTTTGCATTACATTTTTGACGACATCTCTAAAAATATAAAACCTAAAGTTAAAAGAAATGTATTTTTGAGATCGGTGATACGAAAGCTCCTGCACCATATATAAAGAAAGATTTTGTTTTCAAGTAATTTATTTTAATCCCTCTACATTTTTACTAAATATATTTGTGAATGTTTAATAACCTATAAAAATGTGGGTCTGTTGACTTTATTACTTCAGCCAATTTGAACTTTCCACGTTCCATAGTTCACCAGTAAAACGGCTATGACAGATGTACAGGCAGACACAGGAGTGATCTTATGATGTTTCCATTTTTACTTTTTAAGTACGGAACCCTAAAAAAAGACAAACGTTCCTTATTGTACAAAAACATAATATAATTGCAAAGGAAAATGTACAGTAACCCCTTCGAATTACCCATGATACCGAAAAGCATTCTTTTTCTTTAGAAACCACAAAAAGTAATATATTTTCGAGATTTAGAGAAACATTTATAAAAATAGTTTCTTTTGCTACCTCTGATTTTTGATAATGTTTCCAAGTAGCTTTAATAGTATTTTCGTACTCTTTTTAAATCAGAAAATCGGTTTTTAGGAAGCTATCAATTCTCAATAAAGGGGTCCCAGGACTCTTAAAATTGGAAGAAATGAAAAAGAAGGACTATTTACAATATTTAATATCTTAAAATGTATTTGATTTTAAGATATAATTTTAATTGGGATGAAAGTTATGAGTATTTACTTTCATTTTAAATATTTTAAAAATTGCAAGATGTAGAATTAGCATTTACAGGGAGCTCCAAACTGTCAGACATTTGACAAGCAGAAAATCAGCATAACAGTTTACGCGCAGAGTTACAAAATAAATTTTGCAACTAGAATGCAAGTTTTGGTGCCTACTTATACTTCAGATTGTAATAATTATCCTGAACCTAAATAAATTTGTATTTGAAGCATTTTTATATTTTTAATACAAAGTTGTATTTACCTAATAGATAATTTTGAAAATTTCAACAGTATAATCACCTAAGAAAATATTTTTTTGAACAATAAAAATGAAATTTTAGTTTAAGTGTATACAGACTAACATGAAACATATGTTTTGAAAATTTTGTGAAAAAATATTCAGAAGTTTTTTAGATATCGTGCGCGTTATGCCCAAAAACGTCATTTGGAGAAAAATGACTTCAAAATTTTGGAAACGCCGCTTCAGCTATTGAGCGCGTATAATTCCAAACGCCATAACTTCTGTTCTAATGGGAATTTCAAGGAAACAATTATATCAAAATGTTCAGAAAAGATAGCAGTTTAACATATATAAAAAAAAATTAAAATTTCGAAATTTTTAAAGCTTTAAGAGTCCTGTGACCCCTTAAACATTTTCAGCTGTGTAGTTGAATTTATACATGAAAGGGTGACAAAATAATATTTTTATTTTATTTTTAATGTTGATGTGTGTGCTGTTAATTTATCATGTTTGTCTGTAAAACATATTTGTTGAAAATGAAAATGCTTAATGGAGAATAGATAGCATCCGAAAAACTTATATTCCGATTGGAGAAAGGTTATTAATATACTATTATAATAACTACTCGGAAACTTTACTGGAAAGTCAGTGGCACCAAAAGAAACATTTTTTTCGTAATTTTGAAAATATAGGGGTTTCCGACGTTTTTTGAAATCATAACTTGGAAAAGCTTATTTCAAATCTTCGTTTATGGTTATATTATATTTTCCTACGTAAGAAACATTTGTATTTTTTTACAATGTATAAAATGTTTTTATATTTGCGATAAACTTTTTTATATGAATATATTAATAAACATTATTTTACACATTTAAACCTATATTCTGCATCTTAAATTTCTAACTTCATTGCTGTTATTTGTGGCTTAATTCTTAGTTCTAAAATCTCTGAAATTTTGAAATAGGAAAAGAATTTTCTCTCCTACAACTTTTGTTATCTAAAATGGATCTTTTATTGTACTATTCCTAAGTTATCTTCATTTAAATTTCATTATGCATAATGAACTTTTCAGACGTTATCTTTTAGAAATTAGCATTATACGATTCCCTATCACATTTTCTTTAGAATAGTGGTTAAAAGTGTCTTTATTCAAAATTAGCATTAGAGGTTCTTTGGGAATCGATTATAAATTATTTTCAAAGTTTATGGGGCATACACATGTGAGATAAAATCAAGGTGATCAGCAAAGAGTAGTCATTGCGCATGTAGTAATCTGTCAAATCTGTCCAAAAGTAAATTAATATTAATATACAATTAACTTATTAAGTAATAATTAACTTATTTGAAATTAATCTGTGAAATAAGTGAAGCTAAAAGCAATATTAAGTATAAATAGACAAATTCAGAAATCATTATAGCATACTATCCAGACATTTCAAAGTTTGTTTAAGAATTTTTCATAGAACATACGAGGGGGTATCAATAAGTTTTTGCCCTCACATAGAAATAATTGAGAAAAATTTATGTTAATCGCTACATTGTTTGAGTTCTTTTCTATATAGTCACCGTGCGCAGTAACACATTTCTGCAAACAGTATTTCAAAAAGAGGGGGAAAGCTGTATTCCAGGAGGCGCGATAGTAGACCCAAATGGGGCCATTTTTCTATCTTTTATCGACCCCCACATGTGACATATTGTTGGAAAGGCTTGTGACCACTTACTTATGTTCTACACATCCCGAGCCCTTCCCCCCATTTGACCTCCGGGAGGTACTTTTCTAAATTTTGCGGATACCATTCATGCCCATGGGGGGCAAATTTTGAGGAGGGTCTTGGAGAATGCATTACATGAATAAGTGGTCACAGGCCTTTCCAACAATATGTCACATGTGGGGGTCGGCAAAAGTTAGAAAAGTACCCTCCTTTGGGTCTATTATCGCTTCTCCTGGAATACATCCTCCCCCCTCTTTTTTAAATGCCGTTTGCAGAAATTTATTAACTGTACACGGTGACTATATAGAAAAGGACTAATCCAATGTAGCAATTCCATAAATTTTACTCAATTATTTCTATGTGAGGGCAAAGATTTATTGATACCCCCTCGTACATATTGGTGCAACAGCAATATTTAAAAAATTGAAAATCAAGAATTTATTTATCATACACATACACAGGTTTATAGGTTACCAAATTTCAAAGTTGATATCTACCCTATATATATAAAATCCTAATGAAACGAATTTATGAAACGAATATATGAAACGCCTGAAATGTATCGATTCTTTGAATCGACTGATTAAACAACTGATTTTGTTTCACGGCGATTTCTCCTAAAATATGGAATACTTTGTGATGAAATTAATACCAAAAATCCGTGTTGATCCACAGATCTCAAAACTGGTATTAGAATTTTTAAATTCGAATTAGTTTTCGAAATATTTTTTTCTAATTTTAAATACATTTTTTCTAATGATGGCAACTCAAATTTTAATCATAACAGAATTTTTTTTTTCATAATTCAGAAAAGGTTACTATTTTAAATTAATTTGGCGACAGTTGGGCCTCCTTTAAATCTATGCTAAGAACAATGCTTTTTTTGTATTTCGTTATCATTTTATTAAATACAAAACTTTCATTTAAAAATGAAACATTTAAATTGATGGCTTTCACTTCTTTTTTTTTAAAAAAACAAAACGAAAAGAAAAATATTAGACACAGATGTCATATACGCACCGAGGTACATATTGGCGCACAAATGGCACTATTTTGATAGACATGGTAACCCGGCTATTGTTGTTTATTTAATAATAAATGTATATTTACTTTTATTTGTTTTTTAAATTTATGTAAATTATTTTGTTCTATAGTAATTAATTATTTTTTTGCTATTTCCTTTTGAAAATAATAGAAAATAATTAAAAAATACGGTACAATGTAGTAGTTATTCCGTCACCCAATTTCGCAAATTATATAAATCGCCAAACCACTCGCCAAATTGTACAGATTGACAAAATTTTTATTTTAAATAACGAAAGAACAAATAAATTAGTATAACATTAATAAATATAAAAATAAAACGTCGAAATAAAAATCACTTGATGACGTAAACACGTGTAACTTGCTAAAAGTCAAGTAAATGTGACATTTACGATCAAGCATTATTGACATTTAATCTTATAGTTCTCGATAGATTTTTTGTCGACGGGATAACTAAAGTAGTACCAAAAATACATATGTAACTGGTATTCGAAAACGAGGCTTTCACCAAATTTTCGTAAAAAAGAAAAAAAAATCATGCCAAACATGCGGTGCGTATATGACATCTGGCGAAATATTAAATTATGTAACAAACCATGGCATTTAATTTCAACTTCAAATCAATGTTTTAATTTACCACTCGAACAATAAAAAAAATGCTAACTGGCGAGTTCAAAAAAAGATATTGGCAAGATTTGCACCGGGCTTTTTTTTTTTTTTTTTTCGGCACAGATGTCATATACGGCCCCATATTGGCGCGATTTTTTTCTGACGCCAATGTCATATACGCAACGGGTATTTAACTGGCGCCAAAGTATCGTTATTTTGCTTGATATGGTAAGCCGGATTTTGTTGTTTATGCTGTTGATACGTTCTCCAAATTGGCGTCGGAAAAAAATCGCGCCAATATGCGTATATGACATTTGTTCCAAACTTTCATATGAAAGGCGAAGGGATCAGATCGTATTTGTTTATGTCATTTGATGACTTGAACTATTATAATATAGATGAAATGATGGGGATAGAATAATATTTGGCGACTTATCACCCGTGCCTGGATAACATTAAAGTATCAAAATGGCACCTAGAGTATAAAAAGCAAAGTGTTCCGCCCGGAACTGCTGATGATAGTCACATGATTTAGGCTATTGTTATAGAGATTGTTTTAAAATATCGGTTGACAAAGACTCTGAATGCTTAATTCATTTTATTTTAGCTTCTTTTTAATGTTTAACTGATCCTCTTTAATCAAAAGCGAAAACAACCATTGTATGTCTTAACAGCAACTAATTCTCTGTTAAATTTTTGCAATCAAAGGGAATTGAATGGAAACCCGTTTACAGGGAGATCTGCACAGCTTTTTCAGTATAATTTAATCTTCTCTAATATTTTTAAAACCCATTAGATTTTTAGATTTTCAGATTCTGCGGTGTCTGAACGGGGTTGGCGAGCGTAGCTTGCAGGGAGCAGAGCCCCCTAGTTTTTATATAAATATCTATAGTTACTATCTTTGATCGATAACCATTGCCATAAGATTTATACATACATCAAATTCTTCCTATAAAATGTTTATTTTTGTGATAAACTTTGTTACATGAGTATATTCATAAACATTATTCTATATCTTTAACCAGTATTCTGCACAGCCATTTTCTATCTTCATTTCCTTTACTTTCTGGCTCAATTTTGAGTTCCAAAATGTGTAACATTTCGAAATTAGGAAAGAGATTTCTCATTCTTCTCCTATAAATTTTGTTATCTTAAATGGATCTTTTATTATACAATTCCCAAGCTATCCTCATTTGAATTTCAATACGTATAATGAACTTGTCATACGTTATCTTTCAGAAATTAGCATTATATGATTTCCTGATCAAATTTTAACTTTGCATATAGTTAAAAGAGTATTTATCCAAAATTAGCATGAACGTTTCCTTGGGAATCAATTATAAATAGTTTTCAAAGTTTATGAAGCCTACAGATTTGAGATAAAGCCAAGCTGATCAGCAAAGAGCTGCTAATCTGCTAAATCTTTCAAATAAGTAAATCTAAGGAATGATAATCTACAATTAACATATTAAGTAATAATTAGCTTATTTGAAATTAATATGTATAATAAGTAAATTTAAGTATCATTATCAAGTATAAATGAAAAGCTCCACAATTATTATATCCTGGAAATTAATCGCCACATCTTCTATGTTACCAAATATCGAAGTTGATATTTTTATATAAATATCCATCGGTATTATCTTTGATAGATAATATTACCATGAGACTTGTTCTTGTGATACATAAAATTCTTCCTATAAAATATTTATTTTCTTACATGTTGTATCTTCATAAACATTATTCTGTATCTTTAACCCGTATTTTGCATCTTCATTCTCTATCTTCATTTCATTTACTTCTGGCTTAATTTTAAGTTCTAAAATCTCTAAAATTTCGAAATTAGACAAGAGCATTCTGATTCTTCTCTTATAAATTTTGTTATCTTAAATGGATCTTTTATTATACAATTCCCGAGCTATCTTCATTTGAATTTCACAACGTATAATGAACTTTTCAGACGTTATCTTTCAGAAATTAGCACTATGAGATTTCCCTATCAAGTTTTAATTTAGAAATGTTAAAAGAGTCTTTATCCAAAATTAGCATGAGCGTTTCCTTGGGAATCAATTGTAAATGATTTTCAAATTTATGAAGCATACAAATGTGAGTTAAAGCACACTACACATTTTATGAAAGGCGTCAGTTTAGATTTAAATGTTGAACAATATTAAGATAAATATTTTTCATAGTAAATCATGAAATATTAGTTCCCTGTCATAAATTAAAAGTCAATTTTAACTTTCTAAAATTGAATAATGAAGGCTTTTATTACATTACACCACCCTCTGCACTCGTGTTGCCCATTTACTATATCGTGTAATAACAAGTAGGAAATTGCTCGTCAAAGGTGGCAAATGAGGTGCGTTCGTACTATAACTAGTTTTATAAATATTTTTTGCACCCCATATTGTACTGAATGTATATTTTTTTCCACTTCATGGGTGCATAGTCTGTAACATCAGTAAAATGCACTTGCAATAATTATTTTCCCATTGCCGTAATGTAACGGAAATTTTTTGACTGTCCCTGTAGCTAAAGTATACATCCGATTTTCATAAAATTTGAAATGACTCGATAAAATTTTACAACAATTATATATTTAAACATTCAGACCATTCGGAAGTCTCTAGCATCATTAAAATGCACCTGCAATAATTTTTTCCCATTGGCCGTAATGTAACGGAAAACTTTTGACTGTCCCTGTAATTAAACTATACATCCGATTTTCATAAAATTTGAATTGATTCGACAAAATTTTGCAACAATCATATATTTAAAATTTCAGACCATTCGGTTGGGTAGTTTTTGCTCTGTTTATGCGGACGGACAGACGGACGGACAGACAGACGGACTGAACGACGACTATAGGTGCTACGTGTTTATATAATTACGAACGCGCCTAAAAAACTTTCAGTATGAAATAATAAAGTTTTGTGAATTTATTCGGTGGAAGTTCAAAATTTCTACAACCGCATCATCAACGTTTCAAGAATTGTTGATTTTTTTTTTTCGCTATTAAGTCGAATAACTGATCAAAGCTGGAAATCGTTTCTTTGATTTATTAAAAAGTTATTATAGACCGAGAAGTGGTGAAGCAATTTACTTAAGTAATTTAGAAGACTGAAACTGTAACATCATGAGAAGAAACTGCAGAATAGTCGTTGTTAACGAACACAAGCTTTTATTAACGATGAACAGGAAAAAAAAAAAAAAAAAAAAAGGACTAAATACACAGATGTCGTTTTGCACAGATTCTTGAAGAACTTAAATCTATAAGTCCTTGTCCGCAGAATTTCGATTCTACGCGTGGATTGTTGGGCTAAGTACAAACAGTACTGTACTTTAATATCTCAGATGAGATGTCCATCCAGTCTTTGCTACTCGATGCCAAACTGTCCTTTTAGATACCGGTCAGGTCTTTGATCAACTGATTATATCGGAAGCGAATTCCTTTACTGATTGCCGCTTCGAAGGGTAACCTCAAGTACTCTGAAATTTATTATATTCAACCTGTCTAAAATACTGTCAGAGTTAATCCCTAGGTTTAAGTTATGTCTTTTATACTTCAAATGGTGAGTTTAGAGTAGAATTTATTTCAGGTCTAAGTAGTGCATTAAAGATTTTTATGGTATACATAAAAATCATTCATTCACATTAATGCATCGTTTTTTTGTGAGAGGAGGAATGTTTAGGTTTAACATGTGTGTCTATTGACAGTGCGTTATTGAGTAAAACAAGGCAAGACTTTACAAAACATTCAAAAAATAGTTTTTCTTGTTTATATGAAATATGTATAGTAAACCTGGCAGGTTGAGAGCGATTTAAAAGTACTCTTAGCTACATCGCACATCCCGCTGCAAAGCGAAGTTATTGGTATCTCAATAACGGATAATTTTTTTCTTGGGGGTTTCAAAAATTTTAACCTTATGTACCTCTCTATATAATATTTAATATAAAACCGTCTTTTAGAGAAGTTTATTTATGTTGCTTCAAATTTTTTTTACTTAAACAATGTAAGAAAGAGTGTTTTTTATATTTTTACAGTAGATAAAATTAATAATATGTATTTTTTTTAAGATCAATTATTCCGCTATCAACTGACAACCCAATTTAGGAACTACCGTTCCACTTAAACATCAAAGTTCTCCCGTAAAATGTTTCTTTGAAACTTTATATTTCAGCAGTGATTGCGTTACACGAGAGCATTACGTTTTTGCATCGCTCTTGTTCTGTTCATTAGAATAATCTACACCAAATTTGAATCGGATACTACAAGGTGTCCATAAAAAACAGTTTCAGTGGTATATTATTACAGTTTAATTTAGATTATTTACAACAAATCATGCACTGAAAAAAATGTTGATTTTACAATATAATACTGGTAGCTGGGGTGCCAGTTTAAAACCATGAAATTAACAGTAATAAACCATAAAATTAGCAAGTAATATACTGTTAAGCAGTAATAAATTGTTTAATTCCTTTATGAGACGGTATATTACTGTATTTCAATTGAAAATCAAATTTCAAAGTAATTGCTTAAGAGGCGCATAGAGCCAACATAGTGAAAAAGATTCCATGCCGGGACTCGAACCCGGGCCATCAGTACAGCGCACTGACGTTCTACCGACTAAACCTTATGGAACGATACCCAGCCTTTAAAATTTCTCACTATTATATGTTGGCAAGGATACAAGCGCAGCACAAGATGGATTATTTATCGTGAGCCACCGACATGGGGCAAACACGAAGCATAAATAAATCCAGCATCGATAGAAACTATATATTTCCATGTATTAATATGGTATATTACTTTTTATTTTACGGTTATAAACTGGCGCCCCAATTTCCAGTATTACACCGTAAAATTAACATTTTCCCCCTTGCAGTGTACATCAAATTGAAGGTGAACTAACCTTAGTTTTCTTATATATGTTCAAAATGTGTATCTTTAGTTATACGGCAAACATCCAACCTAAAGTCCAATTCTTCTCGCACTTCGGTTGACATGTCCGGAGTAATGGAAGCAGTAACCTCTTCAATTCTATGTGTTTTTGCCACATGGCGGATCAAATTAAACCTTAAACGAAACATACGTTGAACTGAGATTACAGATTAATTATTAGCAAATTGTAGATCACAAAACGCTTTACGCTCAGGAATAGCTATTTCGCGTATGTGACACTGAAATCGAGTAAATAACAAAGTAGTACTCGCGCATGCGCTTATCCAAAACTGTTTGAGTTACTTTTTATTTGTGATCCTGAATCAACACTTTACAGCTCTTACAGTTGATACTATTAAAATTTATAAATGGGAGATTATTTTATGGACACTATGTATTATTAATTAAAATGTTATCATAATGTTAATAATGAGATTTCTGTTACATTAATTAAAGTACCAGATATTAACCACATATACTTATAATTATAGTATCAATTAAAATATATTTACATACACAGCTGAAGATAATTTTTAAGAACACAGCGCACATTATTTAGTGATACATATATTTAATAAACGTATTGTTTAATCAATTATTTAGTCGATAATCAACATTAACTTTACCAAGTTTGGCTTAAAGTTAGTAATTTATAATCATATTCCATGGGGAATGCCTAGCATTCTGAAACATAACCCGAATATTATTACGATTAGCAGAGACCAAATATACATTCGCTTGGCTTCGTGTATTTGAGGGCAGTTTTATAGTAATAATTTTTTAATATTTAAAGTATAACAAAACATTTGATGCATAGTCCTAAAGAAAAAGTTTGTGATTTTATCTTAATTTTAAATTGAATTGAAGTGTTCGCTTGAAATTTAGAAACAAATTATATTTGATAATCGTTCGGAAGAAGTTTTCTTTGAAATTTTATAATGCCACAGCCTAATGTTATATGATTTGATGTTTCAGCATTTATTATTTTTCCATGGAATGTAATGAATTTTACGAAAATTCAACTTGACATATTAATTTTGTTAAAATGTTATTAGGGTTTTTAAATTGTACGAACATATGTATAAACATATTTATCTTCATATGAACCACAAACTTTATGCTGAAGCTTAAAGATATCAATTTTCAATTCCTAATAGTTATATAGCATACTCATATTTACAATTATAAAATCAGCCAATAGATATTTATGCACACCGCTTCACAAAAACGCGTACACCGTTGCACAAAATTCACCCAAAACAGTATGAATATTGTTTGGTGCAACGGTTCATTAACATATTGTTTAATCAATTATTTAGCACATAATTGTCATTAGCTTTAACAATTTTGCATTAAAATTAGTATTGTACAATCATACTCAATGATAGTGACCCATCGAACTGAAGTGTAATATGAATGTTATACGTTTAATAGATAATAAATAAAAGAACAAGTATTTTCAATATTAATCTCATGTATTGCTTTTAAGTTTCATACTTATCAATAAATTCTAAATATTTAAAATAAGCAAAAGAGTTTGATGAATAAATTATAAGTAGATGTTCTCTGAATTAATCTTAAAGTTTAATTCAATAAATCGAATACGGATACTTTATTTCTCTATGTAACAGAAATTTTCTTTAGAATTTTAAGAATATCCTATTATCTGTTATTGGCAACAACCTCTGATTTGATAAATTCTATTAAAATACCATATCTTTAGATTAACGATTTTCCATTTTCTGACGAATATCAATAAATACGATAACATGACTTTAAAATTTGTATTTATACATGCGCGTGATGAAATGCGAAAATCTTATGTGCATATTTTATCTTTTAACCCTTTATTTCATCTTCTAAAGCATTTTTCGTGAATTTTCGAAATTACATTAGAAGATTTACACAGCCATTTAATAAATTTTAGAAGGATATTGCAATTAAAATTAATTAAATTTTTGTAAGGATTTTGTGAAATATTTATAATTCTATTCACATCTTTCACTTAAAATATTTTTTTAGTATTTTTTAGTATTTTTAGTATTGTGTATGTACAGATATAACGCAGGGCTCATGCGGGTACTGTTATTTTCAAGGCCAAATATCAGTACTTTTTTATCGCAAAATAAATCTAGTTTCAACGCGCGAAATTTCACTTTATTTAAAAAGAGATTTTCCATAAGAATATACTGGTACCGAAGAATTTCTTGGTTTGAAAATTCAAGGGACCCGTACAAACCCTGTAATGATAGAAATACAGGAATATTTCTGAACTGACCCCCCCCCCCCCCCCCATCTTTCACCGTCAAGAAAGTTGAAAAGATGCAAAGACAAATCCTCTTTTTAAAAATATTTTTGTTTTGTGCGACCAATAATGCTTTTGAAACAAGATAAAGTAAAGCATCTAATATAACTCATTCTAAACTATATTGCTACTAATCGATGCATTAAATTAATTTTATAACAAGTTATTTTAATGGTATTTTAAAGTACCGACAGGACATAAAGGGTTATATGTTATTTAAATAAACCAAAATATGCCTGTCTGACTATATAAGCACAGTATCTTTATGCCTGTAATGTCTTTTTCTCAGTCAACTCTTGCATTGCATAAATTTGGTTACTCCACTGAAAATGTTTAACCATTGTGAATCAACAACTGCGATTTGAAGAATATTTAAACAGATGGCACATTATTTTAAGTATGTCAAAAATAATTTTAAAAATTTAGAACACAAAAATAAACCAGTCGGAAATTGTACGTCAGACGTGGCAAATGAGGTGCATTCGTACTATAACTAGTTTTATAAATATTTAGATCTTCGTGCAATAGCTGTTGCACTCTTATGCAAAAATGCATGAATACAAAATTTATTATACGATTATATGGGACATTCTCACAATCTTTTGACTTTCATGTCCCTGAATAATAATTTTTATTTTAATACACTTTTTTGTGTTTTTTTATTTCATATGCTAGGGAACATCCCATTGCATGATTGCACAACAATATTAACGAGATAAATAAGTTTTGGACGATGTTGGGGGTCCAAACACCTGGAAAACTCCTATACCGTCCCGTGTCCCTGATGTTGGTTTTTAAGTTTGGAGCTGTCTGGATAAAATTGTTTCAATAAAAATAATTCGATGTAATTTTTTTCTGAAACTGGAACTATTGTTTTATATAAATATGTAGCTAAAAATTAACCTGCACACATTTTTAGAGTTGTTATTATTTTTTAAACTCTGTCCCTGGGTTTTAGATTCCTTACCATCCCTCTTCTAAAATTATACAGAAAATCATTTCAGATGCCGCCACAGAATTTTTTTCGAGTTTTTTCTCATGCAGAATTATTCTAAAGAAATAATGTCTAAAATTCTTTGGTAGGAAATTTACTGTAGAATTTAAATCAGCATTTAAATATCAATTTCAAGCATCATGGCTTTATTGGTAGTCTCACCGTCCCCAAGGTTTATTCCTGCACTTTTCAAGGTAAATTTAAAAAAAAAAAATAATTTAATCCAATGTTAACAACTGTTTCTAAAAATCAATGAACATTGTGGCTATCACTTAGTCTTAACATGATTTTCCTAAAAATAGGTGGTAATTTTCCTTACCTTTCCATCCTTACCGTCACTTTTTTCGAATACCATCCCCTTTTTTTACCTTACCGTCCCTTCTTTAACACCCCTTTAAAACCCTTTGAGCTCTGCCGGGTGAATTTTCACCCACACAAAATCAAAATCGTTTAATTTCCTTCAAAAAGTCTCCATTTTAATTGCAAAAACTGGGTTTTGTAGATTTTACTTGTCTTCTTAAAATCTAGATGGCAGCACTATTCTCTGCAAATATCTAGTAGGTTTTTAATGCGACCTTAAAAACACTCCAATTTTGAAAGTTTAGAAATTTTGTATTTTTCAAGCATTATGAAGAAATATTTTTCAAAGGAGATAACATTTTTTTCTCTTGGACACATGAAACATTTAATAATAATTACATGCAAATCACTAAACTGAAAATTTAAATAATTACAGGGGATAGAAATAAGTAATGGTAGAATTTTCTACCAGCAGAGCTCTAAGGACTACAAAAATGTGCTTTGTCACTAGATGGCAGCACTAAAATTACATACCAGACAGTGTTTCAGAACTAAAATTTAGATGCTTATAATTTAATTCCAAGGAATTTAAATTTGTGTTTAATTCAGCAGATTGACGAGTTTATTATGTTTTAAATATTTCTAAACAAAAATTAAAGATTTTTAAAATCTTTTTCATATATAAATTTGATTAGTTTGTGTTTTTATATTATGATTTAAAAAATTTTAAATTTTGAATTTTCTCATTTAATAAATTTTTAAAATATTTAAATAGTCTTAGAATTTGTTTAAACAATGTAACTGCTTAAAATATGTTGAAATTTCAGCAATTATAGTAATTTTAGAATAACTTTGCGGTGTCATTTCTTGTATTTGCGTGTTGAAATGAATGCTCTAGAGCTCTGATGGTGGAAAAACTTCCCACGTCCCCCAGCCTAAAGGGGGTATTTTAAAAATTTTTTAATCACATGGTTCAATTTCAGACAGTCCGCTAATCACATTTTAAGTGTTTTTCTAGCATATTTTCAAAATTTTAATAACCCGGAGCTCAAAGGGTTAAGACAATGTTATACAAAAATTCTGTATTAAAAGTACTACATTGTCATTATTTCTTATTTGAATGTCCTGTAGGTACTATGCAAATTCAATATAACTAAAAATTTAGAAGAAAATAAAAAGTTATAGGGGTAAAATGGTAAGGAAAATTAAACTCGCAAGTTTAACTTAAACCTCAGTTAAATAAAAAAAAATTTCGCTGCTGACCATTTTTCTTTATTTTGAATCATTAAGGCATTCGTCTATCAGATTAAAATGTTATTTTAGCAAGTTTAATTTTGTCAGATTTTTTCCCACCAAAAGTTAAAAGATTGTGAGAATGCCCCATATATATATTAAATTCAGTAATACGAATACAATAGGCCCCCATCTAAAATAGGCCCATATCACCATGCAACCTAGAATCATTACCTATTAAGTATGACGTGATTTAATAGAATGAAGAAAACTTATTAATATCTTTGTTTCGTTCGATTAATATCTTTCGATTTATATCTTATTCGATTTATATCTTCGTTCGATTAATATCTTATTAATATCTTTCTTCGTTTTGTTCGATTTTCATAAAATTTGAAATGACTCGACAAAATTCCGCAACGGTTCCATATATTAAATTTCAAACTATTCGGTTAAGTAGTTTCTGCGTTGTTTTATGCGGACAGACGGTCGGACAGACGTCGACAATAGCTGCTACGTATTTATATAATTACGAACGCACCTGAAAATTATTAACTATAAGGTACTTTTCCACATCTGCAATAAACAGAAATAACACAATTCTCATACATATTGTCAATTTTCTAATCCAACATTGTGAAGTATTAGGGGGCTCTGCTACCTACGAGCTACGCTCGCCAACCACCGTTCAGACACTGCAAACTGTAAAAGCACGCTAATTTGATCGGCTTAAAAAAAAATTCGGAAGAAGGAATTATAATTTAAAACTACCAGTGGTGATCTCCCTGTTAACGGGTCAGTGAAACATGTGAAAATAAGCTAATATAAAATGTATTAACAGAGTCTTTGTCTCCCAATATTTTTTAACAACGCTATAAGAAAGTTTTTTTTTTTTAAATAAGACATTTTAAATGTTTTAAATCTGGCGTAATTTTCACCAAAGTTTTCTTTCTCTTTTTAATATTCACGTGAAAATACTTTTGTTGTTAGAAAGGAAATATTATTTGCGCTGTTTTAGAATTCTCAACAATAGTTTAAAAAGATTATCTCAAAATATGAAATAAATGTCTCGCGCAAATATATTTTTAAATTTAAACTGTTTGGCAATATTATGGTTTGGGAATTTTCAATATGACGTAATTTCCTCCATTTACGATTTTTGATGCATATTAATGAATTTATTATTTTGCAATTTTCTTTCACTTTTAAAATTCACATGTAAATATAGTTTTTATGACGTAATTATCAATATTTTCCTGCTTTTAATACGTAATTATTTAATTCCCATTTTAAAGCTTTTTTCTGTTTATAATAGTCACGTGTAAATAATTTTTTTATTTGAAGGAAATATTTTTCTTTGCGCCGTTATTAAATTTGGCAGCAATTTAAAATAATACCCTTTTCTAAAATTTGTATAAAACATATCTCTCGAAATGCTGAAAATTTGAATTTAAAATAGAAATAAAACCTCAAAAATTTAGTCAAATTAAAAAAAAAAAATGCAGTCTGCACACCGGGAATTTCTAATATATAAAATGCTATAAAAATGAGTAAATTCCTATGTATAGTTTTTGTTCCTATAAAACTTTTTTAATGGAACGATTTTGACCAACTTTAACAATAAATATCTCTTAAATTAATTCTTCGATTTGAAAACTGTCTGCATCAGCGTATTTATCAAACATTTTTCTATAATACCACCGATGTTCATATTTTTGTACACTATTTCCCTTAATATTAACGAAGACCCCCCCCCCCCCCCCCCCCGGTTGCAAAAAATTAAAAAACAGCGGCGGTGACAGCGTTAGTTTCTTTTTTTAGAATAGAGAGATATAAACTTACCTTTGTAAAAATTCAATTTTTGGACTTCTCCAACCCTTTTATTTTGAGAAACTTTACAAAGTTCATTTTAGAAACAACGATGCGAAACTGATCAACTGATAAATGAAACTTTGGCACGAAGCATTAACTCAATATCGTCGTCTGTTGATAATTATATGCCCAATTTTTATTAACTGCCGTCTTTGAGAAAAGCAACAACCAATAAAACCGCATTATAAAGCCCACTGTACAAGTAACATTGACTGTAGGGTATTCCTTTAATTCCACACTGTCTTCGGTCAAGTACACCGAGCTTGCTACGCTCCGGTCTGTTTTGATTTTATATTTCGAAATGAAAAAATGGCGTAGTCCGGGACCGTGATAATAACCTTAGTTATACCTAAAATCAGTGTTGAATGAACTCAAATTTTTAAACGAAAAGCCTTCCAAACGAACCCAATGTTCATGTCCTCACTGTTTCAGCAGCTTACACCCTCGAGTTTATATGATTTTGCATTTTGAAATGAAATATTCCTAAACGAAGTAAGGGACCCTCGATCTAGTGATTGGCGATTTAATTTGTGACAATTGAATGCTTTAAACTTTCAATTCGAACAATAGTTCCCGAGGAAACCTAAATAATGAATCTCCCCCCCTTCTCAAAGTGTGACGTGATTAATGGATGGGTCCTAATGATAAATGATATTTCTAACTACAGACCACAATGCACACTGCTTTATGTAGCCAGTACTTGGAAAACCTATTGCAAATCAATTGTTTATAATATGATAATCATCAGCTTTCCTATTTTTATACCCTGTCCCACTGTATCACACTTTGTAAAGTCCCACCTCCTCTAAAATGCGACGTGATCAATGGGTAGCCCTTAATGCTAAATAATACTTATAACTGCAGAACAAAATGCGCACTGTTTTAGCCAACGAACTTTCTGAAAACATATTGCAAATCAATTGTTTATAATATCGTAATTACCAGCTTACTACGTTAATTCCGTGTCACACTTTGTGCCCCGCCCCTCCCACTCTCTTGAAGTGTGACGTGATTAATGGGTATCCTCTCATGATAAAAAAAATACTTATAACTACAGAACAGAATGTAAACTGTTTTATGTAACTAGAATATGGTAACATATTGCACATCAATTGTTTATGATATAATAATTACCGTCTTTACTATTTTCATTCCCTGTCACGCTTTGTAATCCTCCCCGCCCCTCCCACCCTATCGAAGTGTGACATGATTAATGAATTTAACCTCGTGATTAAAAAAAAAAATACTTATAACTACAGAACAGAATGTAAACTGTTTTACATAACCAGGATTTGGAAAACATATTGCAAATCTATTGTTTATGATATAATAGTCACTGTCTTTACTACTTCCATTCCCTGTCACGCTGTGTCACGCTTTGTAACCCTCCCTACCACCTTCTCGAAGTGTGACGTAATTAATGAGTATCCCTCCTGATAAAGAATACTTATGACGACAGAACAGAATGCAAACTGTTTTATGTAACCAGGATTTGGAAAACATATTGCAAATCAATTGTTTATCCTACAACCATGATCAGCTTTACTAATTTCGGCTTAAAATCACTAATTTACATCGTTATTCCCTCGTGGATATCTAGCATTGCATAACGTAATATGCATATTATATGGTTTGCAAATATTGATAAGCTGGAACACACTGCTGCATTATTACCATAATATATTGTGTTAATGTTTAATTTCAACAAATCGTAAATACTTAAAATAAACTAAAACAATTGTTGAATGAACCACAAAGAAATGTTTCGTACACAACGCCTAAAGTTTAAATCAATAAATCGAATGTAAATGCCAGATTCCTCGCATTCTAACATTTCATTAATTTACAAGAATGTAACTTAAAGCGCTGTTTTCAACACTATTTGCTTTTAAAAATCATATAAGGTAATAACTAATATGGATTAATGATTTCCTATTTCATATTAAAGCTAAACGTTGCAAAGAATCATTTATATCAAAACATCACAGTTTCTTGTTGGATTTGATATTATTCATTCATGTTTATAGTCAAAACTCAAAGCAGCAAATAATTAATCATATTCCTTTAAAATCGTCACCATACTGGAATTTTCTGAAACATAACTGAAATGCACCTGTAAAGTTTTAACAAATTGAATAATATATAAGTAATGGGTAAATTTTATAAAAAAGTTATCAAAATTTTTCATCTCACAAAATATTTTTAATATAAACTAGTAAACTTTAGTTTATTATAATCTCTGATGAATAAAATACCAAATATGCTCTCTAACTAAAGCCTAAAATTTTATTCGATAAATTGAAAATCAATGGAGAGTTCGCCAACTATTATTTCACTAATCTACTGGAATGTAATATTAAGTGTTTTATTTAAAACAACGTTTTCCTTTCAAAATCAAATAGAGAATGGGCTGTTATGGTTTGGCGGTTTTCTATTTCACAATTATACACAAAATCATTAAAGTGAAATCGTCGCAATTACTACATGGATTTTGTGATCTTAAATTCACAACTTTTTCATTATAATTAAAATTGAAGAGCTGAGTGGAAGAACATGTTATGTTACATTTTCTTAAAAATTATTTTATCTTTTGAACGAATGTGTTATCAGGTATTCTATCACATGGTAAAGCTAAAATACCAAAGTTCTTTTTAGCCTTGAAGATTTAAGACATTATTCATTAATATTTAATATTTTAATATTTAATAATACAAATAATATTAATATTTTTTTAATATTTAAAATTATATATGAATAAGTTTTTTCGATAGAGTTTAGTACCATACCTGTTAATATTTTAAACACATGGTATCAAACAGCAAATAAATCATTAAAATTGACAACAAAAACTTTCACATCAAATTTCTTCAAATGTAATTTTTGTTACTTAACATGTTCTTCCACTTAGCTCTTCAATTATAAGTGTAAAATAATCAATACATAATCCCTTAACGGGTTAAAAGTTTATGCCGCAGCACTTTATCATATGGCTCTAAGAATTTTAAATATAGATCTTAGAAATAATGATATTTTTTTAGTGATGCTTTATAATATATATGTATTATTCATTTCATCATTTTATTTTTGCTCTATTTGTAATCGCATGTGCAAAAATTATGTTCAACATGAAAAGATGTATATAAATTTATTCACTGATGCTTTATCATTCACATCTCTCATAAATTCAAAATATGAGTTAAAGATGCATTTATTAAAAGATATGATATCAAAATTTAAGTGACGCCTTGATGTGGGTTTAAAAATTTTGTTTTAAAATTCAATTTAAATTATTTCTGGATTGGCTGAAATATATTTGCACATCTAAACAATACTTTTAATTTTCCAATACTCTGTTAATCCTTTCCGACACAGACAAATTTTGTTGTAAAATGATGAAATCATCGAGTGACACCGGAATTAACATACGACTTTTTTAGAAATTAAAAACTTGTTACTTTATACTTTCATTGTTAATGCAAAATTTTATTAAAATATTCTTGGTGTCGTATGCAAGTTTGGAATTAAAATTAGATCCCGACCCGAGCACACTGCGTCGGAAAGGGTTAAATATATAGCTCTTACTGAACCTGCATTATGCGTTCAAATGTATTTATTTCAATAAATTGATTTATTCTTTGTGCCACTTTCCAACATTGTAAATAAAATTTATGTACATGATTTCTTTGCGTCATAGTATACACATGCATACATTTTCCTTAGTTTCAATAATCGCATAATAAATAATTGCTATTTTTCAAATAAAAAAGCTTTTTTGTGTTGTTAGTAGGCTATCAAAAAATAATAATAATAATAATAATAATACTGTATTAAATGCAAAATCTACTAGTGTTTTCGATTTTTTTTAAAAAATGCTTTTCACCTACATTCTGTAACCCAGGAAGCCCGGTTTGAATTCCCTATTATTATTAAATCAGATTATTTTGCTCTATTCCAACTATAAAATCTGCTGTAACTAACAATGTAGTAGTAATGTTAATAAATAAAATATTTATTTCTAACAGCTGAACAGATTCCAGACATTGCTTGGTACAGCTTGTATTTGGAAAACATGTTGTTATAATCAGTTATTTATAGGATAATCCTGATTAGTTTTACTAATTTCTGCTTAAAATTACTAATTTGCAACATTATACCTTAGTGAATATCTGTCACTCTGTAACTTAATATGAGTAGTAAGTTAATTAACATTATATAGATAGGAAATACATTTTCATGGTTATGATAAATTCTAAATGTTAGAATTAAAATAGAGTATTTGATGCATAAAATTAGAAAGAAATGTTCTGTAAACTAAACTTAAGATTTTATTCGATAAAATAAATATCTATATATTACTTTCCTGTTATTTCATCTATCTAGAAAAATGTAATTTTGAATGTTATGCTAAGCAACATTTTCTTTGCAAGATTAAACACAGAAATGACAATGAATTTATGATTATGAGATGTAAATTTCCAACGAGGCGAAAAATTTACCACGATTTGAACCAGGGATCGGTTGGCTGAAACCACCAATGTTCTACCATCTGAGATATCTCGGACGAATCTGGTGGATCTGATTCACCCAGATAACCCCATTGATTATAGAACCTGGTCTGATACCTGAATCAGCTCAACGGAATAAATCACAGCTAATGGAACTCCAGAAAACGTTGGATGCGTAATTATCTCTCTATTCTAAAAAAAGGTAACTCCCGCTGTCACCGCCGCCGCCACCGCCGCCGCCGCCGCCGCCGGTTTTGAATTTTTTGTGACCGGAGGTCTTTCTTCGTTAATATTAAGAAAAATAATGCATACAAAAATATGAAAATTGGTAGTATTATACAGAAATGTTTGATAAACACGCTGATGTAGACAGTTTTCAAATCGAAGAATTATTTTAAGAGATATTTAAAGCTAAAGTTGGACAAAATCGTTCCATTAAAAAAGTTTTATAGGAGCAAAAACTATACATCGGAATTTAATACTTTTTAGATCATTTTATACGTTATAATTTCCCGGTGTGCAGAATTAATTTATTTTTTTAATTTGACTCATTTTTCGAGGTTTCATTTCTATTTTAAATTCAAATTTTCAGCATTTCGAGAGATATTTTTTACTTATTTCAGAAAATTGCACTAATTTAACCTGTTGCCAAACTGTATAAACAACGGAAACAATAATGTTTGCTTCAAATTAAAAATTTATTTACACGTGACTATTATAAACAGAAAAGAAAAACTTTCAAATTAGAATTAAATAATTACGTATAAAAAGCAGGAACTTATTGAAAATTACTTCATCTATAATTACACGTGAATTTTAACAGAGAAAGGATATTGTAAAGTAATAAATTCATTAACATGCGTTAGAAGTCTTAAATAAGAGAAATTACATCACATTTACGTCACATTACACTTATTACGTAAAATGAACAAACAATAATATTGCAAAATAGTAGTTTAAATTTAAAAATAGCGCGAGACATTTACTTGATATTTTTGACTATTTTTTTGGACAGCGCAAATAATATTTCATTTCTAATAAAAGCATTTTCACTTGAATATTAAAAAGGGAAAGAAAAGTTTGGTGAAAATTACGTCAGATTAAAAACGATATATTTAAAATGTTTTATTTAAAAGGACTTTCTTTTCGCTTTGTTAAAAAATACCGGGAGACAAAGACTCTGTTTACTTAATTCATTTTATATTAGATGATTTTGAAATGCCATTGTATCTTTTAACAGCAGCTGATTTTTCCGTAAAATTCCCCAATCAAAGAGAAATGAATAGAAACGTGTTTATAGGGAGATCGCCTTTGTTTTTTTTAATTTTAGAGACTGCAGTGTCTGAACGGGGGGTTGGCGAGCGTAGCTCGTAGGGGGCCGAGCCCCCTAGTATTAGATAAATTTTTAATACAATTTATGAGTTATTTTCCAATTGAATAATTGTGTTAAAAATTAATCTAATATAATTTACGCATCCAGCGTTTACTGGAGTTCCATAACCTGTGATTCATTCTGTTGAGCTGATTCAGATATCAGACCAGATTCAGTGATCATTAAGGTTAGCTTTGTGAATTTGGTCCTCCAGATTCGTCCGGGATGGCTCAGTTAGTAGAGCATTGGCGGCTTTAACCAAGAGATCCCTGGTTCAAATCCCTGCACGGACATTTTTTACTCATTTGGAAATTTACAACTGATATGATTTATTTACCAATTGAATAATTGTGATAAATATTAATATAATATTTTTTTTTCATTTTGGGTTTGGGTGTATGTGTGATTATTATTATTTTTTTTCTTTTGCCGGGTTTGTGTCGAGTACAGTCCAACCCTTGCAGCATTGTAGTATAGACACTACGCAATCCATTCAGCTGATATACATATTTCATGAGTTAACTGTGTAACTATACTACTAACTATAATAGGTTGCTGCGTTTTAATAAAACAAAATATTCTAATTTAATAAACATATATGAACAGTCGGAAAAAAACGATGTTAATCCAATTTTGTGAGTTAATAGTTAGCTTTAGAGGCGTACTAGATTTTTATGAATCCTTGTACATTAGTTTGCGATACTTAGATTAAAGCAAAAACGAAGATAACCCTATGAAAAAAGTCCTTTGGATATTTCTCGATAATGGTTCTCAGTCAATTACAACATAACTTACCACAAACCTACATCTTAATAAATCCGGGGTAATAACGTGAGATGATTTTTAAAATTCGATCTATGGCTTGAGTAAATAAAGGTCAAAAATTCAAATGCTAACTTTATGTGCAACAATCTTTCATAATAGGGCTAGACGTTGTCGCAGCCCATATAAACGTCGTTCGACCTTCACACTCTCCACCGATCAAGGCCAAGAGCAATGAATAAGCTCGAAGCTATCTCGGTTTGCGATATTCTAAACTTTATTTCAAGAAAATCCTTTAAATGTTTTTCAGTGACATGTTCTGTAATCTGGCTAGGCTTTTCTGCACTGTATGTAGGCGTCGGTCATTATGTGAAAGGAGAAAAGTAATTTAGAAATAGAATTTAAATGTAGTATTTATTTTTTTACATTTTATTTTTATAAAATATTTTCTTTTGAAATCGGAACCATTTTCAACATTTAATATCTTAAAACTTATATGATTTTAAAACACAATTTTTATTGGGATGAAATATATAAGTATGTTCTTTCGTTTTCTGCATTTAAAAAATTGCAAGATGCAGAATTAGAATATATAGGGGGCTCCAAACTGTCAGACATTTGACAAGCAGAAAATTAGTATTACAGCTTACGCACAGGATTACAAAATAAATTTTGCAACTAGAATTAAAATGTTAGTTCCTACTTATACTTCGGATTATTATAATTACACTGAACCTAAATAAATTTGTATTTAAAGTATTTTTAACTTTTTAATACAAAGTTTTATTTATCTAATGCAAAATTTTGAAATTTTCAAAAGTATAATCACCTAAAATTTTTATTTTAATAATAAAAAGGAAATTTTAGGTTCAGTTTATGCAGACTAACAGGAAGCATATGTTTTGAAAATTTCATGAAAAAATATTAAGAAGTTTTTGAGGTATCCTGAGCGTTATATCGAAAAACGTCATTTGGAGAAAAATGACTTCAAAGTTTCAGAAACTCTGCTTCAGTTATTCAGCGGGTATAATTATAAAATCCATAACTTCTGTTCTAATGGGAATTTCAAGGAAACAATTTCATCAAAATTTTCAGAAAACATAAGAGTTTAACATCTAACAAAAATTAAAATTTCGAAAATTTCGAGGCTTTAACCCTCTCGCTTCGCAACCCCCCGAGATTTTCTCGGGCATGCATTTTTTTCATCTAATTAATCCTCCTTGATTATTCCCACCAGTAATTTTTTATTGTAAATTTTGTCTTATTTAATAGGAGCATTTCCCCGACTAAGTTAGACAAAAATTTTTCTTTGAAAAACCGGTGACAAAAGAATAAAAATTCTTAAAAGATGCTCGTCGCGAAGGGGTTTTGATAAAACAATTACGCAGCGAGAGGGTTAAGAGTCATGAGACCCCTTAAGAGCTACTATCACCTGTGGTACTATAAATTCTCTGAATGCCATACACACAAGGTAACGCGCTGCACTTCAGTTACGAATATTTCATACTGTCTAGTTTTTAATAACTGAACATTATTCACAAACGTCTGGAACAGTTAATATTGAGAAAATACACCATTAAAATCAATTATTTGTTAGAAAATCGTGATAAAATTTAATATTTTGGCTTAAAATTACTAATTTGCAATTTCATTCCTTGGAGGATATCTGACATTACACTACATAACATGAATATTATAAGATTACAAATATTAGAAAGCTCAAACACGTACTCTCATGGTTATTATCATGTACTGATTTAATATGTTTCAACTTTAATAAATCCTAAACATTGGAAATAAACTAGCGCATTCTATGAATAAACTACAAAGAAATGTTTTGTAAATAAAACCTGAATTCGATAAATTGAATATGAATGTTTTAATTCTCACATTCTAAGAGTTCTCCAATGTACAAGAATGTAAGTTGAAATGTTATTTTCAACAATAATTGCTTTTCGAAATCAAACTTGAAAATAACTGTTATAATGTAACGGTTTACTATTTTATAATAAAGATAAATACTTCAAATAATCATTGATGTCAAAACATTGTAGTTCGCAGTTGGAATCGAAAATTGCCATTTATCTGTTTGTGTGTTTATAGTTAAAGTTGAAATCGACAAATGTTTAATTATGCTTTCTTGAAATTCTGTGTTTTAAAGCAATGTAATTTTACTTTTTTTATTTATTTCTATTTTCGCTGTAATGACAGCATTCTAAGAACAAAATTTTCCTTTATCATAATGTTTTGCATTTCGAATATGTTTGTTAATAATGATTTAAAAAAAAATTAGGTTCACATTTCCTTATTAGATACCTTTTTGCAGCATGTAATAAAAAGAAAAGAAAATATATTTATAAAGTAAAATGTAATTTATTTTCTTACAGTGTTATTATATTATTACATTAAATTACATTTCAACATTTTTGGGGGGAGAATTTGTCAAGGAATCTGTAAAATTGCATTTCACATCCCGCAAAAAATATCTAGTGAATTGAAAATAATTGTTTCACATATTTTATTTGCATCTTCATCTATTCAACAAATACAGAGCGTTTCAAAAGTCATACATTTTATTAAAAATTATTATGTATCTCCTATTTAGATCATACAAATGCACGAATATAAATTTAGTTTAATATTATAGAATTTGTTACTATTATATGTTTCAACATAACTATTTCTAATACTATATTGATCGGAAAACGTATAGCAGTCATAAATTTGGTAGCATTTATAAAGCGTATTTTTGTTAGCATAAGCTTGTAATCTTCATTATGTACAGTCGTGGGAAAAAAATGTAAACACCCCCTACTAACTCCTCAATAAATTATCGTAGACCAAAGTTACTGCTACCGAACGATTGGAAATAAAGTCTACTTTTAAATTATGTATATGAAATTTGCTTAGGGCGCCATCTACATATTAAAACGAATCCAAACTTCATTTTTCTTAATGACAATACCCAATTTTAACGAGATATTTCAAATCGTCGGTTCAAACTATGCCTAGACACCAAATTTCAAGTCATTTGAATAATAAGTTTTTGAATTATAAACATTCAAAATTTAGTGCTTCTAATGTTAAATTCCATTTTCATATTTTCATTTATATCTGCTGAAATTATGCTCCTAATGTGCTAATTTTTTGTGTAGCAATAATTCTAATATACCCAAACATAAATACGTTGAATTTGCAATTTTTATAATTTTATGATATGAATTATGAATTATGAAATTAATATACGAAAAACTTATGAATTGTAACCTACAATTTTTTTGATGGGTTTATATTTATTACGTCCTGTTTACGGAAATCCAAATTTTCACATTTTTCTTCCAAGTCGTTTTCAAATTATGCTTAAAAAACGGCAAAAGGATGGTTTAAGGGGCCTCTATGATAGAAGTGTCTAGATATTTTAAAATTTCTTACCCTGTCCTGTAATCTAGCAGACTTATAAATATAGAATTATAGAATAAAATTCTGTGTTATTTTGTTCTTCATAATGAAATGAATTTATGAAGCATTCAGAGAATAGCGCGGCACGAAACTTATTTTGAATGTAAATCGCATGAAAGGTGCAAAGAATGTTTAGCGAAATAAATATCTAAATGATGCAATACCGAGTAAAGATACGCTCTATCGTCTCGTTCGACGATTTCATAATGCAGGTTCGGCAAAGGAGTGGAAAGCCGAACCATTACTCAAAGGATACAAGAAGTCACTCCCAGTATGTTAAAACGCGTTTGTACAAGCATGCGCAAACGAGTTCAGATTTGCCTTTTTACTTTCTTCTATCTTTACAAGAAGAAAGTATTGGAATCGTGAAAAATTTCGACTTCCGGTTTTCAACGGATTTATACGTTTTAGAATGCCCAGAACACGATTTGATGGTTTTTAGAAAATGTCTGTCTGTGAGTCTGTCTGTCACTCTGTCACTCTGTCACTCTGTCACTCCGTCACTCTGTCACTCTGTCACTCCGTCACTCTGTCACTCTGTCTGTGAGTCTGTACGTGACAAAAATTTTGTGGGCGCTCTATCTCAAGAAATAATGCACGGAATTTCACAAAACTTCATATTTAGTTAGACCTTGATATAAACTGGACCTGATTAGTTTTTGGTGAAAATCGCCCAACAGGTGGCACTGCTATGCGGCATTTTTCACGATTTCTGCAATAGCTATATCTCAAGAACTACTGCACGGATTTTGATAAAACTTCAGATTCAGTTAGTCCAAGATATAATTTGGTGCTGATTACTTTTTTGTGAAAATCGCCCAACAGGTGGCGCTGGTATGCTGCATTGTTCATGATTATCGCAATAGCTCTAACTCAAGAAAAAACGCACGAATTTTCATCAAACTTCAGATTCAGTTAGTCCCTGATATAAATTAGTGCTGTTTATTTTTTGGTGTGAATCGCCCAATAGGTGGCGCTGCTGTGCTGCATTTTTCACGATTTCCACAAGAGCTGTATCTCAAGAACTATTGCACGGATTTTCATCAAACTTCAGATTTAGTTAGTCCTTGACATGAATTGACGTATAAATTAGTACTGTTTAATTTTTGGTG
Source organism: Maratus speciosus (assembly GCA_963932465.1). Lineage (NCBI taxonomy): Eukaryota > Metazoa > Arthropoda > Arachnida > Araneae > Salticidae > Maratus > Maratus speciosus. The sequence goes on along the minus strand of OZ010798.1, from coordinate 374,153,032 downwards.
TAAATCGCTCCACAGGTGGCGCTGCTATGCTGTATTTTTTGCGATTACCGCAATAGCTTTTTCTCAAGAACTAATGCTTGGATTTTCAAAAAACTTCAGATTCAGGTATACCTTAGTATAGTTTAGTGCTGTTTACTTTTAGTGTAAATCGCTCAACAGGTGGCGCTGCTATGCTACATTTTTTCAGAATTTCCGCTATAGCTCTATCTCAAGAACTAATGCACGAATTTTCATCCAACTTCAAATTCAGATATACTTTGATATGAATTGGTGCTAAATCGTTGTTATTTCTTGTACTATTTGAAGGATTTAATTGACGTGATTTATATAGAAGAAAGTTTTGTGATGACCACAACATACTAGTTTAAAGAAGTGGCCATTTTGAAGATCATTATAAATATAAGTTCATTATATTTTTCTTCGTGATATTAAACGTGCCTTTTATCATTAGCATAAAAGTAATCGTTTCAAGATTTGTTGTTTTGTGAATAATAAATACAAATGTCGTCAGTACTAAGACTTATGCAACGTACCTTATCAATGTAAGTCGTAAATTTTTTACTCCAGTCTTCCAATCAAACGACTTGGTAATACAGTACTAATTGTAATGTAAAATTGTTGTAAAATAAGGTGCATAGCCATTTTTTTAAATTCAACTGTAGTAAAATAATAACACAAGCATGAAATTGTGCTAATAAAAAAATTGTGAGATCTCAGCATGATTTACAATATCGAAAAAAAAATCTAGGCTATTGAGTTGTATTTTAATAAAGTGATAAGCTGACTTCGAATCCATTCCAGTCGTTGATGGATAAAATGCCGCAGCTCTACTAACCGCGTTATTTGATGACTTTTAATCTATACTAATATTATAAAGAAGTAAAGTTTGTTTGTTTGTTTGTTTGTTTGTTTGTTTGTAGGAGGTAACCCCTGGAACTACCGAACCGACTTCAAAAGTAATGGTATCAAAATGTGGTGTTACTCCACGTTCGAACATAGGCTATATTTTAAGTCGATGCCACTACCCCAAAGGGGGTGCAGGAGCAAAAAACGTTCTAAAAAGAAGATTTTTGTGTTACCGAAGAGACTAGAAACATGAAATTTGGAATGGAAGTTATAAGATATAATTGATGTCTAAGAACATTTCTTTAAAAAATCAAAATTTAATATGGGTGAAAATGCGCGAAAAGCGTTCTAAAAAACGTTCTAAGTGGCAATTTCTACGCAATCTCAGGAAGTACATGAAATGAAGTCAGGACAACATGAAATTTGTCATGGTAAATACTTATTAGATAAAAATGATTACTAAGAATATTTCTTAAAAAATTCGAAACTGAAAAGAGGGGAAAACGCGCGAAAAGCGCTCTAAAAAACGTTCTAAATGGCGATTTCTACGCAATCTCAGGAAGTTCCGAATCGATTTAAAAAGCAATGGTTTCAAAATGTTGGTGACAGCTCTTTCTCTAACATAGGCTATATTTTATATCGGTGAGACGACCCCAACGGGTGTGTAGCAGCAAGAAACGTTCTATAAGTTCAATTTTTGTGTTACTGAAGGCCCTAGAAACATGAAATTTGTCATGGTAATTATTTATTAGATAAAAATGATTACTAGGAATATTTTCTTTAAAAATTCGAAACTGAAAAGGGGGAAAACGCGCGAAAAGCTTTCTAAAAAACGTTCTTAATCGCGATTTCTACGCAATCTTAGGAAGTATCAATCCGATTTCAAAAGTAATGTTTGGAAGATGATGGTGACAGCCCTTGCTCCAATATAGGCTTTATTTTATGACGGTGTCACTACCACTTGGGGGTTGCAGGAGCAAAAAACGTTTTAAATTGTACTTTTTGTGATACTGCAGGGGCTAGCAACGTGAAATTTGGCATGATAGATCATGGTAGATGGCACTTGTAAGATGTAAAGACTCTCTAAGCACAGTTTCTAAAAAAAAATCGAAATTTAAAAGGTGTGAAAATGCGGGAACAGCTTTCTAAAAACTTTCTAAATTGCGTTTTCTGCGCAATCTAAGGAAATATTAAACCGATTTCAAAAGTAATGGCTGCAAATTGATGGTGATAGTCCATGCTCCAACATAGGCTATATTTTATGTTGTTGTCACTACCACCTGGGACTGCAAGACCGAAAATGTTCTAAATTGCGTTTTTTTTTTGTGATAATAAGGGGTCTAACAGTTTGAAATTTGGCATGGTAATTTCATAAAAGATGCAAGCGCTTTCCAGGAACCATCGAAAGAAAATTCCAGATTTAAAAGGATGAAGTGAGGGAAAAGCGTTCTAAAAACGTTTCACAATTACGATTTTTATGCAATCTTGAGAAATACCAAACCTATTTCAGAAATAATAGTTGGAAATTGGTGGTGATAGAACCTGCGCAAACATAAGCTATATTTTATGTTATGTCACTACCACCAGAGTGTTGCAGAAGCAAAGAACTTTCTAAATTACGATTTCTGTGATACTGAAGAGGTTAGAAATTTTAAATACGGCATGGCAGTTACTTATAAAATATAAAAGCTCTTCAAGAACAGTCGAAAATAAATTCGAAATTTAAAATGGGTGAAGCGAAGGGAAGGAGCGAAAGCGTTCTAAAAAAAGTCCTAAATTACGATTTCTATGCAATCTCAGGAAATAATAAACCGATTACATATGTAATGGTTGCGAATCAATGGTGACAGCGTCTGATCCTACACAGGGCTACATTCTATGCCGGTGCCACTACCACCTGGCTTTGCCAGGAACAACAAACGTTTTAAAAGGTCTTTAAAAACTTTCTAAATTACGTTTTCTGTGGAATATTAGGAAATACCACCAAACCGATTTTAAAATTAATGTTGGCGAATTAATGGTGACAGTCTCTGTTTCAACATAGGCATTTTATGTTAGTGCCACTACCACCAGAGACGTGGTATGTCGTTGGACAAGAAGCTTAGAATTTGACATTGTTAAATGTTAGACGTAAATGCATACTAAGAACGGTTTCTAAATATTTCACAGCTCTAAATGAATACTGAAATGAGCTTATGAAATGAGTCTAAAAGCTTCAAAATACTTTCTAAATTATCATTTATTTAGAATTAGTTTTAGTTCTTTTTTTTTTTAATTTAAGTCTCATTTCTGCCTAATGCAGTTTAATAATGAAGTTTAGTCAATCTGTGGTTTAATTAGTAATTTTTGAATTATTCCTAAAAGTATAATGTCCTCTAATAAAAATGAGACATACAAATATCACTTGGGATATTTCAACTATTTCGCGAGCAAAGCCCGTTTGCTAGTTAATTAATATTTCTTTTAACTTTTTCCGGAGGGATGTTCCATAATAGTAGCATACGTTAAAGGCATACTGTGATGTATATATATAGGCGTAGATCTAAAAATAAGAAGAAAAACATCGATAATTTTTTGACTTAATTATAGAGACATATTAACTTATTTTTTACATAAATGCCATTTTTATTTATCAGCACCCATATTTTCTTGTAAGTCTAAATCCAAATTATGTATTACAGCGCAGAAAATGTTTTGCTTTAGTGTAATTCTACAGCATTAAAGTTGATTAATAGAGTATTTATTTTTATATGTCATACAAGTAGTACCTCCAGTAGTAAGTCGAAAAAAAAAAAAAAAAAGGTATACGCTATAAGCAGCGGATATACCCTCGAAATTATACGCTACAGGTACAAGGGTATAAGGATTTATTTAGTAGTTATACGGCGTACACCACCGCATACCCTCCATTACATCTTAGTATTTGGGAGACATACTGATAAAAACGTAATTTATTATGGGATATTCGTAATTAGATTTACTAAAACGCAACATTTTTCTTTGGTAAATACACTGGCCTCCAAAAGTTAAGGAACAGGAACTGGATGCTTTCGATTGTACACTGTTTGTCGAATATCTACCAAAATTATTCGCGAATTGTTCGTGAACTTGGATGTAAAGAACATGTTTGGTTTCATATTTTTGGGTGAAGATTTTGTCGGGAGGACAATTAGGAAGGTTTTATAAATTTAATAATAAAATAATATTTTCGACCATCTATGTAACAGAAAATGCTGAAAATGGTTTGTCACTGTGTTAAATGGGTCCTAAACTATCTGGGTCCTGCTCAACATTTGTGTGCATTTCTGTAAGCATAGCACTCATATTCGTGACGATGTTATAGTGCCTGTGAAAACTTCAAAAGTTTTCGTTTATATAGCGTACAGAGTTTTCAACTAAATTTAACACAAGATACCGAAAACCTGACAAATAGCAGTAGTACTGCAATTAAAACATGATTATATTGGCTATTTGATGAGATATGGGCATTTGTATAAAATACTTTTTAACTGCGCATGCGTGGAAGATTCTAAAATGTTTATTTTATAATTTGGTAGTCAGCTATTTAGGTCAACTTATGTAAAAAATCCAGTCAAATATCGCGAAAATTCACAAAGATAGGGGCGATATAGTGAGTTGCTTTCTAAAAATAGCTGTATTATAAGGGATTTCTCACAACTTTTCAATCAGCTCACTATATATTTCTGTTGCAAGATACTCCAATCACTTGCTAGACGCTGCCAGTAGCACATTTGAGACTTATTGTAATTGTTATGACAATAAAATGCTCGTTTTCATTTCTTCCGCATTTCTTGTCTTTCGCCAAAACTTTTTATTTCCGAACCCATATTGCTATACCAAAATTGCTTCTTTACATGTACTTGTTCTTTTACAGTTTGGACCATGAATTCAAGGACGCCCTGTAAATTTGCTTATAATCAAATTTACAAAACAGAAATTATGAGTTATATCTGTATAATTGTGTGTATATAATTTGAAATTTTACCCAATTTTAACGTACGTGAATGTAACATACATATATATAAAATTCTAGTCCTTTATGACAAAATTTCAGTTAACTATTGGTATAATATTGGGCTATAACTTTTAATCTTGTGCCAAGACGTTGCCACCGAAATACTCAAGGCCTGAGGACAGGAGTATTGACGTCATCACTAATCGACCTACTTCTCACTGGTGTTGGAATTCATACTGGAAAATTTTGAATAGCAGTTTTATTTTATTTTATTTGTGGTATATCTGTCCTCTTATAAAAAAATAATAACTATTTAAACTTACTGGTGAGAATTTGGAATCATCCAATAAAATATCAGTCAGATACGGCTACACTGTGGCATTCCGCATCTGGCTGAATTTTTATTTTGATATTCTGAATTGTCACCAGTAAGTTTAAATAGTTAGTATTGTTTTATATGATGATAGCTATTCCACAAATAAAATAAAAGAAAATTCCTATTTAAAATTTTCCGTTGTGAATTCTAACATTAGTGAGAAGTAGGTCGATTAGTGATGACGTCAAAACTCGTGTCCTCAGGCCTTGAGTATTTCGGTGGCAACGGTCAAGACCGTATAATTCAAGTTAATAAATATATAGCTATCAAAATCAATATTTATCAACATCTAGCATTTGTTTTAGTTTTCTTAACATTTTTATTTAATAACAATATTAATTTAATAACAATTTATTAATGAAGCAAGCTTCCCAAAATCAGTATTGAAATCGTAAATGTCAAATCTGGTGTTGTGGTGTCATTTAGTCCCCACGTACTTTTCTACTCGTGTAATTTCTTCATAAATCAATAAGATTCAGATAAACGTAATAAATTATAAGTGGTATATTTACTAATATATACAAACGTGTAAAAATACCAATTTTTTTATAAAAAAATAATTTTATTTATTATTTTTATAAGTTATAATACAAACTGGAGACAACATGGCACTATGAAGCTCGCGCAAAAATTTCCCGATGCCAGTTAAGGTTTTACAAAGATATTTTCGAGAAAAATGCAATTAATATTTCTAGATTTTACGTTATACTGCCTGATGTACGACCTCTTAATGCGTTATTACTTGATTTTCGATTGACATTTTCAAAAATAAGGCGAAGTTAATTTTGCACTTTTTTTAGTAAAATAAATCAGAAATTTCAATTCGTATATTTTTCATTTCATAATCAAGGTAAACATGATGTCCGAAAATTATAGTTTCAACTATATTTTATAATAAGGTGAAATTTCTTCACTTTTCACTGATATATATTTTTAATTGAAAAAACTAGAGATTTTATTTAAATTCTTAGCGAATTTTTAATTTGATACTAGTTAAAAATGAAATTTTATGTGAGAAAAAACCGAAATACTCAATAATTGCTATTAGTGATAAACATAAGTTTAAAAAAAAGGCAAAATACCTTTATTTATTTACATTTCGACATGTTTCATTGCATCAGACATTCTCAACATTCGGCAACATTCTCAAGAAAATAAAATGATGAAAATATTTTCCAAAAGTTCAGATTGAAAAACTAGTTAACTAGTAGGTTTACTAGTTTTTCAATTTGAATTTTTGCGAAAATATTTTTATCATTTTATGTTCTTGGGAATGTTGCCATGTGATGCAATGAAACATGTTGAAATGTAAATAAATAAAGGTATATTGCCTTTTTAAAAAATCTATGTTTATCACTTATAGCAATTATTGAGTATTTTGATATTTTGAAGTGATTTTTATATATAGTTTAACACAAACAACCTACAAAAATGTCCTTCCGGCCAGTGCCGGGAGGAAGAGGTAGCTTCCATATTCCTTATTTTTAAAAAGCAAGCTTATATTATTCAAACACAAGAAGCTCAATTCAGTGGAAACCGATTATAGGAGATTCAATCCTAATCTTTATCAATATTAAATCATTATGAATGAGAATTTCGCTTAATTAGTCAGCTTTATCCAAGCTGCTTTTATTTAAAGTAACTTATATTTGGTTGCCAAATTCGGCGATATCTTGAAGTTCCTGCCATTTTAAGACAACATGGTGGATGAGGCTAACGAGTGAACTTGGTCGAGACCTTAGTAATTTCTGTGCACATGCTCACTCACATCGGAATCGATTGATATATACAAGTTCTGTCGCAGGCAAAAAATTAGATTTTTCAAAATGTCACACACATTAGAAATTCAAACTGCTATAGCTGAGCCATTTTCTAAGATAAAGACAAAACAAAAAATGCTTCGGAATCCTTATATCATGGTCAAATACTTAAGAAAGAAACCTTTTCCAATTTCTAATTCTTTTGCACCTCACTTTAAATATAATTTTTTATTTAATTTAATGGCCTCCATTTTGAAAGAAGATGGCTGATGAAGCTGGCCAGCGAACTTGGTCGAGACATTACGATATACTATCCACATGCCATCTTACATCGAAATAGGTTAATAAATACGCGTGTTATCACGTGACAAATATCAGATCATTTCAAAATGTCAGCCATGCTAGAAATTCAAAGTGCTATAATTCAACCATTTTTTAAGATATATACGAAACAAAAACTGCTCCGGAATCTTTGTATCAAGGTCAAACACATAAAAAAAAATCTTTTTCATTTTTCAATTTTTTGATAACTCATTTTAAATTTAAAATTTAAATTTTTTTAAAAATGGCAGCCCTTTTGAAACAAGATGGCGAATGAAGCTGACCAACGAACTCGGTCGAGACATTGGTATGTACTATGTACACACCAAGTTACATCCAAATCGGTTTTTAAATACGCCTGTTATCGCGTGACAAAAATCAGGTTGTTTCAAAATGTCAGCCACAATAGAAATTCAAAATGCTATAACTCAGCCATTTTTTTAGATATAGAAGAAACAAAAACTGTTTCGGAATCTTTGTATGAAGGTCAAACACATACAAAAATATCTTTTTCATTTTCCAATTTTTTTGGTACCTCATTTTAAATTTTAAATTAAAAAAATTTTTAAATGGCCGCCATTTTGAAACAAGATGGCGGATGAAGCTGGCGAACAAACTCGGTCGAGAAATTAGTACGTATTATGTATACACCAAGGTACATCCAAATCGATTCATAAATACGCCTGTTATCGTGTGACAAAAATCAGGTCGTTTCAAAATGTCAGCCAAGCTAGAAATTCAAAGTGCTATAACTCAGCCATTTTTTAAGATATAGACGAAATAAAAAATGCTCCGGAATCTTTGTATCAAGGTCAAACACATAAGAAAAAAATATTTTTCAATTTTAAATTTTTTGGTACCACATTTTTAATTTAAAAGTTTTTAAAAAATTTTAAATGGCCGCCATTTTGAAACAAGATGGCGGATGAAGCTGGCCAACGAACTCAGTCGAGGCATTTGTATGTACTATGTACACACGGAGTTTCATCCAAATCGGTTCATAAATACGAGAGTTACAGTGTGACAAAGATCAGATATATATATATATATATATATATATATATATATATATATATATATATATATGGATATATATATATATATATCAACTTTTGAACGGAGGGTGGTTTCGGGGTCTGGGGGTCATGATCGATGAAAATATACCAAATTTTTTTGAAATCGCTTTCCTCCGAACGGCTGCAATAGGTAAGGTTTTTGTAATGAAAGCTACCTAAAAAATCAAGCAAAAAATATTTAAAATTTTACTAGGCTCGTTCGGCTAATTTCGGCTCATAAAAATATCAAAAATGATGTTGAAATAACCAAAATGGATAAAAAGTATACAAAAAAGTTTGAGAAAGTGCTTCTAATATTAAAAAGAGTGCAGGGTTCATTACTTGCACACATTAAAAGTGTAATGCGGTCACAGCAGAAAGGGGAGAGGTGAATTAGCCCTCCGTAATATTATGGGACTCAGTGCTCCCCCCCCCCCTCTCCATCTTATTTGAACGTTTTTATAAAACAGATACATTATCAAACTTAACTAAATTAACAATTTTGTCCGTTTAATTCGTTAGATACAGGTTACTCTGTTATTTATAATATTAAATTAAAATTTTCATTAGTATAGATTGTATTTTTTTATTTGTACTTAATGACGATAAAATGTCTGTATAAATTATATTTTAAGATGTTGATTGTACACCTACTTACATGAAAGTATATTTATGCAGCTTCAATTTAAGCAACGTTTACTGAAAATTTTATTTTTATCTTTTTTAGGTAAGATGATTTTTTCAGAAACTCTTTTTCCCATCACTGTTGAAGGTAAAATTTGTTTTTTATTTCTATGTACTGAAATGAATGATGTTAGTGGCTTAAATAGGTCATGACACGTTGTAATGCAGCTTTAGAAATTTCAATTTTTTTTTTTCGTACTTACAATTCCTTAATTTATATGAGTATTTTTTTGAAACATTATCTGTTTACATCAGAATTGAAAGTTAACATTTGGAACAAACAATCATTTTTGTATCTTAAATTGTTAATCATATTCAATGGAGCGACATAACAGACTGTACACTGTAAAAAAAATCTCTCAAATTGATAGGCAAAAATTGTCAATATTAGCGCCAGTGGAAAACTGTTTAATTTACAGAAAACATTTGTAAGTTTTTCATTAAAACAGTTTTTTTTCTGTAAAAAATACAGCCTCTTTTTACAGTATTTAAATCTGATTGAAAAAGATGGTAAAGCAATAGGCTCACAATTACTAACTGTTAAAATTAAAGTAACACAGATAAGATATGGTATTAACTAATTTATTTAGTCAGTATTGATATATGAGGAACAATGATAACTCATCTTGCCTTATGACACTCTAGTTAAATTTTAACACTAACATTCATTTGTAAATCTTTCCGACATAGCTGAAAATTGTTTGTAAATTCGACTTGCCTGTTTGTCTGCTCGTCTGTCTGTGATCTAACTATCTTAAATATACTGGGATCGCCATTTACTTTCTATATCCTAAAGAGGTATACTATTTAATGTTCGGTATTGAGAATGAAGTGCGTAGCATTTACGGTTCATTTACAGGGACACACAAAAGATTTCCCTTACATTATGGTCTATAAGGAAAAATCGTTTGCAATCCATGTTATTGGTGCTACAATTTTTTAAACATAATGAGATTGATATGTATCACTGGGACAGGCTACAAAATGCTTTCTGGAGAGTATAGAATAAGTAGAATTTATAGTTTGTTTACAACAACAAACGGAAGATTTCCATTCCATTATGATATATGGGGAGCAATTATCTGAGCTACATTTTAATGAGATTATGGTACTTCAACTGTAATGAAATTAAAACAGATCAATATGGTGCACAAACAATGTTTTTTAAGGGGTCTCAAGATTCTTAAAGCTTCAAAAATTTCGAAATTTTAATTTTATTAGATGTTAAACTCCTATCTTTTCTGAACATTTTGGTGTAATTGTTTATTTGAGATTCCCATTACAACAGAAGTTATGACTTTTAGAAATATACACGCTCAATACCTGAAGCGGCGTTTCCGAAACTTTGAAGTCATTTTTCTCCAAATGACGTTTTTTGGGCATAACGTGCTCGATATCTCAAAAACTTCTGAATGTTTTTTTTATGAAATTTTCAGAACATATTTTTTATGTTAGTTTGCATAAACTGAACCTAAAATTTCCTTTTTATTGCTCAAAAAAATATTTTTTTATGTGATTATACTGTTGAAATATTCAAAATTTTTTATTAGCTAAATACAATTTCGTATTAAAAATATAAAAATGTTTTAAATACAAACTTATTTAGATTCAGGGTATTTGCTACAATCCTGAAGTATAAGTAGGCACCAGAATTTTCATTCTTGTTGCAAAATTTATTTTGTAATCCTGCGCGTAAGTTGTTATACCAATTTTCTTCTCGTCAAATGTCTGACAGTTTGGAGCCCCTTATAAATTCTAATTCTGCATCTTGTAATTTTTTAAATGCATGAAATAAAAGAACATACTTATATCTTTCATCTCAATAAAAATTGTGTTTTAAAATAATGTACATTTTAAGATATTAAATGTTGAAAATGGTCTTTTTTTTTTCCTTTTTCGAAATTTAAGAGTCTTGAGACCCATTAAGTTATGAGGTGTGGTATTAATCTTTAATTTTCAGAGACGCACAAAATAATTTGGATATAGGAATTACTGAGATCGATAATTGCTGGAAGTGTGTTTTCCACATGTTATTCATTTTTACACAGCAAATTTTTAATGTCTTGCGTGTGGTATAAGAATACTATAAATCATAGGGGAGACAGGGGAGGGTTGTGCCATTTTTTACCAAATGATTTTTTATTTTTTAAATACTGAGCCTGGGATAAAGTTCCATATATCATTATATTCGTTATATAATCAGTTATCAAAATAAAATTGTGAGATAAATGTAATATATAACAAACTTGAAAAATGGTTGATTTTAATCATGAGAAAATAATGGTTCAGGGCTCTCCACATATGGATATGGGATGCTTGACCTACTTTATTTTATATTGAAATACATGTTAAAGTAAAATAATATCAGTTTTAAAAAGGGCAGAATAACTTTGCTGCATGGTTTAATTATTATTAAAAATTATTTGGGAAAATGTGATGTGTAATCAAACCTGCTTAAACGGAATTCATGACGCAGGCTAAAAATTCCGTTTTAACTACACCTTTTTTCTGACACTCGACATGTCAACACTAGTTGCCACATAGTTTGACTTCATCTATATCATTTATTCATCTTGGTGAAATTTGCCTACATACCTTCATAAATTGATCAATGTCATGTTCTTTTGCCGAGACATGAACACTTAACATTTCTTAAGGCTGTTGCTTTCATCCTTTCTAGTCTTTTCCATTCTTTCTATTTACCTACTATCGGTACTATTTAAGTGAAATGAAAGTTCCTATCAACTTTGCAATTTGCATTTCATTAAATTTTTTCTTGCTTCTATAGCAATTTTTCCTATAGAAGAATAAATTAATATTACTTTAGAAATGTAACCATTAACCCTTCATTATGTACAGTGTATAATAAAAAGATTTCCGAAAACACATTGATTGGGTCAAGCCTCCCCACATAGCTACTTTATAAAGTATAGGGATTTTTCAATTCGGAAATATTTCTATATTTCTATTATAAGAACATTATGTTTGTACATTTCCTAATTCTACAAAATACTACGAAAAAAAATTTAAAATAAAAGATTTGAGTGGGTTATAAATATTGCACAAAATCTCTATAAATTCAAATTTAATTAATCCTTGTAAATCCTTCAATCCTTGTAAAATTTATTAAATGATTATGTAAATCTTCTAATGTAGTTTAAACAATTCGCGAAAAATGCTTTAGAAGATAAAAATTTTCATGAATTCATAATTCAGTACATAAAGGGTTAAATGACAAAGCCCTTTCTTTATGTGTCTTTGCCCGGAATCTCTGCTGCAATAATTTTATTGCAACAATTGGTTATATTGTATTCGCTTAGTTTTGGAAAGTCTTTCATAATCTATGCCTGATGGGGGATTTTTAATTCTTTTTTTTTACTTAAATCCGTAACCCATTCATCGGGTTGGCTTTGAAATTAACTCATTTTTCGCATTTAGGTGTTGTGTTCCTTATTATATCTATATTATAAAGGACAAATGTGTCCCTGTGTAAAGGTGACGTCATTTTGACTGGGACAACATCAGACGATTAGATTTAACTTTTAGTGTAATTTTTTTAATTTCTAAATATCGCACATTTTCACGTTTTACACCTCCGAATAGAGAAAAAAAATGTATTTTTCAATGTATTTTGTTTGAAACTGTATCACAACTTGTTTTAAAACTGCATCGGTATTTACTCAATTTTTATTGTTTTAAAATAATTTTGAAGTATATTTTTGTTAACTATCTATATTGCGTGCAAACCATTGCGAAAGATAACTCCGTTTGCTCTTAAGTTATAAAAATAGCTCAGCATTTGTTTCCAGCTTATACTCCATAACGCAATGAAAACATTCACCAATTAATAAATAAAACACAAATTTAAGACAGGGAACTAAACTATGCGCTTAAACCATGATTTCATTAGGTTGTTAACAACTGGCACGATGTCAATACGAAAGTATCGCTTTAAATAAATTTCAAATTATTTCAACGCACTATTGGTATTTTTCAAATAAATGTGATTTTTGGAATTGTTAGTGGACGTTAAAAATATACATATATTAAATGTAAAAAATCTATTAAAGTTCTCATTTGTAAATAAATGCATCTCACTTATACATTCTGTTATCCGGAAGACCACGTTTATATTCTTGTGTTTATAATTCTATAAACGTCATATGGACAATGCATGTCCTTTTGTATTCGATAAAATTAATTGATCTCCCTTTACTTCATCGTAGCAGAAATTTGTATGATAAAATGTAATTAACTAGCGCAAAATGTCTGTTAATCTTTGTTGTTAAATTCTGTTTAAACTAATGTATTGAGAATTACTCTCTAATAACATTCTGAGTTTTAAAAATGTTATTAAAATGTATTTCTGAATAATTATTCATTCGTAAATTAATTTGTAACTATATTCCGTAAGTGCATTTAAAAAATGATATTTATTAAACGTAATAGATAAATTAACTGAAAAATGCATTTATATGGTTATTCCAAATTTAAGCAAGTATGATAACGTATATTTGAAATTAAATAATTTATCTTATCAGTAACGGTTTATCAAATACGATGATGATTTACCTTATCTTATGATAAATTATAATTTGTAGTTCTTTTAAAATCATTATTCAAACCTTTTACAGGTTTGAACTAACAAAATCAAATTTTTATTGAATCTTTAAGCAAATAATAACATAAAATACTCTTATTCAGTTAAATTTTGAAAGAAGCATTCATTCTTATATCTTACATCGTTAAATACTATTCATCCAAGATTCTTTGTAGATTTCTTATTTTCTCATTTTTCTGTGAATTTTGTGATTATTTGTTCATAATCGTGTCAACGCTATCTTTTGTGTCTGATAAAAATTTACTTTAAACGTCTTTATCTCCCTTTATTTCTCCATAGCAGGCATTTTTAGTGCTGAAATTTAATTAAATAGCACACTAGAGCTGTCATTCCTTGTTTCTTAAATGCCTGTCTAATGTGATAGATTGACAAAACGCTTTCTAATACTATATTTAAAGAATTTTAAATGTTATTAAAAAGTTATTTCTTAAAAATTATCCATACATAAACTAATTTGTGAAAGTATTACGCATGTCTGTTTAAACACGATTATTTAAAAAAACGCAATAAAGCAACTAAGTTAAAACAATATTTATTTAGTTATTGGTAATTAAAGTAACCATTATAATTTAAATTATGAAATTAATTTATTTTAACTCTTATGATTTTCAGAGACGTGCTAATTTTCTCTTATCTTATGATAAATCATGAATAAATTATCGCCTTTCGAAAAATCAGTATTAAAATAGTAAATACCTTTAAACAAACAAAATCTTATTAAAGTCTTAGTGAAACAATAAAATAAAAATTCCAGGAAAATAAACATTCATTTTCATATCTTACATCGTCAAAGACAAATCAGCGAGGGGTCTTCGGGGATTTTCATATTTTGATATTATTTTTCGGATTATTGCTTGTTAATCGAGTGATCAATGAACGATATGAACTCTTTTTGTGATTTACCGCATTTACTCATTTATAATGCGCATTCGTGTATAATGTGCACACCCCTTTTCATTGCGAAAAACGAAGAAAATTGTATATCGTGTATAATGTGCACCCTTTTTTCATTGAGGAAAACGAAAAACTATGCCTCGTGTATAATGTGCACCCCTTTTTTAATTGAGAAAAAAAAATGTGTCTATTGTATAATTCGCACCCCTGTTTTGGTTGAGAAAACAGAAAAAATTGTCTCGTGTATAATTAACACTCTTTTTTTCATTGAAAAAGACAAAAAAAAAACAAAAAAAAAATGTGTCTTGTGTATAATGCACGCCACTTTTTTGATTGAGAAAAGTGAATACCCTTTTTTTATTAGGGAATTTTTTTTATTGTATTTCGTATACAATACACAACGTAATAGGTACAAAATCATAAGCAAATTTGAAGAAAATTTTGTATCATTTTTGTCTCACAAGAAAGAAACTTGACCCTAAATTTTCGTATTTACTCCTGCATGTTTATCGTACCATAAAGTAACGTAAAATTAAGCAATATACACTGTTCACACATTATAAATTTGTTTTAAAGTAGTTATTCACATCAAAAATATAATAATAATAAAATATTCTATTAGTAAATAGTTTAAATTTTTAAAGGCAAGAAAAAACGGTTCTGTATTGCGCACTTGTATTTATTCTGTTTTCAACGAGCAAGCGATTCTAGAAGTGATGATTCAGTAACTTATAGTGAAAGCACGTACGGTTTCATATAGCAGTCACCATGTATACTCATAATAATCAAGGTGTCCAGTTTGACTTCTTGTTTTATTCAGAAATCCCGAATTCATACCAGAAATACGGAACAGTAATTTTTGTTTTATTTAATGACAGCCATTTCATGATTCCTTTTAATAAAAATTACACAAGCCAGCAAAATTTGGGTTTTGCCATGTTTTTTAGTTTTTGATAAGTTGTTTTGATATCTCTTTAGTTGTGGAAATTTCTTTGGTTCCCCCCCCCCCTTATCAGACCCCTCAACTGATTAGATATAAAAATACCTAGTATAAGCCAAAAGAGTCAATAAATTATTATGAAAAAAAAAGCTTTACATCTATTTTATAGTATCAAATTTTCGGTATTTTTCCACTTTCAACAACTTTGAAATTTGCGGTGTGTAAAAAATCTTGATGTAATGGTTTAAAAAAAAAAAAAAAAAAAAAAAAAAAATGAAGGTCATTTACGGATTCAGTGCTAAAAATTACATAAGAATCAATTACCAAAAGTTAAAAAACACAATCATCTATGAACTCGGAATTTCCGAACGAAAAAGGAGATCAAACTGGCAACCATGTAATATAATACGCACTTCGCTTTTTTAGTCCTAAAATTTTGGAAAACAAAAATAGAATAATAAATAATTATACCCGACTTTCCGAGTACAGAGAACTGATTAATGCTTTCTAATACCCGGAAACGTTTTCGAAAATTATGGTCAGCTTCTAAAAATTTATTTTTATAAGTTGTTCCTTAAGTTTCGAAAATAAATCGTTTTCTGGGATTTCTAAAGATAAAGAAACTCTTTTTGGAATCATGGGTAACTAAGAAAATAATATTGTGTCTTATCATTCATGGTTATATTATACTTTCATAGTTTTACATCTGCCGTAGGTTCCAAAGTTTCCAAGGTTTCTTCTCTTCTTGTGTGTGTGTGGGGGGGGGGGGATATTTTTCATCCTACATGTACAAAAAAATAAATTAAGTGAAAAAAAAAATACATTGATAATAACCTTTATGGTGTAAATAAAATAAGTTATTATTTACTGTAAAAAAAGAAAGGCCGTGTTAGCATAATTTTGTAAAAACTTTAAAAGTACGAATGGACACTGCGTTTGAGGAATACGGTGTAAAACATGAGAGACGTTTCCCGCGCATAGAGATTATTGCCAACAGATACTAAATAAAAGTCCAAAGCTGGAGTTATAAGATCCAAATGGTTTATTATTCATGTACACAATTATAAAATCCAAAAGTAAGCTGAACAAGGCGAAGGATGGCCTTCTGATTTTTTTTTTCTTCTTGTGTACTCTTAGTAGGACGGTTACAATCGGAGTGACTGTGAAAAACTTACATTCTGAATGCCAATTTTTTATTGAACCCAGCCATTGTGAGTGCAAAAAATCGCCAAAAACAAAGTACGTTGCATTCCATCTAATGGGGAAATTTGAATTTTCAGGATTTCCATAAGTCGTCATTTAGTGCCATGGTAACCCTATAGGCATTAAATCAATTAAGTGACGCCAGATAGAAATTTTTAATAAACTTATTTATAATAATGTCCGAAAATGATAATATTTGAGTGAGTTATGAGATATTTATCATACCCAAAGCATATAACATCTAATCATTGATTGCATCAGATACATGCAATATTAAGATTGAAATTGAAATCCTTAAGAAACTCATAAAGAGGAATTATAGAGACATAAATGTTTATTTTATATTACTAAAATAACAAATATCGTTAGCGATTATAAATTAAAGAATACTAACTGACCCGCCCGGCGTTTCCCGGGCCCGTAATAATATTCTTAAATGAATCTGAAATTTTTATAGCAGGACCGTACAGAGGGGGGCGGGGGGAGACGAGGCAAATTACCAGGACCCGATTCTTGTTCAGTTCCGAAGTTGTGTAAAGTCAAAGGCTAAGTTTTTAAAATTTTTATATGTCTCATGTTTTAAACTTTTTTATTCCAAATTAACTGATAAATTTAATTAAAATGTAATTATATTTTCAATAATTTAATTTTTTATTTAAAATCTTTATATGAAAAAGCAATTACAAATACAACGTAAAGTGTAATACTGAAAAAGAAATAATAAAATTGTAAGCAAATATTACTATATAGATTTAAAAAAAAAGTATCATCCAGCAAATTTATTCTCTAATAGTAAAGCCTGTTTATAACGGAATCCTGCAATAAACGAAAAAAAAAGTTCCAGCTCCCCCCCCCCCTCCCCCTCCAAAAAAAAAATCTATTATGCTTTGTTCAATTTAAATAACCTGCATAAAACGCAATTTATCACTGGTCGTTTTCGTTTCCGTCTAAACAGGTTTTATTGTATCTTACTTCTGGGGGCCCGGTAATAATATTCTTAAATGAACCTGAAATTCGTATCGCAGGTCCGTACAGTCAAAACTACCTATCCGTACAAAATTACTTTTTACGTCATGACAACATATTAAAAACTTCTTGCTGCTGTTTAATTCGCATTTCCAATACAGTGCTTTGCAGAAATTGCACGTTTCACCCACAGTTATGCATGCCCCGGAACGTTTAAATCAGTAATTTGGATTTCAGAAGCAACGCATGCATGTTACAGTTATTAACCTATTTTGCCGATCGCTTAACGGCGTTCTCGATCAATTCTATTTGGATTTCGAATATATTTCGATTCAACTCGAATTTGGCTTCTTCTTCACTTTCAAGCATTCGCCGAGATTTTTTACGGTCATTTCAAATGATATTTTAAAGCTACATAATTGCAGCGAAAGATATTGCACCGAAAAAGCGAAACGTAAACAAACCCGATCGCCCTAAATCCTGCCTCTGGAGGACTCTTACACAATAACCAATGAGATGAGTTTCTCGGGCGTTGCCATTAAACAATAACAAATAATCTCGATTTCTGTGCCACGTACGTTAGCGTAATATATATATAGATCCTTTACATAATTTTTTTTTTCACATTTTGTTTTTATTATTATGAAACAATTTAATGAGAACTCGATAATGATTTATAGTGATGTTTTTAATTTATACAAGAAATAATTTATAGCCTTTTATTGATGAAACGGGGTCGTAAATTTGGGATAAAATAATAAGTAATTCAGAATGTATTTAATTTAGAAATATATAATTATGTTATTATAACCTTATTCATCAAGCCGTCTTTAGAAGATGCTATGGAAAAATCATTATTCAATATGTAATAAATTTATTTAAACTATTACAATATGAAAATATTTAATATTTTTCAGAAATCAAGATTTTATCCTTATTAAATCTTTATTCAACGTGCATAATTATTGTCAGCCATTAATTTTATAAAATAATCACTAATCTCATATCATTAAACCTTATTCATCAATGTGTCGTTAGAAAATCCTTATTGCTGACATTTCAACATTATGTTTCCGTTTATTTATTTGTAAACTATATCAAAGTTGAATGAAGTATGTGACTTCTTTTGTGTTAGAAAACTTACTTTCCAGTATATTTGTCTTCTTTTATTTTACCCTGTCAGAAAATGTTTACGCTGAAATTTAATTAAGTAGTACACAATGGGTGTTGTTCATCGTTTGTTAAATGCCTTTATAAGGAGATAGTTTGACAAAATTTTCCTTAATACAAACTATTTAAGAACATGTAACTTCAAAATTACGTTTATTTCACAGGAGTAGACTGCAATAAAACTATTGGATAAAATATTATGATACTACGCATTATAAAATGTGATTTAATATAACCGCATTCAGTTCTAATAAATATAACAATTCTCCAGTTTTGTAAGTTCTTATTTTTATTCATACTCTCCGAAATAGGAAAGGAAATCACCATTACTTTGGTTACATGATAAGAAACTGATAAAACGTTAAGGCTGTTCTCAACTGCTTTGCTCAACAAGCGCAAAACGTTTTGACACATTTATAAATTCGGTTTTTAACGGAAAGATATAAAATTAGAATGCCTGACTATGGAAGCGATTTGGAATCGAATTGTGTTTTCCACTTTTTAATAAATAAGTTACCTATTGAGTTATAAGCAATTTTGATCACGTGACAAAGACGTCACCCCCCCCCCTTCTTGGGTGGTTATTCTTCTTTCGGGCGGAAATTCGGTTCCAAACGCACACTTTGACACTATTTTTTGAAAGATCTATTGCGTTTGCAAAAAAAAAAAAAAAAAAAAAGTTCGATTACATAGTTTCTGAACAACAACACCTGCTAGTTTCATGCACTTCCGAACAAAAATAAATTAAAACCTATGTCATAAAGTTCTCTTTTTGGATTTGAGAACACCCTTAACGGAAATTCAACGCAACTTTGTAATTACCCAAGATTCCGAAAACATTTCCCTTATATTCAGAAACCATTTACAGTAGTACGAATCAGAAACCTCAGAGAACAGCAGGTATCGGAGATTTAGAGGAAAGTTTCCGAAATATAGACCTTTTGTTGCCTTAAATTTCGAAAAGAATGTTTGTATTATTTTCAGAAACCTGCTAGTTTTAAGAGTTTCTAATTATTATTTTTTTAATAAGGTTTTTGTAGATAACGGTAATATTTTCAGAAATCTGCGTACGTTACAGTGAAGTTACATTTCTCCAATATCACAGAAGTTTCTCCAACTTTTAACAGTGTAATAGATTCCATTAATGAACAATATCTTATAGCCATATAGCCCTTTAAATAACTTCAATAGTGTAATGGCATTTAATTTTATAGAATATTAAAGACGTGAATAATCACATTGCTAACAAGTCGTAAACCAACTTAGTGAAAAATGTCCAAGCCGGGAATCGAACCCGGGCCTCTGGAATAGACCTCCAGTGCTCTACCACTAAGCCACAAGGACGATGCCCAGCTTGGCATCTCTCACTTATATAAGTCGGTAAGGCTGCAACTGCATCACAAGATGGAAAAGCCTTCATGAGCACACAATCCAGTGGCGAAACATGAGACGCAAATGAACCCAGCATCGGCGAATAGACAATTTTAATTAATTCACTGCTGAAAAATAGTTGAAAAATTAATTAAAATTTTAATTTTATAATTTAACTTAATGCAGTATTATATTATTTATTTTACAGCCTTCAATTGCTAAGAACTTAATTTTATTAATCTTTTACTAAAGTGCAAAATAAGTCATCCTTAGCTAACTTTCTAAAAACCGGAAATAGAAATAAGTTATTTTCATTTCTTGTATTGTTAAACTGTCGTGGAGATGTCTTTAGCGAATTTATATTGGTGATAAGATATTTCGATATTGTGTATCTGGTTAATTAAAGTTAATGGCATTTAATGTTATCATTTAACTTAATGCAGCATTATATTATTTATTTTACAGCCTTGAATTGCTAAGAACTTAATTTTATTAATCTTTTACTAAAGTGCAAAATAAGCCATCCTTAGCTAACTTTCTAAAAACCGGAAATAGAAATAAATTATTTTCATGCCTTGTATTGCTAAATTGTCGTCCAGACGTCTTTAGCAATTCATATTTGTGATATTTCAACATTATGTGCCTGGTTAATTTAACTTAATGGCAATTTAATTCTATCCTTTAACTTAATGCGGTATCATATTATTTCTTTTACGGCCTTGAATTACTAAGAACTTAACTATATTAATCTTTTACTAAAGTGCAAAATAAGTCATCCTTAGCTAACTTTCTAAAAACCGGAAATAGAAATAAGTTATTTTCATTTCTGGTATTGTTAAACTGTCGTGGTGATGTCTTTAGCGAATTTATATTGGTGATAAGATATTTCGATATTGTGTATCTGGTTAATTAAAGTTAATGGCATTTAATGTTATCATTTAACTTAATGCAGCATTATATTATTTATTTTACAGCCTTGAATTGCTAAGAACTTAATTTTATTAATCTTTTACTAAAGTGCAAAATAAGCCATCCTTAGCTAACTTTCTAAAAACCGGAAATAGAAATAAATTATTTTCATGCCTTGTATTGCTAAATTGTCGTCCAGACGTCTTTAGCAATTCATATTTGTGATATTTCAACATTATGTGCCTGGTTAATTTAACTTAATGGCAATTTAATTCTATCCTTTAACTTAATGCGGTATCATATTATTTCTTTTACGGCCTTGAATTACTAAGAACTTAACTATATTAATCTTTTACTAAAGTGCAAAATAACCCATGCTAGTAAACTTTCTAAGAGCTCAGAAATAAAAATAAATTATTTTCATATCTTGTATTTCTAAACTGTCGTCGAGAGGTCTTAGAAAATTCATATTTGTGATTATTTCGATATTATGCCTGTGGTTAATTTAAGGGGAGTTAGTAAATTTCAGGATCCGATTTTGCTCATAAAAACGCATCTTTCCAATTCCATATAAATAAATATTTTTTACATATTTTGGAGTGACATTTTTAGAGTTTCGTTTCAAGTATAAAATCCTAGCTCTAAAATTTGCCACAGCATTTGCAATTTAAATAACATACAGAGTGTCCATAATTAAACGAGACTACTTTAAAGTTGTCCACAGGCAAAACTATCGTTCATAAAGTTGTGAAATTTATTGAAAGACGTAATAAAAGGATGTAAATTTGTTTAAGCCCCCCCCCCCCAAAAAAAAAATGGATAAGTGTGGTTACAGATCACACAGAGGGTTTCGTTTAATATTTCTTTTAAAAGACTTTATCCTTTTGCAAAGTCTGTTAGTTTCACATTTCGCAACCAGGGGGGGGGGGCACTCTATTCTAAACAAACCTCATTCCGAACGAAACTCCGTTTTACAACCTATCCGTAGATATATTAGTTAAGGGGATTGGGCCCATAGCACTCGAGATAGGTAGGCGCTCCTGGCGGTAAAAAGGGGAACTAAAATAAGTAAGACTATGGTGCATAATATGAAACAGTGGTCAAAGGGTTGTGCAATGGTATATTAAGTGAGGGATGTATGTCGGCAAAAGTCAGAAAAGTGCCCCCCAGGTGAAAATGGATTAAGTTAGAGGGGTAAATAATATAACACTTTTTGAAAATTTTATGATTTTTCGTATGATCGCAAGTGTTTCGCTATAAGTATGCAAAATTTCAAGTCTCCAACTTAATTAAGGGCTAGATTAGAAAAATTGCTTAAAATACTCAAATCAGAGATCGGAGGAGGAAATATAAGACTTTTTGAAATTTTTATGATTTTTTCGTGTGATCGCAAGTGTTCAGCTATAAGTATGCAAAATTTCAAGTCTCCAACTGAATTAGGGACTCAGTTAGAAAAAAATGCTTAAAATACACAAATTAGAGCCCAGAGGGGGTAAATATGAGACTTTTTCAAAATTTTATGATTTGTCGTTTGATGTGGGGTTTTCAGCTATAAGTATGCAAAATTTCAAGTCTCCAACATATATAGTTTCTTAGAACGGGCTCTGTGACAGACGGACAAAGAGACAGACAGAGGAGTGAGACGAATAGGGCTTCGTCAGATGAACGAAACCCCAAAAAGTTCAAAATTTCGCTACTAGAGGGCGATGTTTAATAAATTACACATTTAGCATTACGATACTTTAGAAATTTTATTTACAGGATCTCCATCATTAAACGACCCCATTTTAAAGTTGTTTAGTCTGTTATGATATTTTGTGGAGGACATAATAAAGGTATGGGAATGAATTTGTTTGAGCGAAAAAAAATTAGGAGGTCGTTTTTTAACAAATTACACATTTAGCATACATTTACGATAGTTTAACAACTTTTTTTGTAACCAAACATGTTCCGCTTGACCATCATTTTCAGATACCATCTGGAATCGTAAGATAGCATGTTCAGCACATTTGACCGCAGTGTGTTCTGAGAAATGCTAGGAACATGTTGTGAAATGCTGTCTTTAGAATCAGGTTAAGTTAATAAATAAAATTTCTAAACTATCGTAATGCTAAATATGTAATTTATTAAAAATCGTCCTCTGGTGGCGAAATTTTGAAGTTTTTTTTTCTTTTTTTGCATAAACAAATTCCCATCCCTTTATTAACTCTTTCACAAATTTTCACAACTTTATGAACAATAGTTTTGTCTGAAGACAACTTTAAAGTAGGATCGGTTAATTATGGACACCCTGTATATATTTTTTTAACAATATATAATGTAT
The DNA here is from genome assembly GCA_963932465.1 of Maratus speciosus. Lineage (NCBI taxonomy): Eukaryota > Metazoa > Arthropoda > Arachnida > Araneae > Salticidae > Maratus > Maratus speciosus. The sequence goes on along the minus strand of OZ010798.1, from coordinate 374,129,617 downwards.
ACACAAAAGTAAAAGAAAAATGATGTCCTTACCTCTCTTTCTTAGAATATAAATTTTGAAAAATGCATAAGAAAAACTAAACTTTTTTTTATAAAATTGAATCTAAATATCACCTTTATTATGTAAACCTAAAACATTGAACTTATCAAATGTTTTATAATTTTTTTTTTAATTAAACATTTAGCAAGATAAATACTTACAATTTTAACCAAATTAAATATTTAAAAGAAAATTATAAAATATTTGATAAGTTCAATGTTTTAGGTTTACATAATAAAGGTGATATTTAACTTCAATTTTATAAAATAAATTTAGTTTCTCTTAAGTATTTTTCAAAAGTTATATTGTAAGAAAGAGAGGAAAGTATATAATTTTTCTTTTACTTTTGTGTATACGTTATATACTGTCAAATATATATATATTAGTTAAATTGTAAATGATGTGACAATTTTTTAGAGCTAGGGTATTATTCTTGAAAACTAAAATTGTCACTAAAAAAAGAATGCTAAACTTATTTATGGTGAATCAAAAAAAGTGTGTTTATTATGAGTAAAATTGGGTTCCGTAAGGTACTAACTGCACTTAACTTGATGACCTTCTTGTGCCATCAACATCGCTTAAATACCAGAATTTATTTTTATTAAAACCTTAATCAAAATGTAAAATAACCGATAATAGTTAATTTTGTAAAATAAGTCTCAGTTTTCTATTACATCTCGTGTGAATAAATTTTATTCATCCAGGCGTCTTTAAAGAAACTTTATTGTTGACACTTCGACATTATGTTTCAAGTTATTCATGTGTAATATGCGTCAAAGATAAAGATGAAAGATGCAACCTCCTCTTTTGTGTTAGATAAAATTTTGCTTTCAACTATTAACAATTCAATACCGTCTATTTCCTCTATTATTAATTGCTATTAATCTTTCACTAACATGCAAAAAACCCAATGCTAGCTAATTTTATAAATACCAGAATCAAAAATAAATTATTTCCATATTTTGCATTGCTAAACTGTCCGGGAGACGTCATTATTGAATTCATATTTGTGATATTCTGATTTTATGAAACTTGTTAATTTAACTTTGTAAAATATCTTCTTATTTCATCCACATCGCTGAAATACCAGAAATGTATTCTTATTAACACCTTAATCAAAGTGTAAAATAACCGATAATAGTTAATTTTGTAAAATAAGTCTCAGTTTTCGTTTACATCTCATGCAACTAAACTTTATTCATCCAGGCGTCTTTAAAGAATCGTTATTATTGACATTTCGACATTATGTGCCGAGTTATTCATGTGTAACATGTATCAAAGATAAGGATGAAACATGCAGCCTCCTTTTTTGTGTTAGATAAATTTTTGCTTTCAATTATTTAACATTCAACATATTTTATTTCCTCTACTATTAATTATTATAAATCTTTTACTAACATGCAAAAAAAAAAAAACCATGCTAGCTAACTTTATAAATACCAGAAATAAAAATAAATTATTTTCATATCTCGCATTGCTAAACTGTCAGGGAGACGTCTTTATTGAATTCATATTTGTGATATTCTGATATTATGAGTCTTCTTAATTTAACTTTATGCAATACCTTCTTATTTCATCAACATCATCGAATCACCAGAAATTTATTTTTATTAATACCTTAATCAAAGTGTAAAATAACCAATAATAGTTAATTTTCTAAAATAAGTCTCAATTTCCTATTACATCTCGTGTGATTAAACGTTATTCATCCAGGCGTCTTTAGAGAATCTCTTTTGTTGACATTTAGACATTATGTTTCCGGTTAATCATGTGTAATATGTGTGTTAAAGATAAGAATGAAACATGCAACCTCTTTTGTTTTAGATAAAATTTTACTTTCATTTATGTAACATTTAACATCTTTATATTATATTTTATTAATCTTATACTAACGGGCAGAAAACCCATGCTATTTAACTTTATAAATACCTGAAATAAATTTCATTATTTTCATATCTTGCATTACCAAACTCTCAGGGAGACGTCTTTATTGAATTCATATTTGAGATATTCTAATATTATGAGTCTTGTTATTTTAACTTTATGCAATACCTTCTTATTTCATCAACATCGTTGAGTCACCATAAATTTATTTTTATTAATACCTTAATCAAAGTGTAAAATAACCAATAACAGTTAATTTTCTAAAATAAGTCTCAGTTTCCTATTACATCTTGTGTGATTAAACGTTATTCATCCAGGCGTCTTTAGAGAATCTCTTTTGTTGACATTTAGACATTATGTTTCCGGTTAATCATGTGTAATATGTGTGTCAAAGATAAGAATGAAACATCCAACCTCTTTTGTTTTAGATAAAATTTTACTTTCATTTATTTAACATTTAACATCTTTATATTATATTTTATTAATCTTATACTAACGGGCAGAAAACCCATGCTAGTTAACTTTGTAAATACCTGAAATAAATTTCATTATTTTCATATCTTGCATTACCAAACTGTCAGGGAGACGTCTTTATTGAATTCATATTTGTGATATTCTAATATTATGAGTCTTGTTATTTTAACTTTATGCAATACCTTCTTATTTCATCAACATCGTTGAATCACCATAAATTTATTTTTATTAATACCTTAATCAAAGAGTAAAATAACCAATAATGGTTAATTTTATAAAATAGGTCTTAGTTTTCTTTTAAATCTCTTGTGATTAAACGTTATTCATCCAGGCGTCATTAGAGAATCTCTTTTGTTGACATTTCGACATTATGTTTCCAATTAATCATGTGTAATATGTGCCAAAGATAAGGATGAAGCATGCGACCTCTTTTGTTTTAGATAAAATTTTACTTTCATTTATGTAACATTTAACATCCTTATATTATTATCTTTATATTATACTAGGGGGCTCTGCCCCCTGCAAGCTACGCTCGCCAACCCCCGTTCAGACACCGCAGAATCTAAAAACACGCTAATCTGACGAGTTTTTAAAATATTACAGAAGATTGAATTATACCGAAAAAAGCTGTGCAGATCTCCCAGTAAACGGGTTCCCATTCAATTCACTTTTATTGCAAAAATTTAAGGGCGAATCAGTTGCTGTTAAGACATCCAATGGTTGTTTTCGTTTTTGATTAAAGAGAATCAGTTAAACATTTGAAAAGAAGCTAAAATAAAATAAATTAAGTATACAGAGTCTTTGTCTCCCGGTACTTTAAAACAATCTCTTTAACAATAGCCTAAATCATGTGACTATCATCAACAGTTCCAGGCGGACCACTTCGCTTTTTATACTCTAGGTGCCATTTTGGTACTTTAATGCTAGCCAGGCACGGGTGATAAGTCGCCAAATATTATTCTATCGTCATCATTTCATCTATATTATAATAGTTCAAGTCATCAACTGCCATAAACAAATACGGTCTGATAACTTCGCTCTTCATATGAAAGTTTGGCACAGATGTCATATACGTCCCATATTGGCGCGATTTTTTAACGACGCCAATTTGGGGAACGCATCAACAGCATAAAGAACAACATCCGGCTTACCATATCAAGCAAAATAACGATACTTTGGCGCCAGTTAAGTGCCCGTTACGTATATGACATTGGCGTCAGAAAAAAATCGCGCCAATATGGGACCGAAAGTTTTCCATTTTGATTAAAAATTCAAAAAATTTTTTTCGAATAAAACTACATAAAATTTGCCATGGTTGCAAAGAATTCTTGGTACTGTTACGCTAGCCAGATGCAAATCTCGCCAATAGCTTTTTTTCAACTCGCCAGTTAGCATTTTTTTTTCCGAGTGGTAATATTTGGCCAGATGTCATATACGCACAGCAGGTTTGGTAATTTTTTTTTTTTTTTTCATGAAAATTTGGCGAAAACCTCGTTTTCAAATACCAGTTACATATGCATTTTTGGTATTACTTAGTTATCCCGTCGATCAAAAATCTATCGCCAAACTATAAGATTAAATGCCAATAATGGTTGATCGTAAATGTCACATTCACTTGACTTTAAGCAAGTTACACGTGTTTACGTCATCAAGTGATTTTTATTTCGACTTTTTATTTGTATATTTATTAATGTTGTACTAATTTATTTGTTCTTTCGTTATTTAAAATAAAAATTATGTCAATTTGTACAATTTGGCGAGTGTTTCGGCAATTTATATAATTTGGCGAAATTGGTCGACGGGATAACTAAGTAGTACCGTATTTTTTAATTATGTTCTATTATTTTCTAAAGGAAAGATAAAAAAAATAATTAATAATTATAGAACAAAATAATTTATATAATTTATAAAAAGAAATAAAAGTAAATAAACATTTATTATCAAATAAACAACAATAGCCGGGTTACCATGTCAACCTTTTCTGAAATATGAAAAAGAAAATATCTATTTGATTAAAATTTGAGTTGCCATCATTAGAAAAATGTATATAAAATTAGAAAAAAATTAACATTTCGAAAACTAATTCGAATTTAAAAATTCTAATACCAGTTTTGAGATCTGCGGATCAATGCTGATTTTTAGTGTTAATTTCATCGCAAAGTATTCCATATTTTAGGTGAAATAGCTTGAAACATAATCAGTTGTTTAATCAGTCGATTCATATATCCGTTTCATAAATTCGTTTCATATATATCTGTTTCATAAATTCGTTTCATATATATCTGTTTCATAAATTCGTTTCATTTGGATTTTATATATACTAGTTGCATAGCAACCCGTTGTGTTGCTTTCGAATTGCATGAGACAATCGATCTTTTTGCGAAAAATGAAATCTTAACTTTATTGTAAATTTAGAAAGCCATTACAATATTAATTTTATTAAATACAATATTTCAAATAATAAGTTATTTTTACAATTTAATTCAAAAGTTTTCCCAATAAAAATGCACATATTCTATAACTTTATTTGCCTAGAGCTTTTCGTTCTTCCAAGATTTTGCTTCGAATTTCGGAGCTGGCAGAAATTATGTCATTTGGGTCAACTTATATAAAAATGAATTTGTTTGGACGAATTTATTCAGAAGAATTTTATGTTTATGAATTAAAGTAAATATTTAGAGAATTATTATTTTTCTCGCTATAACATTTCATTTTTAATGTCCGCTTCTGAAATGTTTTATTAGCCATCTTAAGGCAATAGTTGAAAATCTACTTTTCGACTTTAAATTAAATGAAAATAGCGTACGATGTTTTCTTTTTTTTTTTTTTTTTTCGTCAACAGAATTTATCTCAATTTTCCAGTCGAGAATCGAATTTGTGTTTCTAAAATAAACGGATTTCTGAAGCTTGAATATGTGTGAGTTTGTATTTCGTGAAATTTTCTTGAAAACAACAATAATTTTTTCACTATTTATTGAAATAAACGTTAATTTCAATTTAAAAATGATTTCAAACAATGATATATAATAATCTTTGTAATTTTCCCTTTGCTCTCTTTTATCCAGGAAAATGGAGCAATTTTAGTTTCCATCATTACAGAAATGTCATTAAAAATAACGTAAAAATTTATATCTCGAAAACTAATCTAATTTTATAATTCTACGACCACTTTTAAGATACTCGTACCCATGCGGATAACTGGCGTTAATTTGATCACCCAACATTCCATATTCGAGGAGGAACAGCTGTGAAATACAAACGGACAGTCACTTTTTAATATAATAGATTGATGAAGTTTTAATTTCGCTATAAAAAATTAGTCAGGGACAAATACTGAATTATTTATATTATTTTAAGTGCAAATGGCTTATTTCGTAAGCCTGTACGCAATGGATATAGATTAAAAAACATTATGCTTGAAAATTATTTAAAAAGACGTAATAAATAAATTAATTAAGATAAAGTTTTCAAGCAAATAGCATTCGAAAGTAGATATTATTTCCCTATATAACCGGTGTAAAAATTGAAGATGCGCGATGTTTAGAAATTCAAAAAATTACTGCAGCAAAGATTGCAAAATCGTCATTTAATCGTCAAGCGTTACCATTCTCAAAATGACGTCAGCCTTACGCACGGACATATTTTTCCTTTATAATACAGGTAGATTTTCAAAGGTGAAGTTCCGTTTGTCAGCTAAAACTTTGCATGTGAAAATGTATTCTTTTGGCTTGAGGCTTTAATTTCAGTACCGCGAAGTACAAATTCCAGAAACTGATGTCTTTTAGATGTATTCGTGGTAAAATATATAGTTTCATCAAAGAAAATGATTGTTTACTTTTAAATATGGCACTTACTGAAGCATTACGCCAAGTGTCTCAAATTCGGTATCTGCCGAATGAAAATATATTGTAACATTAGCTTTATGAGCGAAAATGTTTTTTAAATAGTGACGTCATTTTCTGTTCGAACTTAAAATAAAGTTATTTTTAATTGTAATGAGTAAATGGTATCAATAAGGATAAATAAACCCCAATATTTCTTTTTTTTCTGCAACAGTGGAAATAATACAATTGCTACCATTTTGATGAAATTAAAAAAGAAAAACTTTTCAAATTAAATTAAAAATATAAAAGTGTAAATATTTAGAAAAATAGCTAGTGCGAGTACATCTACAAATGAACAGCTTTCATTTTAAAAAAGAATTATTAGCAAAATTGGTACATTATGGTGTTATTACACGAGGAGTCAAAGACGCTTGGAATCCCAGGCGTCTAGCGACAACAGCCGCCTCACGGTCCGTCTTTTCCAAGCATTTCATTGGCTGTTCCGGAAAAGGCTTTTCTATTATCAGATTTTCAAGCATTTGATTGGCTGTTACTAGCGAGTCGCCTCGTTTCGGGCGTCAAAGATGCTCCGACAGAAAAAAGACGCTCGCTCTCCAAGCGACTCCCCTGCAGCCATAGGAATAACATGGAGACGCCCGAAATCTGAAGCGTCTTTGACCCCTCGTGTAATAACACCATTAGAAAGTTCAGGGAAGATGTCTAAAAAAGCTATCTTGTGTTTTCAATAAATAGATTATTTTTTCTCTTTTACTTTAACAGTTGCCTAGCAACTCTATTTCATACAAATTACATTTAAAAGCACACATTTTTCCCAATTCGGTTCTAAAAATTTAAATTGTTCGATTACATATATGTTAAATTCGTGCTTTTTAATATATTATTCTTTTATTCATTTATTGATTAAGCTTTAATTTCGTTGTAGAAAATTAGCGGGAGTGAAATTCTGAACTTTTCTTTATGTGCAAATTGCTTATTAATATTTCACAATGGAGCCGGCAAGGCAAAATCATTTAATTGATAAATAAAAACGAAATAAAGCCAAAACTCACTGGGTTTTATAACAGACGATATTCTTGACATAGCACGTATTTTAATTTCAATTTTTTTCGTGTTTTATGTGAAAATGGCAACAAAAAGATACAGCAATCTACTATTTTCATTTTTCCCCCTTTACTTTCAACAGAAATGGAGCTGCCACGATTACAAAAAAAGTAATAAAAACTAAAAAAAATTAATATCTTAAAATTAAATTGAGATACAGCTTTCAAACAAATTGCATTTAAAAGAGCATTTTTTTCCTTATATGGCGGTGTAAAAATTTAAAATGTGCGATGTTTAGAAGTATAAAAATGTGCAGTAGAGAAATTACAAAACCAAAATTTTATATCAAATTTCAAAGTGTTGCCATTCACAAAATGACGTATGTGTTACGCACAGATATGTTTGTCCTTTATAATATAGATAGGGTAGATTTTATTAATAATCTAAGAGTCAACGCCAAAAAACACGTCATTTTATTAGGGCTCATTTTTCTATATGTTCTTCCGTTTTATGGTGTAGTACGTTTGCGGGCGGTCTGGCAACCGGGAGACGTTGCGTTTACTTGCGGGAGAAGGGGTTATGCAGGTCAAAAAACTTCAAAATTACGTCATTTTATCATGGCTCATTTTTCTATATGTTCTTCCGTTTTATGTTGTAGTGCGTTATCGGGCGGTCTGGCAGTCGGGAGACGTTGCGTTTATCTGCGTGAAAAGGGGTTACGCAGGTCAAAAATCTTCAAAATTACGACCTTTTATGAAGGCTCATTGTTCTATATATTCTTCCATTTTATGGCGTAGTACGTTTGCAGGCAGTCTGGCAGTCGGAAGACGTTGCGTTTACCTGCGGGAGATGGGGTTATGCAGGTCAAAAAACTTCAAAATTACGTCATTTTATCAAGGCTCATTTTTCTATATGTTCTTCCATTTTATGGTATAGTACGTTTGTGGTAGGTCTGGCAGTCGGGAGACATTGCGTTTACCTGCGGGAGAAGGTCTTATGCAGGTCAAAAAACTTCAAAATTACGTCATTTTAGCATGAATTTTGCTTATAACATCTGTTTCTACTAACTATTTGTGATATTAATCCATTATTGCCAGACGTTACCAATATCACTAAGACACTGCCAGATCCACATTTATAGGTAACATATTACTCTTTGGTTAACAGACAACATATAATTAATTTTCCAGACACAAATCCGGTTGCAAAGTTAATGCCAGACGGCTTTAAATATGGCAACAGAAGTGCCTGTTTCAAGAGTGTTTTATAGTTTAAAAATTATAAGTCATCTTTACGTCATTTTATCAAGCTTAAAAATAACAAGATATTACTCTTAGGCTAGCAGACAACCTATAATTAATTTGCCAGACACAAATTCGGTTGCAAAGTTAATGCCAGACGGCTTTAAATATGGCAGCGAAAGTGCCTGTTTCAAGAGTGTTTTATAGTTTAAAAATTACAATTACATAAATTTACATTAATTACATTTCGACAAAAACTGTTTATATATATATATATATATATATATATATATATATATATATTTACAATGAAACGATTGTTGCTATGGTAACAATTAAGTGTTGACTTTCATTAAATGAAGCCAGATCCCTACAAAAGATGCCATTTCTTGAAACAGGCACTTTCGTTGCCATATTAAAAGCCGTCTGGCATTAACTTTGCAACCAAATTTGTGTCTGGCAAATTAATTATAGGTTTTCTGCTAGCCAAAGAGTAATATCTTGTTATTTTAAAGCTTGATAAAATGACGTAAAGATGACTTATAATTTTAAAACTATAAACCACTCTTGAAACAGGCACTTTCGTTGCCATATTTAAAGCCATCTAGCATTAACTTTGCAACCGAATTTGTGTCTGGCAAATTAATTATAGGTTGCCTGCTAGCCAAAGAGTAATATCTTGTAACTTTTAAGCTTGATAAAATGACGTAAAGATGACTTATAATTTTTAAACTATAAATCATTCTTGAAACATGCACTTTCGTTGCTATATTTAAAGCGGTCTGGCATTAACTTTGCAACCGAATTTGTGTCTTCAAATTAATTATAGGTTGTCTGCTAGCCAAAGAGTAATATCTTGTTATTTTTAAGCTTGATAAAATGACGTCAAGATGACTTATAATTTTTAAACTATAAAACACTCTTGAAACAGGCACTTTCGTTGCCATATTTAAAGCCGTATGGCATTAACTTTGCAACCGAAGTTATGTTTTACAAATTATTTATAGGTTGACTGATAGCCAAAGAGTAATATGTTACCTATAAGTGTGGATCTGGCAGGGTCTTAGCAACATTGTCAACATCTGGCAATAATGGATTAATATCACAAATAGTTTGTAGAAACAGATGTTATAAAAAAAAATCATGCTAAAATGACTTAATTTTGATGTTTTTTCACCTGCCTAACCCCTTTTCCCGCAGGTAAACGCAACGTCTCCTGACTGCCAGACCGCCTGCAAACGCACTACACCATAAAACGGAAGAACATATAGAAAAATGAGCCTTGATAAAATGACGTCATTTTGAAGTTTTTTGACCTGCATAACCCCTTTTCCCGCAGGTAAACGCAATGTCTCCTGAGTGCCAGACCACCCGCATACGTACTAAACCATAAATCGGAAGAACATATAGAAAAATGAGCCTTGATAAAATCAGGTGACGAAAACGTTGCTAGCTCTTAGACTATAATCTTTTACTAACGAGCAAAACACCCGTGCTAGCTAATTTTATAAATGCCAGAAATGAAAATAAATTATTTTCATATCTTGCATTGCTAGACTGTCATCGAGACGTCTTTAGCAAATTAATATTTGTGATAGTTCAATATTATGCATTTTGTTAATTTAACTTAATCTAGTTCCTTCTTATTTGATCAACATCGCTGTATCACCAATTTTTTTTTTTTTTTGTTAATACCTTAATCTAAATGTAAAATAACCGATAATAGTTAATTTTGTAAAATAAGTATCAGTTTTCTTTTACACCTCGTGTGATTAAACTTTATTCATCCAGGCGTCTATAAAGAATCTTTATTCTTGACATTTCGACATTATGTTTCCAGTTAATCATGTGTAATATGTGTCAAAGATAAGAATGAAACATGCGACCTCTTTTGCGATAGATAAAACTTTACTTTCATTTATTTAACATTTAACATCGTTTATTTTCTCTGCTATTATTTTTATTAATCGTTTACTAACGTGCATAAAACCTATGCTGGCTAACATTCTAAAAAAACAGAAATAAAAATAAATTATTTTCAAATCTTGTTTTGCTAAACCATCGTCAAGACGTTTTTAACAAAATCATATTTATGATATTTCGATTTTACGTGTCTGATTAATTTAACTTAATGCAATACCTTCTTATTTCATCCATATCGCTGAATCACCAGAAATTTATTTTTGTTGATTCCACAATCAAAGCGTAAAATAACCGATAATAGCTAATGTTGTAAAATAATTATTAGGTTTTTTTTTTTTTGCATCTCATGTGGTTAAACTTTATTTATCCAGTCGTCCTTAAATAATATTTATTGTTGACATTTCGACATTATGTTTCCGGTCATCCATATGTGTAATCTGTACCAAAGATAAAAATGAAACTTGCCACCTCTTTTGTGTTAGATAAAATTTTACTTTCACTTATTTAACATGCAACAACTTTATGTTCTTTTATTTTCTGCTGGCAGAAAAATTTTACGCTAAAATTTAATTAAATAACACACAATAGGTGTCATTCATCGATTGTTAAATTCTTTTATAATGTGATAAATTGACAAATTGTTCTCTAATGCACAGATTTGAAAGTTTCATTGTGTTGAAAATTAAAATGTTATCTGATATTATTTTTCAGTAGTTGATTATTCATAAATTTACTTTTAAATTTATTTTGCAAGAATATTTAAAGGAAAATTTCTTGAGGAAATAAAATGACGTTTATGTACCAAATTTATCTCAAAAATGAAATTTGCAGTATTCTGTTCAAGATATTTTTATATTTCATCTATAAAGAGACAACAGCTGTATAGACCCCTTGCATTGACGTCACGTTGCTATTAGCAACGACTGATACTATAGCTTCTGGAGTACACACGTGGAGCACAGAACTCCCCGTTTGCTGTTAAAAGCACGTGATATCTTACTCTTTAATTTAGAGCTTCCTTATTTTTATTATTATAGTGCAAATAAGACTAAAAAATCAAATGGAGAGTACCATATTCGCCTTATATTTGGGTGCCATACGAAGCGATTTCAGGCATGTGACGTCATGTGCAACCCGTCTATAAGATGAGCATGGGCGTTCAAAAATTGTTGACGAAGAACGCAGTAGGCGTTCTGTTGAGATTACGACAGAAGAAACAGTGCGGATGGTTGAGGAAATGGTTAGAGATAACGGGCGAACAACAATAGACAGCATTAGCAACTGCAGCAGGGTGTTTGCATGGTTTAGCCTACAGCCGACTGAAGCAGACGTTGAACGTAAGGTACACAGATGGCTGAGAGTGCAGTCCAAAAACTTTTATGCAGCAGGTATTATAAAACTCATAAAGAGAAGGGAGAAATGTATCAATGTAAATGACGATTATATAGAGAAATAAACATGTATTTTAAGTATATATCTTGGTTACCCCCTTTTTTTATTGGCTTTTGTGACCGACTTACTGACTTGCCCTCGTATTTTGACTGAACAAGTTTTATATGCTGAAATTTAATTTAATAAGAACCAACGTCGGTTTTCGTTTCTCCTTTGTTAAATTTGCTTCTTATGAGATAGATTGATAAAAATATCTCTAATACCACTTTTAAATATATTAAATATTATCTTAATGTTTATTACAGTAATTATTTATTAAGAAAATTAATATAGAAAAAAGTGTTCAGTTAGATGGTGGTGCGATGCCATCAACGACAAACTTCTATTTTCAATCCCAGCATTCTCTCGGATTTTAAAACTCATCAGAGAAAAGCTGCGGAATTGTTAATGATTGCAAAATTCGACTTTTTTGCAGCTTTTTAAATGAGCATTCTATCTCCCTATGTTAATTTTAATCATGCGTTTAGATTATCCATAACTAAAGGAAGTATATTCAAACTGTAAATAATATTGTCTATTAAAAGTTTTTTGTTTCCATTCCAAGGTCATTTTGACTCGATTTTTGAAATAGTAAAGTTATATATATTATTAAAGGTATCTTATATATTTTTAGAAATATATGATTTCGGTTAGCTAAATGTTTTGCAACGTTACTAAACTGCTTAGTTTTTATGCGCTGAGTTTATAGCTGCAACTGCGCATTTTCATAGTGTATTATCATTTTGATTTCTACATATATAGTTACATGATGCCTTTCTGTAAGAAATTCCATTTGATGCTGCAAGTGTAAAATCTCTCTTGGTCTCTATTAAACTTAAGTTAAAATGATCCTATTACTGTACTACTATTTAGTTAATTGTTCAATATTTGTTTTTTTAATACTAATATAATACTTCCCTAATTTTATATATGAACATTAATATTTATTATGTACCGGGTGTCCCAAAAAGGACTGACTGATTTTAAAATTCAATAACTTCCAAACGGTGACAGATATTAAAAAAATTCTTGCAGGGTTATGCATAAAGTCAAAAGTATTTTTACAGTGATTTTCGATTTTAGTTCGAATTACAAACAATAGATGGCGCTGCGATCAATAGAGGCTAAATTCAGGCTCGATTTTTGGTACTTCGTGGCTCCGGATAATACATTTCCATCTCCTTTTTCTGCATGGAACAACAGAAAGGAGCAAAAATCGAGCCTGTATTTAGAGACTATTGCTTACAGCGCCATCTATTGTTTGTAATTCGAACTAAAATCGAAAATCACTGTAATAAAACTTTTGACTTTATGCACAACCCTCCTGCAAGAATTTTTTTAATATCTGTCACCGTTTGGAAGTTATTGAATTTTAAAATCAGTCAATCCTTTTTGGGACACCCGGTATAATGTCAATGTAATGTATTGATACTCTATTTAATTTTTATTATAAAAAAATGATGATTTGTAATATTATATAATGGTTATATTCATATGTGTATATATATATATATATATATATATATATATATATATATATATAATGTAATAATAAAAATTTTCGCCCTTTTATCTTGGTAAAACTATTCCAAATTTTTAACATTTTTCCTTTTTTACCTATCTTTAATAATATCTTAATATCTTTTGTCTTTTATTTCATGCATTTAAAACTGCGTATTCTCTTATTAGTCTAAAACCCTTAATCCATTCGCCTCATCAAATAAAACCAATGGAATTACTATTTCATCTTATTCTAAAAATAAATTATTTTTCTTTCGAATGTTTTTTAATATCATTTGTTCTTTGGTGCTCTATTCCCATCATTCCTTGCAAACCCCGTCAGCCATTGTTTGCGCAATAATTCTGACGCCGAAACTATATAGTTCGTATCGTCGTCACCCGCGCTTCCCCCCTCCCACCGGAGGTAGGTCCTATCGTATTCTGCTCTTATCGCGTCCTTCCGGCTACTTTTTACGTGATTTAACATTTATCGTGTATTGTATTCATATGCATGCAGTTTTCGCAAGGATATAACCCGTTGCATGGGCTAGGATAGGTGGAATTTGACGATTATTGAGTTGCTTAATAAAACCACGCCACCTGAAGTGTTTGTTTTTCCTGAATCTTCATCATTTGTTCTAATAAGTAACATCTAGTGGTACATTTTATTACGTAGCGACTGCCCGCACATGGATCACCTATAACTAGTGGAATTTGGTGCATTATATGGTCGATTAATAAACGTTTTGATGCATCTATCGGCTTCGATTATTTATGATTCGGGAAACATTCCAATGGACGACAGCCTGACCTTCCACTCTTCCATCACGATTGCTCGACTGCAAAAAACCATGATTTCTTCATTAAAATTTTGAAATTCAAAAATTAAAATTTGGAGTATTCTGTTTGAAGTTATTTTTACATACCACCTAAAAAGATTTTAAAGTATACTTTCCCTAAATTTGGTATTTTAATTAGGAAAAACAACAACAACAACAAATTTAAATCATTATTCAGACATTGTTTAATTTATCTTTTTACAGTAAATTTAGCTCAGTAGATTTAAAAAATAATTCTTCAAAAAATTTATTATTTAAATTTTAAAAGGATGTAATGTATACATATATGAATTGTCATTGTAAAAAATATTACTTGAATGTATTTAAACATGCTATCATATACAAATACTGTAAAAAATGAAAATTTTAAATTGACCCTTATCTAATTGCTTCAAATTAAAATATCATTAATATGATAACTGATAAAATATCACTAAATGATGCATTGTAAAATGTAATTTAATGTAACGAGATTAAATTATAGTAAAGTATAGCAAATCTCTAGTGATATAAGTTCTTCCAGCTATCCCTGTTTTCCTAATTAGAAATGGGAATTGCCGTTACTTTGGTTAATAGGTTCCATCTCTTTACACCAGCTTAATAATACTCTCCTAATTAGAAATGGGAATTACTTTGATTAATAGGTTCCATCATTTTATACCTGTTTGGTAATAGGTAACAATTACATTAATTTTCTATTTTATGGCCACACTCAAAAAAATAAATGTGTCAATTAGTCACTTTTACTTAAATATATGTGCAAATTTGTCAAATTATACTTTTGTTATAAAGTTTAAACTCTTGTCGTAAAAATTTACTTGTATTTATGTGTGTTTTTCGGCTTAATGGAAGTGTGTAATTTGTTATCCCTTCGAAAACTCAAACAAGAGTGTAACTGTAGAAAATTGTACAGATTTACCCGAATTGGTGTGTTAATGTAAATACAAATTTTGCATATTACGCAAATATCTGTGTATTTTGCATATTACACCGAAATATGTTTAAGAATATTTGCACAGATATATGCGTAAGAACAGAATATTACACAGAAATAAACGTACGAATTTTACACAGCTATGTGTGTAAGAACAGACTATTGCACAGGATTATGTGTAAGAATATTACACAGAAATAAGTGTAAGAACATAATATTACACAGAAATACGTGTACTTATGTGCACTCAATAAATATCGATCCTTGAAAACTTGGCGTTCGTAATAATAGCTGAATGGTCAATGTGATGCTTTGAAAAGTTGAAGTTCTTAGTTCGTATCCCGTTCCAATAAATATTGCTTCTTTACAGTAAATAGAATTAAATGGGGGATTTATCCTCTTGATGTAGATATATCTTTGAAAAGTTATGACTGAAATTGATAGAAAAAAATCCGACGTAATGAGAGAATCGTACTGGCGTCGCAATTTCCGTATTTTAGAGAAATTTTATTATATTTATTTAGATTATACAAATTCTGTGCATAAATTGTGCATCAGACTGTAGGACTTCAAAACAACTCTCACAGAGAGGTGGCATGCAGTAAATATAATTTCAGACGATCCTGTTTCTTGTACATTAAATGTGCGCCTTTTTGTGGTCTTGAAACAAATCTGCTGGAAAGCCAACAAACACTCCAAGTACATGAGCTTGTTGTTCACGGAAATTTGTTCAAAACAACTCTCACACAAAAATGGCATGCAGTAAATATAATTTCATACGATCATGTTTCTTGTACATTAAATGTGCGCTATTTTGTGGTCTTGAAACAAATCTACTGGAAAGCGAACAAACACTCCAAGTACATGAGCTTGTTGTTTACGGAAATTTGTTCAAAACAACTCTCACACAAAAATGGCATGCAGTAAATATAATTTCAGACGATCCTGTTTCTTGTACATTAAATGTGCGCCTTTTTGTGGTCTTGAAACAAATCTGCTGGAAAGCGAACAAACACTCCAAGTACATGAGCTTGTTGTTCACGGAAATTTGTTCAAAACAACTCTCACACAAAAATGGCATGCAGTAAATATAATTTCATACGATCATGTTTCTTGTACATTAAATGTGCGCTATTTTGTGGTCTTGAAACAAATCTACTGGAAAGCGAACAAACACTCCAAGTACATGAGCTTGTTGTTTACGGAAATTTGTTCAAAACAACTCTCACACAGAGATGGCATGCAGCAAATATAGTTTCAGACGATCCTGTTTCTTGTACATTAAATGTGCGCTTTTTTGTGGTCTTGAAACAAATCTGCTGGAAAGCGAACAAACACTCCAAGTACATGAGCTTGTTGTTTACGGAAATTTGTTCAAAACAACTCTCACACAGAGATGGCATGCAGCAAATATAGTTTCAGACGATCCTGTTTCTTGTACATTAAATGTGCGCTTTTTTGTGGTCTTGAAACAAATCTGCTGGAAAGCGAACAAACACTCCAAGTACATGAGCTTGTTGTTTACGGAAATTTGTTCAAAACAACTCTCACACAGAGATGGCATGCAGCAAATATAGTTTCAGACAATCCTGTTTCTTGTGCATTAAATGTGCGCTATTTTGTGGTCTTAAAACAAATCTGTTGAAAAGCGAACAAACACTCCAAGTTACATGAGTTTGTTCTTCCCGCAAATTTGTTTTGCGACCATGAAATATTTAGTTTAAAATTTACTTGCCAAACTGTAAGGCTATGCACACAAAATCCATCGTTTTTGTATATTATACAGACATGTGTAATCATGTTAAATTTACACGTCAAATTGAGTATTTCACAGTTACCTGATACCTTAATACACAATTAAGCAGCTTAATGTGTTACTACCAAAATACACAGAAGCATGTGGATTTTAAAATTGACACACCAATATTGCGTGTATTTGGAAATTTAGACACCACTTTACCCACATAGATAAATCCTATTTGTATCATCAGTATACCTGTTTTAATGTGTAAATGCACTCATTTTTTTTTCTTTTAGAGTGCATCTCGGTATATACGGTACCACTGAGCTGGTTAAATTGATGCCAGAAATGTTAAAGCCTTTTCCAGCACAGAATAAGATTTTTTTTTTTTTTTTTTTTTTTTTTTTTTTAATGTTTCATATGCCTTTAAAATTTTTAAACGTACGTTTATAAATTTTTTGGGCTTAGTGGAAACAGGGAATACGTAAAAATTCCGTTTCTAATATGAAAAAATACTTAGCAGTTGCCGGAACATCTGCCGGAACATCTGCCGGAACATGTGATTTCACGAAAATGCAGCTTGAGATTGGAGGATTTCAGGTAATTTTTACGTCAGGTTGCGTAATTTTCTGCATTTTGGAGGAAAAAATTGGGAAAAGCAAAGCAGAAATTTTCGTGTTTTATAGAAATTTGTTCAATTCACGGAATTTTCTGGGAACGTAAGTTAGCGAGTAAATAAAAACATGGAAATAAAATGATAAAACGGACTTTTATGCGTACGATTGCTGCCAGAATACAAATATAAAAATCTTATCCTATTTTAAAAAATAGCCTCGTTTATATTTGATTTCCTCTTGTATATCAAAAGTAAGTTTTATAATGATAAAAAATGCACCGATTATTCCTGCATCTTCTACATTTCTAAAGTTATATATATGTATTTTACTTTATCGAAAATCTTTTTGAAAATCCTTATTCCATAATTGAACTCTTAATCATTCTAAATTATGCGAAACTTTATTTCAAATTTAATCTTCGATAAAATTAAATATTATCTTTCTTTTTTTTTTTAATAAGCCTTAACTTCCATACCTTATAGCATTAAACTTCATTTATTGAAGCATTCTTAGAATTTCTCATTTTTCATTTTCAACATTATTTTTCTTAATATTTATTCGTAACTACTATCTTTCGTAATATTAAAGCTGATAAGCGAGCTCTTTTGTGTTAAATAAAAATGTACTTTTAAACGTCTTTATCTTCTTTTATTTTGGCATGACAGAATTTTTATAATAGAAAATTTAACTAAATATAGAACAATGGCTATCTTTCCTTCTTTGTTAAAAATATGTATTGACAAATTGATCTCCAATATCTTCATTATAAATTTAAAATGATATTGTTAGTTATTTTATTCTAATTATGCGCTGATAATTTTATTTTTTAAAAATTAAGTGTATATTTTTAGAAAATATTTAAAAATACAATAACGACAGCTTGAAAAATGGCACTTATTAAAAACATAACTTCTTATAATTTTGTTATTATTGTATATTTTAGATAAGAATAAAAAATATCTTTATCTCCGTTTATTTTTCCCTGACAAAATTGTTATACTCTAAAATTTAACTAAATAGAGTACAATGGCTATTATTTCACAGGTGTATTGACAAATTGATATGTAACACATTCTTTACAGATTTTAAATTTTATTTTTGAATATTTTAAGGCATTAGTTTTAGTTATAAAAATTGTACACGCATAGATGCATTTTAGAAATACAAGGAAGACAGACTTAAATAACATTTATTTAAACCATTATTTTTAACCTAATTATCATTGTATTTTAATTTGTTTATTTCTTTTTATATCCTTTACTCTCTTTTTTTATGTTAATTTTTTCGATCATTTTGGCATCACTTACCTCTTCTACTTGTGCTCCTCTGTGATTGGTGTTTACCTCTTAGCTAGCGCTACTCTTGCATTCTTTGTAAGCTCTCCTCTCTGCCGTTACTATTCATTTGTGATCTTGTCCTCTTACGGTCACGTGTTTACCTTGTCTGATGACGGTCTGTTAAAATTTCCATCCTAAAACGCGTTCTGTGTGGAAGTTTTTTTTTTTTTTTTTTTTTTTTTTTTTTTTTTTTTTTTTTTGTGTGTGTGTGTGTGTGTGTGTGTTTTTGTAATTCATAGAAAGTTTTATTATTTACTTATTATTGTTATAAATTAATTGTTACACATTGAAGTGTTGTTTATAAAAAACATACATAAAGACAGAAATTTTACAATATCTATTACTGAGCAATAAAAGTTTGTATACTACAATAATGTGAAGTAGTTTTACTTTCAATAATATAAGATAATGTTATTACAAGTGGCGACTAATTGATTGTCCAAG
Source organism: Maratus speciosus (assembly GCA_963932465.1). Classification (NCBI taxonomy): domain Eukaryota; kingdom Metazoa; phylum Arthropoda; class Arachnida; order Araneae; family Salticidae; genus Maratus; species Maratus speciosus. The sequence continues at coordinate 374,110,327 of OZ010798.1, read as the reverse complement.
CTTGATGTAAGTTCAGTCGTCATTTATTTATTTATTTTTTATTTATTTATTTTTTTTTTTAATAAGAGAAACTTTTTTTTTTTTTAAATAGAATGTATGGTAAAAAAATAAAATTATTGCAATAATTGTGAAAATTTAATACGTAATAAATAATTATAATATCTCTATTCTAAAAAAAAGTAACTAACGCTGCCACCGCCACCAGTTTTGAATTTTTTGTGATCGGGGGTCTTTCTTCGTTAATATTAAGAAAACTGCTACATACAAAAATATGAAAATCGGTGGTATTATAGATAAATGTTTGATAAACACGCTGATGCAGACAGTTTTCAAACCGAATAATTGTTTTAAGAGATATTTAATGTTAAAGTTGGTCAAAATCGTTCCATTAAAAAAGATTTATAGAAGCAAAAACTATACATATGAATTTAATCATTTTTGGATCATTTTATACATTAGAAGTTTGCGGTGTACAGACTGAGTTTATTTTTTTAATTTGATTCATTTTTTGAGGATTTATTTCCATTTTATATTCAAAATTTCAGCATTTCGAGAAATATTTCAAGACTTATGCGAGACATTTATTTCATATTTTGAGATAATCTTTTAAACTATTGTTGTGAATTGTAAGACAGCGCAAATAATATTTCCTTTCTAACAACAAAAGTATTTTCACGTAAATATTAAAAAGAAAACGAAAACTTTGGTGAAAATTACGTTAGATTTAAAACAATTCATTTAAAATGTCTTATTTAAAAGAACTTTCTTATAGCATTGTTAAAAATACCGGGAGACAAAGACTCTGTTTACTTAATTTTATATTAGCTTATTTCGAAAATTTTCATGGGCTGATTTAATCAAAGACGAAAACAGCCAGTTAACAGGGAGATCGCCACTGTTTTTTGTTTTTTTTTTAAATTATAATTCAGTCTTCCGAAATTTTTTTTAAACCGATCAAATTGGTGTGCTTTTAGATTTTGCGATGTGTGAACGGGGGTTGGCAAGCGTAGCTCGTGGGGGGCAGAGCCCCCTAGTAATTCAAAAAAATATAAATTAATTTTGTAAAATATAATATATGAACTTATTCTTTTGAAACTTTGTATTTAGATAAGATTATGAAAAAAACTGGGACACAGAATGCTTATTTCACTTAAACAAGTATACTGTTTAATAAGTTTGGAAATTTTATTATCGGAATATAAGTGATGTGTTTCCCATAAAAATTCTTGGTACTTTTCGGTTAGCCGGGCGCCAGTATTACATATACATATTTATATACATACATATATGTAAATATACACATATATACATATACACATATTGTATATGTTCACATATATATATATGTAAATATGTATGTATATATACATACATGTATACATAAATATATATGTATATATAACACTGGCGCCCGGCTAACCGAAAAGTACCAAATTCTTTTTATGCTGTTCGTATGGGCAATCTAAAAAATAATAAATGTAAAAATCTATACATTTTTTTAATTAAACAAGATTTTTATTTAGCTTTATTCAATGTAATTCCCAATTAAAAATTGCAAACAAAAACAACAAGAACAAACAGGACAAAAACCCTTAAAAAATAACAAAAAATATGCGCTAAGATTGGATTATGAAGCACTTTCTAACATTAACGGATTATAATTAAGAAATGTCATTTTCTCATTCAATGAGAACGATCATAATATGACCTGTATCTGAAGTCTTTTGTGCGTCTTTCGAAGGGGACTGTACAAGTACATATATAACGATATCACTTTAGGGGAAAGGAGGGGTCTGGCACTTGATATCGTAAGATATCTCTAGAGGAAGGAACTTTTGATATCGCTATCATTTTTGATCCAACCAAAATTTTAATTTTTTGCTAACTTTTTTTTTTTTTTTTACATCAGAATAATCTATGAATCTTTTTCTTTATCAATTTTTATGAAAATACAAAGGTATTATTAAGATCATTAAGTAATTATAGAATCATTTTATTTGAAAATATGAACTATCCCAACGTTCGGCATTACTATTTTTCTGCGATATGTGGATATATTGCATTGTTAGAGAAACCAGATTAGAAATGATACTTGTTATATGTTTACTAGTAAAAAAATGAGAAGCATGTTGGTCACCTATTTTGTAGATAAGAAGTATAAGCTTAGGGAGTAGAAAAGTAGAAAAACTTTTCCCCTCCCCTTCAAGGGGGTAAGTACAAGAAGACAATATTATTGTAGAATGCATTGTGCCACTAAAAGCTATATTTTTAAACAGTAAGCATTTCCTTTAACCCTTAAATGCCTGATTTTTCAAAAATCATTGTAATAATGTTTTTCGACTTTCATTTTTTAAATAAATCATGGGAAAAATACTTTAAAAAATCATATTTTGTTTTAAGTATGGTTTACGTCTAAAAAACAGTTTGTTACTAATCGGCAATACTGGTCTTTAATTGAAAAAATAATTTTCCTTGATAAAATTTTATAATATTAAACACACAAGAATTTTAGGAACTACAATAAGAAATAAATTTTACTTGCTCACTGCAGAACAAAATAGGGTATTTCGCAAGCTTTCAAGCAAAACAAAAAGAAAATGTAGCAACAATTGAAAAAATAAATCTATCTTTATTCTTAAACAGCACAAGTGTTGCCATCTACATGTTCAAAATCGATTTAATAATAAATTCAGAATGTATTTTATTGACAACATTATAGGCATTATAACTTCAATATTATTCTAATAATATTTTAGAAGCCTAAATTGGGTATGTTGCCGGAAAGGAACACCCGGCATTTAAGGGTTTAGTATTAATTGCTATAAAGCTATTTCATGTATAATAGGGATATTTTATTGGCTTCTCTGCATTAAAATTAGTAAAATATGCGAATAATAAATGTATATCATTGTAAGCGTATTAAAAGAAAAAAAAAGAAAAAATTGTAAAAATAAAAAACATTTTGAGACTTTGACAACGATATCATTAGGACGGGAGGGGGGAAGGGATCGAGGAATGATTATGTATGATATCGTAAGGGTCCAAAATTGCCAAAAAAATGATAACATTATATATGCATAGCTCCAAACTAACGATAAACGCTACGTACAGGTTAATCTGCAGAAAACATATTGTAGTAAACCTCGGTGATCCTTTTTAATTTTATTATATTTGGAGTATCGTAACATTAATACAATGCATCGCAAACGACTTTTACTCACAGGCTACAATGTAACGAAATGTTTTGTGCCTCCTTGTAAACGAACTATAAATGCTTCTTATTCTATACACCTGATAAAGCATGTCGTAGTCCAACTCGGTGATGTATATCAGTTATATTATGTGTGTAGTATTGTAACATCATTAAAATGTGACGGAAACAATTTTTCTCATATAACATAATGTAGCGGGATGCTTTTGTGCGTATCTGTTAACGAACTTTAAACGCTATAGATTAATATTAGTACAATTATTCTAAATGGAAAATAAATCAATGTGGTATAGATTTTCTCCTGCAATACGCAAACTTTCCCCTATAAAAATAAAAATGTAATATAAAAAAATAAAATTGGGTATTACAAGTCTGAATTTGATAAAATGACAGGCGTTTGAAAAAAGTGACATTTATTTTCGCCCCCCCCCTCCCCCCCCGCTCTAACTTCAATGTGTTTTTTTTTTGTTGTTGTTGTTTTTTTTTATCTATAAGCAAATGAAAGTCTCATGGCACCACAAAATAAATAATCCTTAATTTACCAAAAGAAAAAGTAGATTGCTTAATCCATGCAAATGCTACTGTACACGGCGAAAAATGAACAACGCGTTTTACTAACGAAAGGACTAGAAAAAAATAGCTAATAGTTATATTTTGCATTTTACATATAGCCCGCGACTGCTGAATTTATACCTAATATGGAGCAAAAAAATCAGTATGTGTACAGTACAGCTGTGTACCGCTAGGTCACATATATCTGTTTGTCAGCTGTTCCACTATCGCATTCAATTGATGTAACCTTAAATAGTTTCAGCTAATCGTTCTAGAAGTTATTCTATACACTATAAAGATTTAAAATATAAATATAATTTTTTTTTTCATGACCGGTAATATCTCTTTAATTCATTATTTTATTGGTATTTTAATGATATAATTTAAACTTACCAAATTATTATTAATTAAATTATTTTAAAAATGTGATAGCTATTAGATTAATTTGTAAACAAATTTCAAATCTGTAGAAACAAAACAGATTTATATTTTTATTGATTATTTATTCAAGTAAAATACACATGGCTCTAATATTTTAAAATTAATATTTTCTTTACCATTTTAATATCAGTAAATAGTATTCAACGAGAGAGTTAAAATTAGTATTCAACTAAAGTCGTTTGAGATTCCCCATTTTTCATATTTTGACATTATTTTTCTATAATTTCAGATTATCTATTCGTAATTCATGTCAACAATAAATTAACATGATTGTACGAGATCTTTTGTTTAAAACAAGTCGGAAATTGCTCGTCAAACGTGGCAAATGAGGTGCGTTCGTACTATAACTAGTTTTATAACTATTTTTTGTACCCCATATTGTACTGAATGTATATATTTTTTAACTTCATAAGTGCATAGTCTATAACATCATTAAAATGCACTTGCAATAATTTTTTTTCCCATTCCCCGTAATGTAACGGAAAACTTTTGACTGTCCCTGTAATTAAACTATACATCCGATTTTCATAAAATTTGAAATGGCTCGACAAAATTTTGCAACAATTATATATTTAAAATTTTAGACCATTCGGAAGGCTGTAACATCATTAAAATGCATTTGCAATAGTTTTTCCCATTGGCCGTAATGTAAAGAAAAACTTTTGACTGTCCCTGTAATTAAACTATACATCCGATTTTCATAAAATTTGAAATGGCTCGACAAAATTTTGCAACAATCATACATAAAAAATTTCAGACCATTCGGTTGGGTAGTTTTTGCTCTGTTACATGCGGACAGACAGACAGACGGACGGACGGACTGAACGACGACTATAGGTGCTACGTATTTATATAATTACGAACGCACCTAATAAAAATTTACATTTTCAGAATTTTTATTTCTTTACACTTCGCCTAGAGAGTAAATGTATATGCCAAAATTTATTTAAAAAGGGTTGTCACTCTTCATTTGTTAAAAGCCTAACTAATTAAGTAGATTGACAAATTGCTATTTCACACTTTTTTTCCACATTTAAAAATGCTATTTGTGGCTGTTTTTCATCAATTTCTATCTAGCATTTCAATTTGTTTTAAATGCTTCTTACAGTTATTAAAAAACTAAAGGAGAAGGTGACTTTAATAAAGATAATTATGTAAATAGGTTTTATATGCAAATTAAAGTAACATTGCTAAGAATGATAATGAAAGATTACGAAAGGATTATTTATAAAAGATGATATCGTTTGAAAATCCAGGGGTCCTGGACACAAAATCCTTTCTTTTTTCTTTAATAGATGTTTTAGAATGGAACTTTTTGGAGAAATATATGTTTATATAATGATCGTATTACATGTGAAAATATATTTAAAACTTTAAAACATTTTTAAAAAATATTTTTTTATATTTAAATATATTTAATTTTTGATATAACTCTTGGACCACATGTCTGATTTGCTATAATTTTAGGAAATGTGTAATTTTAATTTGTCTTCGGGATTTATAAAAATATTAATTATAAAGTTCATAATAAATGTTAAGGTGAAGAAATAAAGTTTTTCATGGGTGACTTTTATATTATTTAACATATTTTCGCAATTCTCACTCAAAATCAAAAATCCTGAAGACGATTTATTAGAAATATAATGCAGAAACTATGTTTAAATTTTCATACATATACCTTATAAGGAATTTTAGATATATCTTTTCAAGGTTAATAGGTAAATCATGGAAAAATTCATTCTGAGATAAGTGAAATTAAAGTTTCCTTTACTTATGGGTCACGTGCATCATCACAAGACAAACAAGTTGGAAACTGCACGTCAAATGTTGCAAATGAGGTACGTTCGTACTATATGTAGTTTTATAAATAGTATTCAGATCTTTGTGCAATAGCTGTTGCACTCTTATGCAAAAATGCATGAATAAAAAAATTATTACGATTACATATATTAAATTTAGTAATATGGAAATAACTGGACTCCATCATAAATATGAGTAAACATCATGGCAACCTAGAATTATTATCTATGATCAGATATCTTTGAATTAATTACGTATGATAGGATTTAATAGAATGAAGAAAATTTTTATTAATATATTATTAAGTTTTTATTCGGTTTTCATAACATTTGAAATGACTCGACGAAATTCTGCAATGATTATATATATTAAATTTTAAGCCATTCGGTTAGGTAGTTTTTGCGCTGTCCTATGCGGACAGACAGACGGACAGGCCAGATGACGACTATGAGCGCTACGTATTTATATAATTATGAACGCTCCTACAAATGTTATACCTCCATATTTAATCGTGATAAAAGTGTGCGATTTGCGGTGTTTAGCTCTAAAAACTGTGTATTTTTTTAAGCAAATAAAAAAATTACATTTTTTGGACAATTGTCTGACCCGGACCCCCTTCACCACGAAATTCAACTAGAGAAAGATTTAAAAAGAGGTCACAAAATTGACAAAATAGGGTGTTTATAAAATCCCGGACCCATTTTGATGTTTAATAACTCATAAAATAATAAAGATGGATTAAAATTAATAACATAAATGGTTAGATAGACTCAAAAAGTTTCCTGACCCTTGTCAATGAACTTCCACGTGTGCCCCCTTCGTCGCACGGAGAATATCAAGTCGATAGTCAATTTCACGCCAGGTAGCGGCAAGCATGTCGGCATCCACAGAGGCTATTGCGGCTGGTTTCCAGGAAGATGGATTGGACGAGGAGGTCCAATTCCTTGGCCACCCAGATCACTTGATATAACGCAGCTGGACTTTTTCCTTTGGGGATTTGTAAAGGAGAATGTTTACAGGAGGAGAGCATTGATGACTTAAAAGCCAGAATTACAACCGCAATAGCCTCTGTGGATGCCGACATGCTTGCCGCTACCTGGCGTGAAATTGACTATCGACTTGATATTCTCCGTGCGACGAAGGGGGCACACTTGGAAGTTCATTGACAAGGGTCATGAAACTTTTTGAGTCTATCTAACCATTTATGTTATTAATTTTAATCTATCTTTATTATTTTATGAGTTATTAAACATCAAAATGGGTCCGGGACTTATTTTTATGTAGGTTTTTTTTCCATTTGTCTATAATTTATTATTTTATTACCATTTTTTTTTCATTAGTAAAAATATTATTTAAAACTTAATATATAGTAGAACTTCTTTTAACGGAAACTCTCGGTTAACCGAAATTCATTTTTAAAGCTTTTTTTTTTTAACTATCATATTCCTTGTGTGCAAGCGGTCCTTTCCGAACTACGAATACAAATAAATATTTTCGATCCCCTTTCTTACAGTCCCTTTGAATTTAACTCGAGCTCCCGTAAGCTGCAGAGTAGAATGAAGAAAACGAAAAAATTAGCAATTCTGAAGCTTTTGAATGTTTTGCAAATACTTTGACATGGCTGGAGCAGCAAAAAGACTGTGATACTGGTGAACTAATAATATTTAAAAAAATTCCCTGCCGGCCGGGCCTACAGGCGGAGGTAGATTTCAAAGTTAAGTATACTAATTTCCCCAACAAAAACTAAATCATGATTAGAGATAAACCCACTTTAACAATTTTATCTGGCCTCTTTTGAAGAGTTTTTATTTCATTTTTATATAATAGCTGGTTTTATCAATATCATGTTAAGGCGGTATTAAAAAAAATACTTTTTCATGCTCAACAACTCGAAATTTTCTGGCGCATTTTCAAATTCATTTTTAATAGAAAAAAGTATGAAACTTGCTGACGTGATTTTTGAAGAAATTTATAAGTAACCTATGGTTTTTTTTTTTTTTTTTTTTTTTTTTTTGTTCAATTAATTAAAACTTGATTTATAAACTATGATTTTCTCAGTAGGACAATATTTTTCGTTTCTAACACAATCGCTTCGGGAAATTCTGTTCAAAATACACACTTTGGCATCCTTTTTTGAAATATATTCTGCCTCTATCAAAAAATCAATGATTACGGTACATTATATAGTTTTTGAACAAGATAATCTACCAACTGGATGCGTTTGAGAGTAAAAAGGAATTTAAAAATGAGTAAGAAAATAAGCAGTTTGGATTTAAATACACGGTTAATAAGATGATTTTTTTTCTTCAACCGCTATGTATTTTTAATTTGTTTTTGCTATAAGAATTGGTCCTACCAAAGACTTGTCTATATAAATGTTGTAGACAATATTGAGAAGATATATGATAAATTAATGGGGATTTTATATCTTGTGAATTCACGGAGTTATGGATTTTTTTCTTCTTCAACCCCCCTTTTTGTTTTCGTTTTTAATTTTTTTTTTTCGGTACGAATTGGTCCTATCAAAATCTTGTGAATATAAAAGTTGTAGATAATATTAAGGAGATATACAATAAAATTAATTGGATTTAATATCTTGAGAATGGACGAAGTTATGAATTTTTTTTCTCCCAAAAACCCTATTTTTTGCGCCCCTTGAGCCCATTTTTAATTTTATCAAAAATGTGTGATGCATAAATTTTTGGCCCTATTTTTAGGAGTAACAAAAACTTTAAACTGATTTGATATGTACAAAATCTAAGAAGTTATGGGGTTTTTTCTGTTTTCACAAAACCCCTGCCTATTTCTAGTTTCTTACTGAGGCTGTTTTTGGGTTCTAGGGGTCATGATCGGTGTAAATCTGCAAAAAAAAATTTTCAGAAATTCCAACATAGGAACGATCCCAATTGGTAGTATTTCATAGGAAATCTACCTAAAAACTCCGTGATAGAGCTTCAAAACAAAGGCGCTGTGACAAACAAAACATTTTTTCTAACCCTTGCGATATATATAAAAGGTAGATCTTAAAATTGAAGCATTCTGGATTATCCGAAAATTTCGATTATCCAAAGGAGGATCGGCCCCAATTACTTCGGTTAATCGACGTTCTACTGTACTATGCAAAAAAAGGACATATGTGTTTTACTCTAAGAAAATATAATATAACCACTAACGAAAATGTACAGTAACCCCTTATCAGCTACCCACGATTTCAAAAATCATTCTTTATCTCTATAAACCTCAAAAAGAAATATATTTTCGAGATTTAAAAAAAAAGCATCCAGAAAAACAAAGTTTATTTTGCTGCCATTTATTCTCGGAAACGTTTCCGAGTAGTATTTATAGTGTATCAATCCGTTTTCTCAACCTGGAATAAAAGTTTTCCTGATACTATCAATTTGCAAATAAACATTTTCATGTTCAACAAACATGATAAATTAACAGAGTATTTACAGTGTATCAATCCGTTTTCTCAACCTGAAATAAAAGTTTTTCTGATGCTATCAATTTGCAAATAAACATTTTCATGTTCAACAAACATGATTTACTGACAAACATGATAAATTAACAGAGTATTTATAGTGTATTAATCCGTTTTCTCAGATTTGCATTTTGAATAAACGGAAATAAATAAATAAAATTTAAATATTAGATTAAAAAAGAACAATATATGATGCTTCATTTTAAGCGAAAAAAACCTTAGTGAATGTAAAGTGTAAAGAAATAATCACGCCGCCATTTTAACAAATGTGTCGTCACAGGAATACTATCCTTTGGGAACATATACACTTGAACAAATAACAGACATGCATGTTTCTAATATTAATAGATCCAATATAACAAAATAACTTGGAGATATTTGACAACAAACAAGCAACACGCTTCAATAGTGTGAACATACACACTTGAACGCACGAGTAAACTAAATAATAGACATGCATGTATAGAATATCTATAGATATAATGTAACAAAGCAATTTAGATTTATTTCTATCATAAATATTTGTCCAATAACAAAAAGGGAGTTATGGCAATGTTGTAAAATAATAATCCGATTTTGTGTCTTAATATCATTAAATAACGTTCAACGACATGTCATCGGAGATTATACATTTTTCATATTTTTACATTATTTACCGGTATTTTCATATTATTCATTAGTAATTCATGTCAGCAATAAATAAATGATACAAGCTCTTTTGTATTAGATAAAAATTTACTTTTCAACACATTTACTTCCTTTTACTCTACTGCTAAGAGAGTAAAATTAGTGCTAAGTTTTAATTAACTAGAGTAGAGTTGCTGCCATTCTTACTTTTTTTTAACGCCTATCTAATGAAGTAGATTGACAAATTGCTCTCTAATATCTTATTTGAAAATTTAAAAGGCTGTTATTCGTTGACATTTTACAGCAATTAATCACTGGCAAATTAATTTTTAAAATTATTGTTGCATTATACCAGATGAAGTAATTTACTTTAAGATGGCTAATTATGTAGATAGCCTAATTATGTAATTTCAGATAACGGTAATAAGAAATATGAGGAAATATTACTGTAAAACTATTTGTAAAATATGATTTCACTAAAATTTGCCAAAAAAAACATTGTCAGTTAGATAAAAATATTCTTATAGAGGCTTTTACCATTATTTTACAATTTATTTCCTATTATTTTATTAGCATTAATAAAAAACTTAATTCCTATGGATTTGTGAGATCTATTACTGTAGCATTACAAGTTACTTTTAAGGGGGGTTCGAACACTTATATCTTGTCAATGTTAAATTTGTTATAATGAGGACTCTTTATCTCAGGAAACAGCAAACTAAATCTTGATACCAAGGAATCAGCTGAAATTTCCTCAGTATTTTTACATACTCTAACACAGGCATTTCTTGAAATTAGCTGTAATTATAATTTTATGATTTTTTCTGCAAACTACTAGAAAAATAAAATATTAAAATTCCTTAAAAAATAACAAAACTTCAAATTACAAAAAGCTTATGTTAAACGATGTATATATAGTTTAACCCAAGCTTTTTGTTTTCAAAATAAAATTATTTAAATTATCTTAAAAATTTAAAATACATTTACTTAAATACTATATACATTTTATAAATTTAAAACACATATCTAAATAATTATTAATAATTAAAAGTTAAAACAATAATTAAACTTAAACAATAATCTGATGTTCTTTGAAAATAAAATAAATCGAGTAATTAATAATGTTAACTTAAATAATTCAAAAATCAAACCTGATCAAATCGAATTATCACTTGTTTATAAAAACTCATGAAGTTATTATAGTGTCAAAATTACCCATGAGATGACGCCAGCACTGTGACTTCCTAGGTATTTTCCAGGAATGTCGTCCCAGGAGGTTACCTCTCTAGGAAGTACTCTGGAGTGCAATCCTGAGAAAATCATAAAGTCTCTTTCTCAGGAAAGCCTGGTAATGTCATTTTTGTATCAGGAGGAGTTTGGGATGACTTGGAGCTCCTGAGGAGGTTTTCAGGAGCTTTGGTACTATATACCGGGCGTCCCAAAAATGACCAATGATTTTAAAATTCAATAACTTGCAAACGGTGACAGATATTTAAAAAAATCTTTGCAGGAGGGTTATGTAAGATGTAAGTAGGTTTTATGCTGCGATTCCCAGTTTTAGTTACAAATAGCAGCGATAGATGGCGTGGCAAGCAATAGGCGCTAAATAAAGTCTCGATTTTTCGGCCTTTCTCTTCTCCCATGCGAAAAAAGGAGATTTTATTTTTGAATAGATCCCGAAGTACCAAAAATCGTGTCTGGACTTAACACCTATTTCCCCCATCATCGTTTATTTTTTTTAATTCGAACTAAAAATCAAAAGTCATAGTAAAAAAACTCCTGACATCATATATAGCTATCTTGCAAGAATTTTTTTAATAACTGTCACTGTTTGCAAGTTGTTGAATTTTAAAATCATCGGTCATTTTTGGGACATCTGGTATACACATATGACAGAGAAACGTGTGTTAAAAAGCTCAAATGTGTATTTTGTATAGATTATGACATAAAAGGTCATTTAGGCAATTTTATTATATATATATATTGCAATTATTTAATTTGTAGTAGAAATCATAAAATGTTAAAGTATGTAAAATTATATAGGGAATAAGCTTTGAAAATTTCAGCTGATTCCTTGGAACAGTTGCTGAAATAAAGAGTCTTAAATATGGCAAGTTTGACAGGCAAGATACGAGTGTCCGAACCCCTTTTAACATTTTTGATGGACCAAATAAATTTATATTTATATTTACCCTTTTCATTTATTCAAACGAAAAAAATGAAAGATGCTAATCTTTTAAAATTAGAATTCTCTTTTATACCTTATTATCATAAAACACGAGAAGTCTAATAAGATTCTGTATTTTTAAAATTTTGACATCAGTTAACGAAATTTTTAGATTAATGAATGTCAATAACAAATGAAGGATACGAGCTCTTTTGTGTTAGATAAAAATTTATTTTGCGGCATCTTTGTTTATTTTATTTCGCCCTGAATGTAAATTTTTATGCTAAACTCTAATTAACTAACGCATAATGGCTGCCATTTTTTATTTATTAAATGCCTATCTAATGAAGCATATTGACAAATTACTTTCTAATACCATCTTCAGATATTTAAAAGGTTTATTAGTGATTAATTTATGGTTATTAGTAAATAGCAATTTTGTTTGAAAAAAAAATTACTAGTTGTAAGTATTTGAGAAAAACAGTGTCAGTTTGGTTTTTCAGGGTTTTTAATTTCATCTTTCATGACCTGAACGCTTTTTACTGTAATTGATGAGTGACTAATGATTGTACGAAACTTCTACAGGCTTTTAACTGTTTTTTAATGTCATTTTATTGTGCATTTTAGTAAGTTTTATGAGTTTAGAATGTTAGTTTTTCATATAATAAATTTGATCAGATCCCTGGAACAGTGCCTGAGATAAAAGGTCATAAATATGACAAATTTGTCAGACAAGATACAAGTGTCCGAACCCCCTTAAACATTTCAGATGTACCAAAGAAATTTAAATTTATATTTCCCCTTTTCATTTATTCAAACGAAAAAATTAAAAATTCTATTGTTTTAAAATTAGTATTCTCTATTACACCTTATTAACATTAAATCTCATTCAACGAGAAGTCTAACGAGATTCTTTTTTTTTCCAATTTCGACATTATTTTCCCTCACTTTTTAGATTAATTCGTGTCAATAGCAAATGAAGGATACGAGCTCTTTTATGTTAGATAAAAATTTATTTTGTAGCATCTTTTCTTTCTTTTATTTCACTCACAAAGTAAATTTTTATACTAAACTGCAATTAACTAACGCATAATGTCTGCAATTTTTTATTTGTTAAATGTCTATCTAGCGAAGCAGAATGACAAACTACTCGCTAATACTAACTTTAAATATTTAAAATGTTATTAGTGGTTATTTTATGGTAATTGCTAAATAGATATTTAATTTGGAAAAAAATACTAGTTGTAAGTATTTGAGAAAAACAGTGTCAGTCTGGTTTGTCAGTGTTTTTATTTTAATCTTTCATGATTTAAACGTCTATTACTGTACTGATGAGAGACTAATATTTCTCCAAAAACAGCTACAGGCTTTTAACTGGTTTTTTTATGTGATTTTATTGTGCATTTTATTAATTTTTCACAATTTAATGAGTTTTCATATAATTAATTTAATCGGATCCCTGGGACAGTTCCTGAGATAAAGGTTTATATATATATAACAAATTTTACAGACAAGATACAAGTGTCCAAAACCCCTAAATATTTTACATGTACAAAATAAATTTAAATTTATATTTCTCCTTTTTATTTATTCAAATAAAAAATGAAAGATTCTAATGTTAAAATTAGGATTCTTTTTTATACCTTTTTATAATTAAACGTCAGTGAACGAGAATTCTAATGAGATTCCTTATTTTTCAAATTTTGACAACATTTTCCGGAATTTTCAGATTAATTCGAGTCAGTAACAAATGAAGGATACGAACTCTTTTGTGTTAGATACAAATTTATTTTGTAGCGCCTTTGCTTTTCTTTATTTCTCTCTGAAAGTAAATTTTTACACTTAACTGTGATTAACTAGCGCATAATGGATGTCATTTCTTATTTGTTAAATGCCTATCTAATGAAACAGACTAACTAATTACTCGTTAATACTAACTTTAGATATTTAAAATTTTATTAGTGGTTATTTTATGGTAATTACTTAATAGCAATTTATTTTGAAAAAAAAATACTACTTGTAGGCATTTGAGAAAAACAATGTCAATTTGGTTTGTGAATGTTTTAATTTCATCTTTGATGACTGAAACATTTTTTTACTGCAGTGATGAGAGACTAATGTTTTTCCGAAACGTGTAACGCTTTTAACTGTTTTTTTTTTTTTTTATGTGATTTTATTGTGTATTTTATTAATTTTTCTCAATTTAATGTATTAGTTTTCGTACAATTAATTCGATCGGATCCCTGGAAAAGTTCCTGATATAAAGGTCATAAATATGACAAATTTAAGATACAAGTGTCCGAACTCGCTTAAGCATTTTAGATGTACCAAATAAATTTAAATTTATCTTTCCCCTTTTCATTTATTAAAATAAAAAATGAAAGATGCTAATATTTTAAAATTAGTATTCACTTTTATACATTATTATCATTAAACATCATTCAAAGAGAAGTCTTCTGAGATACCTCATTTTTCAAATTTCGACATCATTTTCCGGAATTTTTAGATTTAGTGTCGATATAACAAATGAAGGATACCAGCTCTTTTGTGTTAGATAAAGAGTTATTTTATAGCATGTTTCCTTTCTTTTATTTCGCCCATAATGTAAATTTTTACTCTAAACAGTAATTAACTAGCGCATAATGACTGTCATTTCTTATTTGTTAAATGCCTATCTAACGAAGCAGATTGACAAATTACTTTCTAATACTAATTTTAGATATGTAAAATGTTATTAGTGGTTATTTTATGTTAATTACTAACTAGCGATTTAATTTGAAAAAAAAAATACAAGTTGTACGTGTTTGAGCAAAACAGTTTCAATTTGAATTGTCAAGGTTTTTAATTTAATTTTTCATGACTTATACGATTTTTACAGCGCTGATGAGAGACTAACGTTTGTCTGAAACATATGCAGGCTTTTAACTGTTTTTTTAATGTGATTTTATTGTGTATTTTAGTAAATTGTCTGAATTTAAAATGTTAGTTTTCCTATAATTAATTTAATCAGATCCCTAGAAGAGTACCTCAGATAAAGGGTCGTAAATATGGCAAATTTAACAGACAAGATACAAGCGTCAGAACCCCCTTAAACATTTCAGATGTACCAATTAAATTTTAATTTATATGTTCCTTTTTAATTTATTCAAATAAACAATGAAAGATGCTAATGTTTTAATATCAGCATTCTCTTTTATACCTTGTTATCATTAAACATCATTCTACGAGAAGTCTGATGCGATTCTTTTTTTTTTTTTTTTTTTTCAAATTTCGACATCATTTTTCGGACTTTTTAGAGTAATTCGTGTCAATAGCAAATGAAGGATACGAGCTCTTTTATCTTAGATAAAAAGTTATTTTATAGCATGTTTCCTTTCTTTTATTTCGCCCAGAATGTAAATTTTTAGACTAAACTGTAATTAACTAACGCCATTTCTTATTTGTTAAATGCCTGTCTAAAGAAACAGATTGACAGATTACTCTCTAATACTAAATTTAGATATGCAAAATGTTATTAGTGGTTATTTTATGTTAATTACTAAATAGCGATTAAATTTGAAAAAATATATACTATTTCTAAGTATTTGAAAAAAAAAAAGTGTCAATTTGGTTTGTCTGGGATTGTAATTTCATCTTCCATGACGTAAACCTTTTTTTACTGAACTGATGATAGACTAATGTTTGTCCGAAACGTCTACAGGCTTTCAAGGGGACCTTCAAACTCATTTTTCTTTCACTTTAAGGCTAATGTCAGACGACCGTCTTTTTGAACACTTTTTTCGCTCTTACATCCTCCCTACACCTTCGATAGCATATGTAGGGATGGTGTAAGAGCGAAAAAAGCGTGCAAAAAGATGTTCGTCTGACATTACCCTAAATACTATTCAAGGTCACACTATATGCATTATAGCATATATTTATAACCCAAAAAATTCTAAAAAAAAAAAAAAGAATTTTTTGGGGGAGAAAAATAAGAAATTTTAAGAAAGAAGAATATTTTAAGCGCTCTGATTAAATTTTCAAAATGCCCTAATGCGCACTGCACATCAGTTAAAACCTTCAATATTTTTTATGCATGTTTTGTTTATATATACAAATAAAACTGTGCATCGAATTTTATATATTTGAATTTAAAGGTAAGAAACAATAATATTTTCTAAATTTTATAAAATTTTCAGCCTTGTCCCATCATATTTCTGCATTTAATTAATATTTAGTTTAAAGAAATCATGCACAGTTTTATGACATATATAATGACAAACAGCTATAAATAATTTCAAAGCATTCAAAGGAAAAATTAAGCGCATGTACCATTTTGAAATAAGGGATACCGACGAAATTTTTAAACTAAGAAAAACTATTTTTAAGATTTAGTACAAGCACAAACATTAAAATATGCCTTATAAACGACTAAATTCAAATATAACTATAGATTCAATAAGTTTCTTGAGTAATTTCATCAAATTACCCTCATAGCATGCATGGTCACAGTGACGTCATTGTGACGTCACTGTAAGTCACTGTGGTCACGTCACAACTGTGACCAAAATGCCACCACTAAGCGACGTCACATTGTGACTGATATGTGAACTTCTTAGAAAACTTTTAAAAATTACAAAAATTCTTCAAAACATGTTATTTACCGTAAAAAATATTTTTCTGTCAATTTTAAAAAATTGTGACGTCATTGTTATGACACTACATGTAACGTACGTCTCATTATGTGACAAAAAACCCTACCATGTTGTAAACTCACAGTGTGACAAAACATATGTTAAGATTAAAACTTCCCACTTCAAACAATAAAAATAATTCAGTGTTTGTTCCCGGCTAATATTTCACAACAAAATTAAAAACTTCATCAAAAAATGTACATAAATAAAACACAAATATAATAGACACGTAATCTAACTACTCGCTTAGACTATTAAAACTATTTGAATTAAAAAAACTGTTGTAAATAGTAAAATATTTGGCGATTTTTTCGACTATTAGCTCTTGGAATGTTGCTAATATGAAAGTATCGCTATTGAATTTTAAAACTTTATTTGAATACATAATTGATATTTTTCTTATAGAAATGTTTTTTTGGGGTTATTAGTGGTCAATATAGAAAAATGTATTAACTGTAGAGATTTCAATAATAAGAAAATGTTTTTACCCTGTATTCTATAATCCGGGAAATTGGTTTGTTATCTATAAATTATTGTTATCAGCGGAAATGGCAGAAATTAATATACAGGTGGAGAAAGCAAAGATTTGTTTGTGTGTGGGCATGGGAAGGGACGGAGTTTTGCAATAAAGCAATGTTTTATTATATAAATAAAAACACTTGCATATTTTCAGTAATAAACTTTTCTGCTAGTGTTTAGTTATTTTTAGTAGCAATTCTTAAAAAATAAATTTGGCTACTTGTGTCACACTTTTTAAATAAATTTAACTTTTTTCCGAATATAAAATAAAATATAAAAAATATATGCAAAACACGTGGCGTAATTAATTATTCATATTTATTTATATTTTTTTCGTTTCTGGAAATTTATTTTGAAAAATACTGTTATCTTACAAGATGTTTTATTCTACAGGAAATTAAAATAGAAAAAAAATGACACTTGCCTATCCCGCCCCCCCACTCCCACACTAAAAACATTATTTCTCCAGTTATTTTATTTCTTTTTTATGTTGCATTTACTACCTATAATATAAAATTTAATTTTCTATTTTCAAAAGACCTTGCACTATTGCATATTAAAATGAATTTTAAATACTCTAAAAATTTAAACATTCTTTAATTTGTTACACTCCCAATATTAGTTTAATTATTGTCATATTCGACAGTAGCTTTACAAAACTTAAAACTTGAACTATTTTGAAACACATAAAAAAAAAGTTAAATGCATCAAAAAATTCTAGAAACGAGAAATTTTAATTGGAAGTATGCTTTATGTCATATAAATGTATAAGAACGGAAAAGCCATCTGTTCTTGCTTTCATAAACAAAACAGCGCTAAAAACCGCAGACGATAAAACTATACTGCGTTATATCTTTAGAACAGGCAGATGGAGTTTTTGCTGGACAATAGGTAGCGTTATGAACATGCAGTCTGTCAGATATAAACATTTAACCTAAAAAATTCATAGGAATAATCATCCCAAGATAATACTTTAGACAAAAGTATGAGTTTGAGATATTTACACCAGCTTTGGTGTGGTTTAAATGATTCCAATCATTGCTGTTGTATGTATTATTGAACACATATTTTCTACTTCCAAAATTTGTTCTTCCTAAAACATGGATTACATCGGAATTTAAAGAACGACGTTAAGGGAAAAAAAAAAGGTATGGAAAATATTTTATTCCAGAGTTTGCTTTTCTTTAAATTATAACGATTTTAGTATATTCTTATAGACATTTCATTAACCTAATAAAGTTTAGTAGATTTAATATTTAATTTTTTGAAATAAATAACTGTCTATCAACAATTTTAATCAGATGATTAAAATCAATTATATAAATTTATTTTAATCAGATTTGTTTTCTTTTAAAATATTATAGGATAAAATCACATATTTTCTCAAACTTTAAAATGACATATAAAAATATTATAATCAAAGTTTAACATAATTACCAAATATTTAAATGTATTTAACGTACTAAATAAAAAGGCCTTTTTATGGAATAAAATTTTTTGATAGTCTCAAGCAATTTGCGTTGCATATTTTTATTTAAAAATTAATATATGTTCAGAAGAAAAGAAGATAGTCTATTTAAAAGAAATAAGAATTTTTTTACTTAATGGAGAAGTACTATTTAAAGGATATCATGCAAATGTAGTATTAAGAGGGAAAAATCAGTGTCAATAAATATTATTAGATGTGACAAAAGTTATAAAAATTTATAAAGAGATATCCTTAGTTGGTAAGAACTTTTCAGTTAAACATTATGAACGAAAAGTTTTCAACGTAAACCGGTGTCTCAATTTGTTGATAAATATAGAAATTATGCAACCCAGTGAGGGTTTAAATATGGTTTTATTGAAATATTTTAATTATTAAAATCATATCCATGTACTTGAATGAAGGAAGCTAAAATGTAAAATATATTTTATTATTTTTTTCTCTGGATACTTTTAATATTTTACTTCTTGAATGATTTTATATGCATAAACTTCAAAATAGTTATACTATACACTTTATTAGAAAACTGATTAACTCATATTGAAGCACACCGATTAAATATTTTTGAAAAATTTTAAAACTTCAATTACATCATTAATATTGTGTAATTAAGTAGATACTAGCAAAATTTTGAAAAAAAAGTTTTTAATTTTTTAAGTAACTAGTTGTCCTTTAAACAGGACATATTAGTAGGACACATAGTAAGGACATATAAAATGCATACATAAAATAATTTTATGAGCAAATATTTTATTTTACTTTAAAAAACTGTTTCTGTTGTACAAAAATACTCTATGATTTCTCCAATAAAAAGATAATAATAACGGTAAAATTCTAGATTATAAGATCACAATTCTTAAAGAATTTTTTAAATAGATTTTTTTCAATTAAATTTTAATTGGTTACTTGTTTTTTTTTTTTTTTTTTTTTTTTTTTTTTTGTTGTTTATATGTTATATTTTTATGTATTTTAAAGACGTCATAACAAAATGCATCCAAAAAATCCTTACCAATTTTATTTTAAAAAATGTTTTATTAGCTGTCCTATTTATAGGACAGCGGTACAATGTGGGTTAAAGGGGGCTTGTTATTTATAATTATCTAATCCTGTAAATAAAATAATAATAGTAATAATGAATCAATGTGTGTTTTTATTTTGTGCTTATGGTTTGAATTTTTATACATTATTCACATAAAAATAGCTATTTTATATTATTTTCATTATTTTTTATTTTACTGCGTCATGTAAAAGTTAATAGTAAATATGGTTACATGCATTTGTAACAGACTGTATATATAAAATTTTCACCACACGTTATTCTAAAACATTTATAGTAAATTAAAAACTTCATCAAAAATTGTACATAAATAAAACAAATTTAATAAACATGTAATCGAACAGCTCGCTTAAACTACTAAAACTATCAGAATTTATTAAAAAAAAAAAAACTGCTGTAGGTAGCAAAATCTTTGGCGATTTCTTCGACTATAAACTCTTGGAATGTTGCTAATATGAAAGTATCGCTATTGAATTTCAAAACTTTATTTGAATAAATAATTGATATTTTTCATATAAAAATGCTTTTTGGTGTTTTTAGTCAAATGTATTAAAAAGAGGTGCTAGTTCAGTAAAATCAGAGCATGATGACAGAGCTTCATGAGTAAATGTAATATTAGTAATGTGTTTAGTAATGTTATAAGAAAAAAGTATATAATTTGTTAATATGATAAATAAAGTGACATTAATTTTTAAGGATTTTATGAATTACAAATTGAAAAATACAATTAAATAACGACATGATTTAACAATATCTTGTATTTTCTAAAGAAATAAAGTTCTATAATTTTTGCAAGGTCTTGGGCACACTGATTTAGAAATACTGTAGTATGGGGAAGTTTTTTACAAGAAATCTCCGATTGCAACTAAAGGAGAATTTCATTTTTTAAAAAAAGGATGTATTTCACCCATTTTTAAAAGAGCAGGGTGCTGCAACTTTAAAAAATGGCCTAGATGGAACAGTAAGTAATATCAGAATTAATAAAAACAGCAAATAAATATAATTTAGTTAGTGGCACAAATAACAAAACAAGCAAATATGGTTTGCAGCTCATCTTGCATTTGTACAAAGGAATAATACTATTAATCTCCGACGCTTTGGACAGAAGTGAAGATGACATTTTATGGAATGACGGAGATTCTTCATACACCGATTCATATTACAATAGTGGTACTGATACCTTCAGTGAAAGTGATTTATTATGAGAATTTTTTGTCAAAATTTTAACAAAGATTATTTGTAAATTTTACGTCTATAAAAATATTACCATAAAAAGAAAAATGGTATTTAATAAACAGCACATAGATTGGAAACATTTGATAAGTTACTAACTTTATTATAATGTGTTTTTTTTATACCAGTAATGTTTTAGCATTAGAGTGTACAATATTGTGTAGTAGATTTCCCCGCATAATAGTCGCACTTAGACTTTCAGAATGAAAAATTGGCAAAAAAAGTGCGACTATTACGCGAGTAAATACTGTAGTTGTTGAGCAGATATCATTCTTTCCTTCTTCTTTAGCTCCAATTTGCTGTAAATTTATTATTGAAAAAGCAGAATGAGAAAATATTACCTAATTATTCTTTTACTCTCAAAAGTTTTTTATACTTGCTATGATGTTTATAGAAAAGAAAGAATAGATTGGTTAAAGGTGAATTTCGTAAAAGGATCACGAAAAAATGCAAATTTCGTCAAAAGATCATGGAAAAAAGCGAATTTCATCTAAGAATAGCAAATTTTGTCAAAATTTTGTAGAAAAAACGCGAATTTCGTCAATGGACCGCATGAAAGGCGATTTTTTTAAAATAAAACGCGCAAATAAGGCGAATTTTGTCAAACGATCGCGAAAAAAAATTTTAATTTCTTCAAAAGGTAGTTGAAAAAAACGTGAATTTAATCTAAGAATCGCAATTTCGTCAAGAGATTGAAAATAAAACGTGAATTTCGTCAAAGGATCGCGAAAAAATGCAAATTTCGTCAAAAGATTGTGCAAAAAAGCGAATTTCACCTAGGAATAGCAATTTTGTCAAAAGATTGTAGAAAAAACGCGAATTTAATCAATGGACCGCATAAAAGGCGAAATTTTGTAAATAAATCGCGTAAATAAGGCAAATTTTGTCAAACGATCGCGAAAAAAATCTAAATATCTTCAAAAGGTCGGGGGAAAAAACGTGAATTTCATCTAAGTATCGCAATTTCGTCAAGAGATTGAAGGAAAACGTGAATTTCGTCAAAAGATTGCGAAAAAAATGCAAATTTCGTCAAAAAATCGTGGGAAAAAAGCGAATTTCATCAAAGAATAGCAAATTTTGTCAAAAGATTGTAGAAAAAACGTGAATTTCATCAATGGACCGCATAAAAGGCGAAATTTTGTAAATAAATCGCGCAAAAAGGCGAATTTTGTCAAACGATCGCGAAAAAATCTAAATTTCTTCAAATGGTCGTGGACAAAAACGTGAATTTCATCTAAGAATCACAATTTCGTCAAGAGATTGAAGAAAAACGTAAATTTCGTCAAAGCATAGTGAAAAAAAGCAAATTTTGTTAAAGCATAGCGAACAAAAAAGCGAATTTCGTCAAATGATACTGAAAAAACATGACATTTTGTCAATAAATCGTACAAATAAGGTGAATTTCACCGAAGGATTTCGAAAAAAACGTAAATTTCGACAAAGTATCGTGAAAAAAACATTCTGAAATTTTTCTGCGAACTTCAGAATTTTCTTTTACTCATAATCACTCCTGCCTCCATTGTCATAGTTCATTGATTGAACTCGAATAGCGATTTCATTTTTCAATAAATGTATTGCATCTTAACGCTGTCACAACATTGTCATTGTAGTCACATATTCGTCACAAAAATAATGACAAAATCGTCACAAATTACACAATTTTCACAAAATTGTCGAAATGTGACTTCACAACATTGTCACTGTCGTCACAGAATCATCACAGTGTTAATGACAATTTCGTCACAAATGACACATATTTCACAAATTGGTCACACCGTGACTTCACAAATTGGTCACAATGTGACGTCACAAATGAGCTCTAAAACGGCCATAACGACCTCACATTCTAGTCACTGTGACTTCACATCGACGTCACGTGACGTCACATCGACGGTCACAAAGTCACAGTGTGACTTCACAACGACGTCGCCGTAACGTCACCATGCCTTACGGGTAATGGTTTATACATTTTTAATTTATGTTTTGAAAAACATGAAGAACATAAGAAATCGTCGTTGCCGACAAAAAATTCACAGCGATGCGAAGAAATTTTCGAAATGTTCAATGCGCTTTCGATATCAATTAAAATCACCAATATGTTTTATGCAAGTTTGGTTTATATATACAAATAAAACTGCTCATCGAATTTTAAATATTTGTATATAAAGATAAGGAAAAAGAAATTTCTAAATTTTATGAAAATTTCAAAATTTTCGCATCATATTGCTGCAATTAGTTACCTTTTAACTTTTGCAATTATATTTATCTTACGAAGAAAAAAAAACACGCACAGTTTTATGATATACAGTAGAGCGCCGATTATCGGAACTCTAATTAACCGAACTTCCAATTATCCGAACAGCCTATTTCTCTTAAAAAAAAAAAAAAAAAAAAAACTAAATAAAAATAACCGCGCTTCCATTTATCCAAACAACCTATTTCTCTCAAATTTTTTCTTTAATTATCATGAGATTGTGCATGAGATTTAAGATGAAAAAGAAATTGAAAAAATGAAAATGAATGCTGAAAATGACCCTGGTCCATCACATACCGAAGCCTTTGAATGTTTGGAAACAGCTATGAAATGGCTCGAACGGCAGAAGAACTCTGATCCTATTCAACGAACGTATTTAAGAAGAATTCGAAATATGGCAGCATTGGAACGAACGTCTTCTTTGAAGCAAGCAACAATCGAAAGCTTTTTTGCTTAAATTATAATCTCAGGAGCTCAGAAAATGATAAAAAGAGAAAAAGAAAATTTTAAATGATAAAAAAGTAAACAAAAAAAGATCAGTTTTTAAACACGTTAGCACTAACTGGTGCTGCCAACCCCAAGCCTGGACAAAGTGTGAAGGTTTTAGTTCAGTCAGGAACACCCCTTAAATTGTCTGCCCATTTATCCAAACTTCTGCTTATCCAAACTAGGGTCGGTGCCGATTTGTTTAGATACACTGTAAAAAAATCCGACCAGTTTTCCTGTAGGAATCGAAAAAATAGTTGCCCTTATCGTACCGGAAAATTTTCCGACCCAGCTCGAAATAAAATCCTTAAAAAAAAAGGAAATAGTCAATAAAACGGTATTTTACGGATTTTATTCCGATTTAGGGATTTTATTTTTCCGGTACGATAAGGGCAACTATTTTTCCGATTTCTACAGGAAAACTGGCCGTAATTTTTTTACAGTGTAATTGGATCTCTATTGTATATAAAGACAAAGAGCTACAGAAAATTCCAAAGCATTCAAAAGAGAAATTATGATGGAATGCAGTTGCAAACATTTGTAAACAAAGATTAGTTGATCACGAGGGCCCTTTAATTAATTTTTATACTGTAAAAAAAATACGACCAGTTTTCCTGTAGGAATCGGAAAAATAGTTGCCCTTATCGTACCGGAAAAATTTCCGACCCAGCTCGGAATAAAATCCATAAAATACCGTTTTATTGACTATTTCTTTTTTTTTTTTTTTTTTTTTTACGGATTTTATCCCGAGCTGGGTCGGAAAATTTTCCGGTACGATAAGGGCAACTATTTTTCCGATTCCTACAGGAAAACTGGTAGTATTTTTTTTACAGTGTAAAATGTAATTAAAATGCTAAAATTCATTCAATTACAAAAATCCGATTTGGAGATGAAACTTTACATGGAGAATGATTTTTTGTGCAGAATTTTTTATTTGTGAATTTGAGCAATTGTTGATTTTGAAGTCCCTTGTCCTCTTAACAGTTTTTTAAGGTGTCTCAGGACTCTGGAAGTTTCAAAATTTTCGAAAAATTAGTTTTTTATATGTTAAACTCCTATCTTCTCTGAACATGTTGATATAATTGTTTCCTTGAAATTCCTGTTAGAACAGAAGTTATGACTTTTAGAATTATATCCGCTCAATAGTTGAAGCGGCGTTTCCGAAACATTGAAGTCATTTTTCTCCAAATGACGTTTTAGGGCATACCGCGCAGGATATCTCAAAAACATCTGAATATTCTTTCATGAAATTTTCAAAACATATATTTCATGTTAGTCTGTAAACTGAAACTAAAATTTCATTCTTATAGTTCCAAAAGATATTTTTTTAGGTGATTATACTGTTGAAATTTTCAAAATTTTGTTTTAGCTCAATACAACTTTGTATTAAAAATATAAAAATGCTTTAAATACATATTTATTTAGGTTAAGGGTAATTATTACAGTCTGAAGTATAATTAGGTACGAAAAATTTCATTCTAGTTGCAAAATTTATTTTTCTAATCCTGCGCGTAAGCTGTTGTACCAATTTTCTCTCGACAAATGTCTGATACTTTGAAGCACCCTGTAAATACTAATTCTGCATCTTGAAATTTTTTAAATACATGAAATGAAGGAACATACTTATATCTTTCATCCCAATTAAACTTGTGTTTTTAAATCATATACATTTTAGGATATTAAATGTTAAAAATGGCCTTTTTCTTTTCATTTTTTCCAAGTTTAAGAGTCCTGAAACACCTTAATGTGATTTTATTGTGTATTTTAATGTTTTTCTTAAAGTGGTAGTTTTCATATAATTAATTTGATCAGATGTAGTATGTGAGACTATCTAAAAGTGTCAATTAATTTTAAGACAGTTAATTATGCAAATAACCTAATAATGGAAAATAGGGTAACATTGATAAGAAATATAATGAAATTTTAAAACGTCTCATCATTTTAAAATCTAAAAAAATATATAATACTAAATGTAAATATTTCTGAACCTAAATATACCTTGATATTTAGGTTCCTTGATATTTAGCTTAAATGAATCTTGTATAAAATTGAAAGATATAATAAACGATAAATAAATTATACCGAAAAAAAAGAAAAAAAACTTTCGTATTTATCTTTGGAAGGGGACACTTTTATAGTTTTATCAACCCAAGTCCTTTTGAAAGAAATCACAGAATGCACATTTAAATCCGAAAAGAAACTATCTCCAAAATTATGTTTTCAATGTTTTCCCTTTGTTCTAGAAATAATACATGAATATTTCATGTTGCGCATATTTATGGTACCACTGCAATCTGATGCTCTTTTGTTATGCAGGAACGCTGCTTTGTTATTTTATTTGGCTTTATAAAAATGTATGTACAGGCATATCATCATCATCATCATCATCAAATATCTTGTATCTTCTAAATTTTATTAATTCAGCTGCCGATTTACTCTCGAAAATTCTAAAATCGACACGATTGATTCCTTTACAAAATCCAGAAAAAAAAGTCAATTCCAATTATTCTCATTTCAATTGAGATGTCGCGTAATGAATAATAATAATTTTAACTCGCTGTTGGCTAATTATGCATCTAATAACAATTTTATCTTTTTGCATAAAGATGAACACATAGTTGCTCACTGATATTCAAATAAAGCAGTACACCGATTTACGTTCCCTCGACTTACGTCACCCCGCATTTACATTGTCTGGCCAGGAAAAGAAATTTCCTAAATTAAAGACGCACTTTGAACTGTTTCGAAAACTTTTGGCTCTGTGAAGGGAAACTTTCCCGCGACCATCAAGTGATAGTGACAAAAAAAAATAATAAAAAGTCACGAGAAAAAGCTTGGAAAACTCACTCTGCTGTTAAAAAGAGCTTCTAAGCGAAAAAAAGAAAAATTTGTCTGTTCAAACTTTATTGCAAGATTTTTTTACATCCCCAAAGACTCGAACGGGGCAGCTAGAACAATAAATTGTAAGTTAACAACTTATTTATTTATTCCAAATTCTTGTACTGCAAACGCATTTTTTTGCTAATGTTAATGTATGTAACATAATCCTTAAATACAGTAAATTTGTTCATTAGATTTTGGAGAATTTTTATTACTTATCTTTTTTTTTTTCTGCTTATCTAAATGTAACGCGACTTACTTCGTTTTCGACTTACGTCACTAGTCTTAGGACGAATTGCTGACGTAAGTCGAGGTATATACACTGCTCAAAACAATTAGGGGAGCACATGGTTTTAATAAAATTACGCAAATATTTACACCGCTAAGTAACGAAAATAAAACATCTATAATTTAAAGCGTACTAGAAAACATATTAAAAAAACTTCACATGTAAATTATAGTTTATGACGTCAAAAACTAGAAAAAGGAGACAAGTGCAGAAATCGGTGTTTTGCAGAAACGTCTGTTTCACTGTCTCAGTTGTAAAATTCAATTGCTCAGCTTGTGTTTTGAGAAAAGGTGACTTGAAAATGTCATAACAATGTTATTTAACGGAATCCATGGCTTGTTGTGTCATCGGAACAGTTGAATCTGGGGGAAACACAACAAAGTGTAGCGGATGCTGTTGGGTGTCGCAAGAAGTGTCAATGCAAGTCTGTGGAATCTATTCCAAGACATGTGGAATGGTAGACATCGACCATGTGCTACCACAGAAACTGATGACCGAAATATCCTGTTAACAGCTCGTCGAGACAGAAGAGGCAATGCTACTCTGTTGCAAACACAGTTGTTCTTCGCCACAGGACGAAGGATGTCCAGCCAAACAGTCCGAAATAGGCTTTATCAAGGTGGTCTCTATGCACGTAAGCCAATGGTCTGTATTCCGTTGGTCTCAAGCAACTGTGGGGCCCAAAGAAAGTGGGCAACTGCACTGTTAAAAATTTGCAGCATTCTGCCCAGTCATTTGACCATTTTTATCGAAAACGGTTACACAACTGTAATTTAACACTATTCTGGCCTTATTATTGGCCACTTTATGGTCAGAATATAGTTAAATTACGGCTACGAAACCGTTTTCGATAAAAACGGTCGAATGACTGGGCAGAATGTAGCAAATTTTTAACAGTGTGAACATCGAATTCGGAGACAACGTTGTTGGAGTCAAATTCTGTTTACAGACGCGTTCCGATTCAGTCTGGATGTGACATCTGACGTGTTTTGGCATGAAGAGAAAGAGACACTCAAAATAATCCCACATTCGTTCGTGAAAAATCACGTTACAGACGAGAGGTGGTTTGATGCTATGGGCTGGAATCAGCATAGGTGGACGTACGGGCCTGCATATCATTCGGAATGGCACTTTGACGGTCTGAAGTTATACAGACGAGATACTGAGACCTCATGTCGTATTTTATGTTGCAGCAATTAGGGATTTCTTTTTTTTTTTTCCATGCATGATAATGTCAGACCTCAGAAAGCTCGCCATGTGGAAAACATGCTTGAAGCTAAAACAATAGAGCGTATGGAATGATCAGCATGCTCTCCTGACCTGAATCGTATCGAGCATGTTTGGGACATACTCAGACGACGCATTGCTGCGAGACCGAAGCCTACTTTTACTGTCTGGGTCTTTGAGATGGCAATTCTTGAGCAATGGAACATTATTCCCCAAAGCCTTATCGATAACCTCATCGCATCCATGGAAAACACGTGTGTAGCAGTCTTAACGGATCGAGGAGACCACACGCCATATTAAAAACCTTGCATCATTTCTAAACAATACTTTTTTTTATCATTTACATGTAACCAAATTGTTTCCCTAAACCATCTTTTCATGCTCTTTCCAGCTTTTCAAAGAATAAAAGCTACCTTACAAATTGTTTTGCATCTTGTTTTCTGTATTGCGCATTGATACACGTGTACTAACCATTTTATGCCCATACATGGCTGTCTTTCACTGTTCTCTTCACTTTTTTATTGGCTCCCCTAATTTTTTTGAGCAATGTAGATTTTTTCATTTGGAATATATTCAGGACTTTCTTTTGGAAAATCGGATTTCCCGAACTCGACACGAAAAGAGTAAAAAAGTAATCGGAAACTAAACCGGACACTAAACTTTTAAAATTACCCCGACCCACAACGAAAAAAATTAGCGTCAACCCAATCCAACCCGTATGGCAGATTGAGTTGGGTTTGAATAAAACCGGGTTTCCCGACAGGATGCAGATCTCTAATTTGATTTATTTATGAAAACGATACTGGAGATCTTTCAATAATGAAATAGTTTTTTAAAAAATTCTGTTATACAGTATCACGATTCCTATAAAAAATATTTCAGAAAAACTCTGATAATATTTTAGAAAAAATATTGAAATATTTTTAGAAAATATATCAAAATATTAAAAATCAGATTTACATATTTCTATAAAAAATATCTAAAGTTAACGAAAAAAGTTATGAATATCCTAATAAAAATACTTGAACACGGCTTTTAATTTTTCTATAAAAATATTTAAATATTTCTAATAAAAAAGTATTACTTTTTTTTACAAAAATGCCTCAGAATAGCTTCAGATATTTCTATAAAATATTTATTTATTTCTGAAAAATTATTAATATGCTTACAAAAATGTTTATAAAAATATCCAAATATTTGAAAATGATAATATTCTAAGAAAATATTTGTGAAAAGCTTCAAATATCACTATGAAAATATTGAAATATTTCTATAAAAATTGAAAATATTCTAATAAAAATAATTTATATCAAACTTGGATCTTTCTATAGGTTCTGAAAATTTTCTAGAAGGCTTATTACAATTTTTAAAAACTTGAAATAAATTTTAGATATTTTTGTAAAAATATCAAAAGATAGCGAGAAAATTTGTGAATATGCTAATAAATATATTTGAATTTAATTTTAAATTTTTCTTTAAAAATATTAACTATTTCTAAAAAAGTATTACTATTTTAAAAAAAAAATGAAACAAAACAGATTTAGATATTTCTATAAAAATATTTAATTTTTTCTAAAAAAATAAATATTAATATGCTTACAAAAATATCTATAAAATTATTCAAATATTTAAAAATGTTAACAATCTAACAAAATATTTGGGAAAAGCTTCAACTATCTCTATAAAAAGTGAAAATACTGAAATATTTCTAGAAAATAAAAATATTGTAATAAAAATATTTGATATCTCACTTAAGTCTTTCTATATAAGCCATGAAATATTTCTAAAAGGCTTATTATTTTTTTTAAAACTTGAAATAAGTTTTAAATATTTCTATAAAAGTATAGAAATATTTCTATAAAATTCCCACTAATCTAGAAATATTTAAGATCAGCTCTAGACATTTTTATAAAAATACTGAAATATTTCTAAGAAAGTATTCGTAACCTTATAAAAACTAATCGAAATCTATTTTAGATATTTGTGTGAAAATATTAAAATATTTCTAGAAATTGCACCAATATTATAAATTAAATATTTAAAATAATATTTAGATATTCCTATAAAATACTGATTTATCTCCAAGAAACACTTTCTAGGTAATGAAAACGAAAATATTTCGATCATTAATCACGTGTTATTGACGGAAGAAAACAAAAACTGACACTTTCAAGTAGTGCCCCCGATTCAAAACCAGGTTCATATCGAAAAAGCCGCGAGCGCGGACCCCGACTTGGTAACTTTGACCTGCAAACCGTATTCGCGTTTCAGATCTTGATGAGTTAACACCATTCTGTGAGAAAAAAAAGCATGAAGTCGAAAATTAGAACGGACAGCTCCTACGAAAAAGTGAAAGTGGTAAGTCTGTTTTAACTTTATATTAAGGTTCCTGCATATACCTGCGGAGGTGATTTTTTGAAATTTTAGAATTTTTTTCTTTATAGCAATTTTTTATGATGACATTTAATTTAAATCTTTAAAAATATGTAAATATTTTAACATTTTAAAACACAAATTTTTTAAAAGTGAAAAATGGTGAAAATAATGTGAAAACTTGATAACTCAAAAACAAAACAATGTATTGGCATTTTGTAAATTGTATAATAAAGATACTAAATTTATCTAGGACATAAACTATAACCTCTTCAGTTCCGAAGCTAAAATAATAATACAAATGCTTATTCATTGGTTTTTTCCAAACGAAATGACATCGTAAATGACAGAAAAAATATCTTTTCTGAAATTGATCCTTCAGGTGCTTAGTAATTTAGGCTAAAAAATATGGCTCTAAAACTACAAACCCTCTTAAAAACATCATTTAATAACCACTAACCTAAATTAACGTAATCAGAAATTTAAGAGCTTTAAACAAGTAAATAATTTACAAATTTCCAAAAATTTTTATTGAAAAAGATTTAAGTTAAATACTTATGAAAATTTGTCACTTTCTTGGTCATACTGTCTTTTGGACTTTTTTAGACATTTTGCAAACTGAAATTGAAAGATGAAATTGACATTTATTTTATATGGGAATCAGCTTAGATGCTGCCATTTATTCGTTTATTTTAAACGCAAAAAACATTCAGCTATTAAGTAGGGATGTGAAAATGTAAAAAAAAAAAAATCGGGCATTTTAGTTTTTATAAGGAAAAGAACAGAGGTCCCCGTATGGGGGACCCAGGGACCGAAGAGGATAATAGCATCTCTATCTTAGCTGCTGTGATAGTTGAAGTACTAGCGTAATGACAAATTTGTAAAGTTCGTTGCAAATTTGTCACTTATACCGCTATAAATGTAAAACGAATTAATATGATATCATGAGTTATATTCCCTCAATAAACATTTGTGAAAGAAGTATACGAAATTTCAAGTCATTTGATGCATAATTATTTGCTATAAAATGTTTTGCGTATAGTAAAAATTTGAAAACCTTTATTTTGAGAAAAAGCTGAAAATAACTTTTAAACACATTTCAAAACTGTATTAGCTGTAACTTTAAACGGCTGTAACTATGGTTCTCATTATGATACAGGCACAATTTAAGCATAATTCGACAGTTAAAAGATCCGATTTTGATGTTATTGCAAAAATGAAAAATCGATATTTTCATCGAAAATGACGTTTCAAAGGTGTGTAATTTACTTAATTTTAAAAATATATAATGAGCGACCAATATATTTTAGCTACTTAACTTTACATTAAATTTATCTTTAAATAAAATTTTCAAAATTGAAATATGTCATATCGTTGACAACTTTCAGTTTAGTGCTGAAGTGCAATTCCAATTTTAGGTAGATTTCGTATGAAATACTACCTATTGGCGTCGTTCCTATGTTGGAATTTCTGAAAAATTTTTGCAGATCCACACCGAACATGACCCCTAGAACCGAAAACCACCCTCAGTAAAAAACTTTATCTATCTATCTATCTATCTATCTATCTATCTATCTATCACTTTCTTCTGGACACGATAACTTCCACCATTCTGCATAAATCTCTTCCAAACTCATACATAAAATCAAGGGGCATAAAATCTCGGTCAAGTTCGCTAATGGGCAAAATCCGACCAAGGGGATAGAAATAGGGAGGGGTTTTGTGAAAACCGAAAAAACCCCATAACTTCTTAATTTTTGTACATATCAAATCAGTTTAAAGTTTTTATTACTTCTAAAAATAGGACGAAAAATTTATGTATCACAGACTTTTGATCAAATTAAAAATAGGCTCAAGGGGTGCAAAAAAATAGGGTTTTGGGGAAAAAAATAATTCATAACTTCGTCAATTCTCAAGATATCAAATCCAATTAATTTTATTATACATCTCCTTAATATTATCTACAACTTTTGTATTCACAAGTTTTTGATAGAACCAATTCGAACCGCAAAAAAAAATTAAAAACGAAAACAAAAAAGGTGGATGGAGAAGAAAAATTTCTATCGAAGAAAAAAATCATCTTATTAAGAATGTATTCAAATCCAAACTGCTTATTTTCTTACTTATTTTTAAATTAATTGTTGCTTTCAAACGCGTCCAATTGATATATTCTCTTCTTCAGAAACTATATAATGTACAGTAATGATCGATTTTTTGATAGAGGCAGAATATAATGTCAAAGGCAGAAATGATGTCAAAGTGGACATTTTGAACAGAATTTCCCGAAGCGATTGTGTTAGAAACGAAAAATATTGCCCTACTGAGAAAATAATTGTTTATTAATCAAGTTTCAATTAATTTAAAGAAAAATAAAAACACATGCCGCTTATAAATCTTTTCAAAAATCACGTCAGCAAGTTTCGTATTTTTTCTATTAAAAATTAATCTGAAAATGTGCCAGAAAATTTCGAATTGTTGAGCATGGAAAAGTATTTTTTTTTAATACCGCCTTAACATGATTCTAATAAAACCAGCTATTATATAAAAATGAAATAAAAACTCGTCAAAAGATAAAACTGTTAAAGTGGATTTATATCTAATCGTGATTTAGTTTTTGTTGGTGTAATTAATATACTTAACTTCGATATCTAGCTCCGCCTGTAGGCCGGGCCGGCAGGGATTTTTTGTATATTCCGGTGTGAAAGACACACTTTTGCTGCAGAAAAAAAATAAAAATAAAATAAGAATAAGAATAAGATTAAGAATAATAAAAATAAATCCCTGCTGGTTCGGCATACAGACACAGGTAGATTTCGAAGTTAAGTACTACTTTCACCAACAAAAATAAACCAAGATAAGCGAAAAACCGTTTTTTTCGTCTTAAATTTTGTTTTACTAAGTTACAAAAGGATTTCGGTTTTCATAATTTACACAGTTCTAAATCAATAATAAAAAAGCGTATAAAATATATAGGTTTTCTATACAATACAATAATTTCTATACCAGTTTAATGATTGGGAACGTGAATCACAAAAGAAACAAACTTGAAATAGTGTAATGAGAGCTCGACAACTGCGAGCGGTCGTAGAATACGCTGAAAGTACTTGTTCATGTCCGATCACGAAAACCAAACAGCATCGAGCGCGATTAGTACTTGGGAGGGTGACCACATGGAAACCAGTGCAAGTTCAAATATTTCTACAAACATTTCTATTTTAGACACTTCTATAGATATTTCTATAGCTCTTGGTGAAACTAACTTATAGAAAAAACAGCCGTAATACTTTTTTTATATAGAATTCTATAACAATTTTTTGTAAGTGAAAGTGCTGGGCCACCAAAGAAATAGCAGTGGTATATGTGCTAGCACTGCAGGGGAAATGCCGGATTGAAGTAATGTGATTGCATACCAATGCTGGCCTGCTGTTGGCCATCACTGATGGGCCAGCTGCATTCCGCACGGACACTTTTTGACTGGTTTAAGTAATGGCACCATTGCACTTTATCGCTGATGGCAGTGCTGGCTGCCATCTTTTTTCCGGCTGATGGCCCATTGTTTCTTTCTTTGCTGGGTAAAATTAAATCCCTTTTTATTTTCTTCTTTCAAAAGAAGAAAGTACTGTAATCAAAATCTTCTTCGACTTCCAGTTTTCGACGGATTTACATGTTTTAGGGATCAGATTCCCGAAAAGCATGTTTATACAAACCGCAAGTCTGTCCGTCCGTGTGTCCTCTTTCTATCATCGAAAAATGTATAAATTTATGCACAGAAATGAACCAAATTTTTTGTGTATGTTTTTGGCTATAGGTAGCAGGTCCTCCTTGAATTTGTGAAGTATTCCGCCGGAAGGGGACTCTGTAATAGCGACTATTATATTATTTTCATTATTATGCTATCGAAAAGTACATAAAGTTATGCATAGAACTGAACCAAATTTTTATGTAGGGTAACTTTAGGATAGATGGCCATAGAGGAGAGAATGTCAATCTAAATATTTTCAAAACATGATCATAGATTGCAACATGAACTTTGTTTGTATGAAATAGTTCTACGAGATTATTTATTTTGACGTGCAGTTTTGTTTTCGATTATAAAAAGTAAATGTAATTTTAATGTTTATTTAATCTAGTGCTTGAAATCTTTATTTCTAAGCTTAAAACAAAGACGTACAATGGCTACTGATGCTTTAAATTGGGCGACCATCAGTCCTTCAATTTCAGGAGAGATGACCACATGAAATCTAGGAGAGATGGCCACCTTTAATCAATATTTCAAAATTATACGAAGTGATTATTTTAACTAAATATAATTAAATTTAAAATAAATATATAACTTTTGTTGTTATAAATATATTAATTGATATAATTATTTAAATTTTAACTAATGTAAATATTTTAATAATAATAATAATAATGTAATAAGACCTAACGATTTATTTGTTTCAGAAAATACTGAAAAAAGTCGCAAACTTTCATAATAGAAACTGATAAAATTGATAAATAAACTAAATTAACGTAATAAGCCTAAAATTAACGCAAGAAAAAAAAACCACGACATTTCCAGTAGCGAAGAAAACGAAATACATTTAAATTATCAGATTCTACAGATTCCGAGTAAATAGAATTGGATTAGGATCACTGTGTTGGTTGTGCAAAACAATTTAATATCACATCCAAAAAGGATGACTGGATACAATGCATAAGGTACCTGAAGTGGTTCCATGAAACGTGTACAAATGTTCAAGATCTTTGCCAAACATGTGGTAAAATTTTACGAAAAGTGAAGTATTGAAATTATACTTCAAATTTTGTTTATTCATGTTTCATCCACTCATTTTCCATCATATAACTGCATCTTTACAAATTTCTATATCTTTTTCCTGATTAACCATATGAAATGTGTTATTTTTCTGCTATTTAACTTCACTTTTTTGTTCTTGTATTAGATGGCCATCTCTCCTCGGCTTTAAGGAGAAATGGCCATCTGCAATTTTAATTTCAATGTTGATTAACACTTTTTGTTTTCAATTTTTTTTTTTTTTTTTTTTTTTTTTTTTTGCATAAAATATGATGAGTATATGTATAAGAATTTTAAATATGCATAAATATTTCTTGTATTTGCATTCTAAGAATGTTTATTTCAATATTTAAAAACTATGGCCATCTAACCTAGAGTTACCCTATGTTTCTGGCTATGGCCAGCAGATAACTTTACCTAATATTAAATCCATTTTTACTTTCTTCTTTGTAAAGAAGAAAGTACTATATTCAAAATCTTCTTCGACTTCCAGTTTTCGACGGATTTACATGTTTTAGGGGTCAGATATCCCGAAAAACATGTTTGTACAAAACACGTAAGTCTGTCCGTCCATGTGTCCGTTTGTCCTCTTTGTATCATCGAAAAGTGTATGAAGTTATGCACAGAAATAAACCAAATTGTTTGTGTGTGTTTTTGGCTATGACAAGCATGTGCTCCTTGAATTGGTAAATATTCGGCCGTAAGGGGACGCTGTGATAGCGACTTTTGTACCATTTTCATTACTGTGCTATCGAAATGTGCATGAAGTTATGCATAGAATTGAACCAAATTTTTTATGTATGTTTTTGGCTATGGCCAGCAGATCCTAATATTAAATCCATATTTACTTTCTTCTTTCTAAAGAAGAAAGTACTGTAATCAAAATTTTCTTCGACTTCCAGTTTTCGACAGATTTACATGTTTTAAAGGTCAGATATCCAGAAAAACATGTTTATACAAAACGTAAGTCTGTCCGTCAGTATGTCCGTGTATCCTCTTTGCATCATCGAAAAGCGTATGAAGTTATAAATGGAATTGAACCAAATTTTTTGTGTGTGTTTTTGGCTATGGCCAGCAGGTCCTCCTTGAATTTGTAAGTATTCCGTTGGAAGGGGGCGCTGTAATAGAGATTTTTGTGTCCCTTTCATTACAGTGCCATCGAAAACTGTATAATGTTATGCATAGAACTAAACCAAATTTCATTATCTTTTTTTGGCTATGGCAAGCAGGTCCTCCTTGAATTCGGAAATTTTCCGCCGGAAGGGGGCGCTACTATAGCGATTTTCCACGATTTTTCAGAGTTCTGTTGTACAAGGGCTGTTCATGCAGCGACCGGCAATTCGCATCCTGCTAACCCGGCGATTCTCAAGTACCTGACTTACACGAAATATATTATTTTATTAAGGAGACGGTGGACGTTAAATCTTATTTTATTTTTTTCATCATAGAGATATGAAATTTTGTGGAAGTATACATTTCACCATAAGTACATAGAACACCTAAAAGAAATTTCCAATCTTATTATAATTTTAAGATTTTTTGAAAAATAAAAATTTTAAACCGAAATTTTAAAATGCTCCATGCGTCATAATTGTTTAGATATTTCCTCAATTTCTCATTTTAATCACTTAAAATTCTATTACGAACAAATCTGTGCACCGATTTTTTAATCCCTTAAATAGTTCATTTTTTAGAGATTTTTTTGTGAATTCGATATCGATTTTCATCAAAATTTCGCCTATTAATATTTTAAAAATAAAATTTAACTATCTTAATGATAACTAATTTTAAAATGCATGCACAGTTTCTTTATAAGCAAAATCAGGAATCGTCCTTATCAATTTCGTGAATTTTGATAAAAAATTATGACGCATGCAGCATTTCAAAAATCTAAACACGTTGAAAAATCAGTTTTGAGAAAAACAGATTTAAAGTTTATTATAGGGCTGGAAAATTGTTCAAACGCAAAATTCAAACGCTTGTAACTTTGCGAAAAATAATCGTATTTGCATGTGGGTTTTACCCGACTGAAAAGAAGGGTTATATGTGTATAACGCATATCTGTGTATGTGGATTTATTTATACCCTCAAAACATCCCATCGGCTGGATGGATTTTAATGAATGAGATTTCTATCAATTCGTCTTAACGGCCCGATGGTTATAGGCTAGGTTTTAGTTTTATAAATTCAAAATGGCGGCCGTAAAATACAAAATGGCGGTAGAGACGGGAAAAAAATTATGCACCCTATTGAGTGGCATATCATTGGATAGGTCTTTCAAAATTAAGACGATGTTTCTTCACTATTTTACAATCAGAAGCTCCGTTAAAATATTATACAACCTGGAAGTTGTGTATGTAGGATCTCTAGCTTTACTGCAACTCTAACCGTCATAGACATCTATAGGCCTCATCAAAACAGAGTTTATAGATAGGAACTAACAATTAAACACAACTTAAAAGTCATCAATACAAGTAAATAAAAAAAAAATAGGTAAGTAATATAAACAAGTAATATAAAAAAAATATTTTAAGTCAATTCCTTCTTAGGTCAATAAGAGAAATTTTTTTCTCCCATTCTTCTTTCCTGTTAAGTGGCGCTTAAAATACCTTGATCAAGAAGAGGGCTCTCTCGGTCTTAAAATACCTTGATCAAGAAGGGGGATCTCTCGATTATTGAAAATTAATTAATTTAATTTAATTAATGAATTAATATTTGAAAAAACTGGATTAACTACAAGTGTCATGCACTACAAGTTTTAAAAAATTTATTTGAGCTTGATTGGATGAATAATAAGTATTTTATTAACGATTGAAAATTTGAACAAGATATATATCCCGAGAGTGTGAGCTAATAGTAGGAATTGAAAAAAAAATAGTTTCACATTGATGAGAAATAATTAATTCGCTTTTTACACAGTCGGGTGTTTTGAAATTAAAAATTTTTAAATTTACTTGTTTATTTACAAATGGTTCAGAAGAAACTGGCTAATAATAATATGCACAAAAATAATTTTCAATTTTTGGGTCGATTTCTATTCAAACAAAAGTCCACGGTCCCCTTAAATATAATTGATATTAACTCGTTTTTACTCCGATTAGTAAAACGAAGCAGAAACTAACTTAAGACATAAATCAAAGTTGGTGTAGTATTGAAGTAATAAAACTGAAGGAGTAACATGTGTAAAAATTTTTTGAAATATTAACATATATGAGATAAAAGAAAGTTTTAGGATTGGCACATCTGACTAGTTTTCTGTATGTTTGCAATAGTTATTAAACTTTTTAATGCTATTTATTGTATTTTGATACTACTTATCTTTTGAAGATTTCTCTTTTAAAAAAAAGGTGGTCGCGTAAAACGGTGAATAAACGTAAAAAATAGTAAAAATGCAGTCTCAAATCGTAGGTGCGCGTTGCTGTTCCAAAACATTTAAGGGGGTCCGGGACACAAAAATCTTCACATTTTCTAAAAACATTTCATTTCATTAAAAATTTCTCTGTTTTTGTTGTTGTTGTTTTTGCTTAAAATGACGTTTAAATCCTGTTTCTATCTTAATTGGAACAGGAAATATTACTTTTTTCGTTTTGATTTGTTTTCAAAATTTAGCTTTCAGTCAATGAATGTCATGGAAACCACTTCCTGTGAAAATGTGTTTTTCTTCATGATGGGTTTTTTTTCACCATTTCCCGTGTTTAAATTGTTATAAGTCAAGAACCGTTAAAGATAAATGGTTCAAACTTGGAAAATGTCTTTTTCAATTGTTTTACTTTAATTTTGATTCAGAAAGTTTGAAAAAAAAATAATTTTTTTTGAAAATCTGACTTTTTTTTTTTTACTTTAAATATTTTTAATTTTTATTTAAATTAATATTTTTTTAAATGCTGAATCAAAATTAAAAATTATATATTTCTGTTTATTTAAATGGAAAAAAAATAAAATTCTACAAATAATATTTAGAATTATATTTTTAAAAAAATATGAGAAGTTTTATCATGTGATTTTGATTAGAAATGATATGGTTAAACATCACAAAAGATTTCAACATTTTAACTCAATAAATAAAAATTAATTTAAATTTTGTCCCGAACCCCCTTAAAAGAAAATTAATTAAAATTAGTACGAGATCTTATGGTTAATCTTCCGTAGTCAAATTCATAGGAAAATGTCGTATTTGATCAAATCTGATTCGCCGCATGAGTGTTCTTTAAAACTGTTAATGGTACTCACATCCAGTTTGCAGGAAATTGTAGCAATCATGGAAACGCTTGTATTCCACTTCCACTTACGAAAAATTAATAGAACATTTTAAAAAACAAGAAAGAAAAATCATGCGTCAAGCATAGATTATGAAACACTTTCCAATACAATTTTAATTAAATCCAATACATTCAAAATACTGAAACAAAACTTCCCGTTTAAAAATGTAATAGATGATGTTTAATTGAACACTTGGGAAAACGCATAACACATTTCAAAACCCAATTTCAGTAGTTACTAGGTATAGTCTGAAAAGTATTCGTATTATTTTGTGAAGCCTTTTGTTTGTATATGATCTATAGATTTGTGCATATAGTACATAATATGCTAAAATTTAATTCAATTAGGAAAAACATAACAGAACTAAAAATTCCACTCCAAAAATTTTCGTCAATAAATGGATATAAGTTCTTTTGTGCAACCCTGTATATAAAATATAGAATTTACACACAAAAATCATTATGCAAAAAATTACTTAACCCATTTATGCCCAGCGTCCCATTTTTGGGATGTTTCAAATTTTAATGCATTTGTATAATTTTCTTCTTCTTTATAACATGAAAATTGCATGAAATCATTATTTATAAATGTCTTTATCTATAACCGAGAGATGACGGCACAAGGTGGATATTTATTTGTTTAAATTAAGGCTTTTTTCGGTGTTTATAGATTTTTCATTTTTCAAGAGGGCGAAATGTAAAAAGTAAGTTTATTTGTATTTTTTCTATCATGGACCCAAAATCGCAAGTTATAATCTTAGCTTGTGGATTTTTTTGAAATACGTATTTTTTTAAATTGGGAAATTAAATGTTCAAGCCTATTTTTTATGCATTTTTGTAATGTACAAAATATAGGGTTCTAGGCACAAATGGGCACATATTTTTGTTAGAAATTTAGGAGACAGTTATTTATGCAATCTCCTTTCGAAGATATTTATGAAATAAATTGTTATTAAGTCTGCAATACGATTATTCTTATTTTATTATTAATAATAGTTATAACATTATTAGTCTCTGCAAAGAAATAAATATATTTTTTTTTATTTCATTAAAATACTAATTATAGTACATAATATACAATTTAAAAACATTTTAAATATAAATAAAGGCAAAATATATAATTATGCATATTATTCTACTAGAAATACTCATATTTAGTTCTTTTACATTTTATCAAATAAATACAAAAAAAAAAAAATAAGCTTAATTTTTTTTAGTATTTTTCCAGTTCATTTTGCAGCCTTTTAAAGTGATTTTACCACAAAATTTGCGAAAACAAAAATTCAGGCACAAATGGGTTAACCCTTAAATGCCTGAGTTTTCAAAAATCATTGTAATAATGTTTTTCGGCTTTCATATTTTAAATAAATCATGGGAAAAATACTTTTAAAAATCATATTTTGTTTTAAGTATGGT
Organism: Maratus speciosus; assembly: GCA_963932465.1. Lineage (NCBI taxonomy): Eukaryota > Metazoa > Arthropoda > Arachnida > Araneae > Salticidae > Maratus > Maratus speciosus. Next base: position 374,069,098 of record OZ010798.1, on the reverse strand, counting down.
TTATGGCTAAAAAACAGTTTGTTACTAATCGACAATACTGGTATTTAATTGAAAAAATAATTTTCCTTGACAAAAGTGTATAATATTAAACATACAAGAATTTTAGGAACTATAATAAGAAATGAATTTTACTTGCTCACTGCAGAACAAAATAGGGTATTTCGCAAGCTTCCAAACAAAACAAAAAGAGCAAGTAGCAACAATTGAAAAAATAAATCTATCTTTATTCTTAAACAGCACAAGTGTTTCCATCTACATGTTGAAAATCGATTTAATAATATTTTCAGAATGTATTTTATTGGCAACATTAGGCATTATAGCTTCAATATTATTCTAATAGTATTTTAGAGCCTAAATTGGTTATGCTGCCGAAAAGCAACACCCGGCATTTAAGGGTTAAGCGGTCTCAGGATTCTTAAAATTGGGAAAAAAAATAAAAAAAAGGTCTTTTCAGCATTTAATATCTTAAAATGCATTTGTTTTTAAGACACAATTTTAATTGGGATGAACGATATAAGTATGTTCTTTCATTTCAAGTATTTAAGAAATTGCAAAATACAGAATTAGCATTTACAGGGAGTTACAAACTGTCAGATATTTGACTAGCAGATAATCGGCATAACAGATTATGCGCAGGATAACAAAATAAATTTTGCGATTAAATGAAAATTTTGTTCCTACTTATACTTCAGTTTATAGTACTTATCCTGAACCTAAATAAATTTGTATTTAAAGCATTTTTATATTTTTAATACAAAGTTGTATTTAACTAATGCAAAATTTAGAAAAATTCAACAATATAATCACTTAAAAAAATATTTTTTTTAGCAGTGAAAAGGAAATTTTAGGTTCAGTTAATACAAACTAACATGAAACATATGTTTTGAAAATTTCATGAAAAAATATTCAGAAGTTTTTGAGATATCCTGCGCGTTATGCCCAGTAAAAACCTCATTTGGAGAAAAATGACTTCAAAGTTTCGAGAACGCCGCTTCAGCTATTGAGCGGGTATAATTCTAAAAGCCATAACTTCTGTTCTAATGGAAATTTAAAGGAAACAATTATATCAAAATGTTCAGAAAAGATCGGAGTTTAACATCTGAAAAAATTAAAATTTCGTAAATTTTAAAACTTTAAGAGTCCTGAGACCCCTTAAATTAAAAAATGTTTACCATAACTGAAACCCCACAAACACTGTCTTATAATAGCTTCCTTCGCAAGTACTTCCCGCATTTAAATATCTTCCGCATAATTAAAAATAATTTAACATTAGTAGGAATTCCGAGCTTGATAATTTTTCAACTAGTTGACCGAATAAATTCCCGTTTTGTATTTGAAACTCCAATTTATCGAAAAATTCAAATTTGATGTCAAAATTAGGCGTTAGTATTGGATAGTTTAAAATTTGGTGCAATTTATAAAGGTACACATTTTTAGGTACATCATTATTTATTTATTTATTTTTATTTACATAAAAGGGCTTATTACACAGTATTTAAATGAATAAAGTATGACTACAGCCAATCAGTGAAAGTAACATGTTTTGAAATTCATAAATAAAATCACATAAATTACAATAATATAATACAATTACATTCCTACAGTTTCGTATAAAAAACTTGTCCATCAACAGGAATACCATCCGGAGAAACTAACACGGTCTTATCTGTACAATAGCTACATTATCAATTTCAAAATAAATATTGACATTTTCTTAGTGGGACTTTCCCAAAATCAATTTATAAAAAAGGTAGTGGAATCATTTATTGTATAAAATTCGATTTAAATGTTTAATGGGAAAGCCCCTACAGGAAAATGTCAATATTTATTTTGAAATTGATAATGTAGATATTGTGCAGATAAGGACGAATTACTTCCTCCGTATGCTATTCCTGAGGATGGACAAGTTTTTAATTGTCCAAAACTGTAGGCATATTGTTGTGTTATATTACTGTAAGTAATTTATGTGATTTTACTCATTAATTAATTAAAAAAATTTATTACATACACTGAATTGCCGTAGTCATAAAATTTACGTCACCTAAGGGCTTTATCAATTCAAGACATCAAAACAGATGGCAAAATATGCAGGAAATTTGTTTTCGTGAAAAATTTAACTATACATCCGCTAAAGTACTCCTGTAATTCTAATTGGTGTCCTTACTATTTTCATACGAAATTATTTGGTATGAAATTAATCTCGAATTAATTATTACTCGAGAAAAGAAATTCAAGAGTTGACTGACATCCTAAAATTTAACATATCATTTTCTTTTTATATCTTGACACTTAATAGCTTAGCTATCTACTAACATTTGAACTATAAAAATAAACATCCATTGTTTTCTGAACAAACCTTAAATATTTCACTTTCTATTGTTTCCGTTTAATAAAACATATATTTACATTCCTTTCTCACCATAAGGAAATAAAAGAACTTTTTGTATTTTAATAGTATTGTAGAACCTCGATTATCCGAAGTAATTGGGACCGACCGTCTTTCGGAAAGTCGAAATTTTCGGATAATCGTGAATGCTTTAATTTTAAGATTAAGGAGAAATAAGTGCAATATTTCTTATTATTGTAACAAGCAGGGATGTAGTGGAGGGTATACGAGGGTATACGCCGTATACCCTCTGGAATTTTTTTTAAGGAACACCGTATACCCTCTGTTTCTCAAGAAAGCTATAGTATATATACACTAGGGTATACCCTCTTGTCTTGAGCGTATACCCTCTGCTTAGAACGTATACCCTCTGTTTTTTTTTTTTTTTTTTTTTTTTTTTTTTTTTTTTTTTTTACGACTACACACTGGTAACAAGTGCTTAATAAAAATAAAGCAATAGCAACATAGACACCAGAATAAATTACATGAATTTTAATTTTGAAATTAAGTACCTTTTACATATATCACAAAGGTTTGAAAAAATGTTTTATTTCTCGCAGTTTCAATTGTCTTTGCTTTGAAGCTCTATCACGGAGTTTTTTAATATTATTATTTCACCAGTTTCCACGGTTTTTCTGCTGCTTCAGCCATGCCAAACCATTTGCAAAACATTCAAAAGTTTCATTGTTCGTTTTCTTCGTTTCACTCCGCAGCTTACGGGAGCTCAAGTTTAATTCAAAAGAACTCTAAGAAAGGGGATCAAAAATATTTATATGTACTCGTAGTTCGGAAAGGACTGCTTGCACGCAAGGAATATGATAGTAAAAAAACAAGCTTTCAAAATGGATTTTGCACACAAAAAATGTGTAGGTAAAAAAAAAAAAAAAAAAAAAACTTTCAAAATGGACTTCGGTTAACCGAGAGTTTCGGTTAAAAGAGTTTCGAATAAAAGAGGCTCTACTGTACATTAAAATTGTTAAAAACATAGTTTGATTAATTATACATTGGCGTGCAGCTGTTGGTTTTAATCTTTACGAAAACGCCTTTCAAATGTTATTTTATGTGATTTTATTTATTAATTTAAAAATTTTACTACATACACTTACTGGCTGTAGTCATACTTTATTCAAGGGGGGAAAAATCAACAGTTGACTGAATCTTAAAATTTAACACATCATTTTCTTTTCATATCTTGACACTTAATAGCTTACCTATCTACTAACATTTGAACTATAAAAACAAACATCTATTGTTTTCCGAACAAACCTTAAATATTTGATTTTCTATTGTTTCCGTTTAATAAAACATATATTGACATTCCTTTCTCACCATAAAAAAATAAAAGAACTTTTTGTATTTTAATAGTACATTAAAATTGTTAAAAACTCAGTCTGATTAATTATACATTGGCGTGCAGCTGTTTGTTTTAATCTTTACGAAAACGGTCTTTCAAGTGTTATATTGATAGAAAATTAATTAATGTTCTTCAAATGTTCCGAATTTCATAAAGTGTTGTAGAAATGCAGCACTTGAAATTCTTTTTTGTTAATTATGGTTTTGGATTTTTATTTCCAGCAAAGAGAGAATTTGGCTAAATTCAACTAACGTTTTGCATGCTATGAAAATAAAACGAAACAATAAAAATTCTAAATGAAAAGGGAAAATCTCAATGTGAAAAAAAAGATTAATTTTATTTATAAATAGATTTTAGACTTTTAACTAAATTTTATAGGCTTTAGACAAACTTTTCAAGGTGAATTCAAAATTCGTATCACTAAGGTATTATTTTATAATAAACATGATAATAAGTTTATTCAAAAAAGTTTAATAGGGAATGTTTGAATAATTTACTTTAACACAATTATACTGATTGATAAATAATAAAATAATAAGATTGGTTAAAATAATTATGAATAATTAAATGATTTGTTAAAATAATCAAGTGCAATTACGCATCCAACTCGTATTGGTGTTCCTTTATTTGTCATTAATTCTCTTGATATGGGGCCTTTGCTAAAATGTTGTCTGAGTGAAATTTGTTCGCCGGATTTCTCCAGGATAGATCCTGGGTCAGAAACTTTTTCACTTAGTTGGAAAATTTACAACACGAGGAAATATTTGTTTTAAGTTAGATTTTACGGGTGTTAAAATCACTCTTTCTTACAGACATTTAGATTTATTGTAATCGGAATATTGAATTCCAATTTGTAATCAGGCAGCTAATCCAAAGAAGGTAAATAATTATTCATTATTAAGATGGAGCTTGGTGCAATATAATAAAAATGTAAAAATATCAACGTTAAAAACACCAATAACTTTAAATTTTAAGCATATCGGTTTCGGTAACTTATAGCATACCGTCCTTAGTACATTTTTATTTTTTTTACAATCCAAAGGGGGCTTTAAAATGTTTTTAGTGAGGCTAATTCGTGTTCTTTTTTTTTCTTTTTGTGTTTAATAATAAATTAATTTAAACAAAATTAAAGCTTAAGTAAAGTACTCTTGGTTATCGAGAAATCTACTACAATATAAAATGCAAATGGAAATTTCGTTCAGCCTGCTTATAACTTAGGTATTGCTGAATGGATTTAGATGAAGCTTACATTGTATTTAGGTTATTAGTTAATAATTGTTAGTTAGGTTATTTCTTAGGGAAAGTTTTAGTATATTGCATATCGTTCTTCGTTGCTTAGTTATATAATTATGGTGGAAAGTTCTACAATTAGCTGCATCCGATTATGAAAGATTAGGCTTTTTAAAAAATTTCTACTATTCATGAGACTTGCATCGTTAGTTTGAAACTTTTTCAGGCATGGTTTTCATCCATTTATATTGTTCTATCGTTCGTTAACAAATCCTACTATAAATGATCAATTGAAAGAATTGGTCCTTATAACCCAAATTTTGTCTATAACATTAAAAAATGTAATAGCGAAATGGCGTTCGTATCGTTTTCAGTAATGTGGAGGGACCTTCCAGGTAAAGGCCCATATTGCTTTAAAGCACGAGGTTAAATTTCCCGATATATCGTGTTTGTTCAAGGTTCGTTTGGTGATTAACCCTTTAACGGTCGCATAAAATTACGGTTCAAAAATTCAAATTGCTTATTGGCACCACTTTTTTGAAAAAGAAATATTCATCTTATTTAATGACAGGTAAAATTATACCATAATAAAGCTAATTACACTATTGTATAAAAGTGGTGGGAATCAAACAAATATGAATAAATCTAAAAAAAGACACAGCCCGTGAATATGACGGGGACGAGAATTAAGGGGTTAAACCAGCGTAGCTGGCGAACCCTGCTAGTTTTATATACAATTAAAAAAAATTAAAATAAATAAATTTTTCCAAAATTAAAAAAATACGAGGGCAAATCAAAAATAAGTTACACTTCCAATTTATGGTCATTTATTAAACCACATATACATAGGCAACACAGCTACGAGAACATACAATGTAAGTTCACTTTTCCACATAGTCCTCAAGAGACTGTAAACGTTTCTCGGAACGGCCAACCAATTTTTCGATTCCGGATGCATAGAAATCTCCTGCCGCGCTATGTAACTACCCGAAGACAGCGAAATCCAAGGTACTCACACACTGCCGTACGAAATGTTCAGCATGCTGGCAATTTCCTGTAGTGTTATGCGCCGATTCTCTCTAATGATCGCATCCACACGGTCAACATTTGAAACGGTATTGGACGTTGCGGGCCTGCCTTCGCGATATCCGTGCATCCGGAATGAAATTACTGACACCACTTTCCAATACCTAGCCGAGAAATTACACGTTCTCCATATACAGCAGTGATTTGACGATGAATGTCCGTGCAATTAAACCGTTTAGCCCATAGAAATCTGGTCGTTGCACGCACATCCAATTTGGAGTGAACAACCAGTTGAAGCGCTATTGATTCTAGCCCGCTCTGCACACACAATACGACGGGAAACCACACCAACCTTCCTATCGGACGTCTGAGCAGTTACTGTCCCTTTCTCAGCATTGTCTAAGTCACGACACACAGCGCGCTCTCGCGGCGGGTTAGTGAAACTTATTTTTTGATTTGCCCTCGTAGCATGCAATTAATATATCTCAGAAATCATTCTTCTCTTATTGGATGAACTGGTCATTTTTTAATTTAGTATTAAATAACTTTTGAGTATAGAAAGTATCACTAGTTTTCAGTTACTTGACATTTAAAATACCATTATCATGAATAATAGAAAAAACCACCGCATCTAAAATGTTTCTTTATCAGTTTTTCGTAATGTCTTAGGTATTTCTATAGTTTGAAAATTTTAACGTGTTTCCAAGAATAAGGCCTAACATTTTTAAATTAATATATATATATATATATATATATATATATATATATATATATAGTGAAAAAAGCAGGTACCAAAAACAGAAATTGGATCCTCATGGGTTTCGCAAGATATGGCCAACCCACATACTCCAAAAGTATAAAAATAGATTTAAACTTTCAAAAACACAACATAACAAAGCTATTTAAAAAAAATATTAACGAATCAAAACGGCTTTAAAAACAAATATAACCAACCAATTCAAAATCCAAAAACCGATTTAGCTATAAAACGTAAATAAAAATTAATAAAAATTCTAATATGACTAAATCATTAAGCAATTAAAAGTATTGAACATGTGAGAAGGCCATACCCCCACCTTTACCCATGAAGACCTGAAAAAAACTTGCTACCTTTAAAACAATCACTACACTCCACTTCTTTCCATCAGCAGGAGTTGCAAGCAAGGCCATAATCCAAGTTAGACCAGCGTCCTGAAGACTTGTCTCTCCATTATCCTCATAATCATTAATTTTCTTTCCAAGTCACCGCAGTTTCTACTTGAAGCACATCAACATGCAGACGTTCTTAAAAAGACTTTAATCCACACCCTTCATATATTCAAGCAGCTACCTTGGCATCCATTACGGTGTTTGGCCGCTTAGCTGTTGCCACTTTAGAAAACTCTTCTCAAGCTGATTTACATAATGAAAAATAAACTGGTATGGAAATAAATTATTATAAAAAAGATTAGCAGTAAATTTAAAAATATGTGAACTCAAAAATTCTCTATTACTACAAATTCTATAAAATCTATTAACTTGTCCCACAATAATGTTAATAAAAACCTTTTTACTTAAATTTGAATACCAGTGTGGCATCGATTGAGTATTAAAATTTAAAAAATCCCGTTTATCAAAAAGCTTAATTAATATATTGCTATCTTTAATTAAAATGTCTAAATCCAAAAAATTAACATGTAAACTATCAACAGAAGACTTATTTAATTTTAAACATGGAGGATAGATATCGTTAATCGATACCAAAATCAATACCTTTTGGTATCGATTAACGATATTGTCGACGATTGTGGCAATCAAAACAAAAATTTCAAAAACCTTTTTCTTAAAAAAGTGCCCTTTTTGTTCAGCTGATATGCCCTTTTTTGAAGGAGCACCCTGCCCTTTTTTATTCTGGGGAAAACACTATATAATAAAGAACGTGTATAAAAAGGTTTAAATCTGTATCTCAAATACAAAAAAAAAAAAAAAAAAAAAGCCTTAGTATATTTAACGCATAAAAGTACAGAAAATATAAACATGGAGAGAAAAAGCCATTTAAAGTTTTAATTTGTGTGGTTAATTGAGCTGGGTGTATTAACAAATTTACAATATCTCGCGATATAATTGAGGTATGGGTAAAAATGAGGTGTCAAGTTACACAAAATTAAACAGGCTTTCGTTTAATATTTAAAAAACAAACTCGATTTCTTGACCAATTTTGGGGTAAACTGTCCGCTTAATTTATTCGCTAATGAGTTGTATTAAAAAATAAATTAATTGTCTCTCGAATATAAGACATTGGAGGTTCTTGGGTATTGCACTGTTTCTGTTCCAGCCTGAAATCAAACGCCTCACACATTCTTTCCAAAAAATTGCTGTAATCATTCAGCTAGTGTGACATTGAACTGTAATTTATATTTTCTTAAGCATAATAATAGGTCTTTAATCTAGAAATTTTTTGTTTTATTTTTCTTTTTAGTTTGCTTCTCCATCATTTTCTTCATCGATTTGTAATTTATACGATTAACTTTTTGGTTTTTAGATATTTTGAAGTTGTTTCTTCATTCCAATACAGCATCAATTGCGTCTGAAAATAAAAAAAAAAATGCATAAGATTTATTGACTGTTTTTTACATGCTTATTCATTGAAACGGGGAAAAATATTTAAAAAATTTCATCACGTCAGGGTTTCTTGCGAAACTCATATTTTTAGTTTAATTAAGGGTCTCAGAACTCGGAAAATGGAAAAAATGAAAACATTTTCAACATTTAATATCTTAAAATGTATGTGATTTTAAAACATAAATTTTATTGAGATGAAAGATATAAGTATTTTCTTTCATTTCATGCGTTTTAAAAATTGTAAGATGCAGAATTAGCATTTATAGGGGACTGCTAACTGTCAGACATTAATTAGTATAAAATTATTAATTAAAAGTATTAATTAAGTGTTATAATTATTAATTAAAAGTATTAAAATTAGTATAACAGCTTACGCGCAGGATTACAAGATAAATATAGAAAATTTTGGTGCCTACTTATACTTCAGATTGTAATAACTACCCGAGCCTAAATAAATTTGTATTTAAGACATTTTTATATTTTTAATACAAAGTTGTATTTAGCTAATACACAATTTCAAAAATTTCAAAAGTATAATCGCCTAATTTTTTTTTTTTTTTTTTTTTTTTTTTTTTTGAGCAATAAAAAGGAACTGTTAGGTTCGGTTTATACAGACTAACATAAAACATATGCTTGGAAAATTTCATGAAAAAATATTCAGAAGTTTTTGAGGTATCCTGAGCGTTATGTACAACAACGTCATTTGGGAGAAAATGACTTCAAAGTTTCGGAAACACCGCATCGGCTATTGAGTGGGTATAAATCGAAAAGCCATAACTTCTGTTCTAATGAGAATTTCAAGGAAACAATTATATAAAAATGTTCAGAAAAGATAGGAATTTAACAGCGAAACAGCACGGAAAACTGGCGATATGAAACAATTAAAATAATAAATCTTTGTAAAAAATCACCATAAAATAAAAACAATACATAGGACGCGGTTCGTGCTAAAAATATTAACAGCTCATCATCAGCTACAGTAAACACGTGTCCCTAAGGGGACAAGGTCAAAAATGAACTGAAAGGTAGAGAGAGCTTGCAAAGAATGCGACAGATGGCGCTTGCTGAAAGTAGCACATGCAGAAGATGAACGTGTTGCCAAAATGATAGAAGAGAAATTGATAGGGAAAAATGGAAATAAAAGAAATAAAGAGAATTAAAATAAAATAAAAGAAGTAAATTAAAAAATATAAATATAAATAATAATAATAATAATAAATAAAGAAATATAAAAGAATAAAACAAGAAAAACAAAAGACCTTTTTAAAAAAAAAAAACAAAAGAAAAAGAAAAGAAACAAGAGAAGAGGGAAAAGAATTACAAAAGTAATTTCCACGCTGGAGAGAGGAAAGGAGATGATGAGAGATCATTGACAAGATTATCAGAATTTTTAGGAATAAAATATGCTTCATGAAAATCCAAGTGAGAGGGAGAGGCAGGGGAAGAAATAATTTTGGTCATGGAGAAATTGAAACACTGACTGGAAGACCAACAGTGAGAATCAATCGAAGATTTAGAGATTACTTGATTTGCAATATACCTCTGACGCTCGCCTAATCTGAATTTTAAAGCTCTCTTTGTTTGACCAATATAACCTAAATTGCAAGAGCAAGGAATAAAAAAACACCCCACCGGTTCACAGTAGGAATAGGATCTTTTAGAGAAGAGAATTTAATTTTATTCATATGTTTGAAGATAACTTTAAAATTAAAACGAGAAAGGATTTTAACAATTTTAAAACAGCGAAGAGAATAAAAGAGCAGAACTATAGAGTTAAAATTAGGTGGATTATTTGAATCAGAAAAAGGACGTTTAGGCTTATTAAATTTATACAGAGCTTTATCAATCAAAGAGGGATTATAACCACGAGCAAGGGCAAGAGATTTGAAATAATTAATTTCATTATTCAGAGCAAAAGAGCCAGAACAAATGCGTACCGCCCTAAAAACAAAAGTATAAAAGGACGCCACTTTTTGTTGAGGAGCATGAGGAGGAAGAGATACAGCGAAAGGTTTTCTATAAACGGAGGTAGAGAACCGATCTGGGTGTTTCGAAACCGAGACGTCAAGGAAAGGAAGAGAATTGTTCTCTTCGGCTTCGAGAGTAAATTGAATACAAGGATCAACAGAATTAACAAGAGAAAGGAGATTAGAAAGATCCAGGTCAGAGGGAATTAAAATGAAAGTATCATCAACTAAAAAAAGAATCTCGAAGAATCGAAGGCTAAAAGCCTTCGATCCAATAAGAAGAGGGTTCCAATTTTACGAAAATGTTACACATGAAGTGTTCGGATACTTCCAAAAGGGCAAAAATTTTTATGATAGTGTATTTTTTATAAGAAACTTGTACAAAGTAATATTACAGACTTGGTATACTGAGAAAAAAAGAGAAAACGTACATTACGCTTCAGTGTTTACTTATCTCTTTTTATTGCTTGGTATTTTTTAGACATTATTCTAATTAAATTTTTCTCACATGTCTATAATGCATTAAAAAAGTTACTGCCCGAATTAAAATACATTTTTCCAATTTTTCCATTTTATGTGTATTATTCATTTTATGAATTCGTATGCAATTAAACAAATTTCATGACTTTAAATTGATTACTATTTAGCGAATTTTCTTCATAACGGAATGTTTAAGTGAAACGATGAGATTTCGAAATAACGAAATTTCACTGTAATTACCCAAAAATATCCCATGCAGTTAAAGAAAATTATTTTTTTGCAGACCTGTGGTTCTTCCACAATATAGTCTGCTAAAGAAGATTTTTACCTTTGCACTTATATGGATAAATAATTCTAATTTTTCTTCTTTTAAATCAGAAAAATATAATATAACTTTATATTATATATAGACAGGGAAAAAAAAGATGAGCGACAAATAAAGAGTTTAAAGAAGTTTTTTCTTTTGAGAAATAATACAGTACAATAACAGAAAATCCATTAGTGCTATCAATTTCTTTACGTAACTGACAAACTATATATCAAGATATCAAGATGTTCATTAATACTAATTCTTCTTACCCGAAAAGAACCAGAGGAAGAAAAAAATATCATTCATTTATCAAATCTTTATCGCAACTAAAAATAAAATCTAAAACGCAGCCACTTTCAACATAGTAGAAAAAGAAAATGTTGTCAAATGAAAGTAAAAAACGACATTGTAAAACGACAGTTATTTTCCGTAAAAAATGTAAAATGGCTTAGTGACACTTGTTTAAGCTCAGCAATACAAGAAATATCCCACGATGTAATGAAACATAAAACCAATTTCTTTCCCACTGACAGCTGAAGGTAATAAAACATTTTAGTAATACTAATTTGCTCAATGAAGGATGAAAAAATTACGTATCGTCTGCTAATTGAAGCCAGAGAAAGAAACTCAGAATATCATAACAATTACTAAAATTAAAAAATAATAATCAAATAAATAAATAACACGAATTCGCTTATTTCTAAAGATCATAAAATAATTCTCAACCTAAAAATATAGTAGAACGTTGATTAACTACAGCCTGTTTAATTACAAGCCTTGAAATAAAAATTAAATTAACCCCTTAACATTTATAAAAACAATTAAAAAAGTACCTATTACTTTCTTCTATCTTCAATAGAAGAAAGTATTGTAATCGAAATTTTTTTCGACTTCCGGTTTTCGACGGATTTGCATATTTTAGGGGTCAGAGATTCCAAAAAACATGTTTATAGAAAATGTCTGTCTGTCTGTGTGTCCGTCTGTCCGTCCGTCCGTCTGTCCGTCTGTCCGTCTGTCCGTCTGTCTGTCGCCATTGTACCATCAAAAAGTGTATGAAGTTATGTATAGAATTAAACCAAAATTTTATTATAAGTTTTTGGCTATGGCAAGCAGGTCCTCCCGGAATTTGGAAAAAATTCGCCGGTAGGGGGCGCTGATATAACAATTTTTGTGCGATTTTGAATATTGTACCATCCAAAAGTGTATGGAGTTATGCATAGAATTGAACCAAATTTTTAGTTTAAGTTTTCGGATATGACAAGCAGGTCCTCCCTGAATTTGGAAAAAATTCGCCGGTAGGGGGCGCTGTAAATGCGTTTTTGTGCGATTTTGAATATTGTACCATCGAAAAGTGTATGAAGTTATGCATAGAATTGAACCAAATTTTTAGTTTAAGTTTTTGGCTATGGCAAGCAGGTCCTCCCTGAATTTGGAAAAAATTCGCCGGTAGGGGGCGCTGTAATGGCGATTTTTGTGCGATTTTGAATATTGTACCGTCCAAAAGTGTATGAAGTTATGCATAGAATTAAACCAAATTTTTATTTTAAGTTTTTGGCTATGGCAAGCAGGTCCTCCTGAATTTGGAAAATATTCGCCGTTAGGGGGCGCTGTAATAGCGATTTTTGTGCGATTTTGAATATTGCACCATCGAAAAGTGTATGAAGTTATGCATAGAATTGAACCAAAAAAATTTTTAAGTTCTTGGCTATGGCAAGGAGGCCCTCCCTTAATTTGTAAAAAAATCGCTCGTAGAGGGCGCTGTAATAGCGATTTTTGTACAATTATTGTGCCATTTTGAATATTGTACCGCCGAAAAGTGTATGAAGTTATGCATAGAATTGAACCAAATTTTATGTGTTTATTTTTGGTCATGTCACGAAGGTCCTCCCTGAATTTGGAAAAATTCTGCCGGAAGGGGGCACTATAATTGCGATGTCTGTACCATTTTCATTATTGTACCATCGAAAAGTGTATGAAGTTATCCATATAATTGAACCAAATTTTTTGTGCATGTTTCTGGCTATGGCAAACAAGTTCTCCCTGAACTTGAAAAAATTCCGAAAGAAGGGGGCGCTATAATTCCGATCTCTGTGCCATTTTCATTATTGTACCATCGAACAGCGTATAAAATTATGCATACAATTGAACCAAAATGTTTGTGCTTGTTTTTGGCTTTGGCCAACAGGTTCTCCTTGAATTTGGAAATATTGCGCGGTAAAGGGGCTCCGTGCTAGCGATTTTTGTATACTTTTCTTGATTTTTCGTAGTTCTATTGTGCAGCGGCGGCTCATGCAGCGGCGGGAACTCGCTTCCTGCTATGCCGGCTATTCGCAAACAGCTGATAACGACAGAATAAGGAAAAATTAATAATTTTAACAAATATCATGATTTAGATTAACTCGTTTTTAGTCCGTTTAATTGACTTGAGTAGAAATTTAAGATGAAAATCAAAGTTGGTATAGTATTGAACTAATAATATTGAAGTATTAACACGTGTAACTAGGTTTTGAAATATTAAGATGTATAAGATAGAAGAAAGTTTTGGGATTGGCACATCCAACTAGTTTTGTATTCCAGAAATTGAGTAATTATAAGATTTCTAAATAAAATATGCAATTAGTTTGAGGCGAAAAAGATATTGCAGAACAAATTCACATTTGCCAAAAAGCCGTCATGCGGGAATTTTGCACCTTAATGATTGTTTTACACCATACAAATTAGCACGGATAAGATCCTTATTTATTTATTTATTTATTTTTTTACAATTTTTCAAATGTCTTCAAATAATATTTAAAATAATATATATGAGGTATTCTCACATAATTTTCACTTTTAAATCGCTGAAAAATAATTTTTTTTTAGCACATATTCTTGGGTTTTTTTTTTTTCATTCTTATACTGGAAAACATCCCATTGCATGACTGTATAACTATATTAACCAGATAAATAAGTTTTGGATGATGTTGGGGGTCCAAATATACCGCGAAATTCCTTACCGTTCCGTGTCCCTGATGCTGATTTTTAAGTTTGGAGCTGTCTACATAAAATTGTTTCAAGAAAAGTAATTCGATGTAATTTTTTTCTGAAACTGTGACTATTGTTTTATAAAAATATGTAGCGAAAAATTAAACTGCACACATTTTTACGGTTGTTATTAATTTTTTAATTCTGTCCTGGATTGTGGATTCCTTACCGTCCTTCTTGCTAAAATTATACAGAAAATAAAATCAGATGCAGCTGCAGAATTTTTTTTCAACCTTTTTCTCATGCAGAAGTATGCTAGAAAAAGAACGGATAAAATTCTTTGACAGGAAATTTACTGTAGAATTTAAATCAGCATTTAAATATCAACTTCAAGCATCGTGAATTTATTGGTGTCTTACCATCTCCAAGAATTATTCCTTCACTTTTCGAGGTAAATAATTTTTTTTTAAATTTAATTCATGGTAAATAACTGCTTCTAAATATCAATGAACATCGTGGTTATCACTTAGACTTAACATGATTTGCCTAAAAATAGGTGGTAATTTTCCTTACCGCCCCATTTTTTCTGTTACTGTCCCTTTTCCCCTTACCATCTCCCTTTTTTTCCTTACCGTCCCTTCTTTAACACCCCTTTAAGACAATGTTATACCAAAATTTTGTACTAAAAATACTAAATTGTAATTATTTCTCATTTGAATGTTCTGTGGGTACTATGCAAATTCATTATAAGTAAAAATTTAGACGAAAATAAAAAGTCAGAGAGATAAAACTGTAAGGAAAATTAAATTCGTAAGTTTAACTTAAACCTCAGTTAAATAAATTAAAAAAAAATTGTCGCTGTTGACCACGTTTTCTTTATTTTGATTCATTAAGTCATTCGTCTATAAGTTTAAAATGTTATTTTATTAAGTTTAATTTCAGCGAATTTTTATTCCTGAAAGTTAAAATTTTGTGAGAATGTCTCATATACATAAAATGTTGACTACCAATTAAAATCAAACTATCATGTGAGATGCTTAACACCAGATGCCTTAATTTATTCCAACATAAATCATATAAAAGAAATTCGAACACGAATTTCCAAAGATTGCATATGCAAATGCCAGTTAAACTTTTCTGGTTTCAGAAGTTTTTTCCGTTTTTAAATCTTCAGCCCGGCAATATCACGCGAGCGAAAAATAGACAATGACACCTCAGCATCACGTCATATTGCGAGAATTAAGGGGTTAAAAACAGATATGAAATTCATGCTTTAGCACCGCACCTATAAACCTGTGGCTTGCTCTTTCAGAGAGTTTATTCCTGTAATTCTACAGAGGGTGGCTCAGCAGGATGGAACAAGTACTCTTTATTTATTTATTTATTTTCACTGATAGATATAATTAGGAAATGGAAATTGGAAGTCAGTTAATTAAAAAGTTAGGAAGTAAGATTATATCGATGAAATAATCCTTCTATTAATTGTCTAAAAGTTACACTTAATTTTTTATACGATCTTCGTTAACAATCTTGGCCACACTGTAAAACATTTATGCAACGTTACTCTATAACATTAGTGGCAACACGCTGCCTTCAATCTTATGGAGTAATTTAACTTATATAACGGTGTAATTTAAACTGCTATAGTGTAATATTACACATTAGTGTAACGTAACACCAGTTACATCGGTTAAATTACTAAATAAAATGGAGGCAGCAAGGCCGTCACCAATTTTATAAAGTAATGTTACATGATTTTTCTACAGTGCAGTAAGAAATGTTTTTCTCTGAAGATTTAAATAAAAAGTTACCTACCATTTACTAATTGGAGGCTGAAAAAGACCGCTGACGTAATCATAATGATTAATGAAATAATAATAATAATTAAAAAAAAGAATGGAAAAAAATCAATTTATTTCTAAAGATTAAAAAATATTTTCACGCATAGTACGATACAAAATATGATACATAAGTATTAATTATACACATTAATTGTACAATGCATACACATTAATAATAAAATTAAAATTAAGAAATGCACATAGAATTACGAAACACTACTTAGCCATTCGAGCATGTCATGTTGTCATATTAAATCTTGTCGTTTATGCTATTCCATAAAGGTAATTTGGAATTTGAGCCATGTTGATCTAGACGATTGCAAATCACTGGATTATGTGGCAAGGTGAAAAAAAGTAAACAACGAAAATCTTAAATTGTGTTGAATTCTATAGAAAGAACAAAGACAGGAAAAATAAATAAATAAGTAATGAATTAATGAATAGGGAATAAAATGTTATAAAAATATGTTAAAGGAGATTTTCTTTTGACTAATAGTTGAATGCAGTGACAGAAAATTTATTAATGCTACTGGTTACTTTATAAACTTGACAAACTAAATGAAGACATTCATTAATATCCATATTACTAATCCTCCCTTTCCCTCGAAAAAAAAAAAAAAATAAGAGAAGAAGAAGAGAAAAAACTCATTTATATATCAAATCGCTTTCACAAGTAAAGAAATAATCTGAAACATCGTTACTTCCAGCATAATACAAAAGAAAAATAGTGACAAATGGAAGTAAAAATGCCATTACAGAACAACTGTTATTGTCCGTGAAATGTAAAATGACTTATTGACTTATTTTTACACTAAGCAAGACAAGACATATCATCTCAAACAATGAAATGTGGAATCAATTAATTATTTTCCTATTGACAGCTGAAGCTAATAAAACTTCCCAAAAAATAGTAATCTGCTCAATGAAAGACGAAAAAATTTATTATCGTCTGCTGATTGAAGCGGGAGAAATAATTCCGAAGAATTCTAATTATTAATAAAATTGGGAAAAGAATAGAAAAACTAATTCATTTATTTCTAAAAGATTGGAAAACACCGTTCTTTTCAAGATTCCAAAATGACGTATACGGAACATAGATTTATTTAATCCTGTTTAACTATAAGGCTCGCTGTTATGCTAAATTTAATTGCATATATAACATCCATTGCACAGAGAGTATGAAATCCTTCTCAGACATTGGAAATATACACTGTTCAATAAAGTTAACTTGACATTTTGTTAACCCATTTATGCCTAGCGTCCCTTTTTGGGACGCTTCAAATTTTAATAAATTTGTACAATTTTCTTCTTCTTTATAAAATGAAAATTGTATCAAATAATTATCCATAAATGTCTTTATCTCCTACCGAAGAATGACAGCATTAGATATTTATTTGCTTAAATGAAGATTTTTTTCTGGAGTTTATAGAATTTTCATTTTTCAAGATGGCGAAATGTAAAAAAAGTAAGTTTACTTGTGCTTTTTCTATCAAGGATCCAAATAAATAAGTCATAATCTTAGCTTATAGACTTCTTTGAAGTACGTATTTTTAAAATTTGTGAAATTATATGCTTAAGTCTATTTTTCGTTCATTTTCGTAACATACAAAATATAGGGCGCTAGGCATGAATGGGTACATATTTTTATTAGCCATTTAGGGGGCAGTTATTTATGTAAAATCCTTTTCAAGATGTTTTTAAGCCTCACATACGATTATTCTTGGTTTATTATTTCTAATACTTATAATTTTATTAGTCTCTGTAAGGAAATAAATATATTTTTTTAGTAGTGCACAAAAATAATAATAATAGTATATAATATAAAATTTAAAAGCATATTTTGTATAAATTTAAACAAAACAGATAATTATGCATATACTATTACATATATTATGCATATTCCCATATTTAGTATGTTTACATTTTATCAAATATATACAAAAAAAAAAAAAAATAGCGCAATTTTTTTTTTAGTATTTTTCCATTTCATTTTGTAACATTTTAGAGTGATTTTACGAACAAATTTGTAAAAACAAAAATTCAGGTACAAATGGGTTAATGTAACATTAGACCAGGTGTGCGAAAACTTTTGACTTTCTCGTGTAAATTTGCGGTCGAAGTTTTATTTCAGACCCCAATGGACCCTATTCTTCCTCTCGGTTCGAGGCTATAAAAATACAGCAGTTTGGGAAACATTGAAAAATCTCTCCATTGGAAAGCATTACGGTTTTCAAGATTTCACTTATTTTTATGTCGCTTCTTAAAAGATTGAAATGTATGTAAGAGATCTAAATAATACAGTCGGACCTCGTTATCCCGACACCTGGTTTTCACATCATTCTGCTTATCACATCAGTTTTTCAAAATCCCGATTTTCTGTATATGATATTTATGGAAATAAACTCCGGATTTTACGTCGTCGAATATTTTCCAACATCGGACATCCCGACGGTTTAGGAAAATGGTCCATTTTTCATAATCCATCTAAGCACGGAAATTAAGTGGTAAGAAATGTTTTAACCAAATTTTCACAAAAGTATCTAAAATACCCATTGAGACAAATGAGAAATTTTACTTCAATCCTTTATCTGAATAAATAAACCCACACGCTATGCATGATCCACTAAAGCTCCAGATGGACGCATCAGTCTACTCGCGGCCTTTTTTTCTGGTCAAGTGGCGCTTTCTTGTGGTTACACGGAGTTTTTCATCCGACTAAAATCGAAGCATTGCATTGCATTGAAATAATCAGAAATTATCTAACATCCATTTCTGAAACAACGAATATTGATTATAATTCATTGTATAATATTGAAAAAAGAATTGTAGGAAGCACATGGGATAGACAAACCTTAATTCATCAATATTTCATGTAACAATAAGAAAACAAGTCATCATAAATCTGATTCTTATTCCTTTCAGTTTTGTTTTTGTGTTTATTTTGTTTAATAATAATGTTTTATTGCTTAAAATTGCAAGAATTGCAGTTATGAATTTAAAATGCTCTTAAATTAATTAAAAATATAGCTGTTTATAAAAATATTTTTCTCCAACTCCGCTTACCGCGACACCTTTCTTGTGACGACACTTTTTTCTGGTCTTTACAGTGTCGGGATAACGAGGTTCCACTGTATAAGGAATATTAATTTAATTCGAGATTAATTCTGTATAAATTATCGAATTTATTAGAAATATAAGGTTAAAATAAATTAACTTATAGCCAATGTCTATACAATTGAGTGAAATTTCAAGTGTTTAAATTGGGGTTTGTTTATAAATTATGTAAATTAAACTTATTTTACTTAAATATGCTTTTATTTAACGATTTCAGCGTTAATTTTTAGTGTTTATTTTTTTTTCTTTTAAAATATGCAAACTATGCTTTTATTATTTTTTTCATTATTTAATAATTGAATAATGAAAGAATATGCTTATATTACCATTAATTAGGTTTATAAGCTCATAAATGTGACAATAAAATAACACCGAAAAGAGAAATAGAGAAAAAATACCTCGGTGAATGCAAAACGCAAACAAACGATCCCGCCGCCATTTTACCTACTGTGACGCCACAGGGATATTGTCCAATGAAGGAAGAAATATCTTTAAGGCCGCACATTTATTGTTCAACGATGCCTTGTAAAATTTGGTATATTTTCTAAAATAAATACTTTTAAAAATATTGAGCAGATGATTCCAGCCGTTGATTTAGATGAAAGATGAAAATAAAGAATTTTTTTTTTTTTAAATTAACGTTACATTCTGCGTTCGTCAGAAAGCAAATTATGGGAAGATAAATAAAAATTAAAAACAGGTTAAGAAAGTTTTTCCTCTTGGCGAATAATGTACGACGGTGACAGAAAAGCCATTAATGTTACTAATTACTTTATGAAATGACAATCTGTATCCAAAACGTTCATTAATATTTATTTTCATTACTCAAAAGAACCAGAGGAAGGAGAAAAAAATTATTTATTTACCAAACCTCTTATGCAACTAAAAGTAGAATCTGAAACATCATTACTTTCGAATATAATAGAAGAGAAAATGGTGACAAATAAAAGTAAAAATGACATTACACAACTGTTATTATTCGTATAATATAAAATGGCTTAATGACAATTAAAGATGCTAAGTGATAGAAGAAATATCATCGGAAACAGTAAAATATTAAACCAATTATTTTCCTACAAGAAATGCTGTAGCTAATAATTCATTCTAATAGTAACAATCTGCTGAGCGAAATATGAAAAAAATTACTTACCGCCTGGTAATTGAAGCCAGAGAATGAACCCAGAAAGATCATTATGATTAATAAAAAAAGAAGAAAGAGAAAAACTAAATCATTTACTTCTAAAAATTAGAAAATATATTTCTACTTAATAAGACATAAAATGAAGTTATGACGGAACATAGATTAATGGAACCCTATTTGACTAGATGTCTGTATTGCTTAATTAAATTAAATAAAAGAAATTAAAAAAATGCATTGCGCATGCATTACGAAATATTTCTCATTCATTCGGACACATACTATTCGGCAGAGTTAATTTGACATTTGTACCACCACTTTAGGTAGTCATACTGAATCTACATCCCATGAGACGCATATGGCCGCCGAACTTTTGGCCCGAGACACACATTCATTAATGCGTATGTTTTGAAAATCTTATTTGTGTAATGTTTGCGCTTGAATATCCTCTCCCTTCCCTCCGTTGCTTTAAAACAACTTAATTACGGATGCTGATAAGTTTCAAATAGTCAGTCAATCATTTACTTACCATTAATTGTTGACAAGATGGCGGCAATGCATAACTTGCAAGCAAAAAACAAAATAATAATAATAATAAGAGTTCTGTAGCATAATTTCACTCCCTCGCTTCTTCTAACTCTACATAACAGATTGTTTATAGACATTGTCCATTTCTTAGGTATCAGCTAACGTAAAACCCCTTCAAAATATTTTCATATGAACGCGATGAGATACATCTCTAAGGAATTATATTTTGCCAATTATATAATACAATTTCAATCTTTCATCCGCCAATTTTGCAAATCAACTTGATTATTAACATTGGCCATTTTCTACATGTTAATTAACCCTTTTGACACCAAAATATTTTGACATGAACGCGAGGATGAAAATGTTAAAAAAATCCTATTTTTGTAATAATTTTGTGGCTAAATATCTGCTCTCTTTACTCCAATTCTTCGAAACAACTTAAGTTTTGATACTGATCACTTTTCACTAGATAGTTAACCATTTTCTTACAATTAAATACTGACAAGAAGACAACGATGTTCATCCAGTTTTTACTGCTTGGAACTTGGTCTAGTCTTTTGAATAGTATTACGGCTAGACACGTCTATCGGGAATTTTAGCCATGTATACTGTTAAGTCATAATGTATAGCTTATTCTCTGCATGTTTGTGGACCGACGTCTTTTCAATATTACTCTTGCACTCTTCCTCCCCAATCGCATCTCTTTTATTTCATTTTATTTTATTTTTCCTCAAAATTAGACTTCGTATTTTATTTTAGTCATTTTCATAAGTTACTTCTGATTTTTGCTCTTAACTTTTCTTTAGGATATCTATCCATACTTTTCATCTTTAAAATGTAATTATTGGCACTTACGAAGTGTTTTGCTACTTCCGATCTCATTCCTGATCTTCGGATATTATACAGAGTGCATACAGTGAAAATAAATACTTATTAATGGAATGGGTCCAAATAAATCAAATGAAGCCCTCATGCGTAGATGGCGACACATGTGGTTTCTTCAATCGAACTTTTGATTTACTTGGGCTCATTTCATTAATAAGTATTTATTTTCACTGAATGTCACCACTATATTTTTGTTTTCATATCTTTAGTCAGTGTTCGACAAATTGTCTCTCGCAGAAGAAGCCTTCATCTCTGAGCTTTTAGCCATTTAACCATCATATTTTTTCCTGAAGACGGCTGTAGAAACAGCGCGAAACGTAAAATTTATCTTTTAGCTTAATAAAGTTCGTGTTTTGTGTACCATTAAGCAAAGTTGTGTGTCATTATTTATTATATTTTATGCTTTTAAAAGAATTTAAAGAACTGTATATTTTCTTGACAAATAAAGAAACACAATAACAGAAAATCCGTTAATGTAATATGAATTTGACAAACTAAACGCTAAACGTTTATTAATACTTATTCTGGTTTTTTAAAAAAATGAAGAAAGGAAGTAAGACAGAAAGAAAGTGACATAAAAAAAAATCAAATCTCTTATACAACTAAAGAGATAGTCTAAAACATCATCAGTTTTAATACAAGAGAAAAAAAAACTGACAAATGGAAACAAAAATGACATTATAGTGGAACAACTGTTATTGTCCGTAAAATGTAAAATTGTCTATTGGTAATTTATGACACTAAGAAATAAAAGAAATAATATCCGAAGCAATGAAATATAAAACCAATTATTTTTCTACCCACAGCTGAAGCTAATAAAACATTCCAGAAATACCAATCTGCTCAGTGAGAGATGGAAAAAAATTACTTACCGTCTGCTAATTTAAGCCAGGTGAGGAATTTGGAGGCGTCATAATAATTAATGAAATAAAAAAAGTAGAAAAGAAATACCATTTTCTTGAAGATTAAGAAATATACATGTATACAGGGTGTATCTGAAATGCTTCAACAAACTTAGGGGGATGATAGTACTCATCAAGACGAACAAAAAATGCAATGGAACATAGGGTCACAAATGACGTTTAAAGTGCGAAAATCGCAAAACTAATAACAATATCGAAATCCCGCATGTTGCTTTTCTAGAGAAATGGCTAGTAGCACGTAGCTGGTTTTCCTTTCACTTTGTGCATATCCGGTCAGAAAGAATTAACAAGAACTTGGAAAAAAGCCAAACAAATCTGTGAGCAGGAATCCACGTATGTAAATTTGAGCGTGACCGCCAGTTGTTCCTCCGTAGATGTACGCTGTGTGTAATAATGTCCGCGGTCGACACTTTGAACAATTGTTGTAAAATATTTGTTTTCTCTGGACATCAGGAACTGTGTTGTACCTATTCTGTGCAATAAATAATTTTCTGGAGTGTTTCTTTCTTGTCTCAGTTTGTCCATTTTCAGACGCATTTTCTCGATTTACATCCTTTAAACGTCATTTGTGACCCCATGTTCCATTGCATTTTTTGTTCGTCTGCATGAGTACTATAATCTCTCTAAGTTTGTTGAAGCATTTCAGATACATCCTATTTGTATATAATACCGGGTAAGTCAAAATGAATATAGCGATTACAAACGGCTAGAACGATTTAATGGAAAAGAATTTATCGATAAGATTAATACAGAATGTAGACAGAACTTCAAAATTTTGTATATATACGTCATAGATGTTCTATGTGACTTCCCTTGGTCACACGGACAAGATCTAGGCGCGCCATTTCCATTTCACGCCATACATTCTGAAGCAATTGTTCAGTCACCGAAATGGACTACCGCCTAGATGTTGTCCGTGTGACCAAGGGAAGTCATATAGAACATCTATGACGTATATATACAAAATTTTGAAGTTCCGTCTAAATTCTGTATTAATCTTATCGATAAATTCTTTTCCATTAAATAGTTATAGCCGTTTGTAATCGCTATATTCATTTTGACTTACCCTATATATACGAGGAAGTATCAATAAGTTTTTGCCCTCACATAGAAATAATTGAGTAAAATATATGAAATTGCTACATTTTACGAGTCCTTTTCTATATAGTCAATGTGCACAGTAACATATTTGTGCAACTGGTATTTCAAAGAGAGGGGGGAAGATGTATTCCAGGAGGTGCGATAATAGACCCAGGGGGGGGGGGCATTTTTCTAACTTTTCCCGACTCCAAGATGTGACATATTGTTGGAAAGGCCTGTGACCACTTATTCATGCCATGCACCTCCTGAGCCCCTCCCTCCAAGTTTGTCCGCCGGGAGGCACTTTTCTAAATTTTGCTGACATCATTCAAGTTCCCGGGGGAACAAACTGGGAGGGGAGGGGTTCTGGAGTTCATAACATGAATAAGTGGTCACAGGCCTTTCCAACAACTTGTCACATGTGGGGATCGGCAAAAGTTAGAAAAATGCCCCCCTTCTGGTCTACTATCGCGCCTCCTGGAATACATCCTCCCTCCTCTTTTTCAAATACCTTTTGCAGAAATGTGTTAATGTGCACAGTGACTATATAGAAAAGGACTAATACAATGAAGCAATTGGATACATTTTGCTCAATTATTTCTACGTGATGGCAAAACTTTATTGATACCACGTCGTATATTGCTCAGTGTAATAATTTCTCAGATTCTAAGACCAATGTCAGACGGGCGTCTTTTTTGCTGCTTTTTGCTTATGTATTATCCATTCACAATGTTCAGACGGGCGTCTTTTTTGCTGCTTTTTTGCTTATGTATTATCCATTCACAATTCTATAGCATTGTGAATGGATAATACATAAGCAAAAAAAGCAGCAAAAAATCGCCCGTCTGACATTGGTCTAAGCGAAAAAAAAATATATAGAGGAATTTCGGGTATTATGGAATGGTCGGACAATATGGAATACTTCAATCTCTGGCGCATATGGTGCTGCAGCCTAGCGCAAATCTGCCATACGACTTCCTAGTACTTCCATGAGGCACTGTGCTCAGTTCTGTTTGGATATCTATTCTTGTTGGTGGTGCGACACAGTGAAATACAGCAGAATCCCGATTATCCGAGTCCCACTTAACCGAGTTTCCGCTTTAACAGAGTTATTTTCTTCTGTTGAACTAATGGATTCCCTTATTATGAAACAGCCATTATAAATGAAGTGTTAGGTGAAGATGAAAGAGCAGCCGTAAAAAGTTAGAACTCTGATGTTCTGGTCAGAACGGGGGTAAAATGGCCATAATTAATATATATATATATATAGGAATAATCCTTGGGAACGGTAATACTACCAATAAAGCAACGATGCTTGAAATTGATATTTAAATGTTGATTTGAATTCTGCTGTAAATTTCCTGTCAAAGAATTTTAGCCATTCATTCTCTAGCATACTTCTGCATGAGAAAAAAGTTGAAAAGATTCTGTGGCTGCATCTGAAGCGGTTTTCTGTATAATTTTAGCAAGAGGGACGTTAAGGAATCTAACATCCAGGGACAAAGTTCAAACGTAAACATGTGTGCAGGTTAATTTTTTGTTACATTTTTATATAAAATAATAGTCATAGTCTCGGGAAAAAAAATTATATCGAATTACTTTTATTGAAACAATTTTATACGGACAGCTCCAAACTTAAAAAGCAGCATCAGGGACACGGGACGGTAAGGAATTTCGTGGTATATTTGGACCCGTAAGATCGTCCAAAACTTGTTTATCTCACTAATCTATTTATATAAAATCCAAGTCTCTGTGTGTCCCTCACTATTCCGGTAGGACCGCCTCATAGAAATCAGTAATTGTTGAAAAATATTAATGCAGGGTTATCACAGTAGCGGCAAATGTTAGCCAACTTGGCGATAGCTGGCTAATTTGGCGAAATTCCCATTTAAAACCATTAATCTTTCATAATGGAGGTCACCGAAATTTAATTTAAACTCCACACTTTTAAGTTATTTTTTCGAAATCTATGGGTGAGAATTTAAAGTACATCTTTACATCTTCCTCCCGATGCTACTAATAAAATAACCGCCAATAGACAACGGTGTACTGTGTGAGCTCCTAACTGCACGATTTTAATGTGCTTTAGGTACTTTTCCAGAATAGGTGCCTTGGCGAAAAAGGAAATTTGGTAACATATTTTCCGGGAACCTATTCACTGTTTCATTTTATATACACACGCATTTTTTTTTTCGATATTTATACGATTTATTTAACATAAAAAAGCCGTTTCTCTAATTTTATACAGAAACAGATGTAATTTGTACATAAAAACATCAATAATATACATATAAAACAAACAAAAACGCTCATCAAATTTGTTTTCATAGCTGTTTATATGATTTCACAACAAATCTCGATATTTTTCCGTTATACAGACACCATGCCAAAATGTATGCAAATGCGTCAATTATTTCAAAATGCTAAAAGATATTTGTAATTTTATGCCAGCAGTTTAATATGAGTTTTATTTTATTGCTTTATTTTATAGCAGTTATATGTTCACTTATTTTAAGTATATATTTGTGATTTGATGAAATGGTTCGTAAAAGTCTGGAATTTTCAAATGTTATATTTTTTAAATGCTCAATTTAGTATCGACAATGGTTTTTCTTTTATTTTTCAAATGCTTCAATTCACGATTTTGCGCCAACTGTTACGCTTGGCGACAATGGTGTCCGCATAACGGAAAAGTACCCAAATCTCACTTTCTGATGTCCAAAATACACCAAGCTTTTTAAAAATAATGCCAAAGCCCCTACAGTGGAAAAGTACCAAACTGTCTATTATTTTGCGCTATCCGTGTTATAGTTTGAACTATATGCAAGGGGAGTGGAGCGAAGAGTTTAAACATTAAATATTAAAGTTTCGGCACAGATGTCATATACGCCCCATATTGGCGCAATTTTTTTCTGACGCCAATGTCATATACACAACGGGTACTTAACTGGCGCCAAAGTGTCGTAATTTTGCTTGATATGGTAATCCGGATATTGTTGTTTATGCTGTTGATGTTTTCGCCAAATTGGCGTCGGAAAAAAAATCGCGCCAATATATGATAACGTATATGGCAACTGTGCAAAGTTTCTATAAAGCAGTATAAGACTAAAAAATTAAGAATAAAATAAATGCAAAATAAGACTAAAGAAGAAAGAAAAATCATGCGTTAAGCATAGAATACGAAACACTTTCCAACACATCCTGAATGCTTTAACAAAACTTCGTTATTTAGGGAAATAAGGTAAATAAGATAACGTTACTTCTTAGATATCCCGTCGACCAATTTCGCCAAATTATATAAATCGCCAAATCAATAGTAAAACATTAACAAAAATACAAATAAAACGTCGAATTAATGGTTTTATTGGCCATTATTGGCATTTAATCTTACAATTATTTAATTAATGGCAACCATTATTGGCAATTAATCTTACAATTTGGCGACAGTAATTTGGTCGACGGGATAATTAAGAAGTACCAAGATAACTAAGTAAACATTTTAGAAAACGCATAAAAAAATTTAAAAATTGATTTCAGCAGTTACCGTCCATAGCCAATCGTACCGTTATTACATGCCACTATTTAGCTAACATTTTATTTAAACTACTCTTAAAACTACTGAAATCACATTTCCAGATATTATCATCCATAAACGGTTATGTGTCCAATTCTTTGCGTGACCATGTATATCATTATATCTATATTCTACAAACATTTCTTAGGAAACTAAATGCAATTCAGCGTAAAAATGCATAACTCCTTTAAAAACCACCTTTAAGCAATTTACACTCATACTCAGTAACCCTTACGAATTCTTTTGTGTAGCTCTGCATATGAACTGTAGCATTTATACACACAGTATAGTATGCATAAATGTAGTGAAACATAAAAGCGCATATCATAATTAAAAATGCATTTCTAGCAATCATTGCTTATGTACAATACTTCGGAGAAAAGTTTCTTGACGAAAAAGAAGTTTGACAACGTATTTTCTGGCAACCTATTTACTGCTTCATACTCACAAGCAATTTTTTCCATATGTATACAATTTGGCACAGATGTCATATACGCCCCATATTGGCGCGATTTTTTTCCGACGTCAATTTGGCGAAAACATCAACAGCATAAACAAAATTCAGGTTACCATTACAAGCAAATTAACGACTCTTTGACGCCAGTTAAGTACCCGGTGCGTATATGACATCGGCGTCGAAAACAATCGCGCCAATATGGGCGTATATGACATCTGTGCCGACAATTTAATATAAAAAAAGCTATTTACCCATTTTTATAAAGAAACAGAAGTAATTTTTGCACAGATGTCATATACGCATGGGGGTTGGCGTGATTTTTCTATGACGCCAATTTGGCAGAAATCTCGCTTTCGAATGCCAGTTACTTATATATTTTTCAATTATTTGCTATCATTTTGAAAAGGAAGTAACTATAAATAAATAAAAGTTTGAATAATAACTATAGAACAAAGCATTTTATATAATTAAAAAACAGAAAATAAAAGTAACTAAACAATTTATTAGTAAATAAAAAACAATAGCCGGGTTACCATAGCAGGCAAAATAACACCATTTTGGCGCCAATTAGGTATCCCGGTTCATATCTGAAATCTGTGCCGTAATTTGTATATAAAAAAAATTATATATATTTAGAAACGATTTTTTAATGTATATAAGTGCATATATAAACAAAGATAAAAGTTCATAAGATTTGTTTTCATAGCTGTTTATATATTTTCGCAACATATCTCACTTTCTGATTCTCGAATCGCGCCAAGCTTTTTTTTAAAAATGCGCTATAATGGAAAAGTACTTAAATAAATAATTAACAGAAATAACAAATTATATAAACTAAAACTTTTTATTTCGAGATCAAAGCATTGTTTTTAATTTCGATTAAAAATACATGTATCCTTGGATAACTTCAATTGAAATTAGGTTCACAGCTTAATATCTCATTCCATAAACCTAAACAAACACAAGTGATTCATTCATCGTGAAAGGTCAAAAATATTAAATCATTGAGGTAATCATTCACAAAGTAAGTTCTCCAACAATCAATGGGCAATATTCTAATGGCGTCATAGTAGGTAAAATGGTGGCGGTATCGTTTGTTTATGGTTTGTAATCACAAAGATTTAATTTTGCAATGTCTCTTAGTTACATTATTTTATTGTCATATTTATGAGCTCAGAACAAAAGCCTATTTTTTCATTATTTAGTTATTAAAGACTTAAAAAAATCATAAATGCATGATTTGAAAATTTTAAATAATTTTCTTTCTTATATTTTCATCTATCACTGCGGAACAAGCGAGAAAACTCATATTCTTGCACATGAGTTGAATATATCTTTATATCTAAATTTCCGTCATTTTTGACGGGCTACCTTTCTAGTATTGTTATAAAGTCATGCAATGGGATGTTTTCCAGTATAAGAAATTAAAAAAACTAGAATATGTACTAAAATAAAAATTATTATTCAGAGACTTATAAGTCAAAATTATGTGAGAACGCCTCATATATATACATATGTATTGATAAGGTGTAAAATTATGTACAGCGGGTCATTGATTAATTATACCCTGTCTGTATTGAAGCCTCTAGAGTTAAGTTATATTAATTTAAAGAAATATATTTGATAGCTTGTACATACATTATGCAATACTTCTCAAGTATTTGAGCATGTAATTATTAAGGTAGATGAAAGTATTATAGTGACTTTTGAAAATAAATGGAACGGCAGTTAAACATATTTTTCTCTACGTAAGTTCAATTAGTCCAACAACTATAAGTCGAAGACATTGCTACTTCTACTTTCAGCTACCATAATAATTATAGACTCTCCCATTTCAAACGAAGTGACGTATTTGTATGAATGGAACAGAGTTTAATAATAGAAATACTCTCTGACGATGGGCGCGGCAATTGCAAGCCGAAAGTACTAAATGTACATTTTTTAACTTGTAACACCTATATTATTATTATTTTTGTCGCCTTTTAAGTAAAACAGTGACCTTTTTAAAGTTTTTACTGTGTATTTTTCGAAAAATCTATATAGATATATTACGCTATCGTACGTGGCACAGAAATCGCGATAATTGTTTAATGGCAACGCCCGAATGAAACGCATCTCATTGGTTATTGAACATCATTTAATGCACCTTCATTCCTATAAGGGAGGATATCATATGGGGGGACCCTGTTCTGTCGCCAAATGCCGCCAAGTTAGTCGCCAACTTGGCGATATATTGCCAAATTTGACGACCAAAATTAGACGTCAAAAGTAACGCCTAAGTTGGCAATATCTTTAATATTTCGCCAAATTCCCATAGACTTCCATTGTAAACTAATAGGGCTTACTTGCTTACAGAAAATCAACAAATTAAGATATTTTAATAAAACAAAATCTAATATTAGCTTAAGAGATTATATTAATTATATTTAAGGGAGTCCAAGTAAATTAAATTATGAATAAAAGCAACGTGATTGGCATGCTTTCTGGCAGACTAAACTGGTCGCCAAGGGTGGCTAGTATTTCTCTATTGCTAAATATCTAAAAATCTAGTTTTTTTTTTTTTTTCAATAACACACATGATGAATTAAAATGGGTGTCTAGTTACCATTAGTTTAATGAAAGAGAAATTTGAAGCACATGGTTAAATTAAGTAGGGTAATTTGAACAGAAAGAGATTCGCACAGAAAGAAAAAACGAAAAACGAGTCGGAAATTGTACGTCAAGCATGGCAAATGACGTGTGTTCGTACTATAACTAGTTTATAAATATTCAGATATTGGTGCAATAGCTGTTGCACTCTCAGCAGAATACAAATGCTGAGTATAATAATGCTATTATATACTATAATATACAAAACTTATTACGATTACATATATTAAATTCAGTAATGCGGAAGTAATATGACTCCATCTTAAGTAGGACGTATTCATTGTGGCAACCTATAATCATTACCTATCATAGAATATCATTGAATTAATGATGTATGATAGGATTTAATAGAATGAAGAAAACGTTTATTAATATATTTTTGAGTTTTTATTTGATTTTCATAAAATTTGAAATGACACGACGAAATTCTGCAACGATTACATATATTAAATTTCAAACCATTCGTTTTGGTAGTTTTTGCGCTGTTATATGCGGGCAGGTGGACAGACAGACTGACGGACCAGACTATGACTACAGGTGCTACGTATTTATATAATTACGATTGTAGCTAAACAGCATCCGTTTGAGTAAGAAGACAAAATACCAAAGTACAGTATATCACTGATTAACCCATATATGCCTAGCGCCTCATTTTTGGGACGTTTCTAATTTTAATATTTTTTTTTCTTCTTCTTCTTTACAACATGAAAATTGTAGGAAGTAATTGTCTATAAATGTCTTTGTCTATTACAGAGACATGACTGCATATGATTGATATTTATTTGCTTAAATGAAGGCCTTTTTTCGGTATTTATAGATTTTTCATTTTTCAAGATGGCGAAATTTAAAAAGTAAGTTTATTTGTATTTTTTGTACCAAGGATCCAAAAAAATTAGTCAAAACCTTAGTCTGTATAAGGCGCTAGGTGCAAATGGGTATATATTTCTATTAGCCATTTAGGTGACAGTTATTGATTTAAAGTCCTTTTCAAAATGATTTTGAAATAAATTGTTTTTTAGCCTCAAATACGATTATTCTTAATTTATTATTAATTATGCTTATAATGTTATTAGTCTCTGCAAAGAAATATTTTTTTTTTTTATAGTTTATAAAAATACCTATTATAGTATATAATATACAATTTAAAAGCTTAATTTATATAAATTTAGACAAGACATATAATTATGCGTTTTTCCACATATGGATATACCCACATTTAGTACGTTTACATTTCATCAAATAAATACAAAAATATTGTAGCATAATTTTTTTTTAGCATTTTTTCAGTTCATTTTGCAACATTTTAAAGTGATTTTACCAAAAAATTTGAGAAAACAAAAATTCCGGCACAAATGGGTTAACTGAATGTTTATAGTACAGTATTAAATTAGTGATTAGAATATTTTCTGCAGAAATACTTTCAAAGAAAGAAAGAAGAATTATTGCTTAAGTTCTCAAACATCTGTTTAAATAATAACGCATTAAATAAAGTGCGTAGCGTACAGGGGAACATTGATTATCTGAATTCCATCTAATCGAGAGGTTGTAATATCGTGTTAAATTAAACGTAAATGTTAAAATGTTGCTTTTTTAAACCTTGTTGTTTAACCAAATTAACCACTCCTTGCTTAAGATTTAACCACACAAGATGTAAAATAAATTGCAATGAAACAAAACGAAATCGTGTTTAACCAAAAGTTTGTAATATCACGATAATTTAGATACAGCATTTAGAAAAAGTATCGACAGAAATTCCTATGTTCTCTCTTTTTTTTTATTGAGAAAATGGTATAAAAATTCAACTAAACGACATTTACACTAATTATGTTAATTGAATTACACTAATCAATTACTTTTTATTAAAAAAAAAATCCTGTTTCACTCCTTGTGATTATAAAATACGCGCATCGATTGTTGATTTCAGGGGGTGGCCCGGGGGGGACATTCCCCCCCCGGAGCAATGAGATGTCCCCCCCGGAAGATTTGAGATTTTGCGTTTTCAATGGACAAAAAGTGCAATTTCCCCCCCGGAACCCTATAATGTCCCCCCCGGAGCCACAGAAATCCCTCCCGGAGAAAAGTGTCTGAATTCAACACTGATACGGAGAAGGAGAAACAGCTGAAAGCAAATTATAGTAGTTTATCAATATTGACACTATTGACATGCATTAATGGGCCAAATTTGAGGTATTTGAAGATTGCCAAATTGCAACAATAATGGCAAGTAATATTTATATTTTTTATTGCCAATATTTAATCAGTGTTAGTATTTCATTAGAAGTATTTCCTATGAATACAGTTAACATATGTGGTGAATAACTTGAAAAACATGACTTTTTAGCTGCGTTAGTAATTATATAAATACGTAACACCTATAGTCTCCGTCTGGTCCGCCCCTCTGTCTGCATATAACAGCGTAAAAACTACCCAATCAAATGGCTTGAAATTTAGTATATATACACTGGGGGAAAAAAACTGGCTAAAATACGTGAATTGTACTGGCAATCGAGACGCCGGTTTTATTTCCGTAAATTTTACCCCGTAAATTCCAGAAAAACGAAAAATTTTCTGTAAATTTCTACAGGAACTGAATAGAAACTCTAAAACACCCCTTTCGCTAATAAATTAAATAAAACACACAGTGATATATGTTAATAAAATGACAGCCCAGAACATCTGTTATAATTAACGGTGCTACTTAGCTTATAAAATAAAAAAAATTAAACCACTAAATCCATTAATACTTATTGTTGGTCACCTTCTCGCTTACCCTAAAAATAAAAGAAAAGCGGATAAGATATCATTTACTTTCAAATTTATATCGGAACAAGAAAATAAAATTTTAAAGACATGAAAGCTAATGAAATCGATAACAA
The DNA here is from genome assembly GCA_963932465.1 of Maratus speciosus. Classification (NCBI taxonomy): domain Eukaryota; kingdom Metazoa; phylum Arthropoda; class Arachnida; order Araneae; family Salticidae; genus Maratus; species Maratus speciosus. The sequence continues at coordinate 374,035,712 of OZ010798.1, read as the reverse complement.
AATGTATTAAAGATAGAAAAAAAAAACAGAACATCAGTTAACAACTATTATTGTCAGTACAAATGTATAATTGCTGAAAGAAAAAAAAACAAGAACATCTGTCAACAATTGTTATTGTCATTATAAATGTATAATTGCTTTTTGGAAATTTATAACACTAAGCGATAAAAGAAATGTCGTCCATGCCGTGAAATATCAAACTAACATTTTCCCCTGCTGACAGCTGGAGCTAATAAAACATTTCAGAAATGAAATAGTCTCAAAGAAATGTGAAAAACAATTACTTATCATCTGGTAATTGAAGACTTAAAATAATTGTGATTTATCATAATGATTAATGAAATAATAAATAGAAGAGGAAAAGGAAAAGTAATTCGCTTATTCTTAAAAGATTGTAAAATGTGTTTCTACTTAATAAGAAATAAAATAAAATTTGATGGAACTTTGATTAACATAAGTCTGTATAGCTAACAATTTCTAATGACGAATTAAGCTAAATATTGGGTGAGTGCAAAAATTCATGCGGAGTTTGAGAGTAAAAGTCAGACAGTGATTAGGCAAACAAAGTTCTTTATTCAATCAATGATATATGCTCCATCGTTTTCTATAATCTGTTTCCAACGTTCTGGCAGCATATGGATGCCCCGATCATAAAAACTGCGCGGTTTAGATTCGAAGAACGAAGACACGAAGTTTTTTAAGGCTTCCAAATAGTCAAGTTTTTTTTTCCATTTAAATGATTTTTCTATGACCGGAACAAGTGATAATCAGATGGTGCGATATCAGGAGAATACGGTGGATGAGTTAGGACATCCCATTTCAGGCTGTTCAGTTTGTGCAGCGTCTGTCTTGAAACGTGTGGTCTGAAGATGTCGTGATGAAAGACTACGCCCTTGCGATTTGACAAAATCGGACGTTTCTGTTTGATTTCTCGATTCAGATTGGTTAATTGGCAACAGTACTTGTCCGAATCGATCGTTTGGCCAGCGGGGAGAAACTCAAAATAAATTATGACCTTGCAACCCCACCAAACACAGAGCATCACCTTCATCGGGTGCAAACTGGCCTTTGCAATTGCGCCAGCATACTCACCTGCCTGTTTCTATGTGCGTTTGCGCTGAACATTGTTGTAAAGGGCCGATTTCTCATCGCCCGCCACTAATCGATCCTAAAACGGCTCGTTTTAGGATCGACAGAACGACAGCGAAATTCGCTCGAGAACGACTATCAAGAAACGACTAAGAAACGACAGCAGAAATTCGCTCGATTTTGTTCCTCTCGACCAGCAAATGGGTCACCCATATATCGAGCTTCAAATCGAATCCCATGTTTCTTAAACGCCGAAAAGCGGTTGATCGGTCAACGTTAAGTGCTGTAGCAACTTCCTCTGTTAAAATTCGCGGAGTATTCTGAACTAAAGTACGCACAACACCGTCATCAATGTGTGAAGGTCGACCTGAGAGTGGCTCGTCTTCAAGGTTAAACTCTCCCCGGTGAAATTACACAAACCATTTTTCCACAGTTCATTTTGCTGGTGCTTGATCTTGATAAACCTCTTGAATGTTTTTTACGGCTGCTGCAACGTTTATTCCCTTCCGAGACTCGTAAAGCATAACATGCCGTAAATGCACCTTATCGACACTCATTTTGAAAGTAAACTTTCTTGAAGCAGTTTGTATCTACACAAATGACTTTGTTTAAAATGAAAGCTGCACAAGTCACCTTTCCAACGATCTGTCTGACGTAGATGGTAGTATTAATAATGACAACAATTTACGCCGCTTCTAACGCCATCTATTGCACCTCCGCACGAACTTTTGCACTTAACCAATATAATACTCAATGTGAATTTCCAGAAAACGCACTGATTTACCGGTTTAATGTGTCAAATGATTTGTTATTAGACATTGACGAAAATTGGTGGGATAATCATTAGAAAACTGTGTTGGTCTAGTTACTTGATAAAATTTAAATCCAAGAAGCCCGTTAGTGTTTACTGTTGGCCATTTTCTCCCCCATCTGAAAAAGAAATGAAAAGGGAATAAAATATCATTAACTTTTTAAATCTATATTGGAATTATAAAATAAATTTTTAAAACTACAAAGCTGATGAAATCGATTAAAAAAATATTGCTGAAAAAAAAACAACAAAACAGAACATAAGTTAACAACTATTATTGTCCATATAAATGTATAATTGCTTTTTGGAAATTTATGACACTAAGCGATAGAAGAAATATCATCCATTCAGTTAAATATCAAACTTACATTTTCCCTGCTGACAGCTGGAGCTAATAGAACACTTCAGAAATGAAACATTGTCAAGGAAAAATGAAAAACAATTACTTATCATCTGGTAATTGAAGCCATAAAAATAATTGTGATTTATCATAATGATTAATGAAATAATAAAAAGAAGATGAGAAGAAAAAATAATTAGCTCATTTTTAAAAGATTAGAAAATGCGATTCTTCATTATAAGACATAAAATAAAATTTAATAGAACATTGATTAACAGAAGTATGTATAGCTAACAGTTTTAAATAACGAATTAAACTAAATGTAATACTTAATGTGAGTTTCTAGAAAAACGCCCTGATTTAGCGGTTTAATGTGTCAGATGATTTGTTATTAGACATAGAGAAAAATTGGTGAGATTCTCTTATGAAAACTGTGTTGAACTTACGAATTCATTTACTTATCAAAATCTTTGCAGAGACTAAAAATAAAATCAAACATACGACTATCGCCAATATAATAATAAGAAGTTTAATGATATACGTAAATAAAATGACAGTACTGAACATCTGTTAAAATAATACTGCTAGTTAGTTAATAAATTTATATTTTAAATACAAGAAGTCCATTAATACTTACTTTTGGTTACTTTCTCCCCCATCGAAAAGCAGAAAATAAAATAAAATATCATTAACTTTTTTAATCTATATCGGGACTAGAAAATAAAATTTTAAAACTATTAAAGCTGATGAAAACGATTTTTAAAAATATTACTGAAAAAACAACAACAAAACAGAACATAAGTTAACAACCGTTATTGTCAGTATAAATGTATAATTGCTTTCTGGAAATTTATGACTCTAAGCGATAGAAGAAATATCAAGCTAACATTTTATCCTGCTGACAGCTGGAGCTAATAAAACATTTCAGAAATGAAATATTCTCAAAGAAATGTGAAAAACAATTACTCATCATCTGGTAATTGAAGCCATAAAAATAATTGTGATTTATCATTATGATTAATGAAATAATAAAAAGAAGATAAGTAGAAAAAATAATTAGCTCATTTTTAAAAGATTAGAAAATGCGATTCTTCTTTATAAGAAATAAAATAAAATTTAATAGAACATTGATTAACAGAAGTATGTATAGCTAACAGTTTTTAATAACGAATTAAACTAAATATAATACTTAATGTCAGTTTCTAGAAAAACGCCCTGATTTAGCGGTTTAATGTATCAGATGATTTGTTATTAGACATAGAGAAAAATTGGTGAGATTCTCATATGAAAACTGTGTTGATCTTACGAATTCATTTACTTATCAAAATCTCTGCAGAGACTAAAAATAAAATCAAACATACGACTATCGCCAATATAATAATAAGAAGTGTAATGATATATGTAAATAAAATACAGTACTGAACATCTGTTAAAATAATAGTGCTAGTTAGTTAATAAAATTGATATTTTAAACACAAGAATTCCATTAGTACTTATTTTTGGTCACTTTCTCCCCCATGGAAAAGCAGAAAATAAAATAAAATAAAATATCATTAACTTTTTTAATCTATATCGGGACTAGAAAATAAATTTTTAAAACTATTAAAGCTGATGAAATCGATTAAAAAAATTTTTACTGAAAAAACAACACCAACAAAACAGAACATAAGTTAACAACTGTTATTGTCAGTATAAATGTATAATTGCTTTTTGGAAATTTATGACACTAAGCGATAGAAGAAATATCATCCAAGTAAGGGAAATATTAAGCTAATATTTTACCCTGCTGACAGCTGGAGCAAATAAAACATTTCTGAAATGAAATATTCTCAAAGAAGGATGAAAAACAATTACTTATCATCTGGTAATTGAAACCATAAAAATCATTATGATTTATCATTATGATTAATTAAATAATAAAAAGAAAAGGAGGAGAAGAAAAAGGAATTCGCTTATTCTTAAAAGATTAGGGAATGTGTTTTTTCTTAATAAGATATAAAATAAAATTTGATAGAACATTGATTAACATAAGTCGGTATAGCTGAAAGTTTCTAATAACAAATAAAACTAAATATAACGCATAATGTGAGTTTCTAGAAAAATCCTTGATTTACTGGTCCAATGTGTTAGGCGATTTGTTATTAGACCTAGCCGAAAATTGGCGAGATTCTCATATGAAAATGGTTTCGATCTTACGAATTCCTTAACTTTTCCAATCTCTGCAGAAACTAAAAATAAAATCAAACATAGGACTATTGCCAATATAATAGTAAGAAAAATAGCGATAGATGTAAATAACACGACAGTACTGAACATCTGTTAAAATTAATAGTGCTAGTTAGTCCATAAAATTGATATTTTAAATAAAGAAGTCCATTAGAACTTGCTTTTCGTCCATTTCTCCACATCGAAAAGCAGAAAATAAAAGGGAATATATCATTAACTTATAATAGAACTTAGTGATGAATTTATTTTTTATTTTCCTGCGACAATTCTGTGGATTATTATTTGCCATCTATAAATTTGGAGTTCCGATCTCTTTATTGTTCGAATATGCTAGTTTTTTTTAACTTCATATTAGGTATTCTATATGTAAAAGTCTGCCATCTTAACACTAGAGATTTTTGTCAAGTTTTGTTAAGAACTCGCTTTAACGAGAAAATCAAATTTTGGGAAATCGCGAAAAACCTCTGACTGTATCCATTGGTTCTCATTGTAAACCAAGATTTTATAAAGACAGAAATATACAATAAAATTAGTATTTTTGCAAATTGTAGGGTTTTTTTTTTTAAGTAATTAGAAAAATGAATTCTTATCAGTTCTTTTACGCTTCGCCAACATTTACATCTAAATGCATTTACATTACAATTTCATAAATTAAAATGCCAATAAATAATTACGGCAAACTAGCCGCGAATAACAATTTAAGTTATTAAGGCTGTTCTTAACTGCTCTGCTCAACAAGCGCAAAACGTTTTGACACATTTACAAATGCATTTTTTAACAGAAAGGTATAAAATTGGAAAGACTGGCCATGGAAGCGATTTGGAATTGAACCGTTTTTTTCATTTTTTAATCAATCAATTACCTATTGAGTTATAAGCCATTTTGATCACGTGACAAACACGTTTTTCGTCCGCTCTTGAGTGCTCTTTCTTCCTTTGCGCGGAAATTCGGTTCAAAACGAATACTTTGACACTCTTTTCTGAAAGATCTATTGCGTTTGCATAGAAAATGGAAAAAACAGCTCAATTACATAGTTTCTGAACAACAACAACAACTAGTTTCATGCATTTTCGAACAAAAATAAATTAAAACTTATGTCAGGAAGTTACCCTTTTCGATTTAAGAACAGCCTTAAGGAAAGCATTAGATAACAATTTATCAGTCTCTTTCTTTGGATAAGAGTTACCATTAAAGAATGACAGATATTATACGCTATTTAATTAAATTTTGTAGCAAAAAATTTACTCTCTAGGCAAAATAAAAGACTGTGAGAACGTTGAAATTTTTTTATTTAATAGAAAAGAGTTTTTAACCTTATTTTTTAAATGAATAACGAATATATAATCCCAAAATACAAGGAAAAAAGTCCTTCCGGCCAGTGCCGGGAGGAAGAGGTAGCTTTCATAATCCTTATTTAAAAAAAGCCAAATTATATCATTCAAACACACGAAGCTCAATTTAGTGGAAACCGAATATAGGAGATTCAATACTAATTTTTATCAATATAATGAATGAGAATTTCGCGAAATTAGTCAGCTTTATCCAAGCTGCTTTTCTTTAAAGTAAGATATATTTGGCTGCCAAATTCGGCAATTTCTTAAAGTGCCTGTCATTTTAAGACAACATGGTGGATGAGGCTAAGCAGTGAACTTGGTCGAGACCTTAGTAATTGTTGTGCACATGCTCACTCACATCGGAATCGGTTAATATATAGGAGTGCGCATGCAAAAAATCAGATTTTTCAAAATGTCATCCACAATAGAAATTGAAACTGCTATATCTGAGCCATTTTTTAAGGTAAAGACAAACAAAAAATGCTCCTGAATCCTTATATCAAGGTCAAATGCTTAAGAAAGAAACCTTTTTCAATTTCTAATTTTTTTGCACCTCACTTTAAATATATATATATATTTTTAATTTAATGGTCGCCATTTTGAAACAAGATGGCTGATGAATCTGGTCAGCGAACTTGGTCGAGGTGTTGATGTATACTATCCACATGCCTTCTTACATCGAAATAGGCGAATACGTGTGTTATCGCGCGACAAATACAAGATCGTTTCAAAATGTTAGCCATGCTAGAAATTCAAAGCGCTATAAATCAACCATTTTTTAAGATATAAACAAAAGAACAAATTTTCAGAAACAAAAACTGCTCCGGAATCTTTGTATCAAGGCCAAACACATAAAAAAATCTTTTTCATTTTCCAATTGTTTAATACCTCATTTTGAATTTCAAATTTAATTTTTTTTAAATGGCAACCATTTTGAAACAAGATGGCGGATGAAGCTGGCCAACGAACTCGGTCGAGATATTTGTATGTACTATGTACACACCAAGGTACATCCAAGTCGGTTCATAAATACGCCTGTTATTACGTGAGAAAAATCAGGACGTTTCAAAATGTCAGCCACGCTAGAAATTCAAAATGCTATAACTCAGCCATTTCTTAAGATATAGACGAAACAAAAACTGCTCCCGAATCTTTTTATCAAGGTCAAACACATAAGAAGAAAATATTTTTTCAATTTTTAATTTTTTGGTACCACATTTCAAATTTACAGTTTTTTTAAAAATTTAAATGGCCACCATTTTTAAACAAGATGGCGGATGAAGCTGACCAACGAACCCGGTCGAGACATTGGTATGTACTATGTATAAACGAAGTTACATCCAAATCGGTTCATAAATACGCCTTTTATCGCGTGACAAAATTCAGGACGTTTCAAAATGTCAGCCACGCTAGAAATTCAAAATGCTATAACTCAGCCATTTTTTAAGATATAGACGAAACAAAAACTGCTCCGGAATCTTTGTATAAAGGTCAAATACATAAGAAAAAAATATTTTTCCATTTTTAATTTTTTAGTACCACATTTCAAGTTTTAAAATTTTATAAAAATTTTAAATGGCCGCCATTTTGAAACAAAACGGCGGATGAAGCTGGCCAACGAACTCGGTCGAGAGATTGGTATGTACTATGTACACACTGAATTACATCTAAATCGGTTCATAAATACGCCTTTTATCGCGTGACAAAATTCAGGACGTTTCAAAATGTCAGTCACGCTAGAAATTCAAAATGCTATAACTCAGCCATTTTGTAAGATATAGACGAAACAAAAACTGCTCCGGAATCTTTGTATAAAGGTCAAATACATAAGAAAAAAATATTTTTCCATTTTTAATTTTTTGGTACCACATTTCAAGTTTTAAAATTTTTTAAAAATTTTAAATGGCCGCCATTTTGAAACAAAATGGCGGATGAAGCTGGCCAACGAACTCGGTCGAGACATTGGTATGTACTATGTACACACCGAATTACATCGAAATCGGTTCATAATTACGGGAGTTACAGTGTGACATAGGTCAGATATATATATATATATATATATATATATCAATTTTGAACGAAGGGTGGTTTCGGGGTCTGGGTGTCATGATCGATGAAAATATACCAAAATTTTTTGAAATCGCTTTCCTCCGAACGGCTGCAATAGGTAGCTTTTTTGTAAAGAAAGCTACCTAATAATGTCAATGATGTCAAAAGTTAAAAAATAATGAATCTCCATAGAAGGGTCTCAATGGATGTTTTTTATGATGCCAAGATACAAAAATGAATACTAACTGTAAAGAATTAAGTAACATAAGTGGTTTTATTATTGGAATAAATATTTGTATCTAAATAACATTTTTATAAACTAAAATAAATAAATAAATACTGTAAAATATCCATGAATAACCTTTGAAATCCCCGAAGAAGAAATTAGAGAGTAGTTAATCAGTCTGTTTCATTAGACAGACATTTAACATATGCAGAATGACAGCCATTGTATGCTCAATTAAACTGTTGTGCAAAATTTACACTCTGGGCGATAAAAAAGAAAATGACGTCAAAAGTTGAAAAATAATAAATCTCCTAAGAAGGGTCTCAATGGATTTTTTTCATGATATCAAGATACAAAAATGAATACTAACTGTAAAGAATTAAGTAACATAAGTGGTTTTATTATTGGAATAAGTATTTGCATCTAACTAACATTTTTATAAACTAAAATAAATAAATAAATACTGTAAAATATCCATGAATAACCTTTTAAATCCCTGAAGAAGAAATTGGAGAGTAGTTAATTAGTCTGTTTCATTAGACAGAAGTTTAACAAATGCAGAATGGCAGCCATTGTATGCTGCCCAATTAAATTGTTGTGTAAAATTTATACTCCGTGCGAGAAAAAAGAAAATGACGTCAAAAGCTGAAAAATAATAAATCTCCTAAGAAGGATCTCAATGCCTGTTTTTCATAATATCAAGATACAAAAATGAATACTAATTGTAAAGAATTAAGTAACATAAGTGGTTTTATTATTGGAATAAGTATTTGTATCTAACTAACATTTTTATAAACTAAAATCTACTTATAATAAAATCTGAGTGCATGAAACTGTCGGAACCATGCCGGTGTGAACCACTCTGGTCTGCGAATCGACCGTAGCTAAACACCATGTTAGGTTTAATGAAAAACATATCCTAGCATATGACGGCTGAATGATTTTTTCTACTTGAAATCATCTCTGAAATCACATTTTCACATAAAACATGTGTATCATATCCATTTATAATGTATTGAGTTCTAAATTAAAATTAAGCTATTATAAACATAGAAATCAGATCAAAACAAACGATACTGTTGCCATTCAGATTCAAATGCCAGCAAATCTACAAACAAATGAATGACTCTTGGAACGCTTCATTAAACAAAATGCAGGTTAACGCCGATGCTGGTCTTAAAATATTTGCAATAGTATATTAAAACCTTTAAATATATTAACTTTGTTTAAAACCTTCAAAAACTATCCAATTAAGTTTTAAATTTAAGGGCCAGATCATCATCATCAACAACAACAACAAGCTCTAAATTAAAAATAACGGACAACTATCACCATCTGGTGGAGAAAAGATATAACTTTCGCTCTAAAAAGGTCCGTGCAAGCACATTGCAATACATGTATTTTTAATTTATGCAGAATGATTATTCTTTTGCACAATTTCGATTTCCTATGACATTTGTTTTCTGTCTTATATGACAAAGTAAAAATTATCCGAATTTGAATATCTAAAACTTTCAAATGCATTTACAATAAAGAATTATGGCACTTTAGCGTTATTTAAAGGGAAATTAACCTTTTATGTACTGAATTAAGAATTCATGCAAATTTCATCTTCAAAAGCATTTTTGAAACTAAATTAGAAGATTAAAATTGTTTAATAATTTTTAGAGGGATTTTAAAAGGATTGAAGGATTTAAAAGGATTAATTAAATTTCAATTTATAGGGATTTTGTGTAATATTTATAACCCCGCTCAAATCTTTTATTTTAAATGTTTTCTTAGTATTTTGTAGAATTAGGAAATCTACAAATATAATGTTCTTACAATAGAAATAAAAAAATATTTGTGAATTGAAAAATCCCTCGCCCCCCCCCCCCCCTTTCCAACGCCAAGAAAGCTGAAATGATGCAAAGGCCAAAGAAATCATCCCTTAAAAAAACATTTTTGTTTTGTGCAACCCATAATGCTTTTGGAACATGATAAAGTAATGCATCTATAACTCATTCTAAACTGTATTATTACTAATCGATGTATTAAATTAATTTTATAACAAGTTATTTTAGTGGTACTTATAAGTACAGTCAGTAGATAAAGGGTTAAAGGGACAATTTCTTCTGTACCGAAGGCTGCAAGCAGAGCCTCTGTAAGTCGTCTCAATTGCCAATAAATTAGGAGCTTATGTTTCCTGCTAATTCTTTTGGCGTCAACTTTCTGTTGTAATCGTACTTTTTTTACAATGATTTTATCATATTTGAAGACATTGCAAATAAAATGAATATTTCTTATCGGTACAAAATATTTTAATTATCTTGCAGATAAAATTATGAATTTTAACTTAGTTTGTAGCGAAAAAAACAAGTCCCGCTAAACAACAAATTTTTAATGTAGAGGGAACCTAATCAAGCATTTTCGTCATAGAATGTGTAGATGAAAATGGAGCGTTTAAGCACTGGTGACTAAATTGTAGTTTACATAATTTCTTTGTTCTAATCATAAAAAATCAAAGGATAATACTCTTATATACTAGTAAATAAATAAATACTGTAAAATATCCATGAATAACCTTTTAAATACCTGAAGATGAAATTATAGAGTAATTAATTAATCTGTTTTAGTGGACAGAGGTTTAACAAATGCAGAATGACAGTCATTGTATGTTGTCCAATTAAATTGTTGTGTAAAATTTACACTCCGGACAAGAAAAAAGAAAATGACGTCAAAAGTTGAAAAATAATAAATCTCCTAAGAAGGGTCTCAATGGATGTTTTTTATGATATCAAGATACAAAAATGAATACTAATTGTAAAGAATTAAGTAGCATAAGTGGCTTTATTATTGGAATAAGTATTTTCATCTAAATAACATTTTTATAAACTAACATAAATAAATAAATACTGTAAAATATCCATGAATAACCTTTTAAATCCCTGAAGAAAATAGAGAGTAGTTACTTAGTCTGTTTCATTAGACAGACGTTTAACAAATGCTGAATGACAGCCATTGTATGCGGTCCAATTAAATTGTTGTGTAAAATTTACACTCCGGGTGATTAGAAAGAAAATGACCTCAAAAGTTCAAAAATAATAAATCTCCTAAGAAGGGTCTCAATGAATGATTTTTATTACATCAAGATACAAAAATGAATATTAATTGTAAAGAATTAAGTAACATAAGTGGCTTTATTATTGGAATAAGTATTTGCATCTAAATGACATTTTTATAAACTAAAATAAATAAATAAATACTGCAAAATATCCATGAATAACCTTTTAAATCTCTGAAGATGTAATTATAGAGTAGTTAATTAGTCTGTTTCATTAGACAGACGTTGAAAAAATGCTGAATGACAGTCATTGTTTGTTGTTCAATTAAATTCTTGTGTAAAATTTACACTCCGGCGGATTAAAAAGGAAATGACCTCAAAAGTTGAAAAATAATAAATCTCCTAAGAAGAATCTCCATGAATGTTTTTTAAGATACCAAGATACAAAAATTAATACTTATTGTAAAGAATTAAGTAACATAGAAGGCTTTATTATTGGAATAAGTATTTGCATCTAAATATGTAAAGTTTTTTATAAACTAAAATAAATTAATACTCTAAAATACCCATGAAAACCCTTTTAAATCCCTGAAGATGAAATTAGAGAGTAGTTAAATAGTATTTTTCATTAGATAGACATTTCACAAATGCAGAATGACAGCCATTGTATACTGTCCAATTAAATTGTTGCGTAAAAATTTACTCCGGGCGAAATTTTTTTAAAAAAGGAAATATGCTAATTTTATTTTATTTTTAAACATGATTTCTTGTATCTTTTAGATATTTTCACATCAATAACGAATAAATAACCACTAAATAATGTCAATGATGTTGAAAGCTGCAAAATTATGTATATCCTAAAAGGGACTCAGCGGATGTCATTTAAGATATTAAGATACAAAAACGAAACATTTTAAAGCACTTAAAAACATTTTATTATTATTATTATTTGAATAAATATTTGCTACTATATATTTTTGTGTAGCATTTTTATAATATAAAATGACACTAAATAATTACTGTAAAATAAGCCCCAAAAAAGATTTTAAGTCCCTGGAGAAAAATTAATCAATCTGCTTTATTTGATAGGCGTTCAACAATTAAGGAATGACAGATATTGTACGTCGTTTAGTTAAATTTTAGTACAAACATAAACTCGAGGCAAAATAAAAGAAAGCTAAAAAGCTTAAATTTTAATTTATAATTAACAGAAAAAAAAGTTTGTATACTTTACACATTTTTGACATGAATAACTACACTGTTAAAAATTTGCAACACTCTGGCAGGTCATTTGACCGTTTTTTCCGAAAACGGTTACACAACTGTAATTTTAACACTATTCTTACCATATTATTGGCCATTTTATGGTCAGAATATAGTTAAACTAGCAAACCCCGCGGCTTTGCTCGCGTAATATTTGAAATATGCCAAGTGATATTTATATGTCTAATTTTTATCAAAAGATACTAACTAAATTTTTATTTTATTAAAAGGTAATATATTATTTTATTAAAAGGTAATATTTTATTTTATTAAAAGGTACTTTTTAGTTTTAGGAATAATTCAAAAATTACTATTTAAAACACAGTTTGACTAAACATCATTATTACACTGTATTAGGCATAAATGAGACTTAAATTAATAAAATGAGATAAAACTAAATAAATGATAATTTAGAAAATATTTTGAAACTTTTATGCTAAATTAATACGCTCATTTCAGTATTCATTTGAAGTTTGGAATTTTTTAGAAACGATCTTCTTACATCTTAAAATTAACCATCATGTCGAATTCCAAGTCCTACCACCTCTCTCAACATAAAGGGCTATGTTGAAACAGGAACTGTCACCATTAATTTGCCAACATTAATTTTGAAATCGGTTTGTTATTTCCTAATATTCCACAGAAACGTAATTTAAAAAGCTTTTAAAGCCCTTTTTTAGAACGTTTGTTGTTCCTGTGAACCCCAGGTGGTAGAATCACCGGCATAAAATATAGCCTGTGTAGGATGAGAGACTGCTACCACTGATTCGCAACTATTACTTTTATAATCGGTTTATATCCCCTCCCCTGAAATTGCATAGAATCGTAATTGAGAACTTTTTTAGAATGCTTTTCACACCTCCCCTATCACCTCTTTTTAATTCGAATTTATTTTCGACGTTCCTTCGAGGGCATTTATATTTTATAAGTAACTACCATGTCATCTTTAAAGTTTCTAGCCTTTTCAGTATCACAGAAATCGCAATTTAGAAAGTTTTTAGCTCCTGCAACCCTCTGGTGGTAGTGGAACAGACATAAAATATAGCTTATGTTTGAGCAGGTTCTATCACCAAAATTTGTCATCATTATTTTTTTAATCGGTTTGGTAATTTATAAGTTTGCTTAAAAATTGTAACTTATAACGCTGTTCACTCACTTCATTTTTTTTTAATTTGGAATTTTCTTTCGACTGTTCTTAGAAAGCAGTTGCATCTTTTAAGTAAATACCATGCCATACTTCAAAGTGTTAGACCCCTCAGTTGTGCAAAAAATGCAAATTAGAACATGTTTTGCTTTTGCAACCCTCAGATGGTAGTGACAGCAACATAAAATATAACCTATGTTATAGCAGGGACTGTCACCATTGATTTGCAACCATTACTTTTGAAATAGCTTTGGTATTTCTTTAGATTGAGTAGAAATCGCAATTTAGAACGTTTTTAGGACGCTTTTCACGCATTTTCACCGCTTTTTAAATTTCCAGTTTTTTTCGAAACTGTTCTTAAAGATCATTTATAGCTAATAAATATGTACCTTGCCTAATTTTAAGTTGCTAGCCCCTACCGATCAGAAAAATCGAAATTTAGAACGCTTTTTGCTCCTGCAACGTCTTGGTGATAGTGATGCCGACATAAAATAGCGTCTATGTTAGAGCAGAGGCTGTCAGCATTAATTTCCTACCATTACGTTTGAAATCAGATTCATTCTTCCTGAGATATTGCCGACAAATCGGCATCTAGAACGTTTTTAGAACGCTTTTCGCGCATTTTGCTCCTGCATCTCCTCTGGGGTAGTGGGAACAGATATAAAATATAGCCTATCTTGGAGCAAGATCTGTCACCATCATTTTTACATCATTATATTTGAAATCGGTTCAGTACTTCCTGAGATTGCATAGAATCGCAATTTAGAAAGTTTTTTATAGCGCTTTTTACGCATTTTGACCCACTTTTAAATTTCGATTTTTTTAGGAAATGTCCTTAGAGATCATTGATATCTTATAACTAACTACCTTTCCAAATTTCACGATTCTAGGCCCTTCCGTAACGCAAAAGCCGCAATTTAGAACGTTTTTTGCTCATGCACCCCCTTTGGGTAGTGGCACCGACATAAAACATTGCCTATGTTGGAGCAAGGGTTTTCAACATCATTTTGACGCCATTATTTTTTAGATCGGTTTAATATTTCCTGAGATTGTGTAGAAACCACCATTAGAACATTTTTTAGAACGTTTTCCGCGCATTTTCACTCCTTTTAAATTTCGAATTGTTTAAGAACTGTTCTTAGAAATCCTTTATATCTAATAAGTAGCTAATATCTCAAATTTCATATTTCTAGGCCCTTCGGTAACGCAAAAATTGGATTTTTAGAACGTTTTTTGCTCCTGCACCCCCTTTGGGGTAGTGGCACCGACATAAAACATAGCCTATGTTAGAACAAGGGTTGTCACCGTCATTTTGACACCCTTATTTTGACACCATTATTTTTTAAATCGGTTTGGTATTTCCTGAGATTGTGTAGAAACCACCATTTAGAACGTTTTTTAGAACGATTTTCGCGCATTTTCACCTCTTTCAAATTTCGAATTGCGTAAGAACTGTTCTTAGAAATCCTTTATATCTAATAAGTAGCTAATATTTCAAATTTCATATTTCTAGGCCCTTCAGTAACACATAAATCGCATTTTTAGAACGTTTTTTGCTCCTGCACCTCCTTTGGGGTAGTGGCACCGACATAAAACATAGCCTATCTTGGAGCAAGCGTTGTCCCCATCATTTTGACATCAATATTTTTTAAATCGGTTTATATTTCCTGAGATTGTGTAGAAACTACCATTTAGAACGTTTTTAGAACGCTTTTTGTGCATTTTCACCCCTTTTAAATTTCGAATTGTTTAAGAACTGTTCTTAGATATCATTTATATCTTATATGTAACTAATATTCAAAATTTCATATTTCTAGGCCCTTCAGTAACGCTAAAATCGCATTTTTAGAACGTTTTTTGCTCCTGCACCCCCTTTGGGGTAGTGACTCCGACATAAAACATAGCCTATCTTGGATCAAGCGTTGTCACCGTCATTTTGACACCAATACTTTTTAAATCGGTTTGGTATTTCCTGAGATTGTGTAGAAACTACCATTTAGAACGTTATTTAGAACGCTTTTTGTGCATTTTCAACCCTTTTAAATTTCGAATTGTTTAAGAACTGTTCTTAGACATCATTTATATCTTATAAGTAACTAATATTCAAAATTTCATATTTCTAAGCCATTCAGTAACGCTAAAATTGCATTTTTAGAACGTTTTTTGCTCCTACAACCCCTTTGGGGTAGTGGCACCGACATAAGAAATAGCCTATGTTCTAAGTTGGACTAACACCGTCATTTTGATACCATTACTTTTGGAATCGGTTCGGTAGTTCCAGAGCTTATCTCCGACAAATAAACAATTTTTTCCTCTTTATAATAGGAGTATAGATTATGGTAATGAAACCGTTTTTTTCAAAAAACCGTCGAATGACCTGCCAGAATGCTGCAAAATTTTTAACAGTGTAGTAAATAATTTTTAAATAGCCGAAAAATAATGTCAATTAAAAATAAGGAATCCCTAATTACGAAGTCAATTTATGTTGCTTAAGGATATTAAGACCAATGTCAGGCGGGCGTCTTTTTTGCTTAAGTATTATCTATTCACAATGCTAAGCATTGTGAATGGATAATACTTAAGCAAAAAAGCAGCAAAAAAGACAAGCAAAAAAGCAGCAAAAAAGACGCCTGTCTGACATTGGTCTAATACTTAAGCAAAAAAGACGCCCGTTTGATATTGAACTTAGATATAACAAGTCAGAAATAGTACGTCAGACGTGGCAAATGAGGTGCGTTCGTACTATAAGTAATATTATAAATATTCAGATCTTGGTGCAATAGCGGTTGCATTCTTATGCAAAAATGCATGAATACAAAATTTATTACGATTCTATACATTGAATTCAGTAATACGGAAATAATAGGACTCCATCTTAAATAGGACGCAATCACCACGTCAACCTAGAATCATTACCTATCATAGGATATCATTGAATTAATTACGTATAATAGGATTTAACAGAAAGAGGAAAACTTTTATTAATATCTTTCCAAGTTTTGATTCGATTTTCATAAAATTTGAAATGGCTCGACAAAATTCTGCAACGATTATATATTTTAAATTTCAAACCATTCCGTTGGATCGTTTTTGAGCTGTTATATACGGACAGATGGACGGACTGAACGACGACTATAGGTGCTACGAATTTATATAATTACGAACGCACCTAATAAGGAATCTCTCGTGACGAAATGAATGGATGTTTAAACATTAGAAATATAATACAATTCATCAGACATACAAGTGCAAATTACATAAATATATATACAATTAAAAATGCAAACGTTTTGGGCTAAGTTTTAGCCTCTCACCAGTTTTTAACGAGGAACGTTTGCATTTTTAATTGTATATGTATATATGTAATTTTTACTTGTATGTCTGATGCATAGTATTATATTTCTAATTTTTAAATGTTGTATATCAGACGTTAAACAATATTTAGTTATTTTGAATGGATGTTGCTTAAGGCTATTAAGATGAATGCTAATTTTAAATTTTGTATATCAGACGTTAAACAATGTTTAGTTATTTTGAATGTTGTTGCTTAAGGTTAGTGAGATGAATGATAATTTTAAATTTTAAATAACGTAAATGCTTTTAATTTTCGAAAAAAATATATACAACTAAATGTCTGCGCGTAGCATATTTATAGTTTAGCATATCAGTCATTAGTAACTGCAAAAAACCCACGGATAATATTTACTAGGAAAATAATATCAATACAGTTAGAGTCCCGATAATCCCGATAATACCGCTTAACCGAGTTTCCGCTTTAATAGAATTATTTTCTTCTGATAGATTGGTGGCTTCCATTATTATAAAACAGCCATTATAAAGGAAGTGTTAGGTGAAGATGAATGAACAGTCGTAAAATGTTAGAACTCTAATTTTCTGGTCAGAATGGAAAAAAAAAATTGGCCATAATTTTTTTTCATTTATAATGACTGTTTCATAATAATGGAAGCCATCAGTCCATCAGAAGAAAATTATCCATTCCAAAGATATAAATTCGATTGAAAAAACTATTTAATACTTTGCACAGAAAGAAGATGCTACACCTACAATTTTCTTGACACTAATCACATAGATACCAATTTGTACGGTTTTGTTGCCTTTAAGACAAGTTTTTGCCATATTTAATCGTTGACAATTGTTAGATTTCAGCGATTGAATTAGGAATTAGGATAAGTTTTAGTGGAAAAATCTTAGAAATTAATAGCTATGCAGTAGCGTAATACTGCAGCAAAAAAAAAAAAAAAAAAAAAAAAAAACTTTAGCAAAATGGACATTTAACAAACAAAAAACTATCAAGGGTTTTTTCAAATAAACAATTTCATTCCCCTTATCTATACTAATATTATAAAGAGGTAAAAATTGTTTATTTGTAGGAGGTAAGCTCTGGAACTACCGAACCGATTCCAAATGTAATGGTATCAAAATGATGGTGTTAGTCCAACTTAGAACATAGGCTATATCTTATGTCCGTGCCACTGGCCAAAAGAGGGTGCAGGAGCAAAAAACGTTCTAAAAATGCAATTTTTGTGTTACTGAAGGGCCTAGAAACATGAAATTTGGAATGGTAGTTACTTATAAGATACTAATGATCTCTAAGGACATTTCTTAAAAAATTCGAAATTAAAAAGGGGTGAAAATGCGCGAAGACCGTTCTAAAAAACGTTCTAAATGGTGATTTTTACGCAGTTTCAGGAAGTACCAAACTGATTTAAAAAATAATGGTGTCAAAATGTGATGACAACCCTTGCTCCAACATAGGCTACATTTTATGTCGGTGCACTACTCTTAAAGGGGGTGCAGGAGCAAAAAACGTTCGAAATTGTGATTTTTTTGTTACTGAAGGATCCAGATACATGGAATTTGGCATGGTAATTACTTATTAGATATAAATGATCTCTAAGACTATTTCTTAAAAAATTCGAAATTTAAAAGGGGTGAAAATGCGCAAAAAGCGTTCTAAAAACTTTCTAAATGGCGATTTTTACGCAATCTCAAGAAGTACAAAACCGATTAAAAAAATAATGGTGTCAAAATGATGGTGACAACCCTTGCTCCAATATAGGCTACATTTTATGTCGGTGCCACTACCCCAAAAGGGGGTGCAAGAGCAAATAAACGTTCGAAATGCGATTTTTGTGTTACTGAAGGGGCTATAGATACATGGGATTTGGAATGGTAGTTACATATAAGATATAAATGAACTCTAAGAACATTTCTTAAAGAATTCGAAATTTAAAAGGGGTGAAAATGCGCGAAAAGAGTTCTAAAAAACGCTCTAAATGGCGATTTTTACGCAATCTCAGAAAATACCCAACCTATTTCAAAAGTAATGGTTGGAAATTGATGATGACAGCCCTTGCTCCAACATAGGCTCTATTTCATGTCGGTGTCACTAACACCTAGGTGTTGCAGAAGCAAAAAAATTTCTAAATTGCGAATTTTGTGTTACTGAAGAGCCTAGAATCCTGAAATTAGTCAGGGCAGTTACTTATAATATACAAATGATCTCTAAGAACATTTCCTAAAAAATCGAAATTTAAAGGGGTGAAAATGAGCGAAAACCGTTCTAAAAATTTTTTAAATTGCGATTTCTACGCAATCTCAGGAAGTACCGAACCGATTTAAAAAAAAAAATGGTGTGAAAATGATGGTGACATCCCTCGATCCGACATAGGCTGTATTTCATATCGGTGCCACTACCCCAAAGGGGGTGGAGGAGCAAAAAAGATCTAAATAGCGTTTTTTGTAATACTGCAGGGGCTAGCAACTTGAAACTAGGCATGATAGTTACTTATAAGATATAAATAATCTCTAAGAACGTTTCCTAAATAATTCGAAATTTAAAAGGGCTGAAAATGGACGAAAAACGTTCTAAATTGCGATTTCTACGCAATCTCAGAAAGTACCCAACTGATTTCAAAAGTAATGGTTGGAAATTGATGATGGCAGCCCTTGCTCCAATGTAGGATCTATTTCATGTCGGCGTCACTACCACCTTCCGGTTGCATTTTAAAATGCGTTCTAAATTGTGGTTTTTGTGATACTAAAAGGGCTAGCAACTTGAAATTTGGCATGGTAATTACTTATGAGATGTAAATACTCTCTGAAAAGAGTTCCTTAAAAATTTGAAATTTTAAAGGGGTGAAAATGAACGAAAAGCGTTCTAAAAACGTTCTAAAAAGCGATTTCTACGCAATCTCAGGAAATATAAATAAATTTCAGAAGTAATGGTTTCAAATTGATGGTGACAGGCCCCGCTCCAACATAGCCTATATTTTATGTTATTGTCACTACCACCTGGGGGTTACAGGAGCAAAAAATTTTCTAAATTGCGTTTTTAGTGTTACTGAGGGGGTTCTAACATTTTAAATTTGGAATGGTAATTACTTCAAAGATGCAAATGCTTTCTAAGAATTCTCGAAAGAAAATTCCAAATTTAAAAGGAGGAAGTGAGCGAAAAGCGTTCTATAAGCGTTCTAAATTACGATTTTTATGTAGTCGTATGAAATACGAAACCGATTTCAAACATAATGGTTGCAAATTAATGGTGATAGAACTTACACAAACATAAGCTATATTTTATGTCGGTATCACAACCCCTAGAAGGTTGCAGGAGCAAAAAACTTTCTAAATAGCTATTTCTGCGATACTGCACAGGCTAGAAACTTTAAATATAGCACGGTAATTACTTATAAAATATAAATATCCTCTAAGAACTGTCGAAAAAAAAATCGAAATTAAAAAGGAGTGAAGAGAAGGGAAGGAGCGAAAAGCATTCTAAAACAGTCCTAAATTACGATTTCTATGGAATCTCACGAAATAATAAACCGATTACAGAATTATTGGTTAGGAATCAAGAGTGATAGTCCCTGATCCTATGCGGACTATATTTTATGCCGGTGTCACTACCACCTGGTTGGCAGGAATAACAAGAAAGCCTTTAAAAATATCTAATTTCCGTTTTCTATAGAATATTAGGAAATACAAACCGATTTCAAGGTTAATGTTGGCAAATTAATGGTGACAGCCTCTGTTTCAACATTTTTCGAGACATTCTATTTCAACTTTGTTTCGGCATTTTATGTTGGTGCCACTAACACCAGAGAGGTGGTAAACTGTTAGGCAAGAAGCTTGGAATTTGACATGATGGTTAATTTTAAGATGTAAATGTGTTAAGATGGTTTCTAAAAAATTCAAAACTTCAAATGAATACTGAAATGAGCATAAAAGTCTCAAAATACTTTCTAAATTATCATTTAATTGGAATTAGTTTTAGTTATTCTTATTAATTAAAATCTCATTTCTGTCCATTGCACTTTTAGAATGAAGTTTAATTAAACTGTGGCTTGATTTGTAATTTTTGAATTTTTCCAAAAAGTGTTCTTCTAATAAAAAATTGTCCTGCAAATTTCACTTGGCATATTTCCACTATTACGCGAGTAAAGCCGCGGGATTTGCTAGTTTCTTATAAAAGTAACGCAAATGTACATCAAGGAAATGTTGCTAGCACCATAAAAATGAATGAAATAAGTGAAAATTTATAATTCATCTTCTTAGTTGCTGGCGATTTGTGTAAATCCAGTTTATCCGAGTTTTTTTGCTTATCAGGGGTGAGCTTGGTCTATTTTTACTCGGATAATCGGGACTCTACTGTAATGTCGAAATATGAAAAATAATGAATTTTCTACAACGGTTTCAATGGATGCTTTTTAAAAAAATATTTCAAGATACAAAAGTTAATACTAATTTTAAAGAATTAAATAACATAAGTGGCTTTATTATTTGAACAAATATTTGCATCTAAACACGTAGCATTTTTTATAAGCTAAACTAACTAACTAAATAATTACCGTAAAATACCCATGAATAATCCTATAAGTCCCTAAAGAGGAAATTAGAGAGTAGTTAATAAATCTATTTCATTAGATAGACGTTTAACAAATGAAGAATAACATCCATTGTATGCTGTTCAATTAATATTTACTAGGAAAATAATGCCAAGAATTTCGAAATATGAAAAACAATTAATCGCCTAAGACGTTTTCAATGGATGTTTTTCTTTTAACTATTTCAAGATACAAAAGTTAACAGTAATATTAAAAACTTAAATAACATAAATGGTTTTATTATTTGAATAAATATTTGCATCTAAATACATAACATATTCTATAAATTAATCTAAATAATTAAATAATTACTGTAAAATACCCGTGAATAAAATGTAGTCCCTAAAGATGAAATTTTAGAGTAGTTAATTAATCTGTTTTATTAGATAGACGTTTAAAAAAGGAAGAATGGCCGCCATTGTATGTTGTTGAATTAAGTTTTTGTGTAAACAGTTACAGACTCTAGGCGAAATAAATAAATATGATAAATATTTATTATTTTTAAAATAGGAAATAGCTTGTATCCTTTAGATATTTTTGACATCAATAATGAAAATACAAGAACTAAATACTCGGAAAATAATGTCAATCATGTCGAACGTTGAAAAATGAGATATCATAGGCTCAATGCATGCTGTTTAAGATTATTAAGATACAAAAATAAGTAATTTTAAAGAATTAAGTAACATAAATGTTTTTATTATTTGAATAAATATTTGCAATATCTTCGGGTAACATGTTTATAGATTAAAATGTCAATAAGTAATTACTGCAAAATAAGTCACAATTAAAATTTTAAGATCATAAATAATATACTAGACAGCGATTAATCATTCATTTGCTAGGCATTTAACAAATACGGGATGACAAATATTTTACGCTGTTTAATTAAATTTTAGAGTACAAATGTAAAATTTAGGTAAAATAAAACAAAGTGAAAATGCGGAAATTTTATTTTTGTTTAACAGGGAAGAATTTATATCCTTTACGTATTTTGACTTGAATAACGAATAAATAATCCCTAAATACCCGAGAAATAATGTCAATGATGGGGAAATATCAAAAATAAAAAAATCTCCAATGACGAACTCAATTCATGCTGCTTTTGAATTTCAATATTCAAAAAGGAATGTTAATTTTAAAAGTTAAACAACGCAAATGATTTTAATTTATGAAAAAATATCTACATCTAAATGTCTTTGCGTAGCATTTTTATAAATTAACATGTCAATAAATAATTATTTTAAAAAAGCTACGAATAATAATTTCAAGGTACAAAAGTTATTACTAATTTTAAAAAGTTAAATAACATAAGTGGATTTATTATTTGAATAAATATTTGCATCTAAACACGTAACATTTTTCATAAACTAATTTAACTAGCTAAATAATTACTGAAAAATACCCCTGAATAAGCTTTTAAATCCCTAAAAATGAAATCAGAGAGTAGTTAATTAATATGTTTCATTAAATAGACGTTTACAAATGAAGAATAATAGCCAGTTCAATTAAACTTTTGTATAAAAATTTACGCTCTGGTCGAAATGTGAAAAATAATGAATCTCACAAGACAGTCTCAATGGATTTTTTTTTTAAAGCTAATTCAAGATACAAAAGTTAAAACTAATTTTAAAGAATTAAATAACATAAGTGGCTTTATTATTTGACTAAATATTTGCATCTAAACGCGTGACATTTTTCTAAACTAAACTAACCAACTAGCTAAATAATTACTGTAAAATACGCATGAATAATCTTTTAAGTCCCAAAAGATGAAATTAGAGAGTAGTTAATTAATCTGTTTCATTAGATAGACGTTTAAGAAATGAAGAATAACAGCCATTGTGTGCTGTTCAATTAAATTTTTGTGTAAAAATTTACATTCTAGTTGAAAAAAAATAAATAAACAAATACGCTAACTATTTGTTTTTTAAACAGGAAATAGCTTGTATCCTTTAG